>CM074577.1:64290833-65577500 GCA_037305975.1 Chrysolophus pictus
ACAAGATATTCCTGCTAGCTATGCTGCTACCCTCTCAAGCTCAAGTTGCCAGCCATTTTTGTATTTTTCTATAATTTCTGCCCTATTTTAGCTTTTGCTCTTCAAAAGGGAAGTCCCAAAACTACGACATAACTGCAGAATTGTGTGGTAAGAGGGCAGAAAAAACAAGACTGTGAAACATGCTTTTCAAGTAGTTTCTCTTATACGTAAATGATTCCAATGAGCCTCATTCCATTGTTTTCGTACTTCCAAGCAAATTGTTTCCATTGCCTTAAATGGAGTTCTCCTTAGTTTTTAATACCACAAGGACAAAACTGAGCCAAATGAGTCTCAACAGTAAATTAGGAAGAGAACTAGTCTCAATTATTTACCATACTTACCAACTCTCCTCTCTACCATGGTACATCTACTCTAAAGAAGAATTGTGAAGCAGAGCCACTCTCTCTCCATTCCCATCGAACACCTCTACCTGTAACATCAGACAGAAGACTGACCACACCTGCAACTGGGAAAGGCTTGAGTCTGGGAACAAAATTCTGTTTGATAATAAAATAACTTTCTTTTATTTTTCAGGTTTAGCTTACAGCCACTGTGCCTTTGAAGGCCTGATATAGGGACTATTCAGCAAAACTTCAAAGTCCTATTCAGATATATTATCTGTCAGCCCGTAGCATTCCTCATGCCCACACCTCCTCACAAGCAAACTCTTTGGAAAGTCCTGACTTGCACAAATGGAGCACATTTTTGTTTGCTGCTAAGAGGTTAATCTGAAGGCAACTAAATGAGAAGACTTCAAAGATCTTGCAGGGCATTTCTTTTTCTTTTAGACCTATGTTTGCATACAGTTCTTTTCCCTTCTGAAAGCAACCTGCTTCAATTTTAAATCGGGACTACGCAATGAATGATGTGACCACAAAGGCTGTGGGCTGTCTCTGTTCTGCAGAGGTATGGTGCTTGGGAACACCAGTCAGCCACAGCCTGCACTGGCTTCAGAGGCCTTTGTTCCCATTGTTCTGGAAAAGGAGACTTTCTCCTGATAAGAATTAATCCCCACTCAGGTGAATAGCCAAAGCATGGTATTGCTGACATTGCTTAAAGCAACAGCAACATTTCACAGGTAAGAAAAATGAGGAGCAATTTGTCTTTGCTAACAACTACTCACTGTAGGAACACTGTAGATGACATACAAGAAAGCTTTTATGGTTTCATAGTCCATACTGTTAGATATTCAATGACTAGCTTGAGCTGTTGTACACTGAACTGCTGTAAGAGTGCATGCTAAGTACCTGGGGAAAAGTCATCTGCTATAGAAACAGCCTTTACCTTGCATCCTCTTTGCCCTGGAAGCCCTGACAGATGAAGTCCTGCCATGGGAGTCACATTTACATGCTACATCTCAATTACAATCATTGATTTTGGCTGGGGCTGGTAATGATGCATGAAATTGCTTGAGTTCTGGAGGTTAGTGGGAACAGAGCAGAGCTATCTGTCAGGATAATTTTAGCTGGTTTCTAAAGGCTTTCACCCTTCTTGAAAGTTACTGAAGAAATTTCCAAGTATTGGGATCAACACAAAACTATTGCTGAGCAGAAAATGTCAGGCAAATCTGTACCCTCTGCCTAAGTGGGGTTGAAAGTTATCCCTGCTGTGGCTTCTTTGGGAGTTTTCTTTTCTCAGGTTCAGCTGAACTGAAGTATGTGAGCCAGCATGAGGATGGGGAGGCAGCCCAGGTCGGCAAGGCAATGGGAAGCCAGGGCTGCATCCACCAACAGCAATTCATAGCTTGACTGGCTTGACCCTCTTGTGGGACTTTTCCCTCAGTCGACCAGGTCACAAATATATCTTTTGTCTGAATAAAGAGAATGTGGATTATGAAGTAATAGTAGCTTAACTGTAAGTATTCTTCTGCATGTTAGTTCTTATTTTTTAATCCTAAATGCAGTTATAATCTAGAAATGCCATTGTGAGGCCATTCCGGTTCTGTTTGTTGTTGGTTTTTTTTTTTTTTTTTTTTTTTTTTTGGTCTTAGTGATGTTTAGAACAATTCTCCCCAGGGATTGCTTTTAGGAGAGCAAGTAAGTACCTGGCTATGTTTGACAGAGAATGTTTGTAGCAGAAGCAGGGACGCATAAAGTGATGACTTTGCTAACTCCTGGTCCTGGAGAGTCAGCTTGTCCTGATTCTTCAGGCCAAATAGTGTTTTCAAAAACTTTGCTCAGGTGTGAAGGCATCTACTCACTATGTCACTTGATTCCCATTTATTATCTGCAGAGTTTATCAGGTGGTTTTCTTTTTCAAATGCACGTGCTCAGCCAGAGTAAGATAAGGTGAGTATTTAACACACTCTTCAAAACAGAACTTCTTATAAAAATTAGCATCCCAAGATACTACTTCACATACTCCCCTATTTCTCCTGCTATTGAGTTGTTTCTTAGCTACAGGCCTCACCTTTTCTGTAGCTGTGACAAAATCAATTACTTCACATCTTGATGGAAGTATCGTTACCATTTTAAGATAGGAGCCAGCAATAGAGAGATACAGCCGCTATGCTGCAAAGCACTTGAATACAGGCATAACCTGATTAATCCCACTGGTAGGACTGTTTGCTCCTTCCAAGTTATGTGATTTACTGAACCAGGGCTTCCTGCTTTGCCTGAAGGTTCCCAGTGACACAATTTCCCATATCCCAACCTCTGCTCCCCTGGCATGCATGCTGCTCTGTCACTCATGGCAAAAGGGAGCCCTAATATTGGCGCTTTTGCATCAGGTTAGAAATCTGAAGAGATGCATAGCTTATCCTCAGATTCATCATTTAAAATCATGCAAAACTCCAGATCGCCTTTGCATTGCTTGCTGGTTTAAACCCTAACCATTGTTAGCATAGTCCCAAACTGAATCTGTTTATTCCTTTCTCCATTTTCACTTCTAGTAGCAAAGATTTAGCATCTTGTATCCAGTGAACAATTTTGAGGTTGGTGTGTTTTTCAGGGAGGAATTCTGCTACCCCTCCTGCAGTTGATGAGCATGCTGTGTTCACAGTGATAAACACCCTTTCCTGTCAATGAGGAAAGCAGGAATAGCAGTGAGTGCATGAAATTAGGGCACTGAATAGTTGAGAAAGAGTCATTTTTTCTGATCATAATCCCACTTTTAGAAACCTCTGCCAATCTTTCCACTGGTCTAATGAAAAGGTGGATTTTGCTGACTTGAATAATTTGTAAGTAAATGATGATTCTGTTGTCCAGGAGCTGGCAGGGGAAGCTGTTTATATAATTCTGGGCTTGCTAATAACCCTCTTCATAGCTAGAAATGGTGCCAGGGAAGCTGCTGGCTATGTAAAAATGCTTTCACATTTCCTTGCCTTTATTGTTTTCTGTCACAGCCTGTTTTTCTTTTTTAATTAGTACTTGAGCTATTTTTAGTGTCTGTAGATAAAAAATGTATTGTTCAGGCTAAAATGAGGCCAGGTACCATGAAAATGTATTCAGGAAAAAACATTTGGAGCCAGGGTTATTCTTTGGCTGTGCACAGCGAACGTTTGCATGCTTAGCCCAATTAGTTACAGCTTTGTCACTTCACCTAAGTCAGGGGAATAGTGTCAGTGTAGAAGGGCCAATTTTGGCTCTCAGGCTGCAGGGAAGTATACTGAACTACACATACCTAGCCTGTGCAGAGTCTAGAGTATTCTGAATGATTTCATCTATCCAAATACCACACATATCTTGCTGCTGAAGAATAATGAACATAGCTTTTGAGTCGGACGATGGAATCACTAAAGTTGGATTTTTGATGAGACAGCTCTCTGTAACTCATCTAACTAACCCTCCAGAAAGTCTCTGTAGGCAGATCATATGCTGCCCGAGTTCTACCCATGTGTTTAGACAAATGTGCTTGCATCTTGCAAGAAACAGCTCAGGGAGATTTTGTGAGCCCTAACGTAGGCTGAAGGAAATTGAAGAGGCTTTTCTTGTTACACAGTCTAGGCTGAAAGGCGGGACGTCAAGCTTCCAATCAGTTTCCTGTAGGTTTTCTAATCAAGCTCAAAGGCTTGATCTTTTTCATCAAGACTGATGGTTGCCCAAAAGCCAGTCCCAGAATATGCTGCTGCTCTAGTCAGTCTTTAAATTCTTCTACGGTGATGAAGGCTCTGCTACAAGACGAAAGCTTACATGTGTGGATGTTGTATCAGTAATGGCGCTCATGAGAGGAATCCACCAGAAATGAAAGGCTCTCCCAAAGAACCAGGTGCCTTTTATACTCCAATCACTGCCTCCTCATTCTTTGATCCTGCTTAAGTAAAAAACATATATATTTGCCAAACATATATGAATAAAAATCCTTCCAATGTACATGATTCTTCTGCTACCAAAAAAAAAAAAAAAAAGACAAATATTATTCCTGCTGTTAAACACAACCATGGAAGTTCATTCAACACTGTTGTGTCAAGTACAGCAGAAGCTTGTTCAGAAAAGCAAGACATGTCAAGTTTAGGATCAGTTCTAGCTGATTTTTCCTGATGCTCTTTTCAGTAAAAGAACCCAAGTGTATCAGACAGAGGAGTTAAAAAAGATTATTTCCGGTCATTTGCTGTCTGTACAATGCAGGCATTCAACACTTCACAACCTAATTCCTATGCAGAAATAGATGATTTATGGTAGCTGTACTTTAAAGTTGCTGACGTTTTCAACCGTTTTCAAGTTATGGTTTCCTAAAATATTCCCATAGATGCATAGATCTTTACAGAAATCTTACCATATCTAGCAAAGAAAAGTTTACTTTTCTTAATCATTTTAGAAATAGTGCATAGAATAGCCACAGAAGTCACAAGCTGATAACTACTTAAGCAGAGAAACCCTTTCATGCAGAAATGAAGCACCAGTTTAGAGGTGGGAAACAATGGAGAAGTCACCAGATTCCATGGTAATCCACAACAGCCATGTTTTGATACACGTAGCTTGAGCCAGCCACCCCTGAAACCTTCCTGTAACATAACTACCAAACCTGTTGCAGTGCTTCAGCTGGGATTAAGCTGGTGAGCAAAGAGAAGAGGTGCTGTGCAGATCAGCCCTGGTGTTTGGTTTTGTTGGAGGTTCAGACTTTAACCCCACTGCCCTCGCTGGCCTTTCATATACTACAGGATCTGAGTATAGTTCTCCACCTTCAAGTGCCAGAAGCAGGACTTGTAGGTCCACAAGAGATGTGTAGGTGCTTCTGTGTGTAAGAGAAGCTCAGAAATATTGGGTTAGTCCAGTCATTGCCACTTTTTTCTTGTGTTCAAATCTGTCTTGATAGCAATATCCTTAGACTAAGCTACCAGAGAACCACAAGCATTCAGGCTGCCTAAGGGCCCTGTGCACTCCTTATCCTTGGTTTGTGGCTCATGGGTAGAGGTAGTCAGCTGAACTAAGGGAACTTTTAAGCAGAGACCCTGAGTGATCGACTGCCTGGCAGGCTACCTCGCTCCTCTGCTTTGAGTGCTCTCCTTATGGAGAGTGCCCCCCAAAGACAAGAGGAGAGCATGTGAGGGACCTGAGACAGAATTTGTGTTTTCTTAGCACTCACTCACCGTCAGTGCTATTACACGCTTCCTTTTCTGAGTTATCAGTGAAAGGTACTTCCTCACTTGAAGGATTAACTGAAAGTGCAGGCAGGAGTGGTGATCACAGAATCCAAAAGGTTCCCCTGCTGCAAACGTAAATATTTTTGAGTGTTTTGAACCTCAACTTAAGCAACCTGGGTATTGTTTAAAAATAAATAACATGATCTTCAAATAAGAGGTCAGTGTCCAACCTCAGCTAACCTCAATCTGTGACTTCCATGGAAATATGCTATTTTAGTATATGCCACTCAATGTTTTGACTAGTTCACATACTACAAAATTTTCTGGATGCGTTATGCTTTATAAAATGTCCCTAAGCAAATTTGGGATTCTTCCTGGTGTTCTTCCCGGTATGCAATAACTGTATCTCTAGTCTCTTTTGCAGAACGAATTTTCAAATATTATTAAGGAGAGTTGGAAATACCTTTCTCCAGCTTCTGCACGTACTTGGTGTCATGTTGGTCCCATCAAAACTGAACTTCAGTTTTTAAACAAAGCCTTGGCTCATCCTGCATATAAATGTAAGCTATCCATTGATCTTAATCAAATAATCATATACTTCAAATTAAGTGTGTGCTTATGTTTTCTGATGAGTTAAGACTGACTTACTGCTCTTTCCATTTTTGTCTGAACCTACTGATAAAAGGTGAGATTGAAATAAGGTAAGGACCTCGCAAGTGCTGAATTTCTGTTGAAACCACGCAGTTCAGAAATAAGAAACTTCAGACAAATTAAGTCTTGTTGATAGTTTAACTTGTTGATAGTTAAATTATTTGGAAAAAAAATAAATGAAAACAAGCTACACTTTAAAAATGTGATAGCATCAAAGCAGAGGTTTGAAAAAACTAAATCTTTCTATGGCCCTTAAGAATTAGTTTGCAGGTTGTTGTCACTGCATGGCTGGAAGAAAAAAAGAGGCAGTGTCCACACAGGCAATAACATGGCAAGGATTCACATCCTCCTGGGGAGGATAGATGGCAAAGGCAGACTAGCTCTGTACTAGACAGGTGGCAGCTCAGCTTTCCTATGCTATGGAGCAGAATAGATATCTCATCAGCCAGTGCCAACACAAATGGCAGCTTTTCCCACCCAGGAAACCCACTTATTCACAGGCTTGAATTTGTCTCAATATCTCTGTGTTTAAATGTATGTATTGTGCATACAGCTGCATAAAATTACAGAGAAAATTGATTTTAGGGCTATATTGTTTCTTGATTTGATTATTTCTTAAATGCCTTCTTTTGCTATCTAGCTTGAAGATTTCAGCTGTATTTCTCTCTCTGGATTCTCATACTTGTGTAGTAGCAAAAGTAAAGGTCTGCAGGGCAATGGGTACCTGCAGTTATATACCTCTATATTTGAAACATGTTTTTCAATTCCTCATGCAATTATCTGCACATGAATTTCATTTTATTTACAGCAACACTGCATTTCTACAAGTCTGATGTTGAAACTCTTTACGTAGGCTTTTTGTACAGCTTGAGAGATAAGATATCCACTGAGAGCAAAACTAGATCTATCACATGCAGAGGTTTGTATTTCAGAGGAAGAGAAAGGACTTTTCTCATGGGATCACATACTGTGTTTGTCTGCAATCCATGATACTCACAGAACCATTCTACTGCTGCACTCGATGTATATCCATGCAGATTGGGCTGGTTTTTGTTTCGTTGTTGTCTTTTTTTTTTTTTTTTAAGTTAGCAATCTAGCTGTCTATTTGCATGAAGAATTAACTTTTGAAACTTAAAATGCAATTTTAGCTCATTATATAATTCAAAGACCCTTTCGTATGACTTTCAAAGACCTGAACACCTGCACCATCCAGGCCACCCATTCATAAGTATGTTTTCTGGCAGACCAACATCAGTCTTGGAGAAATATTTCTATTCACCCAAAGCAGTCAAAACTACTGCAATTGCTCATGTGTAGACAAATGTATACTCACCCATTTTGAAAGAATGCCTTCAGATTTATAACATTAGGAAAAGTTCTGACAGCACAGAGTGTTTAATCTGCAAAAGGATTGTAGCTATCTTCACATTATGTGCACTTTATTAATTCTAATGGGAACTGCACCTCCCAGACTCGCCTTAAAATGCTGGCTGTAAATTGCATCCCAGTTGGATAATTAAAGACCTGGTAGAAATACAGCAAGTTCTAGCAAACATTTTCTCTCAAAGTAAGCAATGAAAGAATTTGGAAAAAAATAATCAGTAGTTTGCCTGGATGGGCTGTGCACTGGTTTTACACACAAGCACATGCACAAAACAATTTTTTTCCAACTTAATTAGTGTATTTTGTTCAGTTTCTTAGCCTACTTGTCTTTGCTTCATCTCTTTAATTTAGCTTGACCTGAAGTTCAGTTGTGGTCTATATTTACAGTCATTATTACACAAGATTGCTTATTCCTATTTCTATTTCCTCACAGTCCAAACTACTGGGGGAAAAAAAAATAATCAAATCATTGGCAGATTTTTTTTTCCTCATGGAACAGAATCATAAAGTCACCAAAGTTGGAAAAGACCTCCACAATCATCTAGCCCAACCAACTACCTACCACCAATAATTCCCCACTAAACCATGTCCCTCAACACAATACCTAAATGTTCCTTGAACACCTCCGGGGTCGGTGACTCCACCACCTCTCTGGGCAGCCCATTCCAGTGGCTGACCAACCTGAACCTCCCCTGGTACACCTTGAGGCCATTCCCTCTAGTCCCATCACTAGTTTCTTCTGGTTAGTCTTAACAGAAATCCATGTTTCATCACTAGAGTACAACTGTTGGAAGAGAGTCTATCTTCTGCCACGATTAACTGAATCTTCTAGAATTCTGAGGAGGGATTAAAAGATAAAAACAACAAAACTGATCCATCACATTTTCTTATGAAAAGACTAGTGATGAGAGTAAATCTAGCGATGAAATAAAAATAATCATCTGATACTCCACAAGAACGAAATAGCACTGTCAGAAAGAAACAGTCTCTGGACTTACAACATCCCATAAGTTATCCATTTTGAGTTGATGATGTTTGCCCAAAGAGCAAAGTAAGTTTGTTTGTTTGTTTGTTTGTTTGTTTGTTTTTTACTATTTCACAGAGGTTTTGAAATTTCTAGGTAATATTAAAGACCTTGACAAATGTCAGCTGATATAAGATGTTCACACAACGGCTCAGTTACCGGGAATCTATGAATCTTCACCACTGGCAGCAGCACACTTCAGACTTTGCTTCCACCCCTCCCTTGTCTTGATCTCAGAGGAAAAATGTTTCCTTGCAGTGTTATTTGCCTTCTCAAAATCCTGTTCCTTCTGGAAGTGTCTTGGTAAGAAGGTGAACTTTTCCCTTTAAGAAGTTTTCATTTGTCTACAGAACACGATTTCTCAATCACCTGTACAACTCCTCTTGAAACCAATGGACCCTCTTGTAAGATCCAACAAACTGATAAAAATGGAGTCCTACTTCTTTATATATCATCAAATCTAAAACTAGCAAGATGAGTACTGCCCAGCACAACTCATTAAAAGCAATGGGATTAAAACTGCTCCTAGAACAAGTAGCATTGTTGGATGGATTCACGATGCACACACACAACATAGAACAAGGCAGCTCCAGTTTCTGTTTGTGCCCTAAGAACAACAGGTGGTGTGCTTGTTGGAATTATTGGTGGTAAAACCAACCAGCCAGCAAGCAAACAGCCACAGCCATGTGCAACACAGTCTCAGGAACAAACATTTGTAATGACTAGTGCTGGTTTGTTGTGGAAGTACAAGAAAAACTGTTCAGAGCAGCAGCTGTGGAGCAAGATAAACAGCATGAGAACCAATGACACTTCTAGAAGGAGAAGGAATGACACACAGCTCTGATTGGATAAGTGCCCGCATGCACGGTTAAGGAGTGTTTGTAGAATACTCTGTTGACATGTAAAGGTGGATGGGAAAGTTGTAAGGGTGGATGGGAAAGCTAAAAAAAGAAAACTTGTGAAGGTATACAAGTGATGAAAGAACTTGTAATAAACGATTTGCGTCGTTCACATTTGAGCCCGTGCATCAGATGCTGCATTTTGGAGAGCTTGAAGTCTAACCATAAGCAAACACTGTCTCCCCAGAGCAGCCTGGCAGGACACTGCAGGATTGCTAATTCCCAGTAGGCTCTAATGGCTGCTGTTATCACCTCTTTTCCAGAGCTTAATCTCTGGAAGAGATCAGGCACATTTGTCACAGTGAGAGTGGTCAAGCACTGGAAGTGGTTGCCCAGAGGGGCTGTGGTATCACCATCATTTTTGGTGATACCACTCATAATTAGACCTGTAATTTCAAACTTGGCCATGCATCTCCAGTGATAGGAATTGTGCCATATTCCTTTCATAGCTTGTCAAACATCTAGTGACCTTGACAGTATTCTCTGTTTCAGAGCCACCAGAACTCAAAGCATCAGCTTTTATATGTTGCTTGGCCTTGCACAATATGCACCAATTATGTACACATTGTAAATTGAGATGTTTGGACTGCACACTGTTCATATTGTTTCTTTGGACTGTGCTCTCTATTAAGAAAACTGTTTCTCTATTAGAGAAACAGGCAAAACGGTGGGACAAAAGCCTGCTACACAGTGAAAAAAGATGGAAACTACAGATGCCTAGTGCATATGGAAACATCATAAATATGAGCTTAGAAAAGGATTTGTCTTAAAATGTCTTTTAAGTACTCAATTATTAATCAAGGATATAGTCAGCATCAATGAGGAAAAAATAGCTGTTTCCTGAAAACTGTGTGTCTAAGTGTACTGAACTGCTGTGTATTCAGTTGCTCATATTAAACAGCTGTTGGTGTATCTGAGCTTACATGTCATTTAAGTGTAGTAAACACAGTTAACGTTGATGTCATGTCCCTCCTTTACAGCAGCAAGGTAGAAACCACTGTAATATCCAATAGATATTTCCCCATATTCAAAGACAAATGCAACACAGATAGATGAATTTTCTGTTCCACAGAAGAATTTCACGCTAATCATAGAAAAAATCCTTCCTTTATTTTCCAAGCACTGATTTTTGCTTACTAACAAGGAGTAGTGAGGAATTTGCTTTATGATATATAAACTTCTAAATCAACTGCTTAAAATTTTCATTAAATGTGTGCAACTCTATGCTACCATAAGTTACAAAATGCTGTATTGGCAGTTACCTCAGATTGCTCATTTGGTTCCTAATGGAAATCTTATCTATAATGTTAAAATTCATTTGATTTTAGGTATGTGAAAGTAAGATAGCACTAAGAACAAATAAGCAGCTTAATAAATGAAAATTCAAAGTTTTGCCCTATAGTATAATGAAAAAACCTAATGCTGGGCTAGATGCTGTCATGACTTCCAATGTGTTCTTTACAATGATCACATTCATTTTTACTACGTTAGTAAAAAGCAGACCTAAGGAAGAGAAATGAATTCAGCCCTTATGCTTTCTGCTTAGCACCTAGTGGACTGATTTACCCCTGCAGGAAGAAAATGTGAAACACTGCCAAATGAGACCTGTCAGTTCAGCTGCTCTGTTCCTTAAGGCCAGTTCCTGCAGGCTAGAAGGGTTTCCTAAAGGGCAAGGCAGTAGAAAAGCAGAACCATTCAAACCACCCACAACTTTCTGACCTGGACAAATTTGTAATGTCAGGGTTTATTTTCAGGATTAGCTTAACTTTTTTAAAGTTTCTGCTGAAAGGGTAGTCCTACCTTTCCACCATTACTCCATGTATGCTTCTGCTACCGTGTCTATTATTTGGGACAAACAGAGGTACAGGTCAGCTTACTGAGTCAGATAAATGTTGATCTTTATTTGTTTGTTTGTTTATTTATTTAATGACCTGATTTGATTGTCAGGCAGCTGTGCAAGGGGATCCAGCATCTCTGAGTCTGCTTAATTCCCAGTGCTAACAAGAGAGACTTGGTGGGCACACACAACGAAAGTACATACGACAGCACAGGCATTGCTCATGGTATTGTGACCTTGTGTTAGCCTAAGATACTACCTGCAGAAAGTATTTTGTGATGTCAAATCTGACTTGGTACTAGCATTGCCATCTTGTTTAAAGGGTTCTGAATATGCAATACTATATACCCTTGAAATGTGTGCCTTAAGCTACAATGTTTTAACTTTTTCATCTGATTAGATTTGTACCCGATAAACTCACTTTCTTCAATAAATTTCAAAGTTTTAATTTAATGTGCTAAAATCAGCTTATCTTAATCATAAATAGAAGCACAATGTTCAGTGTGAATGTTCAGATACTTCACAACAAAGCAAATAAGCAGAAATTCATCTTGATAAGGAAACAGTAAGAAAAATATTTGTCTGCATCAGCACGCTTCTCAAGAGGTATAGGCTTACCAAGTCCAAGGATATTCAAAATTAAATCTGGTACTAGAGTATTCTCTGTTCCCTTGAGCAAACCCTTAAGTGAGCATGCTGTTTTAATGCTGGAGTCAATGAGAACTGATCTTGCAATTTGACTTCATTGAAACTGTGAGTAGATTTTTTATAAGAGATTTGTCTTTTATTTCAGGAAAGAAAGCTGACTAGGCAAGAATGTTTCCTGCTGGCTTATCAGTTTTTGCACTTTTTGGCATTTTTCGTTTCAGCTTCAATATAAATGAAGAAAAAGCCTGACTGAGGTGTTGCCAGCTCTCAGAATTTCATCACAAGTCTCGCTATGTCTAATGGTTTTTTCTTAAAGCCTCAAGATTCTGCCTGAAAGCTAAAACTTTCCTATTTCATAAGAATGTCCTATTGCATAAAAAGAAAAGCTTCTGTCCTTTTAACTTGTGGACAAGGTATGAAAAGAATGAGACGAGTACACTCTCAGAGCCGAAAAGTCCCAAGTCACCTACAAATGAAGTGTTGTTTTCTTCTTCATGACTTCTACACTATTTCAAGGATATGAGTATTATATTCCTGTTTTCTTTACACTTGTGGCTGGCAGAACTGCAAGTACAGCAGGAAAAAAACACGAGCATCTTTTATCTATTTTCAGTGTGACCTATGAAACTGATAAAAGTAAGACTGGGATTTACAAAGCTGCCTCCAAGATTTGGACAGCTATTAAAAATGGAAGGAAATGGTGCAGATAAATGAAATTGCTTTTGTGTCAAGGGAAGCAAGATTTTTAAGTAATACTCAAGCTGTTGATATTTTTAGTTTATTTCAACTTAATATTTTTTAACCCTAGATCATTGAGGTTGGCAGCCTGTGAAAAAGGCAAAGGACTGTTGGGAAACTACCAGCTTTTCACAACTTTATCTTTTGTAAAAGATGCTTCATCTCATAGTAAAATTTCCATATATATTGAATGATCTGGGAATAACAGATATAACAATGAAAATAAATAAGTTAATAAACAATCCTGCCTTACCTGTGTAAAAAACAGCAGTTGGTTGGTCAATAATGAAGAAAAAATAAAGTGGTTTTGTCATCCTATGACATTAGCAGAGACATCATACAGTTCATACTGTCTTCAGCATTCAGGTTTTAAAAATTGAATCATGCACAAGACAAGTATGAGCACAAGCAAGAGGAGAAAAGTTGGTATTTCAAACATTCTTCATTGTTATTTCCCCTCTCCATGTGGCCTGTTTATAGAAAGACACACAGCCTGGCAAAGAATAAAATTTTATTTCCTGTCTTCAGATGTTCCACCTAAGTCACATAGCAAGAAAATCCAAAGAGCAATTTGCTTATCCAGTTCCATTAATGGAATAATTTACATGGCTCTCACGAGACACGTATTTTCTCTGCCATTTAATTTCAAGTAAACAAGCACCAAGAAAGATAATTGACACAGTTATGTAACTAAGCTAAAGCTCATTAATCAAGGGCAAATACTTATTTTTATACTTATGCAAAGTTAAAAATGCTACAAAAGTGAGATATGTTCATGGTTTGGATGGCCTGCCCTCGCCAGTCTGGCAGCAAGCCTCCTCCTCCAGCTAGTTTGGCCCTCTGTAACAGTCTGTCGTGGGGAACGATCACTTTTCCTTCCTCTTGCCTCTTCCTCTGGCCACACTTGCTGCAGAAACAGGGAGATGCAAGAGGGTGGCTGGAAATTTTCTGTTAGGGAAAGAGTTCTTGGAAAGATGGAAGATGAAGTAGGAAACTTCATTCATGTACTTTCTTGAAAATTTTCCCATTTGCAGCATCTGAAACTTCTTGTCTGTATCCTCACCTAAAGCTTTGTTAGATCTACCAGCCCAAGAAACATCACAGACTCATTTAACTGTCCCAGCTCCTTGGTCTGAGCTCACCAAACCTCTTCTGTTTTTGTTGCCTGGACCATGCTTAACCCAGGACAGATGTTAGATCTGCTGTCCTGCTGAGCCAAAATCAGAGGAACCCTCTCCCTGCTGACCTGGGAACATTTTCAGCCTTATGTGCAAACACAGCAATTCCAAACACGCTTCCATTTCTTTTGTTTTTCATACTTCTTATAGTTTTTATAAAGGGAATGAATTGAACTGGATTCCCTCCTACAGAAGAATCAATTGAACCTTCATATTCAAATGCTCTGGAGGCTGCAAAACAGGAGTGTGCATGGGAAAAAATTTTGCTTGCTCTCCTAGGATGATATTGTCTCCTGCTTCCACAGGCTGAGGTGAATGGGATTTGTCCCTTGTCTTGCTTGGTGTACAGCACCATCCTGTCCAACACAGCCTGTACATTATTTTTATTGAAGATCAAAATGGGATTCATGTAAATAAACCGTATCTCCTTTAGCCTTTTTGGAACACGTTCTCATGAAAGGAGTAGAGGTTTTCATAATATTTACTAGGAATATTTATTTAAACTTTGGAGGCCTTCAGCACATACAGTTTTACTGTTAACATTTCCCAGACATTATCTGCAGATCACCTACGCTAATTTTATCAGTTCACACCATATGTGGTATGATATTGGGGTTTTTACAGACTGTTGCCCATTTTTATGTATTTTCCTCACTGGTAAAATAAAGCAATTTTAGTTGCATGGTTGCCTCCATTGTAAGGTTTTGGTTTTTTTTATTAATTGTTTTGTCCATACAAGGAAATGTTGAAGGCTTTAACTCTGAGACCAAAAATAGAGGGAAGGAAAAAGGGTTGCCAAAGTTGTGACCCACTTTTTCCTTCATTTATATTACAATCCTCTTAAATACATGAGAAGAGCTATGAAGCTTTTTTGACTAAGCTCTATAAACCAGATTCAGAAGGCTGTGGAGTTAACTCTAGATTTCCATTACTACAAAAGAATTCAGAATGGAGAGTTCATGTTGTATTTAACATATGCCCTTCATATGAAGAAAATATCCAACATGATCCCTGATCATAAAGAAAGAAATGGCATTCAAAGCTGCAAATAAGATGCCAGACCACCTTTTGCAATATGCTTTCCTATGCCAATAATGTTGCCTTTTCTCTGCAGGACAGCAATTAACAACTATCCTTCAACTTTACTCCAGAATATATATATATATATATATATATATATATATATATATATAGTGCCAAAGTGTCCTGGACCAGAAGCAGGGAATGGTTCCTGCAAGGATTAGAAGTGGGCAAAACATTCCCATTGTATATGATTCTAGCAGCACAATAGACCTTTAGAAAGATGTGTTCAGTCCAGATGTGTGGACATAGCAATGGCACACTTTCTTCTCACCGGGTTCCATTAGCATTAATGCTTCCTGCAACATAAAGGGCAGATATGTTCTTTCTCCTCAAAATATATCCTTTTCTGTATTTCTCTGCCAGTAGCAGAAATCTTGCCCTAACATCTGGAAAAATTAATTTGCCAAGTTGAAAAATATCAGAAGAAACTTTTTTGTTAAATGATTGAGAATGTCAAGGGATCACTGAGATTTTTTCAGCTGCTGTTCTGTGCTAACTTTTTTGGGTCAATCTTTGTCCAGGCTGAAGCTGACATAATTACAAGACAATGGCCAAATAATTTTTTTGTCATAAATTATGCCTTGCATTGTGTTTAGTTTTATTTAACTTTTTTTTTGTTTGTTTTCTTTTTGATTTGGCAAAAGTCTCCCAAAGTCTCCCAAGCATTTCAGATGGAGGTATTAACTGCTGCAATGTATTTGTCCAGGATTATATGGTTAGCACAAATAACTGAAGAGAATATTTCTGACAACTCCAAGGCATATATTGGTAAGGTAGTTAAAAAATGTAGCATAAGAATTTAGGAGAAACATTCATGCAGTCTGCTGAATGAGTACGTGTGTTACTCAGATTAGCAAGGAAGCAAAATTTGCATACCCTCCATGTCTCATTAATTTTTTTAACTCATTTAACAAAGGTTAACAAAGATTTTACATCTGTTTGAAAACAAAGGACAGAGAAAAGAAATGTGCTTGACACAGAGAGAAATCTTGAACACATTATTTTCTGCAGGCTTTACGAAAATTGGAAGGTGTCTAGAATCATAGAATCATAGAATCACCAAGGTTGGAAGAGACCTCCAAGATCATCCAGTCCAACCATCCACCTATCACCAGTAGTTCTCACTACACCGTATCCCTCAACACAACATCCAAACGTTCCTTGAACACCTCCAGGGTTGGTGACTCCACCACCTCCCTGGGCAGCCCATTTCACTGCCTGGCCACTCTTTCAGAGAAGTAGTATTTCCTAACGTCCAGCCTGAATCTGCCCTGGCACAATTTGAGGCCATTCCCTCTAGTTCTAACACTAGTTACGTGAGAGAAGAAGCGGTCTCCCAGTTCACTACAGCCTCCCTTCAGGTAGTTACAGAAAGACCAAAGTGATTCCTCTGAGAAGGAAAAGCAGTTTTAACAGAGCTGTGTTTCTGCTCTGTGATGCAGCCTTATCAATGCAACCTGCTTTTCTTGTTCAGTTGAACATAAAGCAGATAGAGAAAGAACTGATTATATTGCAGCAAGGAGTGGAGTCTGAGTACAAGAAGGAATGTAGCATGCAAATCCATGGGAAACTATATTCATTTGTTCAGCTAGTCATGAAATAAATATTTTTTATTAAGATGAGTAATTGCACAGATTTGTTTAAAGACCTCTTTCTCATTTTTTGGTTGAACTGTGTTGAGGGATTCATTCAGTGCTAATAAAAATACTGCAATCCAACATACAGTGCCAAAATGTTTTCCTGAAAAAGATCACACAATTGTTTTCAGGTGGAGTATGGGTCACAAATACAAAGGGTTAGCTGTTATCCAGTATAAAGTTGCTTGAATTATCCTGAAATACAAAGTTTAATGTTCAGAAAGAGTAGATAACTAGCACCATTGATAGAATTACTGAGACATGGATGAGACAAAGTAGTTTGAATTGAGAAGGAAGAGAAAAATCTGTAAGATACAGAAGGTATTAAAATATATTTGGGTATTTACTTTTGTTACTAATGCTCAAATAAAAATTTTTGTGGCCCATATTTGGATGGATGGAGAAGAAACTTGTAACTTGACAAAGTCACATGAGCTAGAGATCTATGAGTTTTGCATGCTTTTTAAACAAGTGTCACCCTTAAAAAGGATTGGGTTGAGAGCCAGAGATACCAGGAAAGATGGAATTAGCCACTAAGATCTCAGTGACTGTGTGGTTACATCATTTATGGCTATAATTTGACTTCTTTTCTCAGCCTTACAGAACTTCAATAGAGAATGTCTGCACAATCATTTGAGGGCAGTCACGAGCTTACACTGCCTACTGACTGGGAACCATGTTGCTGTGCTAAACACATTCCTAAGCTAGTACTAAAATGCCCTCTGTTAGCTGGGGTTCAGTACCACAATAATGTAGCCATGAGATTTATGCCCTGTGAGAGTCCAGGGAAAGAGAACTCATGTTTATTTGCAAAAAACTATAGGCAACAGTAGCTACAGGTAGATATTAGCACAATTATAGAAACAAACCATCTGTTTTAGCATGCTTTCCCCAGACAACGCTGGTTTTTTTGGGAGGTGGAAGGGAAGAATATGCCAAATTTTGCATGTCATGTTTTGATTAAATTCTGGTTGTTGTTTAGCAAATATAAAACCAGTTTTAACTGTTACATTTCCATTGGCAAAAGGCCTGAAAGAACTAGAACAAAAGGAGTTTAACCAAGAGACACGTATGCACAAAGCTGGATTAGCTACCTACAAACACATTAACAGTTTACAGTGGAATTGCCAGGTTACAGCCTGAACCAATGGCTAAGCACCGGCTGAGAAGGCATGGCTCAGGGAGCCCAGCTGCAAGCAATGCACTTGAGGGACCAGAGGGGATGGAGGCTGGACCCACCCCTCCTCGCCCTCATTTAAGAGTTAGCAGCCAAGGGATTAGCATCTTTCTGGATAGGGACTGTATTCCTGTTAAGCTATCATCAGTTGTTGGAAGGGGGTAAGCTAATTTTCATTCTTTGTTGCTTGCTGTTTCTCTCTGCTTTTGTCCCATTAGAATATACTGTCATTCCCTTCTTTTACCATATGCAGATGCTAGCAGTTCTCAATACTAGTAATCTTATTGTATTGTATTAGTAATCTAGTAATGTTGTTGCAAGGACAACAGACTCTTATGTTCTTATTGGCTAAAACTGCTTGCAGGAGCAAACATGCTTAATGAGTCTCTGCAGTTCAGTGGTTTCACCTGTCCAGTGTCTAACACAGATGCTGGGGAGTGGAGCCAGATAGCTTACCCAAGCACTTGAATGCTCCTTAGATGTTCATTTGAGGAGCAACCACAAATGTCCTTTACCTTTCAGATTGCAGCCTTTGAAGAATTACCTATCTCTATCCATCTTTTATTTCAGTTCAGAAGGGAACTGTTATGTCATGGCCTGACCTCATGATTGAGCACCTGGTGAAGAGGTGGCTGGCCCAGGAAGTACAGATGAAAGCAATTCATCTTGTGTCCAGAATGAGTGGACCAGTGTCCACCCTTTCCTGAGCCCATTTAAGCCCTAATCTCTGAAAGGAGAACATTTCCTGGATGAAGACCACTTCCTGAGAAGGAGTGGTCTGTAGCCAGTGTTCCTATCACAAGTTGGATGAGTGAACTTCTATATGACTATTGATATTCCTAACAACACTTTGCCTGTTATATCAAAGAACTTATTAGAAGCAATTTCACTGCTTGAAGGACCTACAAGTGGCATTGCTCTTTTATGGTCTTACTGATGGCACCACTTTTTCTTAATCCTGTTAACAACATCACCCTTGTGTGAGTGCAGCTTTTTCCTGAAGCTCTATTTATCTTGTGCTGAGGGTTGGACAGACTGGACCTTCACAAGACCACTGTGCTTCAACCAGATCCTGCAGACTTTAACTCATTAATACCATGTGTAAACATCCTGCATGCCTTCTGGAAGAACAGCATATTTTTATTAATCATACTAAAAAGCTGAACTATTTATAGAGAGCAGCAGATTTGTAGTCAAGAAATAATGACTGAGGGGTCAGGTAAGTTCCTTTGATAGCACAGTACTTCTTCAATGTGAATCTGTCTGGAGTTTTTTTCCAGATAAACACTGGTACTTACAGCTTCAATAAATTGTTATACCATCTGAAGTATTTGGATGTGTGTATGGACAAAGGGAATAACTTATTTAAAAGCCGAAAACAAAAGAACTCACTTCTGATGTCTGTATCAGTTTTGCTTTATTCACCAACAGGAGCTGGCAGGCCCTAAGCCAGTAGCAGAGGCATCTGCAATTTTGAATACTTCTCTGCAAACTGTTGAAGTCAATTCTTTCTACGTTTTCATCAGGTTTTTTTTCTTTAGGTACAGCCTTTGTGGTTTTGTTGGATGCTGACAGTGGTTCCCCAGTCCCTCTGAGGATTTGTGTCTATCTGGGTGGAGGTTCAGAGGATGACTTTTAATGAAGTTACATAACATTTTTCTAAGAGTACATCTTACAACACAATACCATTCAGTCAAAGAATTCTTCAATAACTTAAACTGAAAAGCTCAGTGAAGGAAGACTGCCGCCTTCAAAATATTCCTGGTGAACAGGCTGTATCCTCAAGAAATATGTATCTGCAGCACTCTGCGAGGCCATGTTCTAGCTGAGAACTTGTCTTGCAGTCTTCAAGTGCATTTCATGTGCATAAATGTGGTAGATAAAAACTTCTCAGAGTGTATTTTTGCTGCTTATTAACCAATTCAGAAGAAGCGGTAAACATAAAAGTTCCTCTATCATCAGACCATCAGAGACCTTGAGCACTAGAAGGCGTGAACTTCAGCCTGAGGGCTGGTCCCTGAGGGGTTGCTTACCTTATGTTAATGTAGTTGCTTTGTCCTTTTCTTTGCAGGGGAGCACTTGCACTCTGATGGTAGAAAATAAAGGATTGTGTTGATGTCTTAGAGTTGTTAATTTGTTGCTCATTATTTTATGTAGTGAACCTAATATACATCCAGTATACCCAGCTGTCTGTCAGGGTGCTCCAAGTGATCTTCTGACAGCTGGGATTGTCGTGTAACACACCAGGTGGGTACATTTGCATGTCACACTTCAGAGCCACCTGGCAACAAGGGCTGAGAAAATTAGTCAGGTCCTTATTGGAAGGTAGAGGTAAGGAACTTGTTTTGTGACTAACCTCTTCTGCTCTTGTGCACATTCAGGGACAACATAAGGTACTAACTCCTCAAGCAGTTTGAGAACGTGTTTTGTTTAAGCCAATTCTAAACTCTATTGTGGCTATATTGCTGCAGTGGCTTCATTTGTCATGAAACTAGTCTTTACCCAAGACTGTCTCTGGAAATTTGACTTCTGAAAAATGAGAAAACAAAGATACTTATGATAAAGCACTTGTCACTTCAGGGAAGATATGTGGCTCACAAGATTATGTCTTCACAGCATCACAAAACTACAGAATAGCTGAGGTGGGAAAGGATCTCTGGGTCCCTCTGGTCCAAACTCTTCTCAGGCACAGGCACTCAAAGCAGAGCACCCAGGCCCATTTCCAGGCAGCTTTAAAGATCTCCAAGGAAGAAATGTCACAGCCTCTCAGGGAAACCTTGTCAATTTTGTCACCTCTCCCAGTATTTGTTTGAATTGTGTTTAACAGAATGTTACCTACTTGTATTTAACATCATTCAGTTAGGCCAAAAATGATATCACTTATTATTAGACACATGTTCACAAGTAAGAATATGAAATGACTCCAGTTTTCATAATCAGGTTCAAAAACATTCATGTATTTTTGATGCAAAGTGCTTACTTATCTTTTCCCTGCTGCAGTAAAATGTGGTTCTTAAATGTATTGAGAGAACTGAAATATTTATCACTAAAGATTTCATTATTTCTTCCTGACATCAAGAATCAAGTTCTTTCCTCTTCAGCAGCACCATGAAAGAATTAATTCTTTCCTGAAGAAAAGGAAAAAAATCAAAGAGAGGTTTTACATCTAGGATAACTGGAGGTCTTTACCAAGGGCTGTGTCTACTCAAAGATCTAAGTGGAAAGAAACTTTCTGAAGGCTAAGGCTAAAGAGACTTCTTTGAGGGGGAGAAAATTATTCCACAGATATATTCTCTTCTTTCATTGGATTTCGCATAAATATCTATCTTATTTTCTTATTCTGTTAATTATACTGCTAATTATACTATAAATATATTATTTTCTATAGAAAAGATGACATTTGAATTGACTCCTTTAAATGTCACTAGTTAGATTAATTTTCAGGTACTGCTGAGACTTCTCAGCTTATGAGTGTAGTTTTTAAGACTGCTTCTGCAGTTAATGGTCACAGAAAATGAGTTTTCCTCTTGCAAGGGTATAAATCAACAGTAAAATGCTACTGCTCCTGGAAAAGTCCAGACTGTTCTGTAATGGTTTCTATTCTCCTGTGAGTCTTCCAAAAGAGATGGGCAACTTTGTGTTTGAATAAATTAAGGAAAGATGGAAAAGAAATTATTTTTATACAGTGTTTACAGGATGAAACTTTAAGAAGGGGAAGTGCATTGATAGATGGTTACCGAATGAATACTTGCCCTCTAACTTTTTATGAATAAAGAATCCTAATTAGTTGCAATTCAACATTTCTTTTCTACAGCAGCTATTAAAGAAGATTGTTCCCAAAAGAGAAGTTTAAAAAATACATATAAGCTTGTCTTCTATTTTACTACACCCCACTGAAAATTGAAAAGTTCAAGAAAGGAGTAGAAAATGTGCACTGTGGGAGGTATTCAGATAATCCTCCTGCAATCAGGCAGAGTTTGAGATGCTATATGGAGCTGACCTGTGCAGGAGTCTGGCTTAAGCAGTCTGAATTCCTGCAAGTCCTGTCTTTGTCCACCAGTAAAAGAAACGGTGCAGTGTAACTTGGTGCCTCATGGTTGTTAGACACATGCTACCTAGGCTGCTCTCTTGTGCCAGAGTGAAGGTTGTTCATCTGAGCTGGATGTTGGCCCATAAAAACCTATATTATAATAACAGACATTTTCCATAGCTAGTCTAATCCTCACCACAGTTTAGCTGTGTTGCTGTCCCATTCCAGATATATTTATCTTAATGGAATGGCAGGATATCCTGTGATACACAAACATAGTATTATTACAACAAATGCAATGGCAGCAGCATTAGTAATAACTATACTATAATCCAGTATAAGAGAGCATCCACAACAGGCCCAATATTACACACATTGCATGAAATGACCATCACCTGTAGAGGAGTTCCTCTTCTTTATGTGCATATATGAAGAATTATGCAGCAGGATCTTACAAACTCCAAAAATTTTGAGAACTGAAATCATTATTTGACATGATGAAATTTAATGACAGGTAGTGAGTAGATTCCTTTTACTACCTTCTCCTATAATAACATTCATGATGGATGTACTTCAGCATTCCGTAAGCAAGGAAAACAGTATTAAGCATAGGAGGTATAGTGAACCACAGTCGTCATTTGTCATAAAGTGAGAAATCCAAATGTGAAACAAACAGGGCAAATAATCCAAAGTGTGAGACTTGTTCTGAAGAGAATGAATGATACTTTTAGCAATGTTATTGTTCTGAGGCATGTACCATTAAAGTACCTCCTTTTGTGACAAGATGGCCCACACTGTGTCATATTGGATCAGTTATGATCCTAAATAACACCCGAAAGCCAAATGCCAAGTGCCTGGATGATACGTTTGATTCACACCTAATGATCTGAACTTCACACTGTTGAATCTGGCCAAGCACAAATTAGAAACGTTGAACTTGTCAGGTTTCTTCCAGGCCCAACCCAAACAGCATCAACTACACCAGAACTGAAGAACCAGCAAGATTTTCACCACGTGGGGGCAGAAACTTCACCCATCAGTTAATCCTGGATTTACTTGAATTCTGAAATACAAGCGAATATGACTGGATTCTGAATGTCTTTCCCTGCCTTTTGCATTTCAACATAGACAGAGGTCTGTTACAATCTGAAAAAAAAAAAAAAAAGATCCAGTTGTTCTTTCTGCCTGCTTTATTGTATCTGAATTTAGCATCTCAGCACGTGAAAGCAAAGCTAAACAGCCACTGGTCTGCCTGCATCTCTTTAAGAGCCTACAAAATCATATCTGTTTATTTTCAGCAACTTTCATTTCTATCTTCACTGGGACTCAGTCAAAGCTTTGCTAAGCAGTGGCTTAAGCCGAAAGGAGCTCTGCTGTGAAATTTCTCTCTGATGGTGATTTATTTCTTTGCACCATCTGGTGGATTTTTGGACTAAGTGCAACAGTTTTCAAGATTGCTTCACTCTATGTTGTAGTGTGGTGGTGGAGATGAACCTTGCAAATGATTCTGGGATGATGCAGAAGGTAGCACCCGTCATCAGATCAGTTACTAATCTACAGTGACACAAATCCTTCTGGTGTGACAGAAATCCTGCTTTCTGCTTCAGGTTTTTACTCCATCATCCTGATCACAGGCCTCTTCACAAATGCATGGGGAAAGTACAAAATGAAATCTGACAAAACTGTATTTATAAGAGGAAAAAGAACTCAGTCAAGGCTTAACAAGTGCTTTAATCAGGATATTCTACAAAGCCTGCCAGAGGTATGTGCCAGCTAAAAGCAACTTTCGACCCCTATTTTTGGCTTCATTGACTCTTGGCACTCAAACAAGTTGCTGGCTCAGCACTCCAGTGAAGCCGACCAATTGAATCAGATTGTATTTAAGTGTTTTTGGAGGAGGACAGCCATCATCATTAGATGATTAAAAAATCTTAGACTCAGAAGTAGTGTAACAAATGCATGTCGAACTAATTGACTATGGAGCACAGGTCAAGGAATAGCTTAAGCAATCGAGGAGGAAAAAAGCATGGAAAGACATACACATCCCCATGGGAATGCATGACATTAGAGAACAAGTCATGTCTTCACTCTCTGCTTATGAATCCTGGAGATGGTGACTGCGGTGAAATGGTTTAATGTCTCAGCTGCTGAAAACAGCAAATCAGAATGGATCTGATTAGACAAGTTCTGCAAACTCTGCCAGATGCTGAATGTTGCTCAGTAAAAACCTGGACTAACTCCACCAAAGTCAGTGGAGTAATTAGGAGCAAATAGGGTTCCTTCAGCCCAGAGTCATGTCCTTCTTGCACTTCATGTTGTATTGAAACGGTAAGATACCATGCCTTGATGCTTTGAAAAACTTTCTTTATGCAACTGTAAAGTATTTTTGCACACCCAGATGATCTCTGAAGATGTGGAAATGAGTCACAGTACCAGTGGGACTCATCCTTGATGAATATCCCTTTGTAAAGGGCAGAGCTCTCAGAATGGTGGCTGATGGCTGGTTTTTGCGATACCAGAGATGCCTCGGGAGATGGCACCAGTGGAACTCAGGCTGAGTTAGTGAAGCTGTCACCATGCTGTGGCTGTGACAGAGATAAACAACTCCTTGGGAGATCCCAAAGCTGCAGGAAAGTGAGAACAGGATGAAAGTCCTTCATTTCTCCTTGCCCTCCTCTCCACACCCATATCCACCTTCCTGCAGGGAGCAAAGGCTTGCTCTCTTCCCCTCCCAGACCCATGGCGTTTTTTATGAGAGGCAAAACAGTATTTGAACTTTCCAGTGTGGCAGGAAAATCTCTATCTCCTGTCTTTTGTTGGGTCATATCATTCCGATATTAGCTGCCAAGTCTTTTTCCCACCTGGACATCTGTGAGAAGGACCTCACACACTCAGGTTGCCCTCTCCCATGAAGGCTTTTCCAGTAAGACGCACCCTTTTTGAATCTACGTGGGACACAATGGAGGCTTTTCAGAAAGTATTTCCCATTTCCCTGCTTCTTACATGGAAAGTTGTAGTTTCTCTGCCTTGCCAGTCACTGAGAACTGCTCAGTGGAAAATGCTGTATAGATAGGGCCTCTTGGAAGGAATACTCAAACTGCAAAAAAAGTTGATAAATGTACTGGAAAGTGTGTTTGTTTTTAAATAAACATCTCTGTGGTGTTTCTATCTGATCCATGAGATATCTCTCTGTTTATTACTGAAGTTCTAACCTAAGAAAAACTCCTCCTGACATCATTTTCATGAAAAATGCAGATTGACCCGCTTTTTCTGAAATGGTAATAAGCGTTTTTCTATTTTTGGGGTTGGTGTTTTTTGGTTTGTTGGGTTTTTTGTTTGTTCGGTGATTTTTTTTTTAATGTATATTTTTAAGTTGATCCAACATACAGATGCAGAGCATTATATGCTATGAATCCATCTTGAAAACACCTTTGCTCACATTTAGATTTGTGAGTGGTCAACTTTAAAAATAGATTCATTTATCAAGCTTGCATCTACGTCTGAACTCAGGATAAGGGTTTGGCTCTGGTAAGAGCACAGTTTCTGCTGTAACAGTCCTGCCTGTGATGGGAAGAAATTTCTTTGATCTGTTATAAACTGATCAAGGCTTAATAGTCATCTAGGAAGGTCTTGGTTCATAATTCATTTTTACAGCTCTCTGATTTCTTTTGATTTGTTTTGGGCTTGTCTTGGGTATGAGGCCCCTGAAACAGTTTTAAACTTTTCCACAAAATTCCGAATGTAAAATCTTCTGTGAAGCAATCCAGTTTCTGTGTTATCGTGATTAATCAGGCTGTGATTCTCCAGCAAGGCCATCCCAAGGCCACAGCAATTAAGAAGCCTGCATCCTTTTGTGGTCCCTGTTTTGTATTTGTTTTTATATACTCCCAGTAACTACCAAGTCATTTCAGTTTAATCACTGCAGCTCTTTAGTACTCTTCCCTCCACCTCCAAAAAAGAATTCTTCATGAACTTTTTGTCCCCATGCGCTAATCTGTTTTTGTGACCTGAATAGCGTTTATCCCCTGGTCATAAATGAAATCTGTATTTCATCACATTCATCACTCTGTTCGTGCTACAGCCAAATAGCTGCACTCCTACAGCTTCAAATGATGGCACAGAAGAGAATTGTTAGATATGCACATTCCAGCTATCCCACATCTGCCAGGTCTGTTGTGGGCAAAAATGAGGAAACTGGAGCCAAAAAACAACCCTGCTTTGTGTGTATGTTTTATTTTAAACCGTTCTGAAGCCAAGAATGTGAAGATCAACCAAATGCTGACATGCTAGTAATATTTTGTTTTACACAGATCTATAAATATACTTATCACTGTTTAAACTACAACCGAATATACTGTAGTCATAAGAAACACACATGTTCTAGAAGA
This sequence comes from Chrysolophus pictus, assembly GCA_037305975.1. NCBI lineage: Eukaryota > Metazoa > Chordata > Aves > Galliformes > Phasianidae > Chrysolophus > Chrysolophus pictus. The sequence goes on from CM074577.1 coordinate 64,317,067, forward strand.
CAGATAGAAATAATTATATGAAACAAAGACTGGAAACACTTTCTTTTTCTGGGTGGGGTTAGATTTCCTATAAAACTTGATTGGGAAAAATCTTCCATTCCTTGTGCAGGTGTGTTTAATGGGAGTTTTCTCCAAGATTGGGCCCAAACGCAAATACATTATCTGTGCCTTTAGTTTTCAACTTTTCTGCAGACTTCTTTCATTCTGGAGCTGCTTCTGAGCTGTCTATAGCCATGAATAGCAAATCTATTTTCAGTAAAACCAAAGTCGTTATATAGGTGCATCTCTACTGGGGAGGGGGGGGAAAGCTCCATAAATTCTCCCATAAATTTTAAAAAAAAATGTTCAAAAGGAAGATGCAGTTACCTCAAGCAGGGATCAGACATGATTAATCTAGTCTGCTCTGCTGTCTCTGACAAAGTCCAGCACCAGCCACAAGGTAGAATACTGGCGTGGAAGGATATAGCAGGATGGGAAAAAAAAAAGGATAAAAAAGTAGTAAATGTTCTACTGTATGGACAGACTGTATGTCTTGACTTTATGAACTTTCCATATGCTGAAGATGAAGGAGAAAGAAGAGGCAGACTTGACTGACTGTCCGTAGTGAAGATGAAGAGAAAAAGAGAAAAACAGCAGTAATAAAGAGTTGTAATCAAGGAGAAGAAATACTTTTGGTTTTCTGTCTTGGAAGGGATAGGGCAGGCAGGAATGGTATCCATCCAGTTCATGCAGTGGGAAGTGTGGGAACCCCACAGTGGATTCACTGGACCTAGTCTGAACCAGGGAAAGAAATGCATTCAGGGAAGTCAATGGATTGGTCACAGGTAGGCTGACAAATAAGCACACCCTTGAAGATGAGAGGTCCTTGAAGAATTTAGATGGGATGATTGGAATAAGTAAGAATAGAAGTAATAAATAAGTAATACAACTAAGAATAATAAGTAAGATGGGAAAAGTGGTATATAGTAAGATAAGAAGATAGTAAGATGGGAAAAGTGGAATAAGTAAAGGTGGAAGCTCAGTTACGGAAAATGGTCACATTTAAATCTGTTATGGACCTTGGACTTCAAAAGGTAGCATGTAATAGAGCAGGAAGGATCTCTAGGAAGGGTATTATGAAAGGGAAAGGAATATTCCTCAATTAGACTGAAGAGCAAATTATCCCAGAGGAGAGAAAATTAGAAGTGTCTTACTGAGGAAAATCACATTCACAGAATTATTTATTTATTTGTTTGCTTATTTATAGGAAACGTGAATAAAGAGATCCACAAATAATGTATTAGAATTGGGAAATTAGGAACCTACCAACAACCAAATTGTGATATAGACCGAGTGAAAGTGAAATTTAAAAAGTAATAATGACTGGGCAAAAAAAACCCAGAAAACCTTAGAACCTAGAACTGAATAAAGGGTAGATTTTTGCAATCTAAGGATTAAAATAACTGAATCTTTCGGCATTAAGTAGATCTTGGGGCATGATCAGTAGCATTTAAGCTAAGTCTGTCGTGAGATAAGTACGGTTCATAACTATTGATAGTACAGTTGACAGAAAATAACTGATTAATCGATTGATTGAAATGGAAAGGTTGTTAAATGATGCTTTGTCACAGAACTGCCAGTATAGCAGCAATTATCATCTGAGATTTGTCAAATTTTAGGGAATTATGTGCCTCTGTATCAGTGACTGAAGAGCATTTCTGTTTCAGAAAAAGAAAATGTCCTGAAATCAATGCCTGAAGGAATGAAAATGTTCTGGGCTGAAGAGCTCTGATCTGAGAACTATGCCTCTGGCAATAGGATACATCCCTATATAATGACACTTTCCTTAAGTCTTCTGGTGCAGCTTTGTTAGCTCCTGGATCTGAAACTAGAAGAGTGTACACGTGCAGACATGCATCAGGAGATGAATTTGGAGTTTGCTTTACTCACACAGCACAAGTGGCTGGTTAACTACACACCAGCCTGCTCGCAAGCTCAGCAAGAAGCAGCCAGTTGTTGGTGTCAGGGAGCCAAAAATCCCTTCTCTGCTTGCTCTGAAGAAACAGCCGTGAAGCAGGGGAAGCATCCAGCTACCCATATCTGACTTGCATGCTGGCATTTGGACCACACTGGTTTTGCATATGGTCGTTAAAATGAGAAAACCTTAAAGTGGGTATTGATGAAGTGTGATTTCACCCTTATAATGCAGCTGAATTCACTGCATCAGCCCAGGCAAGTGCCAAAAACATGAGGGAGCTGCGGCAGTATCACATAATCTGTGCAGTGAATAAACTGAGAGTAAAATAGACCTCACAGCATGCATGTAGAGACTGTGCCTATCCGGTGTGAGAAAGGCTCAGAATACAAGCTAGACAGAGAGATAATTCCTACAGGAACCTGATCAAATGAGATATCTAGAGAAATCACAGATCTGGGCAAAAGCCATCATCACCACCACTTCCTGGCAGTAGCAGGGGGATATTGACTTCATCACTTCATAGATAGATTGGTAACCTATAGATAGGTAACCATAGATAGACTGGTAAGCTAACAACCAACCCGCATACTGTCTGCACATTTAAACTGCTCAGTCTGTGGAAATGTGTCTTCTCTGTATCATTCTATTTACTCCCATGGCCCCAGCAAAAAAGTTGGCTAGGAGGGAATGAGAGGCTTTTTTATTTTATTTTTTGCCTTGCTATCCTTTTTTCCTTAAGAAAGAATCAGAATAATCCCTATTTCTTCTTGTTGTTTTCTGCCAGCAGGTTGAAAGATGGGCATGTTATCAGACTGATAAGTTTTCTGAAGATTTCTCTAGGAGGCTTATCTGAACCAAATGTAAATAGTAAGCAAGGAAACTCGTCTTTTTTAATTCAGTGTGGTTACAGAAATCATTAAGGCAAGTATGGCTTGGACTGAGATCTGTAACATTTTTTTTAGTGTTCATCAGAGTTCAGTAAGTAACTTGAGAAATGTTCTTTGTATGCTAATAAACAAAAACAAAAATTAGGACCAAGTCTTTCTCTATGTCATTCCAAAGTGACATATTTTAACTCCCTTTGAGGTTTGTCCTTCTCTTGGAAAATATATTAGAGTTTAAAAATTGCCATACTGGCAATTGACAGACTGGCATGCTGAAACTGGTGGGGATATTACTGATGCTTTATGCTCCCTGGAGCATGACTGCTACACTTATTTGGTTCTCAGTTAAATGCTCATGTGGATAATTCCACTGCAGTCTTCCAAGAAGAAGTTCAAATACGTCGGGATTTATGCTCTTTCTGATTCCTGAACTTTGCTCTACAGACATTGATTGTACTACACCTGATGTTTATTAAGTGCTTGCTGTTCATGAGCATCTTATTCTTCTCATACAACAGCATCTACCTACTGTTTATCAAAATCTATGTAGATCTAAACAAATTAAGCCTGGGAGTGTATCATCATGACAGACAACTACAGAGGAGTTAACAAAAAAATGCTGGTTCAGACTTTATTTGTAATTAATAATTAAGATACGTAACGCTGCAAACCCTTCACTCCCACTGTCAGAATGCTACTCATCAAAGTATTTCCAGCATAGTCAATGAAAGGTGTGTAACTGCTAACAAACATGAAAGCGAGTCTGCAAGTCTTCAATACTTTGTGTACTTTGCAGAGTCGTATGTCAAATCTTGTTGCCTTTTTTTCAGGACTAGCTAAATCCATTACATGGCTGCTACTTTGAAAACAGCTCTTTTTTATTTATCTTTTTTTAGAAAGAATATGCAACCTTTTTTCCTCAGGTGTTGAGAGTAGCTCAGGCATGTCTACTGCATATGTGCCTAACAATTGGGTAGCACATGTCAATAACTCAGACCAGTGTGGAACTGGCGAGAGAAACTGCTTTCTGTGGAAATAATTCTATTGCAGTTCTCTTTGATGTCTGAAACCACCCGTGCATAAAAATTGTGCCAGAAATCTGACCTAATGTGTTACAACGTTCATATCCTGACACTGAATAATGTTGGCTACATCCTTAGTAAGCATAAGAGGTTGAATTTCTTCCACGGTCAGCTTGTTTCATTTCATATATTTGGCTCTTTAATTGATAACTCATATAAACTACTGGAAACTAAAATAAAGGGAACGTGTGACAAACTCCTTCTCTTACAAGCAGCAGTGACAGAGACACTGTGACTGCCCTCCCTCTTAGTAGACTTAAAATCATAGAGTGGCTTGGGTTGGAAGGGACCTTAAAGACTATCCATTCCAACCTCGCTGCCATGGGCAGGGCTGCCACCCCCTAGATCAAGCTGCCCAGGGCCCCGTGCAACCAGCCTTGAACATTTGCTGGAATGGGGCATCCACAGCTTCTTTGGGCAACGTGCTTTGAGGAGCAGAGGAGAAGGTGATCTGTTCCATTGCTCTATCTGCACTCCTTTCTTACAGATTTCTTACCAACTACTACACCATATGCTTTGACTTTGGTAGTACCTTTTATGCTCCATAAGTGTGAATGGCTTCCACCCATAACAGACTCCCCACAAGCATGCCAGCTCACAGTACTGTTCTGGGAACCCAGAACACTGTAAGAAAACTCTGGCATTGGCTCTGATTCAGTTGATCCTTGAACGTTTGCACAAGTTTTTGGAAAAACCTGAGAACACATAAGAACAGAAGCATCAGAGTAGCTACATGACCACATGTTCATCACCCATCAGCCTAAAAAATGCTTGCGGTGTCTAGAACTTTGTGTTTAATTTTCTCATGCAGGTAACAGTCCATGTCTGTATCACCAGTGCCCTGTTTCCCCCCAGTGGTATCAGTAGTAAGGGGGCACTGAACTCTTAATTTTAGCTGCCATGTGTTAATAAGTTAACATGAACAAGTTGTGGATTCAGACATCAATGTGTTATTTGCATTTAAATGTATGGTGGACTACCACAGGACACAGAAAAATAATTATGTGCTTACTGAGAACGTAGGTGGCACAGAAAACTACCATGTCCACCAGAAATTTCAAACTTTTCAAGCATCTAGAAACGTGCCTTATTCTGCCAAGTACTGAACATTTGTCTTAGCAAAAAGCTGCCTAACACATTTTTAAAAGTTGAAATAAAGCATACCACCTCCTCCCCTAAGTTGTTGAGAGAGATAGCAAGATGTCAGTGTGTTACATTTCAGATGAATGAAAGTTTAACTCTGCTTTTTTACAGTTTGAGTAACAAAGACATCTTTCTTTACTAATGGAGAAGTTGCTCTTTGCCTCCCACATGCTATTGCTGCTGTTTCTTATAAATACATGACTATTGGACTTGATTTTAAAATATATTAAACATCTAAGGCTCATAGTGATTGCAGTGGGAGCTCTGAGTTCTCAGTATGTAAGGTCCCCTACTCAGTATGCAAGGTCCCCTACTTCAGACTGGTGTTTTCTTTCCATGAAGTTTCTATACCCCTTAATGTCTCACTCTGAAGAGATTTTTTTCCTTCACCTGAATGCTAATAACATACAGCTTTTGAGGACATTCTTTATTCCAGCAGTTAGCTACTACTTATTACTTCACCTGAAAAGTAGATGATAAGTATTATTATCTCCAGTTTTAATAAAAGAAAATCTGTGACCTGCGGGCAAATGGGAAAAGGTTCCTCCTCCTTCTTATAAACCTTTCTGTGTATGTTCCTGCTTCCTACTGATGATTACATAGGGTTCCTCTTAAAACTGGAACCAGTTCTTTCTAACTAAAATTATTTGCTAGATGAAGAGCAGCAGGGCGAAGATTGCAGTGATGTTAGTGGGAAGACTGCTGTACCGGCTAGAAAACCTAGCAATTAGAGGAAATTAATTTTGACAATTACAGTGGTAAGACTAAATCTAAAAAGCTTGCAGGTTTGAGGCACATCATTACCCATAAACTGCCATTAAAATCTTTTAAACCTGTTATTTCATTGCCTTTAAATAAATTTACCAAGTGATTTTTAGAATATTTTTGGAAATACATTCTTGTCTTACAGTTCTTGAGCAACCTTCTCAAAAAACCTGACTCATAGAACCCAGGGAGTCCATCCAGAGTTTTAAAGTGTAGAATGTAATGATATTGCATATAGAGCACTATTTGTACAGTGAGACTGTAATTGCTAGGTAGAATGGCATCAAGGCCACTGGAAGCACTTATTTGCTGAAGAAACTCTTAGAACACTGAGGATGTGTTCTAACACCTTATGACAATGAAAAGGTCTATTTCAGACTTTCATATAACACCTATTTCTGTCATGAGTACAACATTTATCTTATACACTCCTATTCCGAATAACTGTCCTGCTTGAATGCATAGGCCTCCCAGGGATAGCCTTGGATGGCTGAATCTGAATATCTGGCCAGTATCTCTAACAATTTTGCTTCTCTGTTTCATGAGAGAGAATCCAGCTTTATTAGATTTTTTCCCTATTTAATATGCTGGGTATGTGCATGGTTTGATGTGCAGCATAATATTTGTTTGGTTTTATTTCCCCTCTGTGACATATAAAATCTAATAAGCAAGCCTTTTTCTTTCGTTGCTATGGCAGAAAGATTCTTGAAACACTTAGTGATAGAAAATAATTTAAGAAAACATGGAGTGGCATCTCACTTCTATTTTTGGCAAGTTTGTTCACAGATGTGTTTACAAAGCCAGAACTCTGAAATGCTCTAAGCTAAGAGTTCCACAGTGAAACGAAGCCAACCTCATAAAGTTCAGTTACTCCAGAGTTTAAATTCTTATGCTAAATGTATTATTGTTCAAAAGCAACTTGTAAGGATCATTTACTGGGAAGGCATGCCTTCCTAATAATTTCCAAAGAAAGCACTACCTTTTTGTCACGATGAGGCAACACATAGGGCCCATGTTTTACAGGCCATGATTTCAACCTTCCAGCAGTTTACTATTCCAGAACCCCTTTGACATACTTTCCCAGAAATTTGCTTGCCCACCTCCATCTAAAGTCTGGACATTTTGCAAAGTGTCACCATTAAGGAAGTGTCTAGCAGCATTTATACTGCTGAGTGGTTCTAGATTTCAGGGGGTGCACCACAGCCTGTGGTATCAAATCAGTAAAGTAGAAAATCATCAGGTAATGATTCTGTAAGAATCTTGTTAGGAATGCTACCATGTCAGAGGCATTTCCTGGCTATGCAGTGCTTTAACTCTTGTGATTAATTTTAGTTTGCAGTGGTGTCTGATAACTAAGTGTTGGAGGATGGAAGAGATAAAATCTTATTATTGATTTAATGCCTTTATTTTCTCTCCTATATATTGTTCCCATTTGCTTTCCATTTTCATTTTTCTTGGCCTCATTTCCCATCTTGCCCAGTAAACCTCCACACTTTTCTGCAGTATCTGTTCTACTATGCCCCTGCTTTAACAGCCCAAGCTGTCAGTACTCTGCATTCATCACCTCACATTTCTCCCAGAACACACCCATCTGCCCCCTGAGGCACTTGGGGACTGGAAACACCAGGAGAGAGCACTTGTGCCAGGGAATGCGTGCAGGGAGTGCTGAGGAAAGCTGTTGAAAAAGCAAGTCCTTTTGCTGCAGTGAGTACTTTTGTGTTCCTGGTGCTTTCTGATACTCTGGCTTCATGCACAACTCTTTCTGATCTCTCCATTTAAGGAAAAAGAATAAATAAATTGGAGCACTTCAAAACAGTTGCAATTTGCCAAGTGATAATAAAAGTACCGATGATCAGACAACAGTCCTAATTACCCCTAAAAGAAAATGCATGAATGCTCCATCTCAGACAAGGATTAGTATATGTTCACTTCTCCCTACCGTGCAGAGCAAAGATTTTTGCTGGCATGGAGGAAATGAAAGTTTGGGATATGCTGAATGTTTTGAAGTCAATAGCATTTTTGCTTCAAAAACAGTGGTAGTTCACAGGGGAGTTAGGAGCTGTTCTGGTCTTCGAATGAAGGTGTGAGTCCCTGGAGATACTCCAGGTCAAGTTGGACAGAGCAACCTGATGGAGGTGTAGGTGTCCCTGTTCATTGCAGGGGAGTTGGACTAGATGACCTTTAAGGGTCTCTTCCCACCCAAATGATTCTATGGTCCTCTGTGTCTTTTCCTACATAATTCTGTCATAAATGCTATTAAAATTTGTCTGATCTGTGCAGAACACTGGACTGATGATATTACACACGTCTATTTTTCTCCCAAAGTACAGGAACTGCTCCCATAGTATTGATCTGAAAACATGCATTCAGGAAACTGAACAATAAGTTCTTATAAGAATGGGTTTTCTAGCACATGAGCAAGGGCCAAAACTTTAATGGCACTAAACTGATCAGAAAAGAGCAATAGAGCATTGTGGGACCTTATTGCAGTCACATTATTTACTTAGACACGGAGAAAAATTGTTCATGCCATTGAACTGCAGGTATTAAATTTAGGCTCCTCACAGTCTCAGTGGCTATCATGATTCAGATAATTTGCATTTACATTTTGCAGCACCAACGTAGCCAAGTAACTTCTACTTCTTATCACAATCATAGAATCACAGAATCTCCAAGGTTGGAAAAGACCTACAAGATCATCCAGTCCAACCATCCACCCATCACCAATAGTTCTCACTAAACCATGTCCCTCAACACAACATCCAAACGTTCCTTGAACACCTCCAGGGTCGGTGACTCCACCACCTCCCTGGGCAGCCCGTTCCAGTGCCTGACCACTCTTTCAGAGAAGTAGTATTTCCTAACATCCAGCCTGAATCTCCCCTGGTGCAATTAAGGCCATTCCCTCTAATCCTATCACTAGTTACATGAGAGAAGAGGCCAATCCCCAGCTCACTACAACCTCCCTTCAGGTAGTTATAGGAAGCAATAAAGTCTCTCCTGAACCTCCTGTTCTCCATACTTCTATAATGATTTTTTTTTTTTGTACATTCAGAGGATTGCCAAAGCAGTAGCTAAGCATTTGAAAAGCTCATTTCTGGTGAATCTGCTATCAACAGTCTTGACCTCCTCAGGCAAAAGCAAAATTACGTATTTCCCAACAAGCATCCACTTCAAGTCAACCGAGTATGTCTGCCTGGGTTAGCAAGAAAGCACATCAGAGTGGTAAGGGTTTTCTTCTGGCTCATGTTCAAAGAAATAAAATGAGCTTACAATACTTCTAAAAGTAAATTTTAATGAATGAATTTTTTCATGGTGTTGCCAGAAGTAACCAAACACAGTAATATATTGTACGTGTTTGTATTTGTGTTTTTTTTCCTCACAATCCTGGCTAGATGAGTCATGTAAGTGGTTTCAAAAGTACAAGATCTTGCAGTAGATGACTTTTGAAGCTAGGCTTCAAGAAGCAGACAAGCAGAACTTGATATCTCTGCTAAAGGGTCCTAGAAATAGTTGATGCCAGGAAAAATTAATATCCTCTTTTAATGTAAAAATAGTTTTTATGGGTCAGAGGTACAACATCGATATCATGCAAATATTTTCATGAGAAAATAATGAATTTACAGTATTTTGCTGAAATGTTATCTGAGGAAATGATGTAATTACATGTTACAATGAGAATCTGTTTTCTATTATTTTTTTCCAACTTCACTCCATGCCCCAACTGCAAACAATGCCACTGCAACAGCATGCACAGCAGAACAGAAAAGCAAGTTAAAAACTAGGATAACTGCATGCTCACAAAGAACGTGTTTCACCGGCCTGTGAATTAGGAGATAGTCGCTGGAATTTCAGATTTCACTCTGGAGAGGTCATTTTGTGACAGTGGGCTCTTCGTTGCTTCTAAGTACGATAGGATAAAAGTCTTTCTGCTATTTGAAACTGGAGAAAACAATGAAAAACAAAAAGATCATTGGGCCTGTTTGATCCCAATATCCCACAGCAGTTCTTGATTTTGGCTTGCAGCTACCTTAAAGCAGAGTGCAAAGGTCACATCAGGATCTAACCCTACATTTATGGACAGCAACAGAAACTCTACCCCAGTGTGGGAATTCCTTGGGATCACCAGACTAGGGTTATCATAGGTAAAAGTCCAAGTTTTTGTCTTCTGTCTGGTAGGGTGTGGGGGAAGGCCACTCAAGGCTATCTCTGATTGTTCAGGGTGAAGTGCTTGTGATGAGATGATCGGAAGGGGGAATAAGGCTCTCTTCCCTCATCTTGCTCCATCCTAGAACCTGTCAGCTTACCTGCTGGCTGTATTGTTGAGTACCTCTTGTTGAGGAGTTTGAGCACTTCATTCTTCCTTTGCAAAAGAAAAGAGGAAGAAGTGGTTGGCATAGAAGGCCTCTTCAAAATACAACTATGCTTAGAAATATGAAGTGATTTATTGTGAGTGATAAATTCGAGTAACTGGAAACTCAGCCTGTTAGAGAAGTGTGAAACATGACAGTGGTGTACAGAATGCTGTACAACCTGGAAAGCCAAGTCAAGCATGGCTATCATATGTGCAGTTGGAAACCCAGAAAGTTTGAAAGAGAGGACAGTATATAATTACTGGGAGCAGGGTCTTAAGGAAAACAAACTTTAAAGTCTGTTGGCATGGTGCAGAAGCTGATGATGAGTTCATTTTTAAAACTGACTAACATTTATTTTTTTAAAAAAATATCATTAAGGCTTATGTTTTATTTTAGTATTTAAAGCTGGTTTTCTGGATTTTTTTGCTTATTTCCTTCTGCATTCCAGAATCATATGCAAAAAATTCCCCAAGATCTTCATTTTTGTCATTAAACATAAGTATTTTATTATTGTTATGTAGTATAAACAGCAAGACATCAATGAAAAGAGATGCAGGGTCTGTTGTACTAAAGCTGGACATGGAGGTTCTCTGAGCTCATCAAGCTGCTGCTTTGCTACAGGTCATTTCAGTGAAAGAGGCAGTTCTGTGTTTCTGATCAAGAGAAGACTGGATCACCACTGTTACTGGCTTGTATTAAGATTTAGCATTATGACAGCATCCCACCATGCATTGTGAAAAGGAAAAATGTGCAAGCTTGATGATGTCCCAGGTTTTCGGTTTGGGAAAAGATAGGAATATTTTTTTTGCTTTTTGCTCTTTCCAAGTCTTCTCCTCTTCCTGCAATCTGCTTTTCAAAACGTGGTGATATAATTGTAGAAATTTAGAGAGGCGTTTATGGCAGACAGGTTGTAATTTTTTGCATTGTGTCCTTTTGGGCTGAGGTTGTGGTATTACGTTACAGTGAAACAATGTGATGGTGAACTGCTGCCAAGCAGAGCAGAATCACTACAATTTACCCTCCACCTGCAGTTTGTGCTCTGGCCCTAGCTGCCAACTCCCTGTGTTTCACTTGCATCCCACCTTGTGTCTGTGTGACCTCAGGATTAGTCTGTTTAGGTGGCCCATGCCACAGGAAACTAAATCTGCTTCTTCCCCAGAGGGAATTCTCCTGGATCAGTTAATCCATGGTTGCACATTCACTAGATCAAAAACACAGCAATGGTTTTTAGTTGTTTGGATATTGGGCTTTGTTGGTGGTGGTACTAATGTGGTTTTTTTGTTTGCTTTTGTTCTATTTATTTAGTTGTTTAGCTTGTTAAAGGACAACACTGGATGTTTTCCTGTTATCGCTCATGTCTTCTCTAACTTTGTTAGACTGTGATGAAATATATGTCCAATTAAAAGATTTGTGAACTCTCACTGATATTTGTATACCTCAGAAAAGAGCATTCTTAACTGCTTTGCTTTGTGGATCCTTGGTGTTGCAATCAGTTTGGGCAGACATGGAATTCCAAAAGACAGAAGGCCACCCTCAATGATCAGACTTGTCTCTGGCCGCAAGAATTTCGTGTTACTGCCTATGTGGGTCAGAAGCAAAAATTTCTGCTGGATAGGCAGCATGATTAAAGAAGCAAGATTTGTTCCTCTCAAAAGCAGCACGGATGATTTGGAGATCTGGCTGATCCAGATGGTACCTGCTGGTTAGGAGGCACATGGTGTTGACAATCACACCTGACATCTTCAAAAATCCACCTCACAAATACAAGATGTCATGACAGCCTTGGTAATGGAGACCAGATCTCTTTATAGCTGACAGAAACATTTGTTTGCATTCCACTGGGTGATTCTGTTTCCCATCACAAAGAGCTTAAAGAATTTCTTGACATTATGAGTTTTTTAATAGCTTTTCTTTTTATTAACTTAAACAATTTTCCATTAACATGCCAGTCTTCTAAGTATTTGTTTAATGTCTGAGGGTGATGTAGAATCACCTTAATGGCTGCTTTATCACCATTTTCTATGCTGGTCTAGTCTTTCCCCAGTATGTATCTGAAGTAATCCTATCTGTCAGCATCCTCTGTTCTTGTTGGAAGAGTGTGCTGGCATTACAATAAAAACAATATAAAGCACAGTCAGCCTCATACAGGGTCTTACTCATAAAGAATACAAAACCGATATCCAAAGGATTCAGGATGTGTTACAGGGTATGTTTTTGATGAACAAAGAGTTTTATAAATAATTTCAGCTAGTTTTAAAAGTTTTCTATCCTCCTCTGTTGAAATCACAGAGATCTTTCTTTGAAAACTCACATCTACTTTTTAATCTCTTTGCTGGTGTCCCACTGCTTTTAATGACAGTCTGTACTGACAGGTAGAACACTTCATCATTACATAAAGTTTTTATGGAAAGGGTTGTTGTGGTTCTGAATCAACGTGGGTCAAATCAATGTGGGTCATTTACATTCATGAAAATCATTTACTCAATCATGCTTCATTTGGGTTTACGGAACATAAATGATCTACCCAGAAAGTACAAAGGTGTACATAAAAACAGTAAGTTGTAGAAGAAAAACTTGATTGATATGTTCAAATTTATTTTTTCCATTTAAAATATGTTAAATCCCCCTCTTGCTTGAACAGTCAATAGATGTTGTCATGAAATACAAAATTGTCATCCATTCTTGTTGACAGTCTTTTGTTACTTGATCCACAAATCTTTTGACTCGTTGAAAAAATTTAGCCACTGAAAAAAGATCAGCCAGAAGGATAACAGGGCAAACAAATGTGAGGGGCTTCAAGAACTTGCTTGTGTGCCTGTCAGTAACTGATGTGCTTACCACTGTGTGTTGTGAAAGAGCTTCTGCCTTTTCACTGCATTCATTGGTACCACTATGTCTCGTGTTACAGTAGATACACACATACTTTTATTTCTAAAGGTTAAAGGGCAAGTAAATATGGATTTCCTGGGGAAGAACACTGAATTATGAATTTCTTCACTATTTCCCACACCTTTTCCTTCCCTTTGCATTTTACTGACATACATTGTTTTGGAGATAAAAATCAATGCACTTGTGCATTGTAATCTGAGTAGAAGTGAGCTTTGAGTAGCCCTGATCTAAGATATCTACACATGTGGGTTCTGCTTTTCCAAGTGCATTCCTTGGCATGAAGGAGCCTTTCAATGTGAATTCTGCATTTCCCTTGCAAGATCCTGCACTGTCTTTTCAGAAGGCAGAATGCGTTGGCTGCTCACCTGCCTCAAGCCACAGTGTCACTGTTTCCTGCTGAAGGCTGACACACACTGCTGCCTCACTGCTCCCTTCTTTGCTTGTGGGTCACTTCCTGAGCAATCACAACAAGCCATTTTAGCAGAAGGCTAACACTTTATATTAACTTCACTCATGTTTTAATGGAAATAAGATAAAAAGCATTTACACAGCATCTCTAGGTGAAGAAGAAATGCATTTGACATGATATTAGTGGCAAAGAGGTACAGATGTCTCCTGCGTGTTCAATAGATGAATTCAGACAAATGCTGTTTTTAGAAGTAGCTCATAACCAAGTATCTCAGCATTGTAAGGCCAGCACATGAAAGGCCTCTTTCTCAAAATAACATGCCTCTCATTTTAAATTTATACAAGGACTTTAATAGGAGTTAGTTCATTGATGCTCTTAAATATATCCAATGTCATTATTATGATCTAATGTTAATGCCCTATATGCATCTCTCTAAATATTCATTTTAAGCAGAATATACTTCAGTTTTTTCTTGAGGCACAGTGAGCAGAGTGATGCAGTACCTTGTCTTACTTTAAGTCTCTAGAGCTGCCAAGCCATCTCATCTTTTTTCTTTCTTCAGACAAAAAAATCCCACCAAGGTCTGGTGCTCTGATTTCCAACATGGTACTCTATATATATACTAAGAACATAGAGATATAATGTAGATATATACACACGTCAGTTTTTTACAGATCAAATGCAGCATGAATGATACTGCTTTGCTATCTGTCATAACTCCCTGTAGGTGCTTAATCCTGCAGTCTCAGTTATTATGTCCAGAGGATAGCAAGATAAATGTATGGCTATATTATCATTTTACTCTTGAGTGATGTTTATAGAAGAATAGCAGTTACACTGGATACATAATTCTGAAAATATGTTTCTGTGGAGCCAGTGAAAAGATGATAAAATTTACCTCTCCCTTCCAAAACAGAACAAATCCCATAGTACGTTCTAATCTCTAATTTCCAGTATAAGTTACAAGCGTCATACAATTCAGTCTATCTTCATGTCACTAAACAGCACTGCTACAAGAGAAGACACGGATAGACCTGCAGACAAACTGCCAGAATTGCACTGCTTGTTGTTAGTGTAGTTCTGCTACTCCAACAGGATTTTTTCACTTTGTTCTTACAGGCATTTTACATAAAGAAGTGTTTTTCTGGAATAACATATCCTTTGTAGGATGTCATTGTTTAGCCGTCTTGACAAAAGCATACAAGACAGGCCTGGCCTTGGAATAAGTGACGGAGCATGCTCAATACTTCCTTCATTCTTTCTTCAAAAACTTACAAAACAAAGATCTTAATAAGATCCTAAAACTCTGTGAATGTATCAGCACTTTTGTGTTGTGCTGAATGAATGGCTTGTGGAAAAACAAGTTTCTACCTCAACAGGGAGAGAACAGCTCAATCTGTGGACATGTAGCTCTACCTGCCTATAGGACAGTTCTCTGCTCTGATGCATTTCTGTGTTTTAGTTTTAAAGTTTTCACATTTTTCTTCCAGATTGTCCCTCTGACTCAAATCACAGTGCTTCCTGCTGGCAGATCAGCATGGAGGCAAGGCACAAGCAGTAGGGTTGAAAGCTGGAGACCAGAAGCTCTTTTAATCAGCTCTGCTGCTTTCCTTATGTTCAATGTACATGCATTACTATACATTAAGTTATTTATATAAGCATTGCTCGGTTCATTAAAAAGTCAGTTAGGTTCATGTGAAGTAATACATAGTTTTTGCAGTAAAACTTTTCCATCATCATAGAATCATCATAGAACGGTCTGGGTTGAAAAGGTCCTCAAAGATCATTTAGTTTCAACTCTTCTGCTATGTGCAAGGTTACCAACCAGCAGACCAGGCTGCCCAGAGCCGCATCCAGCCTGGCCTTAAATGCCTCCAGGGATGGGGCATCCACAACCTCCTTGGGCAACCCGTTCCAGTGTGTCACCACCCTCTGTGTGAAAACTTCCTCTTAATATCTAACCTAGACCTCCCCTGTCTCAGTTTAAAACCATTCCCCCTTGTCCCATCCCTATCAGCCCATATAAACAGCCATTCCCCCTCCTGTTTATGTGCTCCCTTCAAGTACTGAAAGGCCATAATGAGGTCTCCCCAGAGACCTTCTCTTCTCCAAGTTAAACAACCCAGTTATCATCCACCCAAAACTGAGCCTGGGCTTGACACTGACTGAGTGCATTACCTACCAAACAAACATTTCCTTTTTTTTTTTTTTTTTTTTCTTTTTTCTGTTTTCTGGAATGGCACGTTCGTGTGACTGGCTTGAATCTTATAATGAAGAGTTTGGGTTTTTCTGATAATTGACAGCAATATTCCAGATTGGATATATTTGCACGATCCAAAATATTCAGTGAAGTGATGAAATAACTTCTCCAGTACCATCTATACCATCTATGCCAGCTTCAGTATCTGAGAAGATTCAGTTCCTTTCCTTTCATGTTCACGCTGACAAGAAGACATGGCTATGCTGATAACATTTGCCCAAGAAAACCCAAGTAGCTGGCCTCAGCCTCTCTCTCCCTTTGTATTTCTAGTATTAGGAGCATTCTGGATTTTAGATAATCTAAGTCAAACAATTTTTCAGCTGTTTATCCAAATTTCTTTTGAGGCAGAGTTCAGTATTACCCAATCCTGTGGGCACATTTCCTTGCTGCCCTTTCACATGTACATGTCACTGATGAATGTGCTAGCCTTTCTGAGAGTCTTAACAAACCTCTCCTCTTTACCTGCTTGTTTTAAGCATTAGGTAATCTACGTTGACTTCCTCTTCACTGTTCCTTCTGAAACAATAGAACAGTTCGTGCTTCAAAGGTGTTCTTTGTGATAAACACAAACGGAGGCATAACTAAGCACGAGCCCATATAAGTCATCCATTCTGTCTTTGCTGGAAGGGTAGCAATGGTGAGAAACAGAATGACTACACATGTTTTCTTCATAACTGTAGTGGAGATTAAAATCTAATCCTCTTGTGTTACTTTCTGAAAGACTATTCATCATGGAGTGAAACAACTACACTGCCCTGTATTCATGCAGGGAAGCTAGACTATATTTACTGATACAATACAGATACAATATAGTGATTTCACAAAGTTTAATTGTAAATAAGGCAGTGACTTAACAAGATTAGAGACGTCTGGATACACTTGATTATTAACTGTTCAGAAGGCAGAGTACACACACTCATGTAGGAGACCCTCTTGTTGAGGTGCAAGGTTCAGAATGGACTCTCTAGGTTCCAAGACACCCTGAACCACTAAGGAGCCTAGGTGTGACTGAATCCACTCCTAGTCCCAGAACTGGTCAGTAGTTTATGTCTAAGGGATTATATGTGCACAGTCGATCTAAGATGTAATCTTTGCAAAGCTAACAAAGTCTAAAACTGTTAGTCACTTACTGAGGATTTGTGTTAGCAAGATATCATGCCATCAGGATGTAAGGAATCTCTGTACAAGTGTAACCTCGAGAGGCTTGCTGGCTTAAGCAGAGATCTTGTTATGCAGCCAGCCACTGAACAGGACAGCTCCAGGGGCTCTTGGGCTGCTCACTATTAATGGAGTAGGATGACTGACTCATACTCATAGAGTTGCTTTTTAGACTCATGCCCAACTGGTCCTCAGTTGTTGAACGAGGTGTCTGCTATCAGTTCTTTCAGCTCCCCAGTTGGAGACAGATTTATGGTCATTAATCTGTTCTAGCCAGAGTGTTGTGAGTACTGTTGCTCATTGTCTCCCTGTGCAAGGCCTTCTGTGCAAAGCCAGGCCAAAGGAGGAAGCTGAGAGAAAGAAAGAAGGGGAGGGGAGGAGCACATTATCACAGTACTTCTTTCTGCAGAGAAGTGGATCTGTGATGGGAGAAAAGCATCCTGGTACTTTGGCACAGAGAGGACTGAAAGTATGCACAGAGGAGGAGCAGAAATGCAAAACTGGAGGTAAATAATTTGTAGGAAGTCATATAATAACTTTATATTATATTATATATGAATAGAATATTGGATACCAGAACATTGCAGGAAACTGGGAACAAGCTACAAGAGAGAAATAGTAAATAGATTTTTGTGAGTTTGATTCTCTAGGTAGGCTCACTGATCAGAGGAATGCCAGAAAACCTCCCTTCTGCTACACTCTATGTCTGCATTATAATATCTGGAAAAATCGAAAAGAATAAGATGAGAAAAGAATCTGTAAAAAATACAGTAGAACTGTTGTGAGGAAAGAAGAGTTCCTACAAAAATAACAGTGGCTCTGTGCTTTTGTTACTGCTGTGAGACTGCATTGTTTTTGTTTTTGTTTTTGTTTGATTTTTTTTTTTTTTTTTGCCAGTAGAAGACATACCATAGAAAATTCTGTCATCTTTGGTTTGGATTTAATACTCTGTTTAGCAACACAGAAATCTCTGGGGTTTGCTGAGTTATAATTTCCCTGTCTGGAATTTGACAAGGAAATCGGATGCAATTTTACATGGGTAAAAAGCCATACTGAACAACAGGCAATATACTTCATCTAAGTACCCCATCAGAAAAATAAAGGAAATCAAGTCTATTCTAGCAGATAAAGTGGATACAACTGTTTCAGGTTAACAGTATGGACACCTTAAGGAAGCACTTGGGGAGATTTTCTAAACCATGATGGCACCTGACTTAGTGATTCGGCTTAGAGATTCGGCAAATACCTGAGAGATAGAGTGCTGTACAGGAGTGAAATCCATAACTAGAAAGGGAGGAGATTCCTCACATGAACTTCCTAAGTAGCCATGAGCTCTGTAGGAAACAACGGAGCTACACAGAACAATTCCAGGCATCGCTGTTTGTACTTCGTATTTAAGTATGATGCTAACACGTAACGTTAATCTTAAGTCTTCTTGTTTTAACACAACCATAGGTCCAAGAAAAATAACATTTCTAGACTGTAGTCACTTTCAAAAGAACCCTGCCACAAACTCGGTGAAAAAGATGTGTGTAATATCTGTGTTTTTAAAAGTCTCTCTTACTTAAATCGGCTCCTTATTTAAAACAAAATTCTGTAATAACTGCAATATTAATTTGTGATACAGTTTCTAAGAGATAATTAAATATATTCATTTCAGTGATGTTATTTTTAACAAACTGTGGAAATACATTTATGTGTGGCTTAAGCGTCAATACTGTGAAATCCACTTTCAATGTAATATTATATATAAAAGAGAATGCTCAAATGCATAAATATGAATTTCCATTTTAAAAGAGGGGTTTTTTTTGTTATCTTTGTGTTTTTCCTCTTGTCTCTTCCTAAGATTAGCTGTAAGAATATTCTAAATAACAGTCTGTTTAAAAAATGATGAAGAAAATGATTGTGCTTTTTTGTAATTGCAGTGGGAAGAGACTGAATGCAAGACATGATAATTGTATTGCAGGATATTAGCACTCAGAATGTCATCTAGTCACTGGTCATCTAGTCTAGAAACATCACACTATTCCACGTTTTGCATGAGATAGGCAAAATTTGAGAAAATGCTTGGGTGGTCCTATTAAAATACAAAAGTTATCATTTATTCACTGTGATGCTTTAATAAGTGCACAAATACACCACATATTGTGTGCCAGGACTGAAGGAGTACATTTATTTCTGAGAAAATAAATATAGTAATAGACCGAAAGATCAGCTAACAGGCAAAATCAAATTCTTAAAAATGTCATTTTGTGAACATAGTTACTTTTTTGCCGTTGAAATTCCAAAATTACTTCTTATGCTTTATCATACTCAGCAATTTTTTCCTTAAAGCTTTACTAATGTATTTCATACACATCACAATTGGGCGATAGATATTTTATATCTGTACAGATATATACATATAGCTGCACCATATTCAATCCAGTCTGCTGATGAATTACTTTGCTGGTAAATTTGCTCTATAATAGCTTTGAATTTATGTAGATAAGTAGGTTTTTTTCATGACTTTTATTTCTGACCTTTCAAAACATCAGGGAAATCCTCTCCCCTCTCTTCACCACAGCACATTTTCTTCTTTAAACTTCCACTGGGTGGCATTGTTTCTCCCACGTAACAACCCAGTAAATGTGATTCTCCTCCAAACTCTGTGATTCTCCAGTAAACTTGGAGCTTACAGCTTCTCTGCCTCTTGGACAACTATTGTTATTGCACTGGTGGCATAGATGGTATGAGAATGTTCTCTCTGGAGTATGCTTCTTCTGTCTATTTATGGCAGTCTACAAACAGTCTGACTTAAGTTTTTCCAGGCTATTCTCAGAAGAATTGCTAAGTACCTTTCTTCTGTTTTCTCCTTTTCTATCCCAGGCATCTGGGGAAACCAGCATATTTGACACAAATTGACTTGTGTTTTACAAAGCCTTTTACTGAGAAGGCAGTATTAATGAAAACAGCTGCAAAGAAATAATGGAGGAAAAAATATCCAAGAACTGTACTGTACGAGGACCAGGAGACAGGCATTTGGGTCTCTTTCTAGCTCCAGAATACTGGCACCCAAAGCTGCTACTGAACACAATAAAAGAAGCTTGCATCCATGTTGGAAGAAATTTCAAAGAAGTACAGACTTTAATCTTCTCCTCCCTTCCCCCCTCTTCTCTCCTCCCCCCCCCCCCCCCCCCCCAAAAAAAAAAAAAAGAAAGAATATGCACAAAAAATAAATTGAACTGAGGGGGTAGGTAGGAAGTATCTCCAGTCTGTAGAATTTGAAACTGAAGCCTGTAAATGTACTTGCTTTTGTGATTATTCTCACACTCATTGTTAAACAATGATACTATAGCCCTAACTTTCTACAGAGTAACTTGGAAATCTTCTTGACATAATGTTCCTGCTCAAGCACAGAAGTGCTGGTGAGAGGGAACTGAAATCTCTAAGTCCTCTGTTAGCTTCAGTCAACATTTGCTGTCATGGGACACATAAAATCCTAGACCTCTTCTAGAGCCACCGATTACCTAATGTTCAAGTGTCAAATGTTCTTCTATATTTACCAGTGAAAACTAGTGAAATAATACTCATACACAGCTAGAAATATGATATTTCCTGCTTTGTTTTCAGGTCTGTGGATGTACAACTTGCCCTTGCCAAATTATTTTATATACAAGAAGACAATTCCTGGCATATAGGGTGACAGCTATCATCTTATTCCTAATTATTGATTATTAATTTCTCCATACTTTCTGGTTCTTAGTGGTAAGTTCCTCCCATAATACAATTTCACTGTCTTACCCAGATCTAATACAAGAACAACTAGTTCTTGTCTAGTTCTCAAAAATAAAAGAGAAGTAAACATTCAGGCAATGGAAAAAATAACTGCTTCATTACATACAGCATCATTCAGCTTGAAAATCAGGAGGAGCTCAATTTTAATTTGAATATACGCCTTAACAGATGTACTCATCCAGTTGTGGCCATTTATGGTTCAAGGTGGTATTTTGGATAGAAGAGCAATGAACCTCTTAAATATTCTATTTCTGCACATATCTGCTTTGAAAATGAAGAACTCCTTAAATGGTGCATGCTGCTGCTAGACAACCTCTTTATTACCAAATAATTGGTCTTTATCTTTGATCTGAATACTTCTTAAGAAATACTGTATTTAGTGAATAACTTATTTATTGATGGCCTGCAATTAAGCAGATGTGTCATGATTTGCAGAAAAATATCATGATCTGCAAACAAATTTGACAAACCATGATAGTTGCCTTGAGAGCAATTCAGATCTTATAAGCGCTGACAAATGTTTCACCCTACATTTAGCTGGTTTAGGAAGACAACGCATCCTTTTTAATGCATGGTGCCAAACTGTGAGGAAATAAGTATGCTGAGTTTCATTATGGATGGCAGCCTTTGGAAAAATATGAAAGCTTCATTCTGATTTCTGCAGTATTCTGTAGGAGCTGCAGGTGCCTAGCAGTTTTAAAATTCTGACAAGTCTATATAACAAATCAGTGGATGGTAAACGTTTGCTAAGCATTTTCAGTGAATGAAATACTTAGAAATGTGGTGGTATTTCAGAGGATAGTAAACACTTACTATATCATAGAACAAAGAAATTAAGGTGACACATAAAGAACATGAAAAGCATAGTAAATTAGTCCAATCTTTATTAATGTATAATATTATAGTGGTGCAAGATTAGAAAATGGGATCCTTCCACAAATTCTAGATGTTAGTACAAAATGAAATACTTATTTTGTGGAATGTGCATCCAAAGAACATCCCAAGGTTGGTATGTCTACAGGGTGAATTTTTCTAGTGACTGGATAATGTGTTGAGTAAAAAGGCCTGCAGTAGTTAATCTGATGTCGGGCAGATGAATCTTCTCTTCTTCCTAAAGTAATGGAATTCAACTACTATCAAGAGAAGCAAGTGTGGTGAATAAATTGTTAGGTCTTGCAAAACACAGAAAACAGATTTTTCTTGCTGAATAGTTATCCTTCTTTAAAGCTAGGAAGTATAAATGTACGTAGGTCATTCTGAAAGTAGTGCCTCCTATTTATTTCCATGGAAACTACAACAACTACAAAGAGCACAACAGCTCTATTGGACAGAACAAATTCTCAGCTACAAAACTCTATTTTTCAATAGTCACCATCATTACCTATGTATTTTTGTGACCAAAAATGATACAATCCAGGAAATTGTCCTCTTCAGCCTCATGTTCAGTGGGTCCTGACAAACTGACTTATGGTGTTTCTGTACTTGTATGAGAACTTGTGGGATCCACCCGGCTCAAACTTTGGAATATTCCAGCACTGACACCATTGTTTCTAACACATTGAAGCTGATATTCAACTCCATATACCAGTTCCCTGGTTGTAATCTGCCTCATGTGGATGAGCTGATCAAGATGCTCTTCATTTTGTGGTGTCACAACTGCGATGGTGGTCTGGCACATGGTTTATCTTTCAGACCACTGTCACCACTGCTGAACCACATCAGCCACCACCTCACTGTGCTCACATTCAATGTCTGCTCTCCATAAATGTTTAGCAAGGGTCTATGAGTGTCAATAGGTGCAATTTTTTCCAAAGAGAGGAATTCAATTGCACACAATTGCTCTGTACGCACTTCTGTGTCAGACATCATTTTGTCAGATTACCCTCTGCTGCCATCTGTCACACAGCAACAAAATGAAATGGACTATTGATGGGAAGGTTCAGCCTCTACTGCCTTACCACCAACATCTGCCTCTGGTGTTATGGGCCAACATAATAAATTAGAATGCATTACTTTCAGAGCAGGCTTCATATTTCATTTCAGCCTTCATCTATGGGTCATATAAGAAAGCAGAGCAGGTAAAAGTGTGTGAATTGCATTGTGATACCTTGTTAACTGTGATATAGATGTGTATACACACTATTCTTTGTATCTCAGTATTACAGTAACTCGTATTCACAAATCACACTATCCACCTTCAGTCCTTCTCTGTGAGAGTATTTGATGACTCAGCTATGAAAGTTGCAGGGTTTTTCTTTTTAGTATTTTTTTTCCTCTTGCAGTGGAGCTAAACAGAACACTTAATGATGATATTCAAAATAAGCTTTAGGGAAGTTTTGCCAAAAAAAAAAAAGGAATCGAGTGTCTAAGCAGGCCTGGGTTTTATAATTTGAAAAACCTGTACTTTTTTGTCTTAGTTTTTTTATCCACTGTCCCATGTATCTCAAGATCTTCATATACTTTTATCTGGATTTGTTTCAAAGAGTGTGAATCTTCCAAGTGGATATGGTCATTCTCTAACATGCTGAATTTTTACTTGTATCAGATTTTGACAAGACTTTTTTCTATTTGCCTGGATTACTATGATATTTTTTTCTAACATTTTAGTGTTGATGTCTTGCCAATGTGTAGTATGCATAATAAACTCTATTTTCTTTTTGCAGGATATTTCCTCTATAGACTATCCTTCTATCTAGTTAGCTTATAATGAGAAAAACACTTCATTCATGACAGATCATCACAACGTCTGGGCAGGTCTGTTTTCAGAAGCTTTACCAAAAATTTTGCTATCCTGTACAAATGTAGTTGAAGAGCATGCCTGATGTCTGCCTGGACACAAGGGTTTCAACAGAGATGCTGAACTAGTGTGCCGATGGTCTTAAAGTTGAAAGACGTCTTCTTCTCTCTCCTTTGTTTCTTCTTTTCACATGGAACTACTTCTTGCATTTAACAGAGTTGGATGTTGACATCTCTCTTTCCACTAAAACTCAAAACACCAATTGAAGTATAGATAGTTGTATTAAGTTATGTTCTAGTTCAAGTCAAAAACATTATCTGCTTAATGTTTTCCAATAATGTTTCTTTGGAATTTGAATGTCTAACTATGAAGTCCTGGTTCAGAAAACTCTTATAATCAGTCTCTGAACACATGGTCCATGATTTAGTTTCATGGCAGCAATAAAAGAATGTTCCTTTTCATATATTTCATGCCAAGAAATAAAGTTTTTCTTTTCTGTAGTTGAATGAATTTACCATTTTGCTCTGACTCTTCTGAATTTCAGATAATAATCTTGTCACTCTAGTTCTCATCAACTGTCAAACTGTAATATCTAGCAGTCTTCTCAGGAATCTGAAACACAACCAAGTCATGCTATGGACACTCAGAACAATCTCTTTCCTGAAAAACTTTCTTATTATTCGACGTGGGCTTCTTTGATAAGTAGAGCTGCAGGAGTCATTTATCCCAAATACATACTGATGCCCACCCAGTATGTAAATCTAAGTCTTTGATACAGGGAATGCCATAGTTTGCACTTAAGGGACAGGGTTTAGTGGGGCTGTATTGGTGGCAGGCGAATAGTTGGACTAGGTGATCTTGGAGATCTTTTCCAACCTTGGCAATTCCATGATTCCATGACTTCATCAATAATGTTCTGTCCTGGGATGAACCCTTCACTGTGACACAGAAGATCTTTTTTTTTTCCTATGAGTCTTTCCTAGAATATCTGGGACACTAATATCCAGGTACTGTTGTACAACTCTCCTTAAGCTAGATAAGTTTCAGGATTTGGCTTAGTCAAATAATTGCATAGTTTTCTTTTATAGGCTGAATTTGATTCTTAAAAAAGTCTTTTCAATGCTAATTGTAGGTGTTTTGGCATAATTAGAAGCTGTTGGCTTTTTAATTTGAATAGCTGCTATGCTGTAATCCTTATAAACAAAATGGGGGGGGATATATTTATTTTCCTACTTTTCCTGATAGAATCCAGAAAACTTTTGTGAAAACTGCGGAGAATAATTTTTAACAGCTGGTTCTCAATATGATGATTGAATTGTTGTTTAACAGTATTGAAATAAGTGGCTTATCTCAATAAACTAAGCAATCTGCTGCCTTACTTGGTAAACAGTCTTGAGTCTGTCAAAGCTAGAAATAGATACAGTCCTTACAGTAAATACTTAAGACTCCAACAGAATTTGTAGTGATTTTAGTTTTATAATATGCTTGGAGTTTTCGTGCTGATTCTTTTGT
The DNA here is from genome assembly GCA_037305975.1 of Chrysolophus pictus. Classification (NCBI taxonomy): domain Eukaryota; kingdom Metazoa; phylum Chordata; class Aves; order Galliformes; family Phasianidae; genus Chrysolophus; species Chrysolophus pictus. The sequence continues at coordinate 64,341,995 of CM074577.1, forward strand.
TTAAAGAGCATTCACTCTATCTTCATGCACAAGAACTGTGGTGCGTCTTTCCTGTTTGTTTGGTTTTTGTTGTTGTTTTTTGTTAAACAAGACAATCTAGAAGTGAAAGACAGTATCCCAAAAGAACTTTTCCTTGTCATTATATTAGCTTTTGCATTGACCTATATTAGGCAAATTGCTTTAGAAAATGTCCAAATTGCTTAGTACATTTTAAATGGTGAAAATCTGATCAAGTTCAGTATCTGAGCTTCAGTGATCTACCCTTCAGTTCAAGTTCAGAATCTGTGCCAGATAGATGCATGAACTGTATCGTTCTATTTAGAACTAGTCCCAAATAAACAACTGGAAACAGAATTTAGATTTAGTTGGGTAAGTAAAACAGCAAAACTGCTTTAGAAAATCACCGCAGCTTCAATTTTCTAAGCTCCATTTATGTCTCATATCTCACCAAAATGACAGGGGTGTGTGTGAAAAAGGAGGAAAGATAGGAATCAATGAAGAAAAAAAAAAATGGGAGTTTTTTACTCTCTAGTTTGGAATGTGAAATGAGGGAATGAGGGAATAACTGAGATGGAGAATCTTTGGTGTAATGTGTATTTTAAAGGCAATCTCATGGCAAACCATCTCAAACTGCGTAGGTTTGGCCTTCATGGAGTTGGATAAGGACACCAGGTTGTGCATTCCTAATTAGGATCTTCCATCAAAAATAAATTTTTTTTTAATAAAAATTATTTCATTGTCAAAAACATTTTTTTCAAAACAAAAATGTAAATAACCATCGGCCTTCCTTCCCTCCATCAGAAGAGGGGTGGCCAGCAGTGATTGTCCCTCTCTACTCTGCCCTTGTGAGGCTCCATCTGTAGTATTGCGTCCAGGCCTGGAGTTCCCAATATAAGAAAGGCAGGGAGCTGTTGGAGTGGGTCCAGAAGAGGGCCAGAAAGATGATCAGAGGGCTGGAGTATCTCCCCTACAAAGACAGGCTGAGGGAGCTTGTTCAGCTTGGAGAAAAGAAGGCTGCGGGGTGACCTTGCAGCCGTTCAAGTACCTAAAGGGAGCCTACAAACAGGATGGGGAATCAACTCTTTGAAAGGGTAGATAACAGCAGGACAAGGGGAAATTTTTTTAAGTTGACGGAGGGAAGATTTAGGTTGGATATCAGGGGCAAGTTCTTTACTATGAGGGTGGTGAGATGCTGGAACAGGCTGCCCAGAGAGGTTGTGGATGCCCCATCCCTAGTGGTATTCAAGGCCAGATTGGATAGGGCCTGGGCAGCCTGGTCTAATATTACATGTGGAGGTTGGGGCCCTGCTTGTGGCGAAGGGGTTGGAGATTCATGATCCTCAAGGTCCCTTCCAACCCAGGCCATTCTGTAATTCTACGATAACATTTTGACATTTGAACTGAACATTACTTGAAATATTTTGGAATCCTATGAGAAAAAAAGTCTTTAAAAATGTGAAGGTTTTCATTATCCTTCATTACCGTTCTTTTACTTTTTTCTATCATAACTACTTTTTGTCAGGATTGTTTTGTTTTGTTTTTCTCTACACATACAGATGTATGTTTTTTATATACACCAGTTAGACAAAGATTGTATTTGTAAGCTCTTGTTGAAAGAAACATCTTTCAAAGAATAGTAAGAGACTTGCCCTAATAGCAGCATAGTCATACTCTCATGGATCCATCCTTAATAAATCTGAGTAGTTTTAACCAGACTGCCATTTGTCTGTAGTTCTATTAATCCGCAACCAGAGAGACAACTCAATAAAATAAGAGGTGGCTCTGTGTTTGTGTTCATTCTTTCCTCACAAATCCATATAAAGTTGACTTCACTACATCTTGCTTTTGCAGATTACACATGCTGGTCTTTCCTAAATGGCACAAGTCTTGGGTTTATTAGGATGTAGCTTTTACAAATATGATCTTCAGTGAAACATTAGTAATATTTTAAAGCTGGTCACAAAAATGGGAAATATTCAACATTCAGCCTCAATAACTCAGTTATTGAGTTTATTTGTGGTAGGGATTTCAACCGTGCCCAGAAGTGATTTAATTAAGAGTCAACTTATTTCTGGCCATTCTAACTACCACAGTATTCAGATGAACTAAAGAGCTGTGTGGATTTCAGCATTGCCATGGTTACAGATTTAGCCTCTCTTTTCCTTGAGCTGGTTCTATGTGTAGTTGGAGAAGGATACTACAGAGGCAGATTTTATCAGATTTTATCATACCAATACTCCTTAACATCTTTATCAGTGACATAGATGATGGAATTGAGTGCAATATCAGCAAGTTTGCTGATAGCACCAAGCTAAGCAGAGCAGTTGACAGAGCAGAAGGAAGGGATGCCGTCCAGAGAGACCTCAATAAACTCAAGTGGTGGGCCCCTGTGAACCTAATGAGGTTCAACAATGCCAAGTGCAAGGTTTTGCACTTGGGTTGAGGTAATCCCGGATATATATACAAACTGGGAGAAGAATTCCTTAAGAGTAGTTGCTGAGAAGGACTTAGGGGTCCTGGTTGAAGAAAAAGTTAATATAAGCCTCCAGTTTGTACTTGCAGCCCAGAAGGCCAATAGTATCTTGGGTTCCATCAGAAGAGGGTAGCCAGCAGGGTGAGGGAAGTGATTGTCCCCCTCTACTCTCTGAGAGTTTATAAACATGAAGGATATCAACTTTCTACATGGGTAAATAGTGATATGACAAGAAGGAGTGGTTTTAAACTAAAAGGGAAATTTATGTTAGAGCTAAATCTCTAATTTAGAGGAGGAAGTTTTTTACTCAGAGAGTGGTGAGGTGCTGGAACAAGTTGCCCAGAAGGGTTATGGATGCCCTATCCCTGGAGGTGTTTAAGGCCAGTTTGGATGGGGCCCTGGACAATCTGATCTAGCATTTGATCTAGTGACTGGCAACCCTGCCTGTGGCACGGTGGTTGGAACCTGATGACCCTTGAGGTCCCTTCCAATCCAAGCCATTTTATGATTCTGTGAGTGCAGTTTGATTGCAGTGGGTTGTAATGAGTCAGTCTCAGCAACAATCTGCTGGAGTTATTCATATTCCTCTTGTCTGTGCTATTCTCCACTGACCTTTAAGTTCCCATAAGGCTTATTTATTTACTCTCGATGTCGTGTGAATTTTTCAGCAAGCCCTAGTCTGGGATTCTGCATAGAATAACAAATCTGTGGTGTACTGGGTAGCACAAGGAACAGCCTGCAGTGTTGCTGTTCAACACCTACTTCCAAGTTCCAACATTAAGCAAGAATTAGCATGAAAATGTTCAGTTCAGGTTGAACCATCTCAGTGCATAGCTACTCAGAGGCTTCTGCATCATGCTGTCCATAACTTCTCTCTTAGACACCATGTTTTCACAGTTTTGTCTGCATAGTTGGAGACAATGCAGCACATACTACTCTATTTACTCAGAGGTTTTTGTATATGTCAGTAGAAAATGTGCAAATTTGCAATTTCAGGAGTGTGTTTAACCATGCTGTAAACACTTACCATTTCCTATGTAAAGTAATGCAGTTGTTAAAAGGAAAACACTGAACAAGCAAAAGGAGTTAACCTGATTCCACTGAGGGAGAATCTGCTTGTGAGAAATCTCTACAACAGACTGAAATCTAGCTGCTGTTGGTTTATTTGCTGGAAGAAAACCAGACTCTCATTTGCCCACTTCCCAGAAGTGTGTCTGTGTGTGTTCTCTTTTCTCTCTTGCTAATACTAGAGTTGCAATCTTGAAATAAGGCCCAACTGTTAAAAAGACTATCTCAAGGAAACTATTGTTACAGAAAATACTGACATCAGCCCAACTTCTCTGTTGTTGTACTTCTCCTGGTGGCACAAGAGTAAAGACTGGGTTGCTTCTTTCTTGGAACAAGAAATGCAGCAAGAATTACTAAGCCCAGCTTTAATTCTTTGCTGGGTTATTTTGTTTACTTAAAACCTCCTTTGTCCCAACCTCTAATTACATGTATTCTGTGTAAATATGGATTAGAGAAAAAAAATAACACTGAGTTCTCCAGGAATATGAAGATGATGGAAAAGTGCCTCATCCCACTTGTATTTGTGTGTTCCAAAAATAAAGCATGCCTCTGTTTACAAAAGAGATATTTACAATTGGTATTATTCCTTCATCGCGTAGGAGAGGAAGAAACCACCAACCCTGCAACACTGTGAACTCGGTTTCTAAAGGAAACATGAATTTGTGAATCTTTGTAATACTCATTACAGTAATTGAGTACCCTGCATCAGCAGGTAAGTGCTGTCAGTTATGTCTTTGGACTGTTATGAATCCATTTAGAAAAAAGGAAAAAAAAAAAAGTAGAAAAATAACACAAAAAGTAAACTGGGCTTGTATTCCCTTTATAATTTGTTCTGCTTCCTACTGGTAGAAGAAGTCAACTTTAAAGGACCACTGCTATAAATCTTTACAACAGCCACTTTCTGTTCTAGTTGTGCTGCTCTAGCTAGCTGTCTTTGCCCACCATCTGGAACCTTTATAGCTTCCTGTAAAACCATGCAAGAGAACACTCCCTAGTCTGAAACTACATTCACTATTGGATGAATGGAGCTGGTCCATTTTGCCTGAGGTGATAAAAGATTATTTACTTCCTTTATCAACAGGTTTAGGAAGATGGTGACAAATAGTGTTACAATATTTTCATCTATCACAACTTCACAAAGCAGTTATCTCTCTGGTTAGTTTGATACAGTCTTTCCGCTTCATCCATGAAGACTGTGTTCCTAAAAAGTGCTGTGATTAATAAGTCAACAGATATCAAAGCATTTTTGCTCCCATAAGAATGACTGTTACAGATGGGAGATGCAAACACAGACTTAAGTACAATTTATATACATGAGGACAGTGTGGGTGCTGTGAGAGGTGAAGAGGCAGAAGCAGGATTATGAGCTGGAGGAGGTGTTGGATTTTGGACAGCTGAGATGTTTCAGAGTGATCCGCCACACTGTTTAATACCCTGTTCATCATTATCCTAACTATCACCATTATCCTGTTTTTCATCCTTCATCGTTGATAGGTAAATAAAATTCACTCAAGTTAGAGAAAGATAATGACAGTGATGAAGGATGCATTCAGATGTGGAGTCTTCAGTACAGAAGAGATACGAACCTGTTGAAGTGTGTCCAGAGGAGGGCCACAGAAACGATTCAAGGGGGGAAACACCTACCCTACAAGGACAGGCTGAGAGTGTTGGAACTGTTTTGTCTGGAGAACAGAAGGCTCTGGGGAGACCTAAAAGCAATGTTTCAGTATCTAAAGGGGGGCTATGAGAAAGAAGATGACTCTTTAGCAGGGTCTGTTGTGATAGGACAAGGGGAAAGAACTGCACACTAAAAAATGAGTGATTAGACTGGATGTAAGAAAAATGTTTTTTACAGTGAGGGTAGTGAAGCACTGGAAAAGAGATGGTGGATGCCCCATCCCTGGAGGCACTCCAGGTCAGGCTGAACAGGGCTCTGAGCAACCTGATGTTGCTGCAAGTGTCCCTGTTCATTGCAGGAGTGTTGGACTAGATGACCTTTAAAGATCTCTTCCAATTCAAACAATTCCATGATTCTATGAAAAAGCAACCATTCAGAAACGGGCAGCAAGAAGGCAGAAAAGATTTAGGTCAGGCTTTTGGCCTTGTGATGTGACAAAGTTTGATAGACATGTATGGTCCAAAAGAGCTCAGCCACAAACACCACCCCCAGGAAAGCAAGCATCTCCTCCAGCTGATAAACCAGATTATCTTACTGCCTCCTTCTGAACAGTTATGCTTTCATCACTGTTGTCTTCCTCAGATGAATTAAGGTCAATAAATTATGAAGGAAATGTTTAATGGTGGTTAGCAGGGAAGGCTGTTAAACGATTAGTGATGGTTTTGATGAGCAGCTTCTGTCTAGTTTAATGGCTCCATAACATAACCGTACTAAAGTTTATATCATGGAAGTCAGATTCTTTGTTCACTGACCATTAGCACAGGCTATTAAGTTGTCACATCATTATACAGTCCTAAGCTTTTTACTCAGCAGCGCTCTTGCCTCATTTGGTGTAGCAGATAAGAGACGTTCACTCAATGAACAACAATTCAATACTGTTTTCCCTTGCTTACTCGGTGTGTGGCCTTCAAATGATTTATTGCATATTGTTTTCAAGACAGAGCTATGAAGACTGTTAGGAATTTTCCTCACTAGGGTGCACACGCATGTCTCACAAAGCAAATTATTTTACTGCTGTTATAGACAAGGGCTACACCACACAAAGATTACATTTGAAATTATCTGCTAGTTTTGGTTGCCTAATCTGAGGCATTTTGGATCTGGTTTGCTCAAAGTATTTGTAATGAATAGGCCTTCATATGATAAAATACAGATTTCATGGCTCTTACTGCAAGTTCTGATAGCTTTTGCAAGTAATAGCCTGAGATCTCCAGCCAGGCACATAGAAAATAAGTAAGTATATACTTACAGTCATTTAAATGCAATATAATTCAATTCTTTACAGTGAAGAATGAACTGAGATCTTTCTCTCCCAGCATCCTCGTATCTTAACTTACTATCGTTGCTAGATGCAGCAGGTATGAACAAACTTGAGAGCTTACAAGAGAATTAATGGAAAAGAGGGGAAGGATGTCACAGAACAGTGACCAACAAAGCACCAAAAAAGGAAGCAATGTGTGATAGTGCTTGCTGGGTTACTTTCTGAGACAGAAGTCCCTATATGTTGCACTGAGCTGCTGTCTCCAGAGGGTTGCTGCTTGCCTGAGGCCTGTACTGGACACTGTGGATATCTTGCTGAGTAATCTTGATTTGAACTATGCTTTGCCTCTCATCCACACCTGCATGGACAGGAATTATACTATTCTCCTAGTGCAGTCCTTGAGCAGATTACTGCAGTCCTCTTGAGGGCAAGAGTGAAGGATATGGAGCTCCGGGTAGTGTTCTCCTCAGCCTTCTTGTCAAAGGAATCATAGACTCATAAGATTACCAAGACTGAAAAAGACCTCCAAGATCATCCAGTTTAGCTATCTACCTACCACCAATATTTCCTCACTAAAACATGTCCCTTAGTACAACAGCTACATGTTTCTTGAACACCTCCAGGGACAGTAACTCCAGCACCTCCCTGGGCAGCCCATTCCAGTGCCTGACCATTCTTTTGGAGAACTACTTTTTCCTAGCGTCCAACCTGAATCTCCCCAGGTGCAACTGCCATAAGGCCATAATACTCTGTGAATACTCTGGGATGTGTGGAAATGCTGCTCATTATCTGTGTAACCAACGTTATTAGAAGGGTTTTGGCCCCTATGACTATAGGACTCTGAAGAATGAGAACTGCCAAGGAAAGGTAGGGTCCACTTCAAAGTGGAGAAAGAGTATATCTGCGAACAGACCTGCTAACCTTGTGATGTGGGCTTTAAACGAGGTTTAAGAATCATTTCTTCAGAAATGATGTGGGGATCCCAGGAAGCATGAGCCCTCCAATGTACCCTTGCAGTGATGAAGGCTTGCTGTATACTGACCTGTGATAGCAAGAGCATGTCCAGTAGACTGAAGAAGTTGATTATTCCCCTCTATTTGGTACTGGTGAGACTACATCTGGAGAACTGGGCCCAGTTTAGGGCCTCTCAAAAGATATGCCAAGAAACTGCAGAAAGTCTAGAAGAGGGTCACTGAGATATTTAGGAAGATGGCACATTTTTTAATGAGAGACTGGAGGAACTGAGTTTATTTTGTTTGTAAGAGAGAAGGCTAAAGGAGAAGGCAGAGGGGACTCTGTCTCTATCTGTCTCTAGTTAGGACTAATTAGATGTTGGAGAGAAAGATGGAGCCAAATTCAGACTTCATGAAGGCACACAGTAAAAGCACAAGAAGCAAATGCCATAAGCTGCAAGAAGTAAAATTAGTTACATGAGAGTAGTTGGGTAATATGGAGAGAGGCTGTAACATCTCCATCCCTGGCTCTGAGCAGCCTGAACTAACTTAGAGGTTATTGTATTTTTAGCAGGTGATTGACTTCAAGAGCTCTCATTCAACCTATTTTTTCATCTCTATTATCTACTGAGATTACCATTTACTTAAAAATTATCTTCTTGTCATTACAGAGCACACTCTTCTGCTACATAAATCACATTTCAGTGTTGCTCTGAGGCTAGAGATAACGTCCTACTATTTGACATTGCACTATTAGTGTTTATCTGGCTCAGTGCTTTGCCAGGGATCATAGAGGAATACTGTAGTAGAACTAGAGCTGCCACATAACCTAGTGCAGTTATTCACACTGAGCAGAAGATAATGACAAAGACGCTGTCTGCATACATTTACATCTGTCTCATTCTCTCTTTGCAGGTCACTACAATGGTAATAAATCACTGAAACAATGTGGTTCCTATAACTGCTTTCACTTTTTGTGTTGAATGGACATCTTTCATCAGAAATAGCCTGAGCAAAGATATCCCTGCCCTGCAAATGAGTCTGCGGAGAGATGTACATGTTTGCAGTTTTTCCTTCAGTCACAAAGTAAGGATCATCTGCTAATTTGGGCAAAAAGTTTCTTGGTCAATGTGAATGTGGGTACTATTGTCTGAAAGGAGGATTTATCTCATGCAATAAAGACAAAAATAAATTGATGAGTCGTGGGACTTTTGACTGAGCAAGTAAGGGTTACTTGCAGTCTTTGCCAAAGCCATTACTTACTATTGTTGCAACATCAGAGGAGCAGTTACCAGGAATTAGTGCCAGTTTGGTTCCATGCAAGGCAATGCTCATAGTTCTCAACATGTCTCACTGGATTCTGCAGAATCTGTGAGCACAGTCACTGCTGGTAACTAACTTTTTTGCCAAGGTAGGAAGAAACTGCAAGGCAATGAGGATTCACTAGAGATTGTGCAGTCCAAGCAGTAATTAGGTTCAGTGCAGAAAGATATCCAAAATATAGCTTTTTCTTAGTCTTACACAGTATGACACAAGTTCGCTGTTTTGATCCAGAATTGGCTGGAGGGGCCCTGTTCTACTGTACAGCTACCTTCAGATTCAGTGGAGAAAGAGAACAGAGGAAGTTCTCTGTCAGAAAGTATCTTGATAGCCCAAAAAGTTGTTTTAATTTGGTCAGTTTAACTTAGATGCCTCTCTACTCTTCCAAATATAGCAGTTAGCATTGTGACTTTGTAAAGCCATGTGTCCTATATGGTTTTATGAGGAAAACATGAAAACAAAATTTTACAATTTTGAAGAGTCTTATTATGGTGTGGCCTACTTAACAGAAATAATTAAGAATAACATAAAAAATTAATCAAAGGTTATTTTACAAGTGTTACATTTGTAATTCTTAAGGATAAAAGGGTTTGAAGCATCTGTCTGTCCTAAAATATCAATAAGCACTTGTGGCAATAGCAATGTTGGGATTCCTAATCCTGCACATATAACATGGCTTGTGCTTTTTAAAAACAGTGCACATATAAACGATAGGCAAACTAGACATCACACCATATATACAGGAACAAAAGGGAGCGTTTATGACAGGCAGTTGTAGAAGCTGACAGTTCTGAAAATCATTAACGTGCAAATACATATTCAAAGAAAAACCATGAGAGTATTGTATTGATTTTGTGTATGTGATGGATGCACAGGTGAAGATTTACTCAGAATGAGGGATTCTAGCTTTCCATTAGCAGTTACTATGTAGTAAAATGTAGTGATTTACAGTTGTGTAGGCTATGTACACTACAACTCTCCAGAGCTTAAAGGCTTAAAAACCAGCTAGAAACAAATAATTTTCAGGTGCGTATAAAGAGCCGTTGTGGAATGAGATGGTTTTTCATAGCTGTAGGCCTTCAATAAAAAATCTTAAGGTCATTTCTTTGCAAAACTCACACATTATTAGATCTGTTTTGGCTCCATCTAGAGATTCATTTACAAATTGACAGCAGTGCAGTCATCCACTGTATCCATGTGGGCTTTGTGTAAAAGACCAAAAAGTACATGAAATAGTATTTAGACCTATTTTTAATGCTTAGATTGCTGTCATATAAAAAACAAACACATGGCCTTTGGACCCCAGAAAACATGCATAATTAAATACTTAAGTCAACTTTAAGAAAGTGAGTAAAACTTTCTGCAGTTTATAGGCTGCCATGGGCTTTGAAACATAGGTACTCAGCAGTGGCCAAAAGCGTAGATCACCAGAACTGCATTTCACTCGTGAAGACTCCAGATGGTAGCTGTTGGACTGGGGCTTCCCATCCAAAGCCTACTTGGGATGAAATTCTACTGTTAATTTCATGTAACTAGTAGTACTGTTGGGTCTTGATATAGGCACACCGGTTTGAAATTAAACACTTTCAACATACTGCAGCAATTGCCTTTTTGTAGCCTTCAGCTACATGTAGCTCTGTGCAGGAGTGTTACCAGGAGGAACATTTACACAGTATGTTATTGCAGACAAGTGAATTTGCCAAAGCGGTCAGTATCATGAGCTTTGGCATCTTCATAGAATCCTGATGGTCATAAAGACCCAAGAGATCCTTATATGGTACAGCAGTGCTGTAAGTAAACTTGTAGCGGTTCTGTACTTCAAGAGAAGACATTGCAGATGTTTAAGCAATAGGAGGACCTGTGGGTCAAAGCCGAACTCTAACCTGAAGAATAATCTATAGAGGCAGATTATTAGTTTACAGAATTCTCAGTATAATATTCTTCCAAGAAAGTATGAGTACAATTTTAGAGAAAAATCTGCATGTTTAACTCTGGTCTTGGTTTGCTATTCCAAAAGAAAACCAACCTTATTACTAATCTGGATTACTTGTATGATGGAGAATCAATGGACATATTAAAAACAAACAAACAAACAAATAAACAAAAAAACATGTTAAAGAGAGGGATGGAAATGACTGCATTCTTTTTTTTTTTTTTTTTCCCCCTCTGCTGTTTTTACATAACCAAGCAGCAAAATCTGTAAAAAAATAAACCAATTAAAATAAAAAAATATCGAGTAGTGACCTGAGGCCTTCCTCAGTTGAATACAGGTAAGGAGAGCAGACCTAGAATGGAGTACTCCAAGGATGCTGCCCCTCTGCTGTTCCAGCCCAACCCTCACTGCAGGTGAAAATTTCCCTGACTTGGATCTGTCTCTGAATCCAGTTCTTATTTGAAAATAGGTACCTGCATTGGTATTTAACTGGGTACATGTACCTACAAGCTTAATCCTAGAGTACGAGAGCCAAAAGTGTCACCTAAAATTCTCCTACCGTGCTTGTTCCAAATAACGAACATTTTGGCAGGGCAAAGAATCTCGGTCTAATTTTTGCTTAACATTCACAATACAAATCTAGACCAAAATATACTCAAACCATTAAATTAACTTATACCATATGTAATGCTGAGGTGAAAAGAAAGCATTGCTATTATCCAGAAATACTCACTTTTCTAAGAAGTATACGTCATTTTTGCCGTAGGCAGACAGATGTGAAATTGAACCCATCTCAATCACAAAATATTATTTTGTATGTATAGAAAACTTTTTCACAGATAAGTATACTCCTCCAATCTGTTAAGAAGAGCAGTTACCACCTGTCCAGGTACTTTTGAAAACCTAACTTAGTTTCATGTTTGAGAAAAATAAATCTGGGACAGGATTCTGGACAGTCCCCTGCAAAGACAGTTGAGCTGGGCAGCTGTGGGAAGATAGGAAGCAATCACATCTTTATAATGCTAGGTTTTGAGGTCTAACTCCCCTCATTTGTGACTGTAGTTACCAGGTGTCAGAGTCCTCCCTGGCCATAGTACACCAGCTGGCACAAATCCCTTCATTGGCCACAGCTACCTGTTCCCCAGCAGCACACAGAAGCTTGACTCCATAATTCCAGGCTGTAGATTGCACTCCTGCTCTTTTAGGATGAGCTGGCTCAGCTACTAACTTGCCATGTGAACCTTGGCAAATTGTGTTTTCTACTTAGGCTTTTCTCTTAGCAGAAAGAAGACAGTAGTACTGATATCAGATAATTACTTCAAAGTCTGCTAAGAAAAGTGCTGTCATACAAAGGCTTTAGCAATGGAAGTTGGAGAACAGTAGTTCATTTCAGACAGACAGTGATTGTAATCCAAAAGAGGAGAAATGAACAGCTTGACAGCAGGAAGCCAGATGTCAGGCAGACAGGCTAGCAGAAAATTAACTCAGTCCTTCCAGGTACTGGAAATGAGCTAGTCTGAAATACTGTTCAAAATGCATGCCTCTAGAGTTAGAGTCATTCACTTCTTCCTACAGTGAGCTAGATTATTTTTAATCATATACAGTAAGGAAAACAAAATAAATAAAAAGATTAAATGAGGTTTTCTTTTTGTTTTAGATCTTTTGTCTACCATGTTTCACGCCCTCAAAACACTTACTTGAGAGCAGCAGTTTCAGAGGTAGTAATGAGAAATAAAACAGCAAAGATCATGCAGAAGCCCTCCAAAACACCAGACTCCAATCTAACAAAGTGATCATTAAAACTAAACCACAATAATAATAAAAGAAATGCCACCAACCAGTTAACAGTGCTCAAGTCAGAGCTAAGACCTCCTCACCTTCAACACTTCTGGTTATAATGCAACACTTACGTCCTAGATCCTCTAGTCTTCTAGGGTAAAGAGTCTAGTGCTCTGTACTACCAAATAATTGATTTAATTTCTTAATAGCACTTCCTATGCTTAACTCAAAACAACTGTACCATTGCCCATTATTTATGCTGATTTCAGTTCTTCTGGCTTCTCTCACAAAGGAGGAATATATCAATAGACTGTCCATATAAAAGAAAAGCTTACCACAATTTTCCTTCCTTCTTTCACCAAAGGATATTTCAGTATTAGAAGATATTAGCAAAATACAACGAGAAGATTATAAAATATCATTAAAAAAAAAAAAGCCAGTATTACAATTTACAATTTAACACTTAGACGTGTCCTACAGTTCAGTCATATTAAACAATGCCTGTCAAAAGACAGTAGAAGAATAAGAGTCCACCTGTTTTTCAAACTAAAATTAGAGATGTTTGGAGCTTGGCTTGACTCTCATTTTTTGATGTCTTGGCTCACAGTATATTTGTTTCTATCATCTTGGAGGCCTTATAATGATATGTGATATACAGTATTAGTATCAAAAATTTAAACATCACTGTACTGAAGTTACTAGATACTGTTGTGGTATTCTATATATTAGATGCTCAGAATAATTGAGACCTGAAAACTTCCGTTGAATTTTACTGGGAAGTTAAGAAAGAGCAGATTTTCAGTAACAGCTGCCCTCATGTACAAGCGTGATATTCCCAGTGTAGCTCCTAACAAAGTGCAGTAGGAGTGGAAACGTACTGTGGATACATACATGGTACCCATGTAGCATGGGTACAGCACTGCTGCAGAGGTGGACAGCGCAAGCCTGGTTAAGTTGTACCAAACATCTTCAGCTCAGGATGAGAAGGATGTAGAGCGTGCATCATGCTGACTATACTGGACTTACAGCCCCTTTGTATTGCCAAAATTGCACTAAGCAAGAGAAGAGTAGTACTGCTGTTTGTACCTCCCCATGCTCCCTTTTTCTTCTGTACCCTACGTACTATGCATGTAGTCTCTTCCCTATATACAACATATGGCCCTATGACGATACACTCCCTTATTTCTCACTGTATTTTCCTAACCAAGTATGTTGTTATTTCATAACATAAGACGTTAAGTACAGTGAGGAATTCATATGAAGAAATACTTAGCAGATTAAAAAAATGTCTTTGTGGAGTTTCTTATCATTAGAAAAATAATTCAGGGAAAATTGCTTAGAACTTTGAAAATTTGCTTATTTGCAATATGACAAAACAATCACAAGTACTTCCAGCGTTCGTGGATAAGACGAGCAATATCTGGTATCACCACATAGGGACAAATTAAAAAATTAAGGAATCTTTGTGTGGAAAAGTGTTTCTGAGCATCTCTGTTCTTAGCACCCACAATTCATAAACTTAGTACTTGATTTTTCAGACTGCTTGGACATGAGAAACACTGCTTAAGAGCCTGCTTACATCAAAACTTGTCTTTAAGCACCATGAAGATACTTTTGGGATCCCAGACACCCATAGTCTGGTGTGGTACAAAAGCTTTTAGAAAATAAACAAGAATGCCAAGAAGAGTGGGAACTCCATAAGAGATAACAAACTATCAATTTAAACATCACTAAAGAAATTCCTGCTGCAACCTACTGAATGAAAGTTTAGCTAGTTTAGCAGAATATATTTTCCAGGATCTGGGAGACTGAAGTTTTGCTCCCTTCTAGTTTGACTCTTTTCAGATCTTTGTCCGCTCTGTAGTTTTCAAACTTAAGCTAAAAATCCAGATCTTCTCGTTGCCATAGACTTGCATGTAACTTCAATAAGGAGCAGCACAGAGATTTTCTCACAATTCTGTGGACATTACTCTGAAAATTGGGAGATGGAAGGAATGTTTTGAACAAAACACACACGTCCAACTTCCGAGGTGTAAGACAGTTATTGCACAACGCAGACTCCATCCTCCTTCCTTACTGGAGACTCAGAACTGATTGTGAGCCCTGACAATTCTCTAAAAATAATTTAAAAAATAAATAAAATTGGTCCCCGTCTTCCAGTGAGATCTGCAAGATCTGCATGCCCAACAGGCAGAATCAACAAAACTCGTTAAAGATTGGCAAAAGCCTACCATCCTTTTCCTGAGCACTACGTACTGCTAAGGCACAGCTGGGTGACTTCCCACTGTGTGTGCTGCCTAGTTCCAAATCCCTTCTAAGCACATACTATCTACTGCTGCAGTTCTCAACTCCGCTGTGAGTTGCAGTTATCTGGAAACAAGGGTCTAACTTGTGCCCTTTGAGTACCTGAAGAGCCTGCATTAATAACTTCTACTGAGTAAGAGAGGCTCTAACTCAGAGGCTCTGTTTTAAGAGAAGAAAAAAAGAAACAAACCTCAATTTAGAAATAATGACCACTGACAAAAGACCTGGCGCACTACTGGTTAAGTGTTCCAGTGGCTAATTATCTGCCATTAAAAATGTTTAATTTGAAGCCAAATTTGATCTGGCCTCAAATTCAAGACATTTCATCGTATTATAACTCTACTACATCAAAGAATTATTTTATCAAGCTATTTTTCTCCATGGAGGAAATTAGAGGTAGATACTCATTTTGTAACCACGTCTGTATTTAAACCGAATAAATTAAGCTCTCTTAGTATTATAAAGCATGTTCTTGATTCTTGGCATGAGAATTGGATACTGCATTTGGCACTAGCATAAGCACTACTGGAACAAAAGTAATATTACCTCCTCCATACCATTTGATATTCCCTTTTTAAAGCATCCAAAAGTTGCATTTGGCCAAGTGGGAGTGTATGTTCAGCTGACTATCCATCATGTCTCCTAACTTTCTCTCAAAATGCTGATGCCTGGGATGGGCTCCTATTCAGTTTCCAGATGTATGACTTTACACTTGGTGATAGTGAAGCGGGCTGTAAGAGCTGGACACCAGCAAAGGAATACCAATTAACTGTAAAGCCTATAAACCTTAGCATGCCTGAAAACTTTATAAGCAAGTTGTTAGTGTTTCAGAAGTCTCCTGTTGCTGTTCCAGCGGCTATTAGGTAAAGCTTCTGGCTTCAGTTCTGAGAGAAAAAGGGAAGATGATGGCCATTCCGAAAGAGGATAAGAGTTCAGAGAAATTATATTCCGGAACGTGACAGAGTCTGGCAGTTGTAAACAGTGAGAAAGTAACATGTTTACAAGAACCCAAACTTTATCATAAAGGATTTACATTTTTTATTGCTTAGGGACCAAGTGATTTTCTTCAGCATCTACATTTAACTCATATTACTTTGTAAATGCTCCAAAATGTATTATTCATGCATTGTGTAAACGGATCATGCCTCATTTCCAGTACAAATTCTGACCTTAACTATCCAACCACAAGCTGTTTCTGTAATTGCATACTATGAAACATGCCTGGCAAGCAATATTAAAATCCTTAAATTTGTGCTAGCAGAAAGGATGACCAATCCCTGAATCTTATTGCTTATCTGTGCAGCTTTAAGCTAACAGAATCAAGTCTGCAGCATGACAAGATGAGAACTGAGGTTTCCCATGATTCTAATAGTGTATGTGTAATTTATATGGGAAGACAGTTTTTCCTTCATCCAACATCTTCATGACAATGCTTTCTCACTGCAAATCAGACTGCGTATCACATTAAAAAGATATTTAAAAAGCAAAGTACTTCAATGGTTTTCAATTCATTCACCCATAAATCCACTTATTTACCCATAATTTATTTTGGGCTTATTTATTTACTTGCACTGAAAATCCAAGGGACTGATACATTCTGATGTAGTACAGTGATCAGCTTAACTGGACAGAGATGGTGTTACTTTCACTTTCATTGCAATAAACTGTGTTAATGTATTTTGGACTTCCAAAGTCACAGCAGGGGAACCGTCAAGTATCTTCAGGTTTCATAATTTAGTTGTTCAATCTGTAAACACTGTTACCAATTGACACTCAGCCCTTTCAGCACTTTCTTCCTAGTAATTATTGATAGCACTCAGCTCTTTCCAGTGAAGCCACTACCTTCACTTCCTGAGCCATTTACAAAGATGTAACAAAATTAGCCTTTGTCAAGCTTTAACAAACTGGCACTCCTGTTACAAGCTTTTGGAAAAAAATGGAAAAAAAAAACAGTAATTTTTAAATCAACATCCCTCGTTAGTGCAACACAGTGCCACAGCTCACCCTGAGAAAAATAGAACAGATAGAATAGATGCAATCTGTTTATCTATTGGACTAAATGTCTCAGCAGGCTAAGATCCTTCAGTTATACCAGAATGGCTTGGGTTGGAAAAGATCTTCAAATCATGTAGTTCCAACCCCCTGCTATAGGCAGGAACACCTCCCTCTAAACCAGACTGCTCAAAGCCCCATCCAGCCTGGCCTTCAATGTCTCAATGGAGGGGCATCCATAATGTCAGCTTGAATGTAAGTTCCATTCAAGAATTCTGTAATTTCAACACTCTCTCTATAAGACGACTGTTAGCCCTACACATCAGCAACAATTGTCCTAATCCAAACAGATCTTGTGGCCTCCAATTCTACGATATCCAAAATAAAACACTGCAAACGTATTAGGTAAAGCAGAGTAATTACTCAGAATGTTTAAAAGACTTTTTGCATATTGTATTTTATTTTTCCTTTGGTAAAAAAAATAATCATCTGAAGTTGTTAAGAGCTAGAAGTAAATACTATGACATTAGAAACAGCATCTCTATGTTTTAAGAACAAAAGATCTAACCTTGGCTATTCTTTAGATAAAGAAATTCTCACATACTTGTTGTTACTTAAAAAATAATTAATCCCTTGCCTGTCTGAAGCTGAAAACAGTATTACCTGCATACTGGGGATTCAAAGAGTAATTCATATTTTTAAAGAGATTGCTCCAAATTGTCTTATCAACTAATGCTGCTATGAAAAAGGTTTACAAAAAGAACAACTGAGGTGACACTATTTTGTGCAAGAAGATTTTATTAACAGACCAGACTTTGAAAAACTGCAGCTGGGCATCTGAATCTGAAACAGAAAGAAAGAAATATCATTAGACACAGACAGATCTGAAACTACTTTGGCCACCCAAAGAGTTCATATACTGTTACACTTAATAACGCAGACTAAAAAGACTACTTTTTCTTTACTAGACTTAAAACTTTAAGATTCTTGCAAACTTAACTTCTAAACTGACATCTCTGCACTGAAAACACCAATTTCCATTGACAGAGCTAACTGAATTAAACACTTCTACCTTGAAGTATTGCTATCTCTTTTCCTATTTTTCTGAAAGCTTAGCAGAAGACAATTCTATACATGAAGACATCCTGAGGCACTGAATGTATTTAATATCTTCTCCAATAACCCTGTTTTCATTAAGTTTCAGGGATTGCTTACACAGAATAATTAAAACAAAAAGCAAACTTGTCTCAAGTTTCTTTTAAGGTCTGCTTAACAGCTAATAGCATCCAGTAACTTAAATTGAAGGACAGAGTAAGGCCCCGTTATCTGCCAGTATTGGCAGATGCTTGACAGTGAAGATGGAGGGCAAGGGATCCACTCCGACAGAAAAGCTACAAAGTTTAAATTAAATATAGTATTTTTCATCTTATGCTCAAAAACCACACAGAAACACAAGAGTAGTTGTGCTCAACCTTCCTTTTGAAGACTCACAGATTAACTTTAGAGAAGCATCTGTGAGAACACAAAATTTCTAGAGAATGCTACCAAGAGCAAAGTAACAGCACCCAAGGCATCAAACATTAGAGCAGCTCACTTTCTCAAAATCAGTTCTTTACATAGGCAAGCTAAAAAGCTTTATGGAAACACTGTCCCTTTTTTTCTTAATTGCCAGGCTTCCATGCGGTGTAATCAGTACTTTAAAGGTCCACCGCTTCATACAACAAGACAAACAAAAGAATATGCAAGAAGTTTGGAAGAGTGAGAAGAGAAGAAGAACAGCCTACACATAAGCTTCAATAAAACAGCTCAGCCAGACAATTGGAAGGTTATCTCATGAGGCTCTCTGGCTTCTTGCACAGAGAGTAGATACAAAAGAGCTCAATCTGCTTAAAGAAAATACAAAACAAAACATCACAGCAAAGCTTGATTAAAAAGAAGCAGAGATCACCTTCCCTTCAAAAACGTGTTTCTAAGAACAGTTTATTATCATTTTTAATAAATATGCTAATAATCATATTACCAACAAATAGCTTCTATTCCAATTTTTAGCTCTAAAATCTCATTACTACCTGCTATTTATATTAACCAAGCCCTTGGAAGTTACTAGTTCTTAATCAAGATGGGAAGCTTCTTGCCTTTGAGGAGTTTGGGGAAAACTGCATTTTTGCCTGTTAGTTTTTCCAACCATTCTGAAACAACAAAGCTTTTTCAAATTCCAGAATATTTAGTGTAACAAAAAGGCATTTATCCTTGAGGGAAAATTGATAATGGCAACACTGAAGTTGGCTTAGTGTGTGAGAAAAATGGAAAGATGGGAAATACGAGACTTCTGAAAAAAAGTTTTGTCTCTGAATGATTTTTCACCAAAACAGAAACAGCAGAATGACAACAATAAGTGACAGCACAGACAGTTTGAAGCAGATACTTATTTCAGGCTTCAGCAGCCATTTCCAAACTGCTTTAAGTGGCGCATCAATAAAACTACCCATTTCTAAAGGATAGCATATTCTAAGCGGCAAATTAGTCTTTCTAAATTAAAGTCTTAGTTAATATGAAAGCTTGAATTGAAACATTTTGAACAAAACCTTAAGCTGAGAATTCAAATCATTAAAATGCTGTAAACTGAGAATTTAGTTTCTCCCAATCCTAAATAAACTTCCTTCTTTTTTGGAGAAATCAGACAGTATGAAGAACACTGTATCACAACAGTAATTGTATCAAGCATTTATTAAAGAGAATTGAAGACTGTAGCCAAAAATCTGAAGGCCTCCCATCGTAACACTCAAACAATGCTTTCAAACATGTTATTGGTGAGGTGAAAACAAATTAATGTAATGCTTCCGTTTCATTAATTTATCATCTGTAATCAACATTCAACTTCACAAAGACTACGCTAGTTGGCTATTCCAGGTACCTACCAATCAAGCACAAATGAACTGTCAACCAGAAACAACTCCAGCTTACGTAGCAGATAGAATAGTGGATAATGTTACTATTTGGTAGTATCTTACCATTAGTTCATTCTCCTTATCAGTCTGTTTATCTGATCTTCTCTGTTACCAGCATCTCCACCCTCCACAAAGTGGATTGTTTTCTTCTTCATTCCACCCCGAGGAGAGGATAACTTGAAGGGCCAAAGGAAGTTGTTCACAACTTTGAAGTTCTTGCCAACAGTGTAAATTTCATGGATCACATCTTCCATGCAGATGATGCCAAGTTTTCCTAAAATTTAGAAAAGTTGTTTCTAGAAGGTCTACAGAGCCACTACCAATGACAACCTAAAAATTATATATTTCTAACTGCCATATCTATCTAGCTTAACAAAATTCATTAAGTGAAAAAGCGTCCACTCTGTCATGGTCCATGATTGACTTTTCCAACAAAAATGCATCAGTTGCAGCTAACTCAACATTATTTCGTTAATACTTTCTTTGTATTTGTGTCAAGCAATGAGGAACAAAATAACTGCTCAGTGGATCTTCAGAAAATAGACTTTTAAATACACATGGATACAAGCTACACGTAGCTCAGGGAAATTCACTGAACAATTCATGCTGTTGAATGATGCAATTGCATGTTTTCTTCATGCCATTCCAAATTCTTCAGTGACGTGTAACGAGTGAACTTCATCAAATACAACGCTAAAAAGGCAGGTGGTAATAACATAATACCTGTGCCTTCAGAATTTGAAAGCATAAAACATGACACTTCTGACTGGAAGGGAGATTTAGACAAGAGAGACTTTACAGTTTCTTGGCATGACTGGGAAAAAAGGAGCCTCTTAGAGTTCGATCTGACAAGTGACCACCATGCTGTGCTTTGACAAAGTACACTGATAGCAAATTCCAATACTTAATTTGAAACTTCAAAGCAAGGTATGATGAACTTCCTTCCTGTTCCAGCACTTTTTCCTTACAGAAATATCTACCATCCCATTAAACGTCAAGGAGATTACAGTCAAAATTTACAAATCTAAATTCCTAAACTTTGGTTCTCAACACTTTTACTTTCAATACTTCCTAGTGAAAATTACTGCATGCTTTGTATTAATACAGAAAAAGGGCCTGTTAACTAATCACTTCTATTCCCAAGAGATAAATAAGTACAATTGTCTAGCTTAGCACTAGTTGTCCAGTGCAACTAGTTTGGTTTTTGTTTTGTAGAGTGAAATTTTTGTTTACCAAGGCGCTTCCGAATCAGGGAGTTATCAGTCAGAGCAATGCGCTTCTTGTTGATCTTGCCATAACCACGCTTGTAGATCAAATCATGCACAGACTTCAGATTGGGATAACTGAAATAACAGTCAGGTAAAAGTTATTAAACTGTACAAGCTGGATTCCAAATGGAATTTCA
This sequence comes from Chrysolophus pictus, assembly GCA_037305975.1. Lineage (NCBI taxonomy): Eukaryota > Metazoa > Chordata > Aves > Galliformes > Phasianidae > Chrysolophus > Chrysolophus pictus. The sequence continues at coordinate 64,363,109 of CM074577.1, forward strand.
ATAGCAAACAACTCAAGGTAATTACAGCACATCCCAAAAGTAAACATAAAAATAACAGAGAAGTAAATCTTACTTCTACTGAGCTCGCAACAGTGCTGACAACAGAATGTAACCATATGTAGCAAGCACTGCTTTTTCAAGCACAGCCTTAGCCATGATTTTTTCTTTCCCTCCTTTGATTTCAAAACAGTCTGAGCACAGGAAAATATGCAAGACTAGCATAGCAAAATCCAAGACGATCAACATTCTCATCACTTTGATAGAGTTGAGCATGTTACTCACCCCCATGCAATATAGGGCTCAACAATCCGCAGCATGTTGATAGAAGCTTTGTTGAGCTTCACGAAGGTGCCATTAAAAATCTGACGCAGGCGAAGAAGCTGCAACACCTTCCTGACCTTGGGGCTGACACCATTGATACTAGAGGAACATAGCAAAAAGCCTCAGTTATCTATATATGAAAACATATAGGTATCATCACAGCAAGAACAAACATTAAAGAAACAAAAACTCAAACAGAAAAATAAATAGTAATGTCTTCCTATCTTAAAACGCATCATGATTTGACCCCTTTCACAAAGTAAAGTTAGTACATTATCGTATTTATGAATTCTAGGATTAAACAAGATTTAACTCCATGAAAATAATTCAAACAAAAATTACACTTCTTAACTACATAACCTTGTGTTCTCCTGCATATAATTCATTCTCTTGTTAGTTTTCTCTAAAACTTTTACCAAAAGACTAATAACACTCAGTAGGGAACAGTGGTATAAAATTTTATCAAGATGAACTTAATCAGACTAACAGTTTGCACATATTTGCAGTCTTGTTTTGCTTTATTTGTTGTTTTAATAAATCAAGGATTCCCAATGGCAGCACACACAAAGCAAAAGGACTTTTCACTCAACTGAATAAAGTCACTAATGTATCACCAACATAACTGCCAGTGCCCGCCCAAGCATCCTGTCAAAAGCTTGGATTTATTTACACTTTTAAGCCCACAAAACAAGGGAAGTGACAAAAAAAAGAGAGACAATTTCAGTGCTTCTGAATATAAACAATGTATTTTTATTCTTACCCTCTTATTCTGATGACAAATGCAAGCTTCGGTTCAGCTGGAACATAGTAATTACCGGCTTTTCGGGCCATCCTGGCCATGCGGATCTCCTGTCTGTACATGTGCCTGTACTCCTTATGGTAAGCTTTGGCCCTTTCATAGATGATTTTCCTTTGCGCTTTACGAAACTGGAATAAACCGAACATTACTTAAGGCTATATAATGCATTTTAATATACGAAAATCAAACTTCAAATAACATAGCATATTCCTGAATTCCCCACTGATATGAGGCACATCTGTCTGTAATGCAGACTTCAGGATGACCATCAGTCAATAAAAACATGGAAAACTCTGCCACCCTGCAGTAGTGCCTTATTTTGAACATTACCACATAGTTTGCTTATCCTCACAAACACTGCCAATTCTTTCCTTGCTGAGCATTCACCTTTACAGATGCTTTATCACAGCTCTGCCTAAACCTAATTCTTTATACAGTTTCGACCTCTTCTAGTGAATGTTTCAGATCTAAATATTCAGAAAATATTGTGTCCTTCCAATATTTGAAGGAGCATATAAACAGGAGTGGGAACAGCTCGCAAAGTATTGGAAGGACAAGGGTGGACAGTGATAGGACAAGGGGGAATGGTTTTAAACTGAGACAGGTGAGGTTTAGGTTAGATATTAGGAGGAAGATTTTCACACAGAGGGGGGTGACACACTGGAACAGGTTGTCCAAGGAGGTTGTGGATGCCCCATCCCTGGAGGCATTCAAGGCCAGGCTGGATGTGGCTCTGGGCAGCCTGGTCTGGTGGTTGGCGATCCTGGACATAGCAGGGGGGTTGAAACTAGATGATCACTGTGGACCTTTTCAACCCAGGCCATTCTATGATTCTATTATATAAACATTAGAAAATCCTGACTGCTTTCCGTCAGCAGTGATAGCAGCTTTCTGAGCTGCCTACAAAATAGACAGCAATTCAAGCAAAGAGTCGTGCAATACTCACCTTTTTTTGTGCCAACAGCCTCTTCAAACGTTTGGCTTTTGCAGCTGCATAAGCCTGTCGCCTCTTCAAGAGGCTTTCCGGGACAGATGGCACCTTCTTTGCCCTAAGTGACAAGAAAAACACACTTGAAACCCACGTTTAATAAAACCAGCACATCATAAACACCCAAAGTAACAAAAGACAACATATACACAGGCCTCGTTGTCTCCAGCCAGTTTACTGGAGGCGTACAACTTGTCCTCACTGCCACCAAGTTTCGACACAGCCTGACAAGATCACCTTTTGTATTGAGACAAGGAAGTCTAACGTACTGTTCTTCGGTTTCTGCACACCTATCAAAAATAATTAGCAATTCAACTTCACGAAGCATTTAGCAAGTAGCTTAAGGAAGAGAAAAGCCTGATAATTTAATTCAATTTTACTTTGATGACGTTCAAAACTTATTTGCATTTTAAACTCCTTGCTGCTGAAACACGTGCAAGACTGGCGTTTATACGGCACTAACAGCTCGGGCCTGCGCCTCCGAGTCCTCCCAACCCAGCACAGCCCTGACTGCATTCAGCCCCGCAATTCCCCCGCCCCGCACAGCCGTGCCCGATGCCGGCTCTACCTCCTCCCCCCATCCACCCACCCCACGGCAGCCCGCAGCAAGGAAGGGACGGAAGAGGCGGCAGCCGCATCCCCGCCGCGTTCAGCCCCAACCTCCCGCGGTTCCCAGGCCGCCCTCCAGGTCACTAACAGAGACCCTGCAGCCAGGGAACGGCAAACAGCGTCCTGACCGCGGAGGCTACCGACAGGAGCCGCCACAGCCGCGGATGGCAGCGGATTGTCGCGGGACAGGGCTTCCACTTACTCCTTGTCCGCCATGATCGGCGCCGGAAGAGAGAGAGCAGGCGCATGCGCGGGGGCAACTCAAGCCGCCTGCCTGCGCGAGCAGGGCCCTGAGCTGCGGAAGGACCCCGCGTTTGGGTGTCCAAGGCGGTGCCGGACCGCGGTGCGGAGCCCCGGGGTGACCCGTGAACGCCTGCGTCGCTTGCGTGTGCGAGGTTTCCGTGCTTCAGCCTTAAACGCCGCGCTCGGCACTGAGGCACGCGGGGTGCCGCCTCTCGCCGCACCACACAGCACAGCCCCGCAGCGCACCGGTGTGCGGGCAATTTCCTCTGGCTGCTCGCTGCGAACATCTACCCGTGTTCCTAAGCCACTTTACATCCCTCCGAGCTCGTTAGAACTATAGCGGGGAACGCAAATAACTTCCACCAGCGCGCAGATGTGCCATAAAACCCCTATAAAATCGGGGATAAGCGCAGAACCCGCTTTCTCCTCCGGCGGCTGCCGAGCGCCCTCCGCCCTCCTCCGGCGGACCAACAGCGCGGCGCTCCGGCCGCTTCCTGAAGGTGGCGCTGCAGCGCGCAGGGCGGTGCACGCTGGGACATGTAGTCGGGGGGCGGGCACGGCCCGGAGTCCGGCCGCGCCGCTCGGGTGGGAGAAGCCTCCGCAGGCCTGGCCTGGAGCGGTCGCCGGACCCTCCCCCGGCGGCGGGGAGGGAGAGCGGGGCGAGGAGGGGCCGCGGCGGGGGTGGGGGTCCCGGGAATGCGGGGCGGGCCCGGGGGAGGGCCGGGGAGTCCGGGAGGAGGGGCCGCGCCGCCCGGCCCGCCCTATATAGGGCGCCGAGCGAGCAAGATGCTCACTGCCAACAGCGGGGCCGCGGGCGCGAGGGCGCGGGGCGGGCGGCGATCTCCTTCCCCGTGCTCCTTCGTCGGGCGTGGGGTGCGGGACGGAGCACGGGGCGTCCCGGGCGGCGGCGGGCGGAGCGGAGCGGGGCAGCCCCGGCAGCGGTAGCTCCTCCGGTCCCGGGCTGTCTCGGCGAGAACAGCGGCCCCAGGTGCGGAGCCGGGCGAAGGGAGGCTCCACTCCGCGCCGTGCCCGCCGCTGCGGGCGGGGGTGAGGGCCGCCGGGCCGGGGGCGAGGGGCCGCCAGCATGAACATCCTGCTGGAGCTGTTCGTGGTCACCTTTCGAGTGCTGTGGGCGTTCGTGCTGGCCGCTGCCAAGTGGCTGGTGCGGCCCAAAGAGAAGAGCGTGGCGGGGCAGGTGTGCCTGATCACCGGCGCGGGCAGCGGCCTGGGCCGTCTCTTCGCCTTGGAGTTTGCCCGGCGCCGGGCGCTGCTGGTGCTGTGGGACATCAACACGCAGAGCAACGAGGAGACGGCGGGCATGGTGCGGCACATCTACCGCGAGCTCGCCGAGGCCGCCCCCAAAGGTAAGCGGGGCTGCGCGCTGCCCCTCGGAGCACACCTGCGGCCGTCCCGCCCCGAGCCCCGGGACGGCGCCGGGTGGAGGCCCTCCTGTCAGGGAGCCGGGCTGGACGGCCCGGGCCGCGTCCCGAGTGTCCCTTCGTCCCCGCGGCGGCTCTCGGAGCTGGCAGTGATAGCGAGTTCTCGTGCACCGCGGTGACACCAAAGTAAACAGAAGTTTTAGTGCGTTGGAAGTAAGTTTGCTCTTTCGCTCGATTCTTTATTTGCATGCTGAAATCCAACTGAGAACGTTTTCTCTTTTCTTTCCTCTGTGTTCCTTAGTAGCTGGAGATGGAGAGAAAGATGTGCTGCCCCATTGCAGCTTGCAGGTTTACACGTACACCTGTGATGTGGGCAAAAGAGAAAACGTCTACACAACAGCGGAGAGGGTCCGCAAAGAGGTTGGAGAGGTTTCGGTCCTGGTTAACAATGCTGGCGTGGTCTCCGGGCACCACCTTTTGGAGTGTCCTGATGAGCTGATTGAGAGGACCATGATGGTCAACTGTCACGCGCATTTCTGGGTAACTATATGTTCATTCGTCCTACCTTTTCTGTTAGTTAATTTGAGGGAGTTAACTGCTGTTGCTTAACTCCTGTCTCCTTGGGTTTTGCACTTGGTCCCTTTCATTTGCAAGCTCTCCCCATTGTAGGCTTCTCTTCTAATTTAATTTTCTGTTTAACAGGTAATGGTGGGTATTGAAGTTATTAATAAAATGCTGTGAATTGTTTCTATGCTTTTAGAATCTTGAGTTCACAATCTCATATGCTTATTTAGCCCCGGATATGAAATCTGTTGCAACTGTAACTTCGAAATTTACCTTAAAGGTCCTTGCTGTTAAGGAATGGCTTTGCTCCCTCCTTCCGTAGTCTTAGAGCAGAATGTCAGCAGCTTTAAGATGCTGTTTTAATGATGGTTACAATAGCACAGTTGCACACCTCTGGAGAAAAAGGCTTATTAGATGCCCTGCTGGGGATCTTGTTTGAATTGCCTTGGAGGCAAATTGTTGCTTTTGGTGGCTGGGAGAAAAGGCCAAGAAATCAAGCCAAGAGCACTGTTTTGGGAATCCTGTGTATTTTTCTTTATAGCTTTCTCCTGGGGCTACCGGTAGAAGTAAGAAAAATCTTCAAAGTTGATTCTGAGGTGATACTGTTTCTGTAACTAGCAGATTATTATCAAGAAGTTATTTGATGAAGCTATTTGATCTTGCTCTTCTTGTCTGCCTAAATCTTGTTTCCTTGCAAGTTTTATTTTTAATCTCACTGTAGTGAGCTATAAAAGCTGTTATGTTGAAGGAGGGCATGATGCACACTCGGGTTAGCATTAGCTGTCAGACTGAGCCCATTGTTAGTATTGAACTGTTCTTTGGTCCTTCAAATAGTGTTATGAAATACACTTGCATAACAATCAAACGATTAAGCAATCTGAAATACGCTTCAACTTGAGCTTTCCTGGCTGTTCTTACCTTTGGATGATAAAATTTTGTAAAATCCTCCTCTTTAAAACTTAGAAGGGCCTCACAAACCTGGGGCTTTAACATGGAAGTTAAATGCTGTTTCATAACCCTAAAGGAGCCCCTTCAAATCCGCACTGTGAAATACTTAATAGCAGTGCAGTCTTTTTCCAATGTATTGTAAAGCTTGCAGAAAGTGTGCTTATACTTCAATGCACACGAGATTGTTTAGAAACTATTAAAGTATATTTTAGGGCAATTTAGGCAATTTGAAAGTTCTGAAAAAGTGCATAAGACCCAGCAACAACTAAGAGCTCTGTGTATTCTCTTCATAGAAGTGAAACTGATGCTGAAGCAAACAGAGATGTACACTGGATTTAATGACTGTTATTGATGTGGTTTAAAAGCAGAATTGACAGAGTTTCCAAGAACTCTAAATTATGACATCACCATGAATTAAAATATGGGAGGATCCTAAATGCTCCAGCTGTTCTTCCTTCAGGCCTAAGTCATACACTTATTTATAACATTGTTTCAGAGACCTTTTTAAAGCATCCTGTGTGTGTTCTTTTACAGTAATTAAATATTAAGCTCAGTCTAGTATTGCTCTGACTGTTATTTTCATAAGTTTCCCTAAATGTTAGTATCAAATGATGACTTTAACTATACCTTTTTAGATTACTTTTTTTTCTTTAATATCTGAACTGTGGAAATTGACATCTTGGCATAATCTTCTAAGGAGTAGTCAACACCCTTTCTATTTACTTGAGGATCTGTTAATATGGTACACTTCCTGCAGATCCTGTGTCCTGCTTTGCTTTTCCTTTTATTTATTTTTTGCTCTTGGCAAAGCTTTTTCCTAGTCTTCCCCTTCCTGATCTCAGAAAAGACTGGCTTGGCCAACAGTGGGTGGACTTGTATTAGAAAATAATAATACTCAATTCATAAGATATCATCTGAATCAGCTGATTTGAAGCCAATTTTTTTTAATGCAAGTCAATGCTGACTTAAATAAAACAATCTGTCTAGATGTGTGAAGTCTTATGCAGCTAGACTTTTCCATGTCAGCTAAACTGGTGGTCCAAAAGCAAAGCAAATACTCTGGAGTATTATGTAGACTTCTAACTATTCTTGAAGGATGTTTCATCCAAAAAGCTGTAAAAGAATTTTGTATTGACGTGAATCTTCCCTGTAATATTGCTCAGTAGTTCAGTGTTTGTGCTTTTGGGGTCGTCTTGTTTTCTTTTGTTTGTTCTTTTTCCTCTCTCTCCTGTGTAACACAGTACATTTTCTCTCATATGTTGAACACTAAAAAGCCTCACTGTGCTTCTACATAAAAATGTCAAATGGAACTATTGCACTGTCCCCTTGAAGCCTCTGAAATGGGGTTGATTGCATGTTCTCTGTGCAGGTGAACTGAACTTGTTTTCTGTTAGCAGCTACGATTTGAAGGCTGCTGAACCTCTGCAGTAGGCAATAAAACTAAAACCAGTGACAGGCTTGCTGTTGTGACTCTAACTGGGCTGCGTACCATATCACAAACTGGCAGTAAGGAGAGCTTTAGCAGCGTACAACAGCTTAAACAGATGCTTTCCATTTTGCTGACATCCGTGATTTGTGTAAGCCTTCCTATGTGTGTTCTATATAAACATGTCACCAATGCATCATGTAGCAATTTCCACAGCATAAAATCCATTGCAGTATTAAAAACCTGTTATTTCATGCTGTGATAACTTGAATGCTTCTGATATTGAAAACACAGGGACAAAATCCATTCTCAGTTTGAAACAAGCCAGTTCTGGTATACTATAATTTGCAGATGCATAAAACTGTAGCAGTAATGTAACAGTATCTTTCTTGCCAGTCTGTTGCAAGAAAAACTAACTTGGCTGCACTTGTCAAATACTGGAATAGGACTCCTGCAGACGGGGGCTTCTTTTTCCTTAATGTCAGGATCCAGATTTGAAAAAATATTTAGTGCAAGATTAAGCAGTTGTTTTATCTATTTTAAACAGAATTTTTTTTATAAGACTTTACAATAAAGCCCAAGTGAAGTATCAGCACACTGTGTTTTAGATCATAGGAAAGTGTTCAATAAAACTACTGTACAAATTATTTCAGGATGGATTGAGATTTCTTGTATCTATTATTCTGCCTGAATGTGTAGTTATAAAGCCACTGCTGAATAGACAGGTATTAGTATTGCAACGCAGCGTAGTTCCTGGTGACTTCTCCCAGATTCGGTTGTTGAACAGAGCGAGATGATAATCAGGCACCACAAAGTTCTGTGATAAGGAGGTCCTTCTGTACAGCAGGTCTTCAGCATCCAGCTCTGAGAGAACAGTGATACTACTTCTGCTGTTCATTGTCGTCTCAATCCTCTGAAACTTTCAAGTTGAAGCTCTCCTCCTAGTGAGTTCTCTTCAACTTACCAAAAGGGGGAAGCAAAAGCATTTAGCTCCGGCTCTGTCATATTTAAAAAGAAGTGGAAGGCTAAAGCCTGGACTTGTACATTGCTGTTCCTTCACTTATAAACTATTTCTGAAGTTGCGTGTTCATCTCCCTTTGCAGGGATGTAACAAATTCTAAGTGGTCCAACACTGATAATATGAAGAGAGAGATACTGCGTAAGAGGGAAATACTGCTTGAGTAACTTAGGGGATTATTTAGTCCAAAATATCTAAATGCAAACACCTTTTTGAAAGAAAAAGCTTGGTGGAGTGTAGAGAGGTTACTGAATTAAATACATATTTATGCAGGTTGTCAGCTTAATCAGACTGAAAGACTTGCTAAAACCTTGGAGAATAAGTGGCTTATCTATAAGCACTATCTAATCTCCAACTCTAAGGATTCTGTGATTCTAATCTCATGTAGTTCCCCAGTGTTCAATAGAACTCATACCTGTGATTAGTATGTGAAAATGTTATGTAAAAATGTTGCACATCAAGTGTGCTCAGTGACTGTTCTACAGAAGAAAAGATAATTTAATTATATGAAGCTGCTATCTGAAACTGTACCAGGACAAATCTTTTATAAACTATTGGCACAGTAGTTTAATTTTTGTCTTCGTTTCTGAAGTTCTAGTGTTTATGATAAAACATACACACAGTATTCTACTTATGTGCCAACTAGCTGTATTTAGCATTTTGGATGATGGAGTTAGCTGTCTTAATTTTTAATTTCATGATAACATGTCCAAAGAAGTTTGCTTACTAAGTTTATAAGTTCTTGACTTTTTTCTTTGAAAAATGAGTTGGATCAAATTCAAGCCAAACCATGTGTATATGATCCAAAAAGTGTCATCAAAACTAACTCTTCCCTTGCAAAATGATTCCAATTACATGCCACCAGTAAATTACCCTAGACAGCACATGTGTTTCATATAATGCAGTAGCATGCTGGGTAATGAAAATGAACCAGAAGCAGTCAGGCTCTTAGCTACAGAAATAGGGTACTGGTCATATTTAAATCTTGCAAGTGCTTTGGTATGTTTCTGTGGTTCGTATGTTCTTGGGCTTATTTATCAAGGAAATAGAGGAAATCTTCTATCAGTTGAGAAAAATACTGTCTTCCAGATGTAGTTTTCTAAAATATCCATCTTTCCCTCTTATGCAGCAATGTATTTAACAAAAACTTAAGCAAATAAATGGCTGTATGTACATTTCATGCCCACTCATGCTCCAGAAACTACTGGCTTGGAGCTTTCTTTACTGATGTATTGCACAGTGTACCAGGACCTTGTCAAATATGGTTGCTATCAACCTGGAGTCTTCTATTCTGTAGCAATTGGTTACCTGCATCTTGCAATCTGTATGCGTCTATAAGCTAGTCTTGTCATATTTAAATTGTTGTGATTGTTTTCAAAAAATCCTTTTTACTGACTTTTCTTCCCAGTTTTCTGATCCTTTTTGAGGAAATAAACAAAAGAAATACATCTGATTAGGTACCTAGATGTCTAAGTTTCAGCTCTGGAAGGGATCTTACATTACTTCCAAGAGTATCCATGCATGTGGATTGAAATGAGTGTACTCCTTGATCTGAAGAGTTATCGAGCAGTATGGGTTGGGGAGGTAGATGAGTCTCAGTCATATTTGAAAGGAAAAAAAAACCCAAACCCTTAGTTTGTCATCTGTAGGAATTTTGTGAATTCAAGCAATAAATTAGTACGTGAGAGAGGAGCTCGACCAAAAGAGCTTCTAGAATTCTTGGCTTCATTGGCAACACTTCCATCAGGACTGTGAGAAGAGCGTATTGAAGATTCTTTACGTGTGTTACAGAACAAGCTTTCCTGCATGTATGTGCTAGGTAATCTTACTTGTGTGATGGAGAATGCTGACCTGTTTTGTTCAAGCAGTAGTTGAATCCATGCATCTCCCTTTTCTGTAATGGTGTAAAGTGGTGGAGGTGGTGTTTTTTTTTTTCTGTCCCTGTCAGTTCACAAAGCTGAAATGATGGCTCAGTGGGTCTTAAAGTGCTTCAATTATGCTCAAGTTTTTGTGGCTGCTCTCAGGCATACTTTTGAGGTGGATTTTCTGCATCGTTTGAAAGATGTATGGAACTTAGGCTAAAAAAACCCAGAAAATAAAGATTCTCAAATTGCAGCTCATTAATTGTTTGTTACCCGTAGGTCAGTGGCTGTAAAGGTGGTGTACCATGTGGCCAAAGCAATAACATTATTTTCACAGAAAAGAAATGTGATAGGCCCTTTAAGGGAAAGGATAGTTTCTCTGAAGAGAACATGCCAAGACTTCTCAAACTGATTGAAATACATTTGAAGTATTAGTCAATTATTAGTGGCTAGTAATTCCAAAGACTTCTAAAATGAAGCTGGAAGTGCAGTGTAGCTTGCAGAGGAGAGGTCCTTGAGGTAATCTCACACTTCAGTCTCCTGTGACTTTTATGAGGGTTAGAGACTTGTCAGCAAACCGTATCAGTGCTTTCAGGATTGCTAATCTACTCTGAAGAAATGGTGCTGGATGAGTGATCAGTGTGGTGATTAAATTCCTCCTCCTTTTGGAATGAGTTAAGTCAGCTGAATAAGCAAAAACCCCTGCACTGATTTTGGTCTGACATTATGTGTTACTTATGAAAAATTTGGGAAGCAGGAAACCTTGAATGGAACGATAGTTTTTACCACTGTGGTGCTTAACCTAGCTTGAAGTAGAGAGAGTGCCTCTGCTGTTTCAGGGAAATACTCCGTATAAAAATTATGTATGTGCTTTCTTTGTCCCTTGGTGGTTAGAAGAGCAGTGCTTTGATAAAGTATGATGAAGTGTTAAATTACTGATTGTTCTGTCTAAGGTAACATTTATAATTTTACAAAAAGTGATGATGTTAATGAGATCTTAACACATTATTACCTTTCTGTAATAACCAAGTGACAATAGCATACTTCTAGAAGGCAGATGTGTTTGTGTGCTCAAATACAGAGAAATATAATCTTAATTAAGATGTGAATAAGTGTCTTGCTAACCCAGTATTTTCCTCATTGGCAAACTAGCCTTAAGTGAACAATGTGAGCTAGCAATCCTTGTCTGTAGTTCTGAGGGCCATCAAATACCCTGTCTAGACAGGTTGAAGAAAGATGAATGTTGTGTTTTCTAGCACTATCCCTGCCATTTTTTAGCACCATGTTTTTATAATCTTCTATACTTTTATCTGTATGAGCTGGAAAGTATTATCCTTTCCCAGAGCATCTCATAGTTTGATTTGATCTGGATCTGTGTGTGTGTGTGTGTGTGGTTTTTGCTTGTTTGTTTGCCTGAGTTTTTGTTATGCGTTTGTAATATTAGATCTTTCTCAAGTCCTCTGTATGTAAAAGCCAAAGCATCATTTACTTGATAAACCTTGCTCCCCAGCCTTTAAGGTTTCTGGCTATTCACACTGATAATAAAACTGAGTAATTGATACATGTGTGTCTCTTGTGAAGAGTGGTAGAAGTATTCCTGCACAGGCAAGCTGGTGCTGAATCACATGTTATGCTGTATGCTTGTAGTCATGGTCTTAGGCTTCTTAGTCTGCATAAAAATGTGTATTTAAAAATATAGCTACTATCTAAATAAGGGGGCATAAACTGCTGGCATCTCAGTTTCTTATCATTTGGTTTGAAAGGAGATATGTAACAAGCAGGAAAGAGGTTTACATCAATGCTTAAACTTCTGAATGAATGCTTTGTTCTTGTAAATAATTGTATTAGAATAATGATTTATATGCCAGCCGAATTAACACTTGACACAAGTGAGGTATCACAATCAAGAGGGGAGGGCGTTATAGGCCAAGGAATGCAGAAACAGCTGCAGAGCAGAGGTGACTCTTGGTGTGAGCCTTTTGAAATTCAAGTTTGTTTGGCTGTTGAATTCTGCACCTAAATGTACCCTGGTCAATTCTGCCATCTGTTTGAACTTGTGTGACAGCTTCTCAAGCACTCCACTTACAGCATTGGTTTGTATAAGTGCTTGAGCATATGCTTAAAAATAACTTGGCCACAATTTCTGTTGACTTAGGAAAAAATTTCAAGGCAGCTTAGTGGCAGCAAGCATGGGGGCATCCCTTGAATCCGTGTTTTGCCTTACGCTAGTTGTGGTGTTCATCTGATCCTTGGATGAGCCAATTCAGCTTGCAGAACTCTGTAGAGGGAAGCTTCATTTTCTTGTCCAAATTGATTAGTTTTGCTTTTTAGAGACTACATCTGCTTCATCAACATTTTAGACTGGCACTCACCAAATAGTATTCGTATGAAAGAAACTGGAAGTAGGATAAAACCGTGTGGTAGCAGACAGGACCTCCATAGCTGTCTAATGAAACCTTGTTCTAGACAAGATTTTCTAGAATAGGATGTATGGGCTTAAATCATTTAAATAGGCATACATGGTTCCAAGCTATTGTAAATCTGTCAGTCATAATAGTCTGAATTTAGTAACTTCATTCCTAGAGAGAGCAGTATTTTAATTATGGACTATTAAAAACCCTTAGATAAAGGGTTAACAACTCTTACTGCTTTGCACTGATACTGTGATTGCTCTTGCACATCACAGGAAGCAATCGCGCTGTTTTGTCAATATATTAAAACTATTAGCTGTAGTTTTGGTCTTTTTTGTGTTGTTTGTGTCTTATCAAGAGAAAACTTACCTGCTAAGACTTTTTTTTTGTAGACCTTTTTTTGAGGAAGAACAGGGAGAAGTATTTCCACTTTGAATTTTAAAAATGTCTTATCTCCATGTGCTTAAAAAATGTTGCTCCTCATTCATTGATTTACTTTGTAGTAAATGGGAGCCTTCTTTTAGAGTCTTGCTTGTTCCTAAACAAGCTTTAAGGCTGAATTTTCATTCAAATGCTATAGCTGCTGTATCTTTTAGTTTCCAGTAAATTAGACTTTTGAGTGAAGAGAGAAGCTCTCCTCCTAATCCTGTTTTTTTTTCTGGTGAGCTATTCAGTTATGATGCAATTACTTTCATTTTTTTTTTTTTTTAAGTAATTGTTTTAAAACAATGACCTAGTTACTGAGTTGGGAAGGGTGAGTGAAGTGACTCAGCTTTCATCTGTATGCAGGTATTGCACAGCAATAACAGTGCTGTGGAGGTACTGCCTTAAGGTATGTAAAGAAATCAGAGACGATATTTTTTTTGGTTTAGCCACATCTTCAAAAGTCAGTTACGTAAATTGTAAAAACATGAGTGATGACTTCATATTTTCCCTAAGTGCTGTTCTCTAGTAATATTTGGAAATATGCAGACTAAAATATTAAGCGTTACTAAGTATTCCAGAGCATGACTAAGCTTATGGCAAGCTGGAGAAGAATGTGTATTTGGAAGTTGAACTGCGTTCCTGTTCACTGAACAGAATATTCTGAGCTCTTATCTAATAGTTTTTCTAAAATGAATTTGTTATGTGGATTTTTCACTGACTCACAGTGGCATGTTTTCATTTTTTTTTGTCAAGATTATCAAATAGCTGGCAATAAATAACTGCTCTCCAAATGGTTGGACATTTGCTACAAACTTGTGCTAATGAAGGTGAGGGACTGATGTGTTTGTTACACTAATGTCAACATTGCTCTGAAATACCACAAATCCTTTGACTGGGCCATTTGTCAGTATATAAACAAAGGAGAATTTCTAGTCATTTGACTTCAACAGGGCTTAAACCCAGCTTTTGTGGAAAGAAGTAGCCAACTGTTAACTTCTGATATTGCTTGACCAGCAAACTCTGAAGTAACTTTAAATTTGGCATTTGGATAAATGCAAGTTAGATCTTTACTGACGGATCTGCATATGGAGGAAGATAATGTTGATAGTGCTGTCTACTGAAATTGTAACTTAAGTCCTTTAGCTTCTTACAGTGGTGTTGGAGCTCTGTTAGTTTTGAGTATATGAAAAGCTTGGATACTAATACAATTGTTTAAAGAAAGCACATCCTTCTGCTTGAAATTGCATGTTACTTTTCAGAGACTACTGCCAACTGTGTAGCACTTGCTTTAAATTGAACAGTAATCATGGTTTGGTAGTGGTTATAGTCTGAAAGCATACTGAAATATTGTTTGTAGATAATAAACATCAGCCCACCTAATGAGATATCTTTGGGCGGGTGAAAATAGTTCATCTTTTCAGCATGATGACTTCATCTGAAAGCTTCAGTTCTCATGCTTGGTTATGCCTTAAACTTGTGCTGACCAGAGAAGTCTGCATGTATGCATTTGTTCCCAATTTCTACTAGACATTCATCATGTGAGGAGAGCTAAATGCATAGCTAAGCCTCCAACAGCCCTCTTACCGTGCTATCTAACCTACTACTAAAACTTTTCAGCTTTTAAAATTTTAATTTGGCATTTGAAATGCATAATCACTGGCCACCTATGTTCTGCACTTCTGCCCTGCTTAAGGAGATAAACTCTTCCCCTTGCTCATTGCTAGCTGTTGAGAATCCAGTATGATTGTACTGTCTGAGCCTTAAAAGCCATTGAAATTCAGTGCAGGCAGAATTGTCTGTGAGTGCTCTGAATGAATACCTTTAAGAAGCTGGCAAAGGAGCATAGTCAGTGGAAGGCATCTGATAAAAGGGGAGTATCATTTTATTTTTGAAGATAACACAATATGCATGTGTCCTAGATTCAGCTGAAAATATGATAGTTCCAGAGCATGCTCATCTAGGTGCCCTGTGCTGCATTACCTTACTGGACTCACTTTTTCTAGTTGAAAGGTCTTTAGACCAAAGGAGAGAGAGTCGAAGTGGAAAAGATATTATTTTAGAGCATGATAATATGTTAGACAAAAGTATATGGGAGATAGAGAAGTAACAGGGGAATAAGCATACCTCTCTAAGACTTTTTTTTAATAAACTTAACACAGGGACAAAGAACGTCTTTGCTTGCTTATGAACTTCTTTCTCTGCAAGAGGCAGAGAAATGTTTTGCTGAGAAGGGAGCTGGTAGCCTTGACTTAAGTGGAGAATGTGCTCCATTATTCATAGTCACATAAAATCAAAGATTTGCAAGAAGTGAAGAGCCCTAACTGTACAATTGGTGATTTAAGTAGCAGTATATACGTGCATCAATATATAAAGCAGTTATGCAAGCCACATCTGTAAGTACAGATAAAGTAGATAAGTTTATGTGCATGTATGGTAGAATATATACAAGCATGTCCATGAAAGGCAACCAGATGCTTCCACAGAAATGACTGGTGCACATACTCTCCTTAGGAAGACCAGACACTTAAGTAGACATCTGTGGGTGGAAATAATTTTAAAAGCTTTAAAAATCTACAACCTGTTTCTTCTCAGTAGGAAAGAATACAAAAGATCTTGGAGCAAAAAGGTGGAGACTGCGTACCAGTAAAATGAAAGCTCTAATTTCCACTTGCTGGTATAGAATTAACAGGGGTAGTTCAGCTTGAATGCCCAGTAAGCATACAAAACAGTGGCTTCTCTAAACAAAAGTGAAACATTCTTAAGGAAAAACTAGGGCCACCTTTGCCTGTGGTACATGTACCTAAAGTACATGCCCTTGGTAAAGGTGTCTAAAGTGCTGCTGTGGTGGTGAACACAAAGAAAAGGTTTATGTAAGACAACTGGGACTTTGCTTAGCTCTAGATTGCCTTAAGCCTTACATAACAGTGGAATTTCCATCTTGACTCTCAAGAAGAAAGCTTCTGAAACAGGAATTCTGTTATTTAGGTAGCATGCTTGAGTACTTGCCTACACTTCAGAGCAAGGGGAGAACAAAGCTGTTTTCTGTTCCAGTCCTAGTTAAGCAATTTGGGATAGTATCACAGGAAATGAAGCCCTTAAATGAAAGGGGAGGGAAAGACAATGTAGTGACATAAGTTAACAAAAGTCTCTGTTGCAAGGTCCTTTCCTAAGCACTTTTCATATTCCACTTTCTGTAGACACAAACCTTTTCCGATTAAGCCCTGTTAACAAACTATACAAAAGACAATTTAGCCAGGCTATGTTCAGTTGTCCTAGGCTTGGTATAATTAGTTCTGGTAGTAAAGAGTGGAAAACAATGATTAATGACTGAGAGATAACTAGTGGTATTGGTTTCCTGTGATTTTTTTATTAGCATTACTTATCTTATCTTTACTATCTATGCATTGTAAACAGCTTTCTGGCACTAAGTTTTGATTAAGGAAACTATTTCATTCAGTTTCAGCTTTCTTCTGATACACTCAACATGAGTTTATTCAATGTAAGAGGAACTGCCACAAGAGCTGAAACATTCATTGGAAACAATGGTAGCTATTGATATTGAAATTTCAAGGAATTTTATAATGGCACCTTAAGTACTACAAATGCTTAACAGTGTAGAAATGTATGTTACAGTCCATAATTACATTTCTTCAGCAAATTGCATGATACATTTTTGTTACTACTAACAAACCCCACTTATAAACTTCAATAAATGAGGTTTGACCTAGTTTTCTACAGATATGATGCTTCTCAGCTGATTGTGTCCTTTTTAGAAGCAAGGGATTTTGTGGATGGATCAGCCATGAGAGAGGAGAAAGCAGAAATATTAATTACTGATATGAATTAATAAAAAAATAAACACCAAACAAGTGATTCAAGTAATAGATTATGATTTCACTAAGCAAAGACTTTGTGTACTTCAACATCCTATTTCATGCGGAGTTAGAGCAAATATATTTATTTCTCTGTAAATAAAATACAGTTTTAAATTATCTGGTGTTGTCTTAGTGACTTAGATCTTCGGAGTACTTATTTTGTTACCTTCACCTCTTAACCT
This sequence comes from Chrysolophus pictus, assembly GCA_037305975.1. Taxonomy (NCBI): domain Eukaryota; kingdom Metazoa; phylum Chordata; class Aves; order Galliformes; family Phasianidae; genus Chrysolophus; species Chrysolophus pictus. The sequence goes on from CM074577.1 coordinate 64,380,160, forward strand.
GGTTAGATCTTATCTGTAGTTTCACTCTATCTACAATTGTAGGCCACACAGAATATTGGTGTGCCCATATGTGGCTTTGCTTCCTTGCTACTTGTCATCCTTACAGACTTCTTGTTCTTTCAGGAGCTTCTGGTTGCAAGGCAACTGTAACATTATTGCTGTGCATGTACGTTAAGCATTAACTGCTGTTGCAGTTCAATATTAAAGGAATCCCCATGGTCCCAAAGCAGTGGGTTTTTATGTGAAGAACAAATAAAGCTTTAGTGAGAAATTAAAGGTTGTGTTGCCTGCCAGGAGGTAAATAACTAAGGGACTCCTTTTGAAATGAAATATTGGAAGTGCTAGCTTTTTATTTTGAACGCAAAACCTGTTCAGATAGTTTCTTTCCATGCTTTTAATACAGCTGTCTGTGGCGGCTTGGCTTGAGGAAGTCAACGTATCTCCTGTTCCTTTTTACTCTAGAAGGATCTGGGCGTGATCACCCACGAACAATCCAGAGAAATGCATGGCTTTTTTAATTCATTACTTTCTGAAAATTACATAATTTTGACTTGTTTTTCACAATAGCTTATTGAGAATAGAAACTGAAATAGCAAAAATAGCACTGATCTCTACAGCTATTTAAATATTTACTTAGACAGTGGCTAATTATCCAGAGGGGGCCCAGTGCTTCTTGAAACCAGCCAACAGAGACATCTGAGCTCCTTTCAAGTTGAGGCACAATTTTGGTCCCTTACATTTGCAAGGTCAACAATAGTTGTAGACTTCTATCTGTCTTCTGTAGTCAGCCTGTTAACAACACAGCCATGTCTGCTTTGCTGTGTGGTCTCTCTAGTGTCCAGTTCAGGACTTTTGATGTAGTCTTTGCACAGTTAATAATCTCACCTTAAACTAATATTTTGGAGATACTTGTACAGTGGAATTTAAGAAGGGTGGGAATATAATACAGAAAAAGTAATTGAAGTGATAGGGCAAATGTCAAATTATTGTGCTCAGTTCTCTTGGAAACAATTAAAAAATAAAAGGAAAACTAACAGTTAAATCCAATTTTGTAATGGTATGCTTTGGTGTGTGAGAAGGCATTTTTGGATATTGTAGCCTCTAATGTGAATAAATTCTCCTTTGAGAGTTACACAGTTCTAGGGTATACTTTCAAGACTCTAAAAATATTTGGCAATGGCTTTTGTTATAATGCTGTAAATGAAGTTTTACCCCATGTTTATAAAATGTATTTAAAGTGGCTATCTTCTGAAATAAGAGAGACTGTATGACTATAGTTGAAAATAACTTCAGTATATTTACTGATAAGCTTGCCATGGGGTTTTTCTGCCTTTTAGGTGCCTCACTTTTCCTTTCAACATGCAGGAGTGCATTACTGCTATTCTATCCAGTTTGAAGAAACCTCCATTAAGACTTAGGCTGCCACACTCTGTTTGCAGAACAGTTTGATGTTCTCTTTTGTCAGACTTCCGTGCCTTACTTTCCAGTTATTGGAATGGAAAGAAAACTGGAGCAAGTGATAACTTCTGAGTTTTACCCCATGGCAGCCATGTGCTGTTCTATACGGAAGGAGGACCTGCAGTGCTGTACTGTAGTCCATGAGGAAAGGGAAGAATGTAAAATCAAGTGTCTATGCAAGGCAAAGAGAGGATGCAAAGTGCATTTTAAATAGAAACTGGAACTTTTTTTTGTCACTGTCTCCATTACTTCATATTAATACTTTCATGTTATTAGCCATAGTAGCAGGCTGTTGTGACTTCTGCTACCTTAGCTCCAGGCTTAAATAGACTCATCTAGATGGGTCTGTGACTAATGTCATCAACTCTGCCTTGTGGATCTGACTGAAAAGTTTTTAACATGAAGATTAAAAAAACAACCAGTGCAGTTACCCAAATGTTGTACCTGTTAATACTGTTATGCATCTGGCTGTTCTGGCAGTCAGGAATAGCTGTGGCTTGAGTAAAATCATTATCTGTTACACCAGCATGCCACTCTTGTGAATTAACAACAGCAATAGGAAAACTTGCCTATTCCTATCAGCCCCTGGAAAGTAACTACACTCTATCCACCTTATTTGAAGGGATTATATGGAAAATAAGCTATCCCTTTGGCATAAAGGAATTTCTACCTTTACATACAGCAGCTTGTTCATGCTATCAGAATACTTGGGTGGTTGGGTGTTGATGGAAGGCAGAAAGTATGGAAAAAATACTGTATTGAAAAATAGAAACTTTAAAGGATCTTACACATTGGTACCTGCTTTATTTGTTTCTTTAATATAAAAACAAGTCTATAAATGTGAGGTAGCATGTGCTTTTCCACTTTGGTGTGCTTTGTACATTCAGTATTCATTGTTTTGAGCTGCATACATCTAACATTGTTTTCTGTGTAGGCTTGCTTTCTACTTTAAGAATAATTACTCCAAAATTTAATTAAAAAAATCACTTTCCCAAACAGAGTATTTCTTCATATTCTCATTTGCTGTATTTAGGCTAATTTGTCTTGACATTGCAGCTGTGCTGTTCTTTGTGTTGCACAATCTTTTGAGTTTTGTTTCATTAAGAATGGAACTAAAGAATTTGGGGAAGGGGAGGGAAGAAGTGCTAGACTGTTAGAAGTTAATTTGCCGTAAACCAAAATGTTGAGAACAGATTACGAAAGCTATGAAGTGACATGTAAATGCTTGTTCAGTTTCACACTTACGAGAAATAAGTCATTAAGGCTGTGTGCACATGGAATACATGTTACTGCTATTGGGAATAGTTCTTATATATTCAGAAGCATGGAGGAAATTGCTTAGAAGGTTTGAAATTGGTCTTTTATGGAGCCTGAACATAAAGATTAAACAGTCTCAAAAACAAACAAACAAAAGCTCTGCTCTCTGTTCAGAGAATTCTTACATTCAGTCTGCCTTACCTAACTGATTTATCTAATCTGAACTGCAGATTAGAAAACTTGTTTGTACTATACTTTGGGCTTTTTTCTGTTTTTCTGGGAGAGGGAAAGAGAGCACTTCTGAGTAAAGAAGATGCTTAACTTTAAATTTCTTGACTTCGAACACTGTGTATCTTTCCTAATTCCTTGTAGCATAATTCCTTTCATCTACTGTACTTTCTGGTTTATCCTCTGTGTAGAAAACTGTGCGACATTTGTCATTAATAAAAGACCTTGCTTCAACTTGAACCACTTAAATGATTTTAGTTATGTCTTCCTCGGCAGCTGCAAGACATAAAACTGAAATTAAAAGATCAAACCTGAAGGCAGATAGTTTGATTAAATCATTTCAGATAGTTTGGGGGCCTGGTTCTTGACCTCTAGTGCTATGGACAATACCACATTTCTTGCATAGTATTTTCTACTACTTTTTTTGGCGGAGGATTAGTGTGTCCACGCATCACCTCAGAAAACGAATGTGGACTGTGCTACCTGTTCAGACAAATGCCAGATGGGAAGGCCACCCAAGAGGCATCTTGCCCCTGAACCAATCGAACTTTGAACCCCTTTCTCAGCATCATGACAAGCATAGAGAAGATGTCAGGTCTGGTAGGCAGATGTAGCTGAAGCTGAAAGAAACTAGAAACAAGAAACTAGGTTGGTCTGGTTTATGTACCAGACAGAAAAATTGGGGACCAGAGTATGGAGGAAGCTGCTTTGATCAACAAAGTAGACTGTGCCAGAAGCTCAGTAAGAACACTGATTTATTTGGGGATTGCTTATACCACGAAAGAGAATAACTTCACTTTGGGATTGTTTTTCCCAGCAAGCGGAGGCTGGGAGGAGCAGTGGGCAAGCCTTACTCTGAGACTGAAAATGTGTCCCCCAATAGGGTGTGTCTGCCTCTTGCCATGCGTGTTTTTAAGCACTGACTCCCAGCTGCAGCAGATGGCTGGAGGATGGCAGCACCAAGATGACTTACTATTATCCATTTAGCTGAGGTGTTGATAGTTCACTGCTGTGTTTTGTATGTTTTTGATGGTGCAATTATCTTTATCAACTGTAAGAATAGGTAATAATGTGGATTTATGGACACAATTGCAATTCAACGTATTTCCTCCACAACTCTCAACAACAAAAAAGATGAAAAGAAAGAAGATGACAATATAATAGAAAAGACAATAAAAAAAGAAAATGAAACCACCCCAAAAGCCAAAAGAAGCACTTTCGGGTTGATTTTTCTCCTATGAGATAAATGTTGTCTATGCCTAGGACAAAAAGTCTGTTGCTTTTTTCTTTCTATCTCCCCCCTCACCTTTTGAGGGACAAACTCCAAGGCAAGTGCCTCTCTCTTTCTGTAGTTCCTGTGCTTTGCAGGCATGGCTTCAGTCTGCATTATCACGCTTTCTGTGGGGTGGCAATCAGTCATTCCAACGTGATGTGGACAGATAACTGAAACCTAAGTGGAAACTGCTGATGGAACTGACTAACGCTATGGAGGTGTAGTAAATTGTTAGCAGGACTGAACTGGATGCTCTGCTGTCTGAGGAGGTTGGTGTGGAAGACCTGGGCCAGTGTTGTGGGGTGACTGTGGAGAAATAACTTACAGTGTAACTTGAGGAAAGTGGAGCTTCTTACCTTTTTGAGACTGTGTTGCCTCGTGATGACCAGGCAACATGGGAAGAGAGGCTGAAACTTCATGTGCCTGGCACAGATTAGTTTAACAAGTGAACTAAATTCTTGTCTGAGGCTCTATATAAGAGGTTTAGAGATCCCTGCCACGAGGAAAGAAACAAATGCAAGACAGCTTGCTCTCAGATTATATTTTATAATTAGCTTCATTATACAGTTATGACAGAATCTAGGAGTTATATGAATCAACAGTAGAAAAGGCAAGGAGTCAGGAGGTCTGTTAATCTTCTATCATCTGCCAGCTATCCAGTGAAAACACTCTTTTGTGTGGTGTTAGGAGGTCTGGATTAGTCATTTAACACCTGCAGGCAAAAACGTTGTACAAGAACATGTGAAAATCATTAGAGCAAAACTATCCTGACATCTGTGATTGGAAAATGCAGACAGCATAAGAATGGAATTAGATGGATTCAGATGTAGCTTGCATGTCTCTTTAACAATGCAGCTGACAAGATTCAGACCAACAATTAAGCAAGCAGCAAATACTTCAGGGGCATTTGCATACTCTGGGTTTGGATCCAAATTAGATGGGAAAACTTGGTTTCTGGGAGGACAAAGAATTTGTAGTTCTGCTTGAGTTAGAATGGAATAGAAGCTCTGCCATGAGTAGATTTATATATTAACCACACATTTGTGATTAACATACATTATCTGAAATTCCTTGGCAACTTAAAAGTGTTCTAGTAAAGTATGCTGATTACCTGCAAGCCGAAGTAAATAATAACTGAGCAAACCATTTTACTACATAACTGATTTTCAGTATATATGATGTTCTGCTTGATGTTATTAAGAAACGTTAGTGTGAGTTGGCTTCAAAAACAGGTGACAAAGCTAGATATTGTAGTAGAGGTGGTCTTCTGAGATCTGCCTTCAATTTATCACTTAATTTTTTTTTTTTTTAAAAGGTGTTCAATCTGATTTGGGTGTTTAAACAAACAAACTTTAAGATAATCAAAGTGGTGGTTAAAAGCACTCATAAGGTTTCATCTTTACACTTGATTTTGTTTTATCTTTGAAACCCTTCAGATATGGAATTAATAATGGATGTATATATCTACTTTTAGTTAGAGCAATGCTAATGGATACTAATAAAGATGGAAAGCAGTTCAAACTAGCAGATGTTTAGTGTATTTTGTATGTGAAAGGTAATATCAGCAAAACATCTGCCTCTCCAATATTTCGTTATTGTAAAATGCACAGCGTAGCATTGGATAAGTGGATAAAACCATGTCTAGCTGAGAAAATACATTATCAATAATTAGAACTGGTAATTGGCACTGATATTAACACAGAAATGCTGTAATTAAACACTTTGCATTCCTTTTTCTGTCTTAAAAAAAAAAAAAGTGACTTCCATTTTAGGTTCAAATTATCTCTTTCTGATAACTAGTCTCTTGCAGAAAAATAAACATGTCTGAGCTCAATTGATCTTTTAACCTTCGCATTTCTGGAGATACAATCATTGCTGTCTGAATTCACAAACTTGCTATAGATTTTCTGTTGGCATTTTTGAAAAACCAAGGAATTCCAAACCTATGGAGTGATCTTCTAAGTTCTTTATTTTAAATTGAAGTAAAGGTTTTTGAATACTTATAACTAATTTAGTAGTTCACTTTTTTTTCTTGTTTGTTTTATTTATTTTGTAGACAACTAAAGCATTCCTTCCCAAGATGCTGGAAATGAATCATGGACACATTGTGACAGTTGCAAGTTCTTTGGGACTGTTCAGTACTGCTGGAGTAGAGGTTTGTTGAATTGTAATAATTGGCTTTTTTTTTTTTTTTGGCTTACAGTAAGGTTTTTTTTGTATTAGCAGCTCGAGAAAATAGTCAAATCTTCAAAGGTATTTGGAGATTACAGTAATATGGATACCAAATCACCTAACATCCCTCTGTGAGTGGGATCCACAGGACTCAAGCAGACACCATACCTGTGCACTTGCCACTTGGATTCATTCAGAATGCTGAATGATTGTTGAGTAGCCTGGTAACTACTGGTAATTTGAAAGGTATCCACCTACCCATTACTGCCAAGAAATGTAGTGCTAAGGCTGAAGTCAAAGGCAAGGATTTTTGAAAAATCTTGTTTTTTATTTCTCTTTTTCTTTTTTCCGTGAGGAAATGGCTACCTATGTTCTTGCAGAATAGGTGCATTACTAGGCTCCAAGTTATAAGCAGTAGGTCATCTAGGCCCTGGCAGCCATTTGAGAATACCTGTTTCTGTGACTTGTTTGATACATAAAACTAGGTAAGGATTAGAGCATATTAACTTACATTTTGAGTCATTAGTACAAATGCAAGTGGGAACAAAAATCATTCAAGTAGTGAAAAAGAATTAATAAGACTTACAGAATGATGGTTGTATTACCTTGTAAAATGCAGGGATTTTTTTTTTTTTTTTTTTTTGGCATATAGCTTAGGCTCAGTCCAGAATCTTAAACTGCCCTGTTTTGTTTTGTTTTTTTTTTAAACAGAAATGAATTAAGCTGGTGTAAGTTAAAGCTTTTTTTAGTGTATTTACTTTCTTGAGAATTCTTGAGAGAATTTCCTAGATGATGGCTGTGGGCACATCCAACTGAAAACTCAGATGCTAATGGTGTCTCTGCAATTATTTTTGAGTTTTGAGTATTTTATGAGATAAGCAAACTATAAAATTTTCTAAAATTAAATATATAATTTGTTATATATTTGTTATATATACCAAATATTTGTTATACCTTCTATTGAAACTAACAAAAAATGAAACATTTCAGATTTCTATGCCTATGTCCTGCCAAATCACTAAGCTTCTTCAAATCTGACCCCTAGGTAGTATTAGATTTCTCAGTCTTCCATTCCAGCATTTGATATTAAGCAAACTGGTAAACAGAGTAACTTGCCATACAAACCTGCCTGCTTCAGAGACTTGAATCCAAGTTAATCTCATACATTCAACTTTTCTGTTTTCACGATTCTGCGCTGATTGCTTTAAAATTGAAATGACAGATGAGTTGATGTGATGCTATATTCAGTGGGTGTCTTTTGTTGTTGCTAAGTTTTGTAGAGTCGTATCAAATATGCTTTAGCTTTAAACATGATTCATATCTGTCCCTTTTTAAGGTGCCTTTTTTTTTTTTTTTTTTTTTCCTTGTTCACTGCCAACACAGGATTATTGTGCTAGCAAATTTGGAGCTGTAGGTTTTCACGAGTCTTTGAGCCATGAACTGAAAGCTGCGGAAAAGGATGGAATAAAAACAACTTTAGTCTGCCCTTATCTTGTAGATACAGGAATGTTCAGAGGGTGCAGGATCAGGTGAGTGAAATTTGTCTCCCTTATGTTTGTAGTTTTATAAGAATATTTGACAGTAATTTAACCTCATTACCATAAAAATATTAAAATAAATATTATGTCTGTTTGCATATGTTAGTGTGATCAGTAATCCTGACCCTAGAAAGGGACTTTCTGAATTTCCTTTGTCCCATGGTACTTAGCACAAATTTTGACCTATATATCCTATAACTGAATAGTGAATGCAAAAGTTGAAGTATTTGTCTTTGCTAAGGCATTCCAAAAACAAAAAAAGTGAGTGAGTGAAAAATGAACTCTCTGAGGTTGGCAGTTCTTTATATATCTTGATTAATCAGCCTTAATCAAATATTTCAGAAAAGAAATTGAGCCTTTCCTTCCACCATTGAAACCGGAATACTGTGTGAAGCAGGCTATGAGAGCTATCCTTACAGACCAGCCAATGATCTGCACACCTCGCCTCATGTATATGGTCACCTTCATGAAAAGGTAACATCTGAAATACCATTTAGTTAGCAATACAAGCAGCAAAATGCTAGTAAAATATGTGAATATGTCCACTTTCTAGATTTAAACACTCTCATACCTTTACAGGCCATAGGTGCTGTTCAGTCATAATTCCTATCTCTTGGCTCGCACAAGTGATATTGCTTTCTTGGGAAGTTCCATAAAACTGTGATCCTATGTATTGTACATCCTAGTTTTGCATTTCTATTATCTTCCATCCTCATTAGATTCATATTCTCTTCAACAGACTTTTCTTCCATTTTGTGAGTTCTTTTTATTTAGGAAAGGGGGAATAAGGAAGCTTCCAGCAAAGGAACTATTTGTGTCTAGGATGAGTATGGAGGAGGCCCTGCCTGCAGATTCTCTTGGACTCGCATCAGTACAGTAAAAATCTGCACGTTCAGAACCAAATTGCAGAGTCTCTGTGTGGAAAAGGTTATTTAAAGGAATCATCTCCTTTTGTTCTAACACTTCAGGTTTGGGATGAGAACTAGCCTTCTATTTCAGTGATGCAATGTAATACAGGAGTTGGCTCACTTCCACTTATGCATCATCACTTGCATGCTAGTTTGTAAAGAATAGTTTCACAGCTGTATGGATTTTTCTTTAACCTTAAGCGTGTAGTAGGAACCTTTAAAATCTTGCAGTCCTGCGAGAGATGGTTGAAACAGAGAGCATTGGGATTTTTGCTGTACTTACAAAGCATTTGTTCTCTCCTTTAAGTCTCTCCTGGTGGATAGGGTCACCAAAGACGAGGGAGGACCTTGAGTGCTCTCATCTTTGCTGGAAGAGAACATGTATGTGTTTCTTCTGCCAGCAACTTGAGAACACTACAGTCTTTGAGCTAGCTTCAACCAGAAGCTCAGAGGGTGCTTCAGTGCTCTCTGCACAAGCAGTGCCTCCTGCAACAACAGTCACATCAAAGGCCCTTGGGGTTTTCTTGCATTCAACACTTTAGCTTCCAACAGGGAGATCAAAGCTTCTGCATAATCCATGCCCCAGGCAGCCGAACTTAGATCAAAGGCCCTCCAGTGGCTACTGCACAAACAGTACTACTGCCAGCAAAGACACCTGTACCAGTGACATCTATTTCAGTGATCCTTACTCCTAATGCCTAGATTCTGTGCATTACTTTCCACTAAATGAGTGTCTGTCACACTGTTTCCAGAGGCTGAAGAGATTCTGTCTTAGTCCTTCGATAGAACTCCTGAGTATTACCCTTGAAATAAAAGTAGTATATAGGAAGAAGGGGAGGGTCCGTAGTCAGATATTCATCTCAATTTACCTCGTGGAATTTTATCTGAAGGGGGCAGAGAGGAAATTGCTTTCTTTATTTCAGACCTCTTTTTGAGGATGGATGATTGAGTTTAGAATATGTGTCAAAGTTGTTAGACATCTGGTGATCAAAGAATTCCATAAACTAATATTAATTCCAAATTCGATTTTTCTAAATGTCTGATGACTTCTGGCACTACTTTTGGTTATTAGTAGACTTCCTGTGGTGCACTTTGCACAGGTTTGTGAAGAAGCAGCAGAAAATCTGTTCTAAGCTGATAGCTGGTGAACAAATAACTTCTTCCTCCACCTTTATGCCTGCCTGTATGGCTGGGTCTCTAGAATTTCAATTTTCTCAGTAAAATGTCCTGGAAAATACTTTTACTAAACTGTCTTAGGAAGCCCCTGCGATAGCTATTATGTTCCATTTGAAAGCACAAGTACATAATAAACAGGGCTTTTTTTATTTTTGGCCATCTTTTAACGATTTTATAACTTGTGTTTTGCAGTATTCTGCCCTTTGAAGCAGTTGTATGCATGTACCGGTTTTTGGGAGCAGACAAGTGTATGTACCCCTTCATTGCTCAAAGGAAACAGGCTACAAACAACAATGAAGCAAAAAATGGAATTTAACACTGGTTTGGATGGACTAACATTTATAGGTGAATATGATAATGTTACCTGAGTGAATTGTGAAGTGCACTTGCATCTAAGAGATGCAAAAAGTCATCATCTTACTGTGGCATTCTCTTGGGTCCTCAACCTGTGTATTGAACTCTAAAAATCAATGTTTTTTTTATATACTGTAAATAAAACTGACTAGAGTACTTGGAAAATGTGATAGGTAAACAAGGTGAATTTACAATGTAGCCGCCACCATTGTCCTTTAGAATCTCACTGTATGTACAGTAAACTAGTCATACTACTTGTAGGGATGCACTGTGTGATATCTCTTCCTCGGCTTACCAAGATTTATAAAACCTGTCTACAACCAGAAGATGCAATGTTTCAGAAGTTGTTCATTTTTCCCTACGGTTTTTGGTAAGGGGCAGGGAGGGAAATCTTGATATTTAAGCTACTGCTTATGACCTTTTAGCAAATTCAAGGACAGTTTCTGACTGCATCTCTTTGCTTGTTAATCCAAGCTCTCTAAAGGACATGTGGCCAGATTGTGGTGTAATTCTCTTTTGTACCAATTGTGTGTATTCTATTTAAACAAAGATAAAATTTTTTGAAATCTCTGCAGATTCAAAGGCAAGTGAATGTATCAGAAATGCATTCAAACTTGTACTGGGCATCTGGTTTTCTAGGAATGCAGTCAGTGATTTAAATCGACTTTTTTTCAAGTCACTTGATTTGAAATATGCTCTGTTCTGTTTCCCTCTATATATGTCAGAGTCCAGTCTGCTGTTACAGACTATGTTTCTTTTCGTAGTACTTATTTCCGACAGAGTTCTCCCACCCCCTGAGGAAGCTGTTGTACTAAATTTCTGTAACTGGACTTGTGCCTAAAAGACAAAGCAACTCAGCTGAGATACAAACTGTTTATGTAACTGCTGGTCATATGCCAACTATTAGCAAATGAAAAATAGAGTAACGCCTGATGCAACTTTACATGTGGAGTATGGAAGGGTGTAAAGATTTTTTTGAGTTGTACTCACATTGTAGAACAGCAAATGACATTTTTACAGTATTTTTTGTAAAGCGAACAATTTTGTGCCTTGAATTTGGTAATCTGTATTAGTGAAGCATTGTAAAAGTGAACTTCTACCTCTGTATCTTAATGTATACCATCCACTTGTAAACTACTATTGGACAAATTGTGATTACTTTTTTTAGGATGTCTTGTTACATAGTGACCAATGCCTGTGGTTATTAAAGTGAGCCACCTTTTCCTTAAATCCGTGATTGGAATGCTTCCTTGAAAGACTAGTTCAAGCTACTTATGCGTGCTCCGTAGCTCTTTATCATCAACACAGTTCACATACTTATTGTTCAGTTCCTGTGTCTGCTTTGTCAACTACAAGGTTTAGTCTAACCTCTTAAGCATTAGTAAGTACTATGAAATTAGGCTTTAGGTGTTGACAGTTTTTTTTTTTTTTTTTCTCTCTAGTTTCTAACCTGGTCAATGAAGTAATTGGTCAGTGAGCATCTGAAGAGTTTTGGTTTTCTATAGAACTTAATTAGATATACATAAAAATAACCTGGTGTGGATGTGATTTTAAGGGATTAAAAAATGTTTCAGTGTAGTTGCAGATACTACTTATTACATGTACATAGCATACATACATTGTTTTTTATTTTATATGTTTGGAGAATAGTATTTTAACTAAACCTTTTAGAAATTAGTTTAAAGTAGATGAAACTGTTTACATTAGCCTTTATTCCAAATTCCATCCTCTTGAAAATGACTCTTAATTTGACCCTAGGGAAGTAATTAACTTCATGTTCTTGCAGCAAAGTCACTAAGAGTAATACAACAAATTTCATTCTATTACACAGCATAATTTTAATGCACTTTTTTTCCCCTCTAAGGTGCTTTAATCTATATTGCTATCTGAGACTGAGAAGCCGATTTTATAGTTGATATATTGATTCCCAAAACACATGCTAATCTGGCAGAAGTGGAAAAATAAAAAGCTGACCATAATATGAAGTTCCTATAAAGCATCATACCATTTTATGAGGGTAATAGACCAACTTAAAAAGCAAATTTCAGGGTTTGTAGAGTTCTACTTCAGTAAGCAGATACGTTATCATACTGGTTTCTGTGAGCTCAATACTATTCCAGAACATATGGTTCGTCTCTCTGTTTGAACTGTTTGGCTGAGGCTCATGGTTGGTGCCCTCTGTGACCATGTTTCTAAAAGTGTTCAGACCCTTAACTTTCAATCTCCTGTTCAAAAGTCAATTAGCTGCATGTAGAGAAAGGAGATAACAAATGCCATGTAGATCTTAGAAGAATTGCCTAAGTGCTTGTCAAGAGGTCCTTTGAGACTAATCTTTTATTTTTCTAGTTTGTCAAATAATATCAAAGTTGTTGCATACAACGTCCCCGGAGACAGCATAACTACAGATTTAGAGGAACTGATAGCATGTCTTGCAGAATGCTACACTGTGTTTAAATTCAATTCAAGCTTCACATTTAACAAATTCAAAACGTTAGTTTCTCCATTTCAGGAAAAAAAAAAAAACTGATTTGGAAGCAGTTTTGGAACTTCTGTCAACTCTGGCCATACCTTAAAAGGAATAGAACATTAGAAAGATTGTCACCCATCCAAGACATTTTTTTGTTGACTTCGTGGCTTTCTAGTTGCACAGGTGCTGCATACAGAGCTGGAAGTAATGATTTGTGACTTGGCTTAGATTGTCCTGAGCTGCTGCAAATACCTTGTCACACTCAGAGCTTCCTTTAACACTGGGATCAGAAACTATGACAATTACTATGCAAACAGATCAGATTAAAAGTTTTAAATTAATAAAAGTTTTAAAAATTAATATGCAACTTGATATGGGAACATTTTCCTTCATTGTTGGACATTACCTGTTACACCTAGGTGAGCAAATGCAACACACCTCTTGATATCTGTCTGTCTTTGTCATGCTGTAACAACCAGCTGGAATAAGCAGGTCATTGAAAATTTCACAGAAGGCTCCTATCTTAACAATGCTAAGCTTGTAGTCATGTAAATCAGGTATTTGAAGATCATTCTCTAGAACTGCTTTCCCAGTACACAGGACAAATCACACCCTTTACTTGGCATATCTACAGTGGCAATTATGGGTTAACAGTCGGTGGAGAGAAATAGGCACTACCTTAGTTAGGCTCTGGAGATTTTTCATCCTGTTTTAGTTGTGTGCCTAAATATGAGGATTGGGTACTTTCACTATGAAGAGCTGGATTCTTTCTCACTAAAGATGTTTGGCTAACTAGTTGAGACATTATCGTCTGTGTTTGGTCACAGGAGTGGTGCCTTTGGAGTTTACACATGTTCCTTTTAAACTGAAGCTTGGAAGGTATGAGATAACACTTTTCTCTCTGTAAGGAATAAGCTTTTTTGCATTTGATTGGTGTTAAGTATTTGTGTACAGACAGTTACTGCAGTATAACTAGTATGTCAGAAATGTATTCTCACAAGCAGTCCTATCTCATGGTAGCTTGCTCTTTGGCTCACACTTTGAGAATTTGTCTGTAAGTGTCTACACAAATAGTCCTTTAGAGCCAGGTTATGTTCAGCGGTGCCCAGTGCCAGGATAAGAGGCAGTGGGCACAAACTTGAGCACAGGAGATTGCCTCTGAAGATCAAGAAAAAATTCTTTGTGGCGTGGGTGAGAGAGCACTGGTGCAGCCTGCCCAGATGCTGTGGAGTCTCTTCCTTAGAGTTTTTCAGAGCTGCCTTGACATGGGTCTGGGTGCCCTACTCTGTATGTCCATGCCTGAGTTGGGGTTGGTCCAGGTGGATCCAGACGTTCCTTCCCATCTCAACTATTCTATGATTCTTTCAGACAAAAGGGAAGGAGCCTTCATTTGGGTTAGTAGATGTGCAATGGAAGTGAACTAGCATCTCTTAAGGTCTGGGTCATATAGGAAAGAAATTTACAGTAATTTGAATCCACTCCCAGTGAACCAATTAGTGGAAAACAGAGCCTGGATTAATCTCATAAAATTATGAGCTAAATAAAAGCCTGAAAGCCTAGACTTTCCTTCTGTAGGGCTGATATATCTGGGGAAGAAAATTAACTGCTGTAAAATCCAAGCTGTTCTCAAAGTGAGTATTCGTTCTCTTCCACTCCCCAGCCTTTATAAGAAATATGCAGTCACTGGGCTTCTAAACTGGGTATACCATTTGGTAATCCTAGTGAGAAAAGGCAAATTTAGGCTTTAAATATCTTCAGTTTTGGTGTTAGCAATTTCTTGTACCACTTACATGCTGGTTACTTTATGTTTTAATTTCTTTGCAAATTGGAGCACCAAACTTAGATGCCTACTGTAGTACAAATAGTTCTTTCCCCACATACAGTTAGGCCTGGTCAGGTGGTAAATCGTTAGAGCACAGTAAACACATACCTTAACTTACATCATATAAGTGGTGCAGAAGATCTGTTGCTGAGATAACCTAATCAGGAACCATATCCTTTCACTTCATAATGAATAAATACTCCAGGACCAACCTTTGCTCTCTACATTCAAACACTGTCACAAACTGTCATAGCTTATGTACGTGGACAAACCCTGAAAAGCCTTTTCTTTATGAGGAACTTGGGGAATTCAGAGGAATCAAAGATGTGTAGCTAATGCACATAAATTAAAGGATTATACCGTGATCACTATGGCTCTGAACATGTGCATCTGCACAAGAGTTTAATGCCTATTAAAGTGTTAACTTAACCTCTCAATTTGATTCCTAACTTTTCTCAGTGTCTCTGAATAAACAGTTCCTAAGCATCTATTTAACAAAAACAGATGATCACAATGTTAAGTGGTAATCCATTATGTACTTACTGCAGAGTCTGTTTCTGCCCATTAATGCGTAAAATCTAAGTTTTCTGAGTACAGAAGCTTGGGGCTGTACTCATTGCTTGCAAGTTCATACTGCACAAGAAAGAAATAAAGCTGTCTATCCCAGGCAGAAGCTTTTCTCAGTGCCCCCAAAACGCAGTTAGGCAGAGCTGGTTGATGAGGGCAGTTGATTTAAGGCTGACATTGTCAGCAAGCTCCTAACCCTGAATGCCAGGTGTTTAGTCACACAGCTGCTCCTCTTCCTTGCAAAAAAAAAAGTAAAGCTGAGAAGACTTGGGGGCAGTCCCTGACAAAGTTAGAAATACAGTTACAGAAATCCTCAAAACCTGGTATCCTAATCAGCCTACCATGGTTCAACCTGGCCATTAAATGCTGATGTATGTAGTGACAGAAAGTCTGGCTTTATCATGCCATCAAAGAAATGAAGAAATTCATACTAACTTTATTTAAACATAGTTTAAGTGGACAACCTAAATATTTAAAATAACTTCAGAAACTGCATTACAGCTTGCATACTTACCTAACTCCTTAATGCTGGCTATACACAAACAATTCATCTCTTCCACAAAAAATAAAAAAAAAAAGCTTTTGAACTAAATGATGAATGCACAGAAGTCATGATCATGTGTGTGTGTGTACATAAGTTAGATCATCAGGATGTTTTTTCCCCCTCCCTAAACAGGGCTACTGTAGCTCTTAATGAAGAAGCTGTAATGTGTTTTCAAAGACAGCTCCTTTAAACACAGCCTGACCAAATTGCCCTCAAGATGTTAGCCTGTTCTGACCAAAAACATTTCAGCAAGCAATATGCCTGTCCCAGTGTCTATGGCACTTTGATAATTGGAGCCTTTCTTTCCTAATCCAATTACTGATAAAAGCTGCTGTGGCACTGAGACACTGGGATCAGCTCAAGCAGAGGCCATTAGCAAAGCCAGTTGCTATGTCCAGGGACAGATTTTTGGTAGGACAGGAAGAATGGGGTGCTAATATAACTTTAGGGATTTCTTCTCCATACCCCATGTTAGCAGCTTGATGCCCACACAGCACCCAGACACATGCTGACATCCAGTCCCCATCAGATCGCAGCTGCAGCCAGCCACTGTCCCAAGGACACTGCCAGTACTTGTCCACACACATCCGGCTCAGAAGTTACTCTGGGATGACAGTGCTTACATGCATTCTTGTGTGCGTGTACCTTTATATTTTGCAACAAGTGTAAACTGTTCCGGCTTCATTTAAGCAAGAACAAGGCTCTGGAAACCAGGAATATAGACCTTTCCAGCTTTTTTGGAAAGGTACTCCTGGCTAGTTCAACCTCTGACATGTAATTTCAGGAGCATCCCGTCAGCAGAAAGATCAGAGTAGAGGATGGAATTAAGGTCTTCTAAGTATTCCCAAATCAACATAGTGTCAGTTCTCTTCCTTTTATGGGTATCTGTATGGAGTTTTCATCACTAGCTCTTGCCATGTTGCTTCTACTAATTCAACCTTGCTTCTGGTAGAAACAGTGGGAGCCCTAACATGAATACATCTCCAAGGGACCAGTGTTTCCTCAAAGCCTCAGCTTTCCCAGGGCTTGCCTGTGAACTGCAGTGCTTGATATGCTGAGCGCTGCCAGTTTCTTGTCTAACAAGTGCTCACGGTGGTGGGAAATAAGCACAAGGCAGATGACACTGAGGCTTCCAGTGGAGGGATCATAAACCAGAATGATCCAGCAAGAACACTGATACATGGATTTTCTCATCTCTCACTTGTATCCACAATCCAAACAACCTGACAAGAAATGCCAGCTTTTCTCTGCTTGCAGGGATTCAAAACAAAAATCATTCAAACAATTGTTCTCCTTATTTTTTTTCCAAACTTACAGAAGTGACCATTTCTCTGGTTCTTTAACTAACAGTTTTGACATGTAAAAGTAATGTGTGGCTCACATAATACATCATCGTCTAGCATGTGCAAAATCAGGCAGTTCATTAGTCTCAGAGTTAAATTGGGAATTCCTGAGGAATACTAGTATGGTTCTGAAAATTCAGATTCAGGTCAAGTGATAGCTCAGACTGTCTGTTCAGGTGTAGCATTCTTTGACATCCTTATTTTGTGTAGCGAAGCCAAACAAAGAGAGCAATTAGAAGGTGTGTAAGTGTCCTTCCTAGGCAGCAGAACAAGCTAAGCTCACCATAGTAATGCCAGGTGTATGAGAAGTTTATAAGCTTTGGGAGTAAGTTTTAAAAAATAATTTGAAATATGTTTTAATATGGAATCTTTATGTATAGGTAGAGTACTTACAAGCCACAGCTGTTGGTGGAGTTTTCTCAGAAAATAACTTCTACTGAAAAAGAATCATAGTGACTTTCAGCAAGCCACTGTCCATCTCAGGATGGGACTTGGACCAGAGCAGTGAATGGAAGAAAAGTTATGCCCAAATTATCCATTCCTGAAAAAGAGGCGAGATTTTAGCTGGAATGAGCAAGTACAATAGACCTGGAGGTAAGCGTTCCCAGAGTCTCCAAGAAACAGCTTTTAACTTTCCCTGGCTTTTTGGTATTATAAATATCTGCAGTCCCTTGTGAAGGTTCTCCTCCGTAGACCTAAAGCATCTAATATGAGCAGTCAGGTCAGCCAAGGCAGCCCCTTTTTACCGAAGGGCAAAACTGCACATGAAATTCCACGACCCTTGAGCTTGTGAGACCCAAGTTTCTTGTTTTCTCAAAAACACATATTTTCATTTTTGCCTTCCTCCTGATGTTTGAACGATCAGATGTGGAGATGCTGTCAGTGTTCCTGGGATTCACCTTGGGAAGCCGAGCCTTTGTTACTAAATATTTGGAATTGGACCTAAAATTATTCTCTCACTGGGGACTCATAACACAATCTGCTGCCTTGAAAATTCTTACACAAAACAGCTTGTGGGACCGGGATGGCTGGGAAGCGGAGAAACCAATACGGCACTCTGGGCCAGAGGGAACAAGGCAGAGCAAAAGCTAAAGCCCCACTGGGAAATTCATTAACCACGGCTCCTACAGCTGCTGTAACTTCCTGTTCTGTCACTGTCTGGAGTTTTTCCCCAAGTCTCACTCCCTGAAGATAATCCCGGTGTCGTGGTCAGAACTGTGAGTCCTCTCACCTGCCGAGGTGCCGCATCCTCACCTCTCTCCCTGCTGGGCTGCTGGGTCTGGCTCAGGGGACAGGAACCGACTGACGTGGCTGACTGCATCAGCCTCCAGAGGGGAAAAGGAAGCTATTTACCATCATTCTCGTGCTTTTGCTTCTCTCCCAGCCTACGCTGGGAAGTTTCAAGCACCCAAAAAAGAAGTGGGGGTGATATTTACCACACACAGCGGTGATTTTTCTTGCCCAAGCTTCTGGTGTTGCTGCAGCTGGAGAAGCTGTCCTGTGAGTTGTGCTGTCCATAGCCCTTCAGCTGGACAAAAGCGTCTTTAGCCACAGATGAGAAAAGCAGGGGGCACACACCCTGACACTTCTCACCTAGCAGAAATTGGGTGAGAGAAAGCAGGCATGTGAGCAGGAGTGCGCAGAGGTGGTCAGGATACTAAACAAAGCTATTCTGAAGATTGTGAACCAATCCTTCAGCAGCAGATATACTGTCTTCCTCTGCATTCAAGAAGAGGACAATCACTGTCCCACCTCTTTACAAAGATGGAGTGGAGCTGAGGCCTTTGGCAGGTCTGGCTGTGCTGCTGTGTGGGCTGAGTCTGCTTTGGCTCCTTCTGTCCTTGCAAGAGCCAAGAAAAATATTCCTGACACACCCAGTGCACAATAAGCACCAGGCTGGCATTTGGCGCATGCACGGATGAGTCAGATGGCAGGGATGGGGCAGGGGCAGTGCTGTGTGTCCTCATAGTGAAGAGCTCCCAGATCCATTGACTTCTGCCCAAGTGAGACCTTCTCAAGTAAAAAGCATCCAGGGATGGGAGATTCTAACCTCCCACCTATAAGGAGGGCAAAGCAGTTCACTGGTTGGAGGGACACAAAGATGGGCATTCTGAGTGCCACCAGTATCCCAGTCTCTGAACAGCGCGCTTGAGAAATGCCTCAAGTCCAAGTTGTCCCACCACAGACCACAGCCATGGTAAAACTGATCTCTTTTCAAGCTTCAAGGCTGCTAAGTCAGATTCATCACCCAAAACCATCCAGGCAGGCTCCCATCAAAATCAGCAGGACTCACTGGGAGAGTGGAAGCCTTTTCTGTTGAAACAGCCACCATCTGCATACCTATTTTATTTCAATTTCTTTTTAAATAGCCACCTTGGCCTGGTATCAGTCTTAATCAGATAAGTCGTAGGCTTTCTACCTGATGCCCTGTGGAAGGGCCCCACTGCTGATCTGCTTTGTGTGTTCCATGCCCGTGCCTGAATCCCTGGCTCACAGGAGCCCAGTGCTGGGGAAGGGCAGCTGACATACAAAGGGAAAGAAGGCATAATGGCTGCAAAAATCTGCCCACAAAGAGTGCTTCATAGCATTACTTTGTGTCCCTCCATTAAATCATGGCCCTGTGCATCTGTGCATCACTGTATTGTCCAAGTCTACGAATTCCTAGTGAAAATTGTCATTCGTATCTCACATGCGACTAAACAAAAATGGTTTACATGTCCTGTGATATCATCTTGCTTCTTTGCAAACCCTTTTTGCATGACTACCTCTGCCTTCTTCCTTATCTAGTCGTGCTGCGCTAGATCAAAGCATGGGTTTTCATCTTGGACAAGGTTTTGGAACATGTAATTTACCTCACATTTACCTACTACACCAATTTCACAGATCTAACTACTGCATCAGCTTCACAGATCAGGTTTGTGGATGTATTTACAAAGAGCAGTGATTGTTAACAAAAAAACACAAGGTAGACTGGCAGCTGAATGCAGAATTCAAATACAGAGAAACAACTTTATAGATGTCTACCATGCATAGAAATCAGATCCAGCACGCAGAAATAGCCCCCTCGTTCTCAAATCTGTATTTTGAACTGACTTTCAACCAGGTGTTTCCACTTTAATTTGATCCCAGGCATTCCTAGAGGTGATGTAAGATCCAGATCCACGAGGTAATAACGAAGTCAAGAGTTGAAAAATTATCAAGGCCTAATCTGGCAATTTAGTCCCTTGTAAATCATTGTGGTTAGTTATTGCAGGGCCATTCTTACCAACCAAGTTCTCTTGGGACTTAGCATTAACTTCGCCACCTGTTTGACTGTCAAAGAGATAAATTTCCTTGAAGGGAATCTTCCACTCCTGGTTTTATTTATGACTGGGGGGAAGAGGATGGATCAACTGGGAAACTTCAACTGCAAAGTTCTGCATGTGCTGAATGAGGAACTGATGCAATTCATTTAATCTGTTTGATATTTCACATCAGTTCCCAAAATTAAACATAGAGGATATATGTAGGATCAAGAAATTCCTCTGGCCTGTTTGCCAGACTGAAAGCTCTAATGAAATGTAGTCAATTGATGCTTCTTCCTCTTTTATTTATTTATTTTTTTTTAAACAATCAGACTCAAAAGTCAAAAGATCACTTCAGAGCTATATTGTAACCTCAACAGCATGCATTTCAGAGCACCTGTGCTCTCAGCGTCCCAGTGGCTAATTCACAAAAGTGTATCAATGAATTTGGGAAGCTCCTCCACTGAGAGAAAAACTGGAGAAAAACTACCAGTTGCTCCTGACAATATTTTCCTGAGTTTCTTCAGTTTGAACTGACACAGCTAATAGCATCTGGCTCGTAGAGAGGTTCTGGATGCAGACTCCAACACAACACAGAACTTTCAGCCTTGCCTCCCCTTGTTCAGTACCCTGGATCTGCATCCAAACCACTCAACATACTCTGAATCAAATCTGTCCACATGGCAAGCGATGTTTTTACTGCTCACAGCGGTTTGTATTTGTAGTAACTGGTGCTATATAAAACCCAGCCAATTGATGCTGCCTCTCGCAAAAGGCAAGAAAACAGCTTCCACTGCCTCTCTACCCCATCAACATTCTGACCACACAAAACAAGTGGTGTGAAGAAGTCTTTTAACCAAATTTGCATAAATTACCTCATTTGTCAGGCTTTTTTCATGTACTTATTTTGTTATTTTGTACTCTTGGAGACTGCTGGCAGAGTTGGAGGCAGTACTGTGCCTCCATCAGCACAAGGGCAGAAAACTCCCTGTTTCTGTTGGCCACTTTACCTGCCCACACAGCAGAACAGCCAACAAAGTGCTCTTCGCCATCAGGTTTTTTTTAAGATTTGTGAGAAGTTTTGAGTGCAGATGGGATATCCTTTCTGACAAGGAGAAAAGGAGAAATCTTCATCTAGAAAAATAAACTAAGGAACAGGTTGGTGGGAAGGAATTGGCAGAATTACATGGGTTGATAATGATAGGACAAGGGGGAATAATTTTAAACTAAGGCAGGGGAAATTTAGGTTAGACATTAAGAGGAAGTTTTTCACTCAGAGGGTGGTGACACACTAGAACAGGTTGCCCAAGGAGGTTGTGGATGCCCCATCCCTGGAGGCACTCAAGGCCAGGCTGGATGTGGCTCTGGGCAGCCTGGTCTGGTGGCTGGTGACCCTGCACATAGCAGGGGGGTTGAAACTAGATGATTTTCAACTCAGGCCATTCTATGATACTATGATTCTATGAGTGCTGGAAGATGCCACAAGTAAAGCTGGGTATGTAAGTCCATCCCAAGGAGCTGGACAGAGTGAGAAAGATGATACAGGGCTAAGGGAGTATTTGGAATATGACTGGAACAAGTTTCTTCACAGGATATGGATCTTGCACACTCTTTATGGTCAGCTGTATAGTGGGCAATGCCTGGACTGTTACCCTGTACACCTTGGTGGAACATGAAGGATAGGGAGGCAACCAGAGCAGAAGCCCTGAAGTATCTCTTTTGAGGGCACTAGGAATGTCCCCACATGGGTTGAAGCTGTTCTCAGGTGCTCTGGGAACACAGGATCCATTAGGCTGACAGTGAGGATGTATTCAATATCCTTCCTAACACTTGCTGGTATTTCTGGAAAGGATTGACAAGCTTTCAGGTTCAGGATCCCAACAGTCCATAGCTCAGAAGGCCTTGGAGTGTTTAGAAACCATTCACTCAGTTAAATTCATTACATCACTTTTGATTATATTAATGTTACCCTTTTTTTGACCCAAACTTTAGTCAAATATGTGGAGCTGCAGGTGTTGCACGGGAAACCAAAGATGGAGTCAGCTGTCTCTGTGAGGCAATCCTGTTTACTTGCAAAAAATTCAGAAACTGTGCTTTCCCTGAAGGTCTCAGACTGCAGGTGACAGTCATATGGCTCCCTGCTTCATGTCACTGTCAGCCAGTGCTCTGCTCAGGATGCTACCTCTCCTCAGGTTTCTTTCAGAGTCACATTTCTGAACAAATATAGCAGTGCAGGGGTTGCACAGGCAGCATAGGAAGGGACATGACATCGCAGCTCCTTACTGGAGATCCTTGAGCATGCATTTTTAAAAATGACTAGTCACTGAGTTTAAAAGGAAAATAGAGAAAAAGGAAACAGAATTCAGCTGCTTTCCAGACAAGATCCGCAATGCTCAGCTGCAGAGCCACGATCCTGCCTGCGCTGCCTTGCTGGCCCAAGAGCCTTGCTCTTTTCTGGCTCAGCTTCAGCCCAGGAAGGCTCTGGGAAGCTGCATGTGGGAAAGGATTTTCCTTGTGCAGGAGGGAAGAACAGCTTTGCTACTGCTTCTTCCTCTGGCTGAAATGGAGGAGGCTGTGCAGAGAGGCTGTGGAATCTCCTACTTGGAGATCTTCAGTGCTACATGGACAAGGTCCTAAGCACTCTGCTCTGGATGTCTGTGCCTGAGAAGGTGTTGGGCTAGATAGACCCAGAGATACCTTCTCAACTCAGGCATTCTGTGATCCTGTGATTCTATTAAATGTTTTGGGCTTTTTTTCCTAGAAGAAATAACCACCCTTTGTCAGGGTCCCAGTTTTCTCTGCAGATGCCTTTTCTACCACTATTGGGTCCTTTAGGACATCACCCCTTCCTCTGATCTGTGGGTACAAAAGGCTGCAGACAGAGACTAATAAATTGGCTGGCACCTCTGCAGAATGTTTGGCCTTAGTCCCTATGGCCTTTCCCTGTCTTCATTTTCAAAGTGGGGCTATTTGTATTTTTTACTGACTGCAAACAAAGCGTGTGGGAGACCTGCTTGTAGAAGGTGTACTTGTCTTTGTGCAAAATACACCACCACTGTGTGTCAGAGTGTTCAGTGACAAACCACACTTTGATAGGAGAAGGCACTGGCTATTGTGGGCCCGGAGCTTAGGAGGGGATGGAAAAACAGAGTTAAACGTGTGAGAGACTGTGATGTGATGAGTGCTCTAGAGGACTGGGCTGTCCAGGGTGATAGAGACTCAGGACAGGGAGGGTGAAGGGAGTGATAAGGGCAAAGGCCAGAGTGAACTGGGATCAACCCTAAGTGAAAGCCATCTATGTATGTAAGTGTAAGACAAGGGAACAAGGTTGTACAAGCAATTTATTTTGGCTTTTCTTGACTGTTGAGTCCTTAAATCAGTTAATTACAATATTTTCCACTGTGTTCATAAGAACATAAAAAAGCATATGCATGCCTAAGATAAATTAAAATTGAAAAAATACCCCAATGCTTGCAAAATAGCAGTAGCCTAACAGAAAACTAGTTAATTCTTTCCCGATCTCCCTTTGTAAGAATTGTCTTTTGAAAAATG
Organism: Chrysolophus pictus; assembly: GCA_037305975.1. Lineage (NCBI taxonomy): Eukaryota > Metazoa > Chordata > Aves > Galliformes > Phasianidae > Chrysolophus > Chrysolophus pictus. Next base: position 64,404,103 of record CM074577.1, read on the forward strand.
AGCAAGAAAGGCTGTAAAAGATAAAGCTGAAAAAGGAAGAGCCAGATCAATCAGGGCCATGTAAAAATTTGGGGTTAAGTCCCACTGGTTATTTATAAAATATAGCCCTATAGAGAGAAGAGTTTCTGTGTTCAAACGTATGAATTAAGGCCATGTGAGACCGAACTCTGAATTTCCTGGCTTGTGTCAATGTTACATTGCCATTATAAAAATGTATGTATAGGGGTGTAGGTACTTACAATTCTTGCCTTTCAGCTATCTGGGACACACTTCTGTGCTGTTAGTGTAGGAAATGTAACAAAGCATTTGAAAGAACAAAGCTTGGAGAAGTAAGTCTTCGACTATAATTTGAATACACACTCTCAATTATAAGAGAAGAGCCAAATCAGCCATTGATTTTGCCAATGTGTGAGTCCAAGATTATTTACTGGCAACTGGGTGTGTGCACGTGTACACACACTCTGTTGCTTGCATCCAGCTTTACAAGAAATCTTGAAAAATATTCCAGTCTGCTTTGCAGGATTACAGTAAAATAAATGTGACACCCTTTGCTATTATGTTTGCTGCCAGTGATTCAGGCGGGGGTGGCGAAGGAAGGGGAAAGCTTTTGGCAGAACAGCTCAAGGTCCCCCTACACTTGAACTTTGAATAAGCAGTGACTGTATCTTCAGGAGAACTGTGGGTGTTGGAGCAGGACAGTGAGATAGGCTGAGAATAAAAATACCTCAGCAGGGGTTTTCCTTTTACTTTATGGAAAATGATGCAAAACTATTCATGAGTTCCTTGTAATGGCAGTGTAAAGGGGCATGGGATATTTTTATTATAATTATTAATGCAGATCAAAGATTTGTGCGGTCATCAATCTTAGTCACGGTTATCTTAAAATGACCAAGCAGCTTTTCCGCCTTCGGCCACACTGCTCACCCAGCACGCTGGCAGCCTCTTTTCCTGAGCAGATTTGAGAGATGAGTTTGAGTTTGCAGGAGAGGATGTTTTAAGAACAAAGAGCATTTCCTTGTGACTAATCCCTTTCTGATTTTTTTTTTTGATGACATGAAGTTTTCTAGTGCCAAAAGCGTGGCTGATACTGCCGCTAGCAGTTGCTCCAGGGACTTGCCCATTCATCTTTGACCTGGAGGAACAACTCAAGAAATGAGAGGTTTGTAGCCTTTCCCATCATCCTCACAAGTGCGGGACTACTGGAAAGTTAATGTTAAAGGGCTGTGTCACCCTGGCGTAAATCCATGAGCTCAGCCCTTGCAGCATCTGCAGGACCACGAGACACCAGCCCAGCTTCTTGCTGTGGGTAGAGCCCTGTGCAACATCTCCCTGCACCCACGGCAGGGGCTTGGCACCAGCTGATCCTTAAAGGCATTCCCCCCGACCAAGGTGCTGTGAGCTGTCTAACAAAGGCCTATGTTTGCATTGTTCTCACCTCCACCCACATCTAGAGTGCAGAAAATGGTGGAAACACAGAAAACCACATTATTGCAGTCCCTCAAATGTTTAAAATGAGGAACCACCATGTGAAAAAAGCATTCACATCCAAGGGCAACTGATACTGTCACCTCTCAAAAATCAGAGATATGTGCTCTTGCCTACTGAACACCTACCTACGCACACAGAAGCGCACACCATTTACACAACAAGAGCCTGATGGGCCCTCTGACTTCCTTCCTGCACTTAACTAAAAATAAAAAACTTATTTAACATGTAGATTTTGATAAAGCTGTGGGCTGTTCCTGTGTATCTCATGTATTATATCTAAAACCCATGTTAAACCACTGCAATCTTTCCTCTTACTTCAGTGTCATTGGATCAGACCTGCAAAAAATATCTAAGAGCTTTCAGGCTGACAGTAATTAAACTCTGTCCCTGAAAATATCACCAAATCTGATCAAATTCTTCTCATATTTCCTTGCTGAGCAGCTCTACTCTTACGAGTTGAGAATTACGTACTGTGCCTCATGGCAGGCTTTTAAATAACATACCAGAACTGTGTTTGCCACTTGCTAGCCCTAGTAAATTTGATATTTACACTGTCATCAGCTAAAGTGCATTGGGCTCCTGTTGTGTGACTTTGGGGATTTGCTGGGTTTTCTATAAAACACAGTCCAGCTGCAACAGTGAAGGCAGTTCAGTTTAATAAGCTAATAAATACTTTTAATGACCCTCATTATGTCTCACAGTGATATCTGGTATTAAACTGCAAGTGTTAGTCCAAGCAGAATGTAAAATAGAAAGCCCCCTGCCGAAATTGTGCAGTCTGTTTATGTGTGTATATGTACATAAACACACATATGCATATACATATAAACCCGCTGGAAGTTTCCTACAGCATTTATTTTTCATTAATTATTGAGCGATTTCAGCTGTCTTTACAGCTCAGAAAAGGAAATCATTTTAAGTTGCAAAAGATTTGGGTAGATAGGAATGGTGAGATTGATTTGCCCAAATGTAAATGGCTGCTGGCTGGCTAACAGACATACCATACCCATGGCTGTGCCATAGGGCCCAGTTTCCCATGGGGCTCTTTGTCCTTTCCAATGCATTGAATTGCCTGAAATTTCCACAAACATGAATTGCAGTAAAACTGGTCACCAAGTTGTTGCAAGAGGCTCCCCTGAGAGCAGTTGAGAAAACACATCAATTGCCTTCATTAACACCACTTGGAGATAACATAGGCCGTGGAAGCACCCTGCACCCCTGTGGAGCTGTTGGCTTTCTGGGCATTCTCCTAACAGGACATCACTGATAATTCCCAGGGACAAGGTCCCCCAGCTGATCCTGCAGTGGGTGTGAGACTGTTCTTTGATGAGGGGCACAGGCCACACTGAGGAGCTCAGAGCTGCAGGAGGTCAGCATATCAGTTTGCTTAACCAAATGTGTATTTGTAGCACAGAAAGACAAACAGAAGCCATGGGGTTGCTGAAAGCAAAAGCTTGCATATACCTGCACATCCTACAATGAAGTTGCAGCACACAGCTCAGAGTAGACACTGGATTCTGGATATCTCCAGAATTTAGACCACCTCAGGCTCTGTATGGGCTCACGCATCGTGTTAGGACATGGAGGTCTGATGTTTCAGGCTAAGCTGAGAATGTAGGAAGTTTTTAAAAATCTCCTTCCTAGTGAGGTTTATAATTTCGGATGGACAAAATGAAAGGGAGATGCTGTACGGGAAACAAATTTTAAGTAACTAATTCAGAAAGGACCTATTCTGAATTTAAAAACAAATCTTATTAACGCTATGGTATGCATTTTCTGAATCAAAACATGTCAATCATTAGTTCATCTTGACCAAATGTCAGCATGTGCTCTAGGCACAGACATATCTTTTTCATGCACAATACAGATAAATTCATGAATTAACTGGCTAGAATGAATTTGAGCTCTACAGTAAACATGGGACAGGGGCTTGAGTGGTTTTTATTGTTGCCAGAAAAGCAAGATTATCCTAGAATTCCAAATATGTCCAATCTTTATTTTTAGTTAATATGTTAATCCGCTTAGCAAAATCTCCCACTCTTGCAATATCCCTCTGCTTTCCTGCATGTGGGATAGAAAATGATCTTGATTGTGAAAGAATTCTCTCAAGATTTGCTGTTGGTCATTTACACAGGAAATTTTCTAAACGAGTCAGGCACTGTACAACCACTGTGACTTTCCAAGCCAAGCATGTTTCTACCACCTTTGCATGGTAGGCATATCAGCATCATGTGTGTGTCCACATGCTGTCTCTGCTCGGGGCTCTTCTCAGAGGTTTCAGAGCTGCTGGTGTCTGTTCTGTGTCCAAGTTCTGCCCACAACCTCAGTCTCTCCTGTTCGTAGGCACCCCAGATAACTTGCTGATCACAGCTAAGCTCTGTTTTTGGAGGCACCTAGAGACAGCTCTAGGTAGTTCAGCTGCCATGAAGGTGAGTGCTCACATCTTACGTGCTGTGAAGTTCTCTGATACTGGCAAGTGTGAGAAGCCACATCTTTGCTTTGAGCAGCTACTCTCATCAGGAGCAAATTGAGGGACGATAACAATTTTGCAGCTGGTCAGGGAGATGTGGGACAGACCATAAAGCTCTGGACCACAGGGTTTCCGAGACAAGAAGCATGGTGGGCCTGGTCACCCAGGCCAGAGAGGTTGCCCTCATCGGAGTTCAATAACACTGTTAGTCACCATGAAAATATTGGAAAATATAAACTATGGGTGAACTTCTCGTGGGCTATAAAGTTAAGCTGACTCCCAGAACATCCCCTCTGAACTAGGGATGGGAACAGTATGCTACTGCAGGCTCTGAAGTCAGTGACCCACATTTGGTGACACGGCCCAAGCTCTTGTGTTCCAAGTCAGGGGCAGGGGTTACAATTAACTATCTCTATCCAATGTCCTTGTGTTTTCCCTCATCTCACAACAGAATTCTGTGTGGCCAAGTGCTGTGACTCATCTTAGGAGATCTGGCACTATTTTTCCTAAAAACCCCTGTAGCAGAAAAAAGCTGTGAGGAGCACAAGTCTTGAAGGATCAGAACCTCAGAAGGCCATAGATAAAGGGAACCTGATTATGATAATTGCTTAAATCTCATGTATTTTTTTTCAAATAACATTCTCGTGAGCTCTGAAGTAGCAGTAGGCACAATGGCTTTGTAAATACATAAACATGTAAATATCCATGTCTTTTCTGTAGGTGGACATGGTACGTATAACGTATTTGTTTCATTTACAAGTAGCACGTCTATGCCATTGGAGGATGATGACGGCATTGATAGGGATGATGCTGAGATGCTCTGACTGCTATTTGGCAGCATTCTGGGTGGCTGGTTACCCACTGAGAAGTTTCTGGACAAATACTGGAAACAAAGGGTGTGAAGGAGCAGTAACTTCCATGTTAGATTTTTCTTTTCATCTCACCAAGTAACATCCCAAAACTTTGCCGACTGCACAGTGGCACTGAAAATTTACAAACACTACAGAGAGTTGTGCTGGCCTGTGTGTAAACTTGTCCCCAGTGTTACTATCCATATGATACTATTTTGATTCATGCCATGATTCACTGTTGGTGTGTTCCTCGAACACTCCACCTGCTGCAGCACGTGACTCTGCTACTGCTACTATTTGGTTTTGTTGCTTTTCTTTTTTTTTTTTTTTTAAGAGTGATTTTTCCTTACAGTTGGGCAAGATATGGGGTGCAAGATAGGAATGGATATGGAAGGGAACTGAGGTGTGACCTGGTGATGATAGCATCAGCAGACCAGCCTGTCTTCAGCTTTGTATGTTTCTTATATTTCAGATGATTTGATGACTTCCCAAACCAGCATAGCACTGCCACTAATAACAGCAGAAACCATAATGGCTTTCATTTCAAGTTTAGCCCCAGGAGCCATGTGCTGGCAATAGCTAATATCTCCCCATCTCTGTTGAGCAAGAAAGGATCAATACAGAGAAATTCCTTCATATGCTTCAAGAAGTACAGCTGCATTTTCCAGAGTTGAAATATCCCCCAGTGAGTCTGGGGGGGATGCTACATAGAAAAGGCTACACTTAAAGGAGAGGACTATGGTTAAAGAGAGCTGAAAGCTGCTGTACACCACAATAGCATGGCAAAGCTGCTGTGCCTGTTATAGCCCGAGGAAGAATCAAATGCAAGTTGGTGAATTCACTCAGTCTGGCATGACCTGGCAGTGCTCTTTAGGAGGAAAATTGGGAAGGAACCATCTTCTTTGTCCATGGGAACGTTGAGGGCCTTCTACAGAACAAGCAGCAAAGAGTTGTGGCACTGAAGGACATGGTTAGTGAGCATGGTAGTGATGGATTGATAGTTGGACTAGACGGTCTTAGAAGTATTTTGCAGCCTTAATTATTGTATGATTATATGATTCAATGATTCTATGATTCTATCAAGTGTTTGACACGTTCATGGCAAAGAATAGTGCCTTTTTTAAGAGAAAATTCTTGCTTCAGACTGTGATGATGACTGTCTAGAAGGGTGACTTTCTAAGCTCCCACAGTCCCTCCAGGATTCAGTCTTTGGTGATAGCTGCTTATTTGCTTTGAGGAGAACAAAACTATTCTTTCAGTGGAGTTTCCTTGTGTTTTGAAATCAAGAGGTGCTTTTCTGAATACTTTGCAAGACAGAAAACCTGAGCTTGTCAAGGTGACTGGCCAGGCAGGCTGCAGAAAATCTGGAGGCAAGGAATGGGCATCCATGAAACAGAGTCAGAACCAGCACACTCTCATTTAATATTTCAATTTCAGGATATCTACATTTCCAGCAGAAAGAAAAAGCATTTATCTAGAAAGCACTTACCTAGCTCTGGTGGCAGGGATGATGCCATTCTGCAGTCCTCAGCTGTAGCTTGAGGAATGCAGGAAAATCTTTCTCTTGTTCTCTGAAAGGAGATCTAAAAATCATCAGAAAGGGAGGATGTGTGGTTTCTCTGTGAGTAACTGGATTACTGCTTCCAGACTTGCCACACATTTGCCCTGGACAATCTAATCTTTAAAATTATGTGTCTGGTATTTATGGTGACTAAGAACAAAAGAATAAATGATCTTTTCATTACGACTGCTCACAATCTGTTTCCCAGTTTTTATTCATCTTGATAACCTCAGTCATTCCCTGCTCCTGAATGAAAAAGAGTTGGATGAGTCCTGTCTAAACAACACTCTTGCCTTTCCTAGAGTGGTCTGCACCTCACTGTTGCAACAACAAGATGGTACAGACTTGGGATACAATAAGGGCTGGAAGCCCATTTTTTCACATGAAATTGTAGAGAGCTATTCCTTTGAAAAAGCATACTGAGACTTTGTGGGACACAGAGCAGATTCAGCATAGACAACTCTGAATGACAAGCCCCAGTGTGGGATAAGCAGTGAAGTTTTCCTGCTCAGTGAAACCCAGACTCTCCCGAAAGAAGACTGAACTTTGTGCCAGACAAAAAAATCAAGGTATATGATATAGCGTTGTTTGGCCTGCCTCTCCAGTGCTCTTACCCCACCTTGATTCTTCCTTATATGCTTTCTGTCTTAGACTGGTAAACCCAAAGTGTTGAGGGAGGAGAAGGCTAACCGAATATTCATTTCCTGAAAGGGTTTCCTGTATGATGTAAGAATGAGAGTGGGAGAAGCAAGCAGCTCCTTAAACATTAACTGTATCAGGATGCTTGAGATTGTGTGAGGCAAACAGTACTCAGGGGCTTGAAGGAAAACTCTTTTCATTAGTGTGTTTAATCAGTAGGGGATTTTTTTTTTAAGTTTTGCTTTTCCCCAGCTCTACTAGGAATCTGAAGGTTAAGAAGGGGCCCACCTCGCTAAAAGGAAATGTCCCCTTCATTCAGGTTTATTACTGAAAGTGGACAGATGTCATTTGTTTGTGACTAGAAAAGGGAAGTTATATTACAGAACGTGACACTTCAAACCCCATGGTAAAAACAAAAATGAAAATGAAAAAACATTCAGCTGCACTCATTTACATTTGTGATCCACAACCTGGGACCCCTTGACATGGCGATGAGAGTGGAATTTTATCACATTTAGGTATACTCTATGTTTTGTATGTTCTGAACATTTAATTGGGTGTTCAGAAAAATCCAAAGCCAGCTGGGATTGTGAGTGGTGGAGTGCTAGTGGAGGAAATGCACTATGTGAACTGGTTGGAAGTAATCTCACGTTAACGTTCTTTTCCTTCCTGGTCCCAGATGGAATGCCCTCTCATACTTGCATGCAGAACTGTGAATTTGTGCCTTGTGTAGGATTCAAGATCTGCTAAGAAAAGCAAGATGAAGATCTTTAGCAAAGAATGAATTATTCTGATTCTTGATTCTGAGCAATAACAGGAGTGGAGGAGGAAGAAACACCATAGCCTCTAAGTATCTTACCAATTTTAATAAAGAAGAGGCACCAGGCAATACCTCCACGAGCATTCATGGGTTCTTATCAGAACGGGGAAACTTCTGCCACTGTTAAAGTACAAGACAACATGTACCACCCTGCAGTGTTTATACCAGCAAGGCTTCACCATGTTCACCGGAAAATATTTAAGCTACTTCTTTTTCTCAAGGCATGTGAAAGATACAAATTCACCTATGGATTCACAGGTGGCAGCAGAAACTACTTAGGCAGCATGATATCACATTCAGATTCCCTAGACACAACTACCTCGTACAAACCTTCCTGGTGAATGAATGTCTTAAGATAAAAGATGCATTCATTTACAAGTACTATTCACTCTACCTTCTCCATAAGTCTGCCAACACCCAGTGACAATTTCTATGCCATGAATAGCCAAAGAGTATGAAAGGAGGCAAGACCAGCGATTCCTGTCCCATAGGCTTCCAAACAAGAGCTGGATCTCACAACTTCCAGCCATATCACCAAGAGCTGGATATGCCTTGAAAAAAAACCAAACAAAAATCTCTATGCTGTCACTCACATTCTCCGCAATTTCTTCCTCACATATGGTCACTTTCTGTGCATATGCATGAGGCCAGCCATTGCTATCACAAATGTTCACAGAAGTATTGTCCATAAATACCTTTTTACCGGCCAGGAGTTGTTGCTCTTGAGTAATTGTATCTTGAATCTAGGACTTCTTAGATTGGGAAAGGGGCATTCAAGTTACTTTGAATTATATAAGAAAATAATAAAACAAGATCTGCTCTAGATATGCTGCTGATTCCAGTGTTGGTAAATTAAATAGCACCAAAGAGTGTTTCCAAGCATGTTTTGGCAGCAGGCTGGCCAACCTGGTGAGACGACTTTAAACTGAAGGACTTGGCAGTGGGGTTCAAAATGGCAAAGTTTACAACCTTGCAACCAACTGGGGAATAAGCCAGGCCAACCATAACAGTGGTCCAAGTTCCTTAGCTGTGACCCATGACATGAGCCAAAAGGCCAGTCATATCAAAGTGTGGATAGCTATGGGGGATCCCCCTGCATACCTCTAGGGAAACCTCGTTCCCTTTTCTCCTCTGGAATGCTTGTATACCAATGCATTCAGCACGAGGAACAAACAGGAAGAACTAGAAGTCTGTATGCCGCCACCATAGGGCCACAATCTCACTGTGATCACAGAGCCATGGGGGGACAGCTTGAATGACTGGAATGCTGCCATGGATGGGTATGTACATTTTAGGAAAGGCAGGCCAGCTGGACAAGGCGTTGAAGTTGCTCTTTATGTCACAGAACAACTGGAATGTATTGAGCTCTGCGTAAGGATGAATGATGAACAAGTGAAGAGCTTATGCGTCCAATCTTGTTCAACATCTTCATCAGTGATCTGGATGAAGGGACAGAATGCACCCTCAGCAAGTTTGCTGATGACATGAAACTGGGAGGAGTGGCTGACTCATCAGAAGGCTGTGCTGCCATGCAATAGGACCTGGACAGACTAGAGAGTTGGGCAGAGATGAATCTGATGAGGTTCAACCAAAACAAGTGATGAGTCCTACACCTGGGGAGGAATAATTGCACACATCAGTACAGGTTAGGGACTGGCTTGCTAGAAAGAAGCTCTGCAGAGGACCTGAGTGTCCTGGCGGACAACAGGTTGGCCATGAGCCAGCAGTGTGCCCTTGTGGCCAAGAAGGCTGATGGTATCTTGGGGTGCATAAAAAGAGCATGGCCAGCAAGTTGAGAGAGGTGCTCCTTCCCTCTACTCTGCCTTCTTTTAGTGAAATGATTGTTTATAATTCCTTTCCTGCTTTATTAGTCATACCTCTAGCTTCTGTTGGAAGACTATTGGATACGTATCAGAAAACTAATGGAGGCAAAATCCAAGCATTCTAGGGAAAAAAGCTGTGTGGGGGGACAAACAGCTCACCCAGTAGAGAAAGCAGCCTGCCTGGGATGGGCAGAAGTTGCTCCAATCTTGAACGTCCCCAGGTGTGCTTCCTTAGGTCCCACTGCAGAGAAGCTACCAACTGTGTGCCAGCTCATGTGGGGGCAGAAGATTTCAGCTGTTCAGGCTGTATTAGCTCAATCCTTTGAAGAATTTTGACTATGGTAGTGACACGTGTGCCGCAGGATGGGGCTCCTCCTGCTCTGAGGTAACATTCCATGAAAGGGAGATACTGGAGAGGAAAGGAAAGAACTCATAAGTTCACATAAGGGATAACTTTCGGGTCATACTGTCATCAAGAAACATGATCTTATCAGGATTCCAGTGAAATCTTCTTGGGTAATATGAAGGGCCAATAACCTGTTGGTAATGGGTAATGAGTCAGCATTCACAAATTGATTAATTCTTTCCTTTGAGAAAGAAGGTCTTACTCATTTTCAAGGAGATCTGAAAAATAACAGTGAAAGGCAGAGTGCTACCTCAGTACCAGAGTGAACAAAGCCACCTAGACTATAGCAACAAGGAGCATTCCTTACCATATCCATGGGTGATTGTCCAGAAACAGCAACATCAGTGAACTCAAAGACCTATACAGACTCACTACCTGTGTACCACTTGCAACAACTATAGGTCTACAGACAGTGTGGATGCAAAATAAACTGTTTTTCACTAGAATAAAAGTAGGATGGGATCCCTTGAAGCCTCTGGAGCAACACAACACCTGTTAGTTACACTGCGTCCTGTTACTGCCTCTGTGAGATACAACTATTGGCTCTGTCTCATGTGTGTCAGCATTATCCATTCCAGCTGGTTAAAATATTCAGGATTGCTTCATAGATCTGGTACAGATAGGCTGTCTCTGAGTCACTGAACTGACAGGTCACAGTAAAAATATGTTTTTCCTCTGTGCTATCTCTTTCTTCACTAGTAATATCCTAATTGCCTTGGAATTTGACATACACGGGTTATGAGTGATTTTGTACATTTTAATCTGATCAATTGCTCACAGTAATTTATCACTTTCCTGAAGTGAAGAAATGAAGGTATTTCGAAATGGAAGTCCAATACTTAAGATTTCCATTTTAACTGGTCAAAATATGAGAACTAATCACTTGCTTTAAATGTATAAATACAAATCGTGGACCTGCTCCAAGTCAGAGCTTTAGCAAGTTTGGGTGTTTGCAGAGGTGTTTTTTTTTTTTCTTTTTCCATGCAGCCTATGGTCAGACTGTCCTAACTGTATGTAATACAAACCCCTTTTACATATATGAGGATAAAATTTTGATTGCCTCATTTGATTTAATTTACTACAATGTCAGCACCAAACAAATGGTCATCATAGGACTAAGAAAGCATTATACAGTGCCAATCTGCAGGACTGGGTCTGCCTGTGACACAGATCTCAACCTCCTCACCTCCCAGGCATGATTTGTGCCTGGATGAAGCCAGTCTTCGACACACTGTGTGGAGAAGTTACCAGTCTTACCTGTCCAGGATAAAACTGAAAGGTAGTGAGAGTGAAAAGAACCCATTCCGTTTGAAAAGAAGATCTCAAATATGCACATCACTGACATATTGCTATATTGAGTAGGTCTTTCCAGCATAAATTAGCAGTGGACCAATTTATATGTGGTCACTGGATTTGGGCTTACAGACCAAGGTCAGTGAGAGAATTCCAAGAACATTCCTAGAGGAGCAGTATTTGCCCTGGAGCTGGACTCTGTCCATACAGAAATACACCAGATGAAGAAGCAGCTGCTACAGAAAGGAGGCAGAAAGCTGGCTGCCATGAACCCTGTACATAATGCTCTGCATCTAATATCCACGAAGAAAGGGAGATTCTGATCCAGCTCGTTTTTAGGATTTACTAAGAAGCTAGGACAGATGATGAGTTTAGGCTGTAAAATAATGGAGGTAACAAAATATGGGTGAAATGGCAACCATTTGGAAAAACATCAGTGATACAAAAGAATGCTGCTAATACAAGGCCAGATGGGGCAGAAAGGGCATCCTCAGTGTCATCAAGCTCACGACAAGAAAGGAGATCAACTTGAAGGTATAAAGACTCAAATTAAAAATCAAGTCTACCAGAGGGCAGAACTTGACAGAGACTGAATGACAGAAGAAAAGAAAGGCATATAGCTATACTGATCCAAGGCAAACAAAGATAATTACACCAAGTACATTAAGATCGTGGAATGGAAGGTCTCTCCCTGGAGCCACTGGTAGCAGATCTAACAGAGAATGATGAAGGAATGGGATCATCCCGATGATGACAGGATCATCCACACAGTGGTTTTGAAAATGGGACAAAGTGAACATCTGAGTCAATACAACTAGTGCCTGACTGTGTAAAAGGTCTGAGAGAGGAGGAGCATCAGATGGCTCAGAAGAACTCCTCAGAAACACAATGAGATGCATTCTGCCTGGCTCCCATCTTGACACCAACGTGTCAGCCCAGATTGGATACCTCTTGGGCCAACATATGGGCATCTTTCTGCTGTTGTTGTGCTGTTGTTCCCCTTCAGTCTGGGGAAGCAAAGCAGTGACACTGCCTAGCTCTGAAGGCAGCCATCTCAGGCTCAGCATGCTGTTTTGGTTCAAGGTACAAAAATGGCTAACCCATTTTCAGGTCCAGGATGACTGCAGCAACCACACTGACCTCTCAACATCATTAATTTGCAGTCATCTACCAAAGAGGGAGAAGACCTTTTTAAAGTGGATCTTAATTAGAGCTTGATAACTATTGGTAATGGCAGCTGAATTTATGCCCTAAAAAGTGATTACATGGGACGTAATCTGGTTACTGTTTGAAGACCATGACCAACATGCCAGTTGTAAAGCCAGCTGGGATTTAGAGGGTGTCACACTCATATTTAATTTCCTAAACAGCACAAAGCTGTTAGGATCAACATAGTGAAACATCAGCCTTGAATACATATATAACACAAGAAAGTGGTGGTGTGCATGCAGTAAGGATGTGTTCTAATGAAAGTAAATGTGTCTCACATATCTGCTTATCAACACTGTGACACAGAGGTGCTAGTTGCCAGAAATGGAGGTTAAGTCTTGTCATGTTCCCTCCCTGCAATGTAATACAAGCAGCCTTGCTGGGTGGTGGATTAGTTTTGAAGACTTCTGTTATTGCTAAGTCAAGGTGTAGAGCTCCATGAATGTTCATTCTCTTCAGCACATCTATTAAGTTAAGTATCTGGGATGGTTGTCTTTGCAAGTAGGGAATTACTGCTGGTATATGAGTTTACTGTCATAGCTTGTCATCATCTGCACAGCAGTCAGAACTGTCTGTGTATAAAAGGGTGCAAGACGATTTGCTTAGATGATTTCTAAACAAATATTGAAATGAGACAAAGCCTGGAGAAAACACGATGTGATGGCAGATTTTTCACAATTACTTCTACAAGCTATAATGGCAAATGTGTTGCTCTTCAGCTCAGAAAACTGAGGGGAAATTCAGAGTTTGGTTTGCTTTCTGCTCTCTGGGGATGGTGCTCCCAATTCCCTGAAGTACTTTGGAAATTCCTACCTCTTCTATTCATGGTCTGTAATGGCATGTTCATATGTGGATTTTAAACAATTTTTAATAAGGTCTTTCTTGCTTGTGGACTAACAGGGGATTTGAGCATGCTGCTGAGCATGTGCTACTCAGGCTGCTTAAATAAGGCAAGACACTATTAAATTCTGACACTATCAAGCAACACGTTGAATTTTCTTCACTGGTCTTGAATCTCTGCGATTACATCTTTAACACATCAATAACTTAGCCTCTGGTTAGCAAGGATTGCTGAAGCATGACTAATCAGCAGATGAAAGTGTCTTTGTGGGGATTAGCTTTAATGAAAAGAAAAGGGATAGTTACTTTGGTAGTTTGAAATCTTCCATAAATCAAAGCGAATACTGACAAAGCAGGTTCATATGCTAAGAATGAAGCTATTGTGAATAAAATTAAGGGAACAGCTACTTTTATATAAATCGCAGACCAGGACAACATTTGTAAGAGAGTTCATGGGAACAAGATCATTTAACTTCTTCAGGTGTAAATAAGTGATATTTAGCTAATGTTACAGCATCTCTAAAGAAAAACAGATGGATGAGAGTCCTTGTTAGGGAGTTTCTTTTTTTGGTTTTCATTTTCTTTTCTCGTTTTGCACGCAAAGAATACCCTGCTAGTTTGTCTTGGCCACTTTGTTCTGTGCAGGCACAAACAGCCAGCATATAACTTGTTTGTTACCATTGCCAGAGAGAAGGTCATGACCAGAGAAACTTAAGTCTGGATTGCTGATAGTGGCTGTTTCTGGCTGGTGTAAATTAGAAAGTTTCTTAGTCTTCTGTAATGTGGTTTGGAGGAGCTCATGGGGGCCAAGAGGACAGCGGCAAACAGAAAGAAATGCAAACTCTACACCTTCTGGGGGGTATTCATGCTCAGCTCCTGAACTTTAGACCTCCTATATATTCCTGTGTGGTTAATGTGATGTATAAATAATTGCCCCTTGAGCTCCTCTGGGCAGTGACTCAGAGCACCCATGCTGAAAGCTTAGCCCTCTCTGATGACCGTATGGGAGGCCTGAAGTTAGACTGTACACATCGATGCGCTTAACAACCACCTTCCCTTTATGTTCTCCATTTGGTTTGTGCTATACCTTCACGATGGCTTTATCATAACTTTTAAATTTAATCCTTGCAGATGTGAGAATGAACTACAAACTCAGGTTTATAATATTGGGGTGAGTATCTGCCTCTGGTTTAACTGAATATCCTCTCAAGCAACGTGAGGCAAATGGAAAAGCCACTCAGATCCAGGTTTCCTTTTTTTCAACTACTTTTTCCTCCTGCTGTCATACTTTCATTTTGAAAAACCTGTTTAAATGATGTTTGATCTGCATGTTGCAGAAGCCACTGCTGAATGGTTGATTGGAAATCACAAATGCTTGCTCATCACTCTAAAGATATGTGGCATTAAGAGTAAGGCTGTATATACAAATATTGGTTTATTGTGGTGCTCAGCTACTGTATTGGAGGTCTTTTCACACTCTGTAGGTTTTCAGGTGTGGGTGTTTGTCTTTCTTATCTGCTTTCATTTTCCTGTGCTCTCACAGCACAAAGTTCCATGGGATACCTCAATAAGTGACAAAGCTCTGCTGAAGAGTTTGTGAATTAGGATCTTACTCTGAGGCCATAAGCTTTTTATAATGCAGAGTTCTCATTTTTTAAAGACTATTTCCAGGTAACTAAGGGTAATGATTAAATATGGATCTCTTTCTCCTTCAGTGTACATGTCTATGTCCGTGTTTTAAAACCATAATTTCATTATTACAAGTTTTCTAGGGAAACTGAAGCAAATCCTTGTGTGGCTACATTATTCTGTTATGACAAGAATAGGATTAAAAAGTCATTTTTGGGGAACAATTTATCATACAGCCTGGCATAATTACTCTTCCATTACATAGTTTTGAAGATCATTATGAAAAAATAAAAACCTCAAACCAACAAAAATCTGTAATTCGTGATGTTTACACAATTCATAATTTACAGTGCGAAGGGAAAGGAACATTATGTGAAAAAATGCTATGCACATTTTTGTGTAACATTCTACTGATACATGAATTACGCTTGTCTTTGGTTAACTCAGGGGAAATAATCCCAGTAATGTATGTAAGGCAGTCATGCCCACATGTCTGATGTTTTTTATATCCAGATTTCAGTGGAAAGAGAGATACTTTCGAAACAGATGGCAAACAAGCCCCTTTCCCCCCAACTACTTATAAAATTTAATAACACAGCTAATTATAGGACTGTATATGTTAATCCATTCATATGCTTGCTCCATATATTAATGTCACCAGTTGAAGAGATCTATGGAATTGCTGGGCAATGTCAGTTTAATTACATCCAGACAATATTTCCTGTATACTCAGTAGTATGCTTTTGAGACCAAATCTCTTAGAATATCTTTTGGCAATTCAGTACAAAAATAACGTAAAATTCTGTAGCTGCAGACTGGCAGATATGTTACAGAAAGCTGAAACACATCTAGAGGCCACATCTGCATGGTCTAAGGTGATGCTCCATGTCACAGTTACTCCCAAGGCGCAGCAAGTGTGTGAGGATGATCATTCTCTGTGAATTTTCCTCTAGGCCTGGCTGTGTGAAAGGGCCATGGGTTTTTTTTCTTTACCTTCTTCACTCTGAGCTATTGCATCTCTTTTAGTCTTTCTGTACTCCTCAGTCTACTACAGAAGATCAAGTCACAGCTGCTGAAAATACCAGACTGGATCTGCATTGATTCACAAATGTCAAGCCCCTACATACTACTGAGAGCTGCTGGTTGACGTCAGCAAGGACAAGAAGATGACACATGGACCTGTGAAGCATCAGCTCTACCTTTGGCTGTAAGCAAGAGAGAGCATGAGTGTTTCTTGGTCATGCGTTTGGTGTTATTTTGCATGCATTCTCACTAAGGTATGTGTGACGCCATTGACATGGGAGGTCATAAGCAACTTTGAAAATGTGTCTGTACGATGGGAGAGGCACGCTAATTAACTGTGAGGACAATGGCTTATTTCGCTGTGACTGACACTCTGGTGTACCTCTTGCCAATAAAAGCTTCACCTCAAGTGTCAGATGCACTGGGTAAATACACACAGGGTTCTTACATCAAAAGCTCTCTGTACGATAAGGAAAATGAGATCAGAACCACACCACCTCTTGGTTAGTTCTGTGTTTGTCATACATAAAAGGTTTGTCAGACAGGAAGGTCTGGCTGTTTACATCCCCGGTTCTGTTTATGTCAGATTCAAAGCATATTACTAAAAAAGTATAAAAATTCAGGTTAAAAAGTATCAAATGTGTAAGAAAAAGCAGGAATACTGTCTGAAACATGTTAAACACCAAAAAGGGAAGAGAAAATTTAGAGTATCCAAGTCCCATAATCTGTGGATCTGCCTTCATGTATCTGTTTGCTTTAAGTGCTCTTTGTGAGCATTTCAGAATTATTTAAAAACTTTAAAAAATGTATGGAAACAAATTTAGTCACGTATCACGGACTATTTCAGGAGAAAGAGAAGTCCCACAGACCACAGAGGGATTAAGTTGTGGGGATTCAGAAAAGTGAGGGCTGGGGAAGTCTGTCTCCATGCAAGTGCCATCCTCACCCTCGAAGTCTAGATGTCTCTCGGCTCATTTAACCATTTTGGCACCTGTTCAGTTTCCATAAAATGCTGAAAACTTAAAGTATTCATGCTGTAGAATGCAGTTGGAAGATCATCTTCCTGTTTGAATTTCTCTTCTAACTTCTATCATTTTGATACTTTCGTCATTACAATTATTTTCTCACACACTTTAACCTTTGGAGCTGTGAGAAAAAGCGAAACTGCAGTTAGGTTGTGTGCTCCCCCACTACCTCAAAAGATAGAACTTTTCTCCAGCCACTTCATCCATTCCTACAGCCCTTGGCAGGGTGGAGGTTCTCCCATTCAACCAGGAGTGAAAAGATGCTGGAGTCTGCTGCACACACCATTTCTACTGCTGCCTTGTTACTGCAAAGCCACACTTCTGTGCAGAGGTCTTCATGTGACAAGTCTCCCAGAACACTTTTCCATTGACACCAGGCCAGTGACTCAAGCCTCTCTATTACCTTTGGCTTCCTCTGGGGCCTTAACCCAATTCCATAGCTAGTCTGTGCCTTTACTCTGAAGGCAGCTTCCCTCTCCTTTGATCACATTCCACAGAATCATAGAATGGTTTGGTTTGGAAGGGATCTTAAAGATCACCTCATTCCAGTGCCCTTTCCATGAGAAAGGACACCTCCCAACAGATCAGGCTGCCCAAAGCCTCGTCCAACCTCGCCTTGAATGTTGTGAGGACAGAGTGTTTCTCTGATGGATGGAGTATCTCTGAAGTTTGAAATCCTGGAACAATTTTCATCCTGCCACATGGAAATCCTATATTCTTCATAAAGTCTGTAGACTGCTTTTAAAAACGTAGTATGCCCTAGCTGCGTGTCTCACTGGGCAGAGAGCCTACTGTCTGTCATCCTTGATGTCTCTCTTATTACTTGTTTCAGCTGGTTGTTTTCTCAGCATTTATAAGCTCTGCTGTGTTCCACACTTTCAGTTAAAGAAGAAAAATGCTCTCTATGTTGTAAGAGTGAAACTGGCAATTGTATGCTTTGGTTTGTAGCATAAACAGTTGCACAAGGATTCGTTGGCAAACTTCCCTTCAGTAAGGAGGCTATCAGCTAAATGTCACAGATGTGTCTGGGCCTTGCCAAGAGCTGGAAATGCACTGGGAATCTTCAGAAAATGCCCTCAATTAAAAAAAAGAAAAAAAAAAAAAAGCTCTCAAGGATCTAGTGGACACGTGCTTGCTGCAGCAGAGGATGGAGACTCTCAGAGCATATGGTCAGTGTCTCTCTTGCGCATTCCTCCTTACCTCTGGAGTCCACTTCCTCACGCAACAAGCCGTGCCTCTCCCCACATTTGAAGCAAGTCTTCCTGCTCGAAAAATCACTTCTTCCGTGTGGCCCATAAAGCTGAGCTTTTCCTTCTTGGTAACAGGATCACAAATAACATAAAACATTAAAAATGCCCTAACCCCTTGACACCTTCATATAACCAAAGCAACAGCATGATCTTATTGCTGGAATACTTGCCTTCCCTGCCCCTCATCACTAATGATCACGTCATGTTTTAACTATAGTCTAATCCTGCAAACACTTCCTACCCAGCAGAGCACTTACCAGCGTGTAAGCAGTCCACTGACATCAGTGGATTATTCCAGGTAGTAAGCCCTAGGAAAGCTAAAGAAGTGTTAGCACCACTGGGTCACTTGATTTGCAAGCTCTTGGGGGATATTATCTATTGTCTATAAAGAATCATGCACACGCGTAGTGCCGTATAAATAATTAATACTAACAGAACTCACATCAAACAAGCCCGTATGGGAATTTATACCACTGCTTTTCCTGGCCACTAGAAGAAATAATACAGAATTATGGAGCCTGGAGTTTGCCTTCTTTGGGAAAGCATTTTCTTTTCCTCTGCACCAGAGGAAATATTGAAGAAATAGGGAAGAAATGCACAGGAAATATATTTTAAGTTAATCCAAAATCTGATTAATATCTCCCAAAGGTAAATTAAAGCTCTTATCACCCTGTCTAACCTTTAATTGCATAACATAGGAGGTCTGGGTTTTATCAAACTATTGACTGTTTTTGTGTTAAGATTTCTTTGACTTCAAGCAATGTTGCAGAAATTGTTCCTTGGTGAAGGCCTGAAGCAATAAAATATAATTGCTAATTTTATTTCCAAAGCACTTTCACTTTTTGCTCTGAAATTTTGTTCTGCCCTTTTCTTTCTGAAATATTGACAGTGAATCTGAATGAATCCAAGCTGACAAACAAAAGTAAAAGATTTAAACAGAGAAAGCAAAAATGCAAGCAACAGCAGAGCTGAGAGGACATGAAATCTTGAAGCAATTTACAATGTTTTAATACAACTTCTCAATCAAAGAGAAAAGCAACTAAGAAGGAAAAAAAGCTAAGGTATAGTTTAGTACATAATGCCCTTTTGACTTCTGATGCTATAGGTGTTTTGAGTCCAAAAAACCTTGAGACTGAGCTTGTTCTCTGAAGATGTTGATTATGTCATGGTCATGCAATGCTTGGACTTACATCACCTGTTGCAGAGAGGGAAGTTCATCAACTGAGCAGAGTAGTCATGAAGAAAGGTAATTTCCCTCTCAGTAACAGGGCTTATGCTTCCTTATGGGGAGGGTGGCAGATGTATTTCATGTTCAATTGCTTTACTTTCAAAGACTAGACCAGGTTGTAAGAATGCACAGGTGAGATTACTGTGAATTTTTGTCAAAGTCTTTGATTAGCAGGCAAAACACATACTCCACCTTCAAAGAATACTTTAACCAACAACATACGGAAGTCATCGGGCAACTTCACATCTCTGTGAAAACTATCTATCTCAGTCAAACAAAATAATTTAATATTCAGTGGTTGAGAGTCAAGGAACTGAATATGAAAAGCTGCCTTGTGATTAGCTTATATTGATACTAATCACTAATCCACAGAAAAAGTTTAGAGCACCAACCTCTTTTGCACACCACTCTATGAGTACCCTAGGCAATACAGCACTAGGCAATTCCTGATTGCCTTAGTGAACGTTAAATAGGTCTAACCAGATTGAAGAGGACCAGCTGGAGAGATGGATGACACCCAGCTTAAATGGAAACTACAAAGAAAGGTGCAGAGGGAGAAGACAGACTCCAAACTTAGCTACTGATTAGGAAAAAAAAAAAATCACCAGGAGCTCCTCTTCCAGCAGGATTTTGTATGCTGACCCAATTGGTACGAGACCCTGAACATGTACCTGTTTAAGCCCCGAATGTTTCTGAACATGTGCAGAAATGGAAATTGTTGTGGATGAGCTTCTGCCTTGAAGCAGTGACTGCTGGTGGGCTTCAAGATCTTTTGTGTTAGATTTGGGTACATGGAGACCTTTCCATACGTGGCATGCCCTCAGGTAAGACAACTACATATTTATTTATCTAGAATGTAGGTGAAGCACAGGTATGTATATAAATACATTGAGATATATATTGACATATAGATAAGTAGATATATAGCATAGAAAATATATTACACATATATATTAGGTTTAAACCCATTCAAAAGAGTCCAGTACTGTCCTCTTTTCCACAATAGTTACTTTATGTTTATTCTTTAACTGAAATAGAATACGAGGGACTTCTGTTTGTAGAAGAAAAAGCGAACCATGATTTTTTGGGAAGGGTATGTTGGGGATTTTTTGGTAAGTCAAAATTTAATAGAAAATAGCAAAAAAAAAAAAAAAAAAAAAAAAAAATCATGGAAAATACCAAGTCCCTGATTACTCACAAGATTTTGCTTCATGAAAATGTTTGCACAATCTTTTTCAGATCTGTGTAGACATCTTCACACTCCAGATGCCTGCAAAATCTGCAGTGAAATTTTGTACTTAATGGTGTCAATGCCTTGCAAGCATCCTTCTTCCTCTACAAGCCACATGGTTTCCTCTAGAACTTCACCGCAGGCTGGTAGATCTGTCAGTATTTCCAAAGCAGTTTCAAAGTGACTCCAAAGTTACTGAAGACAATTGTGCCCAGCTGGGATCAGATTTTCAGAAGATATCTGAAAAGATGTCTAAAAATCTTGTATTTTCTGGTTTAACTAGGTCAGCACTATTAACATTTTGGCCCTTGGGTTATTGTGTCTATGAGTTAGAAGAAACATTGAAATAGTAGCAACATCTTTCTCTGTGCTTTGTTGATCACATGCAACAAATATTTCACAATAATAAGAGCATCTTTGCAGTGAGCTGCATAAATCAGCTGTACAGCCTTAGGCCTGGTGACTTTTCTTCTGTATGGAACTGCTTATTTTCTGTGCTCATTTAATAGTTTACTTCTACCATCTATTGCATGCGAGAAATGTAGTCTCTGCTTACCAGATACCTACCTGCAATATTTCTAACGCATCTGCAAACAATTCCCAACTTTATGAGTCATCACTGGGCTGAACTTGCAATCAATAGCCCTAGTGATACAATAGCTGAGAACTTAGTTAAGCCATGTGTCATATCTGGTCTGAATACAGTTATTACACTGCACTCTGGCTTGGTATGTCTTACTTGACAAGGAAAATATCTTGCATCTTTTTTACCTTATATTTTGTTTCAGTATAGAGGAAAGTTAAGTTTGGTTTGCAATAAACCAAACTTCACTTTGGTTAAACCAAACTTTTCATTTTATGATAATACAAGGCAAGACAGCTTAGTGTAAGTTCTTTTTGTCTTCTTTCTATTATATTTGACCTAGCTACATGTCCTAAGGGGACAACATTTGATCAAATTTATGCTTTGCTCAAGTCAATGGACAAACTTCCGTTGATCCTGGAGCTGTCTTTCACTTTCAAAAAAATCAGTTATATCTTAGGCATAGGTAATACAATTTTTTGTACCACATACACACAGAATCACACAGAATCACACAGAATGTCCTGGTTGGAAGGGACCTCAAGGATCCTGAATCTCCAACTCCCTTGCCACATGCAGGGCCACCGACCTCCCCATTTAATACTAGACCACATACATTTTCATTTCATTTTTGCCAACCATAATAAAATATATGTGCTCTTCACTTTGAACCACATGGGAAGATCTCCTGTCTTTAAGTCTAAATAACTACAATAATAACAAATCTGTCTCAGGTCCAGTTCAACTATAGTGTACTGGGTGGGCAGGGTATAGGTGGACAAATGGAAAGGGACCATTTTAAAACAGAGAACTGCACTATACTGACTTCATTTTTATTGCCCTTGAATGTTTTTAACAAGTGGCTTATAAAAAAGAAAATATGCCACACATTTAATCACAAGCGAAAGTAAATAAGTAGACTTATGTGATCTGTTTTAATGTACAAAGAAATCTTAATATATTATAGGGCGAGGCATAACCGGTCTTTTGTGAGTGAATTTTGTTCTCATTTATTGAGTGCTGTCAAATAAATCTTCTCTGGCATTCAGGCTTCCATAAATACTGTTCACTGTAGATAGAAGGAAACTTTGGCCCTTAAGTAAGTTTTATTTTCAGATTAGCTACCATTCTGTCTTGTTTCCCCTCTTCCCACAAATCAATTATTGAGGGCTATTTAATTAAGAACAGATTAGAAACATTGTCATTGTTATTCTTTAAATTTCCTTTGTACTGAAGTGCTACAGAGTTAAAACACCAAGCACAAAAGTGCACAGCCATCCATGACTAACAGCATACAGCAAATAATAAGCTCTATGATCAAAAATGAAAGCCAGTGCTGTTCATGTGGAATAATAGAAATCATACCACCATGACACTTCATACGCATCTGAACTACCAATGCGCACACACTCAGCCCATAAGACGCCTCAGGAATGCAGCTGCACACAGACAGAAACCTGCATGAGAGGTAAATACCCAGAGGGAGGCTGCTTCCCGTATCTTACACGGATGGTTCGTCGGCTGCAGAAAGGGAAGGCGAAAGCTACTCGGGACATCCTTCTTGCAGCTCTGTGGAGGTATCACT
This sequence comes from Chrysolophus pictus, assembly GCA_037305975.1. Classification (NCBI taxonomy): domain Eukaryota; kingdom Metazoa; phylum Chordata; class Aves; order Galliformes; family Phasianidae; genus Chrysolophus; species Chrysolophus pictus. The sequence continues at coordinate 64,427,057 of CM074577.1, forward strand.
GGGGTGCTACAGCAAACACTGGTGCTGGTCGCTGCTGCTCTAGGTGTTGCTGAGAACTTCCTGTGTTTCAGTGAGGAAGATGACCAAGGACAGTCACTGGCCTTTCCCATCTGTCACAGAACAATGTCCCCCCCAAAAGTACAGAATTATGCAACGTGGTACTCAGGGCTCTGTCAAGTCCCTGTCTTCACTGTCATTACAAATAACCTTCCAACCTCCGCTGGTTTTTCTTTGGGGTTGCAAAGGCCATTCTTAATTGAGCAGAGAGAGAAAATCTTATCTGCTTACAAACGAGAATGGAGAAACCCTGTGTGTTTCAGGGAGAGGATAGATTCTACAAGTGTATTCTCTGCACTGTGTTTTGAAACAAACAAGAAAAACCACCAATCCTCTGCCCGTTAGCTGGAAAACAAACCCAGCTTAACATTTGCGCTCAGCTCTCACTGCAGGAAGTGGGAAACTTTCTGCTGTTTCATGGGGAATTGGAGCAAACCAAAGAGAATAAGAAAAACATGCAGCCTCCCGCCAATAAAATGCCTGTAGTAAAGGATTGTCAGGGAGATCAAGGGCCTCACATACTCTTTAGGAAGGATTTGATTTTGTTGTCATTTCAGGCCACAGAGAAGGGGATTCCATATTCCTGCATATTCCAACTACTCCCATTCTGACATTCAAAACCTGCTGTGGCTCAGCCCCATCTTCATGTGTGAAGGCGGAGAGATGGAGAGGGAACAAGAACTCATCATGCAAAAACCCTCTAAAAAGGCTGACTGTGAGCATCAAATCTCTTAAATCCTGTAACTTTGGCTTCAGTCAGGTGAAATTATACACTGGTAGAATTTTTTGCTGAATTCGGTAGGGACCACAGCTGTGGGATAACTTCATCCCCACTGTGAAGGACAGGTGAATGCTGGGGTGCCTGCAGAAAGGCCGCAGAGATTGGTGTTTCTTCTCCAGCTCTGCGCCCTGCAGCTCGCTGCATTTGCTGGAAGCAGCACATCTGTCCTTTTGGAAGTCGGTGCCTCATGTGTCAAAGTGAGAACACAAACTTCCAGAGCGTGTTGATTTGTTGACAGGCCAGCGTGCAACTGGAGATGATAACTCAGATATAAAATTAACCATATGAATTCTCATCCTTCGAGCCCTATCAGATACCCTCATTCTGTTATGAGGCTTTTCCTGTGCAAGCTCTTAATTCATTGATCTCCAGAAGGTGTTGAAAAGATTTTCTGAGAGGGTACCTGAGGGTCCTATTTTCTCTCAAGCACAATTCCTCCCGATTAATGATGGTTGTAGGTCTAGAACTAGTAATAATTTGTGTTCTGAGTCCTAAAAAAAGGGTTTAACACAGTGCTCATCACAGCACCCACTGTTTTCTGCTAGACAGGCACTGTTTCCAGCCTTATTCCTAAGCATCAGCGTGCACCTCAGATCCACATCAGTATGGCATTCGCTCATCTATAAAGTGCACTGGGATGCAGGATGTGATATGTGGGATACAGGCTAAACAGAGAAATAAACTACTCACAGTGCTTTGCAAACAGAAGGTTGGCCAAATCTCTACCTCAGAGATAAGATAATCTAAAAATAATAACTACAAATGATTAACTGCTGTCAGAAAAAGAAAAAACAACTCAGACATTTTAGAACAAATAAGAACTTTCTAAACATATTGATCCTTTTTCAGTGTTCATCTCCGGCTAATGATTAAACAAAGTAAATGTAGACATTGCTTTGTTTCACATGCCCCTATTTACCTACCCTTATCTGAATTTGGGAAGCAAAATCAGAAAATAAAAGGGCTGCTGGAGGAAAAACAAATTAGTTTTCAAATCACTGGGTCTAAGTTCTTCCCAGCAGCTTTCAGATGCTGCCAGCTCAGACACAAAGAGGAACAGCTGTGAACCAACAAGACTGAGGATCAGAGATGAGTCCACCGGCTGCTGCAACATCTCTGGTACAAGAATTTTCCTTGGGCTCTTGGGAGGCTGCTAGGGATAATGCCAAACTACATTTAAAGTGCATTTCTGTATGTGCGTGTGTTTATACTGCAGGGTTTTCACTGAGAAACTTCTCATGAGTGAGACACAGGTAGACAAATGGAAGTCTCTGTGTTGGGACAGGAGCCTCAGAGTGCATTAGTAGCACTGAAATGACATAATGGAGTTCAGGTGCAGCATCTTGATGAGCTCTGTGCAACGGTCTCGGTGCTCCCATCTGTATCGGCAGGGAGCAGGAACTCTTTCTTCAGATTTATGTCAGGAAAAGCTCTGTCTTAGCCTTCAGTGGAGCCTCTTTGGAGAGGCTTTTAACCCGTGGCTTGGGAGGTGCTTTAAAACCGCCATCTGTGTGTGCTTTACCTCAGGCTGCACAAAACCTTCTGACTTGTGATCATGACAATTATTAGCTGGTCCTGCATTTGGAAAACAGTCAGAAGTCCTGCTATTATATGATGTCCCCAAAAATCTATTAAATGTTTCAATAGTTTTGAGAAAAATAAGAAGCACCGCCACTTCCCTCCCTACCTAGATGGAATGAGAATCAAGCATGACTTTGACCAGCAACAAGACGGTGAACATTTCACAGAGATGACCTTGCTTTACCATTGTCTTGAATGGAGGGAGCTGGATGAGTCGTCTTGAGCTCAGGCAGGGTGGCATGCATTTGGCTGCCATTTGCCCATTCAGAGCTCTCCTGCATGTACGGGTGCAAGCTACCGTCGTGCAATTATGCAATAATTGGAGAATGACTGGATGCATTTTTGTGGTTGTGACTCGGGAATAGCATCATGTTGGCAGTGTGCCTGAGCACTATGCACTATTACTGACACCAGTGCTTGAATAAGAAGGTTTGCCATTCCTGCTGCAGAACATGGGAAGCTTTTCTCCTGCTGTGAGTGAGAAAGTATCAAGCTGTACCTTCATCTTCTGAGCAAACCACTACAAAGCAAAGGGTTTCTCTGTAGTCATTGGACTGGGAACACACTGCAGAGGTGCTGCTAGTGCCAAAGAGACCATACTGCCAGTCTCCATGTCACATCCTCCCAGCAAGCTCAGCCTCCTGCCCTGAGGAGCGACTCATCAAGGAACCTGTTTGTCCTTTCTTTTGCTCTTGTTGCCCATGGGAGGCGATGGTAATGCATACTGGAAGGTACTGCTACAGAACAGACCAAGCCTGTTTCTGAGCTTTTCTAGCTGCTGAGATGAAGAAGGAACAGAATTTCTGCTCTTTCGAGAAGGTTAGGTATCTCTGAGAAATACAGCGTGCAAGAGCTAAGTATCATACTCTGCTACCTCACTAACTTGAGTCTGCCAGGTGCCAAACACTGCTGGAAACCTCCCAGTTCTGTGGAAACTGACAGAGTCTGCATGCTCGTGACTCTATTGCATATCAGAGAATCAGAACCTTGAGAAATTACAGACTCTTAGCACAGAGGCTCCTTGGGACTGTGAAACATACCCCTGAGAATTATGAAACAGAAAGAAGGATTCCTCAGTGTTAGAGCCTGCTGATTCTGTAAGAGCATGATACACATCACCCCACGAGCCTGTCCTAGAGCTGAATCAATGCCATTGTACCTTGCACCATTTCCTTACAGTACTGCTTTCCTGAGTGAGTCACTAGGGTTGTGATCCCTGGTTTACATGCTTCTGAAATCTTGTGCAATGTTGTCAGGACTGTTATGCAGTTGGCAGTTGCTTTATGTGTTTATTGCAAGAGTTTTATAAAAATAAAATAGTTGTTTTGGACAAAATAAATGACATACACGCCAGGTTTACTGCTGTAACACAGTAGGTTTGTAGAAGGCGGTGGCATGGGGAAAGGAAGATTGAACCCAAGCATTGGCATGGTAGCCAGACCTTCATTTGTTTGTAATTGCTTTTTGTGCTGTTATTTCAACCCATTCTTTTAGCTGTCTACCTGCAAGTGGTAAAGAAAGAGACGACACTGTCATTGTGCACATGAACTGATGTGGTTTTACTGCATTTGGCCACACACTGAAATGGGATATGCTGGTACAGAGCGCAGCCACAGGTCTTATCTCTGCTGCTGCTTCCTTCACAAAAGAATAATCTCCACATCAACAGTTTTCCTACCTTGGCTTGATAAGGTTGCAATCCTACCTTTTGCTGTTGGTCAGAATGCAGAGATTAAAAACACTCAGTTGATGCAAACGGTGGGCTGATACAACACACAGATGGGGTGTAGATGTGCTTCACACAACAGAGAGCAGAACTGAAGGGGAACATGTCGCCTGGAGGCAAGACGCCTCTTTAATTGATAATGGCAAGGAAAATCAAATACCATATTTGCTTTTTCCTGGAGTATATTGAGACTGATCATAACTAACATCTGTTCATGTTAAGCAAATACTTGTCATGATTTAAACTTCTGTTTGCATACAACTCCGAGTAGTGCATCTTAAAGTCATACATATTCATATAGAATGAAGAATGCATAATGTCTGCATAAAAAGATAAGCTGTATGACTATATATGAAGACAACAACTACAATTCTCACAGCACTGTCATTGGTTAATTTTAAAATATTCAAGCATTATTTAAAAAACAGTAAGCTGAACTTAAAACTACACTACGAAAAATTGTATAACTGAAACAATGCTGACTGGATTTCCTCAGTATTAATCAATTTTAATGTTTATCTTTTTTTTTTTCTTTTTTTTTTCTTTTTCTAACACTTTTGTTAATTAGCTGTTGTTTTAACCTCCAGTAACATGATCAGATTTCTTCTGCCTCTGGGCAATTGAGTTATGCTCTGATCTCGAGTTCTAAGGGAAATGTTCAATTTTGTTTTTTTCCACAGTTGAATAAACAGTACCATGTATACTATCTCTTGTGTTAGAATAGTGTTGTCTTCACATAAGACTCAAATAATGGTATTAGTCATTCATTTCCTTGTACACATACACCCTATTGCGTGTTGACAGGTTTATAAGGATGCAGTGGCAGCCGTGGGTGCTGGGAAGCTCCTAGACGACAGCCTTTGAATCCTTGCAGTCCTGAGCAATGGTGCCTGAGTTAGTCTGTTTATTGTCTGCTTTCTCTCCCAGATGCTTGACTTGTCTGAAAGATTAATACATTAACAAGAGTGGTAAGGTCCAGGGTTGCACATCTTTAAGACATGTTTATTAGCAGATGGCACATGAAATTCAAAGGTCACTGTGGAAGGTAACATTTTAAAGTGAAACAACAATATTTATGTTCAAATACTATGCTGATGAGATCATATGGAAAATTGTTTCTGATTAAATTAATTTATAAATAGCTACGATATATTTATTGAAGACTCCCAATGCCACTTATAGTCTTCTTTCTCTTTTACTATCATTCTCTAATTTATGTGGTAATACAAGACCTTATGTAAACATACTAACAGCAGGAAAAAAAAAAATCTGTACTGGATGGACAATCCAACTTTCCTAAATACTTGAAAATCTAGTGTGAAACTTGTATCCATTGTCTGCTCCTTAAAGATAATATTCTGTATAAGAGTTTTTAAGACCTGAAAGAATTTTTAACTTACTTCTGAATTCTCTAGGGTAAAATTCACCCTGCAGACATAGGGACTCACTGCAGATAACTATCCTATTTACTGGCAATATCACGTGCTACAGTACACTGGAGAAAAATCATGTTATGCTACTTAAAGATAATCCATACAATAAACAGAAAATCCTTTTCTTTAGGGTTTCCATAGGAAGATTGACTGTCTCATAGTTCATTAGTAAATATTATCAGTAATACTAAACCTGAAATCCTGCTTATCCTCTCAAATCCTTGTCAAAAACTACGCAAATTCAAATGGAAAGTTTTTGCACAGGTCTAAAAGGGCAACTAAGCTCTTAATTAATATTTCTTATCTACAGTGCCACACAGGCATTAAAATGCAAAGGATTTAAATGGTACTTACTTTTCAAGTGATCCATTTTCAACTTTCATAGCCCCTTCCACTGGATCCAGTCCTTGTTCTGAAAACTGTTTCAAGGCACTTAACGCTGCCTAAATAAAAAATGAATTGTTAAAAACCCACTGACACAACTGTGTTAATACCAAATGGAGGAGGATGTATATTTTGGTATTTTGAAGCCATTTATACTGCAGAGCTTGTAAAGAGGGTACAGAACAGCACCATGATAAGCAACTGTGTTTGTGCACAGGTTTGGAGATATCTTCTTCTTCCTGGGTGTAGAAATGATTTCTGTATGTGCTAACAAAAGCAGTATATCAATAACATGATATACTTTTAGGATTTTTGCCTCTCTGGCTAGAAAAGACTCTCCAACTTCCCCCTGTGCTTTCTTAGATTTCACACTTCCTGGAACTTCCTATGGAGCTTGCAGATCTTGTCCTGCAGATGACTGCAGAAGGTGTGAGCAACAGGTAGATGGGCAGCAGGGCACTGCCAGCATCCCAAAGCTGGAACCCGAACAACACAGCAGACTGATGTCTTATACATTAATGAACTGTGCTAAACAGGGTAAGCTAACGTGGGTCAACTATGAAGCATCAGAGTAATGATCAATTTTTAGCTCACATTTTTCTGCATAATTGCATTTTTTGTTGACAGAGTTCTCTCTCAGCTTCATGAGTCCTGCTTTAGTTCTGAGAGGCACATTGTTCTTCTTTCCCCTAGCTGCTTTGGCAACAGACAAATGATTTTTGTAATTAATTTAGCAAAGGTTGATTATGAAACTCTCAGGCACCACATGCCACGCTTAGAAAACACACCCAGAACAATAAAACAAATGAAGCCTCTACTGTCTCAAAGGTGAAAGGCAAAGCAGAACTTTCTATTTAATCACTCCCACCTAAGATGCATTTATCACAGGGTGGAAAAAGAGGTGGCTTTCCACAGACACTGTCACCCAAGGTGACATTGCAAATACTGGAACTGACTGCAGGTTCTCTGGCACTGCTGCTGAAGTTGAAGCCAGCAATTGCTGTTGAGAGAATTGGAAGTCGCTCTCTTTGTCATTGCTGGGATAGAAAGAATCAATGTCTCTATCTTCATTTCCCGTTCCTTTTGGACAGCAGAGGCTCTCTCAGGAACAGGAGCTGCCATTGTAATGAAGTACTAGATTTGCTCCCAAACTAATTCTTTGCCTGGATTCTCTCAACAGTTCCTTCCCTTGAAAGGTATGTTTATACAACTTAAATATTATCAGACAATGTGTATTTTGGCAAGATGAATAACAGTGCAAAAATTGCCAGGCTGCCCTAAACTAAAAGACCGTGTATCCCAGATTTGTCTATAGTAATGACTAGCTGCCAAAGCTTCAGAAGGCTTTACACGGTACTCCCACCCATAATGCATGGAGAGGAATCTTTTCGTTTGTGAGGTTTCATGGTTTTTGTGCTAACATGCAAATAAAAAGCTAAACACTTCTTAAAAATCAGATTATCACTGTTACTTTTTGTCCACTCTTCTTTTGCCATATGCTCTGTGCCCCCTGTCCTGCTCTCTACTAGTTCTTTCTTTCCATCCGTTCATGTAACGATTCCCTTCATCTTAAATCATCTGCTTACTACTTTTCCATGCTATGGCTGGACCTCAGACCTTCACCTCAAACACAGCTTCACCCGTTAAAGGATCTAACAGTTTTATCATCCTTCAGTATCCTTCCTTTCCCCATTTATTCTAGTTTTCTTGACATTTGGTATATTTACATTTTCTTATGAGACATCTCTTTCTCTGCCACCTGACAGTGTCTGCCATTTCAGAAGTTTATTCTCAGCTCCTATAGGCTCTGATCACCATCCACTTTTCCATTCTGGATCTCGATCACACAGTGAAATCACTAAGTTTGTTCCAGCCAAACCAATTTTTCCTAGTGGCAACAAGGTTTTTCTTCTCTCCTCTCCACTGGTTTCTTCCAGTAACCCAACACCTTTCTACATCCTAATTTCTCCCATCTTCTTCTCTTTGTGGGATTATTTCCAACACAATGCAAGCATTGCTCAGTAAGTGAGGGAGAGGCTAGAACTGGGCTCCTGTGCTTCCTTACACAAGGCTGTTTCTGTATTGTATTTCAGTTGATCATGGGCTATCAACTACCAGCCACAAACAATTCAAGGGGTAGGGACTGGCAGGCAAGAATCTCCTTTCTTCTCAAATCCATTTTTTACTGATTGACATCAACAAAGCAACCAGATCTCATTTGTTCTTATGTATGGTAGCCCAGAGAACTTTACTAGGTAGTACTGTGAGAAGGAAGCTGAGACATCTGCTCCTCCTACAGCTTTATTGCTATCCCAGCTATTTTTTTTAATCTACCTTGTTTACTTTCTTTAATATCCATTCTTAGCTTCCTGGTCTGACGTGTGAACTGTAAACTTGTTGTGAAAGGATGTACAGGTTATTTGTTTGCACAGTGGCTTAGACTGAGAGGCCCTGATCATAGTAACAAGCAGTGCCAAGTAATGCTTCATTCAAAATTAGATCACAAAGTAATCATGTGATATGCAGGACAGATTGATCTTGCTAAGCGGTCACTGAAACCCTCAAATCATAAAGAGATTAATTGGACCAACCCAATCTTCCTTTCCAGAATTGCTTTGAATAAGTACATATGTTACTCACTACTGTTCTACTCACAGAACTGGTTATTGCAAGGCAGATCAAACAAATTACAGAGCAGACTTAATAGCTGCTTTTCAGAAAACAAAACAAAACTGCTTTGGAATGTCCTGGAGGAATATGAGCCACTGTCTCAAAGGGAAAGTCTTTTTCCTCTCCTATCAAGAAGGGAAGAAGTACTGCAATACACAATAATGAAATCCTTTGCCTGTAAGCATGGATCATTACTATATGGGTGTCAATGATATAAATATAGAACAATTCAAGGAAACATATCAAATGAAGGTAAGATTAAAGATGAGTAAAGACAGACATTCTTAGTAAGAACACAACGTCCAAATCCTAATTCTTGTAATTTGTTATGACCTCATTTCTCCATTTCATCCTTCTTCAAACCATGCCCTTCCCAAATCAAAATGTGATATAAAAGGTGAGATCTCAGATATATCATATTACTAAATCCAAATTATAAAAGAGTCAAGCAGCAGGAAAGCAATCCTGTACTTGGTATTCCTGACCTTCCGGGCAGAAGTGTCAGGTGCTGGTGTGAACACTGCTGAAGAGCCAGCCCTCTGCATCAGTCCTCATGAATGGCCTTCTCACCTTTGCTGCTCTGGAAGTTGACAATCTTTTCAAAATCTCAGGCTTCTCACTATTGAATCTCTACTCCCTGTCTTCTGCCTCATTCCCTTGACTTTCCCAAGCCAATCCAGTGTCCCTGGTCTTCCCTCATTAATACCTACTTCAGAGTTTGGACTTTTTAACAGCAGAGGAAAACACCTCTACTTCTCTACAAATCTCCCCCTACCTAGGCCTCTTCTTTTTCCCACTTCTAAATGCTCTCCCATTCAGGATCTCCAGCTGCTCTCCTTCCTCAAGTCCTCCCAAACTCTTACAACTTACAGACCCTCTTTATCTTCCAGTTTCCTAATGTATTCCAGGTTTACATGAAATTTGATTTCTTTTGCATGGAAAAATGTCTTTCTCCCTGTAGGTTACCTGTGGAGGAAGCCTAACTACATATATCCTGACTTCTGCAACAACTTTTGTATTTTGGGAAAGTTCCTTTCATTTAAAAATATCTACTAGTGGGAGGTGACTGAAGAGCAGTAGACCGAAGATGGAGTGAGATACTTTGGACCTTAATAGATATCCTTAATTCTTCTCCTTGCCCTGTAATACTCCTAGGCAGGCATGAAGATGTTGGATTCAGGAAGGAAGCTAGTAGCTGAAGGCTGTGACCTGAATAATTAGCAGTGACACAGAACCCAAGTAAACTGCAGTGAAGAAGAGCTACAAGCAGACATTAGGCTAATTTAATCCATGATTCAATTCTATTAGTCCCATTGGATTTACATGGCTTGGCTTAAATTTAACTGGTGAATGGCAGATAATTTAGATTAAATGAAAAGGAAAGAAAAGAATGGAACATTTGACAGTGAATCTGGTGAACAATTTCCTCTTTTCAAGGCTCAACACTTCCTTCCATTGATATTTTTCTTACAATAGAGCATCTGCACAGATACAGAGAATTTTTTCTCTCCCCCAGAAGATTTTACAACTGTTTTGTGAGTGAAGCCCCATAGGTTACAGAACAGATGTCCTTACACATTTCTTGTATCACTTGTTTTCTATGTAGCTACAACAGTGCCAAAAATACGATGCCAACAGGATGCACTGCGCTGCTAGCTGTTTGTCTTGGCTGCCATTTCCATTATTACTGTGTGTGTATATCAGGACAGGGATGGATGTTTCCAGTCAGTTTTTAACTTTCCTCAAGTCAATTGGCAATTAGTAAATAGCATTCAAACTTGCAAATATTCTTCCTGTTTCTCACTCTGGGGATTAAGCATCTTGTAATGACAATCTAGTAACATTAGATCATACTTTTAGCAAGAATTGCAGACAGGCACTACACTAGCCCATGTGCATTTAAGCCCACATCCTCATGACAACTTTTTCCCATTTGTTTTAGCTTATATGTACTTCATGCTTTTCCCCTTAAATCCATATTGCATTTCAGATTAGTCTATGAAACTGAACATTTTCATTTTGTTGTTTTTCTGAATGAATAAAGGGTCCACAGTAGACAATAAAGGACAGAAGGAATAGGGGAGGTAGGAGGGATGGAGATGTTGCCCTCTACATCAAGGAAGGAATAGAGTGTGAAGAGCTGTCCCCAAAGAATGGCCATGAGCAAGTGGAAAGCCTGTAGGTGAGAATTAGAGACAGTGGCAACAAAGAGAGACTTGTGGTTGGGATCTACTACAGCCCACCTGATCTAGTAGAGCCTGTTGATGAAGTCTTCTTCCTCCAATTACAGAAAGCATCACATTCATAGGCTTCTGTCCTACTGGGGGACTTCAACCACCCTGATATCTTCAGGAAAAGTAGTATGGCGAGTTGTAGGCTATCTAGGAGGCTCCTGGAATGCACTGAGGATAATTTCCTGAGACAGGTAATAGATATCTCCACAAGGGGGGATGCAATGCTGGACCTGTTGCTCACCAATACAAGTGAACTGATTAGTGACACCAGGATTGGAGGCTGCCTGGGCTGTAGTGACCATGCAGTGGCGGAATTCATAATCTTGAGAGATACTGAACAGGGAAAGAGTAAAGTCAGGAAGCTTAATTTTAGGAAAGTAAAATTCCAGCTCTTTGGGGAATTAGTCAAGAAAACTGCCTGGGAATCTGTCCTCGGGGACAAAGGGGCAGAGCAGAACTGGCTCATCTCTAAGGAAATTTCCTTGGGGCACAAGAGTTCTCCATTCCCAGGTGGAGGAAGTCAGGAAAGGAAGGTAGGAAACTGGCATGGCTGAACAGAGTCTACTGGTCAAATTTGGAGAGCAAGAAGAAAATGCACAGGCAGTGGAAGCAGGGACAGGTAACCTGGGAGGAGTACAGAGATTCTGCTAGGCTATGTAGGGCTAGGGTCAGGAAGACCAAGGCCCAGCTGGAACTGGACTTGGCAAGGGGTGCAAAGAAGCATAAGAAAGGCTTTTATAGGTACATCAATTGGAAAAGGAAAATCCAGGAGGGCATTCTCCTCTAGTGAGCAATACAGACAGGTGAGTAACAACAGACTGAGGCTGAGGTACTCAAGAACTTTTTGCCTCAGTCTTCACTAGCGACTATTCTATACACAGCCCTCAAGTGGATGGTTCAAAAGGAGGGAACTGGAGGAGCAAAGACCTTCCCGCTGTAAGTGAAGATCATGTTTGCAAGTACCTGAGAAACCTGTATGCCCATAAGTTTATAGATCCTTATGAAATGCATCCCAGAGTTCTGAGGGAACTGGCTGGTGCAGTCACCAAGCAACTCTTGATGATTTTTGAAGTCATGGTGATTAGGTGAAGTCCTTGTGTCCGGAAAAAAGGTAATATAGCACTCATTTTTAAGAAGGGTAGAAAGAGTGACCCAGTGAATTACCTACCTGTCAGCCCCACTTCTTGGCTGGTGAAGATCATGGAGTAGATCCTCCTGGAAGCTATGCTAAGGCACATGGAAGAGAAGGAGGTGATATGGGATAATCAGTATGGCTTCACCAAGGGCAAGTCCTGCTTGATCAATCTTTTTGCTTTTATGATGGTGTAACTGTGTCAGTGGACAAGGGAAAAGCCACTGATGTCATCTATCTGGACTTCAGTAAGTCCTTTGACATTGTCCCCAAAAATATCCTTCTCTCTAAATTTGAAAGATATAAGTTTGATGGTTGAACTACTTGATGGATGAGGAACTGGTTACTAGATTATATCCAGAGAGTGGTGGCCAATGGCTCGATGTCCAGATGAAAACTGGTGACAAGTGGTGTCCCTCAGGAGTCAGTACGTGGACCAGTGCACTCTAACATCTTCATCGATGACATGTACAGTGTGACTGAGTACACCCTCAGCAAGTTTGCAGACAACACCAAGCTGTGTAATGCATTTGACATGTCCAAGGGACAGGATGACATCCAGAGAGACCTAGACAGGCTTGAGCAGTGGGCCCAGGTGAACCTCATGAGGCTCAACATATTCAAGTGCAGGGCCTTGCTCCAAGGTTGTGGCAACCCCTGCTATCAGTACAAGCTGGGACATGTAAGAATAGAACATAGCTCTGCCAAGAACTTCGGGGTACTGGTGTATGGCAAGCTGGATACGAGCCAGCAAAGTGCCCTTACAACCAAGAAAGCCAACTGTATCCTGGAACTGCATCCAAAGAAGCGTGGTAAGTAGGATGAGGGAGGTGATCCTGCCTTTCCACCCTGCACAGGTGAGACCTTACCTGGAGCACCGTGTTCTGGTGTAGAGTCCTCGGTGCTGGAGAGGTGTGGATGTTAAGAGTGCATCCAGAGGAGGGTCACAAAAAACCTCCAAGGGATGGAACACCTCTTGTACTAGAACAGGTTGGAAGAGCTGGGGCTGTTCAGTCTGGAGAAGTGAAGGCTTTGAGGAGACCTGATAGTGGCCTTTTGATACCTAAAGAGGTGCTATAAGAAGGAAGGGGACAAACTCTTCAGCAGGGTCTGCTGTGACTGGACAAGCAGAAATAGTATCAAACTAAAGGAGGGGAGATTTAGATTGTATATAAGGAAGAAGTTTTTTACAATAAGAGTGATGAGGCACTGGAACAACTTGCCCAGAGAGGTGGTGGATAACTGGAGACAGTCAAGGTCAGGGTGAATCAGGCTCTGAGCAGTTTGTCTGCTTTCTAAGCTAAAAGAAATGGTGTCCCACAAAGCAGGAAGGTTCTTCTCTGCTCTATGACAGCTGAGGCCTCAGAAGGCAATATCATTTTGTGCAACAACTCTGCAGAAATCCTGTCTGCATCAGTAAGGGCATACATTTCATGACTTTTTAATGTGTAGCTTTAAATTTCACATTTAAAGGCTATTGAAACAAAAAACCAACATCACAGCTGTTGAGGTGAGTTTGAGGACTTAGTATTCCAAAGTTAGGCAACTATTAAACTCTGTATGTATTTAAAAATACTGTTCTTGCTGACTATTTTTGCTTCCTTTTGATGAAGATATTTCTGACCAAGCTTCCACCTTTACTTGTCCACATCCAAAACTGCACACACAGATGCATAAAGGGAAGAAATATCTGTATGTGTAGACTTACATACATGCATATGAGATTTGACTTCTTAACATCTTCATTTAATCCCCCTGGATTCACCAGGTTGGCAACATGTAAGCTAAAATGAAATGAGGAGACGGTTACTGAAACAAATCCCTTTTCCCAACAGCTTCTGTTCTAAATGATTTCACTACACTGGAAGTGATAATTTCTGCTAGAAGTTCTCACTGCTTTCCTCACAATGTTCTGTTCTCCTCAGTTGATTAGATTTCATGTGAACCGATGTTAACATCTGTTTAAAAATTAAATTCAGACAGGCTTTTCACACTGCACAATATAAACCTTAATTAAATGACTTTAAGCCCTTTCCTCGCACCGTTTTTGATATGCATGAAAAACGCAGAGTTATAATCTGATTAGCTCACGTAATTTACATGGAAGCAGCATTTTCCAAACTGATTAATGTCTGCACAAATGAACAGTCACCTGATAGGCACTACAATTAAGGATACTGATTGCGGCTGTCAAGAGAAGAAGGCTGGAGGATAGAAGGAATCCAGTATCTTTGAACTAAGGAAGCTGCACAGACATAGCTTAGAACAAGTCCCATGCAGTAGTTAATGCTATCCCAAGGCAACTCATGCATTCACCAGTTAAAATGACATATAATCAACGTAAACTCTGACCTTGCCAGCTTTCTGGGGGTAATCATAAAGTAAGGATTAACTGTTCTTGAACAAACTTTCCTACAGATTACACAGAGCTTCTATCAGCAACAGCAATCATGTCACCTTCATCCACCTAGTTTTATTGGACACACATACTCATGGTTTGAAACCCTCCATGCCACTCAATACTACAAGAAGTGGATGGAGTGAAAAATACTATTGAACACGGCATTTTATTTCTGCAGATCTTCAACAATCTACTTCAGTAAAGGGACTAGCTGAGTTAACAGTCAAGAGTCACTTAGGAAGTGGTATATTCTAGCATGTGAACTATCACACTAGATAACCCATCACCATAGTTGGGACTATGAAATAATTTCAGAAGTAATAATTGGCAAAGCATTACCTTTAAACCTATGAAACAGCAGCATGATTATCTGAGGCAAGACAGTTCTATTGCTTTAATGGTGATTCAAAAGTTTCTGGCCACAAGGAGAGAAAACCACATGAAAAGAACTTAATTATTAAAATAATGAAAAGGTATGTTTGGGGTTTTTTTTTGTTGTTTGTTTGTTTGTTTGTTTTGTTTTGTTTTTAATGAAGAGTACCTGATCAAACAATATGGAATAAGAAACTTAATATTAGAATAAGAGATTAATCAGGGGCAGAAATGCTGGTCTGTTTGCCAACTTTGAATTCATTTTTACTTTCAGGTGAGAGTAAGACATGAAGGGACAGCTTCAGGTAAGAAACTCAGAGAGGAAGTGTTCTTAAATCTGCATCTTCTCAGACTTCTTTCTCTTCACATATACTCTATTGTGAGGAACAATATTTTCAAGTGATAACTTAATGCTAACTTTGCATTACAATTGATGCTGGAAATCAGTAAATTAGTAATTCATTCTGAATATCTCAGAATAGGTTTCAGTTTCGGTGCTAGTATCTACTGAGGTGTGTCTATATCCTCTAATAGTGAAGAAGTGAGGTGTGAAAGCTTAGCCCAAGTTTCAACAGTTAAATCCTAATCAAGCTCCCTTCGTCAGGTCATTTCACTGCCTTTTCAGTCTTTACTGGATCTCAACTAAAAGCTTGTAAATTCTTTAAAAGTGTATTTATCTTTAAATTTCTCATTTTTCCTTCAATTGTTATAAAAGAAAAAATAAAGATGGAAAGAATAATGCATCATCACAACTTATTAAACGGCATAGTGAAAATGATTTAAATTTCCAAGCATTTACTCCATATGCAAGAGAATTCCACCAGACAGCAATTAAAATTCAAATTAATCTTGCTTACAATTTTGTATCTTCAGCCAGAAGCTACTTAAGTATTAACTTTCAGAAGGAGGTACACACCAAAGTAACAGAGGTTCATTCGGTAATTACAGATGAGGGCATTTAGATGCTAGTGATTGGATGGACAGGTAGAGGTTCATACAATCTAGGCAACACTCAAAAATGGTTGAGAAGCTGCAGACAAAAATAGTAAGAGGTTTTAAGAAGTATGACTTCAAACCTAAAACTGAAAACAGCAGAATGTATATCCTTAGGCAAAATGCTGCACCAGCAGGGAAGAAAGGCTATGAATCACTGTCTCTTTCACCACTGAAGGCTGGAAAATATCCTTGTCAGCTGCGTTCTCAGAAAAAAAATGGTTTATTTAATTATTTATTTCTAGGCATTTCTACACATCCCTGTGTAGATTTGCAAGTCCAGTGTCATTAACCCTACGTGTGCCGCAGGAGAAAGTGATTTAAAATAAGTGGACCAAGCTTCTTGGCTGCGTAAGATTTCAGGGTGACTTCTAAAACACAGCACAACAGACCATCCCCTTCATCAGCCTGATGGTCACAGTTCTGTACTCCTTCATATCACTTCCCCAGTACTTAAATGAGGTAAAGACCCTGTCATTCTCCACTGGGCTCTGATGCATATTGTTAATAATGTACATGTTGCCAGAACTTGTTCCAATAAAACGAATGAGTTCTAAACCGTGTTGCATTTAAACAAGATATAAGCATTTATTCCACTATTTAGGCAGTTTTCTTAGGCAAGTGCTGATTTAAACTCACTGAATACTAAAAGATTTTTGTGAACTCTCAAATCCAATTCATATCAAAATTAATATACAACAAAATAATACAGAAATTGATATACAAAAAACAGTATACAACGAAGTTGTAAAGATTACGTGATACTCTGCTTACTTCAGCATGGTTATATTTCCATGCAAAGTAAACTTTACCTGTAAAACACAATCATTAATGTTTAAATGCTTTTCATCTCTACTTGCAAGTATGTTCTTCATAAGACAAAATGGCACCCAAGGACAAGAAGTAGTTTTATTACTCTTGTTTTTCTAGATATGAAATAAAGGGAGAGTGCACAAGCACAAACATGGCTGGCCAAGATTATGCACTTTTGTTAGTTTACGTGCATTTTATCATAGCCCAAGAGAGATGGGGAAATTCTGAGAAAAAGTATGCAATAATGGAAAATAAAACCACATGACTGTAATTCAAGTTTCTCATTCCTTCCTCTACCACACAGCAAGGTAATATTTTCATTAATATTAAATACTTTTCACAACATAGCAGATTAAAAGATTTACTTCAAAGAGAAACAGGTGAGAGCCTCTAACAAACTTGTTTTTTTCATTGAAATGGATTTTTGTTGAAATGTTTTAAAGAATATCTTTTTATTCCAGTGTTTTAGAAAAGAATTCTTTATTTTTGTTCATCAACATTTGACACATTACTATTTTTAAAGTCTGTACATTTTAATTTAGATAAGGGATTGATTTCCTTAATATCAAATTCCTTGGTTTTAGCTGTTTTAAAATGAAAGAATGTTTGTTCAAGTCCATTAACGTAGATTATAAGTGTGTGCCAGTCTAAATATGACAAGAAACTTGACTTTGAAGACAAAAGCAATAGATTACACTTAATACAGAGGGCTGTCCACTGGCGCAGTCAAGCAGTGCATTAGAGCTTGAACAATGGAGTGTTTAGGGATCTGGATTCTTGCATTACAACATCTCCAGCAAAGCCCACATACTAAATTGCGTAGTATCTCTGTTTTTGTGTAACTCTACTCTTGCAATCTACATACAGGCATTCAGAGAAGGATGCTTTCACCCTGAAAGCAGTAAGGACCAATCCCTCTCTTCATTCTCCAAGTCTCATTTTACAAGTGTGCGTGTATGTCCAACAAAGTACCAAATCTAGATTGACAGCTAAAAGTGTTATATTTAGCACATATGGCATGTAATTAGAAATCTGAGTGTTACCAAAAGGCAAAAGTTTTTCATTGTGATCTCAGTGTATTTTTATACTGCATTAACCAGTATTTTTTTCCTAATTGAAGTTGATTTAAGTGAGATCAGAGTCAGGCCCAAGAGCTACACACCGAAATTCTCATCTGAAGCAGTTTGTAATGTAATTTTGTCCTTGCTAACTGTTGATGGCTTATCCTCATCCCATTTTAACCTACAACCATCAGCTCCTTTAATGGAAGTGCCTATAAAGATCTTCTCTAAAATATGCTTTTCCAGCACACTTAATGTCTTTTAATGTCTTTCCAATTAAATCCAGATGTGAAAAGCTTAAGGAACAGTTCTCAGGACTGAAAAAGATGACATAAATCTTGCAGCTGACAGAGATCCCACTGAGCTCAGTTGGGGAAACTCACAGAGGACTTCTTGTGGGCCAGAAAAGCTGCTGGGTATAAAGACAGATGTGTATACTCCTATTAAAAAAATTTAAATAAAAACTGACTCCTACAATGAGGTATCCACAATTATCAGGGACATTACTAACTCAATCCCTCAATGTGCTGAGCACATCCTGTGTGGCACAGATTTCCCTCATCTTTTCAGGAAGTTTATCAGAGTTGAAGGGGGTCACATCTGTTAAGGAAGGAGCACCTCACCTTTTAGGATTGCAGCTCTTAAACCAGTGGAGGGCTGATTCTGGAAAAGCTGTCTGTCTTCATCTCACACTGTATCAACAGGGAGATAGTGTGCTCAGCAAAGCAGGACTCTGAATTTCTGTTTCCTTTACCTCCTCCACAACCAGGTTAGCAGGCTAAGCTGTGATTTCAGTACAGAGGAGATGCTAAATGTGCTATTAATTATAAATTCTTACTAATCTGATGGGAAACTGGGCATTCCTAGTGACTGACTACCACTGCTGGGCAAGTGCTGTTTGTGCAGCTGTCAATTTGGGGTTTATTTTGCTGTAAGCACTTGCACACTCTCAGGTTTTTGTTTTTGTTTTATTTTTTATTTTCACAACAGTAGATCATCTTGTTTTGCCCCTCCCCAACTGTTTGTAAATGTGGGCTCAGCTCAAGTCATGTCTTTTGGATTCACAGGAAATATCCTCCTCCCCCCAGACTGTGTTACAGAAAGTTTCTAGAAACCTGTCCAATCCTAACAGCTTTGATGCTTTTCCTATTCTCATGCTACTGACTTATTTTTGAAAGTGGTAACACAGCCAGACAGATCAATGATTTTTAAAGAGCTGTATGTCCATGTGAAACAAGAAAGAAAAAAAGGAAAAATCTTCCAGGAGAGCAGAAGGACATATTTCTAAATGAAGACAAAGTTTGAGCCCATGTTTATCACTGACAGGAACTTCAGTAGAGATACTTCGGATACTATTAGTTTCATTTTTCTATTCCCATTACAATATTTTAGCACTGTTGTCCTGAGTCGGTGTATGGAACCATGAAACTAGGTAACAATCCATGGACAATCTTACTTACTCAGATATAACAATGAATAATTGAACATGGGATGTAGACAATAGTGCAGACCTAACTGAAAGTGGAAGGCTCCTAGACACCCTGACAGAGCACTTGAAGATAAAATTCCTCCAGATCTCTACCTGCTTTATTTTCCACAATGGCCAGCACTTTTAGACCATCACTCCTGCAGGGCTGAAGGCTGGATCTGACTCCCACCGAAATCAGCATTTCGTGACCATCACTCAGGAGACACGAGGAATGCCCTTCCCTTGGAATGAACTGCTGTCTCCATGAGGATCCCAGTCTTGGCTAGCTTAGGGAATGAGCTCAAATCTCCTGTGCTTTGCTGCCAGGGACCACCAGGACAGCTCTGATTTATAGTTTTTTCTTTGCAGTTTTATGATACAAGAATGTTCACTTGTAATTACAATAGCATTTTGTTGGCTCCCTGCCTTCACTTGGGTATGCACAACACCATATCCTTCATTCCAGCCTTTTTATGTCAGGACCCAAAATCTGAGAAGAAAATTGCACCAGAAGTATTATGAAGATGCTGCAGATCTTGCTGTCCCTCAAAGAGGTGACTCATGTATTTGTTGGTGGGGATGTGTGGCCAGCTGGATGGGACCTGAACTAGAAGTCAGGAGGAGAGACAGACAAAATTCTTTTTCAAAAGGACACAGAATGAAGAAACAAAAATTTTAAGAGAACATCTCAGTTTTGAGGAAAGTCTTTCTAAGTCCTGAACAAACGGCAGTCAAAAAATCACAGGGAAGTGCCATACATGACCACTGGGCTGTTGAGTATGTGTGGGGTGACACATTCATACTTGTTTGCTCTTATGTGTGAAAAATTTCAAGAGATTTCTAATTCATTTCAAAGTGAGTGAAAATACTTGAAATCTTGATGTGTTACGTGGGATAAAAAATCTGTTTCATTCATAAGAGTGACTCTGTCATTAATCTGCTATGTGACACTGGGGAACAAATTTAGCTGAATATTTTTCAGGCATATAATCAGCTCCCAACTTTGAGATCAAGTAGCACATTTTGATAATCAAGTAGCACATTTTGATAATCTTTTTGTGTAAATTTGATTTTGTCAGTTTCAGTAGAGGCACTTCTTTAAAGGAAATTCCAGGTATTTTAGATACCATTTAACAGTTAACTGTCAAACATTTTGCAAGTCTTTTGAACAAAGAATACTTCTGTGCAACTTTAATTTATAGTGCCATATATGTCCCATTTAAAGTGGCTGTGATTAAGAAGAAACACTGAGCTTAGATTTTTCTACTAAATGAGAAAAGTTTAAAGCCAATAAACTGTATCTAGGGTTTTAGCTGGAAGATGAAATAAAGGGCACGTTTGTTCCTGGTCACTGAGTTTTTAACCTGGGTCTGTTGCTCCTGCTGTTAAGCTCCTATACATTCCTCACTAGCACACAGCGTCCAGCAATCCCAGCTCTCAGAGTCAGGAATTAGAGGTGAACTGCAAAATAAAACAGCTTTTTAGGGAAGAGCTAATGTATGGCAAGTGCCATACACACTAACTTAAGAACAAAGCTGCAAAGCTTAGTTTTTTAAAAAAGGACTTCTTTCACAGACATTTTACAATTTGAGATTACAAGCATAAATTCCAATTTACCAATTGGATCTGAGGATTCTGACAGTATCTGGAAGACATGGAGAGCTCTGCTTAATCTGCTGAATGGAATGCCAGCTGTATTTCACCTAGTCCTTCAGTGCAGCGGATAGGTTGAGCCTTATGTTTGGACTCAGCTTTCTGAAGATGTGTGAACGTCTTTCAAGTGGCCCAAAGTTTGTCTTTACTGTACAGCAAGAAGGATGGAAAATGCCCTGGTTTTCTAGCAACAAAAGAAAACTATACTATTTTTGTACCCCCATTCCTTTTCCATGCTTGAATATGCTTTGTTTCTTCAAATAAAATACTTTAGCCTATCTTTTTACAGTACAGAAGCAGTATCATAACTAACTTCATTGTTTCTCCTTGTGCTTCACAGTTCTGTCTTTCAGGGACATTTGATTATTGCTTAAAGGAGAAATAGAAAATGAAGAAAGCCTAGTCTGCCTTCAACAATTCATCACTTCAATGATCAAGTTAAATGACAGCGTTGTAAAAAACTCTAGGAAAACTTTGATTATTTGCTTGTTTTTGGCTAGCCCAACCCTGCTATTGTACCAAGAAATTCAACCATTTCTTTAGCAAATGCAGGCTGAAGGATTAGTCCTTACTTAAAATCAGTATCTGCTACTTTCCTATCCACATTGGGAAGTGGAAGACGTAATTTTCACAGTATTATTTCAAATTTTCTATTTCCTACCCCTCTCCTTTTTAATAGATAGGCTAAATCTAAATCTAAATCTAAACCCTTAGATTCAGCATCTATTTCCATTTTTATGTTAATTTATCTGTACCTGAATTTGCTCCACAGTCAGTGATTCCCACTGTTGGCTGCTACTGAAAGAGGTAGGAAGATAAAAGAACTACTAACATTGTGGAACCAGGTGCTTCCAGATGTCACAGAATCACAGAATCACAGAATGACCAGCGCTGGAAGAGACCTCAAGGTGATGAATCTCCAAACCCCCCGCCTCAGGCAGGGCCACCAACCTCCACATTCAATACTGGACCAGGTTGTCTCTATGAATGCTGTCCTATGTGCTTTTTTGCTAAAAAGGGAACACACAGGGTTCTCTGTCACCCAGCAAGTGCTTAAACTGAGACATTACCAAGCAGAGAGGAGGTTTTCTCAAGAACTCTGACTTCTTAAATTCAGGAACATCTCCAGCTGGCAGCTCAGCAATGCAGATTAGGCACTCCTTGACTCTGATTAACGGAGCTCTGCAACTATGGACCTGCTTTTCCTCCACTTACAGTTACAGTCAAAGCAACCGACCCAGATACACGTCCAATAACTTTGCCGAACAGCTGGCTTTTAGTCTGGAAGATCTGCTAACGGCTATTTTATCATTTCGTTCTAGCAGCTATTATTAAAATCTATTAACCACAGATGTCAAAAAGAGCTTATGCAAAATCTTGCTAGTTACAAAATAACCTGTCAGGGTTAGATTCAATAAAGAATTTAGGTGCTTACAAATTAGGCACTGTAAGAGCAAGGTTTTAAATAGCACATCCTTGGAATAAAATCAAAGGTCTAAAGTTAAGTACTTGGCTTCTTTATTTGGTGTAAGAGAAGAGGCGGGTTTCTCTGAAGAACCTGAGAAAGCCACGAGCTGGATGTGGAGCTACCTGTGGCTGAACTGCTACTCTCCAGAGTTCATATCAAAACCAGGTTCACACACAGAGGATCCGGGAGATTGGTCAGACAGGACCCACAGATACACGATCCTTCTCTAGGATAGCATTTCCAGCTCTACTACCTGAGCGCAGCTCAGTTTTCACTGAGAAGGTGACCACTGGAGAAGCAGGAAGAGGTGAGGTCGGTCCCCTTTTGTCAATGGCATGAGTGAAAGCATTTGTCCACCGTACAAAACAGATAGATTTTAGTTTCTTAGCTTTAAGCAAACAAGACACATGTCCCAGCTCCAACGTGAGAATCCAGTCTTCAGGCTCAGTGATAGAGAAGATTCAGCTGTTGAACTGGGCCACTATGCAGAAAGAATAACTCAAGATTCACAAGTGAAAGATATTGCATGAGAGAGCCTGACACTGTGAGCTAAAATGATAGTACCAATTACTGAGTTGTTCTGAGGAGCACCCTATGTCCCCAGGATAATTTCTGTTCTTCACCCAACTCTTGCTTTAACACAAAGCTCAAAAGTGGTAAAAGCAGAAACCATAATCTACTACTTCTGCCTTTCAGTGACTTTTTAACCTGTAGGATACAATCATATTCCTTATACTGTGCTTTCTCTTTGTGAGCCTGAGAGCGTTAACTTTCTGTTATCTGCTATACAGTGCCTCTGATTATCTGGGAAGGTAGATAAATAGCTATACTTGCATTAGTGTGCCTCCAGTGGCTTGTCATGAATACCTTCAGGCTGTGAAAGGAACAGAGTCTGAGTAAGCCAGCATTATCGTGTAAAGCATGGAAACGAAAAGTAACTGCTTCAGCCACAGCTGAGAAGAAAAGTCTTCAGGATGCTATTTTGCCTAATATTTATTCCTTATGATTCATTTTAATTAGTATACAGCTGTGTCTTACTAAAAGATTTTATTAAGATAAGTAATAGTGATCCTTAATTAGTCAAGCTGTCTTTATGCAAATGAATTCCAATAAGCCTCCTCATGCATTTAAACTCCATGAGAGGATTTCCAGGATCAGGCTACAAGCAGTTTTACTCTGCCACGATGGAGAGAAATTAAATTGTTTAAAATCAACACACTCACAATAGAAGCAAAAATACTAATGTAAAAATAAAAGGAAAACTATTAATTCAAATTAAAAGACAGTAAAACGATATGCCCAACCTTATTTTATGCTAAGAATTTGATATTTGTAGAGTACAGTGATGGCATAAAGGAAATGCTAGCTTTATAAGGCTACCACCAGAAGAGGAGAAAATGCACTCATAGCCATGCACACAGTACAATGATATTTTTCAAGCACAAATAAGACCTCACCGAAACCATGTTTGAGATGAATGTTATGCTATCCAGTTACAATAAAGAGAGAAGGAGATCAGACTTATTATTTCCTTCACAATGAAATCAGTATAAACAATTCATATAATGTTTGGACACCAAACTGCTGAAACAAAGAAGCCTAGAAAATCTCTTACAACCACCCACAGATTTCGCATGCTAGCCTGTGATTATACAACTGGAGAAGATCATTCCAACTGCCATGTAAACCAATGTCAGTCTGCAAAAGATAGTACCACAATGGTTCTAATAAAAAATAAAGCAAATTCCTGGAACAGTCATCAGTAAGGAACACTTCTACATTTACCTAACCATTTTCCCCGTAAATAAGGAATACTTTGCTTAAATTTAAAGACAACTTAGTTCTCATAGTGAGGGTAATAGCTCTCTTGTGTGCCTTTACTAAACCACAACACACATCCAGCTATATAAAAATGAGTCTAGGACCAGTAGAGCATTTTAACCTGTTTCTCTATGAAACAATCTTGTCCTCATATTTTCTTGCTATATGGGAATATTCAGCCTAATTTTTAGAAATATGTATCTGTCAAACAGCATATCTCTATGTCCTGTGGACGATACACAAAACAAAATAGTTAAATGGTGAAATACTTTCAGTTCTCTCAGGAAAATACAGTGTTTCTGGAAACAGGCTTCCACCTTCGGATTCTAGTTTTTCTCTTCCCTGGCAACCAAAAGTAAATTATCTGAATTAACATGGCCTTAGGTCTAAAAGAGATGTGAAAGGATACAGCCAGTTCTCTCTCTATGGATGTTGTCCTGAAAGTGTAAAACACTGCATACTTCTTAGGTTAGACACAAGGAGCAGGTCACAAAATATGAAGGACTCCAACGCACTGGATTAAGCCAGTTGCTGTGAAAATAAAGTCTGCGATCTATTCAATTTGGAACTGTTTCCACTCCATACCCTTTAAGGCTGGAAATTATTTTACTCAAATCAGAACGTAATGATACGAAACATCCACCTTCCCTTTCCCAAACGTTGGGAAAAGCAATGTCATTTCTTGGTTTCTAGTTATGCCATAGAGAAATTTTATCATTCATATATGGACTTAGTAAAGAAACTTACTTCATGGAAATCAACCATCTCTGCGAATTGGTTAATAATTTATATTTACCTAACATTAATCTCATTCTTTTCTTTAGGCTACAACTGACTGAACTGTAACTTTGTATGTACAATGGGTATTATCATACAAAAGAAAACAAAAGGAGCAATAATGAACTGACAAAGCTTATTAGTCCTCTCCAGAAAGAGTGCAACAATTAACAATACAGTGAGGGAATAGCAATCATTCAAATGCAGTTTAAAAAAAAAACCTATATAAATATATATATATATATTTTTATATATATATATGTAAAAGAAATGAAGAGTGGTAGCTGATAAAAACTCAAAAATCTTGCGGAAAAAAGTCATTTTTAGAGTTAACAGGCTGAGAACATTTTATTTACTAAGAAAACAGAAAAAAATTGTATTCACTGTAAAATGAATAAATTGTCATTCTTAAGAAAGTTTATTCAGCATTTATATAAAGGCTGTTCCCTCATATAGCCATATGTGATTCTAATCTTGTACTGCTAACATCTCATTTTTTCTAGGTCTTATTTACATATGCAGTAGCATGTTGAGTTAACAATGCATTTGTTCATGAAGAGCACTTTTCAGGAAGCATAAGACAATCTTTGCTCTTAGTGATCACTAGTTCTCTTGTGTTAAATGTGATGCAGTGATCTAATCAAAACCGGGGATATATGAAGAGCTAATGACAATCAATTTTCCCCAATATTTTGATATTGTCTTTAATGTGAAATTCTGACTTAAATTTGAATACTACTTTGAATTCTAAAGGCAAAACAAAAAAGTGAAAAAAAGTTGAACATTCAGTCAGAATATAATCTTCATCTTTCACTGGGATAGGGGCAAGAAGGAGTTTTCAATAAACTGTGACAATCATATACTGATATTTTTTGCATAATAGCTACACGTTCACAATGTAGACTGCATATTTTACTAAATGTCATGCTTAATTTGCTAATAAATTCTAAAAAGAGCAAACCCCTCCTAATAACAGCTGCAGCAGCCCAGATGCCATAAAAACAGAATGCCTTTGCTATGCAGGGGAGGGGCTGCCCTTTCCTCTGTGCAGGCACGTGGAGATGCCAGCCAGCACCAGCCATTCACCAGCACATTGTGCACTGTGGGATTTAGACATGGGGCAGGGCAGAAAAGCGTGCAGAACTGATTTAACAAACAAAACATGGAATAAACTTTTTTGGTGATGCACAGGTGGCAAAGGAGTCTCATTCACATCTGGTTTGCTAAGTGGAAAATGGCAGCTCCAGCCCCAAGCCTCAGTCTCCCCATTGCAATACAGTGGAATTGCATGGTTTTTCTTGCTTTGGCAACAGGATCAAGCTCTAGCCCTAAAAAAATGGATTCCATAAAGAATAATGTGCACATGCTGAATAAAAACTTACCAAGTCTTTAGAGTTGATTGTTTCTGAAGAACAGCAAAGTTTGGCAGGCAGAGGAACTGTCCTTTCTGTTTGGCTTGTGGGAAGATAACATTATCATTTTGTCTTAAAACTCTTAATATACTATTAGACTAGAAAGAACAAGCAACAAAAGCCCTGGTTTATCATGGAAAATAGGGAAGCTTCTTCTTTACAAAGGGTTGTGGAAGGCCTTACCAGTAGCTCTAGAAACTCCAGTCCTCAGCTTTTCAAGTGAAGAGGCAGCACAGGGCTCTTAGCCTCCTCCCACTCTCACTATGCCTCATCCACTGTTTTTACCAACTCCTTTTAGCAGTGAAAAATCAGTCACCATGCCATGTTGCGCCATCCATGCACAAGTCACTTTGGCTGAGGGAATGGATGCTGTCCCTGGGCACTGAAAGGGTCTAATAAAAGAAAACAGAATAAGCAGTTTTTTGCCTCTAACATCCCATAATGAGAAAAGGGTAAGCAGAGGGTGAAGTGAGGCTTGAGATCATACAGAAACTGTTCTGTGATCCTCATCATGCAAATGAGGGACTTAGTCATACCCTTTTCTCCTTGGAGAATGATACGAGGCAGGAGTAACTTGACAGCTGCTCTCTCACAATAGCTAGATCAGATTCCAATATGCTCTTCAATCCTGGGCGTTGTTTTATTACTTTGTACTTAGATGTACAAAACTTCATGCACCTGCATTACACAGCATTAAACTCTATATCTACTAAATCTGCCAACACAGAAGCCAATTCAACTGGTGGATTTATTTGATGTGGTTGCTCAATGGGAAATGGATTGAAAGCACAAGCTTCTCTCCAGCCTACCACAGAGGAAACAACTATAATATTTTACTGATGTGGGCAGGACCCAAGCGAGTGACAGAGTTCGGCCAATTTGCTGCAATAAGTCCCTTCTGAAACAAAGAAACAAAGTTCTTTTGTTCAGTTTTAACACGTTTCTGGACTTCTATTACCCACTTGCCTTTTTCCATTCCCAAGGAAGGTTCCATTAATCATCCTTCTAATGGAAACACTTGTGTCTGATCACTTAGCGGTGGACACAGGCATAGTATTGGGCATGCACTGAACAAGAAGCCCAAGGGAAGCCCAGCTGAAAAGTTTGGAAAAGCAAGGATGCCTTTTTAAAATAAACTTTGGAAAGGTCAGCAGGACAGCAAGGGGTCAGCACCAGGCAGCCAGTGGGTGGATGGCACAGGAGAAAGACAACAACACTTGTCATTAATTATATCTGTTGGAATGCTACACATTTCCCACCCCCCCCCAACTGGTAGTACTTCAGACATCCAAGCACAGTCTCTCCCACGTCCTACTCGACCCCAGGCAGGGCACATGCCAAGAAGCTTTCATAGAAGCCAAGAAGTGGCTAATACAAGCAGAGGTTAAACATTTAAATGTGTCCCTCCACTTTGAAACATTTTTTTCTCCAGTTCAAAGTCATCCCTTCATATTTCTCTCCTCTATCAATGAAATGCATATTCTCTTAGAGCTAAATGTGGGTAGATTATGGTGCCCATCCTTAAGCTAACAAAACTCTTAGTTTCTTTGGAGAGGAATAATTACTGGGAATTAGACTGCTCAGAGTAGGAACTCCGCTCCTAAAATTGACGAGGCAAGAATATAATACTATGTACCACTTACCTAGGTCTAGATGTATCTGATGTCCTATACTGTTTTTCAAAACGTATGTAAATATCAGAACACATCACTACCTGTGATTTTGCATGCCTTGCCACTGCAAAACTTCAAAGTATCCCTATATATAAGGTTATTTGCTCCAAAACAAGTACAACATTTTACTTCAATAAAATCCCCAATAAACTGTCGGTAGGAGAAGAGATGGCAGGCTAGTAATTCATGAATGGATCCATTCCTCATTTACCCTCACCAAGGCAATGGCCAAAGTTCACTGCTTTCTGTGAGTCAAAGAAGATAGGTATCTCTGGAGCGTGATACTTGGGCTATCTCCCAAATAAATAGCTGGGAGGAATCAACTTCTGTAAATGTCTCTCTCTGTTCTTTCAGTACAGGTAAAATTATGCAACTATCCCAACCTAGAAGCCTTGTAGTTGTCTGAAGGTCATCCAAGATGTTACAGTGATGATGTAACAAAGAAGCTTTGGGTATTAGAACTTCTGCTTAGTAAGTTTAAAACATGGAATGCTGTTATTTGTTCATGCTGTGAAAATTTCTGTACATTTCTGCAGCAGAGTCTGAGGAGTCTTAAAACCAAATAGTGGGGTTCCTTTGGGAAGATGGAAGAAAAACAACAGAATCTGGAGGGAATTGTGCTGGAGAAGAGTTAGGTGTACTCTGTGCACTTGCAGAACCCTGTTTTGTGCAAGTGTAACTATATAGAGATAATGACTTGTGCAAGATCAATCTGGATATGCTTAAGTCTGCTAATGGGTGATGAATATTATTTGGAAGAAACGAAAAGCCAGCACTGGGGTCAGTGAAAAGTACTGTACAACACCGTGACTTAAGGAGAAATCCTCCTATGATACAAGGTAAGCTCCTACCCAAAATCGAGCTATTAAGATTGCGGTGAAAAAAGATGTCAAAAGAAAAAAAGAGAAGTTTTCTGGGAGATTTAATGAAAATAAAAGTGACTGCGTTTTTATTTGAACGATGCTTCAGAAAGGGAATATTCAAACTGAGTGTTACAGTCTGTGTGCTCAAGACCCAAGATAGGGTTTAAATTCACAGCTTTAAAGCCCAAATTACATCATCATACATTTTTGAGAGTTTTATTTAACTTTTCCTCTGTAGTTTTCAAGCTTTCATACAGTCATAAAGCATGGGCAAACTTAGGTTCACTCTACAAACAGAAAAATAATGTGGAAGGAAACACACATCGTGGTAAAGCACAGTATCCTCAGGAAAGTATTAATCATTGTTAACTGAAAAAAAAAACCAATAAAACAAACCCACACCAAAAAAAACCAACCACCCAGAGCTGAAAAAGTAGTAGTTGCGTGAAAATAATTTGTAACTTGGATAAAGAACCACAGAGTGACCCACAGCATTCAGCACTCATAGGTTCACCATGCACTGTCAAGCCACAGCACTGAGTGAGAGAGTCAAGGATTGAGTGACACAGGTTGTACATAAGAATTTAAAAAAGCAGCTCTTTTTGCTTACTGTTCTGAAAAAAACAGCAAGCAAGCCAAAGAGTGAGGCTGGTGGTACAGATATAAACCATTCGCAAAACTGCACTTTTGAGTTATGCTTGTATTAACCAGAGATTGGATATCAGTCTTCCTCTCTTATGTTGAGAGGAAGATTATGTTCTACCTATGTCATAGCCAGAAGCTACTGGTACAGAGATGGAGAGATAAAGGTCTAAAACACAATAAAACAACAACAAAAAAATGAATTCACTACTCAATACCCAAGGAGAAGTGAAAAAGAGACCTGTCCAAATCATCAGTTTCAAAAAGAAGCACCCTCAGGTAGCAGGATTAACTCCTAAGATTTCATCAGAGATCTCAATACGAAAACTAGTTGCCACCCCACCCCAACACACTTTCTTCCATTTAGCTCTTTCTTCCTCCATGAAATTGTGTGCTGATTTTACTGTTCTGGGCTACCTGGACCAATGAAGAAAGTTACAGGTTAGCGAGATTTCTGTGCTATATTTATAAACCACATGCAGTCAATGTTTCATAAAGCCAGAAAGAAACCTGAGCTGGTCTACTCCAACCTCCTGTGTATGTCACATTGTATTAATGCTGTGTGTATGTGTTGACTACAGAAATCCTACCCTGACCCATAGAACTGCAGAGACATTTACCAGCTTGATTCCACTGGTGAGCATTTTACGGCTCAGAACTCACTGTCATTTGAATTTGAGAACCTACTGAATTTTGCTATTGGTTCTTATTATGTCCTTCTCAGTCAGATCAAAGAGTCCCCTAGGAATCAACAATTCTTCTTTGTAAGTACTTTGACAGAGGCAAGTCAGCTCCCAGTTTTTCCCTTTACAAATTAAACCAAATGAACTTGCAAGTCTCTCTCCAGAAGACATTTTCCCCCCACTTCCTCCAGCAAATACTTTTTTTGCAACTATTTTCTGAACTTACCTCAGTGTTTCCATATCCTTTTAAAAATGCTGACATTGGGACTAGATGAATTCTTCCAGTACCAACTCGACCAATGCTGTTCATGTGGATGTACCTTGTAGCATACTTACTGTTATCCAACACATTTGTGGCTGAATACTGTAATGGGAACTCTTATTCAGATGCCCACTCCTGATCACTTACTTACTTTTGGGCTAAAATTCTCCATTCTGTCAGTATGGCTTTGATCTCTTGTTCCTTGATGAATAATTGTGTGGTTTACTATGTCACTACAGACTTTCTTTGAATCCAGCAGGTTGGCTGCAATTTATTCTATGACTTACCGTATTTAAGAGCATACTCTGCTCTTCTTGTGCTATCAACAAACACTACTGAGAGATGATTTCATGCCTATTTCCAGACTGCAGAATTACACAATGCATGTAAGTGAAAATTAAAACTGAATTTTGAAGTGTTTGCTTTTGTGTTGCAGAGAAAGAGCAATCTCTTATCTACTTCGAACAGATAGGATGACCCACAAAAGGCTGCACATATGAAGCAAATAAAAGGCTAAGTCACGTTTTCTGCCCTAGTCTCCAATTTTGTGCAAATGAATGATAGGATTGAAATGGAGATATTTCTGTGAGCAAGGAAGATGCTGCAGGTCTAACTATCTGACTTCTGTGCAGATCAGGTCAATAAACCATCTTTATTCAGCCTAGTACATGGCATGCATGGCACACTCAAAATCTGTGGCCTCATCACTTCTTTGCAAGACTAGGTTTAAGGAATAGATACAAGATCTTGCCTGGAATGGTGTGTATTAGTCTACTGCATTCTCAACAGAGCTAGAAAAGGAGAAAGAAAAAAAAAACATATGATACCTAGTCCACAGTCTTATAACATTCATTCCTCCTCACAGAAGGATGGGAAAAATGAGATGGGTGAAAGTGAAAAAAAAACTATTGTGTGTTGATGCAGATAGTTTAATAAATAAATTAAAAAAGAGGAAAATAACAAGTGATGCAAAGGCAATCCCTTATCACCTCCCACTGCAGACCAGCCAGTGTATGAATGATGGTTACTTTGGAAAAGCTCCCCTCCAGCTTAATAGCTGAGCATAAGATTATAAAGCATGGAACATTTCCTTGATCGGTTTGGCTCTGTTGATCTGCCTGGGTCTTCTCCCAGCCCTAGCCCACTCCCTTGAAGGGCAGAGTGAGAAACAAAGACCTTGAAACTGTGCAAGCACTCTGTATCAACAGCTGAAACATCAGTGTGTTACCAACACAGTTCAGGTCACAAATCTAAATGGCACCATACAGGCTGCCAGGAAGAACATTACCTCCTAGCCAGTCTCAGTACTCTACTGGGCAACAATGCAGCAGTACTGGGTACAGAATTAAGATTATGAAAGCAAAAGATCAAATTACCAAAGCTGCTCTAGCCCAAGTGGATATTTATCCTATCTGGCTATAGAGTGTATAAAGTTGTGAACAGCTGTAGATCACAAATTCAGCAGCCTTGAGAATGTGTATTGTTATAACCAACAGAGCTCTGAATTTCCCCATGCTTTAAAAAATACTGTGTTTCTTTGAAATTTATGTTACTTTTTAAAAACTAGTTTTTTCATATGATGCTGCATAGTCTTGCAGTCTTAAAAATCATGCTTTGCTAACTTCAGTACTTGAAAATCAATTACTTCAAAAAATTAATGTTATGAAGAATTAGTAGCACAGATTACTTTAAAAAAGACTGTTCAAAAATTTGGATAGGGTGAAATTATTTAGGGCAGCCTAGATGTAAAAACAATGTCTATCCTCAAATCTTACCCTTATATTAGCCCACCAGACCATTTTAATAGTAAAAAAATCACGTACTAATATATTACTTACTGTATAGTAGGAGCCTGCACTGTCTCAATGACAGGATATTAAATACCTTTCACTCTGTTTTCATTTAGTGTAGAAATGAATCTAGGCCTGTTGCATCCAGAAATGGAATTAAGTTATCAGAGAATATGGATTTCAACATTGAGAAACGTTGTGGTTTCTATTAAGTGCATATATATGTATAATAAGATAGAATGTCATCTATTAACTTCAAATAGAGTATTAGAAATACGAGACAAAAATTAAGATCTGAAAATTCAGTTTTCTGCATCATCCTCACTCCACTGTGATGTTATTACTGGCCAAAACCACTTGGTTTTGTTCCCATAGCTTAGCTAAAAGTTTATTTGTTGATATATGATCACAAAAAAGTCATTCTCTGAGTTGGGATAGGAAAACAGCTTAAACATCCAGCCCTTCCTTTGGAAAGGTTTTGTAAAGGCTCCATTGCTTCGGTCAGACATTTGTGTCTGGGCTCATAATCTGGGAAGAGCAAAGCCACGAATCCCCCAGAGTTATTATTTTACACAAAGTGACCTGTTCTCCCAGTCGTTTTTCCAACTGGGGATTCTGGTGAGAGAGATCAGGATTATACCTGCCTAAACTATAATAGGCTCTTCCCGCTGTACTCCTGAAAGCTGAAACACTGTGGATTTTCTTTCTTATAAATATCCAATTTAAGAAAGGAAAAAAGGGATCAGGTAATCCACAAGTTTAAGAGATGCTGGGATCCCATTATGAGCAGAAAACTTTGGACCTTTCTTGAAGCTTACATTCCATTGCCTGAAGCATTTCCTTGAATTATTTCTTCCAGAGTTCAATGAGTTGAACAAAGGGCTTTGGAGGGAGAAGATCTGAATAGATTTGAATTAGCTGAGAAGTGAACATCGGACAGGAGAATGGCCACAATCTACACACTTCCATTGCTCTTTAGGACGAGGCCTTGCATTTTGTGCTCACCTGGGTGACTAGTCCAAGAGTCTATACCTCAGCAGTTCCTGGGTGCCTAGGATGAATGCACCAGGTACCTGCAGCGAGAGCTCCGCTGCAATTCTCCTACCAGCCCATGCATGTGGGTCGTATCCGGAGAAACGGAATGGAGGGAAGAGCGGCTGCTGGGCACACGCTTCTTGTCCCCACACATGGCAGTTAGGTTGCCAGAGCATGCAACAGTCTCAGGAGCTCTAACACATTTCTCCAGTGTATTTTCCTAAACTTAGATGATTTTCCAGTAGTTAAAACAAATGGACCAAAAAGTTGGACAAAGTAGGCTGGGGAGAGCTTATTAGTCTAACTGTACAGATTGAAAATGACATTGTTCTGCATTTTACTCTTCTCCAGATCTGCCAGAAAGAGGATATACTGCGTCCCAAGTTTCCACACATCATCAAAATCATCAAACCCATTACAACACACAGGCATATAGCGCTGTCTTATGACAAGTCATATTCAATTCTCATTTACCAAAAATGTCTATCCTCTATTAGAAATTTTTGACTCTTTGTTAAGTTTGAAGGTAGCACTCAAGACAGTTTTTGAAGCGTTCATTTTTCTTTTTAATAACAAATCTCAGCTTTATCTCTTTCCTTGAGTAAGGAAGCACTACTTCTTTATGTTCTCTTGAAAAACGTTTCTCCTACTAGTTCTGATGAAACTTCACTGCTTCTGATGAAGGAGGTACTGGAGATGCCAACTTTTGATGCTGATTCAGAAGCATCCGCCACATGTTCTAAAAGTTGCTGCCTAAAAGGGATTATGTGTTCCTTCAAATAATATATGCTTAAGGAGATATGAATAAACTTCCAAATTCCAAAATGATTAAAAAAATATAATACTCCCACAGAAAAGGAAAAGGAAAAAAAAAAAAAAAGTGAGAACCAAAAAGAAAGTTGATGAAATGGAACCAATTCACGCCAATTTTTGCCAACACATTTTATATGAAAAAGATGTCAGATGTCCTGGAGTTATTTATAAAGCTAGTCTACAAACAAGAACTGTCAGTACCAAAAAAATGGGTTTCATCTGCTTCTTTGTTAGTTTCAGAACGCTTACAAACCTGTTGCAAAGAATAATCCAAAAAGACTGTCACATTCAGTAGATTATGTAAAGAAGAGTCAGAAGACTAGTTTGTTCTGGTATAATTTAGAGCAGCACTAAGTCTGATTAACTCATGCTAGATACTGTACAGATCATACATGATATGCAGTCTTCTCTGAACTCCTCCTCTAGGTCCTAGTTCAGAGGGTGAGAAACGCCTGAAAGGAGACCAAACCTTCATCATTTTCTTAGACATATGAAATATATCTATTACATAAATGTAATGGACAGTTTTCACCAGGTATACTTTCACTGCCACAATGTTCAATCATCTCTTTGGTATACACGTAACAGCTTCAGGTCACTATTCAGTATCTTTTAAAGAATGAATTATTATCTCCTTCTTGCTTTGAACAGCTTCAGGAAAAAAAAGATCCTTAACTTCTCTTGTCCTTGGCATTTACCAGAGGATTTTTTTCAATCAACAGAGAACCATAGTGGCTGAAAAATCTGAATGTTACAATCCAGGAACTGAACTATTTCATAATACACTGCAGTTCAATTTCAGTATGACCCTAAGCTTTATTGCATTCTTCCCCTCAGAAGCAAATCTGCCTTAGGCATACTATTTTTGACAGTCTATAGTACATCCTCCATAAACCTAAATTTATATGATAAGCTCTTATTCTTAACTCCAATTTTATCCTCATTTTGGGGGAAAAACTAAAGATAAGGATCAGTTTCTACACTTGCCCTTAGCTGCTTCAGAAAAGGGAATGCAAATAAAGCTTCTTTATTTCTAGTTATTATTCTAATTACTTATCCACAGTTTGTATCATGATTGCTTCTATTTATACTGGGAGCCTACACACTGCACTATTTCTGCATGACTGCTTGTCAAACAGACACCTCAAACAACGATAAACAGCTTCCTTTCATAATTAGAAATTCAGAATTTTCCAGGGGAACCAAGAGAAAAATTTTTTATATAGAAAACAATTGAGCTGCAAATTGGAGCTGGAAATTAGTCATAGAAACGACTAGAAGTAAAGCAAAGTCGTAAAATAAGGACCAGAGTTCAACCATGTAAACTTTTACTAAAAAAACATATTTGCACATGTGAATAGGTCAAAGTTTTTAACACATGATGTAGTATGCAGCTACGCTCCGTAAACATACTTTAAAAGTACCTCAGGTGATCCTGTTCTGACTAAAAAGTTACCCAGAATTAGCATAAAACGAATGGTTTCTTGACTAGGAAGAGCAACAAAACTGAACGTAGGTAACTGTCTTTGTTTTGAAGAGTCGTAAGAAAGAATGAACATGAAACACCAGCCTTCATTTATAAACAAATCAACATCTCAAGTCTTGTTATAAAGCCTTTACACAGAGTATGGGCTAGCAAAACAAAACCTGCACATCATTATATGTTAGGAAATGATGCAGCTAAGTAGAAGTGACAGACAAGTTTCCATCTAAAAATTAGGGCGGCTAATGGGAAGCACTGACACAAACTGTTTTTAGCTTCAGCATAAGAACCTGACGTGACAGTGACATGCCCTACAGGTCTGACTCACAGGCTTCTCTGCGTGACAAGCCTCCTGCATACACTGCAGAGCAAAGTAACAGCAAGGAATTACTTGGGAGAAAGTTTGGTTACCCCTACAAATTTAGGCAGAGAGAAAGGCGCAGACGATTTGACAAGAACAGCACTTGATTTCTGAGGAAAGTAACATAACGCAGTCCACCCGCTAAGAGCCTGACGTGGTGAGGTGCTGAGAGCACTCCAGTTCAAGGGGTTGCAATCAGTGTGGGATGCTGAGCACATTGCAAGTCACGCCCTGACTCATGCAAGCACCCAATATGCTCACAACAGTTCTACCAGCCACCTCAAAGGTTTGCACATAACCCACAGCCACACAAAAAGAAGGTTGGAGCATATGGCAAGGTTTCTATTTGCTCCGACTGACATCAGAGAACTTTCAGGCAACTGCAAAACATACACATCCAAATGCTTCAAAGCTGTTTGTAAAATATCACTATCGTGCTGTGGGACTGATCCTGCTGTCCTCCTTCCCTTTCAACAAACTCCTGCTTGGAATCTGTTTGAAAACACATTGGCCCCACAGCTCTTTTCACTATGACAGTTATTAAAGAATAGCAGCAGAGTGAATAGAGAGCTGAAGTTCAAAGACCCTGCTCTATGTGTAATTCTTTCACACACTAATGAAAGTATATTTATATAACTGCAATATTTTGCAGGTCCACATTTGTCCTGTAACCTGCACTGTCTGCTCCACTTAAGCATTTCCAGTAATGTAAGCATGTTCCTGAACATGTGATGTGACACCTGCAAAACTCCCCTCTTCCTCAGCCCTTTTCCCCTTCACACTGTGTGAACAATCATCCCCAGCTATGCTATCTAATCCCAGGAGCTCCTTAAAGGACTGACTTACTGCCAGTTTTGGTCAGACAACTGTTTTATCTTACCCCATACTCAGGACTCAGAGTCACACTCACTGTGACTGACAACATGAAGTAAACTGCATTACTACTCTAATCTTCAAGATTGTCACGATTCCTAACGTGGCAAGTTGGGAGTACGAGTAAACTTAGACCTTCTGCTCCAAACACAAATGTCCCTTACACTTTAGATAAAGAAAACCTTTGCTAAACATTTATTACACCAATGGTTATACAGATATCTCTTCTGATGCCAATATCTAAGCAGGTCTTTGCTCCTTTTTTCTCCTCTCCCCTATTGCCATTCCAGCCCATGTTGCTCCATTAATTATGCTGCTACAATCATCTATTTGCCAGGAAAATAGAAGTTACATTTCACATTGGCCAACTTTCCATACTCATTCATCCCACAGACCCGAACAGTTGCACTGACACAAGGGGTGGCAGTGCCAGGCGTACATGCAAGTGTCACCACTAACAGATGGTCTGTGCAACCATGCCTGATGGACTACATTAGGAGCATGATTCATTTGGAAACTTAATTCAGTTATATAGGCTGACTCACAACAGGAACCACAGGTTTATTGTGGAATACTGCAATTATGCATTTCTCTACAGAATACTAAGGCTTGTTGGACGACTAAGCCCATCTAACACCATGTCACTGCTCAAATGAGCTGCCCAGCCTTTCCCTTTCCCCTAGAAACATGCTCCTGCCCCCAGTCCTCCACCACTATGGGCACCCAACCAACTCTCAAGGGGAGTCATAAATCTCTTCTCATTTTTACAGCATAGCTCTCCAAAGTGAGTCTTGTAGGTGCCTGTGCTACCATGAGAGTAGGAGCAAGATGGCAGGAAAGGGATGAGATCATTTCTTTTGGTAGCAGCTACGAATTAAGCTGAGTTGTAGTGTTAAACTAACAGTCAGCATAATGGACGATGAAAACACAATGGAGTGTTACCTATCTGCCAGCCATTCCTTAAGAGAGCACAAAAGGGTCTCAGACAGGTTCATCCTCCTAACTTAACCTGGTACCATTTGTTAAAGTTGGGCAAAGAAAATGTATTAATTTCTCCTGAGAGAATAACCGGTAAGGCTTCATTGGGTGTGAAGATGGCTTTTCACCTAGAGGTTTAGGTAAACACAGAATTATACAAGAAAGCATTCTAAGTATCTAAGCAGTCAAGTTTCAGAGGAAATATCAGACTAAAGTTCGTACCTTAGCTGTCTTTATAACTAGGTGTGGAGACATATTCTATGGAAATTAAACATACAAGATTCGTTTTTAACCCTTGGAGATTTTCATATGATTGCCTTTTATTGATTTTTTGGTAAAAAAAAGGTCCCTGAATTTTAACTGCTTCATCAGTGGTTTAACAATACCAACTTCAGCAGTAATACAGCTACAGAGTAAGAGGGGATGACTTCTCATCTCTTTTAGTCTGAATTTTCCACTTCTTATGTGTGCCTCAGCACTAAATGAGAGAAGTTAGGCTGTACAAAAAGAAAGTCGTCTGATAAAATAATATGGTGACTGGGAGCGTGGTCTTCTTCTGCAAACATAGACACAGGAGAAAGTGACAACACAATAGAGTAGACTGAGGTGGAAAAAAAGGATATTACCCCTCAGGCTACTTCTCTTTCTCTGACCTTTCCCACATCACAACCTCAACTGAGGCTGCACAAGGCTGAGCAACAAATAGCTCAGGATTCCCAGAAAGAGAGGAAACAGGTGCCTGACTCTAGAAGTGGGAAAAGAAAGACCTTGATCTAATTTTCTACTATTAGGATTAGTTGTCCATTTGAACCAAAGTTTTATATTCTAACTACACAAACAATTTTAAGTATAACACTAAGGTATATCTGGAATTAGGCTACCATTAATATCATAGAAAACTAATTGTGAGTAGGGTGAGGTACAGAGCAATAGCTTTTTCATGTTATATTTCATTCGAACATAGGTGTTTAAGTAGCATCTATTTAAAAGTAGTTTATTCTTTGTCTGTCTGTAACTCTGAGCACTTCTTTAAAGTCAAAAGTCCTGGTGAATGTAGTGCCAATCTTTGCGGACTGCACAGAATGCAGCAGGAACTTCATCCAGCCATGGGTCACATACTGCATAGCCAAAGGTACCTCTAGAGACGTATGGCAACAAACTTGATAGCCTGAGAGGTCATTGAGAGCCTGAACACATGTCAACGTGATAGGAGAAGCAATTTACTTAGCCTCTGTAGCCTGCAT
This sequence comes from Chrysolophus pictus, assembly GCA_037305975.1. Lineage (NCBI taxonomy): Eukaryota > Metazoa > Chordata > Aves > Galliformes > Phasianidae > Chrysolophus > Chrysolophus pictus. The sequence goes on from CM074577.1 coordinate 64,465,994, forward strand.
AAAGGTTTACCAATATACTGACCACCCCTATTAGCAGCCTACTGCACCGCACTGGAGTTGAAGTGTTTCTCCATCAGTGACACGTTTTGTCCTAAAGTTTGTCAAGCCAGTTTGTCTTTTTAATGCTTCTTATAAAACATTTGGGGTTACACTACTGCCATTATAAATTGAATGAAACTGTGACTTCTCTGCTGTGGAATCCAGCTCTTCAAAGTTTAGGCAGTAATTCCAGGTTGTTTTCTTATCCAGCACTGCTTATTCACCTGTTACTAGCACCACAATGTTTTCATTCAACAGAGAAAAATTTGCTTGATTCCTACCTCTCAACAAACAGAAATTAACTGACTGACTTGCAACCATGCATGAAGACATCAGCCCCAGCTGCTGTACATCTACAGCAGGCCCTGAGTTAAGATTAAAGCAGCACACAGTGCCAAGTAAATTGACCTAACCAGTTTTCTCTGGAAAGCATACTGAACTCAACTGTATTATACCTCGTCTAATTTTCTTGTGTCAGCACTACAGATAACATTAGATACTTGCTTCACATCATTTACAGGGGGGAAAAATGGCATGGGAAAGTGTACCAGCAAGCGAAAGAGGTAAAAGAGAGGCCTGGTAGAGGGAAAGGTTGCAGGGAGGAATCTAGGACAGAAAGTGATGGGCAGTGAATCCTGTACCAAAGTACAGGAGCTTGCTTTCTTCATGGCTACACAACACAGCAATGCTCATGCTTAAAGGGAAGAGTGTGTTTGGAGAGGCTCTTGCTGGCTTTCCTTGCATAATTTTGCCCTGTGCAAGAGCTTGTACAGGCTGCAGATCTGATGTTGCTTACTGTACAAGTGCAGCACAGCAGCAGAAGGCCCCGTGTCCCACCGATGTCAAGTTCCACCACCCTGAGGCTGTGCTCCAGGCAGGAAAGCTGCAGAGGTTACTGACCGTGGTGCTGTGGGCTGGTGACACTGACACTATCCTACCAGACTGAAGCAGGCAGCTTCCTTCACAGGGGCCTCCCATGGACATTGCATCTCAGCAGCTGTCAGTCATCCACGCCCCAGGCCAGACCCGTGCGGGTGACCTACAAGTGAAATGTTTTTCCCTACTAATCCCTAGCAGCCATCTGAGGCTCTCTTTAATAACATAAGATGTCACCCCGTCAAACAAAAATGGTACTAATTTCTGTTTTTGAGGTGAAAATTACATTTTGTTTTCTAACAATTATTCATATCAAAGAACAAAAAAAGCAAACCAGTGACCCGTCCTTTACCTTCAGCTTTCTTTGCGTCCCCTGATCTTCCAGACGAAAACAGTCATGGGAATGGCAGCTCTGTAGGACCCAGCAGTCCCAGTGCCTGGCCGAGCTGCTGCCTGAGTGCAGCAGTTCTGCTCTGGTGAGCAAAGAGCAGCAGGGCAGCCAGGGAGGGACTGAGGGAGACCCCACTCACCACACTGGAGATGGGTAATGAAACAGGCAAAATCTGTGGCTAAGTATGGTCTGTAGACAGCATCAGCAGTTGGGACTTCTTAAACAATATTAAAATCACTTGCAAGGCAGGAAAACAAAACAGAACACGGGCCTGTGGAAGTGACTTAACATTTAGATGCTCATAACCCAGCTGGTATGTCGAGCTGTGTACTTGCTCCCTTTGCCAATAAAATTATAAGGATCTAGATACTTGGGATTACATATGAGAGAAATGTTAATGAATTCAATATGGCACCTTTGTGTTGCTTATTTTATACGACTACTCAAATATTTTAAATACATTAAGTATATTAATTCTCTGGGGAGGTACAAATACAGCTATTGTCGCTGATTATTAAGAAAAAAGCTTATATGGCAACTTTCAGTTAGTTTTGGTTTAAAAATGAACTATGCACATAGAAAAAAATACATCTTTTTCTAACAAGAGAATTTCAAAGAGCCTTATGAAAATTCTCTATGTATTGGAGCCAAATATTTCACAAAAAGAACTTGGAAACAAAATACTGGTATTTTTTCTTGGATTGATCTCAAACAGAGGCTTCTGACTACAATAGTATTCAGCACTTTCATGATATGGACAATTGCCTTGGGACTGAGAAATCAATTCTGTAAAGCTCTAAAAAGTGCTGAAGACCAGCACTGCGCAGGACGCTGCCGATATTCTTTCTGGGATCAGTTAGTTGCTGAATAGAGAAACCCAAACTGACTCAGTGCTACTGATGTATTTCAAATGTTAAACATGATCTGCAGATCTGAATGCTACCTCATTAAATAATTTTTCTCCAAGCATCTACAAAGAAATGCTTTTAAGCACCTTCTTCATCAGAAGAAGTATTTTTAAGTATTCAAAAATTCTTCAGGAAGAGATGTGGATTAACTTTGTAGGCCAAGGTAGGTGTGCCATGAGAAGTGTGTTACACTGAAGAGGATTAAATCTGTTGCCTGAAAATGTATTAACTAACCTGACAGAGGAAATACTTAGGAAAAAAATGAGGTAGATATATGTGGCTTAGAAAGAATATATTGATAAGATATCTTAGCTTTTTTGATTTCATGGAATATCTTAATCACTAGTATTTCCTATACCGCAATACTTTTGAAACAGCGTAGCGCTTACAGATGAAAGCAGTGGTCCCAACAAGTAACTAGAGCACAAAAACATCATGGTAAAAGTTTAGAAAAGGATTACCAGGAATAGTTGTATCGGTGCTGGTTGACTCTCAAATACGTGCCCATGGGTTGGTTCTCAGAAAATATTTGCTTGTTTCTGAAAGATCAATTTCTCTGGTGATATTTTTTTGATACTAAGACATCTAAAGTCGCTAGCCAGTTACAAATCTATTCTCTCTTCCTCCTAACACTTTTTGGTAACTGCATTCTTTACACTTCTAACTACCAGTAGTGAAGAGAGAGTTTCTAAAAGGGAATCTTGTCAGCACATAAATCATTGGCATGCCACTTAAATAGCTTCAGTCTTGGTATGCTAAATTTTCATGCTCTGATAAGATTTTGGCATGATCCTTTAATTACTCTTGCAAAGAACACAAATAATTAAATCATGAAGCACTCAGTTTTCTTGGCATTGTTCCCAATCAAAGGCAATGTGACTACATGCAAAAGATCACTATTGCTATTACAATGTAAATAAGGCAGTAAAACCCTAATATGGAGATAAAAAGTAAATTATTATAGTGTATAAACTCTGCAAAAATTAAGTGGTCAGCTTAGTCATCTCCTGATAATGGGGACTAATAAAAACTGCTTGAAAATACTTACAGGCAGAAAAGCTAAGCAGCTTTCCTTACAGAGCTTTACAAACTGTTCTATAGTACAATTGGCTGTGTGTTTGAGGGGAAAAAAGGGGTCCAAAACTTTATGAATTAATCAAGATATCTAGGAGTACCGTAAGGGATGTGCCCTAGAACACTCCCCCTAGTTCAGAGCCTCTGCACAGCAGTAACAGTCTAAAGGAAAGTATATTCAGAGGCCCTGTACTTGGTACCTACCAGTGACCATTTGCATAGATAGGTAGCACCCACTTGCTTTTTTCTCTTAAGTGCCAACACAGGTACAGAGAAGCAGCTCATCACTGCCTTCCTTACCATTGCTATGCTGCTGTCTTCAGACAAGTGGATTAAGCAGAACAGAAAAACACTCCACACCATAAACTTTGTTCCTGTTCATAAGTTCCTGACTTGTGAGTGGAACTTAGCACCAATCTGTGCCCCTGATGCAGCTGTATAAATTCTGACCAGGTTAGAAACATACAGAACTGTTTAGAGTGTCCCAGGAGCCAGCCCTAGGCAATTCCCTCTTCAGCATACAATTCTATCTGCTGCTATGCCATCTGCTGCCAGGACAGCTACATTCTGTAGAAAGGTACTGAGAATTTAGGTTAGCAACCTAATATGCAGTTATAGCCTACTTTGTAGACCTTTGAGTACTTGATTAGACGTAGTCCATAAAACTGCAAAACTGAAGACTAGAAAACAGAGAGACATTGGCCATAAGACTGTCAGCATGACCTTAGCACGGTCCTTTATGCATAGATGTGCACATCTATGGTACAGTCTTTAAACACATGCTCATTCCATTCTGAGCCATTGCCATTCACAAGATGAATATATAGGGAATAATAGCTCTTTCCCAAACTTCTCCTATAACAAACTCCAAGTTTAATGGTAAAGAAAGTGAGAGATTGTAAGGATGCTCTGTATACAGAGGAAACAGCTAAGTAGACTGCTTTACCAAGGTTTATACCTCCAGGCTTGCCATCAGCATGGTGGCTGACTTTTAGCAAGATATTGAGCATCTTCATGCCTCATCTCCCTACCTGTAACACACGCTATCAGCTTTCTGGATAAAGCATTTGAGACATTGCTGAAAAGTGCTATGCAATAAACAGGTCTCTCTTTCAAGAGACCACAGTTACACACCTCATACAACCTTTCCTTGTCAGTGGAAAGACCGAAAAAACTCCACACCTTTCAGTTTAAACAAATCAAAACATTCCTGCTCTTTGGATCACACCTGGAACTATTTATTACCAAGATCTGATCCTGTGATGGGATTAGTTCAGCCTCAGTGTTACAGTAACTCCACTGTGGTTTCAGTCTTGTAACAGGGAATAAAAATACATACTTCTGGAGTTATGTTTCATATTAGATGGCGAGCGTATTTGTACGAGCCCTCATTTTCCCATTTAGCTTCAGAGGATCCCATTACAGACTTTTGTATGGTTATTTTCTATTTCTGCATTGGGTCAAGCTTTCCCCGGGGTACACTTCTAATTCATGGTCTTCTACATTATTATTACCCTTTTGACCTAAATGATTAGCCAAAGTTTGAGGCCCTGAGGGCCGTTCCTATTAGGAGGAGAAAATTATGAAGTCAAGAATCTTTTAGGCATATCTAGTTAAAAAAACAGCTCTGAAAACATCCACCCCCAACATCACTCCTTTTTCCTTAATTCAGGAGATACACAACAATAAAAATTTCCTACCATCCCTTCTCGAAGCCTTTTCAGCCAGGATGCAGACCTGCATTCTCTTATGGGACTGTCATAGTACTTACCTAATTATTTCTTTCACTTTCTTATCCTCCCTTGACTTCTTTTGCTAAGTGTTTTTCTCTTGCTTCCTCTCTTTTACTTCCTCCTTGTCTTTGTCTTCCAGATATACCCAACTTCCAGGGAGATTAGTTTAACACTCAGTCATACCCTCCTTCTGCTTAGTTGAAAAGCCAGTTCATCCCCACACAGTGTTCTGTTTTGGAAGGTGAAATTAGGGCAGAGGCTGCTATTGTTTGTACTGCTACTAAAATTACCTTACCTGTTCCTTAAAAAAAGGGTGCAACACACACTAAATTCCACAATATTTCACCCAAAAACACGTCACCAAAGCACATGAGATCCTTCTGGTTTGCCTGTGATGTCTCTCACCCAGCTGGCTCTGGGGTCTGCACCCAAACCAACATTTCTGTGGGTTGTGCCAGTGGTGTTGGCAAAGGAAACAGTCCTGTCCTCCCCCATCCTCACCTCCATCACTGCTCGCAGAAAAAACAGCTGCAAGAGCTCAAAGGAAGGAGTGGTATAGGGTCAGGAATGAGCAGCCAAGAGTGGGGGAAGGCGGGACGGCGCATTTGGCATTGGTGTCAGCACACCTGGCTTAAAGTATTCATCAAACTAGTCTTATCCACTGAAATCTCTGGGAGTTTTAGGCAAGCAAAAATGCTTGCAAAGGAGACAGCAGTAGCTGCTGGTTCTAATCAGAGAGAATCATGGAAAAGCTGTGAATTTTTAAATTATGACAGTTACACAGAGTGGGCTCAACTCTTTCTATCTGACATATTTAATGACCTATCAAAATGAATTGGAAAACATAACAGGAAACATGCTCACAGTGAATCCTGCCGTGGTCTTGCCCTGACACAAGGTTTCCCTGGTATTTCACAGCCTTAGCATCTGGAACCCTTAAAAGCTTTAAGAATGTAGTCACCTCCAAAAGAACATTATGAAAGAGAAGCACAGTTTAAAGGGAGAGTAAGTGACTTGCTCCACATTAATAGCGACGTTTGTGGCAAAGCCCATATGCCCGCAGCCCCATCTCTGAGGCTGCCTGATCACAGAGCTCACCTCACAATGGGAGTTTAGCTACTATCTTCAAAGGGGAAAACCCCATGTGAGTAAGCTGCAAAAATATCTAGAAAGAAGCACTTCAGAGACTGCACTACTATTCTTTTCTCTTGCAGACGCACACTGTCAAATAAATTGAAGGCATCAATTCTTCAGGAAAAACTCAGAGAATTCTCTGAACTACTTAAGCAACTGTGCTATGCCTATAGCCCCAAATAACACAAATATTAAAGCCGAAAAGCATAAAATCTATATTACCACATTAATCTCAAAAAGACATTTGGCTAATATAAAATTCAGCATCATCTTCATTGATGGTTCAGGGAAATAAAGTTGTAATAAATTGCTGCAAAGCAAAGTACTGATGATTGAGTGAGGCTATGCAATTAAGATATAACTTTTAAAATCACCTTTGAGGTTAAATGCAGAAGAATTATGAGTAAAAGGGCAATTAAATGCCAGACATTTCAATCTAAGGTCTTCTCATCAAAGATTCAGTTACCTAAATTGTTTTTCACTATTTCAGAAGAAGAGCTGGGTGTAACAATAATTCATCCCCCGCAAGAGGAAGTAAAGAATACTCTTTCAAACAAAAGCATTACCAGGCTATCAAAATCTTTACAAAGAAAAATAAACTAATCAAGATTGATCTACTAGGGCTCTCAAGTTCCCAAATTCCTAAATGTTAACATTAGGTTATAAAAGGGAAAGAAGTGTAAAATGTAGCCATTACTATCTTCACAGCACAACCTGAAGTAATATATATCTCAATGCAACGTGAGCTGCATGAGCAGCGTACTTGATATTTCTATAATCTGTAACTTTTTACATAATTTTGCATGCTGCATTTAAAAATAATTGGCCTCTGAAACACTTTAAGACTTATTTTGAAGGAGAAACATAGATTTATTTATGATCTGATCCTACAGACCCTTACACATCTGACTGACTTTAGCATATATAATGTCTCTGTTGAGTAAAGTTATTCAAATTTAAGTGTATTCAAGATTGCAAACTCATTTCAAGTTTTCTTTGGGAAGCACATGAAAAATTGAGCATTTACTGACTGAAGAATTAAACTAGCTGAAAATTACATTTGTAAATGAACTTTACAAGAATATGCTTTGCACATTATTTAAAAGACTAACCTTTATCTACATTTCCTTCTTCTTTCCAAGTGATGATGTGCTACTACATATGTCTAAAGGAATATCAGAATGTTGTATTGTCACACTATTTTCCACCCAAATCTTCCAAGTTATACTAAAATCAGCAACATAATAAGTTGTCCTGTTTTGTGAAGTTCTGTGCCTCTAATAATAGCAGAAAGAAAAAGAAAAAAAAAAAAAGAATATAAGGAAACAAGGAAAAAGGAATATAAGAAAACAGGTTCTCATCCTAAATAACTGTGACAAGATTGGGAATCTGCCTACTACTGAGCAGTAAGATTTAGACTACTATACTTGTATCATATAATTAAATAAAACCTTCACACAATTTCCCTTGGGTAGAGAGAAAGAGAAGGAAGAAGTACATTTGACAAATGCTAGTCGCATCACTTACTGCATGTCTGGAAAGACCTTAGAAGGCGTATCTATTCGAAAATAACTAAATAAATTCAAAATTCACACTGGTTTGTTGCAAGAGCTCACAGTTTTTATTTTAAACTAGGAGTGTTTTGCTCTAAGCTAAAATAGTCTGCATAAGCTCCCTTTAAAACGTACAGTGAAAATGTGCTCTTAAGATATACAAGACAAAACTGAAGTTGAACCAAGCACCTCAAATTAAAAATTTACATCCAGAGTGAATAAAGTTAGAGTTTGGAAAGATGGGAGGAAAAAAAAAAAGTCTATTCCAATGTAGTGCTTTTTATCTTGTGCATAACGTACACATTTCTATTTTCTCTTCATTTACACCATTAAACCTACGGACACTGTTGCAATAGTACCACACAAGTTGGTTGATACATCAGTTTAAACAAGTCACATTACTTACTGCTGCCATTTGCATGGGCATCGGGGTAACAACCAAGTTCTCGGACTCAAAAAACTCCTAAGCACCCTCTCAGCACCTTTCCATCTTAACATTTCTGAGATACGTGCACAGCTCTCCTGACACATGGAAAAGAGTGCAAATTGCCTGAGTATTCAGCATCGTAAAACACAGTCACTGATATAAAAGCTGAAAATGTGCATACCAGCTTTTTATTGTGCGTTTACAGCCCCATTCAAGTTTATGAATAAAGTTTCATTAAGAGTTGAATTATTACGTATCAGGTACGCTGGCACTCCATTAACACGAAACCAAAAGCCGGAACCAACTGCATTTCTACTTGCTGCTCACCATCGGACTTCTCCACATACATCTGCAATTTTTAAAAATTCCTCCCACTTCCACAACAACCTTCTGCTAATTTTCTTCGATTTTCTGCTCCACTAACTTAAAAGTCATTTCCTTAAGAAAACAGATGACAGACAACTTGAGTGACTGATGATATTGTGCCATCACTTTGTTTTTCTCTGAGGCCTTGGTTTAAGAGGATGGATGTTAGTGTAAATGACAGAAAGGGGAGCTTCGCATAGGATTTCACTTCTGTTCAAAGACAAGCTAATGCAACCTCACTGAGGTGCAATCAACTTGACAAATGGATGCTGTGCAGCCCTGTGCCTCCCACTGAAACCCGAGAGTCTGATTTACACAATATTCCCCCTGTAAACTGAAGGAAGACCAAATTCCAATCAGACTTAACGCTGCTTGGCTGTATAATGGGTTGATCAGATAATTCGTCCCATATAATGAAATCTGATAATAGTGGGAAAAAACACATCAGAGAGAATGGAATACATTAATGAACTTGTAAAAATACACTTAAGTCTTAACAGATTTAATAAACAGAAGAGAAACAGCTCAAACCGGGAGTCTTCATATGTGGTCAGCAGTTCTCGGGTTTAACAATGAAGCTGACCGAAAATACAGAGTTTCTATTTACAATTGACTACATTCACCACACCTTTTTTCAGATGGCCAGGAAAAGGAAAAAAAAAAAAAAAAAAAAAAAGCATTTAAATATCAAAGTGAGCTTTGTAATATGTTTACATGTCTTGCCTTGTTCTGCTTCCCCTTCAAACTAAACTAATTCTATGATACAAGCTGTTTTCTCAGGGAAATGTGAGTCAGATAGAAATGTTTTCCTACCCAAGAAACAGCGTTTCATTTACTAACTGGAAAAAATAGGAAACATTTGCTTTCAGACTTTTAAGATTTTTAAGGGGTTGAAAAACAAAGACAATTCTGTTTCAAAACACTTTTTGCACAAGTTTGATGGTTGGCACAGAAGTTAACTGAATGTTTACGTTGGAAAAATGTCACAGAGATGTCTATTAAAGCCAGTATTTTTTGTGTCTCACAATAAACTACTCAGATTGTCATGTTTTCTGCAAATAAACATTCTGCCTTAGCAACTACAATTGCCATCAGAAGCCGTTCTCACACATATGTGAGCTAAGTAGTGCCGAATTTTAGGGTTTTATTTACTTTGCTGTTGTCACAAATAAAAGAAAAAGAAAAAGAAAAAAAAAAAAGAAGTTATACAAACATCTCATGCTGAAGTGAATGGATTTCAACAGCTGCTGATTTGGTGACATGGAGAACCCCGGTGGAGATGTCCCGCTGAATTAACGTCTTGGAAATGTTAAAAAGAAACTTCAAACAGCCCTTGTTTAGCAGGCGGTCGAAGCTCGCTCTCTGTGGGGATCATGTGAAGACTAGCAGAGCAGTCACTCAGTCATGTATCAGCCTTGTCAATAGTTGCCTATTTTCTCAACAGGTGTCTCAATCACACGCCATAATCCCTTCCCCCCGTAGGCTTCTATTTAACAGAAATCACTATCACACATGACACTGTTTTCACTTAATGAGACGTATATTGATTTCTTAATAACTAATTCCTCCCTACCATCTCAGCCGAGTTTCGGTATGAACACTTCTCTCTCGCCCATCTGGACCAGCAGGGAAAGTGTGAGAACTGTAGCACAGGAGTGAGGACGCATTTAATCCTTTGTTATTGCAGCAGATAAGTACAGCAAACACCAAATGATCACTCTCTGTTCCGTCAGATAACTACGAAACCAAGCTGCTACGCTGAGGTGTGCATCACTATGCAGCAGTCGCTTGGTGCTAGGACAACAAAAAGCATCAGTGACATAAAAAGACCTTTCTGTAGGTAAAAATGTAGGGAAATTGTCTGTAGTAACTAAAATTTAAATAAATGCTTAAATAAAAATCCAGGTAGCCATTTTAAAAATACCTTTTTCCTAGCTAACGTACAACCGTGAGTTTTTACAGCATTTTTTTGTAAGTTCAATTCCTTCTTTAGATTTTGAAAATCTCGTTTATTTTAGGAGTCACATACATATAACCAGAGAAGTACATTATGTCCTAAGGGTAACAGCTATCAGGCTCCAGACAAAGGATGAGAATTCACAGGAAACTTTAAATTCCATATGGTTTTTAGTCTATAACAAAGTGCATATCTGTAAGCTTAAAGCTATGCTTTTTGAGCTGTATCGGTTTTAAGCAACACAACAACCTTCTAACAAAATGTTACAATATTTTTTTTTCAGACAAAAAGCAACAAGCCAGTAAATATTCGACAGCACTTCCTAAATTTACACAAATCGGATCTCTTACGATGTGAATTAGAAACAAATATGTATCACCAAAATACTCTGGGCTTCTTGTTAGTTATGCTTACGAATATTACCCATATTTACGCCAAATGCGGACAATCTGATAAACCTTTTTATTCTCAGGCCAGCCTCTTCCTCTATCGATGAAAGAAATACACTTGTAAAATAATGTAGGCAGGTTAGGAGCGGCATGTTTCACTTTCATAGTAACAGCTCTTGCAGAAACCACAGCTTCTGCATGAATCACAAATTAGACATAAAAAGAGATTTGCTGAAAAATCTATCAGCTTTGCTGTGCCTTTGCAGTGATTTCAGATCATAAGCCTTCTTCTATCAGGCATAATAAACAAGTTCCCAAAGGACTTTTAACTCTCAAAACATAGCATACAATTTAATAATTTCCAAATACCTTTGAAATTCATGTCAACTGAAGTTAGAAAGGAAAACTGGTGCGGTTTGATCATTCCAGCTGTATGTCAAAATTCTTCCACATTGTTGGATAACATGAAAGTGCAGCACCAGTTCCTGTCACCCTCAATTTAAAAACTTTTGATGTACTACCTCTGAGCATGGAGTTGTTTAAGTACTATCTCTAACATCAGTAAACTGCATGTGCCACCTGCACTGTGACTTGAATTACTGAAACACAACACTATACAATTAAAGAGAACATCTCGGATTTCAGCAGAAAAAACATTGCACTGAAGAAATTTATATAAAAAGAAAATATTTTAAACATATTTCAAATGTGAAATATAATTTGATTGCGTATCTGATGTATACACAGATTATTAATTTATATGAGATACACCATAGTGACAAGCTGTTTTAAGTACTTTGATAGATGCATATAATGCAGGCCAGATCTTGAAAATCCTACGTAACAGAATGACTTTATGTACAAGTAATCCCTCTGAGTTAATTTTAACTACATGCATAAGTGCTCTGCAATCAGACATTTTAAGTTTTGTAACCTTGATGAGAATAAACATATATACATTATTTTCTACATTGCACAGACAGCTGGTGAATACATTTTCTGCTCTGAGGTAATCTGTAAGAACTTTGTCCTAATCAGAGATTTAATTTTACTTCATTTAAGATTGTAGAAGTATTCTGAAATAAGACTGGGTTAATAACTGACTTCACCAGGACTGCTTAGAGGTCTGCCACTTCCTGCGTGTTTGTAGACAGAAGGCTTGCATTTTTATGGTTTATTTGGTCTGTAATGCTTGACACTATGTAAGGATATTAGGCAGAGAACATGTCAGACAATTATTTAAAGAACACAGATACACCCTCAGCAAATGCACGCTTTACGACATTTGCTTATGAAACCTCCCTGGGCACTGATTGATTGATTCTGAATAGGAGCCCAGCCTCACACAGTTCACATTCATCAAAAGCATCCTAATCATACCAGCATATTAACATTTTGAACTTTACTGCCAGCACTCAAGGAATGCAACTCATGAAATAATGAAATTTAGGGTAAATTGAATCTTGTTTGCCATATATAAAGACCTACTTTCAACACATGATACATTCTTGCTGCATTCTCAGCTTTCTTCCCAGCACAGACTAGGAATTAATAGAAAGGCAACTATGTTGAAGTGTATCTGTAATGCTGAGATACAAGCATTATAAAATTTTTCAACAGGTAATCACCAATGGTACAGACTGCATCTCACTCAGATACAGCTCATTTATTCCAGAAAAAAAAAAAACAAAAAAACCCAACAAAAAGTAGAAAAATAGATGGAAAAAACTGCACAAGCAAAAGAAGTGTAATGGTTACAACAGCAATTAAGACCCTTAGACATGCAGTCAGAACAATATCAAGAAAAGGAAAGTGCATTACCAATACAGACAGCGTTGATGTTCCAGAACTTGGCTGTGTTAAGCTTTAAGCTTCCCAGTTTAAGTGTATTGACAGATTTGAATATTCTGAGCAAGCATTGGTAGAAGAAGGTGAGTATGTACAAGCTTCTTTGTATTACGAGACTAAAGAAACTTCAGCTATTCTGCTTGTGAGAGAAGGTGAAGAGGTAATCTCACAATGTACTGGCTTCACCAAGGTTGAGAGATCTTCAGAGAGAGATGCCAAAGGTAACACAGTTCAAAACAAGATCTTGTAAGAGGTTGATCAGACAAGCAGAAAGGTGCACATCTCCTATCAGCTACAGAGCGAAGTGGTCTTGAGCCCTCACTTTCTTCTGCTATACAAGGAACGTAAGGGAAACTGCAAAATACGAAACTTTTGAAACAACAAGAGGAGGTTAGGGAGAATCTCCATCCCTTGTTGGATGCTCAGGGCAACTTGGTGACCAAGGATCAGGATAAGGCTGAGGTACTTAATGCCTTCTTTGCCTCAGTCTTTAATGGTAAGACTTCTTACTCCCTGGGAACACAACCCCTGAGCTAGTAGATAGGTATGGGGAACAGAATAAGCTCTGCATGATCCATGATGAGATGGTTTTGGACCTGCTCTGAAAGCTGGATGCTCACAAGTCCAAGGGGCCGGATGGATTGCACTCTAGAGTGCTGAGGCAGTTGGCAGATGTTATTGCCAAGCCACTCTCCATCATTCTTTGGCAGTCCTGGCTAACTGGGGATGTCCCAATGGACTGCAGACTGGCAAATGTGACTCCCATCTTCAAAAAGGGCTGGAAAGATGATCCTGGTAGCTACAGACCTATCAGTCTCACCTCAGTGCCTGGGAAGGTTATGGAACGGATAATCTCAGGTGCCATCATGGACCAATTAAAGGTCAACCAGGAGATCAGACCCAGTCAACATGGGTTTACAAACGGTAGATCCTGTCTGACAAACCTGATTTCATTCTATGACAAGGTGACCCGCATAATGGATGAAGGTAAGGCTGTCGATGTGGTTTACCTGGACTTCAGTAAGGCCTTTGACACTGTCCCCCACACCATTCTTGTGGAGAAGCTGGCTGCCCACGGTTTGAATGGGCGTACGCTCCACTGGGTGAAACACTGGCTGAATGGCTGGGCCCAAAGAGTTGTGGTCAATGGAGTTAAATCCAGTTGGCAGCTAGTCACAAGCGGTGTCCACCAGGGCTTGGTACTGGGGCTGCTTCTATTTTGCATCTTTATTAATGATCTTGACGAGGGGATTGAGTGCATCCTCAGTAAGTTTGCAGATGACACCAAGTTGGAAGGGAGTGTTGATCTGCCTGAGGGGAGAAGGGCACTAGACAGGGACCTGAATAGACGGGATCAATAGGCCAAGGCAAACTGCATGAGTTTCAATAGGGCCAAGTGTTGGGTCCTGCATTTTGGTCACAACGACCCCAGACAACTGTACAGGCTTGGGGAAAAGTGGCTGGAAAACTGTCTGATGGAAAGGGACCTTGGTGTACTGATGGACAGTTGGCTGAATATGAGCCAGCAGTGTGCCCAGGTGGCCAAGAAGGCCAGTGGCATCCTAGCTTGTATCAGGAATGGAGTGATGAGCAGGACTAGGGAAGTCATCCTGCCCCTCTACTCAGCACTGGTGAGGCCTCACTTTGAGTACTGTGTTCAGTTTGGGGCACCTCAGTACAGAAAGGACACTGAGGTGCTGGAGCAGGTCCAAAGAAGGGCAACAAGGCTTGTGAAGGGCTTGGAGAATATGCCCTATGAAGAGAGACTGAGGGAACTGGAGATGTTCAGTCTGGGGAAAAGGAGGCTGAGGGGAGAGACCTTACTGCTCTCTTCCAATATCTGAAAGGTGCTTACAGTGAGAATGGGGTTGGTCTCTTCTCACTAGTGGCAGGTGACAAGATGAGGGGAAATGGCCTCAAGTTGCACCAGGGTAAGTTTAGGTTGGATATCAGGAAACACTTTTTTACAGAAAGGGTTGTTAAGCACTGGAATAGGCTCCCCAGGGAGGTGGCTGAGTCACCATCCCTGGATGTGTTTAAAAACCATTTGGATGTGGTGCTCAGGGACATGATTTAGCTGAGAGTTGTTAGCTAGAGTAGTATGGTTAGGTCATGGTTGGACTCAATGATCTTAGGGTCTTTTCCAACCTGAGTGATTCCATGATTCTGTGATTCTATGATTGTCTTCTGCCATCAAAGCATTGGCATACTTGCACAGTTTGCTTCAACACCGGAAAGGACTTTTCTGGCTTCTTTGCACAAGAGAAGCTAAAGGACATCCCTGATTATACCTATCTTTGCTGGCAACTTGGCTTGCTTACCTTCTAATTCCTCCTTGAGCACAAGAACGTGATCATGAACACACAAGTTCATACCAAGCACTCAAGAGGCTCATCTGATAAAGACCATCCCCAATAATATTGCACTCCTGCTCAAAATGTCAGTGACATACACCTCCCTGATATTCTGAGCTGCTCCTTCTCTTTCAGTTGTGAATTTGTACCCTTGAATGATATTTTAGAAGAGAGTCCTAGGAGAGAAGAGGCACTACCTAAAGGGAGGTCTACAAGACAGTATGGCTCTTCAAAACACAGTCCAGCACATATATCCATACTCAGGACAAGGGTTGTGATTTAACGTGATGGAACAATGAGCTTTTACCTTTCTGTACTGCTCTCCATCACTGTTCCTAAAATTGAGACCATATTTTCCTCTTCAGTTACCACTGCCCTACAGGAGGCAACAGCCATACAAGCTCCAGTCACAATAACTTGTGAAAGAAAATAGAACAAAAAGGTGTCCAAAATTCAAATCATTAATTATACCATAGAAATTGTTGATATGGCTAGAAACCTCAGTTTTTATGCAGTTTAGAGATTGAAAACTAACTGTAGGAACATCAGTTATACTGCTTGAGATGCTGTGTTTTATTCTCATGCACTTAGACAAGATCCTAGCCAAAACAATGTCTGAATACTAAACCCAGGCAACGCAGCTACAGTGGGTATTTTACTTCAGATCAACTTCCATTCACATCTGATGAACATTCATTTTTGACTGTATGTACACTTGCACAGACCAATCATCAGGCAACCTTAATGGGAGAACACATATGCAGATCTATAAAAATAGGAAAATGTGTATGGGATCAGGACACTCAAACAACAAAATAAAAAAAAGCAGATTTTCTTATCAACCCAGCAATGTGGCTACTCATCTGGTATCTTACAAAAAATATGGGTAAAAATGGGTAAAGCTCCTGCAAATGACAAAGCACAAAGCCTTTTAAAAGCTGTGGATGCTCTTTGCTTCTGGCTACCACAGGTTAAGGTATCTCTAATCAGAAGTCCAGAAATAGAGGGTATACCCAGAATGCTAGCTTCAGTTTTTCTCTTGGGGCTTTAATTTGTAATCAGACTTCAGATCTCCCCTATTATTTTTGAAGCTTCAAGATTTACTTCAAACTTTACTACAACTATCCAGATATCATGAGTGCCAATGTCCTGTTACACGTGGCACTGTCTATTCAGCTGCTGATGGAACACATCCTGCCTTAATACATCAACAAGTGACAGCCCCAAGAATAATGTCTGGTAGGCTGTTATATATATTACTATTTAACACACTGTCATACCTTCTTTCATTAAAGAAGTCTTTCCAGCAAAAGAAATGTACATTTATTTTTAATCCTACATTTTACGTTAAAATGCTAACGATTTTTCTTTGATCAAAGGTCTTTGTCTCGTCTAATTTTTGTCCAAAGTCTTGCTTACTGAAGCCACCGGTTTACTCATTATTTTTCTGTTTAGTCATAATCAGATACAAGATGTCCCTTAAGGTGTTTCCTAATTTTATCAAATTCCATAATTTTTCCAGCCTGTTCCGGTACCGTATCCCTCATTCCATTGTTCATTTTGTCACATTTCCCAAGTCTTACTATAACTCAGGGCTTGTTATACTGCTGTATGCTCTACAGGTTATTTAAACATGAAATGTTCTTGGCTTGTTATCCTAAAAGGCATATCATGTACACAGAAAATAAGCCGTTTCTGAAGTTAAGATTTGCTTTGTTCCTCTTCCTATCAGTGATTTGTTGATGTAACAAATAACTGTGACAATTGTATTTGGCCATTGACTTTAATGCAAGTTATTTTGTTTCTTTGATAAGTAAATAAAATACTGCTGTCTTTCAGAATCATTGTAAGACGGAGGATGTATGCCTAAACATATTAAAATCTAGATTCATAAGGCAGATACAGTATGAGCTACAGTGCAGTAAAACAACCATTCTGCTAGCTGAAAAACTAAGACGTAAGATATTGAAATGGAATCTGTTGAGGGTAAGGAATGGACTTTCACTGCTGTGCTGCTCAGCTGCTTCTTCAAGAAGCCTCTCTGGTGCTAAAAATGTGTTCATGCACTTCCCTCAAAAGTAAAAGTTACTTTCACAGAGCCGCTCCAGCCATTTTAAAACTGTCAGCTTTTACTTTTCTTTTTCCCCTTCATTATGTCTCTGTTAAAGTATTTGATAAAGAACAAATCTGAGTCCAAATTGCAGGGCTTCTTTAAAATTCTAAATTACGTCCTTTACTAAATATTGGTCTTGTACCATTTAATCCTGAGAATCCCTCTGAACAGAGAAGAGACTCACAGATATCAGAAATAGGAAGGATGCAGCCAAAATCTTATTTTTCAGTATGCTATATGTAACACCTTTACTGCAATTAAAAGCCACAGAAAATCAGAGTCCTTGAGGAAAGAGGATGGATTTACACTTTCTGCCTACATTTGGCTCAGGTGTCACTCTGCCTAAATGGAAAAACGCTTAAGTTAAAAGTAAAACTTCCCATTTTAAATGAAAATACTTACTGTCCCAAACACAATTTCCTTACACTCTACTAAACACAGACAGGGATGGCTAAAGGCTAGAAATCTTTAGGTTCTCCACTGATGCATTAACTAAACAAAAAAGACAACCTTACTTGTTTCAGAAAGCTTTATTAGAATAGGAATCTTTGAAGACAAACACAAAAGATTCTAATATGTTTAGATTTTATAATGTAAACAACTAATTTAATGCATCACTAGCAATATACAATAGTCGCCATCTTGCAACATGAATGCAAGTAAGAAACTGATGTAATCTGTGAGATATTTCAAAATAATTAATTTGAGAATAAAAAAAAGAACTTTTATTGTGCAAACTCTCCCTGTTTGCCTTTTTTAAAAGGATCAGAAAACCAGAGCAGTTGAACCTTTGCTAAATGAAGGTAACAAGCAATCATTTGAACTGGCCTCTAAATTAAGAATGTGTAATTGCTTGAGAAAAGCTATTTGATCAAAAATGTTTCAAGTGTTACTTATCAGAAAAGTTCCAAAAAAACGCCACAAGATCCAGTTCATTTACATGAGGGCCAAAAACCTTTCAACTTTTTGCAGGTTTTCTCAAGGTAGTTTGACATGTCTACACTGTTGTGTAATATTTCCCAGCATGTTAGACTTCTGTGCTGGTATTTTTGTTCTGTAAGGACAAATCAGGCTTTAAAGCATTCTGCAGTCAAGCCAACATTTGATTCCTTCTTTTCCCTTCCTCAACTCCCTCTAAAACCTGTGTCTCTTTGCTTAACTATTATGCAGAAATTAGAAAATTATACCAAATACTCCTTTGTATTTTTTTTCCCCTCCTCTATTATATTCCTTACGAGGAAACAAAGTACTCTCACACACTGATCCCCGTTTAATTTTTGTTCTGAAAGAACGATCCTGTTCTCCAGCACACTCCAAAATCCAGCCCTAGATCCTGCATTGATAAACTGAGGCACACTGTGAAGGCCCACTTGTATGAGCAAAGCCTCATACAGGTCCTGCTGTCCCACTAAATGAATGACAGTGTATTAGTGCAACACTTTACATCAGTGACAATGGAGTATTGAATCAAATATAACAGCATGGAAATCTCCTCAATTCATAATTTTACACAGCATGCTCTGCTGGAAAAAAATTACCACTATTATTTACAACGATGCTGAAGTATGAAATACTTAGGGAGTAGTCTGAAATAGGACTGGCTTGCTGAATAGCCTGACATTTTGAAGTCATGGTTGAGCAGGCCTTTTATGATCTCAGAAAGCAGCTGGAATCTTTAAGCTGCTGGGAGGAGACGTGTATCAGTAATAGGTGTGCTTTTCATGTGAATAGTTGAGGCGTGACAGGTACAGGGACTGGGACTGCTCACAGCACCAGTGCCAGCAGCACACACAGTCCTGCCCTCAGCAATGCTGACAATGTAACAGATTTAGTAATAAATATGTGCCAAGATGGTCCCCTATAAATCCATGCAACTGGGTTTTAAAATTCCTGACACAAATGTGACGCTTTTTTACCGTGTTGAGGAAAGGAAGCTTTCAATTTGTCTGCAGGTTATGCTCAGAGGAGTTACAGAAAGGAGGCTTCCTAGATGCTGCTGGGGAGTGCAGAAACTAGCTGAATGTGTCCTACTACCTGAAATCGTCTTTGCAGCCAGTCCAGCAGCCAAGTGACCCATGTGGCAACTACCACCCATTTCTAGCAGTGGCAGGGAGGTTTGGCAATGCCGCCACCAGCTGGATGTGCGCTGCTTCCTGGGCCTTGCCTGGGGACAAACACATTCTGTCCTAAAAATACATACACTAGAAAAAGCAGTTTTGCCTTCACCAAATTTGCTCCCAATCTTGGGATGTTATCTGTTATGCTTTCTTAGCTTTGGCCATTTCTGGCTAAAACAAAAGTGCAAGATCACAGAATCACAGAATCATAGAATAGCCTGGGTTGAAAAGGACCACAATGATCATCTAGTTTCAATCCGCCTTCTATGTGCAGGGTCTCCAAACACTAGACCAGGCTGCTCAGAGCCACATCGAGAGTGGCCTTAAATGCCTCCAGGGATGGGGCATCCACAACATCCTTGGGCAACCTGATTCGCCCAATAGCCTACAGGGAGGGACTGGACTATGGGAAATTGTACAAAAAAGTTATTTGATTTACAGGATCTGAATCCTTCTCAGTTTTCAGAACAGCACCCTAGCTGCTCTCTTGTAGGGTACTATGAAATGAGATTGCCCAAATTCTTCAGCTCACACAGCCCTGCTGATCACTGTGTTTAAACAGTGAGAGAAGAGACTCTCCTTGGCCATGCCAAGGTTATTGCTTCACATGCCTGTGACTACCTAACTCTCCTGCCATGTAGCATGAGGAGGCAACATGGATAGAATAAGATTTACATCACCTGCATCTTGCATGAGTGCATGAACAACAGAGCCAGTAGGCAAAACAATTCATCATCTTTCCCACAATTATTGTAAATCTCAGCCAATTTTCTAGTTTCACTACAAAAGCCCATGTACAAAATGAGTTATTGTTTTTGGCGAGGATAATTTTTTTCTTTATTTTGGACCAATTTGAACTATTTTTTGAGGGGATGAAGGATGAGACAGGAGATTTCGGACTGTAAAATCAATTATTTGTACAGCCATAAGGATCTGTGAAAAACTAGGTCTCCCAGTCTCTTTAATGATGGGAAAGAGAAAGAGTGGATATAAAGAAATACGTATGAAATGTAAAGTTTAACTTAAGAGTTCACTGTTTTGGTTTTGCTCGATATATCCATTTTAGTGTTTATTATCTCTAGCACTGAATCCTTGAGAGAGTAAATTACTTGGAAGCACTGTTACATTTAGCATATGTGAAGGATCTCGCTGGAATGAGACATCAATATTAGAATTCAAGCAGTCTTTAATGCTACAAGACGGAGAAGATGAGTACATGAGAAGCTTCTGAGGATGCAGGAGCTCCTGCATTAAATGAGTATGACACACTTTTGATGCTTTAGAGAGAAGGCCAAACAGTGACTCTTTTCTTCCTACCTCAAACAGGTGAATGTTCTCACTGGGTGACTCCGCATTACAAAAAAGTGTACATGAAATGAATTTGGTAGTCAAGAGAAAATTGTTGTATTATGTTAAAGGGGCTCTTTTAAAGAATGGAAACACCTTTTTCCCTGGAAATGTCTGACAGTTTCTCTCTCTAATCAGGGCAGTGACTGCAACAGTAGAAAAAGATTAAATCATTTTCTCAGGTAAATCATTAGTAATCAAGATGGAAAAATCTTCAGATCTTTCTCTTTGAGGCATTTCTGCTGAAGAATACAAAAAACTATTCAAGGAAGTAAGCAGGATGCTGTTGCACAACTTTGTAGGAATTGAATTTAATCTTGGCGCTCCTGAACAAAACTCCCAAACTTTCACATGCTCCGCAGCGATCCAGATCTTTCATGCACCAATTCATGTTGCAAGTTGTATAGCTAGGAGAGTAACTTCAGAACTCAACTTCAAATGGGACAGGAGTTTGCCACAATCTGCACAAAGCATGTATGCATGACTACTTTCACACTCTTTCCAATACTTGACTATTCCTTTGTTCTCCCAATAATCCTATCCCTGCCCAAAATATAAACAAGTTTGCCTAAAAGACTGAGAAAAGCGCTTTAGCACTACAGACATGGGCCAAACTACATACAGATGAGTGCTTAAGCTCTGTAGACACAGATAACAAGAGTTGGCTGGCAGTGGGAAGGTGGTGCTGGAAAAGAATCTAAGTTTACAGAAGTTATACTAGCCCACACCAGGGCTGGTTATAGAATGTAGGCCTATCTT
Source organism: Chrysolophus pictus (assembly GCA_037305975.1). Classification (NCBI taxonomy): domain Eukaryota; kingdom Metazoa; phylum Chordata; class Aves; order Galliformes; family Phasianidae; genus Chrysolophus; species Chrysolophus pictus. Next base: position 64,487,379 of record CM074577.1, read on the forward strand.
AAAAAGAAAAAGGAAAAATTTTTAAAACTCTGAGCAGTCACTTACTGTACCAATGGGACCAAGTGAAACCAGTGACAGAAGGGAGTGGTCTGTTTTTCTATCCTGACGTCTTTTACAGTATATAAGCATGACTATTCCCCCACAATTATTTATAAAAGCCAACCTCCTCCATTTCTCTATTGTCAGAAGATTAATTATGACATCCTGGCCTCTTTGAAATGAAGGGGTATAGGATGTCACATTCAGTTCCTACTTGCACTGTGTAGGTCCAGTTGTATGATGACTACTTAGACAAAAAGCTCAGAAACTCTGTAGCACTTGAATGCATAATGCCAGCCTCGTCATGTTATTTTAAGAGGAGTGAGAAAGCTAGGTGGCAAACACAATTTTGGCAAAAGCACAATTCTTCAGATGCAACATGTGCAAACCATTATTTTGTCTTGTAGAAGTATTAAGGAAATGTATGATGAAATGCCAATTATATAATTAGTGTGTTAAGCAATTTATTTGAATGACAAGTGATTAAAAACATATCAGCAAACAGATATGGCATTACTTTGATTAGAGTGTGAAAAATAACTCTGCCAAGTACAGTGTAGGTAATAAAGTAGTGTGTATATTTTCCTAGTACCAGTCTAAAATGGAAGTGCCTTTAATATAGGCAACTGGGTTTTGACTGAGTGTTAGCTTTAATTCAAAAGGCTTGGAAGACTTTACCAGACCTAGGAACTGAAATGAATATGGCTATTAGACTGAAAATGCTGCTCATTAGAGGTCAAGATGAAAGATGAGACGTTGTCAATCCCAACTGCAAGACAAACTACTAGAGGGGTCTACTTTCACTTCATTTTGGGCTCCATCTCTACAAACTTGTGCCTAGTGGGACTCTTTTAACTACTGAGTAGAAGAACCGCCAGGGAAAAAGCTGTTAGATTTCTTGATACTGCAAATGGGCTGAATATCCTGCTGCAGTGTGAAAAAGCAGAAAACAGACACTTTCAGCTTTCCCAAGTTTCTCTTCTTGCCTTCCCAAACAGCAATAGCAGAAGCAAAACAAATCAAGATTTTTCATTTCACAATTGGCCCGATGAGCCTAAAGCAACAGTAAAACTAAATAAACTAGAAACACATTACAAAGGATAGCAAGCAGCTGGTCCTTGGAAGGCTGGTTCATTGCATGTTGTTAATGCCTTTCTTTTCATTTCCACATGTTGCACTGCACTGAAAGCCCACTTAGGTACTTTAATACAAGCAACAACTAAGGGTGCAGATCCAACGCAGCTAAAATTCTCTAGGTTATGAGCTTGAGGTTAGAGATGCTATGATTGCGCTCTTTCTCCTTCCATGTGCATTCCTGTTCTCTTCTTTATGCCAGATCATGCTACTGAACAGGGAACAGGTTCAAGGATGCTAAATAAGCCAAACATTTATACAATAAAATCAACTTTCTACAGACTTAATTTTTGCCTCACCCTCTTCAAGTGACATTTTACAAGATAGGAAGTTGACCTACTGGCTGGCTGCTGTGAATAGTGCATGCCACCCAATTCCATCTTACTTGTCGTGTCTGGTCTGTCCTGATGTCTCCCTCATTTTGGCTCTGGTACACCTTTCACTCTCAGTGGGCCAGTTCAACTCAGCAGGCTAAAAATTTGAGTTACTTTTTACCAGCTTAGTGGTTTAGGAAGCAGAAGAGTCAACAGCCAGGACTGGAGATGAAGTCAAGGGAAGGAAACAGCCAAGGTGAAGACTCCCACTTTGGAGATACTCAAAGGCTGACTGGACATTGGTCTGGGCATCCTGCTCTGGATGCCTCTCTTTGAGCATAATTTGGATCAGTTGGACGTGGAAGGCCCTGTGAGTCTCAGTCATCCTGTGATTCTGTGAATCTTGCTACTGTTGTGAAACTTCATCTATAGTTGTCACATGGATACCTCATGATATTTTTTTTAACAGAGTAGGAAACAGATCCCAAAATACAGGCAGTTGTCATCATTTACATGACAAACATGTGAGATACCCGCAGGCTGCAACAGTAGCATTTTATATCCCACTGACATTACTGTGTAAACAAACATACCTACACAGAGCGCTGAAAATTCTTGTTCTGCATCTTCAGTGAGAGGCATTCACATTAGGATGCTGCTCAAGGAGCCCCAAATGAGAGCACTGAAAGGGTCTGGGAGACAGCAGTGTCTTGGTTTACATTTTGTTCCCATTTGGCAGTTAATTAGTAACTCACTTTTGGAAAATGAAAGATTACACATTCTGAACAAATACAGACGTTTGATCTCAGGCTCATCAAGGAAAACTTCAGCTGCTGCCAGGGAAAAGCAAATGTTCTGTCACGTACATCCAGAGTGAGTTAATGTGAAACAGAAGATGAAGGCTACAGAGACAGCGTACTAATGCAGTCGTGCAATTGTGGGGAGCACAGCAGACAAGGAAGAAAGTACAAAATAGCAGACAACAACCTGGTGAGCCTAACCTAAACCTGCTGGGATGACTCCTGACTGCAATGTCAGCCTTAAGAGGTGCAAGTTTCCCAACACAATGATAGAGGAGTGAAGTTTGGTGCTATATATCAAAAGCAGTTTATATTTCTGTCTCAAGCAAACTGTCTCCTTGAGAGCACCAGGCGCTCAGCTCTGGCCATGCCCTGAAGGTTATAGAGCTGTCAGGGAAATGGCAGCAGCCAGCCAGCTCACACCAGCACAGCAGCAGCCTCGGCTGCAGGAGGTGGTTTCACAAGAGCAGGTAGGAGTCCTCGTAGTGAAGGGACTGTGACAGAATCATCCAGCCCTGGGAAAATGACTAGAAGTTTTCTGTGAGTCATATTAAACCCTTCTCATTTTATGGAGGAAATCACCCCAGAGAGATGAACACTGAATTGACAGTCAATAAAGCAGAAATTAGCCAACAATGGAAACATACAATACCAGTTGAAAGAAGAAATACTTGTATTTTTTAAAGAAATCCTAGCATTTTCTCTCTCATTTTTTTTATTTTATTTTATTTTTTTTTTGCTATGTCCAGGATAAAAAATGTCTACTGAGAAGTAAATCTCAACATCTAGAAAACACTAATTTCAGTCCAGAATGAAATTCATTTCAAGCAGGAATTAATGCAGTATCTAGTAAAACAATCTTAAAACAATCTTTTTTTTTTTTTTTCTTTTCTGATGTGGATGGTTACAGCACTGGATGAATTCCCATCTTCTATATCATCACTGACTGTACCATTAATCTTTCTTGCTTGTTTTTCTCACAGGTTAGTCAGTAACTCCAGCTGACATAACTGCCCTCGATGATGTTCCTAAGCATGCTCTGCAAACTCAGAGCATAGAAAAAGAGATGTGGACCTCCGTATGTATTAAGTATTTGCTATTACAACAAATTCTCCTTATGCCTTGTCCTAAGTTTTAATGTCCCAAGCCTGTCAGCCATCCCCAAGGCCTTTTATCCCCAGAGAACTACTGCCACCTCGCCAGGAGCTGCTCACCTATGGGTATCACCATAAGGCCTTAAACTTGCCCAGGAACATCTGTCTGCAGGCCAACGGTGACAGTTTCCTACATAGCACCTTTCATTTCATTGTTTGCTGCTGCTGTCTTTCCAGGTTCTCACCAGTAGTTTTTGAAAGAGCTACGTGCAGCAGCATCCTTTCAGCACAGCCTCCCCATCCCTGCTAGGCTGTCTCACCAAGTCTGTCTCATCCATAGGTCTTCCACTCCTATTTTTGCCCCTGTTTATTTTTTTTCTCCAGTTATATTTATACTAAAATAGAAATGTGATTATATATAACATTACCAAATTGTTACCTGCTCTAACAAATAAGTGTTCCATCTTATGCATTGCAATGTGTAGGAGAGTTCAGAAAACATGATCTAACATACAACTTACGCAATGAATACAATTAAGATGGTATGGATTCAAGATTTGACCATAAAAGATAAATTTTCTTTCCTTTAACAGCACATGTCAGAGAGATTACTGGCTGAGGCAGAAGTTAGTAACAAATAGGTAGCACTGCCAGTTTCAAAAAACAAGCAGACGTTCACGTCTCCAAAATCATGAAAAAGTATTAAAATAATGAGACTTAAAAAAAAAATACATTGGTCCTTGAGTTGCTTCTTAAAATCTATGTAGAGAGCTGGTGATCTCACAATAAACATCAAGTTATCTGGGGGTTAAAAACTCAGCTGTAATGGCAGAGTATTCTATGGCAAGCTTTCAAAATCTCAGGATGGGCTTAACCTGTTTTCTCTACTACCAGGATGGACTTTTAAAAATAATTTCATTTTAAAACAAATGTTCATACTTTCAATTTGTTTGCTTCTCTGCAAGCCTTAAGATTGCACCAAAGATATCCCTTTTTTCAGGATTTTCTTCACAGTTATGGGAAGCACAGGGGTATTTACACTCTCGAGGCCCTACATTCAGAGATGAAACACTGAGAAAAGCACCAACCATTACAAAGTCAAAAAAGATAGTAAATACTAATTGCAAGTTTGCAAATTAGATATGCAGATATGGAAGCTGTTCAAGATGAAATTGAAGCATCACTTTTATACTTAAACTATATTAATTCTGACTTCTTGTATTCCACAAATCATCAAATTTACCTACATACCATTATAACACGTCCTGTAATTGATACTGAGTGAAGAACATCTCTAGAAACTTGTGGTACTTACTACAAGTGGTGACTATTTTAAGTAAAAGTAGCTTGTAGCTGAGTTCTAGTGGAAAAAAAACCCAAAAACCAAAAAACAAAAGCCACCTAAATAGTAGTGGCCATTAAGGAAAGAGAAATTTAGAAGGATGCAGTTAGATACTGCACGACAGAATAGAAAAAGAAATAACTCATGAAAAAATATTCTAAAAATCATGAAGTTTCTGCTGTGGAAGTTGACATACATGAATGCAAAACCCAACAAAACAAACTTGACTACAGTTACACTGTAGAAATGTTGCTCTTTTTTCTTACTGTTTGCCAAAAGAAAAATGAAAAAATAGTGATAGCTTTGAAAATACTGCTACGTAACCAAATGAAATGTGTTCTGTCAGACAGATGTTTGGAATACACACTTATTAACGTACCAGTATGAACAATTTGTTACAATCTGAAATTGTTCAAATGATGAAGCATTTGGAACAACAACAACAAAAAATTACTCCTATCAAACACAGAATCTAAATCAGCCTAAGGAATGAAAAGACAAATTCCCTACCATGAATAGGAAAGGAGCGACTTTGAAAAGTGCTGTGTCAAGACTTGGTAAATTTGAAACAGCAAGGTAATACACTTACATAGGATTGCAGCAACACTGGGATCTGTTGGGTACAAATCTCCCACTGGATGTGAGAAGTGAGTTTCCTATGCTACAAAAGGCAATTCAGCCTCAAAAGTAGACTACAGTACTATTGGAAACCTGATTTTCTTATTTTTACTTCTTTTTTTTTTGATCAAGGTATTTGGTCAGCTGTAGCCTTTTTGCCACAACATAATGACAATTCTGGTATACATTTGTCTTATCAGACACACTCACATAATAGATTCTACCACCTTCTCACAGTGAAACAATTCCAATCTTACTGAGAAAGTTTTCCACTAAAAGCAAAATAAAACAAACCAACCAATCAAGCAAACCAACAAAAAACACCAACTGAATTTAGAGAATTGATATTTTACATTTAACATGAGTATAATTATCTTTATAAACACAGAAAGGGACAGATCCTTAAATTAAACTATGCCAGGCTTCACAGCTGCTCAAAGCTCACAAATCACACATCTCTGCTGAAATTAGAGGTGTCCAGGTGAGTAGCCCACCTGAATTACTATACAATGCAAAATAGATGATGCAGAAATAGCAACTGACTTAAAGAAGAGTTTCCAGTTTTATAGTAGTATATGGCTACCTTGCATTTATTCCATCTGAAACTTCAAAATGAGGACAACTCAGCTTAACAGCGTACAGCAGTTCTGCTTCTTATATTTATAAAAATAAGGGTATCACATAAGCCTGCTGCAAGTGAAGTTGTAGGAAAAAAAAAGTAAAAAGTAAAATCATACCAAATTACATAGAAATTAAAAAGAAATGGGAACTTTTTTATCACTCCATTACGAGATCCAATTCCATCACTAATTAATTCCAGTGCCTGGCCAACACACTATGTAGATTCTGTTTGTTTGCTAATTACTACTTTTTCTCTGTTTACTTAGATGATGGCAAATAATGCTTCAACCCAATCCTGCCATTCCCCATACCAAACTAAAGCTGTCAGTGGCATCTTTCTTCCCCCAAAAGTGGGACGCCTTTCACATCTAGAAAGGGGATGAGCAGAACTTTGTGCCTCCTGACCAGCATGTGGATCTCTTTTGTGACCCATGAATTGCCCGCTGGCTTTGAGATGATTATCTTCTTCTGCTCCCAGCTCAGATGAAATCCTTGCACAAATGATGTGGGTTCAGTAATGCAACAACCACCCCATCGTGCAATGACAAACTATTTTTCTCTCTTTTTTAAAAGCTATGTGGAAAATTACATAACTAAAAGAAACGATGAAGGAACATTACTTGAACTGCAAACTGAAGCAAAATTAGGAAATTCTAGCTTCATAATAGCCCAAACAGACTTAATTCTACCCACTTGTGTACAGCCAATAATATAATCTTTAGCTATATTTTTTTAATGCAGTTTCTCTCCTCCCAGAAGCATGTCCTGTTTTTAGCACTGAATGGGTACTCTGGGATCAAACTAATGCTGCGCATAATCTGGAATTTCCTAATACCTCGGTGCTTAACTTTTCAAGCTCAGTAACACTTTTTCATTTAGACTTCTTAAATATATAATTATTTAGATGACTTAAACGTACTTTTTGCTTACAAAGTCTTTTTCTGTTTACATATCATACTCTAGCCTAAATAAATGCTAAGACAAAGGCCAAGCTGGCTGGTAGCCCAGAATGTAGTTGTTAGCAAGTTGACAGGGACCACCTTATACTCATGGAAATGTCTAAATATTGTATTTGAGACATAAGTAAATTTTAAAAGGCGATCTTTACTGAAAGAAAAACTGAGCGGATTTAGAACAGCATAAACAAGTTGCTGGATGAAATGAGGACTCAATGGAATACGTCTGTCGAAGTCGTCTGACTTACCCCAGCTCTCCATTACTGTAAAACACCAAACACTTAAGGACAGGAAGTATCCTCATGTTACCATGTAAATAACTAATGGGCTCAGTTTATGTTAACAACTAACTCAGAGACTTCCAATTAAAACAAAACAAAACAAAAATAATAATTAAAAAAACAACAAAAAACCAAACCATCAATCTAAAATATGGCTAAGTGTCTGAACTTTTTCCCCAAAAGTAACTAATTCTCATAATTCTTCAGGTGACTTCCCTTTTCTTGCACAGATTCTGATTAAATGTATGGTAAATGTCAGCATACTGCAATTTCAAGATGCTCTGCAAAGACAAATAAAAATGGTACTTTTTCCAATCTACTAAATATCTAAGAGGTGCAAGGTGCAGCTTAAAATTTTCTTGTACTTGTTTCCTTTTTCCTTCGAAAATTTGTGGAGTATCAGTGTCTTGTCTTGTTTTTACACATAAGAGCACTGGAGGACAAAAGGAGTAGAATGGAAGTCCCCCTCAGTTCCCATCGGAAGCAGTAGGGTGATGGGTGACATTTTTTTCTCTTGGCTGTTCGCCCAAAGCTTGAATTAAACATTTTAACAATAGCCAAACAAAATGGGAGTTTTAAACAGCCTGACTGAAAATCCCTTTTCCCTCTCAAATGACAGTTTCTTGTGACAGATGATGGCTAAAGATGATGGCTTCACCTCTTTGTTTTCCCAGCTACTCACAATCTTGCAATAAAAATAAGATAGACAAGAAGTGATACATATTTAAAATAAAACAAGACCTTTGCAGAAACCTTACACCTGACTACAAAAACAAAGCAAGTTCTTCAGGCTTTCCTAATATGTCTTAAGAATCTGTAAAAGGGAACATAGTTCTGCCTCCTTTTCAGGAATTCTTTAGAGATTCAGGATTTTACGGTAGTGAGATAGGCAGATCCCATTGACAAACATGTCATACAAAAACCAAAAGACGTGTGTACGTATAAATTTACTAATGCTGACATTCTGGCCTTACTAGTTATTAATAAAAGTACAGGAGTGTGGGTGAAGGTATTATACCTGGTCATGGCTGGCTTCAATGGAGCTTCCGATACCTTGGAAAGTCATCTGCACAGGAGACAGTGTCAAACAGGTCATACACTCTTTGCCATTTTGTCTATCATTGTAGTGTACCTATAACAGAATAACATACGTAATCTGCTAAACACCAGGTTTGTACAAGGGAGTCATGCTACAATACTGTCCCTTTTCAACAAGTTTGTAAGAAGAATTCCAAACATTTACATTGAATTCATCTTTAATACAAAACAAGGATTGTGTAAAATATTCTAGGTAGCCACATATTGCACTGGGGCCAAATTTTCTGAGTCAGCTGTTGGATAATTTACAAATGCTATGTTCTCCAGTCCCTACAGCCTTTTAGACTGAATTCGAGATGTTATACCTACACAATTACAAGAACCTAGTTTCAAGTCACAGTTTCAAAGGTAGATGCCATTTTTAACATTCTGTAGCTTGGTTATAAAACATCCATGTAAGCCATTACACCTCCAAAACCCTGGCAGTAACAGTTTTCATTTTTCAATTGAAATGCCATATCTAATAAAATTCACTAACTTACTTGGCATGGTTACACACTGTTGTATATTTTAATTTGATTTTGTAATTAAATCAAAATGACGGATAGCGTGGTGAAGAATTCACATTCTTCCTGAGACGTCTCGGCTATCTTTTTCTACGAGTAACTCGTTCTTTACTAACGTCAAGATGTGCACGTTAAACCTGACTCTTGCATGAAATACAGAGGAAGCTATTGCTTCTACTTGAATTATTTTTCTTGTCTTCAGCCCCCCTTCAGATAGTTCTTAAATCCCCTACAGAAAGGATGGATTTTAATATGTCAAGACAAAATTAAGTTAAATGTTGCCAGCATTTCATTATTAAGCACATGTTGCCACTCATGCTGAATTGCTGAAATATTACAATCTGCTACATAGTTCCCAGCTTCTAGACAGGCAGATCAAGTACTTTGTTCTACAAGAGAGTTGGAATTTGGTTTATGGTGGTAATTTACATTGGCTATGTGACCCCTGTCAGAAATGGAAAGAGAGATCAGCTCTGCTGGAGACAGACCTTTTATGTTAGTATCTATTTACAGCTGTATAGATCTCAGGCAAAGGTTACGTGAGAAAGCCTCACCTTTAAACGTTGGCTACAAAATTATTTTTGAGAAAAACTAGGAGCCATGTTGTTCCTGTGGAACTGATTTAGCAACATTCATGACAGTGATTTGCAAACCATGCATACTGTATTCACTGTGCCTGTATCTTCCCTGCCACAGGTGCAAACTAGGAATCATTCAAGTCAAGCAAAACCAGTGCAAGACTGGTTGAGTGGGAGGAAAACCAAATCACTGCTGTACTGCAGAATTAATTTACTGACAACACATTAAAAAAAAAACAAAAAAACAAAAAAAACCAAGAACAATTCAGCTGTGGCCAAAAGTTAGATACAGAACACAAAGTTCTCGCAGTCAGTATAGAAATACTGATTTCACTCAGCCCTTGTTAAAGCTTTCTGGATTATCCCTGTCTCTCCTCCTCTCTCAACCCCCACAATACGTGCCTACTAAATTGCCTATGGCTCTCTGCCAGAAAAGCCATACTACTTACTTAGAAACCACAAGAGGCCCCTTCACATATACAATGGTTTAACTTTGATTAATCGAAAGAAGTATGAAGGTATGAAATTTGGCTTGCATATATAAACTGAAGTTCTTTAAACGTCAAGGACTACTGTTATGACAAGAACTTATCAAGACTCCGCAACTGCAGTATCTAGTTGCAAGCTAGATATTCTGACCAGTATATGTTGTGGCAAAGCAATGTGGAGAAATGGGGCAGAAAAACTGACAAGGAGGATTCTGTCCTGCAAATATGACATAGCAAAAGAGGCAAAATCTGGTGACCTAGAAAAGTACACATTGTAGAGAGCATACGGAGAAACAGAAAAATGGAACTTTCTGAACTGCTTAGCATGCGGTAGGTTTATTTTTAATGGGAGTAATAAGAATAAAGTTACAGTACACTAATGCTCTCTGGAATAAAGCAAAGTTAACAAGATGAAAGAACAGGAGACACTCTGAGGAAAAATTAGAAGTACCACATCACATCATCATCTGCAATAGCAGATTTGATCCACACCCTACTTCTGAGTTCCATGTTGAAACTGCAATAAATTCAGAATTTTGGTATCTTTCTATGCTTAACTTCCCTGAAAGAACTTCTTGATGCATTTTTGGCCTCATATTAATGGATCAAGGCCATTACTTCATAATTTCTTAGACAATAGTCCTCTAATTATTTCTTGCTCTGTTGAAGTTCTTCATTTTAACCAAAATAAACACTCTTGATGTTAATTATAGAAAACAGTGATATAAAAACAAAAGACTGGACTTCGAAAGTGCGACAAAGTAAAATTTTGTCCTTTCATTAAGTCTCTCTAGCCTACAGATTCACAGTCAGCAAAGGAACATTCATTTTTTTCTCTATATGTTTTGCACATATGTGATAAATATAATAGTTTGGTTAAACGTCCTGTTTTGCGATTTATCAGCCCAGCCACTGCATTCTCAAACTCACTATTTTATTTTTGTTTCTTCTTCAAATGTCATCTGCAATCTAAAGTTTGAGAGCTTTTTGTCAACTAAATGTGGAGAGGTATTTATTGATTTGAGCAGAATGGACACTCAGATAGAAATGGTGGTAGTTGAATAGTTAGCAAATAGTCCAAATATCAGCAGATGGTTCTAGATTTTCAGCCAGCAATACACCATAAATGTTTCGTCTGACAATGTCTGTGCTATTATGACTAAGTATGAGAGGATCTTGAATGTCTATTAAAACTGCTTTAAGAATATCATTATCATCCGAGGCAGGGGAACACAAAAGGTGTAGAAAATGCTTCCTTCAGAATCTGTGACCGAGGAGCAGCAACCGAAGGCTGGCCAAGTGCCCCAAGAGTGCTTGCACAGCTATTGCTAAGATTAACAACTGCAGTAATCCTTTTCTTATTTAAGTTACTAAGTGCCTGTGGTTGAAGAGCTGTGGATGCAGCCCCTAGCCTGCCTGCACTGTCCCTCTGCTGGGTGGGAGAGGAGGTAGCGGGGCCCGTGAGGAATGGCTCTACCATAGCCATAACTGGTCGTTTTCCTTTTCCATATACTATGTAAATAAAAAATTAAAAAGTTCTGAGAATAATTACAATCTACATCCTAATTTTCAGGCTTTGATTTTTTGTAATTAAGGGATTAATATGTGTTTTAAGGATTGAACAGCAATGAAATTTCACTCATTAAGGTTTGGAATATTTGATTTGGTTAGCATGTAAACAGAGATTTCTTTTACTAGAACAGCATTAGAATTTGGTTAGAAAAAAATGGCCAACGTGTTGATGTTTGCAGTGTGGGTTGTACAAGTTCCTGAGTTAAAACTCAAGAACTCAGCCTCAGCCCGTTACGAGTGATTTACGTGTAACTCTGCTCAAAGGTACTTCCACACAGCACGAAGTAGTGCCACTGCCAGATCCTGGCAATAATTCTAAATGAGTGCCCATTTATTGGGAAAAGCACACAGCACTGCTTGCTTTTCTCCTGGGTAACTGCACACGGCCAGTGTCTGAGATAAATCATGTATAACCCGCTCAGGAATCCCAAACACAACGCCCCATTGTTCTGTGTAGACAGGGCACAAAACTGCTGCACATAAAACGCAAAGTGCATCCCAGGCATCAAAACAATGAAATAAATCCTAGGCGACTTTTATCCACAAGCACATGCCAAAATCCGAGTGGATTTACTCATACATCCATGTTTTTATGTTTGATATTCTCAGGAGATGCGACTGTGTATCTTTTTAAAAGATTAAGTCACTCAGGAACAAGCTGTATGGCAAAAGTATGCATGCAAGGGCTCTACCAACAGGCACATGCATATAGAAACATATGTGAAGATCTGAAGACATTTTACAGCCACGTTGAAATTTAGCCTTTGTTTTTAATATTTTAAATTACTGTAGAGATGGAAATATTTTGATGAACACTTTTAGCTTTGCAAAAAGGAAGATATAAAATGAATGTTTACAATGTCACAACTGAATGTGGAATGGCATAGCCAAAATTCTCAACCATGCATGCTATTTTATGGAGGAAAAACTAAGCTGCAGTGTATAAAACTGCATAACAAGTTGTAGTTAAGGTTTCTTCTATCATAATGGTACTCCAAAAGAAGGAAATTTCCCACTTATTTTGCATTTATATAAATACATGTCTCTCGAATCTAGCTTTACTATGATATCCTTCAGCATACGTGTTATAATAAAAACAGTAAAAATATTGCAGGACTTGTCTTGCAACAGGCTAGTTTCAAACACTGGACCAATAGACAACTTCAGACAATGGTCACAGTTAACCTGCATGCATTATTCTACAAACGCCGTGTCCCTAACATCATGCAAGAGTGACTCTCATGGTCTTCAGTGGGCACACTGGGATTTGAGCATCCCTCATGCATGAACAAGGGGCATGTTTTACTGACGCATCACTGAGGAAGGCAAGAGAGCTGCTACAGGCACAAACTCACTGGTCTATGGTCAGCAACGGGCTGGGCTGACTGCACCAACAGAAGATGAAGGGAGGGAAAAGAAAGGCTGCTATTTTCACACAGCACTGCTTAGATGTTCACAGTTTGAGACACAACTTCTGTCTGGCCAAATGCTTTCTTTATTGAACATTTATTAACTTAAAAAAAAAAAAATAGTAATATGAATTACCAAAAGAAAGAAGTCATCTGTGACACTGGAGTTCATGTTTCCAAACCAAAAACTACTCTGAGTCAAAGCATCAGCGGGAGTCTCAGAATGCTAGGCAGAAATAAACTAGGTAATAAAATGCCATTATGTTCAGCAAGGCACAAATCTTCTGGATTGACAAGCCCTGACTATTTTGTTAGAACAAAGGATGCTATTTCTTTAAATCTGTCCCTTAAAGTGAAAGCACCAACTTTTCTCCTAAATTTAGAGAACTTCTCAGATTTTACATAGAATGCTTTGGATTTACAGCTAACTAAACCACCTAAAATGAACTGAAAAATCAAATTTTGAAACAGTAATTCTGAATTGGACAAATGTCCCGTGAAGCACTTTTGTTCCTTCAGCTTCCTGCTGAACTGCCTATCTTTGCTATGTCAGCCTTTCAGCTTACCCTCTCTGTTACTCATCTGCTGGCAGCCTGGCAGCCAGGTGACCTAATAAAACAATTCAAACCATCCTGATGATGCTCAAATGCTGTTTGATGCACATTTATTGGTGAAGAAATAATAGTGGTGAAAAAAAGCCATTTAAATCCACTTGCTATTTTCAAACCATTCCCTCAAAGTCAATTCCAGAAGCTTTCATAATACAGTATTCTAGTACCTAAAAACCTGAACCCTTATATTATTCATAGAGCTTTCCTAATAACAGGTTCACCAATTCAAGAAACAAGAGATTGGTCTCTCCAGACATAAAGTGTCACAAGAGAAATTCAGAATACCACTTTGCTTTCTTCCTATCTGCTTTACAGTCCCGTGTATCTCATTTGTGAGAGCGGAACAGAAGAGGAATGGATTGAAAAAAATTGCCCCAGATGAAAAAATAAGAGAGAAAATTTAACAAAATATATTAAAAAAAATCAGAGCAAAAGCATTGAATCAAACTGTTTCCTGCAATGCTGGAGTTCCTTGATGTAGTGCGATTACTAAATATAGTATTTTACTAATCTCAGCAGGGAGCTGGCTAACTGCGCGCCCGTCAGATGTGTTTAATAGTCACCCCCTGTGGAACAAATCTAAGGAGTGCATGAAAAACACCCACATTTTAAAAAGACCCCTTGCTAGATCATTAAGGAAAGATAAAGGTCTGTACATTCATATGTGATATATAACACAATCATTGTGTCAAGAAAACACATGTTTGATTAGCACGCCTCGGGCTCATCAATCGTGGTGTCTGCTTCCCAGCAGTGGCCAGGGCTCTGCTGCAGCTACTGCAAGATGGGGGAAGCCACGCGGTAGCCCGAAGACTGACAGCTCAGCAGTAAATCTTGAATGGTTCTAGCGTGCTCTTCTCCTACAGAGCTCAAATACCAGCTGTACTGTAGCCTTAAATCTCCATTAAAATACAATCCTAAGTTTTGGACTAAGAAATAAACCATTACTCTGCCAGAAATAGATAACAGTAAGCAGCAAAAGACAGTCACAGTTCGCTGCAGCAGTATTTTACATTCCTGACTGTAGCAAGGCAGACACTTGTCACCTATAAAAGCATGAGAAGTATGAATAAGACTGAAAAAAACTTGACACAGTTCCCAAAGAGAATATATAGCATAACTTAATAGCAAAATCAGTGTATCTGAGCCAAAGAAACTTGCACATAGTTATTTTATACTACTTATGTATATTCAGAGCTCCTGTCTTCAGTGACATGGGGGATAAGTAAGGTTTGGCCACATATGATACTCAGTCAGGCCAAGCAGATCCAGCTCCCTCCTACCTCTGGATGTGATGCTTGCTTCTGACTAAGAGAAAATTGGCTACTGGCACTGCTGCTGCAGCCTGAAGGATGATCAGTACAATACAGGACCTACTGCTCACCTTACCTCTGTTAGACCCTAACCCTGGTAAGCATTTGTATTAGTAAAGATGGTGCTCCTGTGGAGCACATGCAAAGTGAGCTATCCTAGTCTCAACAGCCAGCACTCAAGAGAGCAGAGAACAATCTCTGCTGCCTGTGGCAGGAGGTTGAAGTCATGCCGTGGGACATGGCATGCTATAAAAAACCACAATTATGTTGAAGAGCACCTTGCTGCCCAGTTCCCTTCCTGCAGTCTACAACTAAAATATGTAATACAGACGTAGAAGAGAGTAATTTAACCACAGTAAATTAAAATGCTGAACACAATCACTCCCCCAAAAGAATGAGAAAGACCTGATAAAAATAAGAAAAAATGAGTTATTCAGAGTGAAATCACTACAAAGCACAGTGAAGCAATATATAACACCAGATGTTTTTCTCAGAAACAACTTATCTGCTTCACATATACTGATTCAGACAAATACTGCATGCACAGCAATAGGAACTGAAATTAATTTTATAACTCACAGTCAATAGAAATAGAAGAATGGGTGGGGGGCCTGGATCTCTTATCCTCACCACATGGCCTAAGAACGAGAGGAAGACGAGAGCTGTGTTCTGCTAATGGAGCTGACAGAGGATGAGCATGGTATAGGGCACGTGTAGAGGAGCTGTTCCCTGGATACCTGCCCCACAGCTGGATAAGGTGAGAGGGGAATTCAGTCAGTCTGAAGACAAAAAGTCCTTGATATCGATAGTGCCAATGGGAACACATTTTCAGGAACACTCCTCTTATTTAGGAAGGTTGCCACTCAATTGAAGAGCTGAAGCGTGAACTGTACACTGTTTACATGCTGTGTGTGAAAGCCCAAAACGCCATACTGCTGAACAAGGAATAGAATCACCATGAAACTGCACGTACAGAACCAGCTGCCTGAATTCACTGAAAGATCCATCCCAAGTATAGACTGTGTGCACTAGCTAAGATACATAACATCATGTGGAAAGAATCACCCTGCTTTAATTAACTCAAGAAGAAATCATCTCACTGCTGGAAAACATACCACTTCATTTGTGCTCCTGATGCTAAAGGAGACTGAGTTTTGAGCAAAAAGCCTCACCTAAAAACCACAGTGAGAGATGACTCGCCTCTTTTCTCCCCCTTCACCCCTTCATGATGTTTGTTAAGGGTTTTTGCTTCAGACCTGAGTTCCTTCAGTCCAGGTCAAGCTGGGCCTACCACAAGCCCCATGCTGCATCCTCACCTTGCTGCTGACTGATATGCACAGTCACCTCCTTCTGGCCATATTCCTAACTGGTGCTGTGTGAATCGCAAATGCCACTGAAATCATCAATAAAGCCCCGACTGAGCGGCTCTCTTTATCTACAGGAAACTTCTTTCCCTGCTAATCTCTATTACTGTTCCAACAAAACTAGCAATCCTCTTGAATAAAGGAGGAAATTTTGTAACAAAATAACCTGATAAAAGAGTGTAAGTTTTCTCCAGAGAACAAAGACTGTAAGTTCACACAGATAAAAGCATTCTCCGATTTCCTGATCTCTGCCTAGCGGTACAGAACTGTAAAAATGCCAGTGAAATTTAGAAAGCTGCAGTGGTTTTGGCTGGGTTGGGAGGAATTTTGTTCACAGCAGCCTGTACGGTGCAGTACTTCAGAACTGTGACCAATACTGTGCTGATAACACAGCAATGTTTAGCTGTTGCTGAGCAGTGCTGCACAGAGCCAAAGAGGTTTCATTTTCTCACACTGTCCTGCCAGTGATGGGGTGGGGGCACAAGGAGCTGGGAGGGGACAGAACCAGGACAGTTGGCCCCAGTGATCAAAGGAACGTTCCATACCATGTGGCACTGTGCTCTAGAAATGAGAGGAGAGAAGGAGGGTGGGAGCTTGGACGTCCGATGTTTTTCTTCCTAAATAACCATTATGAGTGATTTCTAAGAAAGCCTAAACATCTGTCTACCAAAAGAAAGTAATGAATGATTTCCTGATTTCACTTTTCTTGAGTGTAACTTTGCTTTATCTATTAATCTGTATCTCAACACACAAATTTTCTCACTTTTGCCTTTCCAGCTCTCACTCCCAGCTCACGTCAGAGGGTAGACTGAGTGGCTGTGTGCTGCTGAGCTGCCTGCCAGGGTTAGCCCACAATAAACGCCTGTATTGAACATCACAAGATAGTTTAGTCATCAGCAGAAGTGCAAACTTCACATTAGTGTTTAAAAAAAAAAAAAAAAAAAAGGCATCCAGAAGAGACATAAACCAAGATAATGACGACTTTATCATCCATTTCTACAGTAGGTGTTTATATTCCCTGCTGGTAAGAGACAAATATTGCTGCTGAGATTCCAGTTGTGGCCATTGAACATGGTGTTGTACAAACACACAGGAACACATTGTCCCTCTGCAGAAGCCATTCAATATTCAATATTCAAAATTCAATATTCTCAGTGATGACTTCCACACATCTGATCTATCTGATCAGTGAGCAAGTATAGTGCCAATCAACTTGACAAAGAACCAAGGTACTGGGAGAGGATCCAAAAGCCCAATTCTAATGCCTGTATGTTGCAGCAGGTTTTGATGATAAATGGCAACAAAGTCACCCTTGAGCTATTCCAAGGGTTTTCACATATGTGGATGAAGCAATAATTGCTTTAACAGCCTTATTTAATTTTTTTTTAAATCTCAATTTGTCCTGATTTAGGAGATAGGACCATCTTCAAAGCAGTATTTATTTAAAAACAGTTTGCTGACATAGCTTTCAAGTCTGTATTACATTAATGATTCCAGAAAGACTGATACTGCAGTTTCAAGAGTTTCCTTTAACTACTGCTTATATTTTTCAGTTTGAACTAGTGGTGAGATCTTTATTATACTCACTGGCACTAGACCATTTGCTGAGACTCCAGTTCCAAGCTGACAGTGGCCACAAACCTCTCTGCAGCTGCCAGACTTAGGGACAGAAGAGCATCATCCAGGTTTACATTCTAGTTTTTAGCACTTGCTACATTATTCATGAATGGTTTTAGGGGAACACTTGACAAAACATACCTTTTTCCTTCATCTGCAGTGAGTTTTGAAACAGTACTTTCTCTGACAACTCACAAACTTTATAACTAAAATTACAGTCACTTTATAGGCTTCATACATAGAACCTTTTCTTCCCAAACACAATAAATTGGACATTTTCCCCCTAAGTTTTGGGTGACTCTCTGAGCAAAATCATATTGGCCTTTCATGATTCATAGGAGATAGGTCTTTGTTTTCATTAACTTTACCACAATTTAGTTACCTCAAACACTTGATCACTTCAACATAATCACCCCCAAATGATTAAACTTCTAGCTATAACTTGTGCAGAGAAGGATCAGTAGATAACTACCAAAGAAGAGATGAATTGCACAGCACGGGGTCACTTTACACAATGCAGTGAGCCAGGAGAAAAGGCTGAAAGAAGCAAGAAGCTGTTCCCTATCTTGAAGAAAGAATGGCATTGAGGGCATGATTAAGTGGGACTCAGGAGCTCAGGTTGACAATCGAACTTGGTGATCTTAAAGGCCTTTACCAACCCAGATGATTCTGTGATTCTATACTTCTATTCAAATGAAAGCAACAACAGAAATTAAGACCATTGTGTTGAAAAAAACAAGACACGACATTTAGATTCTGCTGAGAATGATTTGCAATATCGAGCATTTCTCACACTACTTTCACCCAACCATCTGCAGCTATCTAAATCTGGAATCAATGGGGAATGCTTTTTTCTGCCTGCTTTTATCCCTAACCTTGCAACCCATACCAAAGAATTCTTGCAATAATCAGAGTTAATTCAGAGAATTTGTTCTGCTTGCTGTGGGAAGTTGGAAGTTGGACTGAAAAAGGGTAAGGTATTGTTTTTACTGAGGTAAAAAACAGCTTCAGAGGCAAGAAAACAGGAGGGAAATAGCTACTGTCAATTCTCCCAGGGAGCTCTAGCATATACAGTATGCATATTTTACTGAGCCATGTAACTAACAAAAACTAACGAAAGGAGAGCTGTTTCCATCCAGTGAAGAGCAATGAATTTTAATTTAACTAAATAAGCAACATTTCTTAATTGCAACCAGCTTTGGAAAAGAATTGTTGAATGGAAATTGTTATTTTGTCCATCATCAATGAGTTGTTGTACTTGAGAACAAAATGTTAATGAAGGAAGTCAAAGGCCATTGCATCAGGTTTCAAAAATATATACATAAAAGTTGTGATAACAATTTATATCTCAATTATTTACTTCAGGCTTAATGCTGGATTCCCTGCTCATTCCTTTGTAATAAGAATTTCCACTGAACTCAAATCCAATTGTCATGGTGGTCTCTTAGTTATCTCCCTGAGAAATGGTTTCAGGCCTAAACTCTTTATTATTAAAAAGACCAGGAACTCTTCAACTGTCATTAAAACTGTTAACAAGACTCAAATATCTTCACAAACTCAGTAGGGGTGGATGAGAAGGTCACTGTCCTTTACTCTGGAAAACAAATGACCCTTCTGTATTATTTATCAAGTTAAACCCACAAAGAGAAAACACAAGTTGGTCACAGCAAGGCCTCAACTAAAATTGATGGTTACTTCAAATATTACGCTAAGTCTGGAAAAGACTCTTCCTGTAAGAGTGCTTAGCACAAGGTGTGAGCAGACATGGAGGAAAGCAGCCTTATGGATCACATCAGAGTGAAATCCAAAGCATGTGAGAATGTCCTGAGAGACCTGTGCACATCTGAATCAGACAACACAGCACAAGGCAGGAATTGTACAGGTATTCGCACTTCAAGCAGTGAGTTCACAAGGAGTACCACAGTCCATGGTATGAGACAGCAGCCCAAATCTGTGAAACATGTAGGGTAGCAAGGCTTACAAGTAAACTGGAAGTTGGGTACTAATCTGCACAGACATTTATGAAAATCCTAAGCATCTACCTTTCTGGACAATTTTACACTCAATGACTTGTGAGCATCCACTGTGCCTGTATCAGCTTTGAAAATGGTATTTAGGTACATTATATAATTTGACCTGTGGTCCTGCTGCAAGGAATGTGCAAATACACAAAGATCAGTTCAAAACTACAGCTTTAACTTGAAACTCAGTGAGGTACAAATTTTGTTCAGATTCACATACCTATCTCACTAGTAATATCCTCTCCTTGACTGATTTCCAAATCCAGCCTCTAACAATGCAAAATGAGTGCCTACTGTAGAGAGAGGCCTAAGCTCAACATCAATCCCAATACAGGCGTGGAAATTTGGTTTAGACCCACCTCTGCTTACAGTTCATAACCACAAGCTGAAATGTACAGACACAAGTAAACCTGACTTGAGTGTCCAGCAGGACTTCCTCTGAAGTGTGTGCCTGCATTACTGGAAATGGAAAACATCCAGAAATGTCCAACAGTACAACATCCAAATCACTCAAATGATAAAACGGAATGTTTAACCACTAAACAGATGTGGGAAGAAAAGGGAAACAAACAAACAAACAAAAAAACCAACGAGATCAGTTGTGTAACCACTGTATTCAGAAAGAAGTAGAAACATACTACACTCTGTGTGAGGTCTTATTATATGGTCACCACAGACAACAAGTTAACATACCTAAGTCCTGCCAAAACTGTGCTACAGCCATGCAGGGGACAGTGGGCCCTCATGTCGTTTTTCATTTTAGAATCACAGAATCCTGAATTGGAAGGGACCCACAAGGATCACTGAGTCCAATTCTTGGCACCACATTTGTACTATCTGTTCACCACGGAAGCTGCCAGGGGCATTTCCTACTGTACAGAAGCTACCTGCAACATACGCTTTGCCTCCGTAACAAATGCAGGCTCACATTATTCATCTGTAAAGAGATTCTCTGCTCTTTGAACAAAACCAAACACTGAATAACTTCCTGCACTTACATGGTCACCAAAAATAACTTTAACTAATCTAGCTGCAAAACAATGACTAAAATACCACAGTCACTTAAAAATAACAATTTTACCAAAGATGAATTTTTCTTTAAACAACATCTGGGGCAAAGTCTGCAAAACAGTTAATTGGTAGTGTACATCAATATGAAGAGAGCACTAAAAATGCTCCATTCAGACTTTGTAAAGGCTTGCTTGTAAAGTATTTTTGTTCAATTATCACTGGTAATTTGAAGCCCAAGCCTTTAAAGAATCTGAGCTAAACACCTGCTTTTTTTTTTCAGTGACACTGAACTGCTGCTTATCAATTACAAATATATTTAGAATTATAATGCAATTTTTTTAGCACTTTTCCATACACTGGTCGAATAACTTAATACTAAAGGCTTACAATAGAACATGACAGAGATCATATACAGTTTAGCAGAGTTTAAATTAAATCATCACATTTTAAATACAAATTCCCTGTAACTAAAGAAGTTCAAATAAACATTAAAAAGACTAAATAACATGTTTTTACATTTACAAATGAAACATCATATGAGTATTTATTGATTTTTTTTTTTAAATCCAAAAATACATTGTAACAGAACAGAATGTTTATGTTCTTCAATAAAAGACAAAACTATGGTTATCATCTGGACCAGAATACAAATACATGCTAAAAATTTAAAAATCATTTTGGGTCACTCAGGAAACATGAAACAAGCTATCTGTTTGTAAATGCAGTAGTTTTCTACTTGTAAATACATCTGAGAAAATTAACCTGTAAAGAAATAGGCTTTTAGACTCTTGAACACAAAGAGCTTTCTAGACTGAAATGGTGAAGAGACCTGTGATATGCACCTGCCAGGCCACTAAGCCATTTCCCACAGAGATTCTGTTCACCGCTCCACCTCAGCTCAGGGATCCAGCAGTGTCAGAGTTTCACATCAATACCAGACTTATCCAAGCAAGGTGTTAGAAAGCATTCTAATATGATGTAAAACCAGCAGTTACATACATAGAAGATATATGCCAATAATAGACATTATCTACCAAACTTCTTGACATGTATCAGGGCAAGTAAAATGTAGTAGTCTAGTTTATGGACTAACTGGATTATATTTTTGGCACAAGGTAAGACCCTTTAAAAACAATCTCTCCATTAGCAACCAGAATCAAAGCATGAAAAAAAAAAACCTCACACACAAAAAACAGGACAAACAACTAATCATTTTACAATCACCACATACCGCAGGCAAGTAGGAATCAAAACAGTAACACAAATTGTGCATTGGTTCTATGAAAATAAAGCATTACGAGTCGACACAAGCAATCTGACAAGATGTGAAAGCAGGCAGTGAAAGCATCAGGGATTGAATTTCTTTTCATCAGAATTCATCTGTTTCTACTGCAAGGCAAGTAACAAGTGGAACTCAGAAAAAATGAATTCCTCTTAGCAGCTTAAATGCATACTGTGAGGCTTAGATTTTATTGTTTCTTCTATTAAGAGAAATTCAAACAATTGAATCAAAAATTACATTTTAAAAATGAAAGCCAATAGAAATCTGAATGAATGTACAGTTTAGACAGAAACAATGTTAGGTCAAATCTACAAAGGGTGATAGCTGATGTCTGCAAATGTTATTTAACTATGCTGCTTATGTCAATAGAACATCTGACACTACTTCCATAATTCTAGCAGCCTCTTTTAAAATCACTTCCAACAACTGTATACTTTGTAAATTACATGGGCTTTGATGAAAAATATCATTATCAGGCATGCAAAAATTCTAACAGAAACCTTCCATTTCCATAATTTGGTTACATGTTCACATGACATATGCTAGAACACACAAAACCAACTTTTCCAAATGAAATAAATTCACAACTCTGAAAAGGAACAAACAAACAAACAAAAACAAGGAAAAAAGCCTGTAAGACAGGAAAAAGAATGTTTCTACATAATTGGTCCTATCCTTCAGTGGTGCAACATAGTAACATTAGCTATCATACAAATATGCATGTGATTTTGTATGTAATGGTGTTCAGGAAGAGGATTTCATTCTCCATCTTCCACACTGCAGAAATGACTGAATGTACTACAGAGGCTTTCATTGTCCTACAAAATATATGGTGTTTGCCATTGCTGGATACAGATCATCAGTGCTGAAGGACCAGCATGCTGGCTCAGCATAGTACATCTTACATTCTCTAGTATTGACAGTGATGTGAAAAACAACCTGTTCTGCACTAATACCAAGCCTGCTCCTAGGTCGCACCTTCTGATCGAAACTCTGTTCTACAGGTGACAGTGAACAGGCGCAGTCTGGGAAGCAGAGGAACAGTTTTAACAACCCAACCCAGAGGACAAATGCAGAGTTAAGGGAATGCATTAGTGTCGTCTGGATCCGAGTCCATGAGAAACCAATGTCAAAGCAGTTTGTAAGGCTTTGAATGCCAAGAGGTGAAACACTCAAAGATTTCAAGCAGAATCATGATTTGAGCCTGTAATTCTTTATAGAGAATAAACGACGGAGAGAAAGACAGGCTGTAGTAAAGCGAATGGCAGGAAGGAACAAAAAAGAGGAGGGACATATGTAACGTATACTGGTGCAGGGTTGTATCTCCTGGACCCAGAAACGGCCTTATACACGAGCTAATTTTACAAGATAAGTTACATGCATGCCCAATTCAAGAGGGCAAGAGTAAAACCCTGATGGTAATGCTATGACTCTGGCTGAAGAGCTTCATTTTCCCCCTCCCATACCTGAAAGCCTTGAATCCTTGCCAAATACTCCAGCTGTTTTGAAGGCTGCACTGCAGAACAGGGAGAAGCAGGAGATATTCCTTTTAGGCCTATGGCTTCGGCAGTCGGGGATGTTCCATTCATGAGAAGTTCCCTGGCAATTGTAGCTGTGCTATTTGTTGTTGGAGATATGCTGAAGAAAGAGCTAGAAGTCTGGCTCATTTCTTTGGGTGACAAATAGCTTACAGTGGTACCAGGAGCTGAT
The DNA here is from genome assembly GCA_037305975.1 of Chrysolophus pictus. NCBI lineage: Eukaryota > Metazoa > Chordata > Aves > Galliformes > Phasianidae > Chrysolophus > Chrysolophus pictus. Next base: position 64,511,158 of record CM074577.1, read on the forward strand.
TTGTTGCGGCTTGCTTCCATCTCTTGATAAACATCAGGAGAGAGATGGAGTATTCCCTTTGGTGCTGAAAGTAAGAGCAGAGATCATTCTTATTACGCTAGAACAGTCTTGGAATGTAGACAATTTTCATTAACATACTTTTCACCAGAATACAAAGTAAGCACTTAAATGCAGTATCTTTTTTCCACAGTAATTGTAAATGAAATTACCTAACTGTTTGGAAGCAAAGCAGATGTGAAGTGCTCCTCTTCTTCCTCCCCCCCTCCACACCCTTTTTAAGTGGTTAAAAACTTCTGGACTCTAAAAACGTGGCAAGCACAGAATACACAATGTGAATAAGTAAGGTTCTGAGTTCTGCAAACCATGAGGAACAGCTGCTGCTTCAGAATAGTAGCACTATCATTATTTCGGTACAACCTTCTGCCTCCTACCTGATAGAGTAATTTAGGCTGTTGTTTGACAAATACTCTAAACTAGCCTGTGTCAGCACATCACCATCAGAAGTTGTTCTTCCCTCTCCCACCTACAGCTGTTGTTTGTTCTCTCCAGCTGCTCCATTGCCTGTGCCAGCACAAGCACCTGTAGAACCATGCAGGGACACTCATGAGAAGGAGCAGTTGGAGGCAAAAGGAGGGCAGGACGGCTCCTTGTAGTAGCTGCAGTGCCTCAGGAGCTGGGTTAAAGCAACTGCTGAATTACCACAGCAGCCTGGGCTTAATTAATCCTAAATGGCCTTGCAGTCACATCGTTCCTGTGCTCATGACTCCTATGCAACTGCCTGCCCTTCAATCTTTTTTAATTTTTGTAACATTTAGCTGCACATACAGCATCCTATAGTTTGCATTGTCTTGGACAACGCTGAGCACAGAAAGTATGCGAGTGTCATTATTAATATCAAAAAGAATTAAAGCAAACATTACAGAATTACATTTATTCATGTGAATTGCAGGAAACATCCAAATATTTCTAGTGACATCTAAACGAGGAGCAACGGGTCCAGATTTCAAATATTTAATATTTTTAGAGAACATCTTGATCCCAAACATCCTCAAAAACAGGAACACGTACTTAAGCAGTTTTGATAATATTTTTGTGTATAAAAATGTGCAGAATTAGGGACAAAGTTTGGTAATTTTATACACAATGAAATATTTGTTGGAAGCATAAGTACCTGGTTTGCTGATATAAGAGGAGAACTTCTTTCTTATCGTTATTAAATTGAAAAATGAGCCTGAAATGTTTTATTTCATAATAGCACACTGATTTTCTAGTGTACACCTGAAAAAAACATCTGTGAACTCAAGCCATATGGCATTTCATTTTAGGAATGACAAACTTATTTTTTAACTAATTTTGTTATCTCAAGAGAAACCAAAGTATTCAATGTTTAATTCACTTGCAATACATACTAAAGTCAACTCAGACCGAAAAATAAATTCAAAGAAGAGAAATAATTTCCAGTTTCCTGCAAAGGACTATTCTGCTTCAAGAAGTCCAAGCAGTATTCTTAAGTGAAATGTCTACTACAAAAAGACTTTAAAAATATTACCAGTGATTAATATCCTCATTTTCAACCACACGGTGAAAATTGAACTTCCTCACTGCTGACTCAACAAATTGCTTACAGGTGAATCTTTTAATCGATTTACTCACACATTTGGCTTTTAAATTAACAGCGATTTCAAAGAGTTGGAAAGTCAGCTCATACCCTTCACAAAGCTCTGGAAAAGTTCTGTGAAGGACCTAGCTGTGGGGTTATGCGAGCCTAGTATGGAGAGCTGTTCTCTTTACTTTAAGAACACGCAAAGCAGAGGATAGAGCTCTGCTTTGTGAATATCTCAGTTTCGGAGAGAAATGCTGCTGCACTGCAACCAGCACTGTACCAGCACTGAGGCAGAGCTGGATGCACCTGTACCACGTGCCTGCTGCTTGCCCTGCCTGTGTGGGGCTGAGGAGACTTAAGAACAAGGGTGATCTTGCGCTGAAATCCAGAGCTAAGAGCAAATTCACAACAGTACTACTGGGGAAGAATAGAGGACGGGGTCTCCAAAGTATCTTTCTCTCCATCTGAGACAAGGTAGAACATAACCTTGCAGAGAACAGCAGCTGTGTAAACACCCATTATTATTCTATAGTGCATAATCATCATGTAATAGAGTGGTAATATACCCTTTTCTGAGGTTACAGCCTGCAAGGCTTATCACTGATCGCACTTTATATATAGTTTTATACAGGAGACAATACGAATGAAATTAAAATAGATACTACAGATTCTGGTAGTTGAAGTCAGGTTTCAAAAACAAACACAAGGACACTGAGTGACAGGTGTTTGGCCCCTCCTAAGACCTGGCCCACTGTATGCCTGATTTTCAACACGTACTTGAGAAACGAAAATCAAAATTGAACAGAGTCTATAACAACATACTTCTTTAAAAATAATACATTAGTTCTCCAGAAAATAAAGATCACGCAACATTAAAAAAAAAAAAAAAGTTTCAAGACGTTTAAAACCAAATCCAGTACAGCAGATGTCTGTTCCATTGATGTAATATTACTTAAAACAAACATTTTACATGCTTTCTCAGCCATCTCACTGTTTTTACATGATCCACCCAAATGTCTAACTGCTGTCTGGAACAATGGTTTGGAATACTTCCAGATTACTAAGCTCTCTAAATGTTAAAATAACTAATACGCAGCATATGATGAATAAAAAGATATTGAGCAAAGTATAGCAAATGCATCTAAAGCACTGCCTTTACTCTAATGGTGATGTTAAATTAATAATAGTACTTCTACACTTATGCAACACCTTTCAGCTACAGACTTCAAAGTGCTTTATAAGCAATAATTAATTTAAATCATACATTGGCACAGAGAGCAGATATTATATTACAGTCATTGATTATTTCTGGAAACAAAGTAATGTAATATTCCATTACAATATAGCCATTACATTAATATAGTTGCAAGCAATTAAGATTTTATATTCAGGGCCCATGTTTCATGGAGCCTCTTAGAAACTTGCTGTAAAATCCAATAAAATTTGCTCTCTTTGAAAATGTCTATCAAGCATGTAAGGTTTTTTTGGAATTCATTATGTATTTGTAACATATTATCGAGGAAGTTTTTTTTAATTTTAATATCATGCTTCTTGTCTGCTTACTTCAACTCTGCTGAATCCTTCAAGGATATATAATAACAACTTAGTTACTGTGGTAACTATGCTATCACATAGCATGTCATAGGAGTATGACATCAATAGAGGAATAAGAGTCAGACCAAAACTCTCCAGGAATTCTCATAATTAGTCTTCAAACAAGCACTTTAATAAAAAACATGGGACAAAGAAATCTTTTGCTCTAACACTTCCTTGTGTTGCAGGAGAACACCTCTAGGTGAATACTTTCATATATCTGCTAGTCTTTCTCTCCCTCCTCCCCCCAGAAAAAAAAATAAAAAAAAAAGATTTTATGTCTCAGCTAAACAGTTATCCCATACTGACTTTGTCATACTTCAAAGGTAACATCACAACTATTAAGAGTCAAAGGAACTGTAATTCTACCACTTAGACCAACAACACTGCACCTTCTGCTGGACATAACTAAGAGGTACATTCATGAAACACGTTAAAATAATTTCCATTTCTATTATTTAAACCTGTGGGCAAATGTGTTACCAAAATATCCAAGCAAGAGATGCAATGTAATCACTAACATTTGAAAAACATGTCTTACTCATCCTTGGCAGTAATTGCTAGCAGTCTCTTAGAAGCTTCTATAGTTTCTGAAAACTCCAAACCAAAGACCTCTCTCACCTAAGAATAAATCTCATCATCCATTGTCTACTTTTGCTGTCACAACTGCAACACAATTTAGACTCCAAATGCAAATGTGTGATGCAAAATGGCTTATCCTTCATGAGTCTGTCCCTTGAAGTGCATCTCTGTACTTTGATTCCACTTCTTTTTATAGCAGCAGCAGTGGCAGTCTTCAAAAGATCTGTTGAAGTGGTGCTATTTTTAACCCTAATCCTTTGTCTATAGGGTCTCCCTGCCAGAGGGGACAAGGGGTTTTTCTGCAAATGGGCTGCCACCATAGAACGGCTTTGGATCTTCAGTCCACATAAGCAAAAATGTAACTAGACTGGAATTTACTGGACGTACAAACAGGGACAAGTTACCCCGTAGCAGCAGGCCTTCTAAGTTGAGAAAGGTTCACAATGATGACAGTATTGCCTGCAACTAAGAAGTGTCTACACTAGTAACACTGGTGTCCCATTTTCAGTTTCCTATTTCTGTCAGGAAAATATGAAAAGCTAAGATTTTGATTTTATCATTAAACTCCAAAAGATGATCTACAACATCAGGTTTGTATTATCAATCCACATATGTAATAGAGCTGATTTTCTCTTTTTTCCTGATCGACACTGTAGAGATACTCTTCTGTGTAGTATCTGCTCCATGACTTTTCCAGTTTCAAGGCCATTCATTGACTGTTTCAAGGAAACTCAGTATTTTTGGTCTAAATCAAAACCACAATTTTCTACCTGGGCTCCCATAATCCAACAGAAAAGTTGCACTTGTTGGTCAGAAGCCCTGTATCTGGTGTATGGCTTCCCCTGACATTCCTGTAGAGCACATGCTCTTCTTTGTGCTACAACCACTGGAATGGGATACAAGCATGTAGTAGTACATGTCTTGTCTAGTGACATAAAATGAATAATGATATATAATTCAGTATTTGATTTGCTCATAAATTGTTTAACATCATTATCTCTGAAATAACTCTGAAAATAACTCATTAGTGGATTTAAAAAAAAAAAAAAGATTGTTCACAGAGATTATCAGTATTTCTTGGAACTGAATTAAAAAAACTCAATCAATAATCATCCAACAACTTTGTTTCAATGTATGATACCCATATTCAGATTGAATAAAGACTTCCACTGCACTGCTGAAAATATGTTGCAAAATTTTGAACTAAGATATTAAGTAAGGAAAATTAGACCCAAATCCAACTCTGATTTCATTATGATGTAAGTTAAAATGGACAAAATCTTAAGACACATGGAGAATTTTCACTTGCTACAATTCCTTCACAGAACTGGCATGTTCTCATCTTGTCTTATAGTCCATTACAAATTCACTGGGAGCGAAAAAAGAGAATTTATGTAAATAACTATTTCAATAACAAGACTGAAAAATATAAATACTATCATAAAAAGTAATTATCTTTTCATACTTCACTCGTTGTAAAAAAGCCTATTTATATACTGAAATATTTTCCAATTTTATTACCTCAGCAGGAACTCAGAAAATATCAGTCAAACAAATACGTCAAAATAGTATGTCCATTATGTTTTCAGTAACAGTCTACACACAGTCTTGGCTGGAAAAGCCAAGATTCAATCATTATCTACTTACCACAACTATCTGTGGTATTTCTAAGTCACCAGCTACTGCAATATTCAGATGAGAAAAAATGTTTTGTCATTACACAATGTCCTTCCATCAATGATCTCGTCTATATGACCTTAAACAAACCGATGTTATATAAAGACACTTGTTAAAATTCTAGCTTACTTAACCTTAAAATAACCATGACATTTAAGTAAAAAACTACTTAGTTCTTCATGAGATTAGGTCTTGATAGACAGACAGACAGACTGATTGATTGATTGATTTTACTGAAACTCAGTAAAACCAAACTGAAATTGTAGTATCACAGGAGACTTGAACTGTGTATATTTTATTTAATAATTGATGTTAAATTCTAGTGAGAAAAGTCCTTTGAAACATTTCACAGCTTTACTTTGGAAGATTATGGGAACATACAATTTTGTTAAAAATAAGACAATTTTTGTAGTGGGAAATTTCTACAGATATAATATGGAATATTCTAATAGACACAAGCAAAACACCTACACCATTATTTCTACATTATAATTTCTGCACAGTAAGGATCCAACAATATAATGGTGTCCCATGCAATCTACAATCTAGATGAAGCAAATTCTGAAAAGAACCAATATAAATGAAGAAAGATACTATTCCTATTAGTAAATGAAGCTAGTGAGCTGACAGATCATGGCGCTTGTAAAAGCAGCAAGTAAGTGATCTTTGAGAGTGTGAAGTAATTAGGAGAGTGCCTAAGTACAACCAGACAGTGACCTGTGCAGGCAAGACTATTCATTAACAGATTAAGAAGGGAATAAGAAATGTGATGATGAAAACAAAGGCATGACCTGTATATAGAAGAGATGAAAGAATGAGCAAGTCTAAAAGACAAGGACAGAGAGGTTGCTGAAGCTAAGAAGGTCAAGGGGGACATCAACAAACACAGCATAGGTATGAGTGAAGATGAAATCAGAGGAGGAGAAAGCTGTGGGGGAGTGGAAGTCATAGGGCTAAGATGTTTGATGTAAGTAAAGAGGATGGAGGGGAGAATGGAAAATTAAGTCTTGGTTCTGACAGCAAGAACGCCTCAGTTCAAGATCTTCAAGGAAAATATTACTCTAGACTAATGGCAGTGTAGCTGGTGGGTTCCAGGTGAGAAAAAGGGTGGGGATGGGAAAAGCACAAAAGTGAAATTATTTACAGAAATGCAGTATTGAGGTTAATTACGGGATACTGCTCAGTTTGCTTGGCTGAACAAAGAAGATTAAGTGCAGATCATTTTCAGAATTACATTCTTAAATCTGAATTTGAGAGTTAACATCAAGAAAGAGCTTTGTGCTGATATTTCACACTCAGTTTTTTTCGAAGGAAAGGACTAGCAACCTTAAACAAACATAGTTCATATAGGAAATTTAGAAGACTTGGAAAAGTAAAAGCTGAATTTCTCTGAAATTAACTACCCAGACAGCTAGCTATCTACTGACATGGTGGCAATTATCTCTTACCCATTTATACATTACAGGCTTTGTGGGTAAGCAATCTCCTAGAAAGCTAAAACTTGGATTCTTTCTCATCCTGAGAACATTTAAACCATTGCTCTTACAGCCCAAGTGTATGTTTCTTATTTATGTTTAAATCCATGTTATTCAAGAACCAAGGAACAAGTTGCTTGCATCATTTTTGTTTAATCTGTACCTAAAATATGCAGACGGTATTTTGTGTAAACTACAATACATAACTGCACCTTCACTTACAAATCTTTTAATCAACAGATAATCAATAATACAATGTCATGATTCCTTTAGATCATGCTTCCTCTATGGATTTATTGCATTTTGACAATATCTGATCCTTGAATCTCTGTTGGCAGATCATAGTGATTATTAGATACACACCTCCATACAGAGGTTTTCATTGCCCAGATTACTCTGTACCTCATAAGTACTCTCTTTCTAGTGAACGAGGAAACAGAACCTACATCATAAGCCTCTCAACTTTCTGGATGTGTGTTTAAAACACGAGGTATGCTAGAAATATATATCTATACTCAGCAATGATGTATATACATCTGAAGATGCAAAACTTGCATTGTTTTTATTACCTAACCAAGCATCTCAAAAGGAGGGACATGTGGGGAATGGAGGAGGACCAACAGTCAACAACACCTCAGTTGTGCCCAAATCCCATATCACATACAGACATGCTAATTTGAATCCTTCCAGAAACAACAGTACTTAGTACTGAGTAAAAATACATACAATGCACTGGAAATCACCTCTGAAATACCCCAGGAGGAATTAAGTGTTTCAGCAAAATATAACACAGATAAATTTCATTTTAAAATGTCTGAAGTATAAAATAAAAACTTTACACCCAAATTGTACACTTCTGTTACTGTTCATAGAAATATAGAGGTATTAAATTAACTACTGTAAGGCTTCATCAAAATCCCCAGCTGGAAAATTAAGCATACAGAGGACTATTTTTAAAAGTTTTTATAAAACCACCAAGTGCCAGAACTATGTAGTTCACATAAATTTTATTTCCTCCTAAGTGAAGATACTCCCATATAAAAGTTGATAACTTATTTACTGTGCTCCTATTTCCCCACCTCCATCCTCCTACCCCCTCTCCCCTCAAAAATCCCCAGATTTCTAAATACAACTTTGAATGTAACCATACAATTAGAGTTTACATTAAGGCCATTTGTGGACAAATGCTGAAATTTCTCATTACACATTTAAGAAACTTCTGAATATCTAATTGCTTTTTTCTTTCACAGCTTGTTTTCTACTGAGAACAATTGCAAGAGATCAAGTATCTTTGTTCCTTAGGAGATCATCTGCTCCTGCTGCTCATTTACCATCTGAAATCACTGTCATCTGTTGGTGACAATCTAACCATCTTCACAGTGACTAACTGTGATGTCACAAACAAATGATTATGATTTCAGGTGGTGAACAAACAGCAGGAGCAGATGTACTTTGAAGAACAAAGATTCACACACAAATCTCTAGTAATAAAATGTTAGGCAATAAAAACAAAAAGCCCGTCCTTTACAGAGAGGTAGGCTTGTTCTGAATGTAATTGTTTTATCATTAGTTTTTTAATATTTACTTTGTGGACACTAACAAACATTTCTGGAAATAGATAAAGGAAATCTAGTCTATGAAAACTGAGGTAGGATAACAAAGAAAAATTATGAAAGCGATTTTTTTCCTTTTTAGAAATATAAAAAAAACTCAAAATACTTTTTCCTTTGAGTTTTATACAGTTTTGTTCTTCATTTTTCAACATTTTATGCCTCATCTACACCTTCTCCTAGAACACATGCTGTATGACATGTATGATTATCCCTATCCAGAAAAACAAAACCAAAAGCTGAATGTTCCCAAGAGACTACAGTTTGCATTAGGACTGTTTATTTGTTTCACATTTTGTTTTTGTGAATACTTGCTTAGGTCAAATCCTAAGAAATAAATGAGCATCCTGTTGACAGTAAACATCTTCTACATGGGCTGCAAATATTTGTGCTCAAAGAATACTGGCTTCAACATCACTTCCAGGAGCATCATGGAAAAATCTCACTCATGTCTCTGTTATTCCACGTGTGGAAGATGCCTAAGATCTTCCAAACAAAGGAACAAATAGGTTCTTGTTTCAAGTCATCTTTGGGATTGTGAAATGAAGATGAAAGGTAAAGAAGTAAATCAATGGGAAGAAGCTTTGCCAATGAGTAGGAGGAACAGAAATGAAGTCTGCTGCAACGGTAGCTACAAAAGCACATGAGGTAGGGGAACAGGAGAAATTTCAAGGACATGTAGCAGGAAATACTAAAAACGCATCATGTAGGAGGATAGACTGAAGGATATTTCTCAGCCAAAACAAACTACATAATAAAAGCACAATGGAATCTGTTCTTCAACTCCACTAAAATACATAACTTTTTTGTTTCTGTTGTACTACAACGTACAATTTCACTTTACTATTCCAGTTTTATTTCACATAGTTTTATATGAAAATTTAGTGCATTATGTACACAAAGAAAGAGTACCTGCCTGCCAAAAGAAACTGATGAATAATATGCTGGGCTAATAGGATACAGTAACCTTACTAGAATAAAATTACTAGAAATCCAAATAGGAGATGCCAAATGGTAGATGCAGAGATCTTAGAGCCTATCCTAGGTTTTCAAGACCACTTAAAATTAAATTTTAGGATTACAACAAATGCAAACATCAAGTGAATACTGCATAGGTATTCAAACCCTTCCTATTCCCAGTAAAATGATAGCACAATCCCTCTGGAAACAAAAATGATACACTTTAGTCAGCTAATTAACATGAATGAGTCCTCTAGACTAGAAAAAGGAGTAAAGGACTCAGGGGATTAAGCACAGTGGTTTCTGAATAGCACTGTCAGAAAAAAAGATGATGGTTACTGACATATTTAGTACCCCTCATTTGATTTCCAGTTTAGTTGGCTATCATAAGAATGAAAATGAGACCACCTAAGAATGTCTTCCATGCATTAGAAATGTGATCTAGACTGTAAAGCTGTTCTGTACCACAGACTGTGGTACCTGCAAATACGTCTGTGCCGATGCAAGAAAAAAAGTCCTTTCGTTACCACAGGTTTACAACACAATGATTGTTGATCCTGTTTCCTGTAGAATGAGTTTGCCTTCACCTTCTGGATTTGGCTTTACACGTATGTTCAATAAAGTACTCTTACCAGGTAAAGCTTGGAAAGCATCATATTTTCTTATTGGTGTAGTAGATGGTCATCTTGTTATCTGTACATATCTTTGCTCCAAGGCAGGGTGAGGATAGCAGAGAAAAGCTTGAGGTCTTATTTTGCTGTCCTAAACTTCAATATGTTAACATTTGAAGATGTTAACATTTGTAGATGGTAACAGGCCATGTCCCTACAGATTTTGACAATACAAACAGCAATAATCTAGTACTGGTAAGGACTTCCTTCAAGACAGGGCTTGAAAGAAGCAATTAAAAGTAAGTCTTAGATCCTGTAATATCCTCCATTTCAGGGAAAAAACAATGGCATATGTTGAACCAAGGTCACTACAAATAATAGCAAGTCTTTGGGGTAAACTGAAGCACAAATTATTCCTCAATTCTTCCCCAGGTCCAGCAACTGAGAAGACTCCATATATACTTGAAGACTACTGAATTCCCTCAAAAACTACATTGAGGACTAAGTCAGATGTCAAATTCAAATGTTATCAGAAAAAAAAAAAAAAAGACAGTCAGGGGACTGGAGCACCTCCCCTACAAAGACAGGCTGAGGGAGCTGGGCTTGTTCAGCCTGGAGAAAAGAAGGCTGCGGGGTGACCTCATTGCAGCCTTTCAGTACCTAAAGGGAGCCTACAAACAGGAGGGAATCAACTCTTCGAAAGGGTAGATAACTGCAGGACGAGGGGAAATGGTTTTAATTTGAGGGAGGGGAGATTTAGGTTGGATGTCAGGGGGAAGTTCTTTACAGAGAGAGTGGTGAGATGCTGGAACAGGCTGCCCAGAGAGGTTGTAGATGCCCTGTCCCTGGAGGACTTCAAGGCCAGATTGGATGGGGCCCTGGGCAGCCTGGTCTAGTATTAAATGTAGAGGTTGATGGTCCTGTATGTAGTGGGGGGGTTGGAGATTCATAATCCTTGAGGTCCCTTCCAACCCTGGCCATTCTGTGATTCTGTGATTCTGATATACTTTCACCTCTATTACAATTCATAGTTTAGAGATGATATTTGAGACTCTTATGAAGTTCAAAAATGAACATGGTTCTGGAGAAGAATAAGGTACTCATGGAAATGTGAAGAAAATGCTATTTATATGACCTTTGTCACACTACAGCATGTCCAGAGCTGGGAAATATTCACAGAATAATGGATGATTTGGGTTGGTAGGGAACTTACAGATCATCTAGTTCCAGCTCCTGCCAGGGACAGGGACAAGCCCCATTAGACCAGGGACCAGACCAAAGCCCCATCCAGCCCAGCCTTGAACACGTCCAGGGATTCAACAGCTTCTCTCAGAGACCTGTCCTGAGAGACCCTGTCACCTCCCTCACAGTGAAGAATTTCTTTCTTGTATCTAACTTAAACCTACCCACTTCCAGTTCAAAACCATTACCCTTTATCCTATCACTGCATTCCCTGATAAAAGAATCTCTCCCCATCTTTCCTGTGGTTCCCTTTAGGTACTGGAAGGCTGCTATACAGTCTCCCTGGAGTCTTCACTTCTCCCAGGTGAGCAACTTCAACTCTCTCATCCTGTCTTCATTGAAGGTACATTCAGCCCTCTAATCTTCCTTGTGGCCTCCTCTGGACCTGCTCCAGCATGTCTATGACTTTCTTAAGCAGGTGGGGCCACATAAGATCGGAACAGAAGCGATAAATCATCTCCTTTGCCAGCTTAATCTATCAGAAAGACCTACAGGCTTGTCCTATTAACAACTGTAGTGTTTGCAGTGAAACTGAAGTTGCTCTTCACCAGCAAGGTCTCCCATGTCTTTGGATGCATAGACAGGTCTCAAGGAGGAAGACAGAAACAACTAGGAGTGGAAGCTAATGTGATCTCTAGAGAAAATTTCAATCCATAGAAGTCCACTGGGCCAAATGAGATATATCTCTGGGTTCCAAATGAACAATTTTTTGTCATTTGTGGCCACTATCTATCATCTTTGAAGAGCCATGCAGATCAGGGGAAGTCTCCAACAGCTAGAGAAAGGCCTCATCACCTTTATGAAAAAAGGCAAGCTGGTCAGCCTTACTTTAGTCCTCATGCAAATCATGCAATAAGTCTTCTAAAAGCCATTACAGACACAGAGAAGAAAAAAAAAGTTGTTGGGAAAAATCAGAATGAATTTATCAAAGACAGAATAAATACCTAAACAACAATAAATGCCTGAACAACCTGATTGTCTTTTATGATAGAAAAATTGGATTTATGAATAAAGTGAGAACAGTGGATGTAATTTGCCTTGACATTAGCAAGGTTTTGACACAGTATCCCACAGCATCCTTGTATACAGACTGGGATATTACAGTCTAGGAAATTTAATTTTTAGATGATGAAAAACTGCTTGTAGGATAGTGGTATGCTTTGTGAGGTCTAATAGTAGCTTTCCAATACCTAAGAAAAGGTTGTAAAAATGATGGAGTTGGGCACTTCACAGAGGGAAGGTAGCAGCAAAACAGGAAATGATCATCATAAACAAACAGATGTTCCAACTGAATAAAGGTAAAAAATACATGAATAAATAAATCAGTGTGAGAAAAACTATACGTTGTTCTGAGAAGCTGTGAAATCTCCACCCTTGGAGAAGAAGAAGATACATAAGATACATGCAACCTTGCTGAAATGCGGTACTGACCCTGTAATTCAGAAGACTTCTTTAATTCCCCAACAACCTGCAAGACTCAATAGTTTAATAAAATCATGGCTGGTTTTATTAAATGAGCAAATAAAAAACGTTGAAAATAAGGGTAAATGAAAATCATCTTGTTCCTGCATTTATTCGCATCTGTATTCACACACAGGATACTTCAGAGTTAATTGATCAAATTGCAAATTTAGAGAAAACGTTTCAATTGGCTTGAATAATCTAAATCCTACAGAGACTAAAAGAACCAAGAATAAATACGAATGTAGAAAATTATACTTACTGCTACTTGTTGGCTCAGGAAACCCAACATTCTGTCCGTTCCAACTCTTGTTTTCTCCAAGCTGAAACAGGTAGAAAGAGACAAATAAGTAAAGATTAAACTACTATTTAAACAGAACACTCATATTTATAAATTCGATTGAAAAATTCTAAAAAGGGTGATTTGGGATTGCCACATCTGCTCACACATCTTTGCTAATATATCTTACTTTTGGTCTAAAGTAGGTTATTTAAGGAATGTACCCTTCATGAATAAACATTAATAACTACTGCCTAACACTGAAATATAAATATTTCTCCAAGGATTAGGCTCTACTCAATGTTACCAAATCAGACTTAAAATTAAATGTTAAAAGCAGCTCTCAACTGAAAATATACACAGAAATTACATTCTAAAACAAGAAGATCCTAATATCTGCTTATGAAAGAATGCATAAATAATACAAAGTACTTTGAGTGTTATTTTAAAATATTTACTTGCTAGGAATCCACTTAGTTACATAAGTAAAACCAAAATAGATTCCTGTGATTTTTTTCTAATATATAGGGGTTTTGAGGAAGGTAATTGTCTTCACAGGTTATAGAATCAAAGAACTGGTTATGCACAACACTGGGTATTATGTGATACAGGAAAAGGAAGCAATTAACATAAGATGTTCAGAATAAAACAATTCGTGAAATCTACGAGGTAAATGAAGTGTCAGTATTCTAGATTTATGTGTAAATGTAGAGAAATGTCCTCATGAACTATGAGCTATTGACTGTCAGATCAATTAATGTCACACAAATGATCCTTTTCAAATTTCACTGAGATGCAGATACAGACAGAAAATTCCCACTATCAGTACAAGCTGGGGGATGTAAGGATGGAGCACAGTCCTGCCAAAAAGGACTCAGGGTTACTGGTGTATGGCAAGCTAGATATGAGCCAGCAGCCCAGAAAGCCAACCATATGCTGGGCTGCATCAAAAGAAGTATGGCCAGCAGATCGAGGAAGGTAATCCTGCCCCTCTACTCTGTGCTGGTGAGACCTCACTTGGAGTACTGTGTCCAGATGTGAAGTCCTCAGCACAGGAAAGACACGGACCTGTTGGAGCATATCCAGACGAGGGACACAAAAATGATCAAAGGGATGGAACATCTCTCTTGTGCGGACAGGCTGAGAGTGCTGGGGCTGTTCAGCCTGGAGAAGAGAAGGTCCTGGAGAGACCTGCTAGCAGTGTTTCAGTATCTACAGGGGGGGCTGCAAGAAGGAAGGGGACAGACTCTTCAGCAGGGTCTGTTATGACGCAACAAGGGGAAATGGTTTCAAACTATAAGAGGGGAGATTTAGATTGGATAAGAAAAAAGTTTTTTTAGGATAAGGGTAGTGAAACACTGGAACGTGTTGTCCAGAGAGGTGGTGGATGTCCTGTCCCTGGAAACATTCAAGGACAGGCTGGACGGGCCTTGGAGCAACCTGATGTAGCTGTAGGTCTCCCTGTTCAGTGCAAGGGAGTTGGACTAGACGACCTTTAATTGCCTCTTCCAACTCAGATGATTCTATGATTCTGTGGCAGGTTTTAGAGATAGATGTCTCTCAAACTGGACACACAATTCCACAAACTTAATTTCACTTAACTTTTTTTATTCATATAATGAATAAAAATATTATAAGTATATCCAGAGAAAAGACAGTTCTTCAAAAGAATACACAATCTGAAATCTGCAAATATGTTTGTATTTGCAGCTGTCTGTAACAACAGCATGGTTTTAGCATGAATCCACAAAAATGTGACTGCAAAATTTGCCAAATGCACTGCTACAAGATGAATAAAATTCTAACACTCTCCCCATTCCCCTCTTCTGCTGTTTATTATTTTCATCATGATGGAGAATTTAACAAGAATTCAACTATCTGTAAATTATCCTTAGTGCTGTCTCACACAGATGTAACGTACTCCAGTTTTCTTCTAAGAGAATAAAGATGGCAATACAAAATGAAAAGGTGAAAATGTTTAAAAAGTGAAAGCATTACAACTTTCCATTCTCACCCATAGAATATAATTCTGGTAGCTACAAAAAAATCTCCCATGGCACTTTCTCAGTGCTCTGCACTTATACTACTGATTTCTTCCATAAATTGGATTACTTCAGAAAAGAAGTACATTTACATTTTCATGTTACCTGGAATAACTGTGCTAACATTGGCACCTTGCATGACTTAAAACACTCCTGGACTTCACTGAAAGTATGGATACCATTGTATTGTATGCATCAAGGACGAGGCAGAAGGAACACAGAATTTGAGAGGTTTTTGTTTTAAGGAGAGGAGGAGAGGAGATGAAAGGACTCAGCAGTTATGAGTATAGGGGGTTTCATTTTTTGAAAACATCAGAAAAAACAGTGAAAATTCTCCATTTAGAGGCCAACTTGGTCTAGCTAATCTGCATTGGGCTCACTTGGGATGCAAAGAGACACAAAAATCTTCTAATGGCACATATTTACAGTGCAATTTATACAGAAGGAATTTTACAATGGTCAAATTGGTAGAGCTCTAACAGCTATTTTCCTTCTTCTCCAGCATCAGACATGTCTTGATTGAGGAGATTATCCAAGCAGGTCCCAGTTAGTGTTGAGTCATCAAGCAAGAATGCTACAATTTTTAGTGCTGAATTAAAGCACCCCTCAGATCAATCAGAAGGATATATTTCACTCATACTGTGTACAGATACCATGAGAATGCTTGTCAAAAGAAACAGTCTGACACTCCAAATTTAAACAATGAAACAGAGTTCCAATGAACTCTGGAGAAAAAAAAAAATTCTTGCACTAACTTTTTGTTTTTAGGTGTCCACTATATTTTGATCTGGTAATAAGAGTCCCAAACCTAGATGGTACTACTATCTCCTCTGCTCTATGTGTAGAGCACTTGTTTAGTTTGAGAACTGCTGTTTGTTTGTTTTTTAATCTATACAAACTATCATGTTCATGTGCTTTACATGGTCAGTCTACTGTATACAGAAAATCAATTCAGATGTTCTAAAAATATTTTATGTCCTTAAGCCCAACAAAGCTATTAAAAACAAAAAAGATTATCTTGAATGCACCCATTTTTTCACAAAACTGGAGTAGTGCAGATTTTGTGTATACAGTATTATATTTGATCATTATGTTCAGAATAACATTAGGCTTCTGTGCTTTACTCCAATCCTAAGATCTCTACTTCTGCAAATATGTAATTACGTTTTGTTTTACTTTTTTTTTTTTTTTTTTTTGGACAATGCATAGAATGCAAGAAAATAAAGCAGCATCACCTCTTCCCTAACCACTCAACAACACTACAGACAGATTTCTCATGTGGTCCCTGTAAATGCCCAGCAGAACATTCTGTTGACCTGAGTCAACAGTTGGCTTATGCAGCCACAGCAAACGTTTAAGCTGTGATCAAAACATACACATGCAGGAACCCTGTGTGTGTGTGTATGACAGAAGCTGTCCAGAGTCCACAGCTTAGCCAAATGCCTTGCTCTGATCTTGTCAGGACACAAAAAGTAAAACTTTAACACCTACTTTGATTACAAAACCTTGAATCAATGAAATCAAGACAGGCCAGGAGTGCTACTCTGCACATCGCTAACAAGGCAATACATAAAATAACAGACTTGAATTTAAAATATTATTTCTTTTCCAGGAAATACTGACACACATTTTCTTTCTCAGACATTAAAAGGCTGGAAAGTCCATTATTCTTCTAGAATTATTCTAGAATATATTCAATGGGAAGACAAATAGCAATGAGTACTTTATGTATGAAAATTAATGACAACATTCTTCCCTATTCCAGAAGAGGTATCCTCTCACTGTACCTATAGCAGTATAAAAGAGGAATATTTTTAAGCAGAAATATAAACACAAGTTACATGTACACTTTTGCACACACACTTCCTTCTGGAACTACATTTCTGTTCTCTATTGCTCTTACCGCACTTATACTGCTTGCTGCCGTGAAATGAAGGCTGATCTCTGACATGCAACCCAGCAATGCAGTGCACAAATTTAAGGATCTGTTCATACCAAGTGATTAGCTGAGAAATCTAGACAAAGGTAGAATTTGGGCATCACAATTGGTTCTCACCTTTTCTGTCTGGTCTTGAAGTGGAGTAGAGGCTTTGTAACCCAGCTGTAGCAACATTGCTTCTGCTGCATTTCTTTTAGCTATTTTCTTGTTTGGGCCTGTTCCAGTAGTAATCTCATTACCTACTTTTACCTTAAAAAGAAAAATATTAATCATAATTACAAAAAATGCAAGACCCTTTAACATCACCACACAATAATCTTGTTGACCTACCATCAGCTCTTCTGATAAAGATGCAATCCTGTAAAAGTAAGACCAGTACCAAAGTGGATTGCAATATTGCTTCCAAACTTAAAGCTTGTTAGGATTTTTCAAGAAGGTCCACAAATTCATACCAAAGAGCTACATTTCTATTTATCTTTTTTCCACCAACATCTGTGTCAACCCCATTCTCTCTGCTGAACATCCTCCCCAGTTATGTTCCTCACTCTCTCCTAACATTAGAATAACCTGGACTCCCTTGCATGAGCCTTCAGCAGCTCCCCAGCGTCAGCAGGACAATATCCTGAACAATGGAGAGACAAACAATGACTCAGAGATTGTAGCTCAAAGAGAGCAGTTTTTCAGAAGAATGAAAACTATATTCACTTTCCTTCCACCTCATTGCACTGCAAGAAATGCAGGAGTAGGAGCCGTTTCCTTTTTCTGTCTTCACCTGACAAGCTTTTATCAAAACTTTCTCTAAAAAGAAGGCTTCCTCACTGCTGGACCTGTGTTAGTACTGTCCAAAGCACTTCCAACACACAAGATGCCTTTCAGACCACAAAGAGAAGTTAAAATGTCAAAAAAAAAAAGAAAAAAAGAAGACAAACTATAGATGATGAATATCCTCAAAGAGCAAGTCTCAAGCTCATTCCTTGAGTTTCATACCACTCTTAACCTATTGAGGCTATATGCATCTGATTTGAGGCATTAGTACTGTCACTGCAATTCATTTGTGCGTTATTCAAAGTTTTTGAATAGCTGTATTTCAGTTTGTCCAGTAAGATTTTTATTTTCTGAATTATCTCTGGAAATAATATATGGTTCCAAACCATGTTGTTTTTTTTTTTTTTTTTAAAAAAAAAAAAGGAAACGGAAAATAAAATAAAATAAAAACAATAAAATACTCAAGGCAATCTGAATAAAAGAAAGCTTAGAGGTCAATGAGATGAAGCATTCTGTACAGAGCTTAAAAGATGACAAAAACAGGCACACAGCTCTTAAATAAATAATATGTGTTATTTAGTAATTTATGATATTCAATAATTATTCACTTTCCTCAAATTATCATATATATATTTTCCTAAAACTTTTAAGTTTTCTTACTCAAATACCTATTAATTCTAAACAGAAAGAAGAGGTTGTAAATAAATCACACGAACATCCCTTCAAAATACATATATAATTAAACAAAAATATTCAACCACATAAAACAGAAATATTAATAACCTTGATATAAAACCTTTATGATCTATGTAGATCAGAAATTTCAATCAGAAAACAGCCAATCTACTACAAGCTTATATGCAATAAAACTGAGAGACTTTAATGGGACAAGACAAAATGATAATTTATAACATAACCCACAATAAATCAATGTTCTGCTATTTCTCAGACCTGTAAAACTGGTTTAGCTATTATTATAACCTCTATCAAGGATTAAAGGCCTGACTACAAAGAGAAAGAGCTTTCTGAAATTAACTTTGGGAACAGAACACCAACTAATGTCATCAGAGGTTTTCTTCTGTTTATCTAGTGGTCAGGACAAGTAATTGGATCCATTTCATCACATCTAAACTAGCTCTTTGTGTGACAGATAAAAATGAACATATTATCTTTAGATATTTTACTTCCACATTCAATTAAATTAAATGAAAACACTGTTTAAGTAGTTTACACAAAGGCTTTTTATTCTGATAAGGCTTTTTGCACGTCATAATGAATCCACAGAGACTTCCTGAAGTCAGGAGAAGCAGAGGTATGTTTTTTGTGTGAAAGAATTAGAAAAGGGTAAATATATGGCTACAGTGTTTAGAGGTATACATGAAAAGCAAACCCTCTGTGAAATTTCTTTGATTTTTTTTCTTCAAAAGTCTTTTAGATAGTGGAATCTTTTACGTATTCACTGCTCTTACGATTCTTTTTTTATTCAAGCCATTTACCACTGCTGAGAATTCTTCAGTGGAAAGCCAAATTCTCAGCTCATAATTCTAATACTGGACTGTGTTACACAGCACTTTGCTGACTCCACACGGAACCATCTCTAACTGGGGCAGGATTTAAGCATAGGAAAAAATACAGTCTTTTTCAAATATTTCTGAATATCATAAACAGTTGGAAATCCAAGATTATATTCATAAATTAGAATCTAAAACACAAGGAACCCTATATATATACTTTTTTTTTTTTTTTTTCCCAGAGATAAAAACAAATTGTTATCACTGAGATCCAAGGAAACAAAGACTGCTAGCCTGTCTAGATAGACATGAATGAAAGATTTAAAGACATCAGTGAAAATGTAACTTTTTTTTCTTGAGAAGAAAATGCTAGTACATCATAAACTCTGCTTATGATCAGAAGTGACATTTTGGTGCGGCTTGTGGACAATAGGTCAAAACATGCTCAGGTTTGCTGTTCTGGATGGCATAAAATTATACCAGTGAAAACACAATATATACCATATATTTGACTACATCCAATCTCCGCAAATGTTCCAATTTAAAAATCAAAGAAACATTAATGACCTACTGTATTATATCCAAATCTATTAACTGGAGAGGCTAAAACATGTGACAGAAGGCTGTTTCTGTCATATTTCAAACAACAATAAAAATACCGAAGCATCCTTTTGGATGAAAGTCCAAAAGGAATTCTTAGAAGATTTACAGTACTAATTTTTTTAAACCAAAACACTTGGTAAAATGGAGTATATTCTTCATATTTCAAAATACTTGTTGGTAGTGCAACACTCTGATTAACAACTGCAAAACTTCCAAAAGCAAAATGGAAGTATTTCTATTTTAAATTACGAACAAAAAAGCGGCATTAGGGATAAAGCCAGAAACCATTAGGTGAAACAAAAATAAGAGTATAAAAATGTAGCTACAAGAAAAACTTTCATAGGGCCCTAACTCTATTTCTTTCCACCAAAAGAAAGAAGGAACAGGGCAGGGTAGTTCAATTGGAAGAGACCTTCAAAGATTATCTAGTCTAACTGCAAAGAAGTTCACATAGGTACTGTTATACAACTCCAGTTGTATAACTGACTGTAAAGCAAAAAGTTAAACACACAGGAATCAGCTTTTGTAATACGCCACCATTTTTCTCATGATAGAACATGACAGAGCAAGGGCACTATCTCAGACACAACAGCAGATGGTACCTGCATAACAAACTCTCGACGGCGAGGCATCCCTCTCTCAGAAAGAAGTACATACTCTGGCTCCTTCTCCTTTTTGGCCTGTTGGATCTGAGCCAGACGACTGATAGGATTCATTCCTTGACCATATTCAGGTCCAGTCTAAAATAGGTTTAAAAGATATGTTTCATTATATATCAATATTTTATATGCTATGCTGTTTCACTACCTCTAATACTCATTTTGAGAGAAATAAGCGAATTTCATACCGCAGTTATAAGTAGCACGGATATTTATCAAAGGTGAGCTACTAACACCTTAATCTATCTATGAACATCTTGTGGAGATGGACAAAATACAAATTCATCCATCATATTTCATTGCCCTATTTCTACAACCCTTCCCTGTGATCCTTAAAATAGGCTGCGAGAATGCTGAACATGCAGTACATTAAGAAGAGTTGATTTTACATGGGAACAAAAAAGATTTGCCATATAACAAAGGAAGGTGCATTCGTCTCATACTTTCCATCTCAACATTCCTGCCTTCCATCCTACAATGCAATTAAAAGTGGAGAAAGCTTGCTCTGTTTGCATGCCAGAGGAATTTACCCTCAAAATGTTTTTATGCAGTGAAGCTAGAAAATACAAAGAAAAACTCCAATAGCTAAAAATGGTACACACCATGAGCCACCCACAAAGTATTTCAAATGCTTCAAAACGTACAGATAATGGGAGAACTGATCTGATAGGAGAAAACAAATGGACAGAAAAATTTTTCTGTCCAAGATTACACAGACAGGTGAAAAACCACAGTCTACAACCTATTTGTATTAGTTCTGAAATACTTTTAATGTTATTATTCATATAATGAATTATCTCTCAAAGCAAACAACTTTGAAAATATGGTTTGTAAAACCTAAGGAAAAGAGGAGAAATTTAAGATTCAAACACATTCATCTGAGGTTTTATTTAACAGATGAATATCATAACACAACAGAAGAACTTAAAAATGCAAATGACGTTTGAATGTAGAACAGTTTTAATGTTACTGTGATAGTTATTCTTCATTTGCAGCACAAATGAAGAGGCAAAGTTGTGCTTACTTGAGCTTCTCAAATCAGCAAACAAGTGGTCAAGAACCTAAGAGATGATATTAAGAAAGCTGGGCAGCAAATCCTTACAGCATTACCGCTGAAGTCATTAGAGAAGATGAAGGTGAAAGAATTAAGACAATGTCATGGACAAGGGCAGCTGTGTGGGCAAGGAGCCAGTCAGAGACAAAGGGAGAGCAGGCTAAATAAAGTGACGGGACATAAGATACAGCCTCATAAATATATGCACAAGCATACAGGAGTTATTGTTGTCATTCTTTGTGATGCTCAAAATACGTGCAGGTTAAACTAAAAGAAACGGACACAACAAAAGCATTTCAGAAGACTTCATATTCAAAAGACAACAGCTTCCTATACAATCAGGTTATTTTCACTACTAACGTCTGTTTCTAACATCACCAACTTTGGATAATTCAGTTCAAGACTGTAATGGCAAATGGTGTATGTTGAATTAAGAGGTTTTTACTTGGTTATACCCTTAGCATCCTTCTTGAGCAAAACGTACCAGAATGAGACAGCCAGAGAGAACAGCCTTTTTCAGATCTCTCAGCCTTCAGATCCTTAAAGCTGCATTGATTTTGGTGGTTCTGAATTAATAACTTTTAATGCTAATTTTTTCCTAGCGGTTTTTGAGAATTATAGACCATGAATTTCAGTAGGAGCTAATTATCTAATTAACTTAGATTTCCTTGGAAAATCACTTGTCCTGTTTTGAGGGCAAACAAAATAAGGAAGATGAAGAAACAACTTATATGTTTTACAATTTTGCAGTCTCCAAAGTATTTGCTTAAACAAGATGGTTGTTCCTACACAAATCTGCTCTCAATGTACTCAGTATGAAGATTTCAAATGGTAATACTTCTGTGTGTTTATTTATATTTAGTATCCATTTCGGTAATACTCAGTGAGGACTGAATTCAAGCTATATTTAAAACTTCCTATCATTCTGGTGTGATGTTTCCTAGCCTAACATAATACAAGTCACGGACATGGCTGTGCATTTCATCAAAAGCTGTGTATCATCACAACTGTTATCAAATCCAGAAAACTTGAAGAGTTTTTTTTTCCTCCCTCACAGAAACAGAGACGAAATTTAAGTCCTAAAACTTTACTCCAAAGCATAGGTTTTAAACATGAAGGCTCTCTGCTATTTCCTGCAGTTTTTTGCCTTGTTGATGCTGCATATTATGGGAACAAAAGTGACTGTAACAGCAGGCACTAACAGCCCAACTCTCCATCATCACTAATCTAACACAAGTTTGAAAATGGCTAAGTATGCTTTATGTATACCTCAAGCAATATTTTGCATAGGTCTAGGTGACCAACCAACATGCCAGCCAATGAAAAGTCACATACAAAATGTTTACTACTACCTCACAAAATAATTCTTCCTAAAATAAGATATCATTTAGAAGATTTTGATCACTTGCAAAGCATCTTTATAAGGACTGAAAAGATGACAGGTTAATCTGATTAGCTGTACAGTGCTGAGACAATGAAGTGATGCATCATAAGTATATGGACACTCTGTGGCTGCTTTTGTTGGATCAAATGGAGGATTGATTACTTCACATGGTCTTTTGTTTCTGTACAAATTGAGGATGAGTACACAAACCAGGGCTAGTCACTGCAGGATAAATGAATTCTCTAAGTAGCAATAAATCTGCCACCAAGAATAAAAGCACCATTTAAGAAACTTGAGCTTAGAAGACTCCAGAGACCCTAAAGTGTTGTCTCATTGGTGCAGCAAAAAGCATATGAACATCTTCTGGGACTGCATACACTCTAACAGAGAGATGGTTCAAAGCCTACAAGTCCTCCATGAACTGGTCTCCAGAAAATTTTCAACCTATTTTTGAGAGCTGAAGGACATTATCGAACAAATGCTAACCTTAACAAAGGCACATGAAACAAAGAAAGTATGACAACTGACACGCTAGGCTGAGATGGGAACAAACTCTTGCATTTCTTTTAAATCTCTCCAGAATCAAAACAGACTGATGTTGAAAGGAGGAAACTGCCAAATCCAGCTCCATGAAGAAGCTGGAATGTACAACATTTCTCCAGATCAGCAGTATTTCATATACTCTCTCTTCAAATCGGGGTGAGGAGGAAAGAGTGGGGATAAACCATTATACATTCCAATGAGGTGTCTCAAAGGAGATGATGTTAAAAATCCTCGTGAATGTGCAGAGCTGCTTGGAGGCTTTGATCCTCCACTACACTTGAACTAACTCTTGCTGTGATGTGAGCTCAGTTAAGAGACAGCTCCTTACAAGCCATTGCATTGGAGAATTTCATAGCATTGTCAGAATTAAATAAATAAGTAAGGTATGGGATACAAACAAATTAGTAACAATATTGACAGAAAATGGCAAATGAGCCTTTACTGACTTAAAATCTGAGTAACTGTTACTCTCCCAGAAAGTATTCTTAATTCTGGCACATACCTTCAATATTGTTTTTGGACGTTTTTTGAAGTACAGTTTTGGCTTTTCAATCACAGGAAGAGGAGGAAGCTTCTTCAGCTCTTGAAGGACAGACATTGCAGCACGTTTCTTTGAGAGCTTCTTACTGTTCCCTTCTCCTTCTGCAGTGAATTCTCCTACAGTAACTCGTGTGACAAAGCTCTTCATGTGAGGAGGTCCACTTTCTTTTATCACCTTTTAAACAAAAGTATTTGGAGTCAAATCATCCTATAACCTAATGTTTATATTTCTGCAACATACTTCATACCAATGAAGTCCTTCTCCTACTCGGAAACATTTAGATGGGTGTTCAAAAAATCTAGATGAGTCTTAATGGTAGTACCAGGTTTGAGGATAGAAAATGAAGGCTGATAGGATAACATGAATCTAACCATCATATTCAGTGTTCCACAGAAAATACAGTAGACCTGCATTTTCAAAATATATTAGTAACACAATATACAGCAGTAATGCATATTTAAAACAGGGCTGCTGTTGTCTTCTTGCAAGGCACTTCCCATACTAAAGAATTTCAATTCATGAAGGTCCATCAATCTTTCTCTCCATACAACATATTCAAAACTGTGCTTACACAACACTGTTTAAATATGTTGATCATTTTCTTCTGTTATCATTAAAATCTGGAATGTTCATACATAGTTCCAAACTTCCATCCTAAAGGCCAGAATTTTGACATTATCCTAACTGCAGACAGTAGTGCCTGCTCTCAGCTCTTACCTTGCCAAAGCACACAGCTCAGAGACATCGTGCCCACTAGAAAGGCTGCCATAGCATTGTCTCCACAACTCTCAGCTGTCCCTCTCACCAGAAAGGAATGATGAAGAGAAGCACTGTCACTCACACAGAAACCATTCAGTTCTGGAAATTTTAATTCATTCATCCATTTCCAAACATACACAAGATGAAAGACAATGAGAAAATTCATTTGAAGTACTCCACTACTAAAAGTTGTAACATGAAAAAATAAAATTGAGAAGTTCTGAATGGTGCACCTTTGTTTAGTATTTTTCTGTCTACGCTCTTCCATGCACAGAAGTATCTTCCTAGGAAGCAATGCTGCTAGGATGTAGTTACCAATAGATCACAGTACTGGACGTGCTAAGACAGCCATCTATTTATGTATGCAACACTTACTGGTCTGGATAATGTCTATCAGGAATTAGAGACCTCATCTGGGAAAAGGTTCAGCTATTTTGTTTGATGGGCGGAAGCAGCTACCTAATTTAATCTTTGGTACATGTAATGTGTGCAAGGAGAGATTAGAGCATCTGACAGGCACATCTCTCCATTGTCTTCAAAAGCAATACAAATATATATTTTTCAGTAAGTGCAGTAACATCAAACCATCCGTTGAAGAAGTATAATGCCTGAGTGCAAGAGAAGGGAGGTAAAGGTGCTAGGGCCTTCTTGGTGCAATAACTGTATTTTTAATGGACTGGAACCTTCAACCTTAATATTATTAAAACATGTTTCGTATTAAAGTTCTTTTTATCAAGGTCATGTCCCTTGCATTATTTGGTTTTGCAGTTACACTGTAATGAGGTCTCCCTAGGCTTGTATTCCTTTTTTAAACTCTTTTTTGTGGCATTTTCACCCAGCAAATACAATTATCACAGCATATCTCATTAAAAAGACACAAAATGAAGACTAACAGACGACTTTGTCTACATTTTGTCCACATTTTCCCAGAATAAGGCAGCATCTTTGCCAGCATGCAACGGTTACATTGCAGTCTGGGAGTGTTCCCACTCTCAGATTCAGGGTAATGATTTCAGAAGTGTTTTCAACATTGCTTCACTCGAAGGTGAAGTGTGAGAAGCGGTCGTGCCTTCATGGCCCCCAGCCTAAGCCAGGGAAGCTGCACACCCAGGGTCATACCACTGCAGGCACAGTAGAGCTATGTTCCTGCACTACATCCTTCAGCACTGCCCTTTCCTTTGTCATCAGTATGCATCCTAACTGACTACTGCACAGTGCTATCCAAATCTTACAACACGCCAGCTGTAAATAGTAAGGCTAAATTAATGTTACTAGAGTCCTTAATCTTTTTGTGGTCTTATTAATGGCATTATATAGGTGTTTCTACTTATATGCAATGCAGCACATTAATAAAATATACAACAATGTATATACTGACCAGATGAAAAAGGACAACATAACTTGCTTAACAAACATAATTGCTGAGTTCCTTAAATATTAGTTTTATATAAGTTTTCTCATATATATAAATGCACACAAAAGTATATATATGGAAAAGAATTTTAATATAAAACCTGATTATATTTTCATGTGCATGAATATAAAACCAATGTATTCTGCTGTGATTTTCATCTTTTAAACATCTAAGCATGTGGCACAAGGTAAATAATTGCCTGGAAAACATTCAAAACTGTTTCTTTGTTAGTAAGTATATGAAAAAAGTCTGTGCTGTCAATGGAATGAACCCCATAGAATTTGGATGGGATCTGGATCAAGCTAAACATCCAAAATTGGTAATTTAGCAAAAAAATATTTACCTAACAACATTTTTTGTTAACCTCAGATTTTAGATCTTTTTATTCCACATGATTTCAAACAGTCGTTCTATAAGCCTAGGAACACAAAACACTTAAAAGAAATTCAGCCTTTGCTCTCCAAGAACACTATATGCATTAGTACATTAAACCATTTCCTCAGTTGAAAGATACGACCTATGGATCAAATCATGGCTAATTTAAAGCTGAGAATTTGATTAGGGGTGACAGTTCAATACACTTTTCTTTTCTGTTCCACTGATTTAAAGAATAATTCCAGCAAGAGAAAACACATGGGGCCAAAACTCATCTAAGGTCAAGTTACATCAAGAGTGAATTTGGCTCAATTTAATGAATCATGCTGACAAATGAAAAACAGCAGTACAATTACAATGAAAGAGCAATGCTGCTTCAATTATTAAAAAGACTACAGGTACGAAAATCAAAAGACAATGACAAGATTAAATGGACATTAAGAAAAATAACAGAGAAGACAAAGAACAGGTCAGCAAAAATGTCACCAATATCCATGATTATTTAGAAAATACCAATATATTTCCATGTGCTTGTGTGGGCTGACATGTCAGATTTTTCCAATTTAAAATAAAAAGAGTCTGGATGGTTTATTAAAACAGACGAATGAGAGCTACTCAGTACATTCATCACCCAGTCTGAAAGCCTAATGCCCAGGAGACAAGGCGCTAGATGGGCACAAAACTCCTCGCCAAGAACATGCTCGGCCTTCCAGAGGCAGCAGTCTTCTCTGCTCCTAGCTCAAAACACTGAGCCTTCATCTCACTTTGACCAGAAACAATTCGGGAAATAAAACAACAGTCTGAAACATCCTAAGGCATCTGATGCCTGGTGTGAATACTGGACCATTTCTACACAGTTCTTCTAACTGTGTTGACTTCATTTTGTCTTCCAGGCCAACCTAATTCAATACTAACAAGTTTGGAAAGTAAAAAACATCCATGGTGCTGGAGAACCAAAACAGGAAGATTTCAGTCCATTCTAAGGGATGGAATTGGAGGTAAAATCTTAGAACTATTCTGACAATTCCTAGCAGCTTTAAACTCTCCTTAAAAATTGCTCATTTTGCCCGCATATGCCTTTAGAGTTGTATAGTGGCTGAAAAGTTGACAAATAAAGGTTAAGAAAGGATACACGGATACACCCATGGTAGGTGTGTTATGAAGCTTTTTTTTTTTTTTTTTTTTTTTTTTTTTTTAAATCAGAACTAAATGGTTTTATTGTAGTTAGGAATTTAATAGATAGAAATTCTTTAAAACTCTTCCTAATGCTCCTAGGCAATTAAAATCATCCACATATACAAAACAGGACAAACAGAACAAGCACCTAAGACACTGGCAGAGCAGCTGGAGTGAAACCATGTACAGTTTGAACAGTTACATTAAAAAAAAGAGAACTCCTGGGTTCTGCACGCTCTCCTTATTTTCCACCCCTTATGCAATTCTGAGAATGTGTTTACATAGAACTTTACATATCTTTATGACCATTAATTAGTTGCATAACATAGCACTGTTGGAACATTTGCTAAAGCTTTGTCAGATGAAGAGAAGGCAGATCATTTTATAGCCATCGCACAAAAACAAGCTGGAGAAAGCTTTGATGCCTGCCTGGAATAACACAAAACCGTTTGTAAATAAAATCCTATTAGAAACATCAGATCCTGGGGATTATCCATAATTGCTTAGCAGACTTATTTAAATACAAGCTAGTACCAAGTTAAATCAAAATTCTATCTTAAAATGTCACTTATACTCAGATTTAAGGGCAGGAAATAACACAAAACCTGTCAGAAGAGCAAGAAAATGTCTTTTTTCAATGTTGTTAACATTCTTTGGCAAAGGACACATTAGACTTTTCCTGCACTAAGTATCTCTTCCTTCATTCTCTCCTTACCAAATGCTCTCCCTTAAATAAGCTGAAACACAGGGACAAAGTTAGGAACATATTCAAAGCACTACGCCTCTTTCCATTCCAACATCCAAGCTATTCTTTGATCTGTGACCATTCACCTCTCTGTATTTTACTGTACTGATTTCTGTGGAACTTTTCCAAATACTTTTAAATACTTAAGGTAGAAAATAACTTGTGTGAAAACTGAAGCATTAATTCTTCTCTTCCTTTTTGAAACACAGGCATGTTTTTCCATTGCATTGATCATACATAGGAATCACATTTTTTCCATGCGGTTACAAATTGATAAACCAACACCACCAGACACTTCAGTTTTATCCTTGAGATTTTCCTCTCAACTTTCCAATTAGTCCATATTATACTTATTTTTTTGCAGTTATATTCCCCATATATGAAGTACATACAAATTTGTTATACCAAGGAATTTCTTTGTCAAAATCAATACTCAGTATCTTTGGCTCCGTTGCCTAGCTTATGAGTGATTTCTCAAATTTCCAATAAGGACCAAGTAGCTCAGTTGACATCAGCCAAACCATGAGTACTGGTCAAAAACATCAGTGCATAAAGCATGCAGTACAGCATGTCACATAACAATATATTTTTTTTAACATGCAAATATGTCCATGCATGTCAAGACGAAAAAGGCCTCGAGAAAATAACCATCACCTGTGAAGGCACTTCCCATGTCCTTCATATTTGCTCAGTATAAATGTGTAACAATACATCCACTTTTTCTGCATTAGAAAAGCAAAATTTAAAAAAAAGGGCAAACAGCTTGGAAGTCTGCCACAATAAAGTTAGATTTTTACAGTTTGTGTAAAAACTTTTTCATCTGAAAAGTTCTGCTGTTGTTATCACTCAATCCCCCAGCTAGTTCAATGAATGCAGCAGAGCAACTCCAAAAATTCTCTATTACTTAATATAAACAAAGGTGTAAGAAGTAGATTCGTAGACTGAGGCTTAAGTAGAAATAGATCAGGTGTCAAACAGTGTGGAAGACTGAAAGGAAGTCTTGACTTTCTCAAAATAGAACACTGGATGCAAAATCTCTTACTGGGAACTTCTGTACTTTTCTGCATGAATACATGTAGTTAAAGCCAAGACTTCATCTAACTCTATTTTGAAGATTATCTGAAGTCAGTTTGAGTGTGTGATTCTACATCCCATAGTATTATACAGAAAATGCATGAACTGCCTTCCTGCAATTTACTTGTTTCCAGCCAAATATTGGCATTATACTTTTTCTGAAAGAATGTCTCATTTTATAGTAGAATTTCTCAGGTACTGATACAAATCAGTCATTACAGATACCAGCATACAACTCAGGGACTGAATCTTAATCTTTCAGAGGACAGCCCTATCAGTCTTACTTTGGTGCCTGGCAAAACTGTAGAGACTATTCCAGGAGTTCCTGAAAAACACCTGAAAGACTATCTGGCCATTGGTCACGGGCAACACAGGTTCACAAGGTGATTGCTTAACAAACTCATGTCTTTTTATGACAGTTATGCACCTAGATGATCAAGGGAAGGAAGCCAGTTGATGTTTTCTTTTTGTACTTCAGCGAAGCTCTTGATACTGTTTCTCACAGTATCCTTCTACTCACTACGTCCATCATACATAGGGTTTGAATTTTGGGAGCTTCTGCATGGAGCCTTTCGGGACTCTTCCAACTCATAATATTCTATGATTGTATCAAAGATATTTATTTATAGTTTACATGAATTTAAGTGTCATTTTTAACCATGTTGAGTTTCATTGCTGGGTTCTTCAATACTTTCTCAGTGAACTGGTAATATGGAATACATACCTCAAAACTGACAGGTATATTGCGCTTCAAAGCGATTTCAAACACAACACTGATCTCAGACTTGTTTGCATCTTTATCTTCTTCTGTTTCTTTTCCTGTTTCTCCATTCTGAAAATGAAGAGTACACAACGATAAATTCTCTGTCATTTTTGCGTTCTTCTGTCACACTGTGAATCAGCGTTGGTACCCCACCTCAGCACCCCATTATCAGCCACCCATTGACCTGTGAAGCCAGATATGATGCAGTTATGCTTCATATCAAAGGAACACAAACACGTTATTTTATAAACCAATGATAGAGGGCAAAACAACTTCTATGGATCTTATAAATGGCATGGCTAATTATCATCTGAATACAAGTTTTGAACACAAGTATTAAAGACCCTGTGAACCACTTAACAGCCTCTCTGTGGGTGTCCCTTGTAAGCAAGGACAAAGTCTCCTGTACTCCTCAAGAAAGACTGAAGACAGTACTTCTGTCAGAAGGGATGGACTGAGCCCTCCTGTGCTTTGACCGGGTCACCAGGTTACAGGTGTCCCCAGCAGGTCCAGCTGCTTAGCGGCCCCTCTGTCGGCTTCCCTCTGGGAATTAATGGCCAGTATGAAAAGGTAGTGACAGAGAGCAGCTTGCTCAACACAGAGAGTTATTTATTTATCCATAGGAACATAACAAACAAAGAGGATTAGAGATAGAATAACAAAAGGCACACACAGACATTATCCTGCATAAAATTTGGCTTTGTTTTGCACTTTAGGTTAAACCCTATTTTTTTCAGACAACCACTGGCATGGGGACCAGATATCATCTCCTGCAACTGCTGCTTTTTGATATCACTCTCCTAGGCCACATTTTACTTAGTTTGCAGAGGCTGATCTTCCAGCTACTTTCACACTGCAGTACCCTGAATGCTTCAAACTGGGATCTCTCAACAAACGTGTAATTTTGGCCAGACCTCTAATTTTTTATTACTGGAGGTAAACATCAAAGAAGTTTGGGATGAACTAGGTGGATTCCTGCAGAGCTCCCATCTTACATAATCAAGGCTGATGTAAATCTTCAGCCACCAGCATAGCTACAAAATCCAGATACTGAAGTTAAAATAACAGTAAAAAAGTAACAGGTTTTTCAGAATAACAAGGGCATTTACCAATACTGTATCTATCATTTCTTAATTCTTAATATATATCATATGTAACAAAAAGGAAGATCAGAAATACACCAGCAGTCTTCGGAGCACTTTTTGTCTCACTAAATGGTTGACTCCATAAAAGCAATTTGCATCCCTGCCACTGATCTGGAGCTAAATACAAGACAAAACTGATAAAAGTCTGCAGAAACTGCTGAAAAGAAAGGGTACAATGTAAAGCAGAGAATGAAATTATGTAGGACTTCTAGCTCATTTCACACAATGAAATGTAAAGTACTACTGAAATCAAGAATGTGGATCATTACAGGACAGGCAAAACATTGATTCAGCGAAAGACTTTGGCTTGCTGAGAATAGAGTTAAAAGGACAATATTAAAAACCAAAAATGTATCTTTGGGTAGACAGAACGTCAAACAAATAGTGGAGTAACATTATTTTGTAAACAACGTTAGTGAAAATCTTACACAATATGGTATTCAACTAAGTCTGTGTTTTATAAACTGAAAATCTGAAAGGCAGACAAAAAAAGCCACACAGATGAACAGCTGGTTATAAAGAAAACAAATTTACACCAAGACATTATGGAAACCATTAGTTCTACAAAAAGATTTGAAATTACTTAAGCATAATCTCTAAATACATAGAGGGAAGAGATTTTTCATAACTGTTTTTCGATTTAGCAAAGATAAGAAAATACTGATTAGACAGAAAATGAAGCTAGGTGAATTTAGCCACATTCAGCTTCACACCATGTTTATTTTATCTCTGAAAGGGGAAATTACTAGTCACTGGCATAGTTAACATAAAATAATACAGAGCCATACAGACTTAATACTGAAAATCACTGAATATCCCCTCCGCCCTTAAAATTTCAGCCCTTGCATATCCTTTCACCAAGCACAGTGGAGGGACTACCTGGACTTCCTCAGCTTTGGGAAGATAAAATATGCTCAGGAGTGTCCCAAGTACTTTGAATTTAAATTTGATCCTCATTCCAGAGCTGACACTTTAATTGTAGGAACTTTCTTAGCCTCAAATCTATGAGATAGTAAGGTGCTTTGGCAGACACACAGTAGTTCTTTTATGTAAGCAGTTTCAGATTCAACTACGCTCCTGCTCTGCTTGCTGATCATTTCTTGTTTCTGCTCACTTCACACTTTCCATATATTTGCTCAAGGAAGCACTAAGATGGTAATACTCTTTAACAGTTTAATATTGATGAGGGATTTTATCCTTAATGCAGTTGAAAAAGAAGTAAATAAATATGTGCATCGAGATGAAGAAAGACTATACAGAAGCCTCATTAATCAAACAGGGTTCTGAAGATCAGAGTTGAAGACCAACTTAGAGTGCTATTTTACACAGACCCCACTCCAGCGAGGCTCACCAGTGGGATGTAGGGCCAGCCTGGTCTCAGCAGGCCTATCTCCTCCCTTTCCTGCTCTCATCAGAAGCACAGTGGCACTGGCCAGAGAAGAGGGGAGCTCCACCAGTCAAGCAGTCAGGACCAGTCTGACTCACTCTGATCCATGTGAGTGGCATGGGGAATCTCACATCTTCCCTGGCTAATCCCAGCATTTCAGTTCTGCTGAAGGAAGCAGAGCTCTACAAAGCTGGAGCAATCCCATGGTGAGGGCACATCCCTCCACTCAGCAATTCATATGACCAGCAGCAGAGAAGAGCCCAATCCTTGGCAACATGAGGCCCTAAATTCCACTTTAACCCGCACTTCTTGGGGTAGATGCACCCAACCCCACATAATTCATCTCTGTGTACTCCAGAGTCACTTCCAGCCTTCTCCAGTCACCTATGGCTCTAACCCATAAAGAGACAAAGAGGATCTTTCATTATCCCTACCAGTAGCCTCAGCCTGACTAAGATACACGGGCTTTCCTTGGAACTTCATTCATTTTCCTGCCCACAGACATCTGCTACTGAGATCCTACAGCACCCCAGACATCCTTCAGCTGCTGCACCAGAATGTCACAGCACTCCCACAGATCTTATCACTACCACACAACTCCTAACACACCTAACACACGTTATTCTCTTTTGACAGTCCTCCTTTAATTTTTCTCTAAACTAGCTGTGGATTTGATTCAGTTTTACCACCTTCATGGAGGTGAAGAGGAGAATGAAATTACTTCCTTAGCTCATGAGAGGGACAGCAATACAGAATGCTGCAAGAATTTAGGAAACTCCATTTGCCATGGTGACATCTCCTAAAAGCCTGCACATCCAGACAGACACTAATCTCTGGACACTAAATAGATCCAATTAAACATGAAGGTTAAATATATTATTACTTTTCCTAGGTAAATATCATACACACAAGGATTATTAAATTTCTCTACATAAACCAGGTATGCATCCAGATTATTTACATATATTATTTACTTCCTTATACTATGTACTATCCTCTGCATTTAAAATAAGAAAAAAAGATTGTCTCCTGATGCATTATTTTTGGCCTATTTGACTGAACAATTTTATTGTTCAATTTTTAAAATAATTTTGGTTTTATTTGTACTTTCAATTTGCAAAGATTACTCTGTGACTAATTTTTCTGCCAACTTATTTTAAAATGTAATTAAAATTTAAAATTTTCATTTTGAAGTAGCAATATATACCACTTACATGCACAGCACCGAGAAAGCTAATTATTCAAAAAGGGAACAAAGAGCTGAAAGACTAAAACCATCAGACAGCTTTGCAATAGACGTCAGTGACCTCAGCCATGTTCTTAGGTACACTGGCAACATGTCACTTAAGACCACATTCATGGCATGACAATCCATTTAAGATTAATAACTAATTCTTCATGAAGACACTAATTACATTGATATTTTCTTGACTTTTGATATAAACTGTTGGGAGTTCATATTTTGGGATAAACTCTTACACTGTGGACAATCTCATCTTTAAATGCCTGCTTATTTTCACTGCTGAAGTCTTGTTCTATGTTAGTTGTGCAGTTATAAAGAAAGAAACAACATTAATGATTTCTTTGCATTTCTTCTCTGCCTTTAGGGCTAATACGAAAACAGAACACTTAAAATTAGATACTGAAAAACTGGTAAGTAGATTGTTGAACTTGGTACCATAACATGAAGGTTAGGAACAGCATGTTTTCTGAAACACAAACCTGAGGTAATTTTTCTGGAATAGGCTCATTCTGGAGAGCTTGTAGGGCCTTCATTGCAGCATTATGTCTAGCAGCTTGGCGAGTCTTTCCTTCACCAAAAAACTCACTGTTGCCAACAGTTAACTGGACATAGAAAATTTTAGGCACTGGGCAGTGATACCTGTAAAGAAGTCATGAACAAGTTAATGCCTTTCTATGTGTTAGAAAGCAGCAATATAAGTTACAGATTTTAACCATCAACTGTATGCAATATAGAGCGGTAGCTAGGACTACAACATTGTTTTTGCTCACAGAGTAAGCCCTCTCAAATACATGAAAATTGACCGGCAAGGCAGCTCCTACATGCACACCAGCTCTTCACCCCCCATTTCCACACCTCTGCAACAAGCTGGACAGTGTTCCAAGCCGGCAGCCTAGTGCTGCTGTCTTCCTGGCCCAAGCCTTGAGAGAATTAGGCCAAGGAGAACCGAAAGCTCCTGTGGAAGTTACACCTGGGAGACAACACCAGTCCCAGGGGCAAGTGGCATGGAGAAAGAAGGAACACGAAGACCCTCCCACAGGGACAACAAGCTTGCACAGTTTAGCAGGGAAAAAGCCAGATGGAAGAGAGTGAAGGACCTAGACAACATATTTCTGGCCTCTAGTTGAAGTTCAAGCATTGAAATTGTTGCAAAGGTTAAAGACTTCTCTTCCAAAAGCATAACGAAGCGTAGGGAGAAGCTGTTGTCCAGCACCAAGGTAGCCAAACTTTTTTGCAGGTGCTGAAAGAAAAGCATAAATCACCACCCTATTGCTTTCCCTTTTTGCACCAGAAAAAAATTCCAAGCATAATGGCAGGGTTTGTTGTTTTGAATATGTTTGAAAGGCACTGAAAGATAAAGCAAAAAACTGAAAAGTTTTCCTATGAACTAACACACTTTTTAAGCAAGCAGTACTCTTATTCACATCAACTCCAACATCTCTGTTTTCAGTAACAGAAATAACTAACCTAACTCATGCTTCCTACCCTGGCAGCTGTCCCTTGCTAGCAGGGAATGAAGAGTCAGCAAGCCATTCTTGGTTTTGGAAGGTACTGCCACAGTAGCGTGACAACAACAAACGTAAGAGCTTGTCTACATCAGCAAATTCTACAGAAAAGATGCATTTCCCCAAAACACCACAAAAAGTAATCTACAACAGATAGTTTTATGTAATTAATGCTAAAATAATAATCTTTTAACAGAAAATCCTGAAAAAAAAAATCCTTCAATTATATTTTATGCAGGTAAGGGAATTAGTTTCATATTCTATAGTCTAGTCTGCCTGAGGAACTTTCCGTAGTGTTTCTTCTAACACACTGGAGATTTTTTCCTAGGAAAAACATACACATACAAGGAATGTTTTCTTCTTTATGACATATAACTCGTACCTATTTTATGACAATATACAAAACCCCCAAATTCTGAAAGCTTGGACAAAAGCTTGGTCCACTGCAACAATACTAACACAGCAAAGTACTTCTTCCTCTTGAGAACCGTTTATTAAAACATGCTTTCCTTTTTTGTGTGTGATGACCTTTCATATGAAGACTGACTTTTCATTCATACATGTAACTGATTTGTTTCAATTATAAAACAAAATACATTTTCTTCTGTTAGCAGCACATTTCAAGTTCAAACAACTGTGAATAAGCAGCCCATTCTTATTGTCCCTGAACTTTGTGTCAAGTTCTAAAAACATGTTTATACGGAAAGAGGAAAACCATAATACTGGCTCCAATAAGCCTCCAGCTATAGGGCCTTGGAGGGCTGAGCTAAGTTGCCTGTATGAATGCAGAAAGTGGGCACTTACTTTGCCTTCCTGTTTACAGTTTAACACAGTTATAGGGAATTATTAAGGCCTAGAAATGCATTTTCTTGTGTAAAATTTTCATAAAATTATAGAATGACTTGACTTGGAAAGGATCCTAGAGGTTATCTGGTCCAGTGCAGTGCCAGAAGCAGGGTCGAACTCTGAAGTTATACCATCTTTTTCAGGCACTGTCCAGGGTATTTTGGTATCTTCAAAGATGCACATTCCAAAAGATCTCCAGACAGTCTGCTGCAGTATTTGACCACCCATTCTGGAAGGATTTTTTTCTCATATGTAACTGTAATTTCTCTTGCTGCAACACATGTCCATTGCTTCTCAATGTTTTGTTGTGTATTGCTGAGAAGACTCTGACTTTGTTTTCTTTAAAACCACTCATCACACTAAATGAAGACCACAGTCAACTCCCTATCCCTACTCAGCTTCCTCTTCTCCAAACTAAACAAACACGGCTCTTTTAGAATTTCCTCATACATGATGAGGAATTCACCACGGATGCACTCCATAAACCTCCTGGACTGCTTGCGCCCTGCTGTGTTGTACCTCCAACAGTTACTGGGATAGTTAAAGTTCTCCATGAGGATCAGGGCCTGGGACAATGAGGCTTCTTCCAGTTCTTGAAAAAGACATCATGTATTTCATCCTCATCATGCAATCTGTAGGAATCACCCATCACAACATTACTTGTATTGGTCTACCCTCAAATTCCAACCCATGAACTCTCAGGTATCCCATCGCTCATCCCCTGGCAGAAATCCATGTATTCTCACCGCTCTACTGCATAAAGTGCAATACTTTCTCCTTGCTATTCCTTTGTCCTTTCTAAAGAATCTGTATGCACCAATTATAGCACTCCTGATTCATGAACTAACCCAGCACACCTTTGTGATTCCAATGAGGTTATAGCCCTGCACCTGCATGAAGTCCTCCCTTTCCTCTCATTCGTTCCCTGTGCTAAGTATGTTAGTATGCTTGCATTTCAGACGGGAATTCAGCAGTGCTGATTTCACAGAAAGGATGTAAAAAATCATGCTGTCCTTATTTGTGTGCATACACTTGAAGTGGG
This sequence comes from Chrysolophus pictus, assembly GCA_037305975.1. Classification (NCBI taxonomy): domain Eukaryota; kingdom Metazoa; phylum Chordata; class Aves; order Galliformes; family Phasianidae; genus Chrysolophus; species Chrysolophus pictus. Next base: position 64,548,767 of record CM074577.1, read on the forward strand.
CCTCCACTGGCATTGTTTTGTTTATTTCAGGATCTCTCTTTTCAATATTGTCTTTGCTTACTAACGTGGTCCATCACTTCTGTACTTGAATGTAGATCAATTCCATTCTCTCTCTCCCCTGAATTCACTAGATTGCTTAATCTAATGCGTGTCCTACCAAGGGCAAGATCCCCTGGATTCCCTGGTCTTGTCTCTTCCAAGTAGTCATTCTCAAAGAGTGCGCAACAATTGTAAAAATCCAGTCTCTGTTGTCATGTAGTCATGACATGTCATGGCTGTTATGCTCCACATGCCACTTGGCAATCTTTGGTGCCCACAGTGGAGATCAGCAACAGGTAGTACACTGAGGAACAGACCCTTGGCAGTCACTCCCAAATTTCCAAGCCCCTGGCAAGCAGCAAATCTTGAACAGAGGTCAGGTTCACAGATGAGGAGCTCTGTCTATTGCAGCAGAATTCTGCCCAGTGTTATAAACTGCCACTTCCTTCTGGTGTTGCTATGGGGCTCAAGCTCGGCTGGATGCTTGAGAGCTCCAGAAACCTTTTTTGTTGTCGTGGCACTGAACCAGTAGTTGCAGAGCTGACAGTGGAGCAGAAGCCTTCCTCCTGATGCCAGAAGTTGTAGACTTCCAGCCTTCATTATCTCCCAGACCAGTAAGCACTGACTCTCCTTGCTCCTCCTTCGAGAATCAGGCTCTTATACCTGCAGGGTCTCAGAGAAGATCAAACCAATCCCTCATTCATCACTTCTAGTGATGCCAGCACAGCTTGCTGACACCTTCCTGCATTTTCATTACATGGTAATACAGATCTATAACCCCCACCCGCAGCTTCCAGCACTCCTGCAGCTGGAGATCAGGAGAGCTCCATCTTCCCTCCAGGGCAAGATCTGACTCAAAGTCTCCATACATCAGGGACAGATCCAGCTGGAGCTAAAAACCGTGCACGCACTGTCCTCAGCAGAGCTTCTGTTCCCCTTCTATGTGAGGCGCTGTGCAAGGCGCTCCTTCAGCTGTCTGTCTGTGAGAGTGGTGCTTTTATGAGCTTCTCCCTCATACCCAATGAAAGGGCATCTGGCCTTCTCTAGTCAGGAGCAAGCTGGAAGAAAAGTTCAATGCACGTTTTGATCAGGTGTGACTGACAACTTACTAGGAGCAGCAACCTCTGCTAGCTATCCTCTCCCTGCAGCAAGAGGCACTCTCAAGTTCCTTACAGACTTTCCAGCAATCCTCCCACGAGAAGCACCCTGATAATCCAGAACAAAAAGGTGGAAACTGCTCTGCAAACTGCTGCCTCTGTTGGCTGCAGCATACCAGAGGATATATAAAGCCAGCACGTATCTAGATAGCACATCCCACCTTATTACTATACAATTGTCTTTATGCAGAAAAAAAGATTTGGGAAATTCCACATCTGTGTCCATCAGAGTTCCTGCCTGTTGAGCTACTAAACTTACCTTTCTCTCCATTACAAGCAATGGAGGAAAGTTGACAAACCTAAGTCCATTTTACAGATTCATATCCCACAGCAGGCCCTCACTTTTTCCCTCACCCCCTTCTCACCTTTTCTTTTAAAGGGTGTTTAGGGAGTTATTTATGTGATAATGTGGAAAATGATATTCAGCCTGTGGCTCTAGAGCCTCATGCAGCACTCTGGCATCGGTAGAATGATTAGGTTTTACACGGTTTTGATTAAACTCCTCTTGCTCTGCATGGCCTCAAGCTGAGTTAAGAGCACTGATAATGTGAACATTGCTGAGAAAGTGCAAAGGAGTACCTGAAATCCTTAGAAGATGGCCTAAATCTGTGAGGATATTGGCTTTTCTACAACATGGAACGTGTCAAAGAGAAACAGAGCATCCTCAGCTTTTCAGTGCAAGGATAAAATCTGCATTAACAAAAACCTTTAAAGTAATCATAATATTATGCCTGAAAGCAGAATGCAATGATTAAACTGAGTTTTAACACAGAATGGCTCTGGGTCTAGAGAGGCATGCCCATTCAAAAACACACAAAGTTAAGATGTCATATCTGCCACTGATCATTAACAAACCTTCCCAGCATGCGCCTGAGTTGCCAAAAGGCCTGAAAACCAATCTTGGACACTCACAGAGAATTTGTTGACTACTACATAGTAACATACCAGCTCAGTACTTCTGTGACAAGCACTTGACCACTACACTCCTCAGCCCTCTGCAGGTCTGTTCAGTCATAGAACTGGAACGGTCAGGATGCCAAACAGCAACACTTCACACACACACTCATCAGTTTTTAAAACTATCTACATTTGAATAATATGCATTTCCCTGCATACTACACAGATCAAGACTGTGCTCTGGAGAAAATTCTTATGTACAAACATTCCCAGGTGATACTGACACAATCCACAGAGGAAAAACAGTCAGGCACATGCAAATGACACAAGAACAGAAGACAACAGAAGGCAATACAGATATAATACACTCAATTAGAATGTGATAAAGGATAATACATTAACAAGCAATCATACATAACCTATTAAAACAAGTTCATTTTCACCTGTCATTTCTGTACATGAGATCCCTAAGAAGATCCTTCACATATAAGGTCTGGGAAGCAGGTTCTCTTAATTACCTCTAAGTTTCAAAGAATAAGAAATCTGCATTTTAGCTAATACCACTGGTATCACTTTGGAATAGTCAACCCGAAAAAGGGTATCTGCTCTATGGTTGTGACCTTGAATGCCAAGTTTCAGCAATGAGCAAATATTTACAACTAGTTATAAACTCCCAAAAATAGGGGTTCATAACAGAAATGCTGACAGACCTTAACTAAGTTGGTGTGAGCGGGCGCCACTATAATTAAATAAATCACCAAGGTCTGTTGACAATTAGAAAACTCATTTTGGTTTGCCACAGAGACAAACAAAAATTCTGTTCATTATAATTTTACTGGAATATGATGTCATAACATGTAAGCATACTGAAACAATCTGCTTCTTTTCTAGCCAAAATATTAATTGCATACTAAGGAGCCCTTGGGGCCTCTTCCTTCTTGGCCATCAAATCCACACACACAAAGACAAATAAAGTATTAGTGCATGCGCTGTGTGTTCATATGCATTTTTCTGGATTCCTCAATGGCATAAATGTTTCTGATAAATATTGTTACTATACTCTTAGAAAAACAAGTGCAAGCTGAAGCATAAGGAAACCAGGAAGATTACTTAGATTTCATCTCCAGCTAATAACTTCAGTGAGATTTTGCCTAAATTCTAATGTCAAGGTATTCTTCACCTATGTAAAAAACAATGACTAAATTCAATCACCCCCACTGTATGGAAGTGTTACAGAAATTATTATTATCCTATTTCCATTTCATACTCAAAGTGAAAAGGAACAGGGACTGGTATGGCCAATAAGAAATCTGCTAAAATATGACATCCAAACTGGTACAGGAAAGTCATTCTTCAGATGCCAGCTTCATGCTGAAAGGGTCATTCTCTGCTCTTGTCCTTCGAGCTCCTTTTCCACTCTGGTTCAAACTGGCAGCCCTGCAGACATGGCTCAACCAGAAAAATGCTCTGAGCTCTGCAAGTGCAGAGACAGAGACACAGGCTGTGCAGTGGAGTAGGAAACAGGATTCGCTGTGAGCAACTTCTCCTTAACAGCTGAAATTTCTCTGGGGGAGCAAGTTGCTTAGTGCAGCTGTTCCCCGGCCATGCCCTATTTTTCTAAGCAGTCCATTAGCCACATGGATTTCTTACAGATGTGAGTACTATGTTTTGAAGAGAGAAACATCCAGCACAGCCACTTTGGTCTTCACATGATCTACCTTCTGGTACTTTCCACAGGTCCTTACCAACACCTGGAAACAAAGACTTTTCCAAGTACTCCTTTGAAGAACTACAGCCCACTATGCCTGGATCAGGCTTGCTGTTCTCTCCTGGATCACCTCCACATCTTCCAAAAACAATCTTTAAGCAAGCAAGACAAAGCATGATGTTACACTTTTAGCTCTAAGTATCTTTATTAGATTGAAAGACAAATTTCTGAAAATGCTCTTCAGCTGATTTATTTAAACAGTCTACTATCGTTTTCACTTTTTCTAATGTTGACATCCCCTCAGCCATGCCACACAGCTGAGATAAAAATACTGTAATCTTGTCCCATATTACCCTTCATTCAAAAGCTGATTTAAACTGTGATCTGAATCTTTAAAAAAATGATAAAACCAATGTAATTCTGGATTATTCAATATATTTTCTCCGTATAATACTTGATTCAATATATTTTCTCTACATAATACTTGCTATTATCAGTTTATGAAACCAATTCTAACCCACTTATGGAACCCTCCTAAGGAACTGCATGTGTAATTATCTATGTCTAAATTGTAAAGAATAACCGAGTGTTGGAAACGTATTAGCAGAAAGAGATTCAAAAACATTTTTTACTTTTTTTTTTTTTTAAGAAATAATGAGATCACAGAGCACAGATACTTCCCACTTTAAAAAAGAGAAATCCCAAACTTTCTCTACTTCTAAAATATCAGTGTAAGCAAATCCTGAATTAAATAGGCAAGTGCCATGTGTGGCAGGTACTATGTGCTCCTCTTCATCTACCAAGGTCTATCAGAAAACAAGTAAGATACTTGCTTCCAGTACTTCTACTGGGAGGATGATCTAGAAGCTGGGATGATATTCAGAAATATTCTAATGTTCAGTCTAGTTATAATGTTATGTTTTGTTTCGCACTGACACTATCCTTTAATCTACATATCTCATGTACCTTTCTGTTACATTTAACTTCTAATGCAAGTATTCCCATTCCCTCACAGCCTTTGTTCTGCAAATGAACAACTTGAGGTACTTTAGAATCCTTTTGCTCCTCACTATAACCTCTGTGTTACAGATAGGACTATAAGGACTATGTCCTTATAACCCCTCACAGCCCTTTCCTATGCTTGGTCCTGCTCCCGAACTTAAGGGTTAAGACTGGTGAATGACACAGCCTACAAAAGACCAACAGAGTTCTTTATAACAGCATTTATTTATAACAGTATTTATAGATCTTTACCAGAAATACCTTGCTCAACACATTCTTAAAAATCACGTTTGTCTTTCCTCTGGTTCAATCAACTCAGTTGTTCATAGTTTATCTTGCACATAGTTACTAATTATCAGATGACTACCCTGTTTTGAGATTTCCATCTGAATAATCTTCACATGACAAATGAATTTTTACTACAAGTGCTTATACTCTTACGTTTTATATTGGAAAGCCTGGTTTCATGCCATTTCTAGTGCATCAGTTGTTACAATCATCCAATTCTTCCTGTGTATTTTGATCTTCCTTTGTAGTGATGACACCTTCTGCATTCCATAACCGCTTTCCTACTTTCTGTGCACCTTTAACAAAAATAATTTAAAAGATTGCTTCCTGGAAGAGGAATAGCACTTAAATTTCCTCCAAGCTTGATTTTTAATACTACTGATCACTTTTCTTCTCCTTTGCCACCTTGCATTCCTAATACAAATCCCCAACTCCTTCATTTTAATGAAAACAGAATTCTTATCTAATGCTATAAAATGCTTCACTGAAACCCACTAAATCAGGTTTAGTTTTCTCTCTTCCTAAAAAATGAGCTAACACATACAAGGTTAACGCATTACTCAGACACGCTCTACCTTTAGTATGCGGTAACGTCAGGTTGAGTTTTAACCTGATTTACTTCCCTGTCTTTATTTAAGCTTTGTTTTAAAATTTATGCTGACTCTGCAAATATTTAACAAAGTTAATGATTATTCACTTTTTTTTCTTTATATTGGGTCAGAGTCTATTCAGTTCTTTCAAACAACATGATTAGCATAACAAAAAAAATGACTCACGCTTTCACTATCACAATATCAAATCTCTTCAAACAATTCTATGTTAAAAAGAAAAGGGGAGGGTATTAAGTTTCATGTAATATTATCTGCCATAGAATCTTCCGAGGAGAACTTGTGATGATAAGACAACAATACTGCCACATCGTTGTATCTTTGAATTCCAAGTTGCTCAATACAGATATTTGGCTGAAAATAAATATTCAATATTTACTCTCTCCACACGCCACTAATTTGTTTACCGTCTGCAATAAAGAATATGTACACTGACGAGTGTTCTGCATCCAAAGTAATTAGAAGAAGCTAACAGAAAGCTACAGAACACTTTAACCGTCACAGATCACAATCTAACAGGTACTACAACAAATGTTTGTTATGATTCTATGAAATACACTGAGCCAGCTTTGCAGCACCAGTTATAGACAGATGCTCACATGCACAGAAAGTTCAGATCTCTGATTCTGCGTTTATTTCTCTCTCTACTGGGAGATTCAGTCCAAGGCCCTTATTAAAAGTGGAAGAAGGGACTCAAAGCCAGCCTGAGTAACCTTTTTAAAACAAAAAAAGTTATGTCCCCATGGCAGGGGTGTTGGAGCTTGACGATGTTTAAGATCCCTTCCAACCTAAACCATAGATTCAGAATCATAAGGTTGGAAAGGACCTTCAAGATCATCTAGTCCAACCATCCTCCCATTACCATTGCTACACAAGCACTAAACCATATCTCGCAGCTCCTCATCCAGACGCCTCTTGAACACTGCCAGGGACGGCGACTCCACCACCTCCCTGGGCAGCCATTCCAGTGCCTGACCACTCTCTGAGAGAAAAAGTTCTTCCTTACATCTAACCTAAGCCTCATCTGCTACAACTTGCAGCCATTTCCTCAGGTCCTGCTTGTTGCTTGGGAGAAGAGGCCAAACCCCTCCTCTCAACCTCCCTTCAGGAAGTTGTAGAGTGCAATGAGGTCTCCCCTGAGCCTCCTCTTCTCCAGACTAAACAATCCCAGCTCCCTCAGCTGCTCCTCATAAGACTTGTGCTCCAGACCCCTCACCAGTTTTGTTGCCCTCCTCTGGACACGCTCCAGGGCCTCAATGTCTTTCTTGTAGTGAGGGGCCCAAAACTGAACACAGTACTCGAGGTGCAGCCTCACCAATGCTGATTACCTCCCTGCTCCTGCTGGCCACGCTATTTCTAATGCAGGCAAGGATGCCATTGGCCCTCTTGGCCACCTGGGCACACTGTCGGCTCATGTTCATCCAAGCATCAACCAACACCCCCCAGGTCCCTTTCCTCTTCACAGTCATCCAGCCACTCATTCCCAAGCCTATCACACTGCATGGGGTTATTGTGGACAAAGTGCAGGACCCGGCCACTCTATGATTCTATGAGATATGGGTGAAAAAGGCTGTGAAGAAAGATAGAGAAAAAATAAGAAGAAAAGAATCTTGAACTGAATCTTCCAAAGTCCTATACAAGGGACACAGGGTGGGAAATAAAAGTGAAAAATAACAATCAAAATCAAGAAGAGAGCACAGAACAAAATGTTATGTTCCTCTGGAGAAGTACTTTAATCTATCAACCAAGCAATTAAGTCATGAAAATGGTCAACGCAACATCAACTTATTCTTGACTGCAGACATAGCATAAACACTATAAGAACATAACAGAAATCTTGCCTCCAGAGTTTAAGGCACTGAAATGTCAAGTGGTCAATGTTGAAATGGGGATGGAGGTTGGGTAGGGAGAAAAAGATAAATAGAAGTAAAAAGAAAATGTTCTTTTCCGTGACATGAAAACAAGTACAATACGAACAAAAGAGAAAACATAGTGAAGCTGTGATGTACACTGCATACTTAGAGGTTACAACAGACATCCAGAAGACAAACATCTCAAACTCTTATCTACTTTAGCTCATAAAATTTCCCATGAACTGTATTACTCACTAATCTTTACAAGCACGCAGAGTGGTTACTGAGAATGCTGTCCAAATACCCATTACAGTAAAAGAACATAAACAGTGTTGCATATCTGACTACAATATCATTTTCCTTCTCCATAAGAAATTTTCATTTAAAAAAAAATCATGTCACTTGCCAGCCTATGGACTTAGCAAATGAGAAGATAAAGTACAACATTCATCTAACATACTGGTAATATGACGTGTATAAACATAAAATCATCTATGGGCTAGGTCTTCACAGAAATTAATTAACATTGTGCACAGAGGAAGAAGGCCCAAGAAAGCTTAAAGAGCAATTCTCCCCATCCAATTTAAGTTAAATTGAAATAACTAGTGCATATCGAGGTACATTCTGTTCCCACTTGGAGGAATGTAAACATACAGACACTAAATTGCATTCTGCTGAGTCAAAATTTAACCTATCATTTTAAGATTGGCAATTAAAGGACTGACACTAAGAACAAATTGAAAAATCACACTTAATTATGGCTTAGCAAGCCTCCCTAAGCAGCTGAGCATAGTTAAATGGGAGCGCATGTTCTCGTAGCTCACCAGGCATCATCCTCTAAAAATGCACTATCACGGCCAGCAGCAGAAATCTGACCACCTTTATCATCAGACTTTGAAAGAAATGAAACATGGAGAAAGAGAGAGCTTGGCCAATGGGGAACAGAGCATATCTTCTGTTGCTATGCACTAATCCCATTAACAAGTTGAAAACAACAAGGATGACCTTACAAGGGAAGACTTGGGAAGGAAAGGGAAGGCTTGGGAAGTGAAGAGAGGGGTCTGCTAATCAATTACAGAGAAGACAGAAAGGGGCAAAATGGTAAGAGAGCAAAAAGAAGAGTGCTGAATTCTTTCAGTACTTCAGTTCTTTCCTACACAAAGGCATAAAAAGTGCAGTATTTCCTAGGGAGTATATTCATCAAAAGCATGCATAATACTTCTCTTCCAATGCTTCCATTTTTCAAACTTTAGTTGATGTAATGGATTTACACCAATGACCAATGAGAAAACATATAGTCATAGCTAATAAAATGATAAATGACTGCAATGAAGGTCCAGTACCAGTGGTCACTGATGCACACAGTGAGTTGCCTCAGCTGGTCCACTGAGTACAATTCAATGCAGAATATTAATACAGAAATAAAAGTTGGATTGCGTTAGCTCAATATACTAAAACGTAGGATCCTAGAATTGTTAAAAAGCAGGAAATGTAGGAAATATTTATAGGCTGGTACAGAATTACATTTTAGAAAGCAGGGACTATGAAAAAGATTTTGAGGATAGGGATACCAAAGATAATTGATCAGATGTGTATCCAAAATGGCTGTTCTGACTTTTGACTTAATAAACAAATCTAGTATAGAGAATGACTTCTATTGAGTAGAAATAAGGTGCAGCTGCTACTGCCCATCTTCTTAAGAACTGTCACTTCTGTTTTACTGGCATGAATGCCAGACTTCCATCTAAGTCAGTAAGACGGTCAGACTCCATTTTCTCCTCTTTTGTCATGCAAAAGAGACTCAAAGCTAAGAAAAGCTGTTGTTGTTTGTTTGGAGTTTTTTGTTTATTTGTTTTTCTGGAGATGATTTCCCTTTTGATCACAACTGGAGATGATGCTCCATTTCAGTGAAACAACTCATACAAACAACTCTTGGTGCCAAAGTACATGATGCTATGAGTTCAGCTGCCCTTTCTCTGACAATAACCAACTTAAACTGGCATTTTCTTTAAAAAGGTCCTGGAGAGAAAAGCAGATCTTCAGAAGATCCTGGGAATTAGCATTCTGAAAAGATGTTAACTGTACTTTCTTTCACAGAAAACAAGCAGCCACCAAAATTACTGCTTTAGAAAAGACATAAAGAGGAACTATATTGTAGTGTTGGTTGGTGAGAATTTCTATTCTAGACTCAGTTGAGTTGTAAAGGAATCCTGTCATAAAACAATCTTAAGACATCATTTTAAAGAAAATTTTATTCTTTCTCAGTCTGTGGCAAAACTTCCAGTTCAAAAGGGACAAAGACCTTGGCCTAGAAGAGATGCTGTTTCCATTACAATTCTAGTCAGATCTTATTGAGTTGTTATCTGGTAAAAATTAGTCACTAGCTTTCCTTTACTTGCTTCCTTCAGTGAAATTATTATATTCTCTCAAACTATCATTTGAGCTCTAACAACAGTTGATCCGTGGCATTACAAGAAAAGCAGGCAAAGAAATGAGAATATATTTGATGATCAGGGTTCATGTTCTAGACATAGTAGAAAGGCCATAACAAGAAAGGAGCACTCTGGGCTTGCTTCTGTTGATAATGTCTTACAGATCCACAGTTCAGTAGAACCACAGGAAAAGAGACGAGAGTGAATAAAAAGCTAACTGTGGAAAGAAAGAAATACAGTCTAAACATTCCTACTCCTGGGAGAGCATTCTGAATCAGTATTTATTTTCATACAGACCAGCAATGCTAGTCTTCTGCTGGTATCCTGATAGTAAAGCAGCCTTAAACAATCAGATATAGGGAAAGGACTGGGGGACACTCAGCAAACTGCAAGGCCAAAAGATGGAAGAAATTCTTTGGGTCTTGGAGAGAGATGCTGGCTCTGAAGATTTTTGAATCAGATTTACAAGAACTCCCTCAAATGGAAGAACAGTGCTGAAAGACATCCATTAAGTAAAGATGAGGAAGGAAGACCTCTTATTTCATCCTTATGCTTTTCAGCCTAAGTGAGAACAAAAAAAATCACAGTTGACACTCAAGGACATGGATCTGTATCTCCTCCAAAGCTGAGATGGGAGGAAGTCTGAAAGTCCAAAGAAAGAAATCTACCCAAACTCTGTTCACAGATGGAAGCTTGAGGAGAAATAATCACTATGTGAGCCAAGGACCACAAATGGAAAGAGCAAGCAGATAGGGCAAGAATGCAAGTGGTTTGGGGAGCTCACAATATCCTGAAATCAAACAAAGTTAGGAAAAAAAAAAAGAGAGAGAGAGAGAGAGTGAGAAGAATAAAGTATTAGGGCTCAGGTGTTCCCCTATAAATAGGGCCAAGAGGTCACTGACAAAACTACCCACTCTTGAGTGAAGACAGTTCAGAAGAATACAATGGTGCAAAATGTTATTCCTTTCGTTTCACATTTTAGGCATGAAGAAGTATGAAGCAACTAAATGCTCTACTGCAGAGACACTGCACTGGGAAAACTATCCACAGAGTTTTCCCTATATCCTGTGAGCTCAATTTTAAGCTACATAACACTATTTTTAACAGCTGTCAATGTAAGATTGCAAATACACTTAAGAATATATATTTTATTGATTCCTGATAGGATAAATGCACCCATTAACTTAGTGGATGGCAGCAATAGCATGAATATGTCAGAACGAATCCATTCCCTGTGTCAAGGCACATCACCTAACACCATTTTGTGAGCACTGTGAAACTTCACCGTAACAGGATGAGGCGACTACAGAAAAACAGCTTTCATGAAGAGCTTAATGGAGCCCGTAGATTCCACTGCAGGATCTGGCTTTTCTGATCCCAGATACTCTACGCATTTTTTATGATTTAAAACACTGTAGAAATTAAACATGAGCTGTCAGAATTTTTATTGCAGGAATAAATATCCTCTGTCATTTTCTGACAGATTTAGGAATATTTTTTTTACTTTTTTTTTTAACAGACCATACTAATCACTATTGTCTAAACTGATAGCTACTGGCAATGGCAAAGCTCATCACCTGCAAGCTCCCTTGCCACTTTCTTTTGGGAAAACTATCTTAAGACAAACAGATGTTTCTGCTGTTTTAAACCAACAGGAAATGGACTGACTTTCTCCCTTTTCCTTTCCTAGAAACAAATACTAGCAAAGAAAAACCCTAGCACAGCTGTACTCAACGCTTGCCTTACAATATGTCTGTGTGGGAGGCATGCAATGACTGGGAACAAACAGGCCGGGGAAGTGAAATGTAGCATGCAGAAGATGAACACAAAGAATTCTTTTATAAATCTGGGAGTGGATTATTACACCATTACACTGACGCACCAGCAGGGTAATAACACTGATGTACAAGATTTTACTCTGTATCCTGTCCCAGCTGGCAGTGTACAAAAGTTAATAAACAATCAGCTGGCATCTCAGTCCCTTTCAAGACAATCGATGTCCACACCATCAGAGAGCATCGTTACACTGAACAGAGTGTGGGCTTGGTGACCAACCTGCAGCCTTACCCTAAAAGAAACATTTTTAGGTTAAGCTTGAGAAATTCAGTACTATACAGAATTCCTGTTGTCTTTTTGTAGATATGCCCAACGCTTCATTTTTCACTGCTAACAAATTGGTACCTTTTACATGCACTAAATTTACACATAAAAGTGAAAATGACATTAAAGTTGTTGCACTATAGCCTTAATCATTATAGGAGAAGAAAGCTTGAAGAAAATGATAAAACAGTGCAGTAAATCTACTTCAATGATAGTTTGATACTGGAATTATGACATGTTAAAGTAAGGAAAAGCTTTTCTATAGAAGACAACTTTTTACGGTGCTTCTGCTGTGAAATTCTTGTACAAAAACACAAATTCATGCTGCCATCTAATGGTCTAAATCAAATGTTTCCAGCTGAACAATTAAATTGCTGATCTGAACTATCACTTTCATTGCTGTTAGGACTACTGTATCTTTTCTTAAACTCTCTGAAATCCATCCACATCTGTTGTTCAGAATAAAATTACACTACGTTAAGGGAAATCTATTTCAGCCAAACTTTTTATTTCTACTCTCACATAGTTTTTCAAATTTCTTCCCAAAGTGTTTTTGTTCACTTGTCCAAAACACTGGGGAGAAGGGGGTAAGGAATGCAGAAGAGAGTTTTCTAAAAGTCACTCAGTAAATATCTTTATCATTACACCTCTTAATTCATAAAACACAAATTTTAAAGACAAAACTTTTCAACAGTTAGTGGAAAAGCAAGACAAAGTGGCTCCTTCTGGTCATTTTAGGGGAGAGATGTTGCACCTTACAGATTAAATCAAAAACTAATCATTGTAACCATATAAAAACCCCAGTGCTGCCCAACCTGCTCCATGAGCAAGGGTTTTGTTCACTCTGGGAATCAGAGCACAAAGCCTAACAGCTTTCTGCAGCAAAACATGACTTAGTTAAATCAAAATAATTTCAGTAGAAAGTTTATGTGTCTGCTTGCCTCTTGTTAGAGCTGTTACTTCTGAGATACTAGAAAAGATTCCATTCTTTCATATTCCCCTGAAGAATTTGTTCTTCTGGAACTTTTTCTCTCTGAGGAGAGATTTTTATCTTTTTACAATCCTTCCACTGTCACAGCCTGATGACTCCCACTACAGCATTCATAAAATTATTACATATCAACATTCTTAGAATTACTTTTTAGAGTAGGATTCAGTGCTAGATTTAGACACCAAAATTTATATATTTAATAAAGTGTAGAAAACTAAGTTGCCATTACAATGAAGCCCTGGAGAGACCTATACAAAATGCAGACAGCTTATGGCACAGCAAATAGCACTCCAGACTGATGACCGCATCGACCAGGCCTTCCACTGGTTGTAACAGACAATAGCCTTACAGTGGACAGGCTGGTACCACTACTGAGGTATCTGAGCTTGGATCTGAGTCACAGCCTTGCATTAGCCTCTGGCTGCCTAAACATGAGCAGACCCTACCACGTGAGATGCAGTCGTGCACCAAAGATATCTGCAGGACGTGACACATCACTCCTGTATGGAAACGAGAAGTTTCCCATGAATAGCTGGAGTCCTGGTGGATTATCTAAAATCGCACACTGATGAACCTTGGTTTTAGGGGTTCCATTTCTTGACTAAGCATAGATATGCAGGGTGATTTGAAAAGCCCTAGTATACCTGGCCTTCATCTGCCATCCTATAATGGTTTCCTTTAAGTCTTCTGCCAAATCTGCTGGTCTGACACGGGCATCTCAGAGACCTTACAATGCCTCAAATGGCACTATGTTTGGGCAACTCAGGGTCGCATAGGAGCTGCAGTATATATGTTTGTGAAAACATCTGCTCTGTACACATCTGTGTATTAAATCCACTTTTGTTGCAAAAAGCTTCAATAACTGAAATTCAGCCAAAGATAACAGGCTAATTACACACCTGGATTAATGAAAAGACATAATTCCACAGAGCTTTATCTTTTCCTCACTTCTGGCAGATCTGGTCAATATTAGACTGAAACCTCAGATGGATGAGGCTCTCTGTGAACAAACATCTCCTCAGTATACTCAGATGGCACAAAAGGACGTCTAAAGGCCTGCACAGTTTCAGGCTTCATCCTATTTCTGTAGATTAGGTATCTGGGCTGTATAATTGCAGGTGTACTTCTGGAGACAGTCTCGACAGATTTTGTATCATATCCTGCAGTGCAGCCTACTCAAAAATTTGGCTTACGTTATCCGCAGCTGTTCTTCTGGGTAGATTTTTCTTTTTCTCCTTAGCACTAAGTAACTTTTGTGAAACACACAAAGCTGGGTGAGGGTTTAGACTGCATTCCTAAGCAGGCTCAAAGTCAAGTAACATAGCTTCTAATCTGTTCCCTCTGATGCATAATATTTAATCTTCAACTCAGCATTCACAGAAGAAAAAGAATCTTTTCATTTTTAATCCATTCTTTCACCATACAATCTTTTATTTATTTAATCTGACAATTTTAGTTATTTATCCAATAATCACACTATTTTCTTCTCAGTCAAACTGAATTTGGAGAACATTAAGTCCACAGATGGAATCACCCAAAGACTGGTCCCTCAAACTTCTTTTTACTATGCCACGTTTTTAAAGCACTTATTTAGTATTTAGGACACTGATTCACAGGGCTGATACACGTATTTTCAGGAGCAATTAAGCCTAAGTAAACAGACCCATGCAGCAGCTTAGCCCTCAGCCCAGGAGGAAGGATATACATGCACACTTAGGGAGATGCCTGGTGCCTTAAGGCCAGGCAACTTGGCTGGCTCCAGAACAGGCAAGACCGTGCTTCATCCTCACCTCTCTACATTTGATGTTGTAAAGAAGTGCTTGTTGACAACAAAGAAATGTGCTCAGAATGACAGAGCTGTGAAGAAAAAGACAAGGAGGAACGGTCTTTGTACTCTTCCCTCGTGCACTAAAGAGAAAGGTAACGGTCTTCTTCTTAGTCTGTAGCATACAATATACACTCAGGAAGAAGCAACCCTGAACAAAATGAACATAAAGGCTCAGTGCAGAAGAAACTGTCACAGTGCACAGAAGCTGCTGTTTATCCCAGGGACATTACCATCTTGCGTGACATGTGCTTTACAGAACTAACACGCCATACAAATTCCCTAAAACCAAACAAGAAACTGCTCTAATTATTATTATATTCCCATCCTTTAGCTTGTCATTGTTTTTTCCTTTGTTCCTATACTTCACAAGTGTTTTTAATTTTGAAAGCTTTTTAAAAAAAAAAAAAATCAAGGTTTTTCAAGCTCTCTAAATGGTGGTGAGACGCATTTTAGAGAATTTTATACAATAAGCAAATAACTTCTGAATTCTCCCAGACAACAAGGGTTGAGTTCTGTGAACTCTGTGATGCTGCTTTCCATACTGAAACATCAAAAGCTGGTGTTCAGTTTCTAGTGGTTTTATTTCTTGGCTGAAGACACTTAGTTTGGGTAAGTCTGTAGGATATCACTTCTTTTCTGTCATTTATGGACTTTCTACAGTTGAAAATACTTCAGGGACCACTGTTTTCAGTTCTAATTGAAGACAAAATATCCTACAGCAATCAGTACAACAAGGTAAGCTGTGGTTGGTCTGAACTCATATCTTGTTTTATTAATTGCTTTAATTTGAACTGCATTTTTTAATTTTCTTTTTTAACTTATACACAGCTTAAACCAACTGCCTACTGAGGGGTGTGAGGGAGTTTCTAGCGCTGGCCACTGATATGAATATATGGATATGCACATTTCATCCTCAGTTCTGCCAATACTTTTCAAACCTGACCTAATGTTTCAAAATTCACCCTTTCCTGAGTAGTTGCCAGTTCTCCCAAATGGTGCCAAATGGTACGCTGACAAATTCACAAGATGCAACCAAAATGAGTTAGCTCATAGTCCATGAAAGCACTAGCACTTACTTTCCTAGAGTCGGTTTGTGAAGTTTTTAATTAAAAAATAAATCATACCAAATGCAGTGCTCACCATTATTAGCTTTTCTGTAGTGCACATTGTTTGACCCAAAAGATCGTTCCATGCCTTTATTGCAAAATTGCTCAAAACTGAGAGACTTAAAAAAGGTAGCATTCACCTCATTAATTTTGAGTGATATAAAGTCTTTTTTTTCCCTTTTCATTATAATTCAGTAGAATTGAGCCTTTTTTTAACTAAAAAATGTTGTCTAACATGGCCCTGGATTCAGGCCTGAGAATATTTTTTAAAAGTTCACCTTATCAGAGGCAATCGAGTTTCCTAGCACCAAAGCTAGTGCATGGACTCTACTGGAATAATCTGGAGAAGACTCCATGCTGTGAGTGAGATGACAAACCTTTAAAAGTCTTATCTCTACTTATCTCAATCTAGTATGAACTGCAGTCTACGGATATTTAGTCTACTGGAGACCAAAGCTGATGCATTGATGTGATTCAGCACAGCACTACGAAGACTATCAGCTCAGGTCGAGATGCAGCGTGACACCCAGTGCTGCCAACCCAGTGCCAAACCACATGCATCGACTTCGAATGAAAAGCCTGGCTGATACCTTCAAACTCTTCTCTCCTCTGTCCTCTCTCCTTGACAGTAACTTCCGGCATACATTACTGAGCCTGGTACCATGCACACACAAAGCTCAGTAAGCAGCTGGCATTCAGAACCTGCCCTGATGCAGCACCACCAGCACTATGAGCAGGAACAACCAATAGAAAGTGTGAACAGGTACTCCTGAAAACCACAGGAGAATTATGGGAATATGGGGAGCACAAGCTGCATGAAAATCAGTGCTCAGAGGAGGATGTTCACATAGGAGGTCTCATCACTTTTCTCTTAACAGCTGGCCACTGGGAAGGGTTTCTATTTTCCTTTTTTTTCTCCTCTTTCATTTGTTTTCCTTTCTTCCATACAACTCACTTTCATATTTAACATCATTTTATGCCACTGGTTGGAGACCTTACAATTGCAGTATTGCATTCTATGTGTAAACCTCTTTCAATATCGTCTGTGCTTTATACACCACTGCCTATATCCGTATGCCCTACTGCATTAGCAAGTGCAGTCCTTCACAAATTTAAATGAGCCTTAGCTTGCAAACTAATTCCTGGCCTCCTCTGGTGACAGCACAAGGCCTTGTGACCAGGTGAGAAGGTGTTTGAGGTCAGATGTTAGTCAAGCAGTAACTCATCCATTCCTTTTCTCAACACCCTACTCTCCTCCAAAAATGATTAGTTTCTGAGCAGCTCATCTCCCAGTGCTGGAGGGAGGAAAACTGAAAGGCAACACAGACTGGTTGCAATGGAGGAGGAGGAGGAATTAAGGTCACCTCAGCACAAATCATTTTAGGTTGATGTGGAAGCCAGCTCTCAGCTTTGCATGCAAATAGCAGCTCTTAGACCACACTTTCACGAGTTCCTGAAAAGGATCTTTTGTGCCAGTTGAAACACTAGGTATAACTGCTCTAAAGACATGTCCTGAGATGAACTCAGTTTTTTACTCTTTCCTCCTCAAGTCATTCATCTTGCCAGAATCAAATTCCCCCAAAACAATCTCCAAGTCTTAATCTGGATCTTCACCTACTTGAAAAGCGCATTTTTTAAAATGGAGATGAGAAAAGGGAATTTAGTTACAGTATTAAAAAAAAAAAGTCTTTCAACTTTTCTGCATACTTACTATCTGTTTTAATAACACAGCAATGTCCTCTATCTAGAGTCAGAAACTGATGAAAATGAAAAATACAGAGTGCAGTATGCTACCTACGCTGTGTTTCAAATCTTAGGTTTCAACACGATGGCATCAAAAGGGCGTAAGATTATCTATGCTATTCTCTTATAATGTCAGCTCTAACAAACAGCATTCAAATGATGCCTTACAGAGTCTAAGTGCTTTTCTTATGAGAGCATAATGAACTAGCATGTTCTGATGCAAAACAAGGTGATAAACAATTATTTCTGACATAGGACAAGTCCCTAGACATTATTATATGGTATCATTCTTCCTTCCTCTGGTATTACTGCATGTGCAAGTGTATGCACACGGGGTGTGTGCACACATGCAGACAGGTAGGTATAGTTATTTACTGCTTGTTTACTTTTAGTTACTTATTAATTTACATCCACCATACTATTAACCATCCTGCACTCAGCTAAGCAGAGTAGTGCAGATAAGTGGACACTCTGGCCTCTGTCCCACCTCATCTATTTGTTTTGTGATCAAAAAATCAAATACATTTTAAAAGTAATGTTGATGTACCATCTGTACACTAACATTGGAACAAAGTTCAAGAAATAAGTAAACTTAAACTGTACTAGACATGCTACTCATTTCCCATGCAAAGAAAAACATATCTTTAAAGTTAGCACCTGCTAACTTGGGGTTCTGCTTCCATATATTTCAGTAACTAAGTTGAGATTCTAGAATCTCCTGTTTTATGTTTCTTACTAACTTGCACCGTTGCCTTTTTTTCTAATAGTCAAAATAATGTCATTGCAAAAGCAATTAAAATAAATGTAGGATTTCTGGATACCAACAAAGCTCATTTCAGGCCCCATATCCAGCTACTTAAACCATTACATATGTGAGTCAGCAGCAACAAGTAATAGAACACAATAACCAGACATTCTGCTCTGTAGAATAATGAACCAGTTTTCTTCCAGTTGGTTTGTTTCATCTTGCATTTTCATTTCAAATTGCCTAATTTTTAAACACTGCTATAAATTCAGCTTCAAACAAGAATAATTTGAGAAAAACCACTTTTCTGGCATTCACAGTCATATTCTTTTTGATAATTATGAGGTGTATAAAATTATTACAGAATCCATTAAGCAAACCCCCTAGCAGAAAGATAACATATTTCACTGCAAAAATATTCTGTTGGAAAGTCTAACAGTGTTCATATTGCTTTTGGAGTTTTGGCCTAATTCCGAAAGAGCCAATCAAACACAGTTCCTCTGGGAAAGAAAAAATAGGAAGAATGGGATGAAATCTCAGAGAAATAGGGTTGCAAAAAATACATATATTACTTCAAGTTCGTCTCAAATTGTCACATGTAATACAAATTATATTTTATTTAGGCTGAAGTACAACAGTTTTTCTATCTCTACTATAATCATACAAATACCAAAGATGAAGATATTTCAAAAATGTATGAAATTTTCAAGATGGTATTTTGATGGCCATTTAAGAAAACTGCCCCTCACATTTAAGTTTTCGATTGTATTTTACTCTTCACAAATTTGATAGTTTAAAAGCAAAATTTGGAATACTGTCTTCCCAAAGATTACTCCAAGTTACTACTGTCATTACAGATCAATGGAGATCTCCAAATATAGGCTTCTAAACTGTGAAATAAAGGATTTTTACTCACTGAATACTGAAGATTAAGGAATCGATATAGCTGACAATGCAGGATGGTAAAAATTTGAAAACTTGAGAGTGTTTTCAAGCTAACATTCAAAATGCAGTCCTCCTAATTTTATAATTTCTAAGAAAAGACTGTTTCATTTTAGTGCGAAGGATCTCGATAACGAGAGGAAATATCAATAATAAAAAAAAATCCCCTCTCTGAGGCTAATGCCCTGCATCCTTACTGCCGCAGCTGGAGATCATAACTCCAATTTAGTTTTTTTTTTTTTTTTTAAAGAAAAAGAAACAATTGTTTTACATACCTTTGGTTTTTTTATTCAAGCTTTGGGTGCCTGTCTTCTTTAAAAAAGAGGTTGTGCACTTCTAAATGAGGCTGCACAGACTCTCCTTAGTAAAATCTTACTTTTATTTTACTCTGAAATATTTTATGAAGTTTATAAAGATTTAACACACATTAACAAAGAACTGAGAAAAAAGATCAAATAATAGAAAAAGTACAAACCTCTGATTGTACATGCCCCGAAAATTATAATTTGCTCTATAATTGGGGATTGGCTTTGGATCTAATGGCCTGTAGATGGCAGGCTCTCCTCTCTTCATAGCCAGACCGTTCAGCTCCACTGTTGGAGTTATACTGCCTGAGGAAAGAAAAGAGTACACGTAAGGTACTTAAACCACAAATGCTGCAAAACTCACACGCAGGATGGAGATGAGCAGCAAGAGAGCTGTAATAAACTCAAAAGCTATTTGTTGCTCTTAAATTAAAAACTAAGTAGCTACAATGACATTTCACCACCTCTACAAGATGAGAATATAGATGCCAATTAAATCAAAAGCAATGGAGAGAACACTGAAAACTTTATGGAGTTTCAGTAGATTGATCTTCATAGGTGAAAGAGAAAATCAGTACAATGATCAAGCTGGTAATTCATCTTTGCAAATAATGCTTGTAATAAAACATAATCTGAAATTATAAAAATAAAGGAGCAATGTTTCTTCGCACTGAATACCACTAAATAAAATCACAAATCCAGTAGAGAGGCATTGAAACAAACAGGCAGTAACATGCATTTTTGTAGTCCTTTGGTAACGTTTCCGACAGAAGTTGAAAAAAAAAAGTTTTCTTTTTAAGACTTCAAAGACTTCTTAAGACTAGGACAAAAACAACCTAACAGGAATCATCTAAGGGACTAGAACTGTAACTACTGGACACGAGTGCCACTGCAGCCACCTACTGGTAACAGAACACAAAAACAGAAAACACCACCACTTGCCCAGTTGCAGCCATGACAAACAAGAAGCTACACTATAGCCTCATATTCCTCATTTCCCTGTTGTAACAAAACCCTGAAAGAGCTAAACATACATTACAATAAAGAGGAGTTCTTATTTTCTCAAACTATTGTTACAACAACTACAATTGAATCTAGCTTTTAAATAGTTAAAATGTATCAAATGATAAAAGTTTTTATGCAGTACTTATTCAGAAACTACACCAGCTACAATTTTGATACATTCCAAAGCAAGGATGCTATGAAGTCACTTACATACTAAAAATGCAAAAATATAATTTTGACAAGAAGATCGTGGAATCATAAAATCTTTAGAGTTGGAATGAACCTAACAAGGTCATCTACTCCAACTTCTCTGCAACAAACAGGGACATGCACAGCTAGATCAGGTTGCCTCGGGCCTGATTCAGCCTGATCTTGAATGTCTCCAGGGATGAGGCATCAACCACATCTCTGGGCAACCTGTGCCAGTGCCTCACCACCCTCACTGTAGAAGACTTTCTCCTTATATCTGACCTAAATCTACCCTCTTTTAGTTTGAAACCATTTCCCTTTGTCCTGTCACCACAGATTCTGCTAAAGAGTCTGTCCTCTTCTTCCCTATAGCTCCCCTTTAGATACTGAAAGGCTCTCAGGTCACCTTGCAGCCTTCTCTGCTGAATAAATAATACACTGTACTTAAAGCAAAATACAGTGTTACATGATACGGTTTTTAA
Organism: Chrysolophus pictus; assembly: GCA_037305975.1. Lineage (NCBI taxonomy): Eukaryota > Metazoa > Chordata > Aves > Galliformes > Phasianidae > Chrysolophus > Chrysolophus pictus. The sequence goes on from CM074577.1 coordinate 64,570,187, forward strand.
TAAATTCTTTTAATGCCTGTTTCTTTTATTTGCAGCTTTTCCATTTACAAACGTGCTAAAAGCCAAAAAAAAAAAAAAATCTAGAAGGTGAGGGATGCTGTACAATGTCAAGAATCAAATCTCAGGATCCATTTTTACAGAGATCTTTACCACCCACTTTCTGAACAGCTAAAAACACCCTGACTGTGAATGACACAGGATCAAACCAGCATCCTGGAGAAGCAACGCACTGATCTCCAAAGGAGCAAGAGAATACTATCGCATCACTAGTGAACAATCCTTAATATCTAATGCTCAGGGTAATACTCTTAAGCTCCAAAGGAAAGTTAGTCCTGCTTTCTCACAGCCCAGAGATTAACTCCACTGTAAGAAAGTGTCTGAAAGGAGTAGGCCCAACAGACATAAAAAGTGAAGAAGGGAAAAAGAGGAGTGTAAAGAAAGAAAAGCAAGTAAGAAAGCAAGATTATATCTTTTTTCCTCACTATTTTCCTTCTTTTATGTAAGTATGAAACAAAGTTAGGAACAGGGTTTTTTTTACTAACTTTCTCAAATAAGACAGAACTGATCATGCAGCTGAGATGTTAGTCACTCAAAAGGTGCTGCATGTATAGAAGGCAACTTACAGGTAATGCTTCAAGACGAATGATAGAAGACAGCAATGTATGTTCTTTTAATTGTTCAAACAACTTTTAAAGCTGTTTAAGACTTTTTAATAGTACAAGTTGTTAAGAATGAAAATGTATAATGCCAGAAACTGAAACTAACCCTCATAGAAAAAAAAACACACCAAAACTTCAGCTTACATTTATACCACAGACGTAATTTCACAGGATTAGACTTGGTAAAATTTTCTCTTCCATTGGAAAAATAGCTAAAATAATCCTCCTTTTAAAAAGAAGCCTTTGCTATGGCAATATTGGTCAATTTGTTCCTATCTTTTCTGTTTACTGTTGATCACATACAATCACTTTGTATACAGTTGAATCTTATGTAAACAATATTTATTTACATTCAACTGTTCTAGTCTGTTCATTAAAAACTCTCCTGTGCAAACCCAGCAGAGGTTCTTAATTAATCCTGTCTGTAAAAGAACTAGGTCGACTGTCATCTGCCAACTTAGCCTACATCTTGTTCAACTCACTAATCAGTGGTATACTATTCCAACACTTCAACAAGAATTACTATGCAGAGGAAAACGTCATACCTGGATTATTGTTAACATTATTTTTGGGCGGTCTAGGAGTTGGTTTGGGAAGAGTAGTTTCATTCAAAGCTTTGCTAGCAGCAGCATGCTGGGCCTTTTTAATACTGCTTCCTTCAGCTTCCCACGTCTGTTCTCCAAGAGTCAGCTGCACTGTGAACATCTTCAAGACAAAGAACAAGTGAACACTGGCAAGATTATCACTGCACATACATCAATCTGTATGAAGAACTATGAGAACAAAGAGAATACGTCACCTCTTTACATTATATTAAACTCTCAGATAACACATCTGATTCTTACAGAGATCAGTGGGTCCTTAACAGAGGACAACATTTCGTGTTTCAGATGGCAAAGTGAAACAGCAACATCATAAAAGAATACTCTTAAAACCAAATAATAATAACTGTGCAAACTGTCATGGAAGACTATATACAGGTCAGTTGAGATCACATTTCTTCAACTTTTTAATTTAGTCACTTCCACCTGTCAATAACAGGTAAAGATTGCTACTAAAACCATGCATTTTTGTAATAAATCTGAACATAAATTGATATATAATCTGGATATAAATGACCACACACTCTTTAAGACAGCATATTTTTTGGCCAAAACATTTGTACACAGTGAAAGGATTTCTTGCGTAACCCACATATTGCAAGGGCAGAGTCACAACTCATATATGTGCAATGATACAAGGTAACAAAGGAAAAAAAGTATTATCTTCTTTGAATGAAAACTATAGCTCTACAATGTGGATTCTACAGTAAAGATAGGAAGTATAGAAAAATTCACAGTTCAGAAAGTGGTGGCTGATAGAACTATATACACCTCAAAATCTATGATAAAGGATTATTCCAAGTAGTATCTATGCCCGTGCAAGCTGTGAAGGTAAATCTGAAAGCACATTTAAGATACCAGATAGCATCTACCTTCTGAATGATATGCACATGTTCTATTTAAAATTGAGCATCTAACAATAAGAGGAGAAAAGATAAGAAACTAAAGTCTTTTTTCATACAAATTCTAACCATATAAAGCAGGATATAATTGTCAGATACACACGGTAAATTAAGATAGCCCATCTTCTGAGGTAGATATAACTTACTGGAGGCAAGCACAAAGAAATCTATGTATTAGAGTCAGTATAAAGCAGAATTTTCATCTGGATAGTTATTTGCTCTATACATTTTAACTTGATATAAATTAGCTAGATTTGGAACCAGGTATCTAGAGATAGGCATGATGGACAACTCTTAAATCTGCCTTTACGTATATTGCTATTTATCAAGTAGTTGCACACAGGCATTTGAACTGAAGCCTCTTAACACATGCACACAGTACATTTGAACTCAATTCCATAAATTCATACTTTCATCCTAATTGTAGGCCTGAATCTTGGCCTCCTGCAAGCTCCAGAAGCATGGTGCAAGACCCTAGATTGCAGTTCCTACCATCATTTCACTTTTTCACACCATTCATAACAATTTCCTCATATGTGAGGGGGAAATGAAAAAAGTCTCTTAATTCTGCATTCTGCCAAACACTACTCCCCAAACTTGAAAGCTAAGGTGGGTAATACAGCTAAATACCCATAATTATGTAAGTAAGCAATAAACATATATCCTTATTACTAACAGACCTGATCTTTTCTCTGCTTCTGAACTTTATATACACATATTTTGCAAGAAAGTATTGGTGTAATACTTTCATAAAAGGAGTATAACCAATAAAAATATGATCAGTAGTGGCTATTTAACTGCCTGTAACCCCTTATTTATTTATTAGGGCAGTAAAATGGAACATTTCAAGTTCAGTAAATTTCTGTACTTGAAGCTCTAGCCTTCTTACTTACTCTTCTCATAAAATCTTTCTCCAAGAAAAAATAAATAAGTAAACAGCAGAATAGGTAGGAATAGAATTAATGAAAAGGGTAGAAGGTGGGAATTTAATTAAAGGAATAAAACCAGCTAAAAACAAGTCTGAAATAACCGATGAAATTTTCAAGTGCTAAGGCTCAAGCATACAGTTCTGCTATGAACAGACAGGCATTTCTCACCAGTTTTCTGTGGAAGCATTTATTCCCTATATTTAACCTAATTACCTGGTGACAAGACAGCAGAAATGCAAAGAGTTGGTGCTTGTTTTCACTGCGCTGCATTCTTGACATCAGTCCCTCTTCACTTCAGTAATTCTTCCCTCCTCACATTTTCTGCACACCAAACTCTCTTCTGCTCCCCAGCCTTTTTAAGTGCTATGTCCCCCAATACTTGCCTACATCTCTGTACTAGTGTCTCATTTCCTTGGTCTTTCTTTCTTTCAAGTTTGTCTACTGGGATGCCGCTCACATAGAAGTACACAAGAAAGGATCATTCATCTGACAAATCCACCTGGAGACATAGTTAATGCTAATAAAGAGCTTCGATTTTTTAGAAAGTAGGCAGACCTCCAGACATTCTAAGCAGTTAAGAAATGTCACTTCTCTCACAGCTCCACAGTTTCTAGCATCCCATTTCATCCTCATAAAAACTTACTTTTCAAAGACAAGCAGAAAAAAGGAAGTAGAAATTTACCATGACCATAACAGAGGCTGTTGTCTGGTAGAGCACATCTCTGAAAATCATGAAAACCACTACTGGACAGTAATGCAGTATGCGTGTGAACAAAGCAAAGTGAGATTCCTTAAATGGAATGCAGCAACACATCCTTTAGGTCATGTTCTCTAGAGCAGTCTCAGCTCTGATTGACAGATTTTATCAGGTAAACTAAGCAGCACACTATAAAACTGCTAACACGTCCAAAATCTCCACGTCTGTGCTTTCCAAAGGCTAAAGGTGTATCGATCTGCATTATCATATTTGTTCTTTATTCTCTCTCCTCCTGTGCCATTCTCACTTGCTGCACAGGACAAAAAATTACACTTAACATTCTTCTGAGCAACAGCCAGTCTGTACAGCATGGAACAGTTTTTGATCACTATGAGGATAATCAAAAATAATGAGAGGTGAACCTAAAAACTGAAAAACTAAGAAACTCATGGAAAATCTGTCTTTCAAAAGTGAAGCTAACACAGGCTCAATTCCAATGATTCAGAAAAATAGCAATGAATTTATCTGAGCTGTATCTTATTCTGCTAAAAGTTAAGTCATAATACAAATGTAATACTACTCATATCACAGAATCATAGAACTATAGAACAGCTTGGATTGGAAGGGACCCCAAGGGTCATCAAGTTCCAACCCCCAAACCACACCTTTTTGCATGACTGAGGCACTTTAACTGTAGTCATGGAAATCAAAATGAACATGCCACATCATAGGAAAAAGTTACAGAAAGCACAACAAACTTAATACATCACAACCTACAGCCAACCAACTTGTGAATCACCTGATGCCAAACGCTTTCAGGGGGAGGATGAGAACCTCAATCCTCATTTCCGATGAGTGATCCTGAAAGTCTGCCAAATCTCACCAGCCCTGTACCTGCTGACATCAATTCCACCAGCATGCAGTATGGACAACAGCAGCCAAGTCAGAACGTCAGGAATCTACATCAGCTCTGCACTATCTGACATGATGGGCGAGGGAAATGAGGGCCAGAGGGCACAAGAGGATCTCACTGCTGTCTGAAACTTTACTAATCTGCAAGCTCAAGCCCGCTGCTGTATTCGGTTTTGCCACTCCCGAAACAGTTCAGTACAATGCAGCTATTAATTATGTCATTTTCTCTCTTTGACTTTATCAGGCTTCTTCCTCCTCCCCTAGAGTATGCCTAATGATGGAGGATATTCAAAATCATTTGAAATGATTACTATCCCTCTGTGTTCCCTGTAACCTGAAAGCATCCTAATTCCTACTTACAAAATGAAGACAGATATCCAAATCAACATGAGAAATGACAAGAACTAACTGCCAGCTCACTATAAACTTTAATGCTATAATCATATTAGGAGTCTTGTTATCACTACATATAATTAGTTCCATAGCAGCCTGCACTACCATGAAATAAATTCAGTTAATTATCAGAGACACACCAACTGGGGAGAAGGACTCACACATCTAAAAAGCACACACTCCAAAATGATATAGAAAGGGTTGTGATACCCTCAGGAGGTCTTTACAGAGACCAACAATAAACTCAAAGTTAGAAGTCAGAGCTCCAAAGGAAACACAGATGTACTTTCTGAAATTGAAAATAATAAAGCAAAATAGATAAGTGTAAGAAACCCTTTAAACTAGAAACATGGTTGTGTTTTACAGTCGTGCTTGTCAAGATCAAGACATAACTTGTTCAACATTCAACATTTGGATCATAACCTGGAAGTGTGACCTTACCTTGGCGTGAGCAGGCCCTCTTTCATTCAGAAGCTTATACTGGGGTTGAATTCTATTGAAACGGGCTAACTCATTTACCAGACACATTGGAGTTTTCTCTTTGGGGTTTGCCATGTTATCCTGAAGAGGAACTGCAAAGAAAGAGTCTGTAAAGCTTTTGTGGAGAAATGTACACTTCACAACTTTGCAAACTTTGCAATGGTAGTAGTATGTTTAAAAAAAACAATGCTTTGGCTAAAAAATATTTTTTGCAAATATGCTAAATTCAGTGTTTAAATACCTTTTACATATTAATCATAAGATAATATGCACTATATAATGATCATTTTGAAAACGTGCAATTTAAAAAATATATTTTCACAACTTTCCCTATAAAAGATGACAGTGGAGATGGGAATAAACATATGCTACACTTCCTATGTCAAAGTTCATTCTCAGGAGTATAACTAGTTCTGTGAATTGACTGTGCTCTCAGAATAACGTCAACACTTTTGAAGGTTGCTATATAAAACACAGATGAAACACTATGGTCTCTCCTTCCCAGTTCTCAATTTTTCTCCTAATAATAAAGTCACTCTCAAAGCACTACAAAAGATCTTTCCACACTCCATTTAAGGATTTTGTTCTACTTTCCTTAGACTACTTACTTCATGTGCTCTGCGTTAGCATTTTTTAGCTTTCTTATTCTTTTTTCTGGTTACTTGTATTTAACCTTAGCACATGCTTTCCCTTTTCACTTAACTTTTTATAACATTTCTGTATTTTATACCCAGTTCAGGATAGGAACTACTGCACTTATTAGGCTACAAAGGAAACACTGAATACTGCCAAGCAGTCTGAAGACATTCTGTTCTAGGGAAGAGAAATATACTTGGAGGCTTTCCTGCGCAACTAAAACTTCTCTGTAAAAGATACTCAGAATGCAACAAAATAGACATGTTCTTTTCTGAGTTTTTATATTATTAACCAGCACTTCACTGTAAATCTGGCTCAGTTAAAGAAACTTAACTTAGTAAACAGCCAATTCAGAGAAAATATTTTTCTACAGAATCTTCTTTCTTTATTTTTATCCTCCTTAAGACCTCTCTTTTTCTTTTATATATATATATTTATATAATTAATAAATAGTCAATTAAAAAGAGAAATTATATATTTATATATATATTCTTATATATATAAATTCTTATATATACTTTTATATATATATATATATATATAAGAATATATATACATATTCTCTTTTTAATTAACAAGTGAACAAAACGACTCCCTTGAACATAGAATCATAGAATCACAAGGTTGGAAGTGACCTTCAAGATCATGTAGTCCAACCATCCTCCCATTACCATTGCTACACAAGCACTAAACCATATCTCGCAGCTCCTCATCCAGACACCTCTTGAACACTGCCAGGGATGGTGACTCCACCACCTCCCTGGGCAGGGCATTCCAGTGCCTGACCACTCTCTGAGAGAAAAAGTTTTTCCTTATGTCTAATCTAAACCTCCTCTGGTACAACCTGTGGTCGTTTCCTCAGGTCCTTCTTGTTGCCTAGGAGAAGAGGTCAAACCCCTCCTCATCACAACCTCCCTTCAGGAAGTTGTAGAGTGCAATGAGGTCTCCCCTGAGCCTCCTCTTCTCCAGACCAAACAATCCCAGCTCCCTCAGCCAATCACACTGAGTGCACTTGGGCCACCTTACCTGGTGGGTTGCTGGCGGGTGCGGGGTCTGCAAGGCCAGCAGTGGGGCTGCTGCAGCTGGCAGCCGACTCCGGAATGGATCCGTTCATGGCAGAAGGCAGGCCCAGCGTGTTTGCGGCTGTAACTGGCAGGGGTAGCACCATGGGGGACATGGGAGGGCCGGACAGGTTTGCTGTCGTCTGCATCTTAACTTGTGCCATTGTTTATCACTACAAAAAACAAATCAGCATGAGCTGGGTGCTTTTGCATTTTTTATATCAAATGACAGTATTGATGTCATCATTTCTTTTTGCTACTGGATCTGGGTTACAAAACTATCCACAGAAGTCATGGCCCTGCAAATATTACTCTCAAACCAACCTATGGAGGAACAGAGTGGTTTGCTTACAGTCAGGGAACAGCACCAAAGCAGAACCCACATGTCTTGGTTATAGGTTGTGTTATTTAACTGTGGGACGACCCTGCCTAAAGAACAGCAGAAAGAATGACTGCTCTAGAACAAAATTCCATACAGATCTCCTATTGGTGAGATCAGCAGTGGCTGCTTTCTCCAAGAACTGATTTGCAACAAATTGCAGTAGCAAGTTTTCCAAGTAAAATGCATGTGAAATATCAAAGAGGGCCATTGGAGAAAAGTCCTATTTTTCTTCTGTTAGCAAACTAGAAAACAGACAGACAAAAAGGAAAAAAAAAAATGGAGTAAAAATAAAGAAAAAAAAAAAAGAGAGAGAAAGTAAGTTCTGAAAAATTACTTATCTAAGGTACAGGTGGAACACTTCAATCCTGACATAAATAATAAGCACAGCTACCACAGATTTCCTGTACTGCCGAAAGTGCAGTGCCTAAAGCATTCACCTTGGAATATACCAAATCCCAATCATCTCAGCCAAATAGGACAACCTGATACTATCACTTGTTCCTATCCAGTAATAGACAACAAGTGTATTTTCAAGGCTCATACACACTAAGTGTAGAGCAGATGATCTCTTAACAGCCAATACACAGCCTGGGATCTGGGACCTTTGCTGGCTGCAGCTCTGGTCCCTCTGACCAAGGTGCAGGAGGGCATGAAGTGAGACCTCATTCTTCACACAGAGCATCACCACTGTGCAGTTCTTTGCTATGTTTGCTGGGTAATTCTCTATTCCTGAGCAAAAAATCCCGTTTAACACCTAAAAAAACCCTTTCTAGTTAGGATCTCACTGAAACAAGTAGGTTCTGTGCAAGTTTTCAAGTGATTAAATTGGTATTTTCAACCCCTTCCCTCTCAAATCTTTTTTAAAATACTCAAGTATCAGTTCCTAAAAGGAAACACTAGTTGGAATAAAATCCCACACCACTACATACACTGTGCAGTAGGACTACTTCAGCACAGCTGCACTTACATAATGAAAATTATATTACTGTGAAACTGTACTTCGAAGATGATGTTCAGATTGGAAGGCTACTTATATTACTTAGGGAAGACACACTGATTTTTAATCTCTGGAAAGCCAAAATGGAAAACATAATAACTAAAAATGAAGCTGAGGTGCAATTATTTGCCCTTTTCATAAATATCCTAAGTAAAATGCTAACAGTGACAGACTTTAAAAATACATACACAGTTAGCTGAGATACATTCAAACACTTCATGTGTTCAAACTCAAGGACTAAATTCAGACTGCAAACATTTTACTGTCACTTACCAGGAAGTGTCATAGAATACAGCAGTATTGTTAGAGGGATCTAAGACTGAGAATATAGAACTCTTTGATATAACTATGTATTTAATACTCATTTCAAATATTTTATATAAATCAAAATAAATTCAAAAAGTTTCTTAATTGTAAGTATCAAAATAAATAATGGCAGAATCAGGCCACAGTTATTAAACATCATCTTTAAAATTACATCAACATAATATGAAAAATCATTATTATAATTAAAGTTTAAGGAACACCTTAGACTATTTACAGCATTTTAGTTTCTAACCGTGAATGTAAGAAAGATCACTCATATGATACTGTATGAGATACTTCTGAACACCTCAGGCCCTATCAGTCCTCATGTAACCCTTTGGCTTCCAGTATTTTTAGAGTTAATTCTTCTTCTCAAGAAAGCAGAATATACCAATGCTCAAATAAAAACTGTGTTATATGAAGTATACTGTTATAGTACTGATTTTCCACCAAAGATTTTCCATCATAGGACTGATCCTTTTCTACTAAGGATAAAAAATTAGTTTGGTAATAAGATCATGGAGAACGAAAGGGAATAAAATAAAGTTTAGGAGAAAAAAAGACATTTTGTACTGCCATAAAGTATGTAGGAAGTGAGAATAGCATCACAACATACTAGAGATGTGGGGGTTTGTTTATTTTATTACTTTTCTTATGTCTCCAAAGCTGAAGAACTCCTAGAATAAACCATTAATTGTTTTGTAAATTAACCTGCATAAACAGAGCTCAGGCAGTCAATGTAATTGCAAGGTGTAACTCTACAGGTGAGCCACACAGATCGCTGACTTGTAAGCAGTTCTTAAAACCCACTGCAACGGAGACAAGAGAGCATACAGCTGTAACATCCTTTTCACATTATCAGGTAAACAAACTTTGATGTAAGAGAAAACCTCAATGTTCCCACTCATCTCCACCTCCGTACCAGTGTCATGGCATTCTAGGAGCAGTGAGCACACTGTGGGCCTGCAGCACAGAGCCACTCACAGCCAACCCAAAATGTAGGGCTCGAGGCAGGGAGATCCTACTGAGCTGTTAGAGATAAAAAAAAAACCAGTTATATAATCAAAACAACTGCAAATCTTCTGCGTGGATATCTGTGAAAAATCCAGCAGATAAAAGAGGGCTAACTCATTAGGCCATTTCGGGTATGGGCAGAACAGGCCACGCGTCTCATCTCAAGTGGCTAACCAGCTCCCTCCATGGGGCTGATACATCAAAGGGCCCACAAAAGAGTTTTTCTTCGTGCTGCACAAAGTTAAACACTTGGATCTTTGTTGGAAATCTTTATTGTGCAGCTGCTGACTGCCAGCTTTGTTCCTTTATGAAGTCCCCAATTGCCACGCCAACACTACAGCAATGATATTACTTTGCAGTCCTCGTTGCAGATATGTACGCAGAGCTGAAGTCTGTAGGCACAAGGCCACAAGTTCTGTAGTTAGAGCCAAAAGCCTGGGGTGCCTTCTGAAATACAACAGTGCTTTTCCTCTTATAGTCTATCCTGCACGGCTACACCAGAAAGACCCCACCAGACTCCTGAAGGGATGCAAATACACTGTAACTGCATTTTTCTTAATCTCAGCTTTTGAAAGCCTTTTGTATCCAGGCAATGATACAGGTGTCAGTAGGCAGTTTGGTATTAACTTTCTCATTCAATGATGTATAAGCTGTGAATTTTTCTCCCACTTTAAAAAACAGAACAAAAAACCCTCAGATGTTAAAGAGAAAATATCACCGTCAAGTATTCCGTTTATTTTTCCTGTATGCCAGAATATGTTAGTTTATAGTTATATTCATAGATTCAGAATATTTTTAACAAACGTGAATGTCCCATGAATGTCCTCTTTTGAGCACAACCCACGTCATGCTCAAAAGCTCCATACACATTACACTATTAATTACTTCTGTTTTTCCTAATGATTATCATTTCCTCTGCTTTTCTAGAACATACATTGGCTTGTATCCTTCACTTAGGGACAAGAGATACCAATGAAATGCTGAGGTAAAAAGATTCTTAGTATGTCAAACTAACCTAATAAGCAAAGAAAGAAAAAACACAGGTAAGACAAGCAAGAAGTTTTCAGGTTAAATGTACTTTCAAAATGTGAACATTTCAAATGACAAAAACTTGACTCAAAAGAAAAGCTTCCATGGGAAAAAGCAACACAGCTGGAGAAGCTAATGACCCAAACAGCAATTGGAAGGCCGAAGTTCATCTGAGCAGAATGTGAAAATACACATATAAGCAGTGTGCTAACCATACACTCACACTACTGTGTCACGCAACTAAATGTACACAGTCTATTCCATGAACATGTGTGAAACCAATGACACATAGCATTTACTTCATTGTTTTACAAAAGCTAACAATGAGAACCAGACACTGACATCTTGTATCTCATATATTCAGTACTTCCAGTTAGAAATTCTAATTAGTGCCTGCTTTTCACAACAGTGCCATCTTTATGATTCCAGGTCCTTTACCACAGAACTACATGCTCTGTTTTATTTGTGAGGTTGACTGTTTCACAGCTAATGAGACTTTGTTCCTGTCTTCCTAGAATTCCCTTAAAAAAGACAAAAAAAAAAAAAAAGACAAAAAAAAAGAAAAAAACAATTGTTTCAATTTTTCAGGATCATAATGAAATCTAATTCTAGTTCTGAAATGTCTGCAGTCTCCTCCAACCCTGCTTTGTAGCATCTATAACTTTAACAAGTGTACTATTTATTCTATCATCCACAACAATGAAAATACTGAGAAGCTCAGGACCAGTATTATAACAGCCTGTGGTCAGGGTCTAAGTGGGCAGCATCTCAATGCTGTTTTCCAGACCAATCTCTGCTGTAGTTATTAGCTTGTTGATGGAACTCTTTCACAAAAACTCACAAGTCACTGATCTCTTAATATAGACTCCTAACCAAAGAGGGTTTGGGTTTAGCCTTAAAATTCACCAAACCCATTTATTCTCCTGATATGACTTCATTCTATAGCATACTAAACTGCCAAAAGTTAAATGTACCTCCTGTGTCCTTCTCACTTTTATTGTAAATATTTTGATACAAATGTATAATCTATAAAGCAAAAGTATAATGTACAAATATTTACATTTTACAAATATATGTAGGCGATACCTGCTATATATATACTTACATATACATACACACATATACATATAAATATTACACGGGTCCTAAGCTTCATGTTTATTTGTTTTACTGTGGTACTGCTGTATCTGGCAGCTGATCTGGGGATGACAGAACACACACAGCTCTGCACTACCTTCCAAGCAGCAGTTAATTCAATCTTTTCTGTTCCATAAAATCAAATAATGTGATAGCCACACAGAAACAGGTTAGGGGGAACATGAGTTAAAGCAACAGTGAGCAGATGGCTCTCTAGAATTAGTAATAAAATTTACCTTGTGTATGCATTTTAAATACACAAAATTGAGAAACTACACATGAAATGGGTGTACAAAGAAGACTCCATCAGTGCTAGTCCTCACACTGTTCGCACTCAGCACTTGTTCCTCCATCAATCTGCTGCTTCTTGCCCTAGGAGGGGCGGTGTGACAGCAGCCAACTGACCTAACACTCGGCTGCCACAGCTGAGGGCAATCCTGTGTCCAATCTTCCCCCAGCACAGAGCTCCCTGTTAAGTTACCTGACTGAACCAGCTCGCAAGCAAGGGACAGATCAGAGAAGAGACTGTGCCCATACACAGAGAGCCATAAACTCATGACCTGGCATGGGTGCAAGCAATCAGTCCTTTCAACTAGTGCTAATCAGCTTAGCTTCCCTGCCAAATCATACACTGAAGTTCTGCTTCTTCACACTGTCCTACATTTTTTCTTAATTATTATTATTTTTCTACAATGCCTTACACTGGGATAACTTAATTTCAGTGGAAACCTGGACACAGCTACAAGCTTGTTAACATATAAGTAATATATGGCAGTCAGTGAAATCAGGTCTTACAAGCATTTTAATTTCACGACGAATAAGAAAAAAATAAATCACTAGTTTTTGTTTTAGTTAGGTCGATAAAACAATTTACAATCAGAGATAAAAATGCACACAATGAGGAAGGTGAATGGGCAGAGATTACAGACTAACGCTCAAGTTTAAAGGAGCTGCAAGGCCAATAGGAAAGTTCACTTGCTTGCTCAGCACTAAGCCGCACCTCAGAGGAACAACTAAATGCTGTACTTTCTTAAAAGTGGCTTCCTTGGCTTTCTGAGGGCAGCAGAAGGTGGCACACACAAATCCTGGAAGGCTGGGCAGAATGAGCAGCTGTAGATTTCTCTGGGGTTTTGCCAGGTCAGGACGTGAAATCCTATCACACTTTCAGAAAACACAGAAGTTATTTCTGTCAGGATATTATCATCTGCAGAGGAATATCTTTTGCAAACTTCTATATATGATCAGTAAAACTTTCTGAAGAGTGTTCCACTGCTGGCTGAAACCCAGAGAAGCAGAAAAGTATTTTGGGGAAGAATAAAAAGAAAAAGGAAGTTCAACAGATGAAAAATCTGCACTCATAATTTCAGCCACTTCTTCAAACACCAGTCTGCTTAACCACCTTTCTTTAATTACTACACAGGACAAGCACATTAAAACCAAGAACAAGGACTGAGAAGACTATGCTGGAATCCGTTTCATCTTGCATGTTTATTTCTTTCACAATGAAACTATATTTGTTTCCTAATCTCCAGTGCTATGTTGATCCTAGATGCTCCATAAAGCATGAATCAATGCCTAGACCACTGTTCCTTGTTAATAAATATCTTACATGTCACTGATTTAATCCTTTTCTAACAACTCTTTTTAGAGTTACTAATTTTGAAAAGACAGGAACATTTCCAAACAAAAACGGAATAGGCAAAAAAGGTAACTAAGTATGGAATCAAAAGGCTAAAATCTAAGACATTCTCAGTAAACAAAATGGTCAAAGGTGAGGATTTTTATTGCTATTAATTATCATGTGTTAGCAAGAGGACTAGAAGAGAAATGGCTTATCCTGCAACTGAGATAAGATTCATATAACTTGAAATACATATTTATTTGCATTCTGATATATAATAGAACAATCAAATGTTTTTGAACTAGTAAATTGCTTAAGCAACTACTGCTGAAGTATCCAAGACAAAAACTTGTGATCTGTAAGGCCATCCACATGTGTGGTGCATCTCACACCAGAACAGTAAACTACATGTTATGACAAAGCTGTACAGCAAGATACAAAGGATTCAGGTGAGGAATAAAGACAGCTGTAATTCAAGTTTCCAAATAAAAGCAAAGTGCTTATGGAGTCAAAGGAAATACACTGTGAAAATCAGTAGCCCATCCACAGTTTAAAAGCACCATTTGAGATGTCCTAAAACATCACAAATAGATGCCTTCAAAAAAGCAAAAATCCTCACTAAAGACCAATGCCACATCTGACATTTTACGTGGCAGATGGTTCAGATAAACCTCAAAGTAAAAAGGCAACGAAATGGCACTACTGCATGTGTTTAAACAGAAGCATTACACTGCTAATCAGTACAGTCAAGGCGATCAACAAGCAGGCACTATCTCTGGGTAGCTGGGCGATGGCTGAGGACTAGACAAGATAACTTCCACCTCCGACTGCACTGGGTGTTGAAATACAGACAACTGAAGCCTACTCAGAGGCTACTGTCATACCTGTCTTAGACAAACAAGTGATAATAGACCTTATTAAAACTAACAGACATAATTATGGAAGCAAATAAACTCCTGTGAGAAGCACCGCAGACTGAAGAACCACACCTAAAGCATTTGCCAAAGATCAGACTTTTCCTGAAGAATGAAGGAAAATGCATGGATCAGGACACTGGTTATCATTTGCACATGCAAATTACACAGAGTCTAAAAATGTGTAATGAGAGAATCTCAGCAGAAAGTGAGGAGAGGAAGGACAAGCCATTCCTCTGGCTCCCATAGCAACTGGAAGGCTGACACCAAAATGCTGAGAAAGGAGCAACACAGGCAGCACCGTGCCTCATAACACTCAGCAAAGCCCAGTGACCCCAGGAGACACAAACAGTTCATTTCATTGCCTATGATTAAAAGTAGGGGCCAGTCCTGTGCATACTGGTGGGCCACCTGGGTCAATGGGAAACGTCACTGGCAAATAAATAGCAGAGTTCCAAAGTAGAGAAACTTCATTAATATGCATCTTGAACCAGGATGGAAAAAAGAACTGCCAGTCTTAGAAAACATTGCTGATATCAAAGAACACTGAAGCAAAGTCTGAAACAAAACAAAAAAATTCAAACATCCAGAAATTCCTCAGAGCACATTGTGACCAGAGCAAACATCTCTTGGGGAAAGCGGCTTGGCCTTAGGCAGTCTCAGAAGTATAATTACAAAACTCCTGTGTGAAATGATGAGGGAGATGTATGAGACTATCAACTCGAAGATTCCAGTGCCAAAGGAAAACTAAAAGATAACAAAAGTCAATCTGCTGCATCAAAAACTGAGTCTGACATATATTCCAACGCTCTTCAACCTGCTCATAACCCACAGCACAGAGGGGAAAGATTAGGCTGTTCCATGCAAATCTCCACCATCTTTCAAAGATAAACTCATCAGAAAGTTTTTCCTGTTTCACTGATGCTGTCCAGAAATCAAAGAAAATGGTCAAAAAAAAAAGGGGGGGGGAGGGGAATTTCCCACAGCCAGTTCCCAGTTTGCATGCTCTCACACACTTTATCCCAATAGAAAGACTGGAGCAGCCATCCCAAATACTGGTTCAGACACAGCCACCAGTTTAACCTAGCCAGGATGTCCTGAATTATTATGGAAAAGAAAAATGTGAAACTTCCCCCCCAACAAAACAGCAAGACAATCACCAAAGCCCTCTTTGCAGAAGACCTTCTACATACCAAACTCATCATGGTTTGAGATAAATCCCAAAAACTAGCATAAAGACACCTTACTGATCAGATACACAAAACTAGAGGGTCATGTTCTTCTCTGTATTAGCTTGCTGTGACTGGGAGCAACCACTGATCCAAAGGGCAATAGCAGTATCATAACTCTGTTAACTGTCATGGTAAGGAAGTGATTTAAACTACCGATGACTTCTTGGAAACTGAAAACACGCATCTCCTTAGCCAGTCTGCAATACACAGCCACACCTGTAACTTTTTCAAAACATGACCTCACCTGGTTCCATAGTCAGTGGAGTAGGACAATCAAGAGACTTTGCAACACTGACTCTAAGTGCTGAATTTTCACTATCCCAGAACTGATCCATACAAAACATGTCAGAAAGGCTCAAGGAAATGAAGATTAGTGACTCCAGAAATCGTGAGAACAGAAGTTGAATTTCAGTAAAATGTGGAATTATTGTATGTTTTTGTTTGTTTTGTATTTTCGGAGATGAGTCATTCAAGTGACCTATTTACATATTGCACCAAGACTG
Organism: Chrysolophus pictus; assembly: GCA_037305975.1. Lineage (NCBI taxonomy): Eukaryota > Metazoa > Chordata > Aves > Galliformes > Phasianidae > Chrysolophus > Chrysolophus pictus. Next base: position 64,586,593 of record CM074577.1, read on the forward strand.
AAAACAAGTTTACGCTGAAATGGTTCTTGGTTGCTATTGTATGCAGAGGACGTCACACCATCTTTAACTACAGATGATGAGCAGATAAAATGCAATTGCCTTAGGTTAAACAAAAATAAGTAACTAAGCTTTTTCATGGAGAAAAATAGCTGAAAAGAAGGGCGGCCTAAGCCACAAGTTTAACAATCAATCATCAGCTTAAAAGTTCAGTAGGAGATTAAGTCAATGAAAAACCATGACTCAGACTTGACATGCTGCCACTACAGAATTGCTCAGAAACTTGTAACTGGTTCCTTATTTGTGATATCAGCATCTAAGCTGAACTCCTTCACAGATTCTAGCTTCTTATTCAATTATTAAAAAAAAAAAAAAAAGCTGCATTTTCTCCACTTTGACCTAACAACCTGTAATTTTACTCTTAATATCTCAAAATAGCTTTGATTGACTTTAAATTACAAAATACTCTTATTCTAAGATGATGCTAAGCAAAACATTCCTGCAACTCTGTTCTGAAACACGCAAAAATCCCTTCTTGAGTAAAAACGTATTCCCTAACTAGAAATTACACATTCATGGCATTCAGAAAATAATTTTGGTTTTCCTTGGCTGACTGTGACAAGCTACTACTGATCATTTCACATAACAGAGATTAGTGAAGCAGTAGAAACATGCCTAATTCTTCACAAAAAAAAAGAAATTCTTCCTTTTCACATATTCTTATTTCCCTTCCTACCAGCCCTCCTCGCTCTATAATCAATCCCCCTTCATAACAGCTCCAAGAGCTTCAGAAAAGGATGTTTCAATGAACAAAGTGATGGATGTTATGCTTTACTGAAAGAAGTTGATACAACGTTGGTTTATGTGCCTCTTTTTTTTTTTTTTTTTTTTAATTATTACCCCCACAAGTATAGTTAAACAAAAAGAGCATTTCACAGCCCAAGTGGTGAATTTTCCGTTTGCCAAGGAGCAGAATGGGCACACTGCTATCAGATGCAGCCTACCTTGTCAGATCAGGAGCTCTTCAGAGAATCCAGAAAAAGAACATTCTTCCTATCTCACATGCAGCCCCCATCAGTTGATGAATAAAGGCAAAATAACTACTGAGTACAAGATATGCTGTACCAAGTTATCTTGCTGAAGATCTGTTTTCAACGGGAGGAAAGTTTAGAGTTGCTAAGTTTGGGGGCAAGGTCACGAATTGTTGCAAAACTGATGACACAAGCCTGGCTCAGAGACGAAGACAGTGTAAAAATTATGGAAGTGAAAAGATCCTACTTAGTCAGTGGTAACTTTCTGACGCTAACTCTCAGCTCCAGCAAACCAGGTGGGAAAAGACATGTGCCTGGGAGGGTCTCAGAGAAAGCCAAAGAGGACAAAGCTAACATGCAACAAGCAACCATCAATTCAGACTTTTTAAGCATCCTGAGAATGCCAAAAGTCATCAGCAACAACTCAGCACAGTGCATGAGTAAAGCAATGGCCTGCTGATTCCTTATAGCAAATCCATGCTTGGGGCAGACATTTTTAAGTGGTGTGATAAAAAATACTTATCTCTACAAGAAAGTGCAGATTAGAGAAGATTTTGGCAATCCTGGAAGGGGGAAAAATCCTAGTGTTATACTTACAGATCCTTTCAGCTAATGTAAATCAGCAGAGGCAAAAAACACTGAAGAAAAACTTCTGTCTATATGATCAGAGAGAAGCTAAACATTAAAAACCTGCTGAACACTGAACAAACACATTCCAGCACAGCAGAGTCTAACACGCATCTGGCAAGATGGCAAAAGGTTAATCTCTATAGCTGCATCAGTGAGGAGGATATTAAACTAACAACAAACAGCAGAAAAGAGGCTAGTAAAAAGAGATTTGGTTCAAGATGAGCACACTGTGAGTACACAGAATCAGCATGACAAAAGCAGCAGACTTTTTCCGCCAACTGCTTACATACTAATGATTAGGAGTAGGATATATTACAGAATAGCAAGTAAAAGACCTCAATCCATACAGTTGATTATTCAGAATAACTTGGATTCTGAATGTGGAAGAAGTTATAAGCATAAGTATTACAGGAAAAAAAAAACATAACCAGAAACAGTGAATTAAAATTTAAAATTCTTTTAAGAATTTTTACACAGATACAGAATTAGAAAGGACAAAAAAAAAAAAAAGGACAACTTTGACTAGAAGTGCAACTTGATTTGGTGGCAACATGAAAAGATTCAAAATAAAAGGTAACAGAACCTGCAACTGAGTGACAATGAAAAAGAAGTCTGCAGATAGGAGGAATGCCAAAACTGCTAGCAACAGTAAAGGTCCATGACTGAATGGACAGATGGATCATGCTCTGAGCACCACTTTAAAGGAATCTCTTTCTTACCACTTATTGTGCTTTCAGGACTTCCAGGGCATTGATTCCATCAGGATAAAGTTAATTTTTGTGAATCAGGAATCACTCTAAATCGGAGTGGAAGAAAAACCTGCTCTGAACTTCCATGGAGCTAACATTCCAGTCCATTCCTGACCTAAGAGACCTATTCCTCACCTTCAAAACAAAAATCAAATTAAAAAAAAAAACACTTTAAAAAGGAAGGAGGGCCCACTTTTCTAAGATCTCCAAGAGACTACATGATATTAGGATACATATGTGTCTGATGTAGTCTTACCGCTGGCCAACAAGAATGGCCCCAGTACCAAAGGGATGGAGTGCTCCTAGCCCAAAAAGACAACCAACATCTTGGTTGTTATGTGTCAAAAACAGAAGTTCTGGTAAACGTGCAGACTCAAAGCTGGGGAGCAGAGGTTTGCAATCCATTGTTAATTAGCACAGACATCCGAATTAATAAACCAGTCCTGGAACTAGAACTGCCTTGGCTGAACAAGTACAACCACCGTGCTCGGCCCTACCCTGTCTTTATGACAGTGAAATGAAGAGAAAAATGCATAAACCAAAATAAAAAACTAGGCGGCCAAGACTGAAGAAATCAGGAACCTGAGAATGACCTAAGCCATTAGCTATATTAGTTTGAGAGCAACTACATCTCTTCTGCTCCTGATGGCAGAGGTGTCTAAGCAAATGTAAACTGTACAGGACTTAGAATCAAAGAATCATTAAGGTTGGAAAAGACCTCTAAAAGCATCTACTCCAACCATCAACCCGTGCCTTTGACAGCTCTAGACCATGCCAGTCAGTGTGACATCTTCCCTTTTCTTGAGCACCTCCAGGAACAACAATTCCACCACCTCCCTGGGCAGCCTGTTCCAGTACCTCACCTCTCTTTCCGAGAAGAATTTTTTCCTAATATCCAGCCTGAACATCCCCTGGCAAACTTAAGTCTATTACCTCTTATCCTAACACTAGTTGCCTGGGAGAAGAGGCCAACCCTCACCTGTACAACCTCCTTTCAGGTCATTGTAGAGAGCAATAAGGTCTCCCTTGAGCCTCCTCTTTTGCAGCCTAAACAATTCCAGTTCCCTCAGCCACACCTCATAAGACTTGTGCTCCAGAACCTTCACCAGCTTCATTGCCCTTTGCTATCATTTGCAACGATAGCAAAGAAAGCTACTCTTTAATGTAATGGTCACATGAAAAAGGGCCTCCAAAGCACGTACTGCAGTGAGTTCACAGTCTTGTAAAACTGATGGATTAATTCTTCTCCTGAAACCTACGGCTGGCTTCAAGTCCACGTTCAGAACATCCTCATGAGTAATAGCTTCATCAGTCTCTAGAAATGGGATCTGGTCCCGGTATCTTCAATGATTTTTTCAGTTGCTCAATGCTTTGCCTAATTGATGAAGACCACCCAGTTGAAAAAAAGTGAAGAAAAGACAATGTGGGCTTTTTTCCCTTTCTGAAAAGGTCAAATCCCATTCATCTAACAGAGTTAAGAGAGAGTATTCAGAGAGCAGGGTGGGCTTTACCTGCCTCCTGAACCAGGACAACTTCTTAGCCCCTTTCACGATGGACAGCAAGCCTTAACTGCAGAGCAGAAGCAGAGAGCTTGTCTATTTCATACAAGACCTGTAAGTGTGCTGGACTGAGTTACAGACAGAAGGATTTTCATGAAAACCTCTCTGTAGTCATTTTTTCTATTCTTCGAGATTCCCAGCCTCTCACCAGTTGCAAAAAGAATACATCCTGAGTGTATTCTCTTCTCTTAAACACAATACAACACTGGCAATGTCCATGTGAGAAACGCCGCCACCACAGATGGAAGACAGCTCAAAGCAGGCTGGTTTAGTACTATTAGAAACATAAGACTGGAACCAAAAGAAGAAAAAATGTTTACCACATTCTGAAAAGGAAAAAGCCCTGCAAGCTAATATGCAGGACTGAAGGAGGATCAAAAGGGGAAAAAAAATGATGAATTTCTAACAGGAACATTTAGACTACTTTTTGTTTTTATCTTGTCTAATAACACAGCCAGATCCCCTACAAACAGTATGTCAGTTCTTTGTTCATCTCAGTACAACTGCATATGCTACAAATTGACCCAACGCTGCTTTTCAACAACTCTGCAGTTTCACCTTGGGAACAGTGTATGATGATTCACTCACTTCAGAACATTTCAGTTGTATGGATGTGTCGTCTGGATGACGCAGAAAAAGTTCTCTTTTCCAAAAAGTCAGATAAACAATTACTTTTGAATAACTTTTTTTTTTTTTTTTTTAAATAAATAAATACAACTTCAATGACAGAAATCAACCTACATGTCTGGTATATTGACATGTCCTTATAATGTCAAACATCACTTTTCTTAATTGGGTTTATTGTTCAAGAAACTGGAAACGACAAACACATAACAGATTCAAAAAAAAAAAGAAAGAAAGAAAGAAAAAGAAAAAGAAAAAAGAAACTAAGAATAGCAGTAACAGTAAAAATGAGGTTTCTTGACTTTCCTAGAAGTCTTCTTATTCCCACAGAGGACCACTTGCGCTGCAAGAAGCTGAACAATCCAGTCTCCTACCCTCAAAAACGTTTCCTGCAGCCAGGAGGCAAACAGCACTAATTCCCTGTTCCTCAAAGCTGGCTGGCAGAGAAACTGTAAGCACAACCAACGTCAGTGCAACCCTTTGGAGATTTTCAAGAGATTGTAAATACATCCTTTGAGTGTGTGGTACTGTGGTCAACATCTTAGCAAGCTGCCTTTTTCTAGAATCTAAGGATAGCAAGACAACCCAGTGTATAAGCTGTACGACTCAGCCACCGACTATTACCATGATCACTCTCAAACACCATCTGAAATCTGTGCCCAAATGCTGACTTCTAATTAGTCTAAAAAGAATCCCCCACTATCATTTCAGCAGTGACTAAATTAGAAGATCATGGGGATAGAGAACTATAAAATTAAACATTTTATATGAAAGAAGTTATTTACTAAAAAAAAGAAATAATTGTCTGATTTTATTAGATAAAGTATCAATAAATTTGTTACATATCAGTCACATACTATACAGCAGCATACTTGAGTAAACCAAAAATAATAGGTATGACACAGGTGAGGACACTATTAGCACTGGAGCGCAGTTTTCACTACCAGAAAACACTCCAACTACCAGCTTAAAAACACAACGTTGGCTGTCAAGACACAGTATGAACCAATTTTGCAAGCTACAGACACACGTGTGACTTCAGTCTTACACTACCAGAGACAGGTTTTCAAAAGTCATTTTCCGATGAGAACCTGTGACAAGAAGTTTTTCTATTCTAAATAGTTTCCAGACCAAGGCATGGCAAACTGCTTCTCGGGTTTTAACTGAACTCTTGCTCTTCTAACACAAACACACTTTGGATAATGTGATGGTGACTGTTTCCTGACAATGAGCAGACATGAACACTAAGAGCAAGGCACTTGGCTCTCATTATATATTAGTTGTTACGCACAGGTTCCGCTTCTCCTCTTTCCAAGGTTTGCCACATGCTCCAACCAGCTCTGCTCCCTGCACATTTACACCATCACAGATCCCTCCTCCCTGCACAGAGATGTGCACCTCATTCTCTTCTCTGCCTGCTTCTCAGCATCCCCATCTCACGCCTCATACACCCCGTACCAAACAGAACCCCTGAACTTGTAAGTACTGCAGCAGCAGGCAATGAACAGCAAGCAGGGAAGGAAGGGTGTTCAGGTCAGGACCACAGCATGGGCTCTCACAACCCTGATCTTCATGTGGGTGTGATGCTAACATGGTCAGTCCAGCAGAAGGGTGGCTGGGAAGCATGAGCACCTGAAGGGCTCTCCTGCACAGACTCCAGCAACAGCACCCATATTTGCTTTAGGAAAGCATCCTCCTCCTTGCTTTCTCTTCCTCTTTGGGGAAGATAGAGAAGAATCAGGCACCACTGTGAGAAATACGGGTTGTGGGGGTGATCCAAAGATGAGAAACATAACGTAAGTGGTTCTGATAAAGGCAGGCCTATCTGAGGGAGCTCCTTGCTGCTGCTGCTGATAGCAGATCGATATGGTCAAGGAAGGAAAAGTGAAGCTTTGGCAGCTTATTAACAGAAGTTATCTTCTTAGAGTTATGCCACAGATCACAGGTTAGGTCCTCCCCCGCCACATCCACATGGTGTGAAGAAGCAGATATTCAGCTCTCCAATAGATGAAATCTATGCAGATACTTCATGTATGCATGAAGTAAACACACAATAAAACTAGCACTGCATATGCACACCCTACAAGTCTGCTTCCCTTGCTGCACAGTAGTGTAATAGGATGCATTTTGAAGGACCAGCCACAATCAATCCAAGCGCTTCTCTTCTTTTCGAGGACTAGCAGATCAATAGCCACATGCTCCAGGCAGGTCAAAGCAAAGAGACAGAGCATGACAGGTGCAGCCCTCACAGAGGCTGGAGGAGCAACGCTGCAACTGCTGATCTGCTCCACCACACCATTCCAAGGTCATTCTGTGGCACCTCATAACCCCAATACACTCAGCTCCACCAACACGCAGCAGGATGGCGGTGGAGCTGTGTTTGTAAATTTCTGCGGGAGACTCAGCCCTCGTATTTGCCCCCAGGGAAAGAGCTGATTATGTTAATTGCCTCTTTAAACTTGGTCAAGTCATTGAAACTGCTCTGACAAAGTTTTGCTACATATAAAATCAGGGTGCTCTTTTACAAACCACTTTCACAGCTCAGGACTGAAGATTATTCAAATGTGTTGTTACTTTTACATTATTCTTGAGGGAAGAGGTAGCTGAAGCTGGGAATGAGATCTCCATGAAGTCTCCAGCCTCCAAATTGCAGTCTGACCAAAACCCAAACTGAATGGCTTCTGCCAAAACCAAACATCACCAAAGTTCCTTGAAGCAAGGAAAACCTGAATTGCACTCTCCCTCACAAACCATAACCAAGCAGCGGCCTCACTCCAGATCCCAACACCTGGAATCAAGTGAGCACAGCAAAAGCAGGCATTTCCCTCTCTGGGAGTTTTTCTAGGGCAAATTGGAGGATCAATGACCAGTTGGTGCTGGGAACCACAGTGCTGCTGGATGTCAGAAAGCCTTCATTCAGGGAACTGTCAGACCTGGCACCGTTTACAGGCAGCAGTGTCACAACAAAACCTGTGTGGAATCTTCCTGTATTTAGAAAACAGATTCCCAACCTGGAGTTGCTATACATCTCAGGCTTTACTCCTGGGCAGCAGTAATGTCAGTGAGGCACAGATCAACCTGCACTCAATCACAGGAGCGCAGTGCAACCCCACCTAGCCACACCAGAGCCATAGCTTTACCTGTGCCCTGTGGCAATCCACGCACATTTCCTCAGTAATCACTGAGGCACAGTAAGGAGTAGCAGAAGGGATGTTCCACCCACTCTTCGGCGCATCAAACTTTATTTGGTACTACAGCAATTGCGCAGGGGACACTCCTCAGCAGGCAGAGGCACAGCTTGCCTGCCACAGGGCAACGCGGGGTGGGTGCACTGCCAAGGAAAGGTGCTGCTTAGACATCGTGAGCTGGGCAGGCAGCACCACGAGCTGCAGGTCCACACCCAGCGGCCCCATTCAGACCCCACCGCACTCAGGATGAACCTTCTCCTCCCACAGACCCGAAGGCCAGGGAGGGCCTCGGCCTGTTGCAAAACGTATCCCTCTCCTTCCAGCCCACCTCAAACACAGCCCCGCAGCCTTCGAGCCCGCTGAGCCCCCGGGATCCGCTCCGCTGCCAGGCGCCTCATGGAAGGAACACCGACATCCATTTTGGGAGCGCGACAGCGCAGTCCTGCCGGCAAAGTTTAGGACCCTGTCCCAAGTTCAGGCGAAGAGCACGGTGAATGAAGCGAAGGCAATGGACGTAACGCAGACAAACGGATGGGCGAGGTGCAGAAGCCCGAACGTTACTGCACGAGGAATTTCCGAACCCGCCGCGCGGAGCGGGCACGCCGGGCCGGGGAGGGGACGGCAGGCCGAGGAGAGCGAGACCGCTTCATCCCGCACCGGCTCCCCGCGCAGCTCCGGGCAGGCCCGGCCCGCAGCCCCGCCGAGCCGAGCCCAAACGCCCGGCCCCAAGGCCAGGGCCGCGCCGGACCGGGGGCTGCGGCGGGTTGCCCACCTGCCCGCCCGCGGCGGCCGTCCGCTGCCCGGCTCCGGCGCCCGGGAGAGGAGGAGGAGGACGAGGAGGTGGCGGCGGCGATGGCCGCGGGGCGGATGGCGGAGTCGGTGCCGCCTCCGCCGCCCCCCTCCTCCACTCCATCCAGCCGCGGCGCAGCGGTGCCTCGGCAGGAGGGCGCCCGGGGGTCGGCGGAGTCCCTGCCCGGGGCCGCGCCGCGCCGGCGGGAGGGGGGAGAGCGGGGAGGAGGAGAAGCGGGACCAGAACCCGGACATCATGGCTGCGGCAGCCCCCTCCCCTCCGGCCGAGGCTCGGCTCCCCCGTCCCGCGCCCGCCCTACTCTCGCGGCGGAGGGGCGCGGGGCCGCCCGGCGGGCCCCGTTACCTGCTTCCCGGGGACGCTTCGGAGCCGCCTCCAACATCGGCAAACACTAAAGAGAACTGACCCCGCCGCCGCGGCGGCCGCCGCCGGCCCCAACCACTCCGCCCCCCCCCGGCGCTCCCGCCGCGGCCCCGCCGCGCCGCCGTCCCGCCGCCCTCCGCCCCGCGCCTGCCGTCGGCCTCGCCCGCCGCCCCGCCATCCCCCCTCCGGCCCCCGGCGCCCGCGGCGGGTTCCCGGCGCAGCTCCGCGGCCTCGCTCCCCCCCGCTCCCGCAGCACGAATGGCCCCGTCCGCATCCCTCCCCGGCCCGGCGAGGGCGCGCAGCGCCTCTAGCGGCAGCAGTACCGCGGACGCCGGTGCCGCCTGCCCGCTGCCCCCCTTCCTGCCGCGCCGCTGGGGCCGGTTACGTCGGGCCCTCCGCGGCGCCCCCGGGTAGGGACGAAGCGGAGCGGACTGGGCGCTGCCAGTACCGTGCAGGCGCGAAGCCCCAGCGGCCCGGCCACTGAGTCGGCGGCGGCCGCGGCACCGAGCGAGGAGCTCCGCTATCCGCGTGTGCTGAGGCCGGGCCGGCTCCTCGCGAGGCGGCCGTACGAGAGCGGCGTAAGCACAGAAAACGCGGCGCCCGCAAGTTCTCAGCGGGCGGACGGATGAGCCCGGTAGCGCTCCGGCGCTCGCCCTGCTGCGCCCGCCGTCCTTTTAACTTCACGGTTCTTTCAGTTTCGCGCTAGAGAAGAGCCCCCCCGGGAAGAATCAGCTTTTACTCCAGCTGCGCTGTCGTCCGTCTGAGCGGCAGCTGTCACACGCCGAGCTGCTAGTTTTTACCTCCTCCGAGAGCAGCCCGGCAGCACTTTACCTCTCCTTTCCTCCCGTTTTCCCCCGGCGGTAACCCGCCCCCTACCGACAGCCCGGCCCATGCCGACGCCGCTGCCTGCGCGCTAAGGCATGCAGGCAAACCTACGTGCGTGGCCAGGGGAACGAACGGCGTGAAGGGATACGGGGCGAGAGGAGAACGGCTTTTGTAATTCGGTTTTATTCATCTCGCTCTGCCTCCAGGCGCCTAACAGCCCTGCTTTCGGGCTCCTCGCTTCTCCCAGGCAGGAGTGGCGAGAGGAAAGCTGAATGTGATTAATACGACTGATGTCAGCATCTCAGTCCGTGCGGATTACGTGGTGTCCGATCAAACCACGGCTCCTTGCAGCAACACACACGGTGAAGAAGTGTGCAACTGCTGCAGCTGTTACGTATTGCCCTCGTGGAGCAGTAGCCACAGGCCCTGAGGCCCCAGGCAGCAGCAGTGGCAAAACCTCGTCTTCCCAGCCAGGAGCTGCCCAGGGAGGCTGCAAACCCCTTCAGGTTATCAACACTCAGCGCTGCTTTTCAAGGGCTTCCTTCCACCCAACAGCAATCCTACGGTTCTATTACCAAAGCATCGTCCCTAGTGCCATCTTTCAGGGCTTTGCTTGTCACTTACGCAATACAGGGCTGGGCAGGAAAAACAAAATGGAAAGCACACTGTAATGCCAGATTTAGGCTGAACCATTTCTCAGCAACAAAGCCTTCCTTTAAATTAACAATAAATAGAAAAATAAAAGTACAGAGGCACAGGTAAAATAAATTAATTTCTGACTATCTTGGAACATCAGATGCATCAAATATCATTTTTGAAACCAACAAATATCTGCTCATGATCAGAACAAAGCTGAAGTTTGCATTTCTTTCAGCATCTATGCTATTCCACGGAATTATTTTAAAACCTCGTCTTGAAACCAAGCAGGGAATTGGTGTGGCACGATGATGGATAGACCTTAACCAGTTTCCCATGTGCTGGGGGTATAATTGCACCCTAATAGTGCACCCCCAGATATATTGTATATGTTTGTATATTAGAAACAATTTATACATCAAGTACACATACTGATGCTTAGTGACAGGATGGTGTTATGAGTACCTAGGTGACAGGGAGGTTTTATTCACACCAACAGAACACTACTGTGACATAATTTAAATACACTTTTGGGAATGCAGCATTTGCTAAGACAGCTTTATACACACCCTTGATTCAGCTGGGGCAGCTTGTCATCTCCTTCCTTTCTCATCCTTCCATTTAGTTTTCTGACATTCCTTACCTTGTATTTCATGTAAGAATTGAGCTCAAGAATACAGTAGGATATAATTCCTTATGTACTCTTCTGCTGTAATATACTAAAGTGAAATAACGCAAATATTTTTTGTGAGGCTACTACAAAAGCTTTTGCACAAGCAAAGGTCATTTAGAAGCTGGATCATGACTATAGATTCTATAAAAGTTTGTTTGCTTTTACTTACAGCAATTTTAACTGACTGTTAGTTTGAAGAACCCTATCGTACTGTATCTAAGCTTTCAGCAGTCAGTGCGTTTCCAGCAAGCTCCCAGCATCTCTGGTCTGTGCTATTAATATTCAACATTTGTATGATAACGTCATACAGGTAAAAACTTAGTTTTAAAATGTTGCATTTTTTAAAAACAAACTCAGATGAATCTCATATCTTAATACATTCTGTGTCAAAAATAGTATAAATCTGAAAGAAAACTGTATACAAATAAAAAAAGCATGTTTTATCCAAAAACTTACCAGGAGTCATTATTTAAATTTTCTGTACCTTTATGATTTTTTTCTTCTACCGTAAGATACATGATAAAAGCCAGCCAGTACCCCTAGTAAGAACAACTTAACAGAATCATTAAAAAAAATCCTGATTTTTAACAGTAAGAGGTGCATGGTTCATGCATACATCCACTTTACTTCATTTGTACACAATGAGAGTGCTGTGACTTGCCCAACATTTTGTCATCAACAAATGTGTTTTTATTCCTCAACAGATCCCATGATGTGCTCCAAAAAGCCCACCACACAGTGATGTATTTAACATGAAAGATGGACAGAACTACAGAAGCAGGTGCATGCTTTCAACCTATACATCAGAGCAGAAGAACTGGTTGGAAGGGAGCTCTGGATGTCATCTGCTCTACAGCCTCTCAACTCCTTCGAAGTAGGGCCGATGTTAAAGTTGGATGTGGCTTTGAATCCAGCAGGTTACTCAGGGCCTCGCTCAGTTTAGTTCTGAAAACATTTGAGGATGGAAATTTTACAGCTCCCCTTGCAAACCTTTTCAGGCTTTGATAAAATGTTTATTTTTAGTCCTACTTTTAAAATGTACATTAATGAACAATGTTACACAAGTGCCTAAAACCAATATTACCTTGTGTAGGACACAGAATGACAGATATGGACAAACCATGATACAACTGAAAAATTTACAAATATGATACAGAGCTTTCTCAGCTAATGGCAACTGTTCTTCATTTTCCAGTAAAGACTTGTGAGCAGCAAACTTTTAACCACTCACACATCATCTCTCATGATTCACATCTAAAATGTGAATTCCCTACAGCAGATGAATCACACAATCACTTCCAGAATCAAAATGAATTAGAACTTGTGCTTGTCATTATATATTCAATGCTCTTCATCACTTCCAGTTAATTGCACAAGTCTGAGGTCCTCCATTCTTTTAAAAATATCGTTATTCAATAACACACCACCAAAGTGAATCCAAACAAATCTGACTCTGCAACCACCAGCTTGCATCTAGTTTTCTCCACGTGAAGGTATGATAGGCAGTGCTTCATTACTTGGCCACTGACCCAAATCCAGACTGCTTTGCAGGTAGAATTGCATTTCCCTGAAATTATTTGTTTGCATTGTACTCATACATCAGTGCTGGAAATAATCAAGCCCTGCCTAAATAAATGCTTTGCCCTTTTAATAATACTAGTGAAAATTAAAAAAATTATACTGGCAAATTATTTTATAGTACATAGTAGTAATTGCACTCATACATTAAGAAAACTACACAGTATTAATTATTCTAGCTCACGTATCCAAAACTGCAATAAAGCCAGGCCTAAACCTCTACTTTGAATTTACACATTTAATTTGTTTTGGGTTATAAAGACATGACTGGCTTTGTGTCAGCTATTTGCATCATCACACATCTTCCTAATTTATTTTCTACACAAGGAACTGTAAGAACTTCATGTACAGTCATCCCACCTTCTTATAACTGGAGAGAATGTTATGCATATTCATGCACATCTAGTTATTAGGCAGGGTAACTGTATGAACTTGTGTGCGTGTATTCAGTTACTGCAGACAAGTTCACCATCTATACTGAACACAGAAAACTTCTCATATTTCTAACATTTTCCTCACATTCACAAAAAACTAGCTTTGGATTATCTCTCTGAAACGCAGACCATAATGTTTTAGGAGTAAAAGAAAAAGCTAATTCAGGTTAATCAGTGCCTCAAATCTCCTGACTGCAGGCAGTGAAGACAGATGTAACTACATCTTGATGAATTACTGAGAATAATATAAGAATTACTAACCTAGAGATCATAGTGTGTCTGCTTCTGAATTAGGAGGGTCTGTTACTTATTATGTTGCCTTTACTCATAAGAAAAGTATGGGAAAGTCAAAGTGTAATCACAAGCCGAAGCAGCAATAGATTCTGTAATTAAAAAATAAATTGCTGTTCACAAGATTTTTTTTTTCCCCTTCCCTTTACTGATAGCATTCTGACTATGTAAAGAGGCCTTTGAACAAGTCCTGACGTGGTGCTGTTTTCACTGATGGTGTTGCAAGACAGCATCGCGCCCATCTTGAAGTGCTTTGGTTTCTAATTATTGCCTCATTGCAGACAGATCACAGCAGCACACTTCAAACACATACAAAGCCACACTCCCAAGAGCAGAGCTCTGTCTGCACACCAGGGTCCATACTAAGAACACTGGCCATGCTGGTGAGAGGGTGCACCTAACCATAACTATACCTACTACATTTTTCAAATCAAAGACTTCCATAGACTAAGTCACCAAAAAGAAGAAGGAATCTGAGCTTTTAAAATCTTTCAGTTCAGGCCAGTGTTGCACATCAAAATTAAATTTTACTCATAGCCAAGTATGTTTTTGTACTGTAATAAGTTGACCTGAAGTAGATTTAAGAGATCACAACTAGGCTGAACATAAGCAAATCAGTAGAAAGGTGCTTTCCATAATGCACAGCGTGTTTGTTTTTCAATCCAGCTATGCAAGGTAAACTAATAAAAAACACGCTGTGCACTACATTAGGAATCTTAACTACCTTGCTGTCGTATGGATTATACAACTGACAAAGCCTAGTCTTCCTAAAATACTCCTTTTATTGCAGGACAGTGAATCCACTCTGCAACAAGTTGAAAAGGAATTATATTTTCCAGTGACATTAAACCATTCACTGGAAAAAAAAAAAGAAAAAAGACGTAAGGCAATTGGGCAAGGTTATAAAATTATACAGTAATTCAAAGCTATGTCAGATGAGTAAGGCTCTAAATGACTGTTTTCTTGGAACAAGGACTATCTTAGTCATACATGAATTCACACAACAAGAAAAAGAAATCCTCTGTACACAACATTATGTGGACTTTTCATATAGGAAAAAGCTTTTTATACTCCCAGAAATAAAATAAATAAATTAAAAGTTACAAGTATTGTAACCAGAAATCAGTAACGATATACAAGCTTTATCACAATCAATAGGACATTAAAGCAAAGTTATTGGCTACATATGCTCATAAGCTTACAGTGAACTCTTAAATGGAAGCACCAAAAGCAAGGACAATTGGCAGCACTGCAACTCAAATGATATCCTGTTTGAAGAGAATTATTGATTCTGTGACTTATGCCTTTCATTTTTTTCATAACTAAACAGTATCACGTCAATTAGAAATATAGAACCTATGCATTTTTTACACACATCAAATGTGACTTAACTACCCAATTCCACCTACCAAGTAACCATTTTTAGATGAGTTTACCATGCAAGTAGTTTGCCACATATTGTGTGTGTTAGAGCAACTAGCATTGGAACTTTTCCAGGGGACAAGGGAGAATATCATAACAATGTCTTTTGAAAATAAGAATTATTTGTTAGATGAAGTCTTTTGGACTTCAAAGCATTCCTTAGCATGACTTTCTAATCTTGTCAAAATTAAGTTTACTATCCTTAGTAAAGGTTTTTCATGTCTGCTAAGAAAATTTAAAAACTACACATCCATAAAAAGCTTATCCTGCACTGTCACCAAATCATCAGTTTGCAACTACGTGCTGTCAGGGTAATGGCAATATGGGCTAAAGGAGTTTCAAAATATTTTAAGAAAGAACACAAATGTGTTAATTGTACGGCTCTTCTAAAATGTTGCTTTACAGCACTCAGTTGAGCCAGGTCTTTCTCATCCATTACACATACACACACTTCTTTTTTTTTTAAACCATTTGTGATATTTGACAATTTAAGCAAGAATAAACCCCACTTAAATTGTGGAGCTGTGTGTATTTAACAAAGCACTACCAATCTACATGAACAGCAATTTAAAATGCTTGAAAAAGGAGTACCCTATGACAGATATACCTATTTTTCAGTTTCTCTGGAAGTTTAAACAAATGCAGTGTCTACTTCACCTTCAGAGTTCAGCAAAACATCCCCACCTCTGAAAATGTTTTTATCCTTCAAAGCTACATTAAGACAAAACAATCTACAATGCACTGTACAGACAGAAGAACACCACCTCAACATTCTCCAAACAGTTTTTTCACTACGAATACAGCTCTCTTTGAAACTAGTTACATTATTGTTTTTACATATACATTTGTTAAAAGAAAAAATAAAAACAAACGATATCCTTGACAGTGAAATTCAGGCTGGACAGGAGACAGCCCTTAAAGTTTCAACTTCAAGACCTAAACAGGCAAGTTCTCACTTCCTTTTCCTCAAGTTCTTTTTAATTCTTTTTTATCTTTACCTTCAAGAACACAAAGAACGAACATGTAGAAGCACTTTTAAAGAAAATGAATAGCTAAAAATAAATATGGTAAAATATAGCATATGTACCAAGATGGATATACACTGATCTCAATCCAGATTAACGCGTGACCAAAGCAAGATTTGTTAAGCATCTTTAACATTTACCCAGACATAAAACTACTGTAGAGATCAAAAACAAGAAGCCAAGTTCCAGCATAAACCCAGCAGCAAGATTCCTTTCCAGAGCCTAAATCTAGCAACAGTGTTTTGTAAATAAGAAAAAAATTAGGAGTTTGTCACAACGTGTATTTACCTAACAGTAAAACTCAAAATCAGGCAGGTTTTATAATGACTTCCTTGTGCATTTCAAGGCAGCTCTCTTACCATAAAACAGTACAGCTTATACAAGATTACCAGAA
Source organism: Chrysolophus pictus (assembly GCA_037305975.1). Lineage (NCBI taxonomy): Eukaryota > Metazoa > Chordata > Aves > Galliformes > Phasianidae > Chrysolophus > Chrysolophus pictus. The sequence continues at coordinate 64,602,820 of CM074577.1, forward strand.
ATCTTCCCATTTATTTACTTTGATTTACTCCATATAGAATCCTAAGACATTAAACCCTGAGGGGTTCAGCAGTGCTTCAGGCTGGGCTGGCTGGCACAAAACAACTCTTGTCGTACTTAACTAAGGAACATCCAATACTGGATAAAAAGTTTACATTAATTTATGCTTCAGAATTTTTAGGAAGATTAAATCATTCAGTACGACGTAAAGCTTTCTACAGTCTCTGATATAAGGAAATTCGCCTTCCAAATAAAACACCAATTCACATCACGTACAAGTAGTAAATCTTTAAAATGTTGTTAGCTTTTACAAAATGCTGAAATGAGTTTAAGAAAAATTACCAAGCAGCAGAGATGTAGATAATATAAACATACATGACATCTACATCAGTGTAAAGACTACTAAAAGAAGTATTTGTATGTTTTAAAAAAAAAGGTTCAAAGCTTTTCTATATAACATTCCATTGCAACACCTGGGATATAATGAAGACACAAGTGATGCAATTTTATCTATTCCTGTAGACTAAATAAAGGAAGATAAAGGACTTCCAGAATTACAAAAACACATAGTAAAGCATCACATTATATCTACTTTTCATCTGCAAAAGTTCAGAATCTCTTGTCTGGCAAAGTATGAAGTCTATTTGGCTGAGAGTTTATTAGGATTTCTGGAGTAACTTGTAAAGGTACAGAGGAAGCCATTAGTTCCATTTGTAGAGAAGGCTACCCACCCTTTGAGTTGCAGTTTGATTGGGGGCCAGGTTTTTTCTTTATTTAGCACGTTCTGGCAAACTGATACAAGTTTTCCAATACTATTTTTTTAGATCTTGATAAAAAATTAAAAAATTCTGGCCTTTCCATCAGTTGCATGATTGTCACAGCTGCCTTTGCATTTGCCCTTATCCCCCTTTCTTCAAGAGATTCATAATGTAAAACATGCAGCTTGGTGCAATTACTGCTACCCTCTCCAAAAAACGTTCCTACGCTACCATCAGCCACCACCAATATTCTAAGAATCACAGAAATCTATCAAAACTCATCTTCAAACTCTCATTAATCCCTCTTTATGAGCACAGCTTATCTCCATATGGCATCACTTGTCAGTCAACACAATTCACAGGACTATTTGGAAAAACACTCACAACACAGGATTGTCCAGCCTATTAAGGAGACCAAAGTTATCCATTACCTCAGCATGATGCTTAAAATGGAAATTGCTGCTTGGGGCACACAGTAATGCACAGATGCATAAAAGACTGAAAAGAGCACTAAACTCTGGGTGATATACAGCACATCAGCGCAGGCTGATGCCCCCAATTTCTTCTTCCCCTGAAAGTTCAAATACTGTTGCAAACCAAGACTTGAGGCTAGATATATCTAAATCATTATCCAGAGGAGTATTTTTACAGGTATTTGCAACTTGTTTGCCTAGTGATACATACTTCCAATATTCCTACTTTTTAAGTACTAACCTTCAATAAATTGTCTACATTCAATTTTAAAAAGTATACTTCATCTCATACACATGAAACACAGCTACCAATATTTTTTGTAGACATATGAACGGTTTAGAGAATAAGAGAGAAGACTGATCCTCTGCAACGAATTCAATGTCAGTCAGAATGACAGCTGCCATTCTTTACTGACTCAGTATAGATATCAAAACCATCACATTTAATCTGCCTTTTCAAAAAGACCTTCAGAGAAAGGGGTGAGATGACAAGCGGCGTGGATTTCTCTTGAAAACCTCCAATCTCAGTGATAGAGCCCAGTCTGTCAGGAAAAAATTGGCAAGCTGCTAACCATGAAGTACCGCGTCCCACTCTGGGTTCCTCAGTTCAAGAAAGAAAGGAAACTTCTACAAAGTCCAGTGGAGGGCTACAGAGATGATTAGGGGCCTGCAGCACCTCCTTTATGAGGAAAGACCAAGAGACCTGGGACTGCTCAGCCTGGAGAATAGAAGACTGGGAGGGAGGAGGGGAGGATCTTATGTATGCTTATACATACCTGAAAGGAGGGATCAAATGGATAGGGCCAGGCTCTTGTCACTGAGCATTGCTGAAAAGAGGCATCAAGCACAAACTGAAACATAAGAAGTTCTACGCAAACGTGGAAAAAAAAAACCAACCGTACTTTGAGAGTGACAGAGCATTTGGAACAGGCTGCCCAGAGAGGCTGTGGAGTCTCCTCTTCTAGAGATATTCAAAACCTGCCTGGATGATTTTCTGTATAACCTAGTCTAGGGAACCTGCTTCAGGGAGTTGGACTGGTTGATTTCCAGAGGTCCTTTCCCAACTCTACAATTCTGTGATCCTGTTAATAATGCACCACAGCAGTAGCTATTTCAGTCCTTTTATCCAGTTGCTCTACCTAAGCAATGACAAGCTGAAAACAATGATGCACTCTCTTTCTAAAAACTATGTCTGAAATAATAGAAATAATAGAAGTGCAAAGATGCAAATCACAGATCAAGGGATGAGACAATCACAAGACAAAACATGAGCTTTCAAGCATTTTGAAATAGATCTGCAGCAGACTACAAAGCAAATTTAAGAACAACAAAAAAAACAATACACAAAAACATCCACATCAATAAGTGCTTGCAGCCTCAATATTTAAAAATAATTCTTAAAAGAGAGGGGGGGGAGCAGAGGGACACAAAATAGTAGTCCTGGGCACAGATACTTGAAGCATCTAAACAGAGATGTAATAGACTACCTGAAGGCTTTGGACCATTAGGATTTTTACTAGAAAACAGAGCTGAAACATACAGAAAGAATATTTTCCACCACAGATGCCCATAGGCAGACCAGACTTCCAGAATTCTCACTGTATATAACTCAGTTCCTGTAAAACAATGTTTCTAGTACTTTACAATATACAGAAAATCCTAAATATATGAATCAAGTTTCAGCCATCATCTACCAATTCCCAGCTGCTCAATCCTTTCACCTTCTTGTACAAGCTTCAAAACTCTTGATCATGGATCCATGATATGGATCATGGACTCAGTTTGCTAACGGAGAAGAAAAATTTTCACGTTTTCTTCTTGGCTCATTTCCCACTTGTTTAACATACCAAATCATCTCAGTGCAGACTGGGACAAAGCTAGATGCAAGGCCGAATGTGAAGCATGAGGTTGGTAAGAGGTGAACAAGTTCTTCCTTTCGAGTGACAGTTAATTAGAATACTAAATAGCTGGAAACCTGCTCTGTTCATCTCATCTCAAAAGATGTAACACTGTGCACTGGAGGACTGCACGAGCACTGTCCAGATCATATTGTAGTTCTGGGAAAAGGCCCAGAATATTCATCTGAAAAGATTTAATCTTGATCTTCTTGGCAGAATCCACTCAGAAGTGCTCAAACAGAGTATGTTCCTCTACTGCTGAAAACAAGACAGGAGTTTAAAGGTCTTATTGTGGAGATTCTAAATACCAGAAAACAGAACAGTACAAGGGACGTTAGTATTTTCTTTTTTTAAGTAGTTAGAAAAAATACGGCAAGGGAATAAAATAACCCTCATTGTGATATCACAGTAAAAATAAACAGCAGTAGCTAAATATTTTCAAATTTGTATTTCTGAGTTATGTTTTAATACAGTAAAAGAAAGGATTGGGTTTTTTTACTCCTCAAGTTATTTTAAGGCATTTATGATCCTGATGGTCTGCAAAGTTTCTAGAGGTCCTGGAAACAACAGGCCAACAAGTACTTGCGTTACAAATGAAATCCCAAATGAACCTTCTCAGTCTCCTGTGCAGCTGCAGCTGAAAATGGAATATTACACGGTCATTTAGTTTTCTTTATTCAGTTCAACACTCAGCTATTCAGCTGTCTTTTTAGAATGATTGGTATTCATGAGGCTTCATTCTAAGTGTACAGCACAACATAATGCTGAACTCTTTATCAAGGAGGCAAAAACTACAGCAGCTTTCCCCAACAAAGGTAGATAATATGCAACTCCACTATCACAAAGTAACAAGACATATTTAAAAAATATGAGTGCCACAGGTGGCTTTTTCCTTAAAAAAAAAAAAAAACAAAAAAAACTATTAGTTTTAACAAATGTCTACATTAACAACAACAAAAGCAAAAACCTCATCAAAAAGTCTTAATATTCATTATATATAAATTTTTCATGGGAAGTGTTTGTCTAATCTGCCCTTTAAAAATTACTAACATGTAGATCTTATGGTTTTCTTAGTCCTCACCTTTAAAACCTTAGATGTTGTGTCTTGCTTTTTCCAAAACAGAAGCCAGACTGAAAGCAACTGTAAGTTTCATTGAACAATGCTGACGTATGCTAATCAAGTAACAGAAAATCTCTTTCCCCTAAATGTAAACAAACATCTGAAACTCCCACTGCCCATTGATATACAAAGCATTTGTCAAACAATGAAGAACAACAGCATGGAACTATTTAAAAATCTATGAAAAATGAAAGGTAATCTCAGAGCTCTTTTATTTATTATATCTTAAGTCTTTGTTTTGTTTTCTAAAGATATAATTTTCTTCAGCTTTGCAACAGATGTTGTCTGGAGGAAAGAGGAGACACTTCAGTACTACAGAAATCCCTTCCTGGATATCCATCACAGCTTTTAGGAAGTACGGACAGTTTTGTCTCAAGAGCAGCTGAATGTAATGAACAATGCTCCTGCACTCCACCATGAAAAGGTCCACACGTACTTACATTCAAGGGTTGTAATCTATTTTAAAACAAGAATTTATTGTGTTATAGTATAAAGACACTAAACACAAAAACAAAGTGTTTAACAACATTAACATTGACACAAAATAAAAGCAAGATCATTTCAAGCCAATTCTGTAACCATTTCATGTGAGAAACTCCAAGCAAAAGAAAGTTACATACACAGGCTCACCCTACGGAAAGGATGGCACCACCTTCATCTAATTTAAACCCCCTTTCAGGGCACCATAGTATTGTCAGAATAGTTGCATTAATTTGAGGGCTCAAGTGGTATGTAAGCCTTGTCCTTGCCCTCTATATATAGGAGAACTTACCAATAAATCTACAAGAGAACCAATGAATGCATTTCTACTGTAAACTAGAAGACTTGAGGTAAATTCTAATCTACCTTGGATTTCTTTTTCTCTTATTACAGAGGATTTCACTGAAGAGCAGCATAAATTTAGTTAACTTCATTGTAGTCCATGTGATAGCATAGATCAAAAAAACATAATGCTTTGCATTACATCACACAACTCCAACAAAATACATACAGTATGTCATAAAGCTTCTTTGAAATCATGTATTGTAGAATGGCAATCCAACATATGAAAAGATTTAAGTATATGAGAAGATGCACTTTAACCATTTCTTCAGACACACTACCTTGTATCAAAATAAGGTCTCTTCACTGTGGACTATCTGAAAGGATCCGTTATGTGAACCAGCTGTATGAAAACACATGAATTGCTCAAAGATGTCACAATCCTTTCAATCAATAATAGAGAGCAGTTAACAAGAATATACAGATTAAATATTCAGATCACTGCTCGTTCATATGAAACATTTCCAAAAATAATAGATTTGATTAACTTAAAGCAATAAAATTTATCTAAATAAAAAGTCAGGAGCACAACTACTTCATTTGCTTAAAATGATTATTTTTGGCTCTTAAAAGAATCTGAATTCTAGATTTTAAAGGCTCTTTGTGAAAGTATATATATACATCAAATTTATATCCAAAACTAGATTTTACCATTGCGTTTTAAAGGCCAAGAGATATTTTCAATACAGTAGAAAAAATAGCAGTTCCTGAAGTACATTGTAGCCTCACTTTACTGACAATATCAATAATTGCTGTACAAAATACTTCTCCAAAGCAAATCCATTTGAACTCTATCCACCCTGAGTTATGCTTCTGTGATTTTTAAAAATGTTTTAAACATCAGATAACAGAGAAGTATGTACAAGACTATAAAATTTGTCAGTTATTATACAGCAGTTAAAAAATTCAGTACTATCAGCCAATTTTGTTTTTTTAGTTATTCAGTCTGGGTTGTGTCACTGTTGATTTTCTGTTTTTTTTTTTAATCAAGTAGTCACTTCATCTAAACATTCACATATTGACCACTTGATTCTTTACTTTTGAGTGCAACAGTAAGGCAACAGTAAAAAAAAAAAGTCATAGAAATTTTGCATACGTGTAAAGGTATTAAGTTTATAAAAGTGCTTCCTAAAAAGATAACCTAATTGCAGTATCAAAATATTACAGAGTGGTGAGAACAACTACCTATTATTTCAATAAAATGTTGCTCCATAGAAAATACATCAGTCTGGTTTTAGGCTTTTTCATCTTTTTTTTTTGGGGGGGGGGGGGGGGAGGGAGGGGGAGAGGGGTGAAGTAAAAGCCTGGAGGAAAAACAAAACAAAGAAAACATAATGGTTGTGAGGGACAAACAAGTTAAGAAAATATACTTTAGTCTAAACTTAAATAAGAAGGTCCACACTTTTTTGTCAAAACATTAAGCCTCTGTCAAAAATGTATTTTTTTTTTCTTTTTATAGTACAGGATTAAAAGACAAGATGATGCTTACAAGGTAAAGAAATAATTTACATGAAAATAACTTCAGACTTTTCAGCTTTTCAATCAAAATATTTCGTAACATTCAAACATGACATACAACAACAAAAGAAACAGTGAATGCAAACAAAAATGTTATATGATTTCTTTCAAACACATAAATAAATGAAATATTGGTGTAGGCAGTAGGGCTCATGCTGATGGCTAGCAGGAAATAACAGTGTGCAATCTATTTGGAAAAAGCTCTAAAGTACAAATTACAAGCCCAATTATGGACTGCAGCAAGTTCAGTTATATCACTGCCATCCTCTCTTATCTCCAAAATAAATTCTTGATTAAATCATTCATACCCTAAATTACTCATACCTTTGCTTCAGAGATATGAATAACTATATACAAAAAGTAGTTTTATTTCACCATAGGGATAACATTGTACCTCCCTGCCAACGTCACTTGAAAAACCTTCCACGTCAAAACAATTTGACAGCAGACAAACAATTTAATAAATATGCAATGATCTTATTACAGTCCTTCAGCTAAGCATGTTAACTCATGCTGCTAGTTTTGTGATCACAGTGCATAGAATCCAAATACAAAAGAATGGGGTGGCTTTTAAGGTACAGGTAGATCCCTTGCTTATAATTCAAATATCTGAAACTTTCCCAAGCTCTATTATGTATCAATCTTTTTGTGGCAGGAGCAAAACCTTTCCCTGGTACAATGTCCATTGCCGGCAATGGATGCACCAAAACCGCAAAGGAGTTCAGTGTTATTGCACAATACATGAAGACCTGGAATTCTTCCAAAAGCTTAAAATAAAAATAATGGAATTATTCTGACATTTCTGGACACCTGCATTAATACTGTATGACTAATAAAAGCATGTCAGTTGCATGGACTGAACCAGCGATCAACATGCGCCCAGAATGCACACTAGTAAAAATGCAGTCAAAGGAAGTAGTCTTCTTTGCCTATAGGTCACTTCCAGTCAAAGGTTAAAGTTCAAAGACTGAATGATCAAAGTGCTCGTTTTCTCAGTAGGACTATCTTCTGCTACGAGGATCACAAAATGGTGGCATCAACATGTGTCATCTTTAAAATAAGATAAAAAAAAGAGAATGTTTATATATTTGCCGTAAATACCAAGTCTGAATTACCAAGGAGATGTATGCATAAGCAATTCCTGGCATAGAAATTAAGACGCAGTGAAAACACACCAAATGAATAAGTTCACAATTTTGTTCAATAATGACTCAAGAAAAAGAGATGAGAGTATAAAATATAAAATTTCCAAACTACTATCCACACATTAAGTGTATTAGTATTGGCAAGCAGTCAATTAAAAGGACAATAATTAGTACATTCAATATTTAGAAAGTCAAACACAAGGAAAAGGAAATACCAAATATGCTTAACATTTTGCCCTCCTTGAAGTAAAAGCAGTTCTACATCCATTTATGAAACTGAGAAATCCTTTCAAAAGGAATTGGTAAGTGTCAGCAGAGTTGGTTTATTCAGATGCCTCCCATCTTAACACTTTTTTATGTTTCTCAAGAATCAACACAAAATATAGCTGATCGAACCACGCAAAAGCAATAGATCACTCCTGTAACACTAAAACTTTAAGTGTGAAAATATTTATATTCACTGAATTTTAAGTGCTGTCACTGGACCTATTAAAAAAGAGAATACTTCACCAGACGTTTCTGCACTACACTTTTAAATATTAAATATAAATATTTGCCTGAGGAAACTTACCCATTAAAACCTTTCATTCCACATATCAACATGTAGAATATTTGCAACTGGTTACAGGAGATATTAAGCTTGTAAACAGAAAGCAAACTTACTGTCCAGTCATTAATGCATTATCTTGTAATCTCACATACACAGAAAAGGTAGCCATACAAACAGCATACTTTACTAAATCCATGTACAGTAAAAACAGAAGTAGCAGCAAACAGTTCTACATTCTCACTGGGAAAGCACTACGTCCTCAATACTATTACATATGAGGAAAAAAAGAAAAGAGCCTTTGTTTTATTAAGAGGGCAAGGAACAAAAAAGTTGTACGTGTAAGGAAAAAAATGGGTAAGAATGCAAGAGATAGAAGAGGTGTTTAAACAGCATACTAAAAGTTTAGAAGTATCAGGGAAAACACCTCCTAAAAAAAATAAAATCAAAAGCCAAAAGCAGTAAGGAAGTGCTGGCTGAAAACAATCACCACTGCCACATACTTTTTCCCCCCATAAAATTCTACTTCTTAACAACACAAAAGAATAGACACCAGCTTTATGAAACCAATTTCAGCCTAACTTGGCTAAGAAAACCTTATGTGGAAGATCCTCCTTTGTCTTTGACACAGCACAAACAACTCTGAGAAAGTCAACGTGAAATTCAGTGTATAGTTGAAGGAGATGTTGAGTATGGTAGATAACCTAGAATTTTTTTTAGTTGTTAAAGAGATCATTAGTAAGACGAAGCAGGTTTTAAAAGAGGGCCTTTGAGAATACTGAGTTTGTAACAAATAAGAATCTATAACTGTTTATGGAATAAGTTGCTTTGTTGAGTCAGGGACGAAATGACAATTTTTATCTAACAGACATCAGCAGATTTTACTTTTTTAATTTAAGAATTTAAGAGGATTGGAAGCACAATAATATTTTAATTATGATCTCCTTTGTAATTAGTAGCTAAAAAGGAAGTAAAAACAAATGAAAATATTATGAAGCAAAATAATAAGTTATTTAAATGAACTGACTTGTTTTCTCATCTCTTTGGTTGCTTTTCCAGGTTACTCTAACTTAGCAGGTTCTCTGACTTTCAGAAAACAACTACTGAATAACTACTTTGAAGTAACTAAATGATTTGTTCAACAGAATACAAGCAGCTTGATTTTCTTTCTGGGTCACAATTATATAGTAACTTTCAGAGTCAAATAGCCACATTTTTTTTCCATGCTTACTTGATCTTTTGCTTACTTCACTCAAATTTCATGAATAAGAAACAAAAGTAGTATCTGTTCTACTTGAGAGAACTCCAATTCCCAAACAAAAGGAGATGGCCGTAGTACCAATGCAAAGTAAACAGGACTTATTTTAACTATAACATAAAGCCAAATAAATGAAACTTAATTTCATTTCTCTTTAGAATTAATTAGCAAGTAAAAACAAAATTAAGATAGTAAATACAAAAATTTCCAAAATTGCCAATAAAGAGAAAGCAAACTCAAAATAATTAAGCAGTAAAGACACTGCAAGAGTGAAAAACAAAAAAAGAAGAGAAAGTGAATACTGAATAATCTAGCGAAGATGAAAAATCCAGCCTATTATCCTTGCAGAGAAAGAGTGTAATTATTATTGCAGTCAATTTCATAAACAGCATTATTTACAACCATATGATCAGCAGTCTTAAGTTTCTTAAATACTTAAACACCCTACGACATACAGCACTGGCCTCACTGTGATTGAAATCAACTTGTTTTAGACTATCACGAGTAACACAGTTTCATTTTGTTCCACTTCCATTTATCAAAAAACCAGGGGCATCAGCAAGTATTATAAACTCAAATATTTATTGTTAAGGTACGTCTGGGTTTTTGAGCATTTACGCACAAAAGCAGCATCGTGTCTCCAGTCCTGCTATCTCAAACTACCTGACCTCACTTCACATACAAAACAGAACATTCCGTGGGGTGGGGAGACAGCAGAAAAATGGATGTCTTATGATGGATGCTTCAGTTAAAGGTAAGACCAGCTCCTCCCTGCATCATCTAAGCATACACCATTTTCTGCTCTTTCCCAATGACTATTTGGTAGCATCTTCCCAGCGAAAGCCAAGAACATACTGGCCAACAAGACAAAAGGAAAGCATAGCCTCTGTCCCTCCCATCCTGCCTTACTTTCTTTTCTGGAGCAGACACAACTAGCACATACAGCCAAACCTAGCTCTGGGGAGAAGATGACAAATGCTAAAGCAGAAGAAAGAAACCACACAGCATAAACTCAGATAGAGAGCAGATGGCAAGGAAAAAAACAAGAAAACAACACTAGCACTACAGACACTGTAATATAAAAAGCAATTCTAGTACATCAATATTTATCATGTACATGTAAAATCTTATTACTACACTTCTAACTATAAGTTCCTAAGAGTCTTTAAAGTCACCCAACTGTCTACACAGAAAATTCTGACAGATAGCAGAATTAACTGAAAATGTGTGGTTGTTAGAAACATGTAAATGTATTTCTACTGCAGTGAAAGCCTTAAAAGCGTTACTGGCAATAAGAGAAAAAAAGAACTACACTTACTTTAATTAAGGATTTTCTACACCTAAAACTTAAGACCTGTCATGGATTGAGACAATTTACAAGAACTATTATTCAAATTTAGCCCAACAATTTAAAACATATGAATCTGTGCTGTTTAAATTTCAGTTGGGAATTATTAAAATAAGATACACAGAAATTCACAGAATTCACATCAAGGATCCAAGAAACGGGATTTCGTAAACTTTTGGAATTAATGAGTTTAAGACTTTCAATACATTTATCCTTCATTCCCACATTTGAATTGTCTTCAAAATTCCTGGTCCTAGTGAAATACTTACCATGATACCACCATTTTGTTTTCTTTGGATTCTTGTTACATGTTCTTACATAAAATGAGTTATCTGGAGGTCGCCTCTGCAACAGAAGAAAAGACCTACAAATAATCAAACAATCCCCGCATAATAAATACATGAACTATTTAAGAAGTTCATGAAAGGTTATATGAATATAGTGAAAGTAAGGCAGCAAACAGGGATAGTCATCTTGCAAGAAAAACCTAGGTAATGGCTTTTACTGCAGATAATCCAAGCAAAGATCCCACGATAAATTCCAAATAGCCTAGAGAAAGTTGGGGAAGGAATATGTGGGTATTAGGAAGAATAAGTAAAGAGGAGAACCCATGAAAAAGGAACAGCTTTTGATTAAAAAAAATAAAAGAGAAATTCCTTTCTAGTTTTTTATATAATTGTTATATATTAGATCCGGTTCACACCCATAAATCCCAGCTTAGAATGGGTAAAACATGATCTTTGGTTCATTTGGTTTCGCTGGGCAAACTCAGAGGCAGAGGATATAACAAAGCAATTTGAGAGGTATTTTCCTACCAAAATCACATGACTAGGACCAACTGGGATATGTTGAATATGCATGCTGGGAAAGCACATATCTGCCCCTGCACTTGGCATTGGTAAGGCCTCCCCTCGAGTACTGTGTTCAGTTTGGGGCACCTCAGTACAGAAAGGACATTGAGGCGCTGGAGCAGGTCCAAAGAAAGGCAACAAGGCTTGTGAAGGGCTTGGAGAATACGCCCTATGAGGACAGACTGAAGGAACTGAGGCTGTTTAGTCTGGGGAAAAGGAGGCTGAGGGGAGACCTTATTGCTCTCTTCCAGTATCTGAAAGGTGCTGACAGTGAGAGCGGGGTTGGTCTCTTCTCACTGGTGACAGGTGACAGGATGAGGGGAAGTGTCCTCAAGTTGCATCAGGGTACGTTTAAGTTGGATATCAGGAAACACCTCTTTACAGAAAGAGTTGTTAAGCACTGGAATAGGCTCCCCAGGGAGGTGGTTGATTCACCATCCCTGGATGTGTTTAAAAACCATTTGGACATGGTGCTCAGGGACGTGATTTAGCACAGGGTTGTTAGTTAGGGTAGTACGGTTGGACTCGATGATCTTTAAAGTCTTTTCCAACCTGAGTGATTCTATGATTCTATATGTACAAGCTCTGACCAAATCAACCTCTACAGAAATTCCACTCCAAAACTAACAGTCAAAAGTAAAAGAGCAACCTCTTTTCTTGTAAAAGTCACTCATTTATGACCAAAAAGCAGCTTAGGATCATTTACTTTTCTGAAATAAAAGTGATCAAGGTCAATAAAATAGTACAACTTAGACATCTGTAAAAAAGACATTTCGTCAGTTGTTTTGAGTTGCCTTTAGAGACAAACAATTTTAATAGAATTGCAAGAATTTAACTTTACGTGTTAATATAATGTAATGAGTTGGTACAAGTAGAAGCATGCTATTCACGCTTCTTCTCCAACAAAGCCATACAAACAGATTACCATAAAACAAAGTTACAAAGTACTTACTGTACTATTTAGTTTGCAGTTCTAGCTTAATACTTTTAAATAACAGAAATCCAGATGTAGCAAGTTTGCCTATTTTAGAATTTCAGAAACAAAAAAATCTTACTTCACAAAGCAGAAAACTAGTAATTTTCACTTATTCTACTCCAATGGTGCTTAAATCAGCAGGTGGTGGCAACCCTGCCCATCGCAAGCTGACTGGAACTACATGATCTTTTAGGTCCCTTCCAACCCAAGACAGTGACTCCATGACAAAAAAACCTCATACCTTTTCTTTGCAGCTGGAAAGCATGCTAATAATGCTAAGACAAACAGATTGCACTGAGAGAGCTGGAGACCAGTCTTCTGTTAGAATGGACAAACAGATATGACCATTGCTATAAACATGTGGATGAACAGGAATATTGTCACCAGTAAACATGACCTAAAAAAAAAATACACACATGTATAACATCCAACTTTTAAATAAAACTACACAGCTTTTGTAAAAAAAAAGTGAGTTCTGACATTTTCATTTACAATAAATAATACAATATACCATATTATATTCATTCATCTTTTGAGCTATTCGTCAAAATGGAAAATGAAATGACAGAAGCCTTGTTAGCTAGTGAAAGTGAAGTTGTGTAAATGGCTAAATGCAGTTTTTTCCTATGAATAGCTACAAAACAAAAAGAATATAAAAGCAACAAATATATCTAACTGAAGTTTTTAAATCTTGCAACCTCAGTCTTTTACATCCTAAGGAATACAGCTGCATACCCAGAAGGTTAGATTCACAAATTAGTATTTCTATGGGCACAATAGGACGTAAATTCTGGACAACTCAAGAAGAGTTAAACACATTAATTCTATTAGCTATAACATAAAGAACTCTTTACAACCACAGTACATTATCACATAGGAAATATTTTAAATCGTTATTTAAGTGGGATTTACTTTTATTTAACAGAAGCAAACAACAGAAAACAGCACTGAGAACCTCAACTCCCCTCTATTTAAGGATAATAAAGGTTAGAAAATCAATTTTGACAATTACTGCTCTTACAGTAAGTTTGACAAAAACATGAGGTCAGCTCAGGACCAATGAAAAGGGAGTAAAAAAATCAAAATCCTCACAGCAGCATTATCCTCCTGAGCTCCTTACCCAACATAAGTACTGTAATCTTTTACAAAATGACATAATAAATCTCTACCACTCAAATCACAACATCATCTTAAGATTTTCTAAGTTCATGTGCATGTTCACACACCCCATTGCATTACTGATTACCAGAAAGAAGTTTCACCTTAATCACAAATGAACCTGAGGTGAGAAAGCTCAACCTATTTGCCAAATGGCATGCATTTTTCTTTATGGCAGCAGAAGAAAGTGGATGCAGAATGATCTTTATCTGGTATTTTTTATGCACTGAAAAGCTTACCTTTGTAACTTGGTAACGTATTTAATTTCTAACTAATGTTTCCATTTTACAGGAAAACACGACTAGGCACACTAGTAAGTAAAAGCATGCACACTATAACAGACAACATTCAGTTAAGGCAGAAAACAATCAAGTGATTAAACAGCAGAAACATAAATTGTCAATTCAAAGGAAGTAGACTTATAGGAGAAAGAATTATACATCAAGAGCTTTAAAACAGAGAATGAAATTATTGTGCAGCAGCATATGGAAATTCTAGCCATTACAACTAAATGTCCAGTACTTAAATTCTTAATTGCCTTTTATCCTTACAAAGAAATAGCTACATTTGTCTATGTGTACTGATCTAGATTGCTTTCTTACAATAATTTTTTTTACGCGTTGAATACTGAGTACAAACAGTAACTACTTGGAATCAAAACAAAGTGGGTCTTGTGGATCATTTATGAGTAGCTTACTGCAAACCTGATAAAATGCAGATGGGAATGGAATGTGCCAATTTGTTCCTTAAAACCTGAGACTAAAGAGTCAGCATTTCTTACTTTTTACCTTAATACTTTAAAGATACTTATTTTTACAGTTTAAGTGGCTGCCGCAGCTCCTTGCTTGAGCTTCAACAACCAAGAGAAAAGCAGAGATGACTCTTCAAACTTTGAGCAGAAACAGGGCCAGAACTAAAGCACTCTCGTTTCTCCTTTCATTCTCAGGAGAGCTGAAGTGATAACTGAACACCTACTTTCCTCCTACAAGCCATGATTTGTAAAATTCCTCTCAGATAATGGACAGATGGATGCACAGAGCTCATTCTGCACCCTAGTAGTAATGCTGCCCTTCCAGTACTTAATGTTACCATGAAAGCAGTAGCTCACACTTCAATTATAACCACTAGATTTGCAGACCTGCCAGAAATGCCAGGTATTTATGAGAATTCCTACCACATTAACAGTATTTTGACAGCCATATTAATAACAGCAGTACGTGAAAGAGGTATAAAAAGTAACTAGAAGCTAAAGAGGAGACAAAAGAATTGTTGTTCACACCTGTGCTGCAGCAAAAGGAACCCTCCTACTACAGTGTTACTCTTTCACAGTATATAAATAAAGAAACCTCAAGTGTACATTGTTTTTTCACCTTCCATGAAACCAAGTGGACTGCAGTAGGCACTACACTTCACTGAAGTTGTTTCAATTTATGTCAAACATATTGTGCAGATATGTTTTTTTTCTAGAAACAACTAAGTCTCACATTAGGACATACAAATAGCATAAATATTCAGCATGTGCCACACAACTATTGCTTAGAGGTAGAATTAAGTAGGAAGGAAGAAAGCAGATACCTGAGGTGAATCAAAAGGATATCGGCTACTGAACTTAAACAGAAGTTGAAATTTCTCCCCCTCATATAGCGTTCCTGGAGCACCTTCCATGTCTACAATCCACCTAAGAATGGAGAAAAAAAATAGTATTATGGACTAACAAATTATTATTTTACTCCTGAAGCACAGGACAAATAAAAATCAACTACCATGCAGCCAATCTTCCAAACTCTCCATTAGAATAACTGTTACAGAAGTGAATAATGCCTCAAGCCCACATTTGAAATAATCAAACTTGGTATTTCATCTATAGGTACTGCCATAGCACTGCAAATTATGATGACTTGAACTCATCACATACTCATCAATTCCGTTACGTGAGCCACAGCTGACATAGGAGACTTCCAAAGACTATTCCTACATAAAAACAGGCTTGGAATAAAACAGAGTAGCGGGCATTCTCCTTTCATGTTGTTTCTATCTTTCTGGCAAGGATATCATAAATACAGTTTATTAAAATAAAATCTGCATCCCCAGGGTGAGAAGGAATGATGTTCCTGAGCATTTGCGAAGAAGTCAGAAATGAAATGCTACATAATCTGACACGCAAGGAAACCGTAACACTGTAAAGGTTAACAGCATAAAAATGAAAAGGTCATAGAAAATTAAAAATAGAAAATGGATGACTTGCAACTGTAATGAAGATGTACTTCTCTTCTGTACCTGATCCTTCCATCACAACATGGAATAAACTGATATATATATATTTATTTTAATTTAGGCAAAAATATGATTCTGTGCAGTGTTCATGACAAATAGCAACACTTTGCTCTGTCAATTCCATCACTTCAGATTTCTGCTGATCATTTAATACCATCCTTTGTAGAACTGTTTTCCCCATTTTTGTCTTTCATTGACAGAATTTCACACATCTGAGGGATAAAGTAACGTAAAAATTTAGCAAGAGACTACAAAAACTCAGATAAGAACGTTTACATCAGTTGCAAGTGAGACAAACGACATTTTTCAGAACAGAAATGCATTCAAAGAACAAGGTCTACTTCAGCTGATCAGCTGAAACTTCTGATGATACTACTCCCAATCTCTCTCCATAATGCCGTCATACAAGCTATCCCCGTATTTAAGTGGTGCACACTAATCACAGAATGGTTTGAGTTGGAAGAGATATTTAAGATCACCTAATTTCAATGCCATGCTATAGACAGGGACACCTCCCTCTAGACCAGGCTGCTCAAAACCACAACTAGCCTAGTCTGGGCATGAATGTCTCCAGGGTAGAGGCATCCACAACCTCACTGTGTCTCACCACCCTCACAGTAAAGAATTTTTTCCTAACATCTAGTCTAAATCTACCCTCTTCCTATTTAAAGCCATTTCCCCCCCATCCTGTTGCTACATACCCTTATCAAAAGTGCCTCCTCAACATTCCTGCAGACTCCCTTCAGGTACTGGAAGGCTGCTATAAAGTTCCCCCTCGGCCTTCCCTTCTCTAGGCTGAAGAGCCCTAACTCTCTCAGACTGTCCTTGGACGGGAGGTGCTCCAGCCCTCTGATCAACTTTATGACCCTCCTTTGGACCCACTCCAACTGCTCAATGTCTTTCTTGTGTTGAGGGGTCCAGAACTGAACACAATACTCCAGGTGGGATCTCAAAGAGCAGAGTAGAAGGGCAGAATCACCTTCCTCAACCTGTCACTCACATGTTTCTTGATGCAACCCAGGATATGGTTGGCCTTATGGGCTGCAAGTGCATTTATTGGTTCATTTTAAGTCTTTCATCACTCCACACCCTCAAATCTTTCTCCTCAATGCTGCTTTCAAAACATTATCTGCTCAGCCTGTATTTGTGCTTGGGATTGCCCTGATCCAGGTGCAGAACTTCACACTTAGACCTATTGAACTTCATGAGGTTGGCATGGGCTCAATTCTCAAGCCTGTCCAGATCCCTCTGGATAGCATCCCTTCCCTCTAGCATGCCAACCGCACCACTCAGCTTGGAGTCATCTGAAGACTTTGTGAGGGTGCACTGTCCATGTTACCTATAAAGACATTAAACAGTATTACTTCCAGCACCAATCCCTCATCATCTTCTGTACTGCATTAAAATTATTTTATTTTTAGAAAAATTGCTTCTCTACAGAATTGCTGTCATCCTCCTCAGGAAGAAAAAAAGTAATATGGTAATGGCTGTAATGGGGAGGAGCCCTTAAATTGCAGGTGAAGCAAGGGGTGTCACTGTATGCAACAGAGTTGGACTGTATGGCACTTACAGTTGGCAATTATGCGGTTGAGTGCCTCTGAGTAAGGATTAGGGGGAAAGCAAATAAAATTGATATTGTTGTAGGAACCTATTATAGATCATCCAACTAGGATGACAACACCAATGAATGACTTTACAGTGAATTAAGGGATATTTCTAGAACAGCTGCCCTTGTCTTTATGGATGACTTCTAATTCCCAGCTTTAACTGGGAATATCATATAACTGATATAAATAGGCTCAGGAGATTACTAAGGGAGCTTACTAGGAAAGGTGCCCTCCTAGATTTGTTACTTGTAAACAGAGACAATCTTGCCAGTGAAGTGGCAATCAGAAGCCATCTTTGGCCACAGTGACCACAAAGCAGCTGAGTTTCAAATCTCTGGTGACAGGAAAACTGCCATCAAAACTTCAGCACTGAATATGGGAAAAGCAGAGTGCAGGCTGCTCAGGGAACTACTTTGCAAGATGCTGCAGGAATCTGTTTTTGAAGATGTTGGCATCCATCACTGCTGGCCACTTTTAAGAGTCATATCTTAAGAGCAAAGGAGCAAGGGAATTCCAATGTGTCAGAAATCAAGCAAGAGGAGATTAAGGCTGGCCTGGCTGAGCAGGGATCTTCTTCACAACCTTAGGTGGAAAAAGAAAGTGTACTGACATTAGAATTAAGACGCTTTTTAAACAGCAAGAAGAGTGCCAGCAAACACTGGCTCATTACTTGACAAGTTAAGTCACCTCACAAACAGGAATGTTCATGAAGGAGAAACATATAATGCCTTTTTTTGCCTGTCTTCAATACTGATGATAGAACTCCAGGGATTCCAGAGCTAGAGGAAAGAAACTCCAGGGATTCCAGAGCTAGAGGAAAGAAACTCCCAGCCAACTCTGAACTTTTGCAGGATCTGCCATTCCAGTTGGATATACAAAAATACGTGGAGTGTGAGGGGATTCATAGAGCTCACCATAAAATCTCTCTCAATTATTCTTCAATAGTCTTAGAAATCTGGAGAGGTTTCAGCTGGCTGGAAGTTAGCAAATGTTTTAATTTTCAAGAAGGGCAATAAATATGTCCTGGTAATTACAGGACAGTCATTTTCACTTTAGTGCCTTGTAAACAATATAGAAAATTATTCTGGAAGTCACTGAAAAATACTTGAAAAAATGCAGTCATTAGTTCATTATGTGAAACCCCTTCTTCACTAACTTAATTGCCATTTACACCAAGGTTGTCCATATAGCTGATCAAGGTAAACTAGTTAATGTGAGGTTTTTTGCCTTTTTTTTTTTTAATTTCAGAAAAGTTTTTAACACTTACAGTAGCCTTCAGGGCAAAACGTCCAGCATCCAGCTAGAGAAGTACAACAGGTAAACAACTGGTTCACAGGTCAGGCTCAAAGGGCTATAGTAAATGGAGTTATATCAGGCTGGCAGTCACCACTGGAGTTCCATCCACATGGCTCAATTTTAGAGCCTGCTCTCTTCAGAGTTTTTATAACTGATCTGAATGCAGGATTCTCAGAGTAAAAAAAAAAAAAAAAGCCTTGCAAAGAGATCTTGGCAAATCATAGAGCTGGATGATCACATGAAGTTTAAAAAGAACAAGTGCTGAATTCTGCACTTGGGATGGGTAACTCCATGTATATGTAGAGACTCAGAGGACAAGAGACTGGAGAACAGCTTTGTAGAAAGCCATTCTGATTGTCATCAAGTTAAATCCAAATTAGCAGTGTGCTCTGGTAGCCAAAGGAACCAACCATACCCTGCAGTGCATCAGGCCCAGCACTGTTAGAACATGAAGGGAAAGGACTGTGCTGCTCTGCACTGGTGTGGCCTCACCTTAAACACAGTGTACAGTTTGGGGTGTCCCAACATAAGGACATAAAGGTATTATACTGCATCCAAAGGAGGATTATGAAGATGGTAAAGAGCCTAGAGGGCAAAACATGCCAAGAATAGCTGAGGCCACTGAGTCTGTTTAGCCCAGAAAAGAGGAAGCTGAAGGGAAGCACCATGACAGCGTACAGCTTCTCACAAGGGGAGCAGAGGGAGTGGTGCTGACTCTGGTTGGTGACAGTGACTGTACACAAGAGAATGGCATGAAGCCGCATCAGATTTGAGTATCAGGAAAAGGTTCTTCCCCAAAGGGTGGTCAGATGCTGGATCTGGCTCCTCAGGGCAATGGCCATGGCCTTCAAGAAGTGCTTGGACAATACTCTTAGACAGTTTTAATTTTGAATGGTCTTGCCTAGACCCAGGAGATGGACTCAATGAGTCTCATGGATCCCTTCCAACTCAGGATATTCTGTAATGATTTATTCTAGTTGCAGTTGAGACTAATTACCTCTTGCTATACATTCTGCTTTACATTTATAGACGGGCTGCATCTTTAAAGCTATGCAGCTTTACTGGTCCTTGTGATCCAGAATCTCCACTTTCAAGTTTCTGAACTAGTTTCACTTAGAAAGTAGAAGATAATTATTTCCAAACACTGCTCTTTTTATGATTGAGGTATTACTGTTTTTTTTTTTTTTTTTTTTTTTTTTTATCTTTTTGGTTTGTTTTACTTAAACCAAACTTCTAATTAATGTGTATTAAAAAGAAACTGATTAAACTGGGTTTAAAACAACCCAGTTACATTATGGGCTTCAATTGATTCAATTCCTTTCAAACCCAAGTGAGTACAAATCTATACTGTACCAGCTCTAACTGCAATTTGATTAATTATCTCAAAACATTCTACTTGGCATTGAAAACCCTTAAAGGGCAAAAAAAAAAAAAACACATTTATAATGACAGGAAATTTTTTACTCAGCGACAATTTGAAAAAAAAAACTAGCACAACTGTAAACAGGAAGTTTCTATCTGCAATGTATTGAAAGGTATAAAAGTTGCATGTAGCAAAAAAAACCTCACAATGTAGCAGCACTCTAGTAACAAAGATACTCTTAGAATAATGGAAAACTATGAACATAAAAAACCAAACTTTTCTTTTTACAACTCTTCATTTTCTGTAAAATTACTTTAGTCACTATTTCTCTTTAGAGAAGTTGAGTTTTCTTTGAGAAGTAAAACGTTTACCTTTTTTTCTGAAGAAAATGACGAAGAAAAGCAAGAAACAAAACTTGCAATTCATGAATTGTACAGCAGTTTGTTATTAGTAACAAATTCTAGAACGCACTATTTTAATTTGTTTCAGTAATATTCATCTACATCAAGTATCACAAAAAGCAGGAACATTAAAAAGCAACAGTTGTATAAAACCTCACGTAGCACAGTCTGTGTGCCATCAACAGACATTCAAATGTGAAGAGTCTTCAACTAGGCAGCTCCAGGTTTGGTTTAGAAATTGATCCATCAATCAATGGCATACATATTGCAGAAAACAGTCTGAAATTCACACTCACAGAAATCTTAGTGGATGCAAAAATCTAACATTTCCCTAAAATTAAGCTAAGAATAACTTGACAAAATTATCCAAAAATGTTAAGAGCAAGTCTTTGAATTTCAGACAGTTGAAAGAATTTTAATACAATGAAAACATTTGTTGACTTCAATGAAATGCAGAGAATACTAACCACACCTGTTTTTACTAATCACAAATAAAACCACAGCAAGGAGAACAGTGCAAAAAATGAACTTCAGCAACTTTGCTTTTTCAGAAGCTTTCTCTACTTCATTTAGAAAACATGGATGGAAATTAATTACTATGAAACAGAGTCTAAATAATGTAAAAAAAATCTAAACCAGCTCTGTTCTTTGACGAAATTTAGAGGAGTCTCACAGGCTAGCAGTGCAAGAGTTTCATAAATTACTTTACTGCAAACCAAGAAGAGTTTACATCAATTGCCATGTTGTTAAACAGTAGCATGCTTAATATGAATTTCATGAATTCACTATGCTGGTTCCTGAGATTACCCAGCACATTGCAGAAATACACTCATTAATTAGAAAAATGTTTTATTCCCTAGATAAAAAACAGAAGTTCAGAATGTTACCTGGAATGATTAGTGGAAAATGTATGATGGGATTTTGATTACTTACATTTTTCAGCTTGATAACAAAAACTAAACAGTGTATACACGTATATAGTATATATACTATGCACTTACTGTGTAATTGAGTTTTGTACGCTCTTTTCATTTAGAGTCATTCCGGGAGGCGGATCATTTTGCAATGCCAATAGTTCTTTTTGTAATCTTTTCTAAAAAGGAATTGTAGAGAATATTTGAAATATTAAATGAAGTTCAACAACGAGCACATGCATGTAAGTAAACTTTAATCAATTACTGAAAGACAAAATTTTTAAATGAATCTAGTGTAAGTACAAAGCGTAATTAAAAGCAGAGAAAGAAGAAAATCATCTCCAAGAAACCAAACTGCAAATTCACAGGCCTTAAGCTAGGAGTTTTGTGATTACAATTTTTCTAACATTTACAACAGCAGTAAGCGAAGCATTGTTGCATTACAAAATACGCAGGAGTAACCAGGATTTTGTGATACTATAAAGCTGAAAATTGCGCCTCTATTCTTAACAGTAAATGTTCCATAATCCCCAGATAGCATCAGATTTACAATTAATTTTCCAAGACATTAAGATGCAACTCTACCTTCTCTTTACTGTATAAGATAATTCTATGTGACACTGGTGCAAGCATTTTCCTTGTTCTAGGTCATCCCAAAGAGACAGAAGACAAAGCTAAACAGGATTATGCGATTTTGAAGAAAATAAACTACTTTATAACTTCTAAACAACTGCATCTTAAAACCTACGGAGTAATATTTACAGAAGTAGTATACCAGTAGGCCAGGTAATTCTCACCTACTTTTACAGGGTGAAGTCAGTAACTGCAAGCAACTATTTTCTATACAAACTGACAGAGCTGTTGTACAGAGCGAGCGGTATAGGACCTCAGTAAAGCGTTTACCATTGGCAATGCTTTCAAAGAGTATTTTTTCTCTCCATAAAATATTATGCAAAATGTTTTGTCATTTCCAAGCCGTTCATATAACAGGAAAAGTCGAGGCTCTCACATATCTTATTCTCCCTTTTTCTGCCAACACTTTCATGTTTACAGCCTACCAGTCCATTTCCATCATTCTTATTATTATAGATGCCCTAATATGAGATTTAAGGCTTACCTAGCACTAAGGATTACAAAATACATTTCCTTTTGGAGTTCAGTACCTAATTTTCATTCAGCATACATTTTTCTCCTTTTTTAAGTGTAGGTTTAAAACACATTTGTAACTTTGGGTGTTTGGGTGTTGTTCGTTTTTCTAAACTAATTTTCAAACTAATGTTCCTGATGCTGAATCACAATGTAGAAGTGATTCAATATCTCATTAATTTATGTGAAATAGGTTTACAATTCATTCAGGCAACTCCTGAAGAGAAAGCCTTGGTACCTTCACAGTTTACATTCTGAAATAACTTACTATTGAGCAGTCCTGAAAACTTGCTTTGTGCCTGCAGTACAAAAGTTTCTGCCGAATACACATTTTGAGTGCCCTATTTGTAAGAAATTAAATCATTTTGTTTTGAAGTGAAACATTATGTCAGAAAAGAATTTTAATTAAAGGCTATTATTGCTTTTACTCCACACCAACTATATTGCTGAAAATGCAATAACAACACTTTCATAAGAAGCCTACATAATTTACTAATAAAAAACTTCATGTTCATTTTTCTTCTCCCCAAATGGTAGAGAAAGCAGCTTCAGATTGTAACACCAACTGTATTTAACACTGCTAACATGAATTAAATTGAATATTCAGACAAAAGCCTCAATAAAACGAGCCTCTCCTCTAACATTTCTACTGAGCAAGAAATGAAAACAAGTTTCAGCAAAGAAACTTATTGCTTTGAAATAAGGGAAACCATGAAGAAAAGCTGATTATCAATTCCTATCACACATGGAAAACTCCAAAGCACATCTGACAGGCAGTTTTCAGGCATAGCTCCTGTGGAAACATCAGAAGGGAATGCCATCAGCAAAGAAACCTGAACTCATCCTCTGGACTCGTTCTTCACCCGGAAGAATCTCCCATTCAAAAACAAGTCTTAGCAAAAGGCATTTCTTCCTTTAACCTCAGTATATCCATTCTAACCCCATACTTTCCTCAGGTCTATGCAGGTGTGTTTGTATTATGACCGTATGGATTTCATGCATCCCAACACTGCTTCACTTGAGAATAAGGTCAGAAGTGTTCCCCCCTCCCCCCCAAGGAGCACCACATATTAAAGGATCCCAGCCCAGAGCAGCAGGAAGTAAGACAGGAGACCAACAGCTGCCATCAGAGATGGCAAAGAAGCTTTTCATTTTTTCAAGGTTCTCTATCAGAGAAAGATGCAACTTCAGCTATACCTATCATCTTAACATAACTTCTTTTGAAATGAAAGGACAAAAATACCGTTTCATAATCAATTTCTAAGTTTCTCCAGTCCCCATCATGACAAATTGTGGAAGCATCAGACAGCTCAAGGTGAAAAAAGTACTTCTAAGGTTTCCAAAGTGTTATTCTAGCCACCGCAGTCTAAAGATAGAAGCAAGGCAGTCTTTACATAAAGAGAATGCCTTTTATTGAACAAAATGATAAACAGTTAAGATCTGAAGCTCCAGTGTATCATTTTTTTCCACTTGGAAAAGTAAAATATACAATTCTACTGCTCTTTAGCACTTTATCAACCATGCCATACAAATCATTCATAGATTAACTGAAAAACATACCAGGACTCATAATACTTTTTTACCAGAAGTTTTCAAAATTTGTTCTATCAAGCATCAAATTCAGTTACTTCTGCAGATTAACAGATGCCTACAGACCTTCTCTGGAAGATGCTATCCAGTACCCTAGAGAAATCAGACCAAAATTCAGTGGGAGTCATTATCTACTAATCAGAACTTATTCAAATAGTGAAAAAGAGGGAGCTAACTAACACTGAGAAAATAGTCTTTTAATTGGCCACTTTGATCACTCCATTCCACCCTTTGACTACTCTCACAGTACAAAGTGTTTCTCTACATCTTACTGAAACATCTCCCATTCCAATCTGTCTGTCGCCCCTTGGCTTCTAGCTATGAGGAGTCATGTTTGTTATCCCAGTCACCCACCCATCCAGCCACTGAAGACATCAATGAGAACTCTCCTCTGTCTTCTCTTCTTCAGAATGAATAACCTCTTGTATACCATGCAGTTCAACCCCTCATCATCTTGGTAGCCATCTGCTGAACTCACTCCAGTACATCAGTGTCCTTCTTCTAGCAGGTCTCCCTAAGGACATAACACCAGATGTCGTCTCAAGTGCCAGAAAAGGAGGAGAACCACATTCTTCAAGTTGCTGCCTACTCTTCATTCTTGCACACAAAGCCCAGAGCACAGCTAAAGAGAATCAGAAGACTTTGAAAACACTCTAAAGTTTCTGAAATGAAACACTGGGAAAGGGACTGCTTCACAGAGAAAAAAAGACTTCCTTGTGCCTGAAAGCCATGAATGTAGCAAACTGCTTTTCAGCATCAAAACTGACATTAGCAGCGGCATAGCAGGACAAAGGATAACAGATTAATGCCTTTTCAACTATTTTAGCCATCTCATTTGTACAATCTCACAAACTTAAAGCTTGATCATTACTAAAGGAAGTCACCTCTTCATCTTTCTACCATAAGTATGGATCAAAGATACTTTTAAATATCACTGAAGTTAAAAGCCTTTACTATTTCCCACATTACCTTACCTCTGCTTGTTCTGTTGCTTTTGCAATTGGAATAATTTTCTTCACAGTAAGAAATGCGAGTGAAATAAATTACACCAAATCACTCCTCCTTCTCTTCTTACAGGTACAGAATACTGTTTCCAGCTTACTTTAACAATCTTTACTAAACAGACTATTCTTTAAACTCTCATTTTTTTCAAGTATTTCATTTTTGCTGCTAACTTATTTAATATGACACACACACATATGTACAGAAACCTGACACTCAAAATCAGCCACTTTGCTGAAGCCTCACAGCTGTACAGTTGAAAAGAATGTTTACTCACTATATTTCCGTGCATATATGCCACATATTTGCTTTCTCCTTGTAGCAGCACAATGCTTTTTACTTGCATTCAGTCTGCATTCTGTCCTGGTTTCAGCTGGAATAGAGCTAATTTTCTTCAAAATAGTGACTAAGCAGTTATATTTTGGATTTGAGATGAAAAACAGTACTGATAACACACTGATGTTTTAGTTATTGAAGAACAGCGCTTACACAGACTCAAGCTCCTTTTTATTTTTCACACTGTGATGGCAGCAAAGAGGCTGAGGCATGAGCATTAGGGACAGGACACAGACAGGACAGCTGGCCCCAATAACCACAGGGATTTTTCACTCAAGTCCTGGTCAGCAGTAACAGCTAGGGGAAAAAAAGAGGGGGTAGTGGTGTTTGGAGTTACAGTTTATGTTTTCCCAAGTGACCCCTATGCATGACGTACTGTGGTTTCCTGCAAATACCTAAATGTTTATCTGCCAATGCGAAGTTGCAACTGGATTCCTTATTTGCTTTCCTTAAATGAAGCAAAAGCTTCATGTGCATTGTGTTGTCCTCACCCACAAGTTCTCATTCTACTTTCCAATCCTTATCCCCATCATATGATGGTATGAATGAGCAGCTGCATGGGATCTAGCTGTCTGTTCTGTGTGGTTAACCCACAGCAGCATTCACAGTCTAGATCCTCACCAAAGGAACACTGGTCCCTACAGTTAAATAAATCATAGCTTTCCCTGCTGAATCCTATTTTGTTGATTTTAATCCTTTTTTCAACTGCAGCTTCTCCATTCGTTGTCACTTTCATATTTTCTTAAAATCCCAATCATTTTCAGCTGCTTTCAGAAAGCACGGTAGACAACACAGACTGCCCTCAAAATACCATTTGATAGGTCCTGTCAACTTGACAGAACTCCCTTCCTCAATCAGACACTCATTTGAAACACAGTAATTTCATTTCAACCAAACCACAGCTGTAATACCTTTAGATATTTCTGTAGTTAGAAGGACACAAAAAAAGAATCCATTAATTTATATCACATTTTTCTTGCTGACTCATTCAAAAGTTACAGTAACACAAGTCAAAAAATATTTGCATCATCAAAAAAACACCTACTGTTCCACTTTCAGAATAGTTACTACACATAAAAAGAATGAAAATCATGCCAATTCAACAAGATGGGAAACTACAGGCCTGTCTGACCTCAGTATTGGGGAAGGTCATGGAGCAGATTGTCTTGACTGTGATCATGCTGCACATGAGAGACAACTAGGGGATCGAGCCCAGCCAACACGGTGGGTTCATGAAAGGCAGGCCCTGCTTCATCCACCTCATCTCCTTTTATGACCAGGTGACCTGCCCAGTAGATAAGGGAAAGGCTATGGATGTAATCTACCTAGACTTCAATAAAGCATTTGAATCTGTTTCCCACAGTATCCTGGAGAAGCTGGCAGCTCATGACTTGGACAAGTGTACTCTTCACTTGAAAAAACTGGCTGGATGGCTGGGCCCGGAGAGTAATGGAAAACAGAGTTAAATCCAGCTGGTGACCAGTCATAAGAGGTGTTTCTCAGTGGCTGCTGCTGGGGCCAGCCCTATTTAATATCTTTATTAATGATCTGGGTGTGGGGATTTAGTACATCCTCAACAAGCTTGCAGACGACATCAACAGGGAAGGAAGTGTCAATTTGCCTGAGGGTAGGAAGGTCCTACAGAGGGACCTGGCTGATTGATGGGTTGAGGCCAATCGTATGAGCTTCAACAACATCAAGTGCTAGGTCCTGCACATTGGTCACATACCCACATACCTCGCTACAGGCCTGGGGCAGATTAGAAAGAAAATAGAAATAGTGCAGTCAACAGGACTGGGGAGGCAATCATCCTTCTGCACTCAGCACTGGTGAAGCTACACTTCAAGTACTGTGTTCACTTTTGGGCCTCTCACAACAAGAAAGACATTGAAACAGTGAATCCTGACCAAAAAAGGGCAATGAAGCTGGCACAGGGTCTGCAGCACAAGTCTTAGAAGGATGGGCTGATGGAACTGGGATTGTTTAGGCTGCAAATGAGGAGGCTCAAGGGAGACCTTATCGCTCTCTACAGTAACCAGAAAGGAGGTTGTGCAGATGAGGGTTGGCCTCTTCTCCCAGGCAATTAGTGTTAGGATAAGAGGTAATAGATTTAAGTTTGCCAGGGGATGTTCAGGCAGGATATTAGGAAAAAATTCTTCTCAGAAAGAGAGGTGAGGTACTGGAACAGGCTGCCCAGGGAGGTGGTGGAATTGTTCCTGGAGGTGCTCAAAAAAAAGGGAAGATGTCACACTGACAGACATGGTCTAGAGCTGTCAAAGGCACAGGTTGATGGTTGGACTAGATGCTCTTAGAGATCTTTTCCATCCTTGATTCTATATGTTCTTAAAAACAGCCAAAATGGATGTCCTAGCTATGTATAACTTATCTATTTACATAGGTCACTCCAGAAATAATGCCCCCTATTTATTTCCATGGGAACGACAACAGATACAAAGAATACAATACTACTATTTGATAGACCACCTACCCAGCCACAAAAGACTATTTTTCAAGCCGTCATCACTATTAGTAATGCATTTTCACCAGCTCATAAGAATCTGCACCAGAAGAGTTGACCCAATTCTTCCCACCACTGAAAAGCAGCACCCGCCACCTCACTGTGCAGTTTCCATAAATGTTCAGCAAGCACTGATGAATGTTAGTGGGTGGCCTTTTCCCCCCATATGGATGAACTCAACTGCACACCTCTGCTTCACCCACACTTCCATGTCAGACACCATTTTGTCAGACCGCCCCTCTGCTGCCACCTGTTGCACAACAACATGTAATAGAAGACTGGTGGGAAGGTTCAACTTCTCTGCATCCCTCAACATTGACTTCTGACATCATAAGCCAGCATAATAAATTAGGAGGCATTGCTTTCAGAACAGCCTTGATATCAGAGACCATTTGGTTCAGTGATTCCCAGAAGTCATCCTTCTAGATGAAAGCAGAGGAATAAAAAAAAAAGTATTTATTACCTCGAAACTCACTCAAAATAATTTCCCCCAAAATTATCAAAATCAGATGCTTAAACACTTAAACAACAACAACAAAAAAACCACCAATCCAAACAGTTGAATCCTAGTGGCTGACAAAATACCCAACACCAAAAAGCTATCCAATCTATCCTATCTTTGGCACGATATACTGCCTCATTGTCATTAAGCATCCACGTCATCTGTTCTTTGCTTTTCTTTTCCATTAACAGGTCGACTCCTTTCTTCATCTTCCATTTATGTGATGAACAAAAGTATTTTTAAATCCACTAATAAAAAACAATGCACCATGGGTAGATTTCACCCTTTTTTTTTTTTTTATAGTGACTTTCATTACACTTGCTCTATTTTTTTCCACATGGAGACAGAAGAAAATACTAATTTACAGTGGAAAGCTATGAACTTGTAGCACTTTGACAATCAGCAGTCCTTCCTCATTTGCAGGTCTCCAGCTGTGCTGTAAAATCTAAAGTAAATATCATTATTACTTTTGCTTCTTTTTTGTACCATAAACCAAGTATATCATTCTTTTTATCACATATTGAGACGCTGAAAGTATCTCAACCAGCTCCTCTCAGTCAAAACACAGCTAGTGCAGCTACTCACTCCCACAACAACCTCCATCACTCACTCTGATGATTTCTATACATTTATGTGCTTTTGGGATTTATGCTTGCTGTACTGTTCTTTTTCATATCATAAGTTCATCATTCCAATGCTTGTGCTAATCCATCATGTCATACAGACATTCCCATCCTACTTGGCCGCTTTTGTTTTAAGACAAATGAGGAAAAAAAAAAACACTGATTGCAGTAAAGGAGTTACCTACATAAAAGAGGAATGAATGAAAGATGCACAGACAACCTGAAATTGATAACTTCCTTCTTTTTGAGAGGATTTTATGTTTAAGCATTTTTTAAAACAACTTCCAATTAAACAAAACTAAAAAGGATCATACTGTTAAAACATTCACTACCTAGAGAAAAAGGGAAGAAAAGAGCTGGAAGATCAGAAACCCGAGAGTAGATAACATCAGTCTTTTAGTTAAAGGAATAACCAGCTGCAAAAGGCAAAGAGTAACAGCACAGCCAGCAGTCCACGAGTACTTTCACAGAGCTGGAAGCCTTTGAAACCAAGATTATTTAATTCACCTACCTCTACAAGAAACAGCAATTCAAAGACGAAAACAAAGAACATAGCTTAACATTGGTCCAAATATCAATTCCAAAGTGAAGTTTGTTCAAGTAATTAAAGTTGCCTTACATAGCAATGGCTTGTATTCTACTGCTAATTCTGTCAAATAGGATTTGTGCAACCCTTTCTGTTATCCTCCACAGATTTTCTTGTGTGTCAAACTCGTAAGACTTCTGAAAGCATATGGAGCCAAGAATAAAATTAACTGGGTGCAACAGAATTCCTGCCAGCTTCTTAGACAGCTGACAACAAACTTTATCATTTCAATCCAGAAAGATGGCAGCCACTGTCTGTCACAGTTCAGGTTTAAATTTATCTCCAAAGCCAGTAGCTTCTAGCACCCTTTGCTAGGCAAAAATATACATTCTTCTTTCTTCAATATGGCACATGCTGCTGAGCTGCTTCTAGAGTTGGCAGAGGAAGGCATCTCAAATACCACAGCTAAATTTCTCACTTCTGTTGATTCTTGAAGAATCACATAAAGAAGCAAAGGCAAGGCAGAATGATATAGAGATAAATGTGGAAATAGGAACAGAGTGGTAGCTTAAGATAGGAGGAGATTAAAAAGTTGGCAAGGCCGGGGTTTCGGAATCCAACTCCTAGAATCAGCGAGTTTGATTACTGTGCACCATAAAGCCAGATGTTATATATCACAATATCAGTATCACAATATCAGGTGTCTATTTCTAGTTCTAAGCCCATTACCACAACAGTTCCACCCCTCCTTCACAAAACTGGACTCTAGAGAGAGTTAGAAGTCTCTCTACAAAGCTATAAGGAAAAAGAATGTAAGAAAGTAAGGTACCCTTAGCAATAAGGGTCACGATCAACTATTAATACACACATTGTTGAGAGCTATTAAGGCAGCCAATTAATACTGTTTCAATTAAGGTACTGGACCTCATAAATGGAGTGGGCAAAATACACATACACTGTTATATTAGCAGTAAAATATTAATGCCATAATGCAACCAAATTTAATAGCATGTCCATACTCCTGACTTATCTCCTCAGAGCTGAATATATTGTGAATACTTCACAAAACTAAACGATACAGGAAAAAAATAAAGCTGCAGAAAGCTCACTGCATACCTTCAAATTTCTGCAATTCTTGAATATTCTACCTTCCGGTATTTCAAGAAGTGTCACATAAGATGTGCAATTCTTTAAATGGCTAAACTGAAAACTAAATAATGAGCTTAGTCAAATATTCTGTGAGCAATCTTTCAAATTGACTTGAAATTTCTGGAAGAGAGAAAAGCCGAGCTGACTAATCCAAGAGGAGTTTCACAGAAGACAGGACATAGTAAGGGCAGTTAGAACAATCCTCTCTAACAGAAAAGAAAACTTAAGTGGAAAATGAGTATACAGCTTCCTCTCATTTCTGCTGGAGGGAGTGTTCCACTGTCACACCTTCTTCTTCTCCAACATAAACTGGGATGGGCAAGTAAGCAGCAATGTGGCAGCCTTTTCACCTTGAGTGGTAGAGAACTCAGCAGCTGTAGTCAGGTAAGTGCTATCATAAGGATGTGGAAAAACTAAACTGAGAAATCTAACAGGAACATTGAAATATGATGTACTAGAAAGGATAGGCATCTCAAAAAACATGCAAGTCATTTTTGTTAGAAATCTATTTCCAAGCATTAGAAATCCCCTTTCTTTATTGTGATGATACATGAAAGGAGTAGCTCTCCAAGGCCACACAGTCATATACTGTAAATGCAAATCTTAATCTAGTTTTGAGACCTGCAAGGAAGAAAAGCTAACTCATAAAGAGAAGTTAAAAATTAATCCCCTAAGTGCTCCAGTCTTCTGCTTTATGTTACAATCCACTGCATCCCAAGGGGACCCAACAATATTTCTCCAGTAATGCAACCTATTATCTTGCACATCCAAAGACTTAAAATTGTCAGCACAAAAGCATCCTGCAATGAAGTTCTGGAAAAAAAAAAAAACCACCTTCGTTTTGCTTAACAGCCTTTCACCTCCTCCTTCATTCAAGTTACAAAATACTTCATGAAAACATCCTTTTTGAATAGGAGAGGTTTTAACATGCAAGAGATACGCTCCTGCCTTGAATGAAGGCAAATGGTAACCACGTACCAGAATAGCTGTCACTAGGCTCTAACAACTCTGTTGTGACAACACCACCATGCTGTTTCATAAGCAGAGCTGTTACAAGACTGCTGGCACAACCCACTAGCTGGAAACAACAAGAGCAGTAACAACCCTACTTTGAGTATTTTGGTTCTTCCATTCACATATTTCTTACTGAAAAGCATCTCGGATCTCGAGGGATATGAAGTTCAAAGCATTGGAAAAATAGCTCTGCTTGTGAAACAAAACTTCAATAGGAAGAAAAACAAAAAAAAACAGCAGAAACAAAATATACATAATTAACAGTGTTTAAACAGTGCTGCTAACATTATTAGCAGCAGCGTTATTACTGCAACTGCTTCCAGGTTACTCTAGTTAAACATCTAATTTAAATACTGAAAGCTCTCACACAGAAAAGAAACAAGTAAAGATAAAAACAAACACAGCTAATACTTTTTTTTTTTTTAACTAAAAATCAAGCAAACAATAGAAAAGATGCAGGAGACAGCTTCTGCAAACTAGAAATCCTAACAACT
The DNA here is from genome assembly GCA_037305975.1 of Chrysolophus pictus. Taxonomy (NCBI): domain Eukaryota; kingdom Metazoa; phylum Chordata; class Aves; order Galliformes; family Phasianidae; genus Chrysolophus; species Chrysolophus pictus. The sequence goes on from CM074577.1 coordinate 64,635,446, forward strand.
GGATCATTCAAGAAAGCCCCAGCAGAATATACATCCCATTATTCAGGTGAAATCACTTGGCCCAGACTCCCAAACCCACAAGCCACCCAGTCACTTGACTATCACAATCCTGGGAGAATTCTTTCTAATCAAAGTTCTTATGGTAAGTTTTAATCAAGGCCCAGAGGAGGAAGGAAAAAAAGATGAATTGTCTGATGTGCCCAATTAGAGCTGCAGCTTCACACTGCAAAGCTGCTTCACAAAATAATACGTCCATAACAAAATAAAGCAGGATTTGATTTTTAAGAATTGTTTTTCAGTTTGATCTATTTTTGGCCAAATATCAGGTTTTCAATCTGTACTCGGATGTAGAAGCAGATTAGTCTCCTCCTCCTTATTTCTAATAAAACATGTTAACATCTGGCAGCCCAGTTCCACATTATTCTCCCAGACCAATCCATAATTCAAGTCCCGGACACCAGGCATTTTGCGCATTGCTCTCTTCTTAAGGGAACCTTTAAAGGCAGAGCATGAAGAAGTTTCCACTCATAACACTTTGTTATTCTGAACATTTTAAGACCCCACTAGGATTGGGAAGGGATGGGTGAGTGGTGGTGCTGATCTCTCAGCTCAGTAAACAGGATATTTTCTTCACATGCTCTACCAAGATATTCTAAAACAAAGCAAGAAATACTGCATGCTGTGCATTTCTCAATATTTGACCAGGAGGTCAGAGGAACAATTTATTCCTCTTCTAAAAGGAATAAATAGTACAATTGACTTAGTGGCGAAGAGACAACATCAACCTTAAGTGAGAACTACAAAACAACTAAATAGAAACCAATAACCACACAGAAAGCCACTCTGCACACCACAGCCTGAAATGCTTTTTGCCAGCCAATCCCCAATTTCGATGCTAAATTTTTCATTTTAAAGCTAATTAAATGAAATCCATTGATGAAAAATAAAACTGACAGTTAATAATCTGCTTTTTGAATTGATTCTTCAAACACACCAATGCCCAGGAAAGCCCCACATGGCGCTAACAAGTCGAACAAATAATTCAGTCTTCAAAGGACACTATTTAGGCTGCTTCAGTTAAAGCAGTGAATTTACCATAATAGCACAGGTTGGCATAATGAGGACAACCATATGTCTACCAGGGAATTTCTTATAAAGAATAATCATGATATAAGGCTGGATTCTGAGAAAAAGGGAAAAAAAAGTCTTTTGGAAAAAAAGAACAGAAGTTGGAAACAGCAAACTATAATGAGATTTAAATACTCATGTAATCCATATCACTAAAATAGGACAGGGAGGAAATTTGGGAAGTCTCAACCCATTCAGTTCCTTCATCCCTTCTCTTTATTGGCTGCTATTTTCAATCAAGAAGAAATACACCAATCTATACAAGTAGCATAGAATTCCACGAAGATTTTTATTCCATTATTTTAGAGACAATAGTTGCTATACTCTGGTAAACTTAAAACATTAACAAATATACAGGACCTTTTTCATGAGGCTAATAAAGCAGTACTTCTTATTTCAATAAGTTGAATAAAAATATGACAACTTTGGTTTTGTTATCAAAGAGTAAAAGCTCTTGTTAACACTGTGTACAAAAGGCCAAACAGCATTCTTAATCACATCAACAATCATCACCAAAAATAAGTCTCAGTAAATCATGTTCTGCCACCACTGCCTTCTGTTCTTTCTCACTGACCATTGAATGATGGTGTTCCCTCCCCTTCTTTTTGTTCCCTACATTAATACTCTGCTTTAATTCCAGTGAGAAAGGTGACCTCAGATGGAGAGAGGCAGGTGACCAAGGAAGCAAACAACCTGAAAGATTTCGGAACACATTTTGAAATTATTATAAGCAGGCAGAAGGCAGGTTACTTGACCTGTGTTCTACTGCAAACGGTTATTTACTGTCTCTATAAAAGAAAAAAACACTTTAAAATTACTCTTTGTTTCAGTTTGCTTTTAACTTATAACATTGCCTCTTCTGCCCATATAAAGGGCAAAACACAACCTGAAGTACACAGCTGTCAGCCCTTTGCTACTTCACAAAGATGCAGAAATCTTTTGGAGTAAAAGACCTCCATCCTCACCACCACCAACCTCAGCTTGCAAACTCCTTGAAAGCTCTTCTTTTGAATGTGAAACAAGGCTACATAAGAGACAGGATCGTTATAGCAAATCTATCTGAGCACATCTATAACAATGGGCAGGGTTCACGGAACTTGTGCCTTGCCTCTTTCATATCAGATGGGGTAATTTAACCACTTAACCTCCTGCACTATCACCAGTACAGCCCATAGCTTCATAGTGAAGAGCGTTTAGTCTGGAAATCTTTGCTTGATGGATTTTGACCAAACAAATGAAGTGCTTGATTACCTACCTTTTGCTCATTATTTCAGCTAAACTAAGCTGCTTTAGCTTATTATTTACAAACTCAGAGCTTTCCAAGGGCACAGCTTAGCAAGACAACATTCCCTAGCTTTTGCAAATCTATTGTCCTCTCTTTTCTCCTTCTCAAGCCTAAGAGCAGGAATAGAGTACTATGAGAACAAACAAAAAATGTCCACAATCAACTGGGATAAAAGTTCTTCACAGTAAATATCTGCATGCTCTTATTTTACTCGTTTAAATAATACACACATTGATGCAACATCAACGTTCAAAATAGCAGGTTGAAAGCTTTCATAGTTTTCCATACTCCAGCCATGCAGTTAGCCTATTTGGGAAAGAAATCTGCTCCTAGCCAGGTATATTAGTTTCTAGTAAACTGAAGTCTCCCATTGCCTTCTATTTATAAAGGGAATTCTTCTATTCTAATCCACAAATTCTGCAGCTGCTGCACAGCTAAGTATTTCCCAAAGCATTTTATACAGGTGTAGATACAAAAACAAGCATGTGAGACTCCTTAGGGCCTAAGAGAATTTTTGTTTTATTTTTACTGAAGTAATAGCTGTAAATCTTCAATGGACTTTCAACCCATTTTAAGTAGTTAATTAAAAAAAAACAGATTAAACAAATTCAGTTTGGTAAAAACAAATACAAGTTTTACATTTATCTCACTCCGTTTTGGCTGTAAGCCCAAACTAATATGCTCCATCGCAGTATAGACTGATAACTGAAGGTTACACAAAGGACTCCTGGCAACCACTCAGTGGACAGGAGAAATGCTTTTTACTCTCTGCTCGTTCTGGTCTCAATTGTGGTATCTGCACCTTCTAGTTTTAATATTTTATTACTATTATTATTTAAATCTTCAACAGTATTTCACATAGTTACTACCAGTAATCGCACTGTGTTTACATCTCAGAATTGGTTATATAGCTATAGCAGCTACTTACTTTATTCTCATTTTTAAAATACTTAATTTAAAATAACAGAAATAACGTACTGTGCTGTGACCTCCAGCAGCACAGAATACGTGCAACAGCACTGAAGTTCCACTCAAATTTAAATCTTACCCATTGAAGTTCTTATTCTTTCCTTGCCCTTCCCTTCTCTCCTTCCCACCCACTCAGAACAGAAACAATGAAGATAAAATGAATGTGGGCATATTCCAAACGTTGTATTTTCTTACATTTGGAAAACATTGCTTTTACAGTAGCACTTTGATTTTCATGTGTGCATGTATCTTGACGGTGGCCTCACAGCAGGCAGTTTTCAAGGGCAAAAAACCAAAGTCCTGATAACACAAATGCGTGCTGAAGGCCAACAATCTACAATCTTTACTAAAGTTGCTTGTGTCATTAATTACATTAGCTTTGAATTTAATCAGTTTTAAATACCTACAGGTACAAGCCTCATGTGCTTAACATAATGAAAAGACCAGAGGTGATAAAATACACAGCTAAAGCAGTTCCCATAGATGTGTTAGCGAAAGCCACTTAAATGCATCCTGCCACAACTCAAAGCTTCAAGCATTAAGAATGAAGAGATATAAAACAGGAGCAGTTAAGACCTCAGCATTCCAGATATAGTGATCTTCCAAGGTTTAGATGCGAACAGTTGATATCTGTGGGCTTGGGAAAAGGCATTGACTACACAATACTTAGCACAGAAATGATATATTTTACATCATCTCTAGCTTTAAGACTAAAGATGCAATGCCAAATTTTCTTAAGCAAGTTCATTCCATTCACATGCTCTACAGTAATCACAATTTTTTAGGTTGTGTTTTTTTGTTTTTTTTTTCCTTTTTCCAGGAAGAAATTGCACAAGCTTGGACTTTCATAAGAAATGCTTGGGAAAAAAACACCATTTGCCTAACTGAGGTTTAAATCAATCCAACATTGTTAGACAACGCTTTGGACCATAGAGTGGTTATAAGGCAAGACAGAGGATCTCAACAACAGTGACTTCTATTATTCTTGCAGAAGCCTTACAGTAACCTACCACAACAGGTGTCCAGCATAAACAAATCATAAAACTTCAATATGCACACAATGACTCATACAAGTTTTATGAGTTACAACCCATCAACTGAGCCACAGCAGCTACTCAGGCTGAGTAGCTACTTCGCTGACCATAGCAAAAAGCAGTGATTTGACACAGTTTCAAAGCTTTCCTTCTGTGATGGCTATGTTGCTTTAAGCTAAACACAGAAATTTCAGTGAATACCTAAAAACAACAATCAAGGGCATTATATCATTGTACAAAATTATGGCAGCTTAAATACAGACTGAAATGTCTTTTAAGTACCAACACAGCGTTCTTACCAAAAACACCAATGATACTGCCATAACAGTACAGAGACAGACTTGTGTATTAGATGTTAGCACTGATTAATTCAATAACATTGAATGGAAAAATCACTTTAAGTTACGTACAACAGTTTCTGTTGTTTGTAAAATGTTCTTCATTAGAAGAATTCAGAGCCTTCCTATCTTGTTCACCAATTTAAGTGTCCAAAATTGGGAAACTTATGTCTTTACAGTACACAGTTTTAGGTTTCCCACTTACTCAGAACAACAGTTCCTAAGGAATTTCTTTTCCATTCTTCTAGATTTTTAATATAGCCGAAGTGAATGGCTAAAATTCAGAAAAAAAGTCATTATTTCAGAATGTTATACCAATAGTAGGATGTAAACAAACAAAAAGAACTCTGTAAATTTGTCTCATCAGAAGACAAAAGAACAAAATTTAAAGTCTAATCTTACAGCAACTATATCTAAAACAGAAGCAATTACAACATTAGACCTACTATAGCCATGTTTACAGGAAGAGAGTACAACCTCTACACAACCGATCTTTGAGACAATATTTGTCATTCCTGTATCCTGAACAGCCTCACTTTTTGTAATCACTATTTCTCTTTTTCAAAAGGGATCAACAGGAACAAGGGTGAGGCAAGCTGCAGAAGGTCATTTTATAGGCCAAAGACAGCAGCACAGCCCAGGCTTATAGAGGCCCATAGAGTGCCTCCCTCTTTCATTTTAGAACTGTCACTTCCCTGTTGTTATTCACCCTACATGGCTTCATAAAAGGTTCTGCTTCATGAATGACTGCCTCAATTCTGCACTTGAGCTTGTGAAGTTCGACCATAAAAAAAAGCATTACAAAAACGCATCTGCCAGACTAAGCTGATAAATCAAAGACGCATCAGACTATCTGTCTAAAGTACTGCTAAATCAAGAACATTCTGTACAGCATGTTCAAGTGCGTTCGAGTTCTTGATCCCATTTCATTTCAATAACTCAGAAAGACACACAGTTATTTTTATGGCACTAAACATTACCAGTACAATTTTTACCCCAAAAGGTTCACTGTTCTGACATTTTAACTCCCGCTAATACTAAAGCTGGGCTATCAGGACAATTAATCTGATTATTCCTGCACTCCAGGGTTGTCCAATTAGTAGCGACAAAAAAAAAAAAAAAAAACAAAACAGAATGAAAACAAGAAAAGAAACAGCAATTGGAAAAAGAAAACAGAAGTACTCAACCATCTACATTTAAAAACAGCATGGAAAAAAATTAAGGTAAAGCAGAGCAGTTACAGGTGAGGTAAAAAAAGACAGAGACTACAGCCACCAAACCCAGCGATCCTTCGTCCTGGGCACGTCATAATAAATCCCCATCCACTCCAAACAGCACGCAGTGAAAGCGATCCATTCTCGCAGAGCAATTTCTGCAGCTACTATTTAAGACTCACTCCTTCGGAGCAGGTACGAATAAATAATTCAGCTGGAAAGACCTGTCAAGCAGCAGTGTGTTTCACGCCACCGTAGCTCCAGCAGCCCCATCCATCCATCCATCCAAGCCAAACCAGACGCCGGCCGGCCGCCCGCAGGACCGAAGCCGCATCACGATCTCGTTTTACACAGAGGGGACAACAGGGCCACGCGGGTTCGAGCCCGCCTGTCGCAGCCCCCATCGGCGACAGTTACAGCCCCAGACAGACGGAGCCCCTGTCCACACCCTTGCCACCGACCTAACGGGGTCTCCGTGGGATGCCCCCGCGCCCAGCAAACCGCCCGGCTCCCCAAACCCCGCCAAGGGACAGGAGCAGTGCCGGGGCCTCCCCTCTCCTCACCTCACCTCCGAGGACTTTCCGGGTCGGAGCCGCGCCCGCTGGGCCAACGCGGCTCGGTCCCCGAGCCCTACTCCCCTCACCTCCCCACAAGGCCGCTGCCCTCCCACTTTCTCCCCTCTCCACAGCCGGGGCCCGGCCTCGCCCCTCAGCTCGCCCTAGCCCTGCCGGACTCCTCTCGCTCCTCAAACGATCCCGTCGGACCCGCCGCTCCCCTCAACCGCCCGCACGACTCCCCCACAGCGCTCCCGCCGCTCGGAGAACGGCTCGCCCCGGCTCCCGGCCCCGCAGCCGGCCTCGCCGCAGGCAGCTCACCTGCATGGACGCCATGATGGATCCTCCCCCTCCCACCGCGCCGCCAGCCCGCACCCTCACAGACGCAGCGCCGCGCGCCCGTCTCCCTCCCCGCCCTCGGCGGTCACGTGGCCGCAGGACCGCGCATGCGCCGGGAGGAGGCGGTGCGGGCGGGCACCGAGGCTGAGTGGCGAGGCGGGCGGGCGGGTTTTGTCCTTGGTCTTGCTGCCCTCACCGCGTGGGAGGGGTGTAGAGCCGGCGCGGGCCTCTGCCGGCCTCCTCCCGCCCCGCTTGCAGCCTGGTGGCCCGGAGGGTGCGCCGCCTGCGGTGGGACGGTCCAGCGCGGGGCCGTTGGGAAACGCCGGCTGAGCGGGGGAGCCGGGACGCGCGGCTGCGGGTAGCGCTTCCGCATGAGGCGGGTTGGCAGCAAGCGGCCGGCGGGGATCGCGTTAAAGCCGGGCGCCGCTCCGCTTGTGCTGCGCTGCTGACGTTGTTCCTAGCGGAGGAAGAAGCTGCTCTTTACCTCCCGTACAACACTGCTGCCTTTCTCGTTTTTTTTTTTTTTTTCTTTCTTTCCCTGACGTTGCAGGGACAGACGTGCCCGAACTGGCAAGGGCGTATTTCAGATGGGAGCATTTCTGGATTGTTCTCATTTCCTGGAGTGAACTGTTGTGCCTTTTGCACCGGGTGCCTTTGCGGTGGCTGTGTAGGTGAACACAAACGAGCACCGCAGTCAACCTGCACGCAGCCCATAAAGCAAGCACCCTGTGGAAACACCTGCTGTATAGCCATTACTCCCATCTGAGTGTTTCAGTCCTATCTGGTTCTTAAAATAAACGTACACAGTGCTTCTTTTGAAGACAACCCTGTAGAATTCTTAATGTTAGCATATACACAAACATAAAGACTTAGTAGAAATGCTGGCTTTATAGCTACAGCCTCTGTCTCCCTGCTAACCTAGCTGTATGTTCCGGGGGCTTTCTGATTCCCCTCACACCTGTCATACTGTAATGATGCAAAGAACCCTCTTGGATCACCCCTCCACCACAGGCAGCACCCGATTTTCCTTTTGACAGTGGCCTAATGGGTGCAGATCCAATTAAATGGCTGAACAATAGTTCTCTGTTTATACTTGCCTTTGAAATCTGCCACTGTAAGTTTAGGACCAAAGATGGGTCTGAGACATCTGAGAGCCTGCTTACTTTCTGTAATCACGTTATTTGATGCGACGCAAGGTATTGCTTCCAGCTATAAGTGTTACCTTCTGGTATGTTTTTATCCTCAACTTTGAGAACGGCTACCTGGGGAAAAACAGAAGCTCAGCACAGTGTGGCATCAGATTCCAAATTGTTTCAGTGGCAGCAGTGTTACCGTTGGTAAAGCAAGCGTATAGACTCCAGTGTTCTTCATAAAAAGACCAGCGGAAGGCAGGAGGAGTATCGTTGCTCCATGAGCTAGCTGTGGAAAGGAATGAGCCTATAGGCTTTAGAGGAATTTGCTGATGACAGAAATGAATATATGTGGATTTGAGTAGGAAATGAGACCATCCCAATGGAAATAAGAATGGAAGTAGTATTGCGATGTCAGCTGAATCCTATACGTTTTGCCCTCTAAATCCAACCTCAGTTCTCAGTCATACATGATAGGCCCCTGAAGCCCTGCAGGCTGGCATTGCTCTACTGCCTTCATTTAAGTGACATTGAAGTGTCAAAAGCCACAGCATCGTGCTTTCTTAGAAGCTACTGCTAATACATGATATGATCTCTCAGTATGTTTTAGAGAATTTATCGCATTCAATAGACATAGAAGGTTTTTTTTTCCCCCACAGTTCTTCCTAACTGTCTTGGGCAGTTACAGTATTAAGCAGAACCTTGCTGTTGCTGTAAATGTTTTACTAGATGTTGTTATTTTTGCATGATTCAAGCATATGTTTATCCTAAAATACATTTCTTAATGCCATATGCCACAAAGATAGCAAGAACATCAAGTTTAAGCAATGGACATGTGTTCAGCTATAAACATGGACATATTGACTATTCTTGTTGATATAATCACAGGGAGACAAAATTGATTTGAATCCATTATATTCAGTTTCTTAATCTTGTTCTAGAAAACACTGATCAAGGTCAGAAGTTATGAAGAGGCATAAAAGTGTACGTAACAACTGTAATCAATAGAAATATGTCTTCAGCTTATAATAAAGATAAATAATCTCTGGGCAAGAAGTGGCTTTAGCAAAAATTCAGACCTTTTAACCATGCTAAAGTTCAATGTCTTTTTTTTTTTTTTAATCATCAAAGATTTCAATGTTAAAAATAAAGACACCTCCTGCATTTTAGGATAAAATATTGTTTACTGAAGTTATTTAATCTAGCAGCAAATCCCATTCCTCAGGATAACAAACGTGAGAAGCAAGGTTCAGGACCTGCTCTTCACAGAAATTATGAATCAGAGATGGGCTATTTCCCAGCCTATCTTAACCAAACATTTATGAAACTGAACAGTTACTCTGCAGCTGAAACTTGTGATCAGAAGAATCCAAACATCATCCATAAACTTCTAGGTTGCTCTTACACAGAAGTCTATTTTACACTACACATCTTTGTTTTTTTTCAGTTGTCATGAGATTGACCGATACATTTGTGCAATCTCTTTACCTCATCATTATCACTGCAATAGGGGCAGCTGGAGAATTATCCCCTCCCAATACCTCAGTATTGGATACTGAATATATATATATATATACTGATATACCTGAATTGGATGCAGTATTATTAATAAGTGTTTCTACAGTGCATAATGTCATAGGAATTTGAGCACAGCAAGAAAAAAAAATATTACTAGCAGACCTTCAGGAAGAGTTTAATGAATACGAGTATTTTCTTCCTTTCAGTTTTGCCCCTGACTTTGTGATGGCTCATAGTATTCTTTATTCAAAGTTACTCAGTAATCTAAACACCAAAAAGACCCAAATCCCAGTGTGGGTAGATTTCACAAGGTATTGGTTATAGTGTAATTTACTGTTCATTTTGGTGTTGACCCTTATTTATACAAAATATGAGAGAAAACACTTGTGCACTTAACCTGTAATCTGTTGCAGCTGTAGAGACAGTCAATGAAAGATTTGTGGTTGGTTGTGTGAAAGAGAGCTTTAGTATTAAGGCTAGTGCAGCCCTGTCCTGCTGCAAAAGCCAACTTTGGTTTTTGCCAGAAGTTTCCTATATTGTGGTCCTAGATCACAAACACAAAAAACTGTAGAGGTAAGAGGAATTTAATGCAATATCTTCATTATTTCAGGATTTATCTTGCTCTGGTCTGATCAAATGCATGATGATGATTCACCCAAGTAATATATGTAATGCAAATCATGAAAATTGCAACTGTACCTCCTACTAAAAATATGTCTGAAAATATTCATGAATTGGATTTAAAAATCCACTTTTCTATGTAGTTTGCATTACCTTGTGTTCGCAGAAAAAAAATACAATCGATATTCAATCCGCATTTCTCAGATAATTTTCTGATCTATCCAACTAGTTTTACAAAGGTTAGCTATTTTTATTGATCAGAATTCTTTACATTCCATTCCCTCCATTATTGTTACCAATATTTATTCCTCTGCTTTCCCCTTTTCTCTATATCATTCTTTCTCCACTATAACAACACATATTTGGTTTCTTTTGTCTGAGCGCACTGTACGTTTTAGCCTTCCATCTTATCTCTTTCTCCCACAGAAGTTAGCTGCGCATTGACATCAACCTCCCTTTGTAGCTCCAGTGACATAGCAACCATAATCTGCAGTGCCAGGAGACTACGTCTCAGGAGCACAGAGGACTACATACCTCGGAGGAATTGTGCCAACTTCTTCCACTGCCAAGCTCATAGGCACTGAGCTTAAAACATCTCTGGAACAGAGATCTAATAAACACAAGTTTAACGCACCTGCAGAAAGCACTGTCTGTGTCATACTAGCAAAAGGCATAGAATCAAAACAAGACAAAAGTATAACAAGAATACAAATGAATGTATACATGGCTAAAAATGAAAAACATGCTGTATTTTCAAAATGTCTTTTACCTTTGAAATTGCTGTTTTATTACTTACTTATTTTCATCAATTGTTTCTTCCATTTTTATCTTACTTAACTGAGAATACTAAGGAGCACGTTTACCACTTGTCTCAGGCCTTTCAAAGGAGCAAATGCAGGCTAAGGGTAAGTTTTTACATTATTCCCAAGTTGCTGCAAATGCAGCATCTTCAGAAGAGGGTGAGCCTGTTCTAAGATGTCATATGTTTCCATTTCTTCTGCTATGTAGGATTTAGCTATTTTGCGGCAACTGGACTATATGTACCTTTCAGCTTAACCACTGGAAGACTGAACTCCTGTTGTGGTTTAACCCTGACAGGCAGATAAGTGCTGCGCAGCTACTCGCTCTCTTCCTCTCAATGGGATGTGGAAGAGAATCAGAAAGGTGAGAAGTCATGGATTCAAGAAAAGATAGTTTAATAGGTAAAGCAAAAGCTGCGTGCACAAGCAAAGCCAAATCAGGAATTCATTCCTAATTCCCACTGTCGTGCAGATGTTCAGCCACTTCCAGGAGAGCAGGGCTTCATCACACGTAATCATTTTCCATTAGATCAGAAAAAGAATCTGTCCTATTCTGTGAACACACCGTTGTTGTAATTACTGCAAGGGAAAAAGGACACAAGGCAGGTAAAGGAGGGGAACTGTCTGTTTCAGTATATTGCAATTAACACTTAATTGTCAAACCATGCTTTTGGCACCAGTACTCTTCTGACTCTTAGAAATCCTGTAAACTTTTATATTTTAAAATACACATAGCTATAAAACTTAAATAGCGAGGACCTATAAATAGCATAGGACCCATAATTGATAAAACAGATAAACAGATTAAATTGTGTGACATGATGTAATTATTAAATGTTCTTGCACATAAAAGCATCATTTTCCAGAACTCTTGTAAGTGGGATGATTACTGCATCTATCACATACAAGAGCTCTGACTCTACTCAGTGATAAGAAATACATTTAAAATTTAAATATAAATATCGCTTAGGTTTTTGTGTTAGTTATTTTATTGTTGTTTTTATCTTTATTAAAACTGTGAATTCGAAAGCTTCTCAGGTAAGCCAAAGGGGTATGAATAGATTTTGTTATAAACAGAAGTGACTCATACTTACAACCAATGAAGAAGATAAATACTGATAAGGGATTTTCAATCTATGTTGCTGTTTGGTCATGCAAATCTAGAACCAAAACTGCTGAAGTGACTTCTGAGGTGACTTGTGCAGCCGTGCAGTAAGCCATCACATCTCCTCAAAGATGAAAAACAAACCCCCCAGGTGTGCACATCACACTGAGCACTATCTTTGCTGGCCACTACAGCTTACAAAATTCTATTTTGCAGGCTTGTACACCAAGATATCACTGACTCAGCCTGTTGGTTAGGGGTTCTTTCTGTTTGCTTTTTAAAACCCCTTAAGAAAGACAAGACTTCGTACATGATATGTCTGCCCTGAAACACAGTCTTACCTATGTTAAGAAAATAAAAAGGATGACTAGTTACTTGACTATTTCAGCTAAATATTTCAAACTGTTCTCCTAAAAGAAGTAGTTTTCATAATTGCTCTATGACTACAGTTTAAATGATAGTGTATAATGGATAGATCATTTATATGTTTCAAGTAACTGACTAGAAATAATTCTGACTGAAATGGAGTCTTACTTCTGAAAAACATACATCCAGTCTACTACAGTAATGCAGAAAACCTTTCCCCTATATAAAAAGCTAAACGAAATCCTTTATGCCAAATGCAAATAGATCCCAAATATTTTTCAGTCTCAGTGATACCAAACAAAACCAAGAACTATTTATGCAAGAGAAATAAACAGCCTAACAAATACATATTTTTTTTTTAATTAAGCAAAATAACAAGAATTTATAGCAACCAAAGGCAAAAATCATGGATTACTTATTGCTTCATGTAGCAGGCATTTTGAAGACTTTCTACTATTTTCTATTATTAAGTGCAAGTGGGTATCTGTAGTATTTTTTTAATAGGAAGAAAAAGCTTAGCTGTGAATTCTCATCTAAAAAGTCAGTTTTAATTAATAATTAATACTGAAAGAATTCATTGTATTTATAACTTAAAAAAAAAAAAAAGGTAATAAATATGGAGTACCATTCAATCACTAAAACTGTCTATGTTCCCCCAAAACTCATAGCACAACACTATCCTGAGAACCAGTAACTTCTTCATCAGGATTTTAGTTCATTATCCGAAAACTCTTAAGTTGTTACTTTCACCAATCTAAAATGCTGCACATATTTTAAGGGCAATTTTAATTTTCCAATTCTACACTCAACAAGCGAGGCAACAAATCATTACATGACTAATGTCATGTTCAGGAGGAGAAAAGGGTGAAGTACTCCATTTGTCAGAGTAATTTTGACCTTTCTTACGTCCTAGGTTCTCCACCCATATAGTGTGGGAGGAAAATCCTCTATTCTGTAAACATAGAACAGTAACATGGCAATGACAGAATGTTTTTTTTTTTTCTTTAATCTCAGTGAACTTTCTCCCATAGAGAAGAGATTGCACCATAACCCATGTTTGCAGAAGTAACATGCTCAAAACTTTATTTCATGGCATATAACACTTTTAAAAACTTGAACTTATAAAAAGTCACTGTTCTCTCAGTGCTGCCCTACTGCCAACACTCAAACAAGCTTCATAAATGACTAATAATCACCACATCTACTGTGTGCTTGTCTGGCTCTCCCAGTTGTTGTGCAACACATCAAGGTCACAGTGTTGATATGTTCCATCACATCACCACTTAATAAGCTATATTTAAAAAGAAATCCAGTTTCAGTTTATTGTAAAAAAAACAAACCTTCAAAGTTGAACATTTTCTATGGGGAAAAAAAACAACACTATATGCTTTTTCTTCTGATTTCAAAGCTTTGGGCTATCAGTACTTTAAAAACAGCATTATAGTTTAATATCTAAATCTTCCCAACCTTAAAAAAAAAAAAAAAGCCTTCCTGCTATTTTTTCAGTTGTTCAGATTGAAATTAAGCTTGCACCTCAGTCTCCACTTTTAGTTTCAGCTAGGACAAATAAGCTGTTTCTCATTGATTCCTATACACTACTGTGATTTTGTCAACCCTGCAATAGCTGGTACTCTTAAATTACAATGCAATATTTGAGACAAAATTTAAAAACAAATATAAGTTGCCATAAAACATGGACTGAAAAAATTTACTATGCCAATAATTTCCTTGTGGTTTATCATATAAATCAACAGATTTAGATAGGTGTTGGGAAATTCCTTTTGAAGGAACTGCAAAAAAAAAACAAAAAAAGGGAGGAGGGAAAATAGCCACTTCAGCAACTCATGACTACAAATGACAATATATATACCAATAAAAATGCCGCCAGAAGCAAATACGCTACTATTTAAGCAATTCTTTTTAAAGAATGTGTTGAATGCAGTTGTTGAATATAATGGCCTAGTGAGTCTTGACGACAAGTTCTCCATTTTTAAACCTCAGAACAAAAAGGGAGTTTCCTGTATTGTAAAACATATTTCAGATTGCTCCAGATGAACAAGCCATTTCATGCTGGAGGCCATCAGAGACTTCTTCAGTACCCTGTACTGTGAAAAAATCATAACCCAGCATTTAGTAAAGAATTTATAACTAGTCATGGCCAACATTTAAAATTTCAGTCAGATACACATCAGATAAAATCACAAAAAATCAGATACTAGCAGGCTAAGCAGAAGGGAATTCAGTATTATAGAACATGGAACCTTAAAATATCCTCTTCAAGGCAGTTAGAAATGCCATCCTCTCTCAGTATTAGGCCTTTTTAAGAACTGTTTTAAGAACTAAGAACTGTTGCAGTTAGGAGGAGCACAAAGGTATCAAACACTGACTAAATCAACAAAACCCTTCAGAACTAGGAGAAAAAACTTCTTAATATTATACATGTTTCAAAACCTGTAACTCAAATGCTAACACTAATACTAGCAACTTATTCATCACACATTCAGGAAAATTATAATTCTGCATAAGTCACAAATCCACAAAAACACAGTTTTAAAAATTTTCAATTTTGAAATTTATTTAGAACTTAGGGGTTAAGTGTGGTAATTTTCCAATGTCTGTTAATAGCATACCCATGTTGCTACCAAATAATTGCACTAATTCCCTCTGCCCCCCTCCCCATTAGAAATCTGCAGGTTAGTTTTCTTAACAGCCAGTGGTTTTGCAAATAGCGTGTTCTAGGACACTACTGCATTTCCTGAGTGTTCAAAGCTACTGTATGATACATCAAGCTGAAGGAAAAACAATGAAATTATCATTCAGAAATGAAACAGGTATTTTATCTTGCTGCTGAAGCATGGAGTCATAAAATGCAATGTATTTCAAGAAGAGGTTGTTTTGGAATGCTTAAAACAAATTAGTATTATTTTTTTAATGACATTAGCTTAAAGTGGAAGTAAAAATAAACAGTCTGAGTTTCAAGTCACTGACTTCAGGACTATTAAAAATGGCTGAAGAACTTAAGACCTCTCAGCCTGCAACGTAGTTGGAACTTAAAGTACTTCTTCAGCTTCTAGGGTATATGCCTACCGGTGCTAACAAAAGCAACATAACGAGATCTCTGTTTTGTGTTCTTTTTAGTGCTCTTGAAAATGAGTTACTTATAGCAGTGACCATAGTGCTCAGACACAGGATTTCAGACAATCGCCTTGCAACACACTTCAGCTTTATCATGCAAAACCAATCTAATCATAAACATCCCCACACTAAACATGATAAACTGTGCCAAAGTATGTGATGTGAATTAACGTCAGCTCATCTACCAACATGTTGACGTATGTCAGCTTGTCTATCAAACATTGCTCAAATCCAGAGTAAGTTGATTTGTCAGAACTGAACTCCTCCATAGGCAGACTGCATAGTCTATGCAAGTTACCATTTTTTGTCTGGAAAACCTCAAAGGTTGTATTGATGTTGGCAATCAGGCTTAGACAAGAGTTTCACCCTTAGTTAACATATTAACGAAGAGATCCCAGCATCTGTTAGTGGGACTTTTCCATAAAAGACCACAATCATTTCTTAATCAAAAATGTGAATCAGAGACAGCTGATGGAAATGCTAACTACATTGTTCTTGCATTGCTTTTCATGACACATGCTCGTTTACAGATTACTTTGGCAGAAGGGTTCTTCAGGCCGTGACTGAACAAGAAGCAACTCTGTCTCAGTTTAATTTTTCATTTTTTTTCTCCTTTTTTGCTTCATGGAAATTTGTTTTAAACTAAGAACCATATGTATAGGCAATTAGAGCAGGAATTAATAAGAGCTAATGTGCTTCACTTTAGCTTGTGAGTGGCTTGCCAATCCTTTTCCTCTAAAATATTTGTAAAAACATTGGAAATAACTATATTACATTTATTTAAAAAAGCTCCTTAAACATCTCCTTAATGCCCTTTCCATCCAATACAAGGCCTCCACTTTTAGGGTCTTTTTCTGTGGATTGAAGGGAGAGGTCAGGGAAGAGGTAAAGAATAGGATAACTGCTATCATTTCAGTTGCTATTTTAGAAAACTGGAATGACTGCTAATCTAAAGATTAAATACAGTATGTAATCCACCACAACAATGGAAATAAAGCATAACTGAAACTATATAGAATCCATATCAGGTCAAGTGACAGTACATTAAGAACAACTTCATATGTTACACAGAATATACACAGATTAAAAGCCACTGTCAGTACGATCACAGTGTTACTGTACAGACTAGTGACTTGAATATTTGTCATTACTGAAGGAGGAAGTTCAGGTTAGAAAGGAAAAATGCTTCAAATACACTTCTTCACTTGTCTAAATGATGATTAAATTAAAAGCCTTAAACATTTTTCTACACACTCCGCTTCCAACTTAAATGGAATATTGCTGTCAGTATACAAACCTTAGAGAGGTCACTTCTAATCTAGTTAGTATAAGTATTCTAAAGAACAGCCACCTTATAAAGGAGATTAAGTTCAGATGTTTAGAAACTTTAACAATAAGAGAAAGTTAGAAATCCTAAACAGCTACTTATATTTAACTATAATTACCTTTTAGAGAGCATTAGGCTAAACTCCAGTATTTTATACAGTCATTGTATTAAAAGAAAATTCTACCACACCTAAAGGATAAGGCATAGCCATCTACTAATTGGCATATTTGTTTATTTGTCTCAGTTGTGAAAAGGTCCTTATTTGTGTAAGCAGCAAAACAAATCTCAACTGAATGATTGCTATATGCAAAAGGACTGAAGACAATTGCTTCTGCAGTGAACTTAACAGTTCTCAACAGCACACACGCAACATGCTATCTGAAAAAAGTTACTAACTTAACTACATGTATTAAATACTGAAAAAAGTTTTACATTTTTATTATAATTTATTTTATTTAACAATCTAAGAAGTTTGCAGCCATCAGAAGTTCCAGTGCAATTTCAGGTGCAATTGGGAATTCAGGAATCTCCGTAGAGCTGTTAGTATAGCGGACCTTGTAGGTGAAATACATGCATACTTTGGATAGGACATGGGATGGGATCTCTCTAAAATTCACCTCATTTGTTTCATTTTCTGCAAACTGTCCTGTGGGAAAACAAACAAACAAAAAAATCAGAATCTCAATTCACCACAGAATGAAACACTTTACTACAATAATACAGTATATTCCAAATAGACTTGCTAGGTTCCATATTCCTAGTTGCTACATTCTTCAGTGCAAAGCAGGGTGTTTCACATTCATAATCCTCACAAATAAGAGGATTTCTTGCATTAGAAAATGTTTGTTCATTTAGGCTGCAACATATTAATATTCTGAACCAATGCACTGAACCACTTACAGTAATGTAAGTGTAATTCTGATGCTTGCTTTCAAGAGATTCTCTAAAACTGTAGCATGCTCAGCACTAAAGTTCACATATCATTTAGAAAAATAGGTATACATCCAAATTTTTAGCTAGCTTTCTCAAGAAAAGAAAATGTTTTACATATGTTCCATATTTGCATATGCACACTCATCAGTTCTGACCCCTCCCACTACCACTGAATTTCTTGGATGATTTCTGGCAGATTCGTAAGAGAGTTGAAGCCTTAAAGATACACTAACTTGATAAGCTGTGGGAAAAAAGGGCATGCAGGAACAAGAGGAAAACCCTAGTTGTACCGCAGGAAACGTTACATACTGTAAGAGTTTATTCCTGTTAGATTTGAACATTTTATCCAAAGCTCAAATCTCAAAACGCAAGTATATTTGAACCTTTCTTCTGTGCCCTCTAAGCATGAAACAGAGGATACGAAATCCTGTTGTTAGTCCCACAGCCTTCCTCTACTGTTGTATTTGTCACTGTTTTTGTCACTCAGCTTTAAGCTTATTAAGCTGAAAGACAATACAAAGCCCACTAACATACACTCCGTATTTATAGGTGACCTAGAAGTATGTAGTTATCGCTATAGGGATATCTCTGTAGGGATCCCTTTCATAATAACCACAACGCATTTACTAATGGCTACATGTATTTGTGTAGAAATATCTGAACACACATACTGAAGCCAATCTGCCTTAAAGTCTATAACAGAAACAGTAGGAAGCAACACAATTGTTAGCATATTGACAACGTCACAATACTGAAATAGAGAACGCTTACGCATCAGTGAAACTACGGCCTGTAGACAGTAAGAATAATTTTACTTGCAAACTTGTTTATCTTGCAAATTTTTATGTAAAAAATGCTTAAATGCTGACACCTTTACAGAGTCACTTTTTTAGCCCTCTTTGCCTTTTATTTATTCATATTGTTACAGATCACAGAACAAATTTGGAGCAGGTTTTGTAACTACTCTTCTTGCACACCTTAGAGGCAGATACGGAGTGAATTAGACAATGGGTCCGCAACGTATTTTCACGTTCATATTACAGAATATTAAGCTGAGAATTTTAATTGATTAATTTTCCCAACTATTATTGAGTAATTTGAAAGTATATTCAGCAAATAGATGTTGCCAGCAATTCCATTCATCAGAATCAAAAAAAGAATGACCATATTTGGATCAGAAGTCGATACAGCCTACTGCTACTCGACTGGCCAAAAGTAATTGTATGGGACAAGGGCAGAGAAGAAGGAAAACATGCAAGTCAATTTCTCATTCTCTTCTCCACCCTTTCATGCTTCAATGATTAGTTCAAACACTTCTTAAAACAGAAGTAGTCTCACATACCTAGTAAGGGCTTTCCCTTCAGTCAATTTCTCTCTTCTTCAAACTTACACTAACTTGTGCCATTAAGCTCAAGTACTCCTTGCCATAAAGACTTTGTGAATACTTCAAGTTCTACCACTGAGGTGGCAACGGAGTCACTTGTCTTGAATTTGACAGCTGCAAGCTTCATACAATGACCTCAAGTACATTTAACAGAGGAAAACGGTAGTAATAACATCATAAAATTACTAGCCGTCCAGAAACTTATGGAGTTCAATTATATGGTATACAATACTCCACAGAGGTGGACTGTTCCAATGGAAATGGAATTAGTAATGGTTTAAACAAGTTATTATTTGCTCCAGCTTTTGCTCACTATATAATAGAAATTCGAATAGTCCAACAGAGAAAGAGAAGGACATGAGGGTATTACATCTGTTATACTTACCTGGTCCACTCAACATAGCTTTTATTGTTCCTGATGTTAATGCATGCTCTCTTTTTACAATGAACTCATGGCCATCAGAAGATATTAACTTCACATACATTGCATCTGGGCCCTCACACCCACCGTATGTTTTCTCTTCTCCATCTGTGATGGAAAACAACAGTTTCAGTATACAATGACTGATTCCAATTACCAAGAATGCAAGCTTCAGCCTTTCCTGTGACTATATTTGCAGACAGAAGAACCACTGCAGACCACCAAAAATAAGGTAAATATTTGCATTTTTCAAGACTTCTCCGAAAAGTCTGGTAGCCTATTTCAGAAGAGGAATTTTTAGAAAAATGAATCTATTTTGATTAACATCTCCCCTCTGTCCATCACCAAATTCTGACATGATTTCAGCAATCTGTGTAGGAAAAAAAAATTCCTCAAGATGAATTCTCAAGTGAAAATAATTTACTCATTTTAAGAACATGCTACTTGTTTCATTCACAAAATGATTGCCACATCTGGCATGCTAGTACTTATAACTTACAAGTCATCTAAACACATATCTAATATTTCAAAGTACAACCTGTAAGAGAAAAAATGCTTTTTGAAGCACAGTAGGAATGAAAGCAGTCAAAGCACGTATTTCTGTGCTGGAAAATTGAAATTGAATTAATTCCTTGCTCACTGCCAGTCAGACGAAGAAAATTAGTGCATACTCATGTTGTGACTTTGGTGAGAAAGCACAAAAACCCAATAAGTTTGTGAAGTCTCCCCATAAGTTTTGACTGTGCTTTTCCTGTCTCCTCTCTTTTGTCTTACTATGTACCTGCCTATCTGCTTTGACAGCATGCTCTTTGGGGTAGGAACCACTGACTACTCTGTACCCACATCATGCTCAGCACCAAGATGAGTTTGGAGATGGTCTTCATGCACACCTGTAAACTGTAATAAAGATCATCATAACTTTAAACCTTCCTTCCCCTTTTGTTTAAAGTGCAAAGAAAGCCCCAACTCAATAAATATACAATTTCTATCATATTCAAATTGGAAAGTTAACGTTGTATTTCAAATAGCGTATTTTCTAAAGGAGTACAGAGCCATTACACTAAGTATTGCTTCAGTTCTATTAGAAATTAATACTTGAGTTTGATACTGCACATAAGATTAAATATTAAGGACAGTATTAATTTTGGCAGTAAGATAAAACTGGAAGTCTTTAAAGTTCTCACAGCTTGGAAAATCAGATGATATTTATATCCTTCTAGAAAAGTAATCCACTGCCAATATATCACAATTGCATGCATGAGTACAGAGATATAACAAACTACAAACTTGACATCTGGCCATTAGTGTTGTGTTTTTATTTCTGACAAAACAAAAAAAATATAAATTACATTAACTGTAATATATTATCTTACATGTATCTGGTGCTATTGCAAATATAACATTCTTACCATCAATTAAGTTGTTTCATAAATTTGAAATAAAAATAAAGTTAGTATATAGTTACTGATAATTTTAATAACTTGCCATCAGTGCCAAAGATGCTAAAATACTTTCAGAAAAAGTATAGCTAGCACCAGAATCTTTCCAAACTTGTTTCATTAACCATCATTTGTAGTGAGAAAGATACGAAAGGCTCAATTAGCCATGTTTCACACACATACAGTAATTTAACAGTCAGTCCTTATTATGACCTCTTAGCCAGAATTAAGCAGATTGACCTTAGCAAACAATCTAATGAGAGATTTCTGCATGTACATAGGGAAATTTTCTTGTCCCCTATCTAAAAGTTTTGTGCTATAAAACCTAAAGGCATCCTATTTTAGCACGTATATTTTCATCATCTGGCATATTAAGTTACATTTTATTGTTAGACAGATACTCATCTCAATAAACAACATTTACACACAAAAAAATCCTCTAAAAGCTACATTAGCTGGAAGTTCCACAAAGTTTTCAGGCTACAATAAAAAAACGACACACACAAAAAAGCTACAAGATCAACATTTAGAGTCTTATAGTCCAACCCCCTCTTAGCAGTTTAAGAGCTAAAATGTTTCACATGAGAAACAGCAACAAAAATCTAAGAACAATCCACTTACCCATTCTCTTCTTATAAAAAAATTATTTCTTTTCAACAGCAGCTTTTGCAATAGGAGCGTCTGAAAATACACAAGGCAATGTTTTTAGTCACTAATGCAATTTCTGAAGTCAGCACTAGTTATTAACCTTTACATTATCATAAAGGCTATTTAAAAGAATATGATGACACAAAGCGTGCAATGTCATGAATACTAAACACTGTTTTGAAACTGATGTTTCCTGGTTTGGATTGGTTTTTGTTATTGTTGGTTTGTTGTTTTTTGAGGTTTTTTGGCTATATATATCCCCGCCAGCTTACCATATTCTAGAATCTCCAAATTGTTGCTTTGCAAAGAAAATATTTCTTTAAGGTTTTTAAAAGCCCTTGACCATCAAGCCAGGGTTACCTCAGGAGCCTGTTACACTTCTACTACTACAGGCACCACCCATGCAGCTGTAGTAGGGAGATAAAGAGAGCAAGTTCTGCCACAGCACAGAAGGCACCAAAGAGAATAAATAGTGTGTCTACAGAAGAAAAGTCAGACAACAGTTCAGTATATTGTGAATACAGGAGGGGCTGCTGTTGTATCATATGTTGTGTCCTAGTATTCACTGGACACCTCAACAAGTTGGAGAAGGGCAAACAGGAATTCTACAAAGTTCAATGGCAAATGCACCTTTGGAAGAATTACACCATGCACCATACTGACTTGTCTGACCAGTGTCTCGGTCAAAGGGTGCTGGTAGACAAGCTGTGGGATGGCAAGAACGCAAACCAGCAATGTGCCCTTGCAGCAAGGAAGAGCAAGACCATCCCAGGCTGATTGAGGAGATCTGCTGGCATCTAAGCAAAGGCATCCTTTCATTCTACTCAGCCCTGGTGGAATATATGGAGTACTGGTCTGGGCTCCTCAGTGCAAAATACACTCAAATGCATCCTAGATTGGAGCACCTGTCAGTCACAGAAAGACTGACAGAGCTGGGGAATTTAGGCTGGAGAAGAGAAGGCTCAACAAACAATCTGATCAGTGTGCATTAAGTACCTGGCACTCCAAGCCGTCCTTCCTAAAGATTGAGAGTTCCTGACACATACACCAATGTCATTTAGATAATCTATTCCAGATATTTAATGTAGGTATTCACATGGTAAGTTAACCAGGAATTCCAGAGCTTATAAGCTGACACCCAGCTTGCTGCAGATGTTATTTGTCATGAAAATGATTCCAAAGAATTATAGAAATGAAAGTACTTATTTGCAAAACAAATCCAGTATTTTCAGATTCAACTTGTATTTCTCTATATTGAGCTGCTGTGCTTGAGCTGCTGCTATATCTCTGCTGTGGCAAAGAAAACTATGAAAGAGAAATTCCACCCACCTGCTGTCCTAAAATTCCTTTCGTGTCTACAGCTACTCTCCAAACATTAACCCAGTACAAATCAATGACATACTGTTGCATGCCCAAAGGTTCAGCAAAACGTGACCAGGGATTCTGGGTAGTTATTCAGTAGAAACCCAGGGGTTGGGGCAGCAAAAAGTCTGTTAAGAATTCTGATAATTCATTAGATTGCTATGAAAAGCAATAAGCAACAGCAGACATATGAGCTGCTATTACTCACTACTGAGAAGGATCCCAAGAAGGCGTGAAAAAGCAGAAGAAACTGCTCCCCACACTTCCTCCCTCTTCTATTTGTGGTAAAAGCTGAGCCAAAAAAAAATTAAAATAAAATAATAAGCAAGTTGAGGAGGGAGTTGAAGGACTTGGAGGAAGTTTTACAGAGATTCCTAAGCAAAGTCAACAGATTCAGATCCTTGGAAGCTGCAGCTCCTTGCTATTGCAGATAGCTTCACTTCTCAACAGTACTTCAGTGCTGTGTTGATTTCTTCTATCTCCCTTTTTTCATAACCATTTCAGGCAAGGAAGTATGAAATAATCCCAAT
Source organism: Chrysolophus pictus (assembly GCA_037305975.1). NCBI lineage: Eukaryota > Metazoa > Chordata > Aves > Galliformes > Phasianidae > Chrysolophus > Chrysolophus pictus. The sequence goes on from CM074577.1 coordinate 64,659,026, forward strand.
GGTTACTCAAGCTCTCACAAGAAGGCACTTTCAGTATAATTAACCATTCATGACTAGTTTTTAAGTGTTTACAGAACACTGAGCAAAAAGCATCTCCTGTTTACTTCACTGGCGTATTTGAAAATTATTCCAACTTCACAGAAATATCTTAATTTTTTTTCCTTTCCCATTGGTATACTTCAAATCTACTTCCATGTAAAAACTTCTTGAACATTAGGCATGTTCAAGAATGATATTAATTTGTGTAGACTGCCATTCTGTAATATCAAACTTTAAATGCCTTCACCATTTTCAATAATTCCTGTAACTCCTCCATGGAAATTACATTTGAACACTGGAATAGTAACAGCATAAAACCGATAGCATCCTTCATCTGTTCCAACAAGTTTGGAAATTGTCCTGCTGGAGAGTATTGATTACTCAGGAACAAAAAGGCTACCGTGTACAACCTAAGGGAGCTAACAGATTAAAGCTGGGAAACTGAAATAATGTCTACACCAAAATATTAGAGCTGTTGCAAAAAAAAAAACACTGTAAACTTTTTAATAATGTCAAATGGAATGTGTTATCATATGATGAAAGAGGAAAAAAATAACAGTTATTAGCACTCCAAGTATAAAAAACCAATGGTCAGAAGTGGCAGTCAACTGTATGAAATATAAAGGAAAACAGGATACAAATGCAGTAAGGATTAGCATGCCGAAGTAACCTAACATTAAGAAGTGAATCTATTATTTCCTTGATAACAGGAAAGGAAGGGAAACTAGATGGATCCTGGACAAGGCAAATCATCTGGTGTTAAACAAATGTGATAAGAGGAGAATCTTATGAAAAAAATTGTCTAATAAAATAAAGTAAGATGACAGAAATGTGCAACAATTAGACTGAAAAGAACTACTAGGTCCTCCAAAAATGACATTAAGCATGTTGTTCTACCAACATTGTAAAAAAAAAAAAAAAAAACAACACCAAAAACAAAACAAAAGTAGGCAGATTTAGATGAGACAGAAGTAGAAGGCACTGCAACAAAAGGGGAATAGAGCATCACACAAAGAAGTGATTCACTGGCCTTGAGAAACAGCACATGAAATGAAGTTCTATGAAACTTCATTATCTTCTTCGAAGAGAAGGCTTCAGGGGGACCTTACAGTGGCCTTCCAGTACCAGAAGGGGCCTACAGGAAAGCTGGGGAGGGACTTTTTATGAGGACATGTAGTGACAGGACAAGGAGAAATGGTTTTAAATTTGAAGAGGATAGATTTAGACTAGATATCAGGAAGAAATTCTTTACCATGAGAGTGGTGAGATACTGGAACACGTTGCCAAGTGAAGTTGTGGATGCCCCCTGTCTAGAAGCATTTAAGGCCAGGTTGGATGGGGCTCCAGATCCCTCACAGCTTCATTGCCCTTCTATGGACACTCTCAAGGGCCTCAATGTCTTTCTTGTAGCGAGGGGACTAAAACTCATAATGGTAGTTGAAGTGTCGCCTCACCAGAGCTGAGTACACAGGGATGATCACCTCCCTCCTCCTGCTGGCTATATACTTTCTTATACAAGCAAGGATGCCATTGATCTTCTTGGCTACCTGGGCAGAAGTAGCCCAGGTAGAAGTAGTTCAAATTAGAAACACTACAGAAAGGAGCTAACAACATGACCAAAAAGCTTGCTGTATAATGAAAAAAATTAGAAAGCCTTGCTTGTTCGGCTTAGCAAAATGAAGACAAATACAATTCATCAAACGGATAAGCAAAGAAGGAAAAGCATGCCAAGATTATGCCTTAGTTTAAGTCCAACTAATGAACGCAATAGTATTAACAAAGAATAAAATTTGTAATGCTAATAAATCGAATAACGTAATAATAATAATAGCATAGAAAAACTTATTCTCTCAGAGAGTGGTCAGGCACTGGAATGGCTGCCCAGGGAGGTGGTGGAGTCGCCATCCCTGGCAGTGTTCAAGAGGCGTCTGGATGAGGAGCTGCAAGATCTGGTTTAGTAGCTTGTGGTAGCAATGGTAATGGGAGGACGGTAGGACTAGATGACCTTGTAGGTCCTTTCCAACCTTGTGATTCTATGATTCTACAGAACAAAAACCAACATACCACAGCTAAAAGCAGAAGGCTTGGGAAGCCTACTTACTTTTAAGCAAGTAACATCATGCATCCCACTACATTCACTGTGGAAGCAAGGGACAGACCTTGGTTCCACTTCACTTCATCTGTTCTGACATAAAAATGTATAATTTCAAAAAATATATAAAGTGATAATTGTGACTAAGAGAGGTTGTATAGATTTTCTTCTGACAAAATACGGACAGTGAAGAGCAAAAAAAGGATCACAGGGTCAATGCAACAATAGAAGAGATAAGCAAAGGAAAATAGGAAACTTGGAAAAGCTATAACAAAACTAAGAAACTGTTTGCAAGTACTGGTTCCTCTTCTGGATCAAGAAGTGTCATATGTGTCATTATGAAGATCTGAACATATTTCAGTTCTACGTGATTGTTTTGTGAAACGCATCTTCTTTCCAACAACTACACCCAAGTTATCTGAGATGTTGTTAACATGATCCTGCACGAGCCACAGCCTGTTTTCTTCAGTCAACTCCCTTCCTGGTTCATGAGCTTACACAAGAGTTAGTGGAAGCAGTAACAGATTTACATGTTGAAGTAGAATATAACTAAGAATCATAAACCACCATAATTGTCAACACAAAGCAAGTGTTCCTGTTCCCGTGCTTGAATACATTTATCTCCTCACAACCCCGAGAAGAAATGATACGGTATAGTGAGTTTCGTTTTTTCTTTTTGTTTCTCTTGAGCATCAAATGTAAGAAAAAAAAAGCCCATGACCCCTTTCCTAACTTACACCCAAAACTGCATGCTTGTTAACCAACACACCCAGAATTTTCAGAACATCACTTCCTTCTACACCTTCTAAGCCTGGGAGACAAAAATATAGTTGATGGGCATACGTTAATTTAACTGAACACACACAACTGCTGTACACATTCCAGAACATCATCCTCTTAGTCCAGTTAGCACAAGAAACTTAAATCTATGCAAACATTTGCAAGCACTCAGATTCTTTGTTCCCACAGAAAAATGCTTGAAACTCAAGATTCTGGTGTAGGGTAACTCGAAAGGCTTCCAATTCTTTAGCTGTGCAATACAAGCACACACACGTCTTTTGTACGCTTCAGTTGGTGACATTTTTGTATTCTGTGAGATCAACTTTTTGGAAAATGTGGGGCAAATAACAAAAATGCCTTCACAATTCCTGGGTTTGTTGAGAACTCAAATGTGGAATTTTCTGAGTGTCATTTGTAAATCAGGAAGAGTTCTTCAGCAAAGAAAGGCCACTGTATACAAAATCAATAGTGTCTTACTGTTTAATCCTAAACTGTAGTCCTATTCTAGATCCTAAAGAGAAGCTTGTTTACAAATACAACTCTTCAGTTTAGTATTTGATGTTTAGAGCACACAAAAAAATAATGTAAATATGGATTGAAACATATTTAGAAAAACCATGAGAGGAAACTGGTACAGCAAGACTGCCAGATCAGCCAGTTTACTAGGAAGGTACACTAAAGGTGAATGCTAGTTCAGACAAACAAGCGAGCTAGGATGCCACAGTAGGATGGAGTATCAAAGGCCTCACTTTATTTAAGGTACTCTTTTTTCTTAGGAAACTTTCTTTTCCAGCAATCCCCAAGAGAGGAAAAAAACAAAGCAAGCATTACAGTTTTCTCCCTAATATAGAAGAAAAGCCCTGGCTACTTTATATCTGTAGCTGTTAGAGGAAATAAAGCTGCTTGCACATTCCAAATTTTTAATACAGTATCAATTTCTGTTCTCTCATTATAAGCATTCATCAAAAACTACAATTATGCAAACTACCCCACAACAACGGTAACTACATTCTGAGCCTTTCCAGAGGCAAGAAAACTTGTAAAAATCCTATATGAAGATTCCTTTATTTTACTCTGATTCAGAAAAATATTTCTGGGACAAAATGTAGGGCATACATCGAGAATTCCAAAAAACACAGCAAAAACATCTGAAGTTAAGCAAGCTTTCAGAAGATATCAATTTATTCCCATAGAAAGCATAAGGGGCAAATGGATCAGGAAAAATTTACAAAAGCGAGAGACAGAAGAGTGTACCTTACAAAACTGGATCTCCTCAGTAAACCAGCATTAACTCCTCACATTAAGAATATAAGAAATTTTGTACCTCATTTCATCACCATTTCAGTACTAAAAAGAAAAAATCTCACATGACTTTTCTCTATTACAAAGAAATGCCAGAAGTGATGAAAGCTTCTAAAGATCACGTATCTTAAATTTCTCTGAGGGTAAATCGTAGGGAAAAAAAAAAAATTTACACACTAGATAACTGATCTCAAGATGTATTACAGAAAAACACTTCTGTGTTCCTAAGGACCCTTTCAATTAATAAATTGCATTTCTCTCCCAATTATATTTTTGTTCTTAGCATAGCAAAAGGAGGAAGCTTAAGTACAGAAGAGAATATTCATAAATACAGGCACAAGCTCTTTTTATCCTTACGGTCTCCAAGATGTTTATATCTACATTCCAAACTGAAGTTTTGCAACAGCAAAACCAGAGCAAACCCAACTAAACAGCAAACCAACAATGACATCTCCCTATAGCGCAATGCTCGCATTGCAATCTACAGTATTAATCATCTTTAAAGCTCCTTTAAACTGTACGACACGTTATAGGTAACACTGGCACTCAGAGCTGCCTGCTAGCATCACACTTTTCACACATGTACCTAAGCCATCATTACCTTATCAAAGCTCGCGGTCACCTACAGAAAAACAAAGCCCAAAACGGGCTGCTCAGAAGCACGTTTCCTTTACTACACGTCAGTCAATCGCTCTTCCCCATCAGTCCTGTTTTGCTTACATTCACCGACCCTTACAGCCAAAGCACTTCAACCGGCACTTCGCACCTTGGCACAACAACCCCACAGGCCGCATCCTAAATTCTTTCGGCCTTAGTTACTGCCCTTTCTTTAGGGCATGGCGTGGGAAGAGGGTGGACGTCATTCGTAGCGGAAAAAGTTTAAGAGCGATATTTAATTACAACAGCGTTCTGGAAAGCCCCTTTCCCGGCACGCGTGGAATCCAGGGAGACTTTTACAGAGAGGAGAAACGCTACCAGCCCACACCCGGCAGGGGAACCCCAGCCCAGCAGTGAACCCCTAGCAGCGAGCCTCCCGCACCGTGCACGCACGCACCCCCGCCTCCTCCCCACACGCCCCGGCTCTTCCAGGCCTCTCCGCTCAGCGCTCCGGGCCCCCCGCCCCGAGCAGCGAGGCTCGCTGCTCTCCCAGCGGCAGACCCCGCGGACGCCTCTCAGGCAGCCGTAGCGAGGCCTCTCCAACCACTCACCCGTCGGTGCCGCTCCCTCCGCCCCGCTCGCAGGGCCCCCGCCGTATCGGGCCAGCTGCCTTCCAAGCGCTTCCGCTGGGTCACGGCGCACTTCCGGCCTCCCGCGCACTGCCCTTGGAAGGCGTGCGAGCGCTCAGCTCCCGGCGTGCTGCACGGCGGGAGCGAGGCATGCCGGGATCTGTAGTTTATGTGGGGGGAGGCGTTGTCCGCCATGTTGTCCGCAAGGCGGGCGAGGTGCGAGGGCAAGGTTTGCCACGGGGCCGGCTGAAACGGCTGAGGCCGAGAGTGCCCGATAGCTGCCGGTGAGGCCGCCTTGGCGCTCACGGACTGAAGAACGGCCGTCAGCCACGAAGCCGCCGGGTTTACCCCGGCCGCTCGGCCCTGGGTACGTGCCGCCACGTTTATCTGTGCGCGTCTCGGCCTCAAAACGCCGCCGGTCCGTTAGGTCAGAGCAGAGCCCCGTAAAGCACAGCCCGGCCATTTTACGGAGGGTTCTTGCGTAGCACAACGGTTTCAGCCCGTTTTACGCTGCTTTGCCATTCCCGGCCTTGCAGCCCGCAGCTGCCCGGACATTTCCATGTTATAACCGCAGCGGCAGCCCCGGGCTCCATCACACCGCCGAGTGAGAGCCGGGCGGGCCCTTCCTGCGGCGGAACCAAAGGTTCGGGCTGCGCGGCGGCGGCGGAGGCTGCGGAGGTGCACCGCGCCGTTCCCGTTCCGTTCCCCACGCGTCTCGCTGCCGGCCGCTGCGGGACGGGCCGTGGCTGCCATGCTGCTCCGCGCCGCCGGCTGCTGGCGTGCCGCCGTCTCTCGGCCCGGTCCCGTTTGGCTGCGGGGTGCGGCTCACCGTGGGCTCCCGCTTGCCAGTCGCCGCCTGGGATTCCCCCAGCCTCTGCCCGCGGGGGGACAGCGGCTGCGGAGCGGCTGCGGGGCGCTCCCCGAGGTGCGCTGGGAGGGGAAGGGGTTCGGGTTGGCTGTGCTTTGCTTTGCGAGAAATACGAACGTAACGGAGAGGCTGGGTAGGCATATTTGGTTTCTCAGCTTCGCTTGGCACGAAGTTTGCTGCGGGATGGTGGTCTCTGACTGGGGTTCTGAGAGGTAAAGGTCGTGACTGCCTCCTTACAAAGCTGTGTGCAGAAAGGACTTCAGGTTATAGCGCAATGTGTCATACAGTGAGCTGGGCTGTACTGTGTCAGAAGTGTGCTCAGGTGGCCAAGAAGAACCAACAGCATCCTGGCCGATATCAGAAATTACATAGCCAGCAGGACCGAGGATGTGATTAATCCAGTTGTGCAGGGAGGTTTGGGTTGGATACTGGGAAAGGACTCTTCACGGAAGGAGTTGTGAAGCTTTGGAACAGGCTGCCCAGGGAAGCAGTCACTGTCCCTGGAGGTGTTTAAGGATGTGTATGTGATGCTTAGGAATGTAGTTTAGTGGCAGTGTGAGGTTAACAATTGGGCTTGATGACCGTTAGAGGACTTTTCCAGTCAAAATGATCCTGTAGCAAATAACCCAACCTTAATGGCTAATTCAGGTTGCTGGGAATAGGTTCAGGACACAGAGAATCTTCTGTGGACGTAGTGGCCTCAAGTTGTTCCGAAGGAGATTCAGTCTGGATATTAGGAAAAGCTTCTCAGAAAGAGTGGTGAGATATTGGAGCAAGCTGCTCAGGGAGGTGGTGAAATCACTGTCCTTGGAGGTGTTCAAGAAATGCTTAGATGTGGCACTGAGGGACATGGTTAGTGGGTATGGTTGAAGGGCGGGTTGGTGTTTGGACTAGGTGACCTTAGAAGTCTTTTCCAGCCTTAATGATTCTATTCCATGATTCTCTGAAGTGCTGATACTGATTTTGCTTTCATCTTCCAGGTTGCATCTTTTCAAGGGATAGCAGTTCGCAGCCTCAGCACATCTGCCCCTTCTGACCACCCAGAACATGGAAGATTGGTTTATAAAGGAAACTTAGCAAAAGCAGTGTTAGGTGTGTAACTTGAAAGGATCTTTATTGCTTTTTTTTCTTAATATTTAAAATATTTAAATCCAACAGTAAGAAAGCAAGTGTTCTTTCCAACTGTGCCAAATCTCTGTACAGAACAAGAATAGATATCTTGCTGTGATGCTTGATTTTATACTTCTGTGGCATATAACAATTAATGTTAACAGTGTTTCTGTTTCAGTTAATTTTAGATCTTCAGGGAGTTCTGAAGATACAGTGCGACTGTAATCCCTCAGCCTGCTTCTGTTTCTTTTGCAGCCTTTCGAGTGATTATCCAGCATTGACCAATTGTAACTAATATTTGCATTCTGTATGCTTTTGAATGTCACTAAAGTGACAAAAGTGCTGTCTGTAATGAGACTTTGGTTAATCTCTCTTTGACCAGTTAATGTTCTAAAGGCTTAGCAAAAAGTAGTTCACTGATGTTTTCTGATGAATATTTTTGAATTGAAGGGGGAAGTATGCCCTGATACATCCAATTTTCACAACATCTTTAGACTACTGGTTCTCATTGTGTCTCAAGGATGATCAGTGATATCAGCGGCCGCTGTCTTTCAAGCTGTGTGCAAAGATGGCTGCAGAATGCTTGTGAATGTACAATAACCTACATTTTTCAAATTAAACACAGTGGGGGACCAAGCAAACTTTTTTCTTTAATGCACACTGAATGTCTAATGTGGTTGTTGATGAAGAGAGAAGTGCCCAGCCATCTCTTTAATTGTTATTCCTGTCTGTGAAGTGATAAATGCATACATCTGCAAAATTGCATGATAGCAGAGTTCATCATAGAAATAAACCCAGCTACTAGCTTTGATTAAACCCAGCATATATACAACAAGCCTTGAGAGTGGCAGGAAGAGAGGTCTGGACCTCCCGGTACTTGTTAATGGCTTCTTCTATTTGAGAGTGTTTTAAAAAAGGCTTTTCTATAATTTTAGGTGTTCAAGTAATGACAAAAATTTGTAGCAGCAGGACATAGGTAATTATAGAGACAATTTTACTTACAGGTATTAATCTTGGTTTTTTGTTTTTGTTCTATGTAGGCGTGAGATTTTTCTCCTACTCCACCAGCATATTTAACCTGTTCATGGTGCCTTACCTCATGCTGAAAACTGGTATTGGATTTGACAGCCTGCTTCTACAAGCCGCATTTTATGGGTTGATAGGATTTTTTACATTTGTTACTCCAGTTACTTTGCATATCCTCACAAAGGGCTATGTAATTCGACTCTATTATAAAGAGGAAATGGACACATACACAGCTATTACATACAATGCAATCTTGGCAGAAAAAGCAACTGTCTTCCATCAGAAAGATGTAAAGATTCCAGACATCACCAAGATGTTTACAACATTTTATGCTAAAACTAAATCAATGCTTGTTAATCCAACGCTTTTCCCAGATCCTCAGGATTATAACCGTCTCATGGGCTATGACAAAGCCTTTTGTTTTAATTTTGAGGAAGAAGAGAAAGATGGTGAAAGTAAATAATATGAAGATAAGGAATGTCACTGTTCATTGTGCACTGCTATAAATGTGAAAGAATGTTAAACTGTATTACGGTTTCAAAAGTATCAGGTAATATTAGAGTTTCTCAAATTTTGGAATGTACTGAATTTTTTTTTAAACTTGTAAACAATATGTAGGGCTTCTTCAGAGTTAACAACACAAAATACACTAAAAATGTTTCTGTTTTTCTTGTGCTTGTTCTTGGTTTATTTTTTATTATCAACTAACCAGGAGAACTGTAACATGCATGGACTGTGGTGCAAACTCACCATCTCTGCTTTAAAAGTAACTTTTCATATAAAAAAAGATCTGGAATGTTCATTGCCTGTCAAGCACATTGTTAAGTTTTTAAGATTAGAGAGAAACTGTACTTAACACAGAAAGGTTGGGCTTTTTTTAACGGATAATAGTCTTCATCCCATGAGAGTAGGGTTGGCCTTCGCTTCAAAAGGCAGGCAGGTATTACTGCTGACTCCTCTTGTAGTCTCCTTTTAGAGGTCTGTGGGTCTCTAGAAAAGATGAAAAGAATGACTGGGTCACAGCAGTCTCTAACTATTCACAGCTACTTAAATGGTTTCCTGAGATAGAGTTACACTCCCAAGCAGCTCTTTTCCCAGAGATGGAAAAGAAGTAAGGTCTGTGCTGTGAAAATCTTGTTAAAACAAATATTTGTACCAATTTAAAATACCAGCATCTAATGGTTTAAATGGGTTCTTTTGGCACTTATGAAAGCCAGGGAAACAAAAGGGAATCTCTTACAGAGCACTGTTTAGAGCTTGTGCCTTTAAAAAATATACCTCGATTTTAAACTCTGCAAAGAAAGTCACATTTAGTTTGAGTAATGAGTATAAGATCTTCTCATGTGAATAGGTTGTTTAAATTAGTTCTGCACTCTGAATATGTGGAAATTGGATTTAAATGTTTTTAAACCAAGCAGAAGTTTGTCACTTAAGCTGACAGATACTTGTGTACAAGTAACGAAGGGCCTGAATATTTTAAGGCTTAAAAAACTACTGAATTAAAAAAGAATAGGTGCAGAATTCAAATTGATTCTTTCATATTAGCAGCTTTATGTTGAAAAGCCTGATCTATCTCTGTTAAGCCAGTATCACTAGGTAAGTAAGCAGTTACATATTTTTGTATGTTTAATGCATTATACTGACGGCAGGAGGCCAGTAATAAGCAACTCTATCACATGGTTATGGTACTTGTTGAAGTCGTGTTTTACACCAAATTAAACATTTGTCCATTGTTTTCATGTCAGATGTGTTAATTCTCTTTTGTGCTCATGCGTAAAGTTAACTTAATCTTTGAATGCCAAATAGAGGGAGTACAGGAAGTAGTTTGCAAGAGTCAATAAAAAAAGAGTCCCAACTTTGTGTTTGTGTGCTTCTTGAAAAATCCTCAACCTTTTCTTCTGAATGCAAAGAATTTTTACTGTTAAAATTTGGAATTTTGCTGGATAAGAATTTAAGCTGCAATAATAAGAGATTTTCATCCAGGTGGTTACGTTTCTCAAAAAAAGAAAGAAAGAAAGAAAGAAAGAAAGAAAGAAAGAAAGAAAACAGACAAGGAAAAATTATTTCTGGTACTGAAAATTTATCTCCTGACTGTGAAATGCAAGGTAAGTTAGTAATGGCTTTCTGACACATAGATGATTTAAAAAAAAAGAAAAAGAAAAAGAAAACCCTGGTTTTTGCCAGAAGTAGGTTGATAATTGTGGCCATGATGTAATCTCAGAAAAGTATTTCATACTTCCAATGTGTACCTTGAAAATCATGGTAATCACTTTACTTTATTTGAATAGTACTTTAATACAGAAGTGCAATCTTATTAAAATGTGAAAACAGTTTTTGCTTTCCAGCAAAATTCCACTGAGTGTATAATATTCCACTGAGTCAACAATTTATTTTCTCCTAAATTGGCAAACTCTAAATTCAGGAAACAAGCTCTGTATCTTCATAGACATTAGTTTTATACCTTTGGTGAAAAGCAGTTATAATTTCAGAAGGTTTTCTACAATCAAATGTTTTCATCCCTGGTAATTTTTCTTTCAGTTCAGACTTGCATGCATCATGGAAAAAAATTATAAGATTTGAATCTGTACGTACATGTGAGTAGAGATTCTGAAGGAAATACAGATATAGAAGCTCAGTCTTCTGAAAGATGTTCTCTACAAGCTGTCTTATTTGCAAGGCTATACCTTCTGTAGGAGTTGTGAGCTCCTGCAGCCTTTCAGTGCCAACCCATTTCTTGTTATAAGCAGCTGGGTCTTGCGTCTTACTGTAGTACTGATTTTGCTCAATGTGGTGTGAAGAGCAGGAACATATGAAATGACTCAAATCTTCCTAGATGCTTGCCTCTTATCCCCTTCTGGCCTTAAGAATTTCCACAGAAGGTTGTGGATGACTGCTGTTTTCATGGGAAAACAGGATACAGGCAAATTTTTCTTTTCAGTCTCTGGCTACGTGGTATTCTTTTGCCACTGTTCCTTTCCCTTTTTCTCAAAGTCTTTGTCTGCAATATTATTTATTTGTATTATGTCTGGTCTGAATTATAAAGTACAATGGTTGTCATTCTTTAATGTTATTTTTTAAATTAAATTATCCCACAACCCTCAATCTTTTCTTGCATACATAAAATATTCTGATCAGAAAATGATCCCCTTTTGATTTCAAAGAGAAATCTTTAAAGCTCTGAGCTGCTTCACACTCCTAAGTACACTTCCTAAAATTAGCTAGCTTCACTGGAGCATACTTTATTACACACCAAAGTCATTTCATTGGGAAGGATGAGGAAGTGTTGAGTATTTTAAACCGTACTGTGAGACTCTAATTAAGGTGATGGAAATTTAATGAAATTGTTCTGTGAAAAGTTAAGAGCACATAAATTATTCCAACTGTTTAGTATAACTTCATAGGTGGAAACTTGTTATACTGCTGTAATTTGGTTGCTGTGGAGTGCCATGGTCATAACATCAATTTTTTCATGACCCATAGCCTGCTGCAGCCCCCCTGAGAAATGGGCAAGTGAGCTGGCTAAGAGTTGGATCCACTATAATAAGATTATAGCACAGCTATACAGGCCACAGTGAGTAGCTTAGAATAAGCTCAAATGAGTAGCTATTTAAAGCAGGGAAGAACAGAGAACAAGAGCAAAGAAAAAACTTGTCCAGCTATCTTAATTTCTTGAATACACTGGTAGGCAGTGTTGCTTGGTATGCTTTCTGACTGTTCAGCCTCAGGTAGGGCTCAGCCCTTTCTTTATCCTTTATCCTCTGCTTTCTCTTCTTCCTGTAAAGTTTAATGGTTCAATGTATACTTTAGGGTATAACTGTAAGCTTTCATCCTAAACTTGTCTTGGAATGAATTAACGTGAAGCTTACTGGTAACAGTTATTTGCAACACAATTATTTCCACAGGATAACATTTAGTCTGCATTTACTTCACTTTTAACAGCCTCTGATGGCTTAATGTGATATATCCAAATCACATCATTAAGCCAAAGTGCATACAGCATTAAAATAAAACCATTTGGAATAATACACATCTCTTCTTTCTTTATTCCCACCGTTATTCTCTTGCTCTTGCTCTCGTCTCAAATGGCACAAACTCACCAGTGGTGCACTGTTCTGGGATACATCTTCCTGGGCACTCTCAGCACTCTATCAGCTGTATATAGAGGAACTGAATCCTCCAGCTCTGTCTAGTATCCTGGTCATGACCCCACTTCCATAGTATGTGACAATTCCATAATATTTCATTCTGTCTGACAAACACTTTGGAACAGAGTGCTTTCCTCTGCTGCCCTGGAATACTGTTGGTCTGGGTTCTGTTGTTGTTGTTTACTGTTTTATTTTTTTTTTTATTGTGATGGGATATTATGCTAAAGTATATTGTAAATCTTTCCTGAGGGAGATTTCAGTGACTTATAAGTGCTCACCTGGTCATAGCACTCATCTGCAGCCAACGATCTAAATGCAAAGTTATTATTTTAAAAAGATCTTGGCACTTGTTTGGGTGTATTGAGAAAGAAGATAAAAGTCTCATAAATTCGTTTAAGGTTTTTAAACACAAATCAACTAGAAGGTTTGGAGTTAAATTTTATGCTCAGCATCTCAGATGTAGCCAAAATGAAAATTCCTAAATTCTCCATATTTGGATTTATTTTCTGTTAAATGGACATGAGACTTGGTAGCTATGAAATGTAGTTAGGAAGGATTTCAAAATGAAAGTAAATTGTCACAATACTCTAGAAAATGAACTTTATTGCGTAGCTCTCTCCACTGTTCTTTCTCTTCTTTTCATCTTCTGGATAAGAATACAAATGAAAAACATTAAAGAAAGATTACCTAGTAAAAAATAAATGTAGAAATATACGCATCCTTCCTCTCCAGTGCCCTTCATGCTAAATTGAAAGTGGAAAAGCACACCTACAGTGTTCTAGTTTAGGGTTTTGGCCATTGTGTGCCACAGAAGATTAGTTCTGTGAATGCCACTGATACAAGCATTAGAGTACTCATACATCTAAAACTGAATTTGATGAAGAGATTTGAAAAGGACAGGTTAGTTTGAATTAAGTACAGTTTGACCAGACATGATAGTAAAGGTTACAGACTTCACTGTCATGATCACAGGAGAGATTTTAGCCTTGATACCAGTAGAACTTATTGTTACATTTCTCTAATTAGACAGCCAGATCCTTTTTAAAATGAAGCCTAGTTATGTTATATTTTTTAAAGTATTGAAATAGTCTCGTGCAGTACAATGCAACAAAGAATAGCAGAGGATGCTGGGGTTCCCCATGTGTTTGTGTATGCCACCAGGGGGGACTCCTTCCTCATCTATTTCGTTTATGGCAGTAACTGTGAAAGAAAACACATAGCTTTGAACTCGGTCTGGAAAGTCACTGGATTCAACGAAGTGTTTGTCTTCATTTTAGTTGTGAGAGCTTTTATATATGACCTTGTAAATCTGCAGAGCGCTTTCTAATGAGTCCATCAGTTACCCAATGTGCTGTGCAGTGAAGCAAGTCCTAGTCTGGCAGCAGAGGGGCACACATTCAGTGGAGTCATCTCCTGTACAGTCAGTGCAGTCTCCCAACTACTTAAAACTGGCCTGTGACTTTTTGCTGGACCTGTTGATTCTTCTGTCAGTCCTGGCTTGTTCTCTGACTGATTAGATTCGCTTCAGATCAGTGGCCAGAGTTTTGTGATTTAAAACAAATATTTTCTTTTGACACAGGTATGAGGTAGCTACACTTCAGTGTTTGTTTCATTGTTACTGTTTCATTATTTCTTTTTCCAGCTACTATAGCATCCTAGCTACTACAGCATCCTGATTTATTTTTACTTGCAACTGTGGTTGCAAATGGTTTGCATGTTTTATAGTGTCCTGTTAAACAACAGCTGAAGTCTGTGTGAGGTGTATGTACTCTGTCAGGGAAATTGTATATCGTTGAAGTCATAGAATCATAGAATGGGTTGGGTTGGAAAGGACCTTACAGTTCATCTGGTTCCAACCCTCCTAACATGCACTGTACTGACAAAATGTTCAGTGTTTTTACTCGATGCTCTAACATGAATTGCGTGGTGCAGCTTCTCTGCTAGAGATTGCAGTGAAGAGCATGAGAGGAGGTCACAGAGCTTGGGGGAGGGGCATGGAGCTCATTAGTAGAAATTTTATAGATTTTTAAGGTTGTTGTCACTAAGAAGTATAACAATGATAGATGCAGCTTTGAAGGTAATAGCTGACGTAGAACAGAACTTCAGTGGTTCTGGTCATTAACGTGTTAACTGGTCGCATTAATCTCCATCCTTACCGACTTTCGGAAATATATCATCCGATTAGACCTATCCATAACATCTGAGTTCTCTTATGGTATGATGAGCGTTGTGAGAAATTCATTGTGAAAACATCTGAGAACTATTGACTAACACACCAGTAAGGGTGAACTAGGTTTTCATCGTTTGATTGTAACTTTTCTTTATTATGTATAGGAAACCTTGTGAGCATGTGAAATCAAGCCTTAACAACAGTTGCTTCTGTTGAGTCAGCCCCACTTGCCTTCTACATTCTTCTGGTAATCGTATTTTTAGTTTCTCTCACTTCCTCATTTCACAGTTTTCTCTTTCATTTTTCACTCGTGACATGAGCTGTGCTGTCTGGAGAAGATGTAACAACAAAGGCAGAAATTCTTTTTCTTCATGAAATTTATGATGAAGATAACTGATAGCGTTGTAATAGGATTAATTAAGAAAATTAAGAGAATTTGACAGAATAAAACAAATATTCCCTGGAGACGTATGACTGAGGATGATTGTGCTGAATTTTTGTTCCTCTTTCCTCAAAATGAAGCATTCTGCCCAATACCGATCAAAATAAGTAAATATGTTTGAGTTTGTCTTTTTCATTTTGTTCACTCCTGGAGTCAGTGGATTTTTCTGTACATCGTCAGATCTAGAACTGTCGTATACTTTTTGTGGTAAGTAGAAACTAGCTTATTTTTTTCTTTCTGGCCTGTGCACAATAATTACATTAGCCTACGGCAATGTGAGCTTTCTCTTCCATATGTTTCTTTGATGAATCCGGCAAATATAAACAAGAGTTTCAGCTGGTGTATATTTCTGTTATTAATCACCCTATTATAAGAATTATGCTGCATAAATGTAAATATTATCTCAGTGGTGGCTTGCAATAGCTAAGAGGGAAGGTGTTTACTACTCAGTAGAGAAAGCATGAGGCATATTTTGATTCAGGAAAAGCTGGAAGATAGAGGTTTTGAATTTTGTTTGGAAGTTCTGTACTGTATAAATTACCCACACTTATTTAACTAATATTCTACACTCAAAATATTGAAAAAAAAAAGCTGTCTATGAGACTGTAACAGGCTGGAGGTCAGTGCAGCTTTGGGACAGCAAGCAGCCTCTCTCTCCTGGTTGCTAGCTTTCTCTGAGCAGTAGGCCACAGGATCCATGTAGTTCACTGACTTTTTTCATCAGTTCTGCAGCAACGAGGCTGTGAAGGCCAAGCAGGCTCTGTGTGCACACTCAGTGGCAGAAGGCAGGAATTTTAGGAGACATATTTTTCAAGGAAAGAAACATGTCTATGTGCATTACCAGTGTGTCTCACCTGTAAAATATCTATGTAAACTAAAGCATGAGAGGGAATGTTTACCTTGGATACTTTGCTTTCCATTAATACTCATTTAAAAAATGTAATGAGTCTGTGTCAGGTCTAAGCTTGCAAACTGAGCCTTTGAGACTATTGCGTGTTTTGTTCTCCATTTTTCTACCATAATTTCCTGTACGCAATTATGATCAGAACATGACTGCCAATTACCAGCAGTCAGACAGTCCTTTTGCACAACCCTTGCTTGAATCCACAAAATAGAAGACAGAGCTCATCATAAATCATGATGAAGTCACTGTTGCTACCTGAGGTGGCCTGCTAGCCTTGGGCAACATGGATAATACACAGCCATCAAAAGTAGGGACATTTTTATCAAAGGATCCTGATGCCATAATGCTAATGTAAAGCGTGTGACTTTGAAAAAGAAAGAAGCAGCATATTTTTTTGCCTGTTTGAGTGCAAAATGTAATTCATCCAACAAATGTCTTTTCTGACTTCTCAGTCACAAAATAATATGATGCTCCTTTTGCATTCTAACCATGTAAGCAATCAGGAATATCGTTTGAAAAGATCTTTAATGTTTACTCTAAGTAATTAGATTACATAATTGTATAATATATACTTTATATTAAATTTATTTGTATTGTGTTTGTGCTTACTCTAAGTGTATACATATGTACGTTTTCAATAATTCTCTGGAGAAATCTATTTTCACTAACAACATGAAATCGTTTTATCCTGTAGATTCTTCAGCTCATTATTTCAAGTTTAATGTGACACCCTGCAGCATGCTGAACAAATCCGTCTGGCATGCTGCTGTTACCTGGATTCCAAGTGAGTCACTATTGCCTAGAGAATTACATTGTCTGAATGCAAAAAAATAATAAAAGTGATGCAAGCAAAAAACTGTCACTTCATCCTAAATGTCAGTGTATTTAAGAGATACGTTTCCGTGATTAACAATGGAATAGACAAATTACAGCAATGGACAGAAATGATGATTTCTAAGCAGTTTGTGAAGATAAAAGTGTTTGAATTTGACTGGTTTGTGCAGGTTCCGTAGCTCAGAACACTGACTGGCATTGCATGTGCCAGTTTGAGGCAGCTTAGGTACTTCTAGAGAAAGCAAACAAACTTGCTGCATACAAGCTCTTCTGGTCTGAAAAAGATCCAAGATATTTTAAGGGAAGAAAGTATCCAAGCCCATATCAGGATTATGAATATGCATACTCCAGAAACTGGAAATATGGTAATGGAGTGTGTGTGTGTAAATCTAGCTTTAGTCTAAACTTTAAGCCAAGTTGTCAAATTGTGTAATGAAATGTGTACGGATAGTGCTTTCAGACACATATTTGATTTTTGAGCAGTGCTGTGTGAAGCCTTGAGTTGTATTTGATGATCCTTATCCCTTCCAATGCGGAATATTCTGTGATTCTATTAGTCTGTGAGCTGCATCTTAAACTTCACCTGCTCAGTAAAAATTCTGAAGCTGTGGTAAGGTTGCTTCCCTAGTAAGGTAGCCTTATGACAGCTACTAGCAATCTGGACAATTTGTTTACAATATCTGCTTAAAACTACACGTGTGGAATCTCTCAGGGATGAGCTATGGAGCTAAGTGAACACTGTTGTCTTTGCTGAAGAAATTGAAAGAGACATTGAAATTTGTCACTTTCCTAAGACTGATGCCTTTTGGTAAAAGAAACCAACTTTTTTTTTTTTTTTCTGGAAAGAACAGTTTTCAAGAAATGCGTATTTATTAGTTTTGAGGGACTCTAAAAAAATCCAAATTTCAGAAAAAATAGTTTTTTAGTCTAAATAATATGTCTACATATGTATTTTTTCCTCTCTACCAATTACTTTTTTCTTATTTGCAATATCTTAACTAGAAAGTGATGTTGCCTTTTTGAAGATAGTCTTCACAGTCTGGTATGAAGGTGCCAGAGCGTTGTACTGGAGAGAAGTTCTTTGCAGTGGAAATGACGATGCATATTCTCTGTGTGGAAGGCTGAAAGGAGGTCAGTGGGAAACCTTGCCTTGCAGGTTGCAGACTGTGGCATAATCTGGCCACTGGTTCTTGCTACCGAGCAGATTTCTGAGAAGACTAACTGATCAACCCATGCATATAGAATTTTCTCTTTATGATCAATTCATCTCACTTAGAAGGAAAACCCGGAAACGTTAAGGTGAAGCTTCATCAAGGTTAGCTGTGCTATAGCACTTTGGCCTTCACTGAGGTGTCCTTTCTGTCTTTGGGAACTCTGGCTTCTGGAAGCAGTAGCTTAAGGCACTGAAAAGTATAATACTTCACCATTTGAGAGCAAAGCGTCTAATCAGAGTTTGCATACAGGTGCACTCTACTCAAGCCACATGGGCTAATGATTTTACCCCTCACCTCATGACTCAGGTGGCAGAATTTAAAGCAGGCAGTTCTCTGGTGGCAGAACTCTGCTAAGATTGAGTGTTTTCAAATTATACTCTTTAATGTTTTTATAGTGTTGCTTCCATCTCTGTAAATTGGGATTAGTAATACCTTTTATTGCATTATGACACTTTTATTGCTAACATTTCTGAAATGACATGGAAACACTACACTTGCCTGAACTGCACACAAAGCTGAAGAGGATCTAGGGTCACCACTAACATACAGAACAGTTTATTCAGGTAAGTGTCTGGATGGTGTTTTAGAGATACTACCTATAACCACATAAAATGTGTTTTATTAGAGAAGAGTCAATCCTGTAGTACAAGCTAACCAATATTAGCATGACAAAGGCTCTGATCCAAATATTCAGGATATCAGTTCAAAGCCAAAAAGACTAGAACAGATCTCCAAATATGTAGTTCATGTTTTCCTTTTTTTTTTTTTTTTTTTTTGAAGTGAATATCATCTCTCCTCAGTTATCAGTTTGTCTGAACTACTATTACAAGTTGAATACAGTAGGAGGGGTTTGTAGAAGATGTTGCAGTAGCTTTCTGTTTGATTTATATTTTCTTGCACATTGTTTAGGCAAACAGGCTAAATTTTAGGAGAATAAGGAGGTGGAAGTTTTATGCCTGGAAGAGTAAATGGCATTGGCTGTGCTGCTGAGAGTTATGCTATATAGCTTTGAAGTTATTTATGAAGTTTCAATGATGGCTTTATGTTTAAGTAACCATTTATATTGTGCTTATCTGTTTTACAGAAACAATTGAAACAGAATTTGACATTAAAGGTAAAAGAACATTGTTTCCAAAGGTACTTCTCATTTTATTCAAATCAATAGTAATGTTAAAATAGCATACTTAACAGAATTGTAGAATTATGTGATCATTGAATCATAGAATCAACAACTAGTCTGGGTTTAAAGGGACCTTAAAGGCCATCTAGTTCCAAGTCCTCTATCAAGGGCATGGAGGTATTCTACATGCATGGAGGTATTCTACCAAGTTATCCAGGGCCACATCCAATCTGGTCTTGAACACTTCCAGGATGGAGAATCTGCAGCTTCTCTGGGCAACATGTTTCAGTGCCTCACTACACTAATAATGAAGAATTCATCCCTTGTATCTAACCTAAATACATTTTCTTTTAGTTGAAAACCCCTTCTCCTATCCTCTCTGACATTCCTTGACAAAGACTCCCTCCACCTTTCCTGTAGGCCCCGTTTAGGTACTGAAATACCACAGCGAGTTCTCCCTAGAGGCCTCAGCCCTCTCCAGCCTGAACAAGCCCAGCTTCCTCTGCTTTTCTGTGCAGAAGTGCTCCATTCTTCTGATCATCTGTGTGGTCCTCCTCTGGACCACTCTAACACATCCATGTCTTACATTTATATATTTTCTGGGAAGATAGGTTCAAGTGAACTGTAGAAAACAGCAAAAGAAAATGTCAGAAAACTTTCTTGTGCTTGAGGTGACAAGTCCAGAATGGTAGCATGGTAGCATCTTTGAAATTCTAGATGTGTTCAGATTATTCTTCCTTTATTATTCCTCTATTTTATAAATGACCAAAAGTATAAATTTAACGTCACTTTAATTGTTCATTTTCATTTGGTAAGTTATTCTGTTTCTTTTTACCTTTTTTAATAGATCCATTCATATTCTTTCAGCCTATTTCACTCTTTTTCTTAGGTTCTTTTCACATGCTCATCTGTTCCTTCCTGAAACTCTTTGCAAAGTTTTGGAGAGGAATAACAGTATCCAAAAGTAAAAGCAATGCTTTGGTGTTAAATCAGGAGTAGCAATTGTCCTCAGTGTAGCCCAACACCTTCCTCATCAACTTAAGCCTTTCCAAGACTCTAACATTAGCCTTAACAACTCTATTTAACTCCGCAAATATCATCAAGGAGTTCCAACTGGTACAAAATCTTCAGTCTCCCCTTAATGCAAAGTTCATGGGCCCCTGAGGGGGTTGGACGTCTGAACATCTCTTCCACCCTCAGAGCTAGTAGTAGACAGGGAGTGTCTCTGCCATAAGCCCTTCTGTAGTTAAGGTGTTCATGGCTTACCTGATGCTTCCTTATGGCTAATCATCTTTTACTGGAAAGCAGAAACTCTTACAAACCTCACAGTCTTTAGATTAGTCCAGAGAACCCTTTAGCTCCCAAGTGCTCATTACTGGCTTGTTGTATCAGAAGAGGAAGGTTTCAAAGGAGGTAGAGTTCAGCAAGGGCCATGATGATGTCTTTTGTCCTGATGTATACTAATTCTGCTTGTGCAAGGTTGTGATGAGTTTCTAGATAACAGCTAGATCTAGAGTTGCACTGCTTAATGGATCAGACCACATGATATGCATGGGCAGAACTGAGGGTCTGGAAGGAATGTCCAGCTGACTCAAAGACCAGTGTTGCTTACAGTAGTGATCACTGCAAGAAAATATGTATGAATTACAGCTTGGCTGAAGGTGCAGGTTTGGACAAGCAGGATTCCAATTGTCCATGAGCATTCTATGAAAGGAGGTGAGCTGGGAGCTGCTGGGGATAGCTGAGCCACCACTGCCCATGCTGTGCACAGTCAAGTCACACAGTGCAGAGTTGATCACTGTGACCACAGGTCTCTCAAGGTTCTGGTACCATGATTTAGGATAAAGCCAAAGGGTCACTGGGCAGCTTGAGATCTCAAGGGGCCACTGTGCCAAGAATGGACAGCATTATGCACTAATTTCCTTGTTTTTTTCCTGGATTTTAGGGATATTATACAGTTGTTTTACAAGCATTCTCTGATGATTCTGAGCAGAATATTATCACGTGCTTGAACTTCACCATGATAGTGAAACAAGACCCTTTCTGAATTCAACAAACATTTCAAATAAATCCAGAGCTTAGAGGTTCCTTCTGCAAACAACTGGAATTCATCTTATGAAATATAAAGCAGTTTTCCTGAGGTAGAACACATCAAGTTCTGTGTGGAAAGCAACATGGAGTCTTATTCCATTTATAGCACGGCTGCGATCAGATGCTCAGCCAATATACACAGCTTCTCTTGGAGCTGGGCATCCCAATAAATTCACAGAATAACTGCAAATGGTCAGACTGAAAACTGAATTTCAGTGTTGTACCTTCAGTTATGGAAAAGCCAAGTACTTCAGACTATGATACATTCATTCAAGAATCTTTGAAGATTTGAAGAACAAGAATTACAAGTATTCAACTTAAAATACAACAGTATTTCAGACTGGAAAAAAAAAAAAAAGCTTTTTTTTTTTTTTTTCTTTTAACAATAAATTTGTTTGTACAATCAACTTGTGAAATGACTTTTACTTTTGGTCGTTATCTAATGTTCAAATCCATCTGCACAGAGCTGTAGCAGAGGAGCAAAAGGTTTTTATGTGGCTGATGTTGATAAAAGTTGAAGTGAAGAATGTTTCCAGTTGCACCAATCCAGCACAATTGAGTTCAGAGCTGTCCAGAGCTATAACTACCACAATACAGGTTTTATGTTGCGTTGAGCAAAGAGCTGGGCAGAGACTCCCAGGCTGTCCCCTTCAGAAGCAGGAGAATGGTCCTTCAGCTACAGGTTGAACTTTTTCTCAGTTACCAGAAGCACGTTGAAATCTCTTTTCATACTCAACTTTTAGGCTTAGTGAATTAAAGCATGTTTTGTTTTGTTTTGTTTTGTTTTGTTTTGTTTTGTTTTTTCCCATTAAACGTGCCCATGCAGAAGCTGTGCACACACTGGCCACTGGGTTGTGCTGTACCTGGCAGATTGCTTCAAAACGACCAAAACCATGAAATCAGAACTAACCGGCTCTTTCAGGCTGCTCAAAGTGTGAAAATTAGTGGAAGTAAAGCTTTTGATCTCACTTAACATGCAGAGACATATTTAAAATTGAAGACCAGGAAAGGAAAAATTAAAAAAAAAAAAGAAAACGGGGGGAGGGGGGGAATAAAGCATAGAAATAAAAATACTAAAAATAGTTTCAAAATAGCTAGTTTGACAATCTAAGACAAAATCAATAAAAATATAAGAAACAAAACTGTGTTTTGGCTGGAAACAAGAAGCCACAATTATATCCAAGTGGCGGTAGAAAACATCTGAGATGCTATGAGTCCTCAGACCATGTCAGGATCTTCTGAGTGTTACTGTTTAAGATTGATTCAGGTTACTAGAGCTGTAAATAGTTTCCTCTTAACCTAAAATGTCAGTTAATGCGCAGCCAGAAAGACTGATAACCAAATTCTACTTTTCTTCTTCTGTTTTACTTGTTAGTATTACCTGTCCATGGAGCAATCTCACCGTGATGTCCTCTTGTACCCTTTTCACAAGTGTCCAACAATAGCAAGACAAAACCTCAAAAAGGTTTTAGTGTCAGTGTTCCAAGATCACTGAATAATTCTGGATGTTAGAGACTAAGTGCTTATGTTTATTTAGTAGCAGATACTGAAAGTGGGTAACTTGGAATCAAATACATGCCCCGTGTTTTTTCATAAACCTGTGTTTTAATGCCTTATGGATGTTACAGAAGTTTACAGTACGTAGAGGTAGAACTAGGATTTCTGTATCTAAATAGAGATATTTACAGATAACCATCTGTGCTCAGCAGCTTATGCTGCAGACTTTTATAGTGTGGCTCCAGCTGAAGGTTACACATGCCAGCAGCTAGGATTGCGACATAGAGTGCAGGAGCCACAACTTTATAAAGCAAAGACCTTTCCAAGGCCTTAGGCCTCTCTTCTGCCCATAATTGAATGTTTCCACTCACTGCAGCATTGATGACGGCTGCACTGTTCTCCCTCCTGAAAGGAGGAGGCAGAATTTCTGTAGGATCAGGTTCACACAGGCAGCATGCCCCAATGTCACCCAGGCACTGCAGCGTGGACGGGAAAGCTGAAAGGCAGAGCTTTGCTCTGTGTTCCTGTACTCCAGGCAGAGTTGCTACAGCACTTTTCTCTCTTCTGTTGGTGCCTGTAGTTGACAAAATTTGTTATTTTACTTGCTTCCCTTACAAACTTTTCCTAACCACTGTCAGGGCTTCCCAACAAAGAGGAGTCTTTTAGGACCAAGGAGGTTGCTTGGACTCAGTAAAGAATCACAGAATCATAGAATCATAGAAAGGCTAGGGTTGGAAAGGACCTCAAGGATCATCAAGTTCCTACCCACCTACCACGGGCAGGGTTGTCAACTGATAGATCAGGTAATAAATCAGGCTGCCCAGGACCCCATTCATCCTAGCCTTAAACACGTCCAGGGATGGAGCATCCACAGCCTCTCTGGGCAGCCTGTTCCAGCACCTCACCGCTCTCTGAGTACACAACTTCTTCCTCAGATCTAATCTAAATCTCCCCTCTTTTAGGTTAAAATTATTCCCCATCATCCTATTACTATCAATCTACCCTTGTGAAAAGTAGATTTCCCTCATGTTTATAAACTCCTTTTAAACACTGGAGGGCCATAATGATGTCTCCCTGCAGCTTTAAGCAAGCACAATTCCTTCAACCTGTCCTCATAGGAGAGGTGTTCCAGCCCTTGGATCATCTTCATGGCCCTCCTCTGGACCCTCTCCAAAAGCTCCGCATTTTTCCTGTGTCAGGGGCCACAGACCTGGATGCAGTACTCCAGCTGGGGCCTCACGAGGGCAGAGTAGAGGGGGACAATCACTTCCCTCTCCCTGCTGACCACCCCTCTTCTAATGGAACCCAGGATACTACTTGTTTTTCAGGTTGCAAACACACACCGCTAGCTCATAGTTTTTCATCAACCAGGACTGCCAGTGAAGACTGAGACAAAGAACTCATTGTGTTGAGTCACTGATAAAGACATGTTTTAATTTTTCCTTTTTTATCCATTTATTGGGTCAGCAAACTTTTGATCCATTTTTTTTCTTCTTCATCTCCTGGCTCAGTCCTGGCTCAGTAAAAATTTGAACGGTGTGAAGTAAGCCATTCACTGAGTACTTCAAACATTCAGTGAGAACCACAGATTCTGACATATCTGTACTTTGCCAAGAGTTAGCTGTGCAAAGCTCCCCACTATAAAACTAAATTGATCAAGGAAGGCCCAGTGTGCAGCTACAGCATGAAACTGACACTGAAATACTTCATAAATATCTCCTTTTTCTCTCCCTCATTACTGTTGTTTTTAAGAGACTGTCAGGATTTGCTGCAGATGGGAAAATAGCTTTTCTTCACCCCCTCACCCTCTGTCGCCAAATATGTAATTATCAGAAGAAGCAGTTCCTGTAAAATGTGTTTTTCAGTAAGAGCACACTCTTTCTGAGCTGTGTTATTATTTGATAAAACAGGGAAGCACAGATAATTTTACACAAGAGAAGTCCTGCTGACCATGGTAACAAACATCTGCTGGCAGCACTTGGGATGGGGACAGAAGGAAAATTCTACATAACTCAGGTATTACAAAAGCATAGGTTATTCCTCAGAAGGATCTGGGAGGCAAAAGCAATCATTCAGCCACCAGCTAGGTTGGCTGGAGAAAAGCACTCACTGTCACCCCGAGCAGATAAACTGTACTGTGCCTGGGTGAGGAGCTGGACATGGTGATGCTGGAGGTAGGTCCTGGTCTGTGCTAGAGGCATTAAAATGGACATGCAGCAGCTCGGATTAATTTTTCTTTTTCCATTTTTTCTCTGCAGAAAATGCTAGTAATTGCCTTTGGAGTTCCAGTGTGGCACACTGGGCTGAATAACATCAGCTGCTGCTTCTGCCCATGTGAGCCTGCCAGCACAGCGAGCTCAGGGGCAGCAGATGGGGATGTGACATTTGTAATGGGAAGGGATGAACAGGGAGAGCCAGCGTGCTCAGAGAGCTCAGGGTACAGAGGACAACGAAAGGGGCTGTGGAAGTTCATCTCACTTGCGTTAGAAATGAGTGGGCTTTGGCAATCCCAGAAAGCAGTCCCTGTGCACACGCATTGGGTCTGTGGATCCCAGACACGGCCTCACTGTGCGCCTGCTGTAGATGGGTACGTCCATAACCTCCTTTACTCCACGTACATTTTTTACTTGCAAGAAATACTGTATATATATTTATATATATATTTATATATATATACAGTATATATCTATATACAAATATATATGCTTTATATATATGCATATATATGATATACATATTTGGCCCAATAACTTATAACATTTTCCCAAAGCTTCTGCCTGCCTTTTTTTCTTTCTTGGGCTTTAGCCTAAATAGCTGCTAAATGTGCTGTGTTTTTAAAATTAAATTTCTTACTGCCATAACTAAGAAAGCAAGTTCTAATAGCAAGCCTGGCTCTTTGCTCAAAGGACAGAATGATCACTTTCGGAATATAAAGGTCTCCGTCTGGCCCTGTTTTCCCCATTTTGCACAAAGCCTTCATGTACAGCAGAGCAGATAGTTTTTCCCAAAGAGTAACTTCTGTTAGCTGGGAGCATCCACTGAGGTTTTTGTTCTCCAGCATGTTTGACATCTCTCCTGCAGAAATACTTCAGTATGGATTTGGAAGTTGGATTACTTTGTATATACATTATTTTCAGTCAGAATCAATTTAGACATTTTATTTATTTATTTATTTATTTTATATTTCATATAGTGACATAGATTACCAGTTTCAACAAAGAAATTTAAAAAAAAAAATCCCTATGACAATTAAAGATATATACAGAAAACACTGCAAATTTTCAATATTGGTTTGCTGAAAGTATTAGAATTGAAAAAACCTCTCCTTAATTTTCAAGGTACATAAAGGAGTAAATAATCAAAGACAATGCAATGCATTCAGGAGTAAACTGTTGTTCACTTTGACCCTAAATTAACTCTGTTTTAGGATGACTTTATTTCATCTCTGAATACCAGCTGAACAGACTGGTCATGTATGATCCTTCATGATCATACGTGGCACTGAAGAAATCTGTCCCATGTCTGGGATGTTTCATATAGTGTAACTTTCCTTGTTTCTTTAAAGCTTGGAAAAGTAGATGAACAATCATCATTCATGAAAGTTGCACATATGACTGTCAGAAAAACAGACTGCCACCAGCAACATGAGTTTCTGATTCTTGTGGCTGCATATCAGTGACTCTGGCTGCTACGTACACAGTTGCTCTCACCTATAAATGTTTGGAAGATTTTAATATTTTAATTATGAAGGAAAGGAGTTCCTAAGAAATGAACAAATGAGCAAACAAAAACATCCTAAAGAAATTGCTTGTCTAAAGCAAAACTGGTGCTCAGGGACATGATTTAGCAGAGGGCTGTTAGAGATAAGGTAGTATGGTTAGGTTGTGGTTGGACTCGATGATCTTTAAAGTCTTTTCCAACCTGAGCAATTCTATGATTCTGTGATTCTAAATATTTAAGTAAAGAAAAAGTACTCACAGATGACTAATAAGATGAAATACATCGCTTTGATAATTAATTGCAGAATGTTATCTATCTATTTTGATGAAATAACTTAAAACTAGTGGGCTCCAGGTTGCTTAAATTTGAGGAGTAGTGTTGTTTAGAAGTTAGTAATTTCAAAGAAATTGTCAAAATTGTATGCTTCAGCAACAAATACATTTTTTCTACTTTATGTTTTTGTCATATTAGCACTATTCAAAGATAGACTGAGCCAAAAAAAAGTCGTCATGATTTTGTTGACAAGCTCGGAGTCAAGCTGCGATTATTATACTCATATTAAGCTCTACTTGACAATCTACTTTGCCTGATAGGTGCAGATGCACAGCCCAACTATAAGTGACTTAATATACCTCCTTCTGGAACTGGTCTGTAAAAGGCAACATGAAGACTTTAGAAACAATAGGAAACAAAATGACCTGGGGAGCAGACCAAATCATTTCTCAGTTTGTAACAAGGAAAGGTTTTAATAAATATAACTGATGAATCTTCTTTGTACACTAAAATTTAATCCACATTCTGCCTCCCTGCATAGAGAGAGGCAATCAGGGATCCACAGGGTTTGATCTGGGCTGAAGCTGGAGTTTGGTCACCTGAGCATGGAGCTGAAGAACAGTTCACAGCCCATTAGAGTTCACACTAGGATTTTAGTGAAATTCTCAGCCTGATTCACTACCTTCTGATGAGCCCTAATAGAACAGCAAATTGTACTGGAGATACTCAGTAACATATTTTTATACGTATTAATCTTATTATGGTCATAATGGAAATTATTTTGACTGTAAATGAGAAATCTGTGATAAAACAAATGATCTTTCCTTCTAGGATGGAATTGATTCTAGTATAAATGTTCACTGATTCACAAAGCTTGAGCCTGAATCCCTGTGAATTGGAAAGGGAACAAAGGAGGGAATGCCTCAGCAAAGCCTACAGTAGCTGTCATTCTTGGGATGGAGCAGAAACGTGACTGCTCTGTGTTTCAGGGCTGCTCCATCAATAGTCTCAGCCAGTCCTAGTGGCATTCTGCTCCTTCACCAAAGATCACAGTGATTGGAGGGAGAAAATATTGAGTAAAATGATAAACATGGCTTAATCTTTGAACGTGTGGAGGAAAATAAGGAAAACTATATAGGTGGGGTAAACAGTTACATAAAATATATAATCAAATGCAGCTTGATGTTTTAAATATTTATAGATAAAACACTGCAGTATCAGTGAGTCAGACAGCAGTATTAGATTTACTGGAAAGAGAAGACTTTCTTTGAACGTTCTGTCAGTACAACAGGGATGACTAAGACACCATTTTGTGAGAAGAGCTAAAATTAAGCATAAGGTCAAGGTATTTAGCAACTACAATTATAATGATCAGTTTGTTTGTTTTTAATATTTGGATTCCATTGGTGTCTTCTGAAAGTAGCTTGTAATCAGGGTAGCTGCTTCCCTGATAGTTATGGTATAAATATTTATGAAATTAGTAAAAAAACATTTTAAGTATTCTTTGAAGTATTATTAACAGCCAGATTCACAGTCCATAGTAAGCATCAAGCCCCAAGAAAGTGACCCCAAAATCCCTAAATTTTGTAATGGTCAATGAGATCTTTTGACATCTCCAAAGAGTAGCCCAGAAATGCTACACTGCCAGGTGGCTGTGGTTTGGAACAGTGTAAGATATCTTTCTGCTGAGAATGGCTGGCAAACTGCATTAATTCTTATTTCCCACTGTGACTTCCACTATAATTCATTAACAGCCTGAAAATCATATAGAACAGTACAGTGAGATATATTCCAAAATCTAAGCAGGAGGATTTTGCTGTAAAATCAAGCTGTAAGTGGAGCCAGAGGCCTGTGATGGGTCTTGGCCATATAAATTGTCTTGATGCTTAAGCTGATGTTACATAGATTTGACATCAAATTCAGCCTTTTTTGCAATGCTGTTACATGTTTTCAAGGGACATCACAGTTCTCTCAAACAAAAGATTGTAGACAAAATGAACCTATTATCTTCTACCATAATTAAGTACATGGCTATGTTATTTAAAATATTGTAACACAAGAGCATTAATGCAATCCCTAGACAAAGTTACTGATGTTTCAGTGATTACTTTCTCTATCTTTAGGCTAGATATGAAGGTTGAGAAACCAATCTAAGAAAAAAGCAATGTTTTTTGAGGCACATTGAAGGTGAAGTTTTCCCCACTGGGTGAAGCTTTGGCCCTGTTACTGGAGGTGGTCAGTTACAGCAGAACAGTGGGGATTTTCACACAAGCCAGGTACTGCTAATTTATATGCCAAATAATAAAACTTATGTTATCCTAAAAGGGTACATTTTCTGAGTTGTCAAGAGAGCATTATTCCCTTCAGGAGTATGAAAGCAAACCATGCAATGTTGACTGCATGTAATTGTAATTGCTCTATAAATTTCTGTTGACAAAAAAAAAAAAAAATGTAAAATCTGACTACTTAAACCAGTAATATAAATACTAAATTGTTCAAGAAAGAAAAGGAATTTGCTCCATTTTGCCTTTTAAAATCTTGGTAACCCTTCCAAAGCTGGAATGAGGCCTAGAATAAAAGATGGAGGTGGCTGTAAGTGCCTCACTTTGTGAAACCAACAACTGCTCTACGAATTATAGTGCTAGGAGAGCTTATCTTCACTGAATAAAAAAGGAGCAATCAGATGTGAAAGGAAGCTCTGTACTTGGAACAAATTCTATGCATCCTGAAGCATGACACAAACTTGCTTAAGTCAATGAAGCCATTTTTTAGGAGGATTTTTACTGCTTGGCTCTTGGTAAGATGAGTGCCTACACATAATATGTACTTGTCACTGCGCTCCTGAATGACTCAAGACTAGTAACGTGGCAGAAAGCCATTCACCTGTAGACTGTCAGTTTGAATCTGTCAAACAACCAATAGTCACTGCTGCAAGAAATTTTATGCAGAAATTCCAAACAGTGCAAGGAGAATATTAAGGCTGTGTTGTTATGTGCTCAAAATGGGAAACGTCACTCATTTTTAATGTACCCCTTTCTGCTACATCCTTACAATTCAGTCTTTAATAACCCAATCATTTAAAACCATTTAGGCAGTGCAATTCGCACGTTTTCCCAAAATCTGCAGAAATCTTTGCTTTGATGAAGAGAAGACTTCATGCAGTTACAGAGTACTTGTAAGCTTATTACCGTCTTAGGGAAGGAACTAAAAAATAAGCACTCATCTGAATGGCACAGCACATCACAGTCACTGCCTCATGATCAAAGTTTAGCTGTACTGGAAATGTCTTTACTGACAATTGAGTTAAAGTACCAAGGCTGGAAGGAGGAATAGTTGTTTAAACTATGTGGAAATCAGTCTCATATAGTCAGTAATGTTAGAAATTGCTGGGTATAGATTAAGCTTTTACCTCCTGAGATTTCGTTGACTTTTAGCAAATGAAATGCAAGAGATCTAGGTGCTCCTTTTGCATTTTCAAAGACAAGTATGACTTCTTCCAGCTTTACAGGTGAAGGCTAATCTCTCCTAAAGATAAGTTATGTTGCCTAAATTTTTCTGAAACTCTCTCCCTTTAAAGGTCTCCCAATTCCTGAAAATGCCTCTATTTGCAGAATTCCTTACCTTGCCTTAGTACGTTACTTATGACATAAAAATGTCCTGCAACATAGAGTTGTTTTTCGCTTGTCAAAGAACTCAGGGTTACTCAGCTCCGCACAGGGGGCTGAATTTTTGAAGGTTTTTTTCCAACATTTTGCACTGGCTGAATAGTCACCTTTATACACTCATCTTCAAAGGACACCTGAACAGTAATTCCTGTAGTGATCACACGAATTTTTTCTGAGTCAGAGCTGGAAAGTCCTTCTAATATTAAAATTCACTGGGACTTCTGGTCAGCACTTAACAGATTTGCTATCAGGTAAAGTTTTTCTGGAGTTATTGAGTTGGAGGCAAAGGTCAGATTTAAGAATACAGCACTGAAATGAAGAGAACTATTTTCTTGCTTAAAATGAGATGTTAATTATCTTACTGATTAGAACCAAACTAATTAACTTGGAGAGTGATTGAGGTAATGCAAGAAGAGTTGTAAGGAAAAGCAGCATCAGAGATGCTGAGCTGCTGAGGAAGCATGCATCAGGGGATGAGAATTAGAATTCTTTATCCAAAGATGTGTGCATGTTTTGTACCCTGTCTGTGACTAAAGCTGCACACGATTGCTCAGGCACCTCCTGAGCTGGATTACAAGGCCTTGGGGAGCTGAATTACCTGGTGTGAAGGTCCATCAGCAAAGTGAAGGCCTGCTGTACTGTATGCCCCACCAATGTGCTTTTGCTGAACCTGAGCTGCTTCTGTGAGCACTAACTAGGGGCTGGGTCACCCTGATGGTCCGCCTTTTTCCCTACTCCCTATTTGCACTGAGGAAGGAAGAGGAGGTTAACTCATTCATTGGTACCCAAATGGAGTTACCTGGATCTAGAGACAACTGTGAGGACCTCTGCCCATAATTTGGCATCAGCTTCAAAGTAAAGCTTGGAAATAGCAGTATTCACTGGAAAGAAAGAGGGCAGCTTCTGTTGCCAGAGAGCATTTTGCTCTCTAGCATGCCTGCTTTAAATATTCAAGAAAACTAGTAGTGATTCAAATTAAAAAGCAACCATTAACAGTATGTACCAGCCAAGGGCGCTCAGACTGTGAGAAAGCAACACACAACAGAGAACTGCCCAAGGCTGCCTTGCAAAGGTGGAAAAGTTAAGTGGTACAGTGCTTGCTGGATCTATCACATTTTAGAATGCAAGGTCAACTCCTATGTTGACATTTGATACGAAGCCAAATTCTGGAGAAAACAGAATGCATTTTTCCTATAATTTTTA
Organism: Chrysolophus pictus; assembly: GCA_037305975.1. Taxonomy (NCBI): domain Eukaryota; kingdom Metazoa; phylum Chordata; class Aves; order Galliformes; family Phasianidae; genus Chrysolophus; species Chrysolophus pictus. The sequence goes on from CM074577.1 coordinate 64,690,747, forward strand.
ATTTGATTTTAATCAGAAGCATATTTTCTTTTATTTTTATGGGGTTTTTATTTGTTAGTTTGCTTTTCTCTGGGTTGAAACTGAATATATCCAGCAATGTTATGTCTACCAATATTACTTTCAAATTTAGCTTTGCCATTCGCTCTTACAGGCTTAGTGTTAATTTAATTTTTTTTTTTTTTGCTTCTGCAATTGTCTTTGATTATCACCCCTATGCCAACTACATTCCCTTATGCATTCTTAATGTTTTTTTTTTTTTTTTCAAAACGAGCCCCAGCTATTCTATTTGCCTTCTTTAAATTTTATTTTAAACCTTTCAACTAAATTTGTTCTTTGTGCAGCTTTTGAACTTATGATACTTATGAACTAATGATACTTATGGCTAAAAATGATCGTTCTTCTAACCAGCACATTAGAAATACTTATTTTTAAATGCAAACAGAAATAAACATAATAGTTTATCAAAGAGATTGTGTGTATGAATGTATGTTTGTATACATAAAAGCTTTAGCAGCAGGCATAGCAAAAGGGCTGGAGCTTTGTTTCAGCACTAGTGATGAACTGATGCAGTTTGAACTGATGTATTTCAAGCCCTTGCATGGCCTGATGTAGTCATGGGGTTTCACAGGTTCCTTTTGCTCTCTCTGATCGGATCAGGCTGTCCCTGTCCTTATAGCAAGAGTGCGTGGAGTTCATCGGGGTGGGAGACACCTCTGGGCAGAAAAACCTAATTAGTCCTCTGCATTTCTCTGTACAGATTTAGATTTCATCCATACAAACAAAAAGGTCACTCAAGCGTTTTCTAAATTTCATGAAAAGCAGACAAAAAAAACCCAAAAAAACAAAAAACCAAAACAATACCACCAAACCCTCTGACCTGAGGAAAGCTGTCAAGAAGTTATTTCTCTTTGCAGGCTGTACCTTGTGTTGAGAGGTGCTAAGCAGCCACGGCTTAGAGTGTTACTACACCCAGAGTGCTGAAAAATCCTGTGATAATATGAAGCCAGTTCACTTAAACACACACACTGGGGACTCTCAGAAATGTCTCCTGTGTTTGGTTTTACTGGTCATGGTCTGTTCAAAACAAACACACATTTTTATATTGCTTTACATCAATTGGACAAAGCCAGTGTGGTGAAAGTTGACACAAACCTGTTCACTTTATTTAGAGATGAAAAGACTTTGCCACTTTTCTGGTGAGCACATTTGATCCACTGCAGGTTGGATAGAATATTTTTTCCTCTACAAAAACATTAACAATTAATCTGAACTTTTGCTGCAGCAGAAAATATTCCAAAATAAATCCTAGAGCATTAAGACTATTCCTTTCGTAGTTTTGAAATACTACACTCACCTATTCGCTAATAGGCTATTTATTTAATAATGAGCTTGTGTGGTCAAAACTAATAAGCAACCTAACGAGACTGGATTTTATTTAAATGTAGATATTTCAGTGCCTTCTAGTCATGCTGGACTTGTATATATTACTTCTCAAAAGGAATTCTTGGGCAGCTTTCTTTTAACTGGGATTTGGTATCTCCACAGGTTGGTGTTAAAACTAATGCACTATTCATCTGACCAGTGTTCCAAGAAATTACAGGCTAGTGGGCTGCATGTGGCTTCGAATTTGGAGATTGTTTAGTAGATAGTGAATCCTTGTTCTATGATATTATTCTCTGGGTTCAGAAAATATTGTATAGCAGTGCTCGTGACAAAAATTTAAGTGTTTAAAGATGAAGGTGTTAATGGTGTCAAAATGAAATAGAGATGGTTCATTGGCCTTTCCAGTTTGGCATATCATTTACTGAACTTCGTCCTGCCTACAGCCAACAGAGATGAGACTTTCCATATCTTACTAACGTGTTTTACCTTTTTCTACATACTCAATGGATTGACTCAAATCTGAAGGAAGAGGTTCCACAGAATATTCTGTCAAAGTAGAGCACTCAGGTTTATACGTTCACAAGAGAAGGAAAGTTTTTTGACTGGAGTGGGATATTGGCAGATTTATGAAGACCTAAGGAAAAAGAAGAATGAAATAGGATCTACAGCCTTTAGCCTCTGGGTAGATTTGAATCTAGATTTCTCTGTTAAGCAATAACATGCTAGAGCAGTGTTGTAACTCATTCTGGAGACCCTAAACTATTTCTGTAGGATTCCAACCTGGACCATATTCTTAGGCATAATATGTGACACAGTGTATTTTCAAAATGAAGGACTGGAATCTTCAACACCAAATATAAAAAGGCTATTATTTGCCAAAAACAGGTGGGCATTGCTATCAAACATGATGTGGGCTGGATAGTCAGAATTGCAACAGAAATAGAACAATCTGCTGGACATCACTGGTATGATGTTTTTATGGGACATGCACCATCTGCAAATGGCATACTGTGTCTTGTGTTACATCCTATGACCATTGTGCTATTGTGTTGTATTTCATTAGTTTTGCTGTTAATATGCTTTCATATCCATGTTTATCACTTATCTCACTTTACCGAAAGCATATATCACCAACTGCTACCTTATAGCAGACTGCCAAGCCAGGCTTGTGTGAGAGCACGGATCTTTCCCATGCTAGGCATGAGGAGCACCAGTACGTCCACTGTCTGAGGCAGAAGTTTGCTGAATGTTTGGTCTATTGCAAGGGATGTGACTGCATCAGGTCCTGCTCATACCAAAACCTGATGTATGCTGGAAGTGTTGCCATTAGGACACTGTGAGAGCAATATTCAGGCAGGACACAGAGAGCAGGAAGAGATAAGGGCTGTTGTCACCTGAGCCTGCTATCCCCTGCAGCTCTCTCCTCCTGCAACTTTGCATAGTAGCTGTCTGGCAGTGCTTTCAAAGTCAACTAACCTATGAAAATACATAGGCCAGCCATCTGAGTTAGAAGTATAAACACATCAGCTTACCAAAAAACCCTTTGAGGTGGATCTATTGCTGGAGAAATGATGAATTGAAGAACTCACATGCTAGATTAATCTGTACAAAGGTGACTGAGCCCATATTTCATTTTCTTTTAGCCTAATGAACTCCTGAAATAAAGTTTAATTTGCTGAGTATGTTGTTCTATAAGCCAGGGGGACACAAATAGGTGGTGATATTTAATGAGAATCTCTGATTTCAAAAAGTCTACAATTCAGAGCAAGTACAAGATTGACATACCATATATCGTTTAAAGTACCTGTAAATCACTGGGGATTTACACATTTCTTGAGTAACAATACTATTTATTCTTTTAAAAGGAGAGAGCACTGCTCTGGCTTTTCAGGAAGAAAGTCTGGAAAATCATCAAAGCTTTTCAGATAAGAGTTAATTTTTTTTTAATCATTTATTTATTTATTTATTTATTTGGTCTGTCACTATTTCTATAGGTGTTGTAAGATCTTCCTTGAGATATACTTTGATCCAGAAAGACCAGAGGTGAAATAGGGTTATTTGCATCTCTGCTTGTGGGGGTTACTTGAGGCACAATGATTCAAGTTTAGATGTTCAAACATCTACTTATTGTTTTAGCTTAAGAGAATGATGCTTTTCATAAAAGATAAGATCCTCACACAAATCTCATCTTTCTCTGAAGACTTCTGCTGTTGTAAAATTTTCTGTTGGTTCCTCCTTCTCTTCCCTACCATTGTTCTTATCTAGGGAATTTTCCTCTGCCAAAGAAGACTACAAAGCTTACCACATACCACACATATCTTACATGCTGTCCTGGGAGTCAGCTGCAGAGTCACTTTCTGTCTGTTGTCCAGTCAATGAAAATAGATTCTTAGTCCCACAGTTATGAATCATAATACAGTTCCTGGCTGTGTCAACTTAGTTAGCTTGCTTCACAAGAACAAAAAAGAAAATGGAAGCAGCAAGGTTTTCAAGGATAAAGACTGTGCCACTAACTAATCACTGAGCCAAATAAGCTCATTACGAATCTGCTCAGTAGGTTTCAGTGAAATACTTCCGTTCCCATCTTAAAAAATGCTCAGTGCTACAGCTCTTTGGTGTTTGGCAGGAAAGCTTGCTGGAGGCGGTGTGGAAGAGCATCCCAACTCTCTAACAGAAAGTATTTTTTCATTAGTAGGTGTCGCTTCCTAGAACTGACTCCACTGCCGCCTCTCCAATGCTGTCTGTCAGTGGCTTTGATTGCTAAGAATTTCTAGGAGCATGCAATAAATGTTTCCCTTCCCCTGTTGCTGCTGAGAAAAGCTGCAATTACCAAAATGTCATGTTTAAGCCTCCTGGCTTGTATGCCTGAGGTCAATTACCACTCTCTCAGATCAAGACTGGTTCACTTTGATATATCTGGATGTGCAGGCATTTCACATTCAGCTGTTGCTACTGTGCTTGTGTCAGGACTACACTAGCAAGGGTTAAAGTGTGGGTGGGGGACACATTCAAGACACTTTGATTGCCAAACTAGAGGCTTAATTCAACAGCATGTCAAGCCCAACCCTTATTTATATCTGACAAAGCAATAGATCACTTTTTGCTCAATAATACTGTTAGTGATAATATCACTATCGAGGATAACTGAATATGGAATTCACCTGCATTTTCTTCTTTTTTTTTTTTTTACTTGTCCCTTCTGAGCTTCAGTGATTATTTGGCAGAGTGACTGGTAGCAAGAATGGTAAATGTATACTGAGAGATTTGTTGCTATATTCAGTTTCTTTGCATAGAAGGAAACAACATACGTAAGAAGAAAACATCTGTAGTCTAGTGAGAAAAAGGCAATTTTAACAGCAAGTAAAGAAACAGTGAGGAAAACAATTCTGCAGGGAGGTGACAGAGCAACAGAGTTTGCTTTGGGGTGTTCTGTGGGATCTGCCTTTTAATCACTTGACTGCCCTTTCAGCCCCGCAGTGCTGGATTGACAGTGTGGGATCTGGGGCTGAGTGCCTCTCCTGCTGATGTTGTGGGATGGTTGTCTCTGACAGAGCAAGCAGCTGAGTCCAGAAAGCCTCGAGTGGCCTAGGGAGGTTTGCCAGCTTTCATCTGCTGATGCTTCTGCTTTCCTATTGCATCAATCCACTTGTTGGATCCACAGAAGGTGGCTAATGAAGGACTTTAAGTAGCACTTAGCATCCTGTCATGGGAAAACTGCTGTGGGGATACAGCAATTCTCAGTTGTTTGCAAAAAAAGAAAGAAGAAGAAGGAAAGCTGGGGGGGGAGGGGGAGGAAAGGGGAAGTACTCTATGGTCCTAGTGAGAAAAGAGTATGGGGAGGGTCTGGTCTGACATCTGGTTCGTGTTGCTGCCAGCCTTCTCTGCTTATCCTTTCCCTCAGAAAAGGTGATCTGAGGTTATTCAGAGCTATGATTTTGATTCGTCTCCATTGGGACCTTTAGAGTGACAGTGCATTTAGGCTTTGTGGCTTTGTCATGTTGCAGGTGTCACAAATAGTTTACATAATGGTCTGCAGTGAATAAGTGGTGAGTATAAAAGAGCAATTCATTATCTGCAGGAAAGAGTGGCTGATGATTGTGGTAGCTTCTCAGAGCTCAGGGAAAACAAATTCAACTTCTCTGTTCTACCCAGTCCTCCTGAAAGTCACTCCACCTGGGCTGCTTTACGTGCAGGAATCCTAGACAAGCCATTGAGCATTACTGCCCACCTCATGTCTCTTGCATCACAGACATGTCTGGCTGGTTGTGCAGCCCTGGGACAGTGGCTCCCATCTATCCCACATGAGGGAGACTGGCTGTGCTTATGCTGTATATTGCCCATACACCTATGATTCCAGGGGGCCACATTCTGGGTAGAAACAGACTTCTGGACATACAGTCAAATGTGATAGCCGGGGTGAGGGGAGAAAGCATTTAGGGCTGAGTGTTAAGTGGCCTTGGAAGTGGTGACCAGATTCACAGATACCCCTGGTTAGATTAAGGGAAAAAGATACCAAACATACCACAGGAAGTCAGAAAGTGCTTTTCATTGGTCCTTTACGCTTGGGCAGACTCTGCTGTTGATTCATCGTCTCTTCAAGAAAGAGTTTGTTTTGACCTGGTGAAGACTAAGATGTAACAACAAAACAGCAGAAACCGTCCTCATTCTGAATAAAATAAGCTGCAAAATTCTGATTTCTTTGAGTGATTCCTTAGATAAAAATGAAGCAATAAGCAAGACTTAAATGTGCCATGTTATAAATACTAGAGCTTTACTGCCTCTACTGAATAACTCTTACGGAGGGTTAGCCAGCCAACATCTGCTCAGTAGTTTCAGAATGGCACCTTACCTGACCATACACTGTTGATTTGTCAGCAAGTAACTGTTTGAGGACAGCATTTAAGTAAGTGCCTGTAAAACTCTTGTAATGACTGTCACACTAAGTAGCTGAGCTCAGTGGATGACTGACAGTGCTTGAGATTTGCTGTGAATGTTGCTGCTTTTCAGCTCATGAGCTTTTTACAAGCAGTGTGCCACTTTCCATATATCATTTGTTATTCAGTTTGAGTCAGAAAGAACCTGTACTTAGGAGTAAACTGTGTTCGTTACGATGAGCTCCTGTGTCATAATCTGACCCTGAATTAATCTTTATGTTGATTTATCTCCCTAAGAGGTGTAATTACAGTCCAAGAGAAAACGTGACTACTCACTGTATGGCTACAAGTAGACTGCAAGTGTTCTGCCTGGGAATGCATGGCTGGGGCTGGTAGATGTCTTGATCTCTGCTACTCAAAGAGTGCTTCCCACTTGGAAACATCAAAGGGTTATGCTTTTTTGTTTCTTATTTTTGTTTTCCTTCCAATTAGGTGAACTTGGATGATGTTGCAGGGAAATAACAGTCCAGGGCTCAAAAAATACAGAAATGCTGATACAGAACTGTACCTGAGATGTTATATCAAAAGGAAATACTCTTCCAAATGCCATCAGTGAGCTAAAGTTTGCTTTGCACTTCTCTCTTGCTTCTTCTTCCTGGCCTAGAGAGGCCCCAGAGGAATTGTTGTGGTGTTTTGAGCCTTTACTCACTTAATATAGACATACCCAAAGTGATTTGTCTAAAGTCCATTGGATTACAGTAGAGGGAATCCAAATCCCGCTGTTTGCACCCTCAACTCTTCTGTGTAAGAAAGAACAGAGAAAACCATCAGCGTGTCAGTGTATTCCAGCTTCAGGGCTTGCATTGGGTCAAGTGTGGGATGTATAAGCTGCTTGTGAAAAGGGAGCACCTGGCAGAGTGCTGAGATTCTTTTTCTTCAGCATTTTCAGGTAGGAATTGGCCTTGAATCTTGTGTTCAGTCTCTTCTCCAGTCAGCATTGTGGTGGCATTTGTCATATTTCAGGATAATATAGTGACTTGTTTATCTGCTGCAACCAAACCTTCTGAGTCCTCAGTGGAGTGGAATTACACTCTGAATGGCGACTCGGGCTGCAGCCATGTTACTGCACATTTGCTAAAGTTTCCTTTGGTTGGTTGTTGCCTTCAACCCAGCCCCCATCAGCAGTAATATTGTTGGGAGTAGAAACAGAAAAATCTGTGCAATTTGTTGGCTTTCTTAAGTGGTGTCATCTAACTGGAGAAAGCTGGATGCTGCAGTTATTGTGAACATCAGCCTGTGCTCACATGGCTTTCCCTATTCTGGTAAATCTTGGGTTTATTTTTGTTGTCGATGTGGGTAGGGTAACAAACTCTTCTACTCTCACCCAGCATCAGACAACTGCCATTTATTCAAAACTTACCTAAAGAAACAGATCAATCACAGTCTGGATTCCTCACATTTTTTTTCATCTTCAGGAGCTGGTGAGGAAGGCTGCCATTGTACCATTTTGCTATATTTGTCCTCTTAATGCCAGATGCTGTACAGATATGGGGTGAGAAGCTGGGACTTCGGCTGGAGTGGTGCTGGGCAGGGTAGCTCAGACTGTAAGGCACGTGGGGTGAAGAGCAGACATAATGCAGCAGAGGGGGGCTGGCTGCTGCAGGGAGGATTTTAAGTCAGGATTTCATAAAGCAAGATAGAAATCTTTTGTTTAGGGAGGAGAGAGCAGGGTGTGCTGGCCATAAGTGAAGTAATAACCTTGCATGACCTCGCTCCATGTATCTCTTCAGGACATTACAGCCTGATGCCCTGCCATTCATGCCATGTATAATTTATGTCATCAGGGGAATCATTTAAACAGAGGAATGGATTTTAATTAGGAGGACAAAATTCTTTTGGGATAAAAGTGGCTGTATATTAGTGTCAAACTACCCTTTCTCAGAACTGCAAAGAAGAAAATGTAGATTTAATAGCAGAGATCATGTAGCTAAACAAAAGTAAATGAATTTCTTGTTGGTGCACCTAAGTCAGCTCCTTACTGCGAATTTGCAAACCCACTTCTCTGCCACTCATGCATGCACAAACCCCATTCCATCACCTCAGCTAATTCCTCACAAGTCTCAGGACTTGTAGGAATGGATGGTGGAAGTGGGCATACTGGGAGAGCGCAGCTCATTTCAGTCACCATTCTACTGCATAACAAGTGCTGTACACACTCACTAAACCTTGTCTGTTGCACTGTGGCCTTGGATTCTTTAAAGCAGGTGCTAAAAAAAGACATGAGGGTGGAATATGGAACTTGATCCTGTATGCCATCCATTCCCTTGGAGATGGCAAGGGGGACTCGGGGGAACTAAAACATAAATAGAGCTTCTTTGCAATGCTCACAGTTAATGCGTCTGTATGATAAAAGGGAGATGAAAAAGGGGAAGGAGGTATGCAAAACTGATACTGATGGAAACCCTATTACTTAGGCAATGCTAAAGAACAATTTATCTGTGAGAAAATATGACACTTGTAATGTAGCCAAGGCCTCTGCAAGCTGTAGAGCCAACTGCATAGGCTTGCCTGAGGCTCTGAGTGTGCCATCTGAACAAGGTACAAGGAGATCTCTATTTAAATGAAAAAGAAAAATAATAGTAGTTCATGAATATTAGGCACTCTGTGTTCTGCCAGAATGTTCTCTTTTCATATCAAGGGTCTAATTCTTCTTCAGGAGTACTGAAGACTGCTGATTGATTCAGTAGAGAGTGAGTGTAGGCAGAAAAATGATTTTCATCCATGAAATATGTCTGAAATAGAGCTTTCTGGATTGTCCTATATCTTAAAGACTCATTCATGGGTACATAGAGTGTGATTCAGCTTTGAACAGGCTGAGATTCGTTTTTTCTAACTACAGGCATCTGCAGTGCCTGCATCGGAGATAGCTGTCAACTCACTCAATAACAGTCTATGGAGAGAAATAAGTAGCTACACAGGACTGCTACTTCTGAAGTGTTTCAGATGCCATTTTTCCTTGCTAGAAAATGACAGTTCATGGAAACAAGTAGAACCAGCAGGAGCACAATAATTTCAACCAAATTTTCCCAGAGAAGGTTTTTTTTTTGGTGTGTAATACAGTAAGAGACAAAGAGGGCTGGGTCAGCTACCAGGAATAACCTGGGTTCATGTCCTAGGAGTACTCTGTTTAAATTTGGGGTTGGACTTCTCTCTCACACATGCAAAGTGTCTGCTATCAGCCACTCTGGTTAGTGTGGAAAAAAATGTTTTTATTTCTTTTTGTGGAAAATTTTGAGAGTACTTTACATCATTTGGATATGAAATTAGAGGAAATGTTACTGCAAAAGTATGAGAACTAAACCTATCCCTGTCCAGGAGTCTTCATGAAAGAGGCTAACAAATTTTACGGCATCTGATACTTGCTGATAAAAGTGATGACCAGTGGAGTTTTGAATTTGACTTATTTGAACCAATTAACTCTAAAAATGAGTTGTCTTAATAAAAAATTGTGATGATAGTCCAGATAGACTCAGTTCTAGCTGAAATACCGTTTGTGCTGTTACTTTCTTTGCTGCAAGAAACCTAGATTGCTGAATTATCTCTGGAAAAAAAAATCATGAAAGGAACAGAAATGATATAGGGAAAGTAAAGGAAAGATTCTGAAATAACTTCACGCCTTTTTTGCTTGTCAGAGTAAGGACATGTCTAACACATGCAGTGACACCCCACACTAATGCTGGTGATGATCTTTTTGCTGGAAACACACCCAACTTTATAGGACTGAACAAATGTGTTTGTATTTAAAACACTGCCTTGCCCCAAATAATCAAAGTGCTGTAAATTGCCTTTGGAAGAGATGAGGTGAAATACATATGCTGCACTATAACTCTTCAGGTTTTAGAATTTATCTTTTTTTTTTTTTTTTCTTTTTTGGTAAACATGCTTTTGACATTATTTTATGTGGTAGGTAGTCAACAGCCACTTCAGTTAGCATCCAGTACTATAATTAGCTTTAAATAGCCTTGAAAGGATCAATTATTTGCCCATTGATCCTTTACATTCATAATTTTCTATGTTTGAGAGTTAACTGGTCAATCAGTTAAAAGGCATTCTGTGAGACTGTTGGATCTCCGAAGGTGGAGGGAGGGGATGTGGCACAGATGTGGGGCGAGTTACTGATGAAGGAAAGTGGCTTCCATGCCCATGTTGCCATGCCAGCTAGTGTTGTGAAGCAGCGTTCACCAGCTGTGTTCTCTGCCCCTTCCTCAACACCAGTGAAACACTTGTCTCCCAAGATCCCTTCATTTTTCATGCACAAGCCAGGAAAAAGGAAATTAAGAGAAAAATATGAAGCTAGGAAATATGCTGAGTGAAAGGAAAGACAGCTGAACAGTAGCTAAACTCCTACTGCAGCGTGTCTGTATTTCTTGTCCCAGCTTCCGTCCAAGCACCTTTGGACACATGCCTGTTTCATGCAAGCCAGATTTGGATTTCGGGGAATGCATGTGCACTACTACTATGCTATAAATAAAAGTCTGCTGTAACAGGCTTGCAGTAGAGCTCATCTAGCTCCTCAATACCCTTCTTACCTATGCTTTCTGCCTCTGGATTTGCACTGCTTTTGTGCTCCCTCATATTGAATGTGGTTGTAATACTCAGATTCTTTATTTATATATCAAGGTAGAATTATTCCCTTAGATAGGCCCTGAATTGTCAGGGAAGAAGTTCAAACTGATCTTGCTGACTATCCTACAGTATAGAGACTGAATTTGACAATCACAAAAACTTGTGATATCCATGGTTTTGGGAAGAAATTGTACTAAAACTTAGCTGAAAGTCAGGACAAGATCAATTGAAAATATATTCCATTACAAACAGCTTGCCTGATTGTGAGGCAGAGCAAGAAGATTTACATTAAGCTGCATATATTTTGATCAAATATTCAAATATTTAACTTCCCTGGCCACACTATCTAGCAATCATTTCTGTAATTCTACAGAGATGAAGTAGTTCAAAGTCATGAAGTTAAACATCCCCAAAATGCGAGAGACTCAGATTTTGAATCTGAATTGTCACGAATAATTCCCAGGGAGCACAATGCTGACTCATATCACTATTTCCATAATCTCTGTGACTGGGATGCATGAAGAGGTCACTCTGAGGCAACTGTTCTGACTATCTTTCCCCAGCAGTTGGACTTTGTGTAGTGTTATTTGTGGTGATACCCTAACCCAGCTCCCCTGCAGCTGTAGATTTTTCCTGAGCCAAGACTGCAGAGCTCTGATTGCTTCCCTGTCTTCATTTCTCATTTTTTCAAGGGAAATAATGTGAGATACTAAGCTGAGGCAAACACTCTAATCTGGCTTTTCTGTTGTACTAAAATAAATAATTTGAGAATGTTTTTTTTTGAGATCAGATTATTTCCCCCCTTCCCAGTGTCCCCAGAACAACCTCCCAGCACTTTTCCTGCAGTGGACAAGGAGCAGAGCTGTGTCAGCCTTCTTCTCTGTGTTTCAGCATTCTCCTTTCTTTTCTGGTCTGATATCTGGGGTAAATAGCTGCTACATCAACATTATCTATTTTCCAAATACTAGGATAGTAAGACATATTTAGTTTTTTTTTTTTTCTTTTAAAAACAGAAATTATTACCTGTTATAGCTAAATTTCTAAATTTTGAGATATTTTTTCAACACAACACTAATTCTAGAGCGCAGAGATATTTCATTTCCATGTTTCTGTGTGGCAGAAAAATCAAGTTTATTACTGAAGCCAACTTGTGATTACACTGACCTTTGGAAAATAACGGAGCTCATTTTCTACGTGTTGTTTGTGGAGCAGCAGCTGAGCAGAAATATGGGGACTAACAGTTTGTTCTACTCTGTGCATTAAATCTTCCAGGCTAAAGAGGAAAATCAAATCTAGCTCTTCTCCAGACAAGCAACCTTTCACTATTTTTACTTTTATAATCTTCACTGGTGTGTAGGGAGGAATCAGAAAAAAAAGGAAAGACTAAATTTTGTTCCATTCTTATATTTTGTACAAAGGCAGAAAGGTATCCATGCAGTAGACATCTTTTAAATATCTATGGGAAGATGCATCGTGTCAGCTTTGGGCAAAATTTTACAGGCTTAGATTGTACAAACCCTAAGATAAGGGGTTTGCAAGATTTTCTTTCAAATCCTATTTGAATTTTTTATTTCAAATCGCTCCCTCTATGTATTTGCAACACAACAACTCCAATGTAGGTTTCCTGTCTGACGAAAGAACTGGCTGAAATACAAATGAAACTGTCACTGTTCAAGTTGAGTGACACATAAAAAGAAAGCAAATGACACAAATGGTGAAAAACATGTTAGCTTTTAAAGAGTTTCCATTACTGTTGATCTAAGAATATGTTTAATACAGGAAGTTCTGAACATGTTGTAGTCTCCGTTATCTGCAAAATCCTTATCTCAAAAATCATCTTATTGCACAGCTGAGTTCTGTTCCTGGTTTGATTCTACTGGAAATGGTAGTGATGTATCTAACAGCAATAATTACTTGTACAAGACATGGTGAGAAACATGTTCTCATGAATGTTTTCTATAAAAATAATAAATTTCTTTTATTCTCAGTTTATGACAGCATTTTTGAAAGCTATTCAGAGAGGAGACAGCAATGAGGTGATGTCATTCATGAATCACTTTAAAGACAAGTGGATTATAAGGTGAGAAGGAAAAACATGGCACAGGTGAGATCACTAAAAGAAAGATGCACAGAACCCAAACGTGAAGAGGACTAAGTCTTTGCTAGCTAGCCACCATAGCACAATGAAGAAAGCTTTATTAGTGATCATGGAATTATAGAATCATAGAATGGCATGGGTTGAAAAGAACCACAATGATCATCTAGTTTCAACCCCCCTGCTATGTGCAGGGTCACCAACCACCAGACCAGGCTGCCCAGAGCCACATCCAGCCTGGCCTTGAATGCCTCCAGGGATGGGGCATTCACGATCTCTTTGAGCAATCTGTTCCAGTGCATCATCACCCTCTGTATGAAAAACTTCCTCCTAATGTATAACCTAAGCCTCCCCTGTCTCAGTTTAAGTCCATTCCCCCTTGTCCTATCACTATCCATCCTCGTAAACAGCCATTCCCCCTCCTGTTTATATGCTCCCTTCAATTATTGGAAGGCCACAATGAGGCCTCCCTGTAGTCTGCTCTTCTCCAAGCTAAACAAGCCCAGTTCCCTCAAACTTTCTTCATAGGAGAGGTGCTCCAGCCCTCTGATCATCTTAGTGGCCCTCCTCTGATCCCATTCCAAGAGCTCTTAAAAAAAAAAAAAAGAAAAAAAAGGAACGCTTCACAAATTTGTGTGTCATTTTATTCATAATCTTACTCTGGTTAACAACTATTGCTGGAAACAGTGATGGTGACAACATCAACAACTCCAGAATTTTACTTAATGGTATATCAGAGGAGGCATTCAGCTGTTCAGGCAATGTTTGCAGTGTGATGGGCTCTGGCAACCAGCACACATACTTGAACTGCTCTTTGGTAAAGCTTGGTGCTTTAATTTTGGGAATAAGAGACAGATTGTATGTGGGGGAAAGAAAAGCATGAAAAGGGATATGAGAAGTAGTTATTATAGTTTTGAGAGCAGCTGCAGCTTATAGGAGAAGTGATTTAGATCACTATAGAGCTGCTACTATGACCTTATAGTATACAGATCGCCCTTTAGTAGGATAGTAGGGATGCAGACTTCTGGGAGTTATGATTAAAAGCTTCTACTTCCCAGCTATGGACTGGAGAACACGTTATGAGTAATGATCCAGTATCGTAATAACTAAATAATGGAGTTATTTACCCATATGACTTTGATCTAACACAAAACAATGCAATTTCTGTCTTCACTTTGGGTGAGCAGTGAGGACCCAATGTGGAAGTTTTTCTTACTGAGCCAGTAAATAAACTTCATCATGGAGGAGACATGGAATTTCCTTGCATCATAAACTTTCTTGAGAAAAAGCTTTCGGGAGGACCCGAATCATATCAGCCCTTCTGAAGGGAAGCACAGGAAGTCCGGGGGCACTGTTCCTAGAGCAGGCAGCAATGGCTTTTACAGTGCAGTGAGGGAGAAGTGATAGCTGCAGACACGAGGATGGTTCACTCTGATTTGCTACCAGTCACTGGATAACAGCCAAAGGTCTTTCTCTGAGGAGTGAAATAAAGACCAGAGTTCTCTTTGAAGTGGGCTGCAAGGTGAGAAGACTGTTCAGTTCCTTTCCTGAACCTCACCCTCACTCTCACCTAGGTCAATTGGTGTGTGGTGCTCTGACTGCAGAGTACCCAATGATTTAAAAGACGCTTTGAAGGGAGAATTTAAATACAGGGATGAAGTTCAGTGTGAGAGACTGTGACAGACTTAGCTAGACATCTGCCTTTGATAACCTTTTCTAGAGAGGGTAGCACTCTACTGCCTTCACTTACGCCTTTGATATAGGCATGAGAAGTTATTATTTCATTTGGAGAAAAGGACTGAAGGAACCAGCAGTAAGACAACTGCAGATTGTGTTGGAAAGGTCTCTCAGATCAGAAAGGTGTACTGTTTGTAGTTCTGACTCCGATCCTGTTTAGTGTGTTCGCTAATGGCCTTGTCACAGAGGGCGTTTGTTTGCTAATGGAATTTGCTGACAACATGATTTATGACAGAAATGATTCCTACAGGGAAAGAAAAGGATGGCCGGTAAATAGAGAAACAGAATTAGGCTTGAATTTAGCACTATAAAGTGCAAACTCATGTGTTTAGGGAAGAATAGCAGCAGTTTTTTTGCAACATGACAGGATTTCAACTGTAGAAAATACAAAGGAAAAAAAAAGAAACATCTACTGCAGGAATGGGAAAAGAGCACTTCTATTGAAATATATCAAATAGTTCATTCACAGCAAACATTTCCATAGGGATTAGCTTCATAGGAATAATTTCCACTATGTAGGACCCTCTGCAAAGCACCGGTGAGACCTTTCCTGTAGGTTGTTTATTGTCCTGGTCTTGCATAATTAAGACTGACCAATTCACATTATAATACTTGCAGAAAATTATGTTGCTGTGACACTGGTGCTGACGTTGCAACAGATGCATGCATATAAACTTCAGAAAGAAGTTCTAATGATCAGAGAAATGGGGATTTAGATCTTCTAGTTGGAGCAGTAGTGCCAAAAATCCTACCCCCTCCTCCTGAATAGCAGTTTTTGATAGTGATGGACGAAGAACTGTAATGATTGACAATCACAGAATATGGTCACAAAGTTTCAAACATGATTTCCTTATGGTTCCCTTGCAGTTGCTGCACTGTCAGTTCGTAGCTGCTTTTGCCATCAAAGTACCAATAAGACGAGTTGTCTCTGGCAGATCTAAAAAGATTATTGCTCCCCATACTACTGTCTGCCAGAATTACATGGCAGTAGGGGAGGCAAGAGTGAGGTTGATCTGCCTAAAGCTCAAATAAATTTGATAATAAATGAATCAACTCAAATTACATAAACAAGTGATGTAACTGGACACGTGCCCAGAGAGTTGATGGAGCTACACCCACTTAAACCAGCTGAGAATTTCTTCTAGCCATGTAAGACCCAGGATACAGAGCACTGTGGAGTTGATTCTGCTCAGAAAAGGGCAACAGTAGGCATGTACAACACACCTAGTCTATCAATAGCATCTTGTTGGAAACTGAAACATGAATTATTAGCTAGCCTCAGGGTTCCAACAAGATATGGTTTTTTAATCCAGCCAACTCATCTCCTCTTCACTAACAAAACAAGCAGAAAGTATCTCTTCATCATGTTCAAGGCCAGATCCTTCCAGACATCCTGCCTTACTTAAAATAACTGTTTCTGTACCCTGATTAAGGAATTTATCTTCTCCAGATCCTGTTACATGTGGCTCTGGTGTAACCCAATGCAGAAACTAGTAATTTTCCATTACTTTTGTATATGTACCTGAGAGCAAGTGTGTGCACGTCTGTGCCTAGTAGTTAGTCTCCATAAACATTTTGTTTAGTTCATGATACAAATGACAGAACAGTAGCTGAGTTCAGACAAATAAACAGACTTGAGAAAATGGAGAAAATGATGGGATGGTAGAAAAGCATGATGTGATTTTGCTCAGTGGATTTACTGAATTCTCCATGTCTGGCTAACAAGAGTACAAACTTTCCATAGCAGTGGACATAACTTTTGCATTCAACCAAGAGCTATAAGGGAATAGCAGAAACAAAAACCTGTTTCATTGCTGATTGCTTTTTTTCTGGGGCCAGATTTAGGACTTATCAGTGTGATTCTGAGCATATGCATGCCATGTGGTTGTGCTTTGGAAGGAAAAGGGAAACTATTACAGTGCACAAATGGCATTACTTTGGAGTGTTTTGAGGTTTGGCTGGCATTAATTGCAAATTGAGGTACTTCTTACAAGCGGAACCCTTAATATATTCTTATATTTTCATTTTGATAGGAAATTGAAGTATTTTTACCTCCAAATTAATGAAGAAAGAAGCATGAAGAAATAAAGGAAATGTTTTTATTTTTCTGTTGCACTTATGTATTTTGTTATGTTGAATGAATTTACATGATCTATTTATGTACATAAATAATGTAACAGATTAAGATGATTAATTATTGTTTTTGATTAGATATTAGTATATAATTGTATATACTAATATAATTGTATAATATAACAGATGATAACATTATTAAATAAAGTTGATCTGGAAGTGAAAAGCAAAATTATAAAACAAATCAGAAAATCTCAAAAATCTTGTGAGTTTTATTCACTGAATTTTGTTTTGTTTCCTTTCTTCCTTGTCTTTTTTTTATATTTTCCCATTAAAAAAAAAAAAAAAAAGAAGGGTTTAAAATCCAAATAGAGCAGATATACAAGATAAAGCAATTTATTTCAATCATTACATCTTTTTCCAGGTCCAAAGGGTAAAAATTTGTACTGGGAAATACTATACTTACTAAAATTATTTGCTCTAAAATAATTACTTTCCTCAGTTGCTAACTCATGATTGCTGGAGGGGTTACTGTATAAATACAGTTTACTCCCATCTACCATTGTGTAATAACATTCAATCTGTTTCTCAGTTCTGACTTGAGAAGTCACTAATAAAAGCAAGCGTGCAGCTGCCTCAAATTTTACTATTTTCCAATAGCAAATTTAGCCCTCAGACTTATCCCAAGCATACAGGAGGCATATCTGTTCTCAGGGAATCAACGGACTAGTACTAATGCATTTGAAAATGCTTTACATCTGAATGGCTGTATTTGCTGTGACTCGAGGGGGATAAAACTTCCTTTGCAGCGCTGCAGCGGTGCGCGTTGGTCACTTGCTGTGTGCTGTCACTCACAGCTGTGCTGACTGAGAGCAGGAGAAGGATTCTGCTCGTTTCGTACACTGCACATCACTTGCTTATTTAGCCTGAAGCAGTACTGCTTACCATCTGGGAGCCTGCATATGTCTAAGGTCAGTTAAGGGAATTCTGTTGCTTATTAATGAAAGCTGTTTTGAAATAAACTCACTGTGTGTAAAAAAGAGAGTTAAGTGAGGTTCTGAAATCTCAAAAGGGATTTTCACCCTTTTCTTCTGTCCCACAGGGAAAAAAAACATTTTGCAGAGTGTTTTTTTTTTCAGTCTCTGAGACCTTGGTGTTCGCTTCATTAACCCCAAATTAAGATCACACTCTGCTGTATGGGTGAAAAACTGTATCTTCAAGTGACGTACATTATGGAGCAACTCAGCACTCTCCAGATTTAATTTTGACAGACAAGAGCAGGTGAATGCCATGCAGCGTAACCTTGGAAAGATGACCCCAGACGACTATTAATTTACATTTGATAGTTGTAAGATAAAGTAAGGGTTAATTAAGGAACTTCTAGAAGGGGCACAGGATGTTCAGGTGAAAGGTGGAGCGAGCAATGTGCTGACGCAGAAATAGGCCAGCTGCTTTATGTTATTATTTTATTTTTTTCCTAAGAACTCCAAGTTATTGTAAAGCTCTACATTAAAATGTGCTCTGTGATAGCCTGACTGCAATGTTTCTTTCCAACACCAGTGAATTAAATGGCTAGTGGCTGAGGCTCTGCTTTACCATGGCATTTTGTGAGTGTTTATCTGCTACAGGTTAGGGCAGTGCCATGTTGACCAAGCTCTCAGAGCAGACAAATTTTGATGTAATTTGTAGTATGAAGTTTTGAAAAAAAAAAAAAAAAGTTTTTGACTGCAAACAGGGTTGAAGAATTGGACAGGAAAAACAAAAAGCCTTTAATCAGTTTTTTCTACCATTTTTTTTCTACCAATTGTTTTCCGTCAGAAACCATCTATATCTCTCAGTCACAGAGCAAAAAAGATACGTTCTTGCTGAGTGAGAATACTGCTGATGCGATTTGTTTCCTGTGCATAATATCTGCTCATCTGTTTTGCTGTTAGCAGTAATAACACCTGCAGATGATCCATTACGTCATCAAGAGCATATACTGGGAGGGGAAGAACGCTCTTTGCTTTGATCTGGTCTCGTTTTTTTGTGAACGAATTTTTAAGTTAGAAAAAATGTAAAAAGGCTGTAAGCTGTGATGCAGAAAAATACATTTCTGTGAGCAGTATTTTATGGCTGTGTTGTTTTCTTTTGTTCTGTTGAGAATCAATAATAAATGCACCTTCCCAGGAAGTGGGAAAGATTTTGTTCTTATTAGGCAGTGACTTGGATGTCTCTTTTATTGAAAGCAAGCCTAAAGTCTGCTAGAATGTGATTTCAGCCTGAGAAACATCTTTTTCAGTTTCCCATTTGTTCTCAGGCACTGCAGCCCTTCATATTTCACCATCTGGACTGCAGATGCTGATTCACTTCATTGCAAGTAAGAGATACTCTTGCTGTTACAGGCAGAACCCTCCTGGTCCTCTTTAAGTGCATCTGCCAGCTGACAATTCTGCCTCTGTATTTCTCTCTGGTGGACCTTCATAATCCATCTAGTGAGATCAACTGACTGGTTAGCACAACTGTGGTTTTCTATCTGTGATATCAGAACAGGCACAGTGGGTTTTTGCACCAGAAAATCTTCCTTCCCTAGGGATTTTTTGAAAGTGTGAAGAATTATTCATAAACACCTGAATCACAGTCATAGCGAAGTTCGTAATTATACCTCCTCTCACTTAAACCTTCATCCTTCCACCCATGCTTTTTTAAGAAAATCACACCTGCTATCTCAGCCCATAGGTCAGAAGCAGTGATCTGTTCTATTGTGTTTTCTCCTTCCCTATCTTGCATCTCCAGGATCCACTAATTGCTGTGATATTTACTCCCCAACTGGCCCCATGTAGTTAGATAATCTTTATTCTCTTTTTTCTACACTGTTGACTTTCCTTTGTCAAAGTTTGGTGCCGAAACTCAATTCAGGTATTTACATGAAGGTTTTCAGTAAACTCAATTCAGATATTTACGCAAAGGTTTTCCATGTCTCCAGCACCTGCCAGGCACCCAAACCAGACACTGTCTTGCCCTGTGCCTTCAAGACCTTTGAGGAAGTTTGAACATGAGCACTTCCGCAGTTCCCAAACTACGTGGATTTTCTTTGGGAGGTGGTGAGCAATACCACTTTTTTCACTTCTGCTGAGTGCTGAATGAAAAAAACATTGCAAGTACATCAGGTTGATCAGCGTTTCTCTATGTCGTTGTACTCCACAGCAAGCAGTACTTGGTACTGAAGCATTATGGATTCCCTGCAGCTCATACATGAAGTAAACCATATGTGCTGTTTCAGTCCTTTGGTGACTTCCCATTTGTTGTTGTAAGGTATGGGGAAACTTCACAGTGATGAGAATTTCTCATATAAGTGACTGAACTTCCATACAAGCCAACAATGCAGAATTTTAAAGGACCACATATTTCTAGCATTCCTTTGTCATCTCTAATTCATGAACAACAAATCCTTTTGTCAGTAAGTGATGGTAAAATTTACAGTTTGGTAAAATTCTTTAATGGAATACTGTCTTCCTGCTTCTCAACACCTGCTGTAGTAAGAGACAAATAATAAGGTTTGCTTATTAATTCGGGGCCTGGATCTAGTGGATGCCTTTGCATGAGCTACTGGTACAAAGTCATGTTCTTGTTTTGTTTGTGGTCCTTTTGGAATTATTCAGAGATTTATGGATGTCTTCCTTGCATTTTTTAATAAATAAATAACAATATATCCATGTAACAAAAATTTAGCCTCCAAACTACTTGACTCCTGTATGTTACAGAATTGGTGTTTGGGAAAGTCTTCCAGTCAGACTGAGGATAAAAATATGAATGTTAACATGGAAGTTCCTCATCTAAGGAAAGGAATTGTACGATGTATTTTTTTTGTGTCATCCTGGGATTGAAAAGAGTCCTTCTAGTCTAATGCTTAGCAAACAAGAAAAGGAAAAATGCCTTTGGTTGCAGTTAACCATTGTATCTAAGTACTTCTTCAGAAGTCTCTTTTATGCAAGAATATGTAGGGTTAGGTTTTGAAATGTCTGTCCAAAAAAGCCAGGCTGCACGCAACAAATTCTGACGCATGGGAATTTGGTCACACCTGGAGAGAATTGTCCTCATGGAAGTGAACAAAACATATGGGCATTTGGTTCACCTGGGGAAAACATTGATGTGCAGGTGAGCAAATCTCAGTGGGTCTCTGTTTTGGGCAAAAATAAGTGGTTTTACACCCTCTGTGCCTGGATGCAGAGGGAGAAGTGGTATGATGCTTACCCTGCACAGGTTTAAGTCTTGCCTTCCCCACCAGGTGCAGGGAAGTCTTGCTGAGAGCAGCACAGCAGGCCGCCCTGCACACCACCGTCTGCTGGGCTAACAGGAATCTTCCCTGTACATGGTTTTGTGGACAGAACACATCATCTGTGTATCAAGCTTGATCATTTGACAGTAAGTCCATGAGAGAGTCAAAAGTAGAATTTAAATCTTACCTAGAAGTTATGGAAGGAGAGGTAGCATGGGGACTACCATTTCCTTTTGTTCTAGCATCCTCATTATAAAAATGAGCATTAGTGCAGTGCATTTTTAGACAGTATTGGAAAGTCTCAGAACTTTTAATATCATACAGAGTCAGTTATTTCTTCAAATTCTACAGAGAAATAAAGTGACATTTTTGGTCTTTGATTTTTTTTTTTCTACTTGTTTTTCTCTTCTTTTCTTTAGCACAATGTTTTTGATCTTTTGGTCTTTATTAATTCAATTAAAAACCTGACAAATCGTTAAGGCTGTTGATAATTTTTTAGGTTTTAATAAGCACAACCAGAGAAATAAATCCAATGGCAAAGAAAAATATCACCTAAGATTCTGAGGATGTAAGCACACAATGTAATTGTCCTGCAGATAACTTAAAACAATACTCTCTATGTTAAATTCATCTTACAATGGATGAACTGCGGTAAATCCTACAGAAAAGATGAAGGAAATGTTAGTATTTTTGCCAGTGATGTCTTTTTAACGAAATCTAGGTCTGTGACAAAAGCAATATGTTTGCAGGAATAAGAAAAAATGTTATCACCATGTCCTTTAACTTAAAAAGAATATTTGCTTTCACAATTATTTGGATGATAAGCATTGGAATTAGAGCTAGTGGTTAAATTATCAATGCTTTTCATAGAATCATAGAATCATAGAATTCCTCAGGTTGGAAAAGACCTTAAAGATCATCAAGCCCAACCGCGACCTAACCATACTGCCCTAACTCTAACAGCTCTCTGCTAAATCATGTCCTTTTCACTTTATAAGGGCTAGAAATATCTTTGTTTGGTGGAAATAAACAGAAGTTTAAAAGTTATAACTGACAAATTTTTGCATCATAGAATCAAAGTATTTACTGCTGGTTTTCCATTGGAAATGTGTCTACAGTGTGTGCGGAAGGACAAATGATTAGATTCAAGAAGTGGAAAGCTGTGAAATGTAATTTGCTTTTCAGTTGCATAAGGTAGATGTTGACAAACATTGCAATAACAAAAACTGACTCAAAGTAGATGGGACGCCTTTTTAATGGAAGAAGAAAAAGGAAAAAGAATGTTCATTGCGTAACAGAGAAATGAGAGCTTCTAAAGTCTTGCTTAGAAAGCAAACTGGTTCTTCCATTTTCTCTGTAACTTTGTCAAATGTGTGAAAGATGATTGATGCCTTGAGAGGCTGAGTCCTGCTGCCTGTGCTGAGGCTAGGGATCTATGGCACCCTGTGAATCCCTTAATATCATGTAACAGATGAAAGTAATTAAAGAAGCACAGAATTACAGGGTGGTAGAAAATAATGAAGACAGCAACATGTGCTATTGTATTAGATGTGGATTCTTGCAAAGCAGTTAAGGAGAAACCAGGACAACCTGTTGCCAGTGGTTATTGAACCAGGGATAGGATATCTCAAGGACTGGGCTTATCCTGTGGGAACTGCAGCAGGGCAGCAATAAGCTGGCCAGTCTTGACAACAGGAGCATATCTAGAAAGGTCACTGTGCTCAAACAAGCTTTTTCTTCTTGATCTTAATCTCTGTGGTGTTATTCATCTAGTACATTCATTGTCTGTAACATTACTTTTACTTTATTTAACTAATGATGGCTTTACCATTTCCAGCTGAGCGGGCCATCCATTGCCTTAGCACAGGCATCTACTGTCCATACCTTCCATATGGACACCAAGACTCCCATGATCAGAAGGGAGTCACATAAGATCAATACATGTGAAATGCATAAGAGACCTATATTACTTGGGTATCCTTGTCTTCAAGGTAAATTTATTCAGCTGAGGGCAGAAACATTGGGAAACAGTCTCTGCAATCTTACATCGTTTTACAAGCATGCTTTATGAAATCTGTTACCATTGCTATTCTTACCCAGTTAAAACAAGTCAAACTGCAATGAATTGTGAATTGAGAATCAAACAGTCCTGTCATACAACTAGATTGGTCGCAGATAGCAAGAATTTCTTTCCAGGAAGATGAGAAGGAGTCAGATTGGAGAATCCACTTTATCCCATTTTTTCTGTCAGTTTTGCAGTGAATGTCAGGCTGGTTTAGCTGCAGAATCACAGAATTATTTGTCTTGGAAGGGACCTTACAGATCATCCAGATTCAATCCACCTTCCATGGTAGGGGCACCTGCCACCAGATGAAGTTGCCCAGGGCCACGCAACCTGGCCTTGAACACTTCCAGGGATGGGCCATCCACAGCTTCTCTGGGCAGCCTGTGCCAGTGCCCCACCTCCCTGTCCTGGTTTCATGAGGGACAGAGTTGATTTTCTTTATAGCATCTGATATGTTTTAGCTTTAGGAGAAAAACAATGTGGGTAACACACAAATATGTTAGTTGCTGCTGAGCAGTGCTGTACTGAGCCAAGGATGTTTCCATTTTTCAGCTTCTCATATTATTCTGTCAGTGAGGAAGCTGCAGAGCACAAGGAGCTGGGAAGGGACAGAATCAGGATGGCGAACATAAACTGGTCAGATAGATATTCCATACACATGTCATCGTGTGAAAAAATCTACAAAATGCAGGGGAGATGGCAAGAGAGGCAGGTACTGCTCAGTGGCTGACTGGGCATTGGTTGGCGGGTGGTGAGCATTTTGTTGTGTTGTATATCGCTTGTTTTGTAAATAAATGTAGTATTATTTTATTGTCATTTCTCTCTTCCTTTTCTATCTTAGTAACTAGTTTTTATCCCAACCTAGAAGTTCTACATTTTTTTTCTTATTCTCTCCATCCCTTTTCGGAGTGGGAGAAGTGAACAAACGGCTGTGTGGTGCTGAGATGCTTGTTGAGTTACAGCACAACACATCCTCATAATGAAGAATTTCTTTCTTATATTTAATCTAAATCTAGTCTCTGAACAAGCCCAACTCCCTCAACCTTCCTTCATAGAAGAGGTGTTCCAGCCCTCTGATCATCTTCATGGTCTCCTCTGGACTTGTTCCAACATCTCCATGTCTTTCCTATGCTAGGTGCCTCAGGCCTGGGCTCAGTACTTCATATGTTACTGAGCCATGGGTAGAGAAAGATTCATGTGGAAGACCTGAGTAACACCCTTTAGTGAGGTGTCAGACCTTCAGGTTCATACACTTCGGCATTTGGTTATTTGTCCAGCTTTCTTGGAACAGAGCTGCTGAGAGTGACTGAAACTGGAGGAGATGGTGAAAGGCAGCGTTCATAAGGCGTGCTGTATATTCATCCCCGTTAGCTTTACAGGGGGATAAAGTATCAGTAAGATGAGCTTTCGGATTGCAAGCTGACAGTTTTTCACGCAGGCAGAACTCTGATACGACAATTCCCCAAAGCACGTGGAGGTGCAGGGGCCATGAAGAGGTTGAGAAGCCACGCTGAGTACAGCCGAGTGTCCCAAGTAAACTAACAAGGTGCTGGATTTGCCTTTCAAAATTTTCTGGTTCTTCCTCTGCTGCTTTGCCTACAACTATTTTTAAACAAAGCAAATAGGACCATGTTTCTTGACATGCTGTGAGGGCAAATGTATTGTTTCTGTTCATGCTTAGGAGCTGCAGCTCTGGGCCTGGATTCAGCTGCACACCAGACAAATAAACAATTCCTACCCTGTCCAATGATGAGAGAATGGGAAGCTTCAGGCAAATGGAAAAGGACTTGCAAGTATTGAGTCAGTGATGGATGGCTTCACACACAGTAGTCTGATCCTATCAGTAGTTTTTCCTGCATTGTATTTTTATTCATAGATCACCTGGTGGATGACAGGTTGGCCATGAGCCAGCAGTGAGCCCTGGTGGCCAAGAAGGCCAATGGGATCTTGGGATGTATTAAAAGGAGCGTGGCCAGCAGGTCAAGGGAGGTGATCCTTCTCCTCTACTCTGCCCTGGTCAGGTCTCACCTGGAGTATTGTGTCCAGTTCTGGGCTCTCCAGTACAAAAGATAGGGATCTCCTGGAGAGAGTCTAGCAGAGGGCCACAAAGATAGTAAAGCCTCTCCTATGAGGAAAGGCTGTGTGACCTGGGCCCCTGTTCAACTTGAGAAAAGAAGTCTGAGAGGTGATCTTATTAATGTTTATAAATGCCTTAAGTGTGGGAGTCAAAGGAGCATGGGAAACTCAAGGGGAAATGGACATACACTGGGTAACAGGAAGTTCTGCACCAATATGTGAAAGAACATCTTCAAAGTAAGGGTGATGGAGCACTGGAACAGGCTGCCCAGGGAGGCTGTGGATTCTCCTTCTCTGGAGATATTCAAGATCTGACTGGCTGCCTACCAATGCAGCCTGCGGTAGGAGGCCTGCTTAGCAGGGGGATTGGACTAGATGATCTATGGAGATCCCTTCCAGCCCCTACAATTCTGCAATTCTATAATTCTGTGATTCCTACTCCCCGTACTTAGTGAATGAAAAATTGAGGTTTTGAATGACGCTTTCTTGTGAAGGCAGCTGTTCAACCATTCACTTGAACAGAAACATCCCTTTTTTTTTCTGCGAGGTTGTCATGGTAATGCCCTGATCCATTTAGTTTATCAGGATTAAATGTAAATAACGGTAATGACTTGATGATCTCTGGAGGTCCCTTGCAATCCTCACAGTTCTGTTATTCTGTGATCCTGTGATTCTGCAATACAAGTACGACATGGCGGAAATAGCAAATATGGCAAAACAGATCATGCTAATCCCAGCCCACGTGATTCCTCTGTGCCACACATCAGAAGGACTGAAATGGCTCATTAACTGTTTGAGGAGCTGTAGGCTGGAGGGAAATAGCCACTGGGTATGTGCTTGTCTGTCATCCCCTTTATTTGAACAAGGACTTTTGGGAAAATAAGTGGTTACTATCTAAAATCACAGTTGTCTAGAAATATTAGTGTTATAGGAATTGCCTTCTGCTAAAATTAATGCAGGCACCATGTCTAAGGATTTGCAGGATGACTGATTCAGCATCACTATGTGTGAATTAGTGTGTTTTATCTAATAACTATTTCAGCTGCCCTTCGCTGTGCCTGTAGACTCAGCACTCAGCACGTGGTGTACAGCTGGCCAATGGGCCAGGGCCATTGAGGCCAGCCAAAAGCAGCTCAGAGATGCAAATCTGGCACAAACAGGTTTACAATTGTGAGACTGGGCACACATTAACAGCCCACAAATCAAAACATCTTGAACACTTCTGCTGCAGACCTCATGAACCATTCAGATGGACTGCAAGGGTGGACTTTCAGCACAGCTGCCAGCTGCATTCTGGAGCAGCCGAAGCTCTCCCGTGTGGTCTGTAGGCCAGTCTTTCTTGCTTGGAGTTGCAAGTGCCTTGAAATGAATCTGTGGACTTATTGTAATGTGCTTCCTCTTTCCTTTTCTCTGAGATTTACTTAGTGCCTTTACTAGCTATGTAAATGTAATTACCTGGTAAATTAATGCTAGAGTAATGACTACAGACTCAGTGTTACCCCACTTTTTTTTCTGTCCTTCCTATCCAGTGCTGTTTAGGAGCTCTCTGTTGCTTCTGTGTGTGCTTTTTTTGGCTACTGTTGACATTGTTGACTGTTCTTCCTCTACATCAACAGCAGGATGTAAACCAATCAAAATGTAAGAAGTGCTTTAAATTATCTTCAGAGTACTCTGTTTTAAGGTATTTCCTTTGAAACACACACAAAGAGATAAAATTCAGAGCTGACAATGTGATCACTCTCACAGAACACCTTTGTTGGTTTGGAAGAGATCATTTTCCTTGATCTCATTACTTTGTCAAAGGAGACAAATTAGTCCCAGAAACAAATCTCATGTTTTGTCTTTGTTGTCCCTCTGTACTTATTTTGCAACCCTGTTAATAACATGTTTATCTATGCAGGGCTAGTGCAATAACAAACTTCAATGTATAATATGGCAAGATTTTCCCTATCCTATATTTAAATGAGATTAAGAATAATGGCTTGTATCTGGTCTAGGTTAGAATGTACAGCAATACTTGTTAACCAACACCTGCTAAAGCATAACCAAACCTCTCAATATGACCACATACACCCTAATGAATAGGCAGTGCTTTTGGAATTAAAAGGCGTTGAAATTAAAACTAAAACAGAATTTGAGGCCCGAATGAGGAAAGATAAGGAAATGAGCTCTGGAACAGGCTTTTAAAGTCCTGTGTTGTGGGAAGCTCTCTTGATGACCTTGATGCCTTAAAAAATCTGCAAAATTTCCTTGTTTTTGTCCCCTCCACTCTCCCTCCTTTTTTTTTTTTTTTTTTTTTTTTTTCCTGACTAAAGAAAAATATCTTTTTTTTAATGTCAATTTTAAAGGACTGGCAAGACATTTTTAGCTGTGTCCCCAGTCTCCTGAGAAATAGCTTTCAAGATTATGAAATTAGTGAAAGATCTCCAATACTCATAATTAAGCCTCTATGCTTGCCTTTCAGATATAGAAAATGACCCTCCCTGTGCCTGGGATTTGCAGGAAGAAGCTTCACTGCCCAGCTTCCAAAAGACAAAGTCTCTGTTACAAATCCCCTCCAGAATGAGGTCCTGCCTGTCACTCATTTATAATTTCTTTTGTTGGCAACCAAAAGAGATAAGAACGAGGCAGCCTTTGCCCAGCAACTGTTCTGTGCAAAGGGCCCTGCGAGATGGGAGGAGGTTTGTTGTGACTAATGCAAACTGATAGCCCTTGCATGGGGATGTCAGAGCCCGCGGCCGTGTGAGCCCCGCTGCTTCCAGCAGGCCTGTGGAAAGAAAGCAGCACTGGGTCATGGAAATCTGCTAATATTCTTTCTCTGGGAGAGAAAACACACACTGGCATTAATGAGCATGGAAAAATTCCGTAATGGTGTCCATGTGTCTTTCAGATGGAGGGATCGGGGCTGAAGATAATCAACCATTTTCTCTTTTCTGTTTGAATGGAAGGCAGCTGGTTAATAAACAAATATGCAGACAGAAGAGCTTTTGTATTAGGATGTAAAGGGTTTAGAGGGAGGCGTCCCTGCCAATAGCAGGGGGTTGGAACTAGATGATCTTAAAGGTCCCTCCCAATCCAAACCATTCTGTGATTCTGTGATTATATGTACAGGGTCTTCAGTGGCAATACTCACTAGAAGAGGCTAACAAATTGTTTTCTAAGACCATTACATATTAACCACCATTTCCATTTTAGTCCTAACTTTTTCTATGATTTGCCCCAGTATTCCTTCTAGAACCTTTTTGGAAAAAATATATAGAATATCTTGTTTCTCAGAAAAGAGCTTATGATGCACCATTACCAAATATATTTCCTTCCAAATATTATGTTGAATATCATTCAAATATATTACATTCTTCTGAATGATCTTTCCATTAGATGCTACCCACATTTTTCAGGCCCTTTGTTCCAGTTTGTTTTGAACACTGTTCTGAGATTCCTGGCTAGGAAAGAAGAAGGAGATTTTTCTCTGCTCTAACCCCTCCACAGTCCTCTTTCTCCAGTTTTCAGATGACAAATGTGATTACACTGTCCTAGGGAGAGTTTTTTGCTATGCCAGCAAGGGCAGCTGACATCCTCATGGGGTGGTGGGAAACAGGATCAGCCAGACTTCAGCACGGACCGTTGTCTCACCGGGTTTTATGATGCCACAGAACCAACCAGGCTTCCTGCTTAACAGCAAGTGATGATGGTGAGAAGATGAAGACAACAAAACTCAGCCTGGAGGTTGCTGTTCCTGTTGTGAGCAGGCAGGAAGTCTGCAGGATTCCTCCAGGGCAAGGGGCCTCCAAAATCCTGTGATGAAACACTCCAGTGGTAATCTGAGGTCCAATCCCTACCAGCCTGCAAATACAGTTTAGAGGAAAGATGGCTGTGTGAGATGGAGGCAGGGAAGGAGGAAACTCCAGAAGACATCAGGGTAGTTGACAGTGATCTACACTTGGCCACCATTTTGGAGCATCCTTGGAAAGATGCAGAGGAATGGAAACAGAGGGAACCAAGCCTACGATCCTCTGTTCCCACGGTGAGGGAATGTGTTGCCACTGCGTAATGCCTGCGGCTGTTGGTGTGCTTCAAGTATGCAGTACCTGCGATTCCCTGATACTGGAGGTCAGGCTATGTTGAAATGGCTGAAATGGCTCAAAAATCAGGGCTTTTGGTGTTTGGCAATCAAATCTATTTATCTCAATGCATGTGAAAGGACAACACAAAAGAAATCTGCAGCCAAAATGGTGACTATTTGGAAAATACTGTATGAAAACAATACATTAACTCTCCAGTAAGTCAAACTAGCATCTTGTCATGTACTCAATTTCTCCAAAACATGTGTAGGTCACTCAGAAAGTAATGCCTCCTATTAATTTACATGGAAACTACAACAGATACAAAAAACACAATAACACTGTTTGATAGAGCAAATTCTCAGCTGCAAAACACTATTTTTCAACATGTTCACCACTATTAGCTATGCATTTTCACCAGCAATGAACAAGAGCCTACATGCTACTTTCATAAAAATCTGCACCAGTGGAGGTGGTCCACTGTTAAAAAGCTGTTATGATTGTGTCATTACTAGGAAGATGTTGGCCATGCAGTCTGTCTTTCATCAGCCCAAACAGGTGGAAGTAAGAAAGTGCCAAATTTGGACTATATAGTGGGTACGGTAGGACAGTCCAGCCATGATTGGTAGTGTGTTCCATGGTCTTCAAACTGGTAGGGGGCCTGATGTTATTGTGTTGCAAGAGAAAGGTTGTCCTTCTTTGGACTGACTCTGGAAGTTTAAGCCTTCTGCTTAGTCAGTGTGATGATGCAATAGTCAGAGTTGATGGTTTGCCCAGGTTCCAGGAAATCCACAAGGATTACCACTTTCCTATTCCAAAAGACAGTGCACATCACTTTACCTGCTGAGAGCTGCATCTTGAAATTTTTCTTCGATGGGAAATTCAAATGTCATCATTCCATGGACTGCCATTTTGACTCTAGCTCGTAGTGGTGACACCATGTGTCATTGCCAGTAGCGGTGTGATCCAAGAAACTGTCACCTTCAGCCACATATTTGTTTAATAGAGCCCGGCAAACTTGCATATGGTGTTCTTTTTGTGCCTGCGTGAGCAGGAACAAACTTTGCGATATTGTAACATCGCCACCATTTCCAATGCATTGAAGCCAATATTCAGCTCCATACACTCTCTTACCTAATCTTAATCTGCCAGTTCAAGTGGATGAGTCGATCAAGACACTCTTCATTTTGTACTGTGACAGCTGTCCATCTGGAATGTAGCTTATCTCTCATGTTGCAGCCACCACTACTGAAACACACCACCCACCACCTCACTGTGCTCACATCTACTGCTTGGTCTCCATAAGTGTTTAGCAAGCCTTGATGAATGTCAGTGCCATTTTTTCCACATGGAGGAGTTCTTTGACACACCTTTGCTTCATACGCGCTTCCATGTCTGACGCCATTCTGTCAGACTGTAACTCTGCTGTCATCTGTCACACAGCAACAAAATATTGGATATTGGTGGGAACGTTCAGCTTCTACTGTCATACAACCACCATCTGTTCCTGATGTTGTGAGCTGATGTAATAAAATAGAAGGCATTACTTTCTGAACAGCCTTTGTAAAAATACATTTTTGGAGGAATTTTCTCACAAGTGTGGATAAAATCAGAGGGAGAGGGAGGTTCTCCATACTTTTATAAACAGATCTGTAGTGATACAACAAAGATAAGATCAGCGAGTGTTGGATTTACATTTTTTGCTTCTTTCCTAACTGCCTTTGCTATTCAGAAGTCTCCATCACTCTGCTTGAAGCAAGCAGCTGGATGCTTCTCAGGGCTTGCCCTCATCTCTACAAGAGAAGATGAGCTGCAGAGCTTTTCAGAAATCCTATCCAGAAGCGTCAGTGGAGCTCCCAGGCAAGAAAAAAGTGAAGTGGTTGTGCAGTGTGTCATGCCACGGGAGCCATTGCCTGAGTTTAGCCCAGCACTGCAGGCTGTTCACAGTGCAGGGTGGGAGCTGGAGCAGGAGGCTGGTAGTGGTAGTCTGACAGAGCACTGTGGGGATGTTCCAGGTGAAATCACGCATCCCAATCTTTACCTATGTAAACATTTATTTGCTTTTTTAAGCCAATGAAAGGGAAACACAAGAAGTAGCAAAAATGATGACTTGAGTTCAGGAGATACGCAGGGGTGCAACGGTGCAGATAAAGATTCTGCAAAGAGCAATCCATTTCAATTACAGTTCATCAATGTTTGAGCTTATCTTTCTAATTCACAGTAGAAGAATGAGTCTTATCTTAAGCAATATGAGCTAGATCATTACTAATCATAAAGGAATTTTTCAATTTGATGAAATTGATCTGGCCCTACTTTATTGCTAAAGTATCAAAAAATAACCTCTGTTATCAGCCCATGTCAGTGGTGAATCACTGGTTTCCCATATCTTCATTAAAATTTTTTTTTTAATTGCCTATACTACTGCCTATACTGATTATTTTTTAGATTTTGGTGTTTTGGAAAGGAATTAATTACCAGATATTTATCAAATGTGTTTTGGTAAGACTGCATATCTTACCGATGCTAAAAATAAAAGAAATTCAAACTGACTGAGTTATAGAATTATTGTTGCCATACTGAAAATGTCACTGTGACAGAATAACAAATTCTAGAATAATGAGCCTCAGACATCTGTTAGTTTCTGAACTGTTACCATTCTTTCGCTGTTGTGTATGATTCTTTTTTTTTCTGTACCACTTTTAGATTGTTTAGTGCCATATGAGCACCTCTTGATATTTGGGAAAAAACTTAGAATGGAGTCACTGTGATGTACAAACTCTGAATTGAGGTGAATTCTTTCTTCTAGTTTTGCTCCAAATTGCAGGGAGAATGGTCCATGCCTGGAGCAAGGGAAGAGAAACTGAGCAATGTGTTTGTTTATGTTATAGAAGGTGCTGCCTGCTGTTGTACCCCTGCTAAGTCATTTAATACCTCCTCCAATTTTCATCTTTCCTTCCTTTCTCCTCTGCCATGTGCATGGCATGTGTTGCATGAGCAGGTTTGTATGATGCTGTTGTCACCAGTGGTGCATGATCTGCATCATGTAATTACAGCTAAATGTTTACCAAGATGAGAAGTCACACTGTTCAAGAATGATTGAGAGGTCAGTTCAACTATTCCTAATGCTCTGTGCAATCTTTGCGTTAAATTCAATTTCTTTTTCTAGAATTTATAACATTATCATTCAGAAAGACATATTTTCCTAAGTTGTAAGTCTAAGTAGAAAACTCTGGCTTTTTTATCCCCTTCCCACAGAAATAAGCTGCTTGCATGCTGATTTATTACACTCAGATCATCAGTGATTTCCATTTCTCTGATGGAATCAAATTCCACTGGACTAAGTGTACTGTGAAGTGTATAGCATTCTTCCAACAATGTGTATCTTCAGGCATTAGAGAAGTACTGATTCTGAAACAAAAACAAGGGTAAGCCCCCACTGTGAATGGGGAGGAAGCCAAGCATGTTTCTGCTGAACTGACAAGCTTGGGAAGTCAAGAGACAGCTTAATTGAGCAATTGGTTCATCGACTGGCTTAAGTCTTAAGTTACATGAATGACAAAACTATCAATTATTAAAAAAACCCACGAGGTATTTCTTGCAGCAGAAGCAGCATGTAGTAATTAAGGGTTGGGCTGTCTTGCTTTCATAGCTGAAGAGAAGGATGAGACTCCAGTTCCAACCAACGCAATGGATTAATTGTACTTTCTCATAATGCAGCTTTAGAAATGCTTCATATTTCACTTCATGTTTTTCCTTGGTTGTAAGCAACAGTTTGAAAAAAATAACTGTCTTACGCCAGACAGAAAACAAATCCCATTCCTACCCTCCATCCCCCTTTCCTCCTTGTGGTTATTATTCTGCTTTACGTTGTTTTCCTCCGTGTTTGCAGGCAGGTTGCTAGTGAACAGACCAGATAAAGAAAATGAGAAGGTAACAGCTGCAGCATCCCTACTGTTACAAGAGGGATGCCTGCTGTATGGTTTCTATATGCTGCCTTTAAATACAAGACTTACAGAAAAATCCAGGAAACAAAAGTGTGGGAAGGTGCTGAGAGGGAAGTGGGAAGCTTGGATCTGCTTATACTCTGTCCTGACCCTCCGACTTTCTGCAAGTCACTGCCACGCTCTGCCCTCCTGTACATGCCTTTGTCCTTAGTGCTGCTCTGGCAGCTCAAAGAGTAACTTGAGAGATGTCCCAAGCAAAAGGAGAATCTTAGTTGCAAGCTATGGGTTTATCTTTGTTCCTTCTTATCTACTTACGCTTATCTACTATCTACTCAGTGCTACAGCTAGCTGTTTTCCAAGGGTGACTGGAGATCAATTTTTTCTGTTTGTCTCCCGATTTATGCTGCCCAAGGGGCCCCAAGGGGTCTATTACGTTTTTTTCACCTGGTTTTTGGATCTCTTTGAAATTTCTTAGTACTGTGTGCAACTTCATATATGGAATTCTACTGAAGATAATATGCTTTGTCGGGTTATCTTTGAACCTCAAGGTGTTGGTGGACAGAAAGTTAAAAAATCCATTTCTGTTTGGTGAGTTCTCAGCCTTGTTAGTGCTATGAACCCCAAGGTGTGGGAAATTCCAACACCTTTCTCTTTAAATCTCATCACAAAGACAAGAAGAGCTCTCTCTTATCCCTCCATGTGCTCTGTATTCTGGTGATTATATCTAAACAGTAGCAAGTTTTAAAATGCAAATGAGACAGAGCGGTTTTATTTTGTGGGACTGTTTTTTTTTTTTTTCTTTTTTTTTTTCTGAAGAGCAAAGCCCTTGAAACAGACAGAAAACCCTATGCCTGCTTCCTGCTATTTTATTCTTCAAAGCTGCAAAACTTCACCGGTCATAAGGGATTTAGGTAGTAGACGGGCAAAGAAAAGAGAGCACAACATCTCTATCATTTTGCTACCAATTAACTTTTGATCCTCTCGTTGCTCAAAAACTTGTTTTAAATTTGAGACACGGTGATTCTGTATACAATCACTTTATACATTCAAGGGAACTCACTGGTGGGACATCACCAGGACCTCATTTATATTCCTAAATTTATGAGGAAATGGACAGAATAGCAGTGATAATATTTGCTAATGATACAAAATTACACAGAATAGTCTTTAAAAATTGATTATTAAGAGCTGCAGCAAGATCCTACAGTAATGAATACAAAAGACAGATGAAATTCAATGCTGTTGAGGGCAAAATATGCATGTGGGGAAAAACAAGTTTAAGCATGTCAATGCATTGAATTTTCATAGCCTAGCAGCATGAGATTTTGGGGGAACTGCTGCAGTCTCACACAGTGACAGCACAGGATGCAGCAGTGCCACATGGTGTACACACATTAATAAGAATCTCGGCAGCACTACTGGGAGACAGGCTGGTTCTCATTATCTTGATTACTAAGTTACAATACTCTGTTTTCCAACATCCAAATGGAGGATGCAAATAAAGTTATTTGTGTGTTCTTAAGGTTAGGACTTCTGAAATGAGAAGAACAAAATAAAACTTTATCTTCTTCCTTCTTAGAAATGTTACTGGAAATCTAACTTCTCCAATACATTGAAGCTGAAATTCCCATTAAAAGTCATATTATTTCAACGTTTTGAAATGCAGAAAAAGAATGTCTCTGTTTGGAATAAAGAGGTCGGAGCTTTTGTTATTAGAAGTAAATAAAAATCTTTCTCAAAAGACTGCAGAAAGAGAAAAAAAATAAAAGAAAATTAAAAAAAAAAAAAAGGAAAAAGGGGAAAAGAGAAAGGAAAAGGGAAAAAGGAAAAAAAAAGGGAAAAAGAAAAAAAGGGAAAAAGAGAAAGAAATAGAAGGGAAAAACGAAAGGAAAAGAAAGGGAAAAGAAAGAGAAACAGAAAAAGAGAAAGAAAATTATTTAAAAACGCAGAGCTCGGTTGTGAGCTCGCAGAGCTCGCTTTGTTTTTTGCTGAGCTTATTGACATCTGTGAGAGTGCTGTTCCAGCCTTAAAAACAATAAGGCAGTGAGATTAAGAAATGAGTACAGTATTTGGCATTTTAATTATTGGTAGGAAGCTATGAGATATGAACACAATGCTTTAGGAAACAAAAACTGAATTCAGGATGTACTCCTCATTGTTTACGCCAGAATTGTGCTGGTCTGACAGTAAAATATGAAACTGAGACACTCTTTCCACTTCTTTTTAAGAAGCTTATTAAGTGTTCTCTTCAGCTGATTAAATTAGTTTCCTTTCAGATGTACAGCCTGCAAGCTAAAAGTCTGTCTTTAGGTTATAGAACTTCCATCCCAAGGCATTCAAAACGCATGAATCAGAATGTTAAAATCACAACATTTCGAAATACAGTAAAACCCTGGATTTTCTCACTTCCTGGATTTTCTTGAGCTTGAAAATGCCACGTTTTCCTTCTCTTCTTTATAACCACAAGAGACAAAAGTTTTATTGATTTACGTACTTATTTTTAATGGAATTGTGCGGCTTTGGGAGTTGAAGTCTCACTTTCTAGTCCTGGCAGACACAAAAGAAATAGTGGTGAATATGAAATTATCCTTGTTTATCTAGACTTGTAACAGGAAAATGAGAGCTGACAGTTGGACGGTTGACATTTAGGTAGTGTAAAAAGAAGAGAGCCCAAAGTCTTATTCACAGGGCTGTGTCTGTGAGGTTGGTATGGGGTTTGGCAGCTGGACTGCTCCAGGCAAAGCACAATACCAAGCTCCTGAAGACCACTGGGTGCTCTGTTAGTGACCATGACTGCAGCGTGCTGCCCAGCCTTTCACCTATAGGCTTCTCCTAAAAGTTGTTATTTAACTTCAGAAAATTGTGTCCACTCAATGCAATTAGAATATAACAAACATCAGTGAGGTGGTACTTTGA
The DNA here is from genome assembly GCA_037305975.1 of Chrysolophus pictus. Lineage (NCBI taxonomy): Eukaryota > Metazoa > Chordata > Aves > Galliformes > Phasianidae > Chrysolophus > Chrysolophus pictus. The sequence continues at coordinate 64,726,855 of CM074577.1, forward strand.
GAAATCTTTCCCCTTGGGAGTTTAACTGCTTCACAATTTTCTTTCTACATTCCTAAATTCACTCAATGTAATGCAAAAATAAAAGCACTTAATAAAATACTGCTGACGTTTGTGTCCTATTTAAAATGAAAATACTGTGTAAGAAGAATGGGATACGGATGCTGAAGATACTTAGTCTCAATCGTTCCTAAGTGAAATCTGATGGTTGTCATCAATGCAGATCTCATGACACTGCTCCCAAAATGGAGGGTAAACATTTTTCTGTATGCAACATAAGTGTTATTTGCACAGAAGTTTTAACTTAATATGGTATTCCTTACTTTCTGACAGAAACTGTTATGTAGGATGCTGTGAGCTTTCAAGCTGTTGATGCATTTCTCTCTGGACGTGGGTGTATTTAAGTGATAGGCGTAAGGGATAGACAGATAAAGACAGAAATCAGATAAATCCCCGTGCTGGAGCCTTCCTGTATACCCACACCGCAGACACACTGTTCCCACACAGTGCAGCAGGTCGCTGCCTCTCTACATGGCCTACCCACAACATAGCATCCAACCAACCTCACCAACGCACAGCGCAGAGCCGCACAGCGTTAGTGCCACGCCACAGCAAATCTTGCTGCTGTCACGCTCAGACAGTGCCCGAGAAATGACTGTAACACCAGCTTTGCTAACTGGCATCAGCAAAGTCACTTCATTTGCTGACTATTTATATCAGACTTTTTTTCTAGGCCTGTCTATGGTAGTATAATTTTTTAGTAAGACACAGAGCAGTCTCAAAGTGCTTCATCAGAGCCATTTCTACTCTCCTCACAAGTGCAATCTTTTTAAAATACAAATTAACCTCTATTTTCTTCCGGAATACAAACCTCTACCACAGTCCCTTTTGCTAGACAGGCATCCTAGAGAAGGCACAGGTGTACCCCAGGAGCACGAGCACAACCAGCAGCTTCTTTCACCTCAACCCCTTCACAGTCATGCTGGAAACCACATTGCTGGATTGAATCCACAGGCACACAGCAGTGCTCCTGCTTTTCTAGCCCTGTGTTAAGTTTAAAGGTCAATGCAGTGCTCAGGTGCCTGCTTCTTGGCTGGGATGTGGACTCTGGGAGGCTCACCTAATGGGTCTTCTTGAAGTAATCCAAATATAGCATTCACTGAGCCAAAAAGAATAGAGTGGATGTTGTTAGGAAAAGTAAATCAATATCTCATTGATTTCTAGGTGCACACTCACAGCTTTCTGCACAGGTCTTTATGTTATTGGCTTTCTGGAAACTAATAGGAACAATTCAATGGAAATGGGAGGCTTTTTTTCTTTTTTCTTTTTTTTTTTTTTCTCAAGCTAATTCTCAGAGGTAGAATCTCCTGGTAAAAACACAAAATGTCCATCTTTGAAACACCAAACCAGCTTCAGTTTAGGTTCAAGTAATAGGAGAATTTATGGAGGAGGGCTGTTCCTCTCTACTTTAGAATTAGCAAGGTCCTGTCTCTGGATATGCTCAAGGCCAGCTTGGATGGGGCCCTGGGCAGCCTTGTCTAGTATTAAATGTGGAGGTTGGTTGCCCTGCATGTGGCTGGGGGGTTGGAACTTCATGATCCTTCAGGTCCTTCCAACCCTGGCCATTCTGTGATTCTGTGATTCTGTTACACACAGCCCAGACCCAGTGAGGGCTCAGTGCTCCTTCAGCAGACACACAGAAGAAGAGAGTGCTCTCTCCATCAGGCCACTCATTGCAGGCATTCCAAACACCCATCTCAGGATGAGATATCACACTTTCTGGATACATCTTTCCCATAACTTGCACTTAAACCAAGTCATTCTTCTGGAAATGTCCACAGTGAAAGATAAATCATGGATTTCTCCAAAGTGCAGAGGTCATAAAAAGAACACCAGAACCAACAGCATTTGGGATACAGATCCTCATCCTTGATTACCACTATAAATCTGGACCAGTATTTTGCCAAATTTATCAGGATTCTGTCAGAATGTACTGAAGAGGGAATTCATGTGACATTTTGCTGAGAACTGCCTATTTACACTGCTCTGCAACCTGCTGGAAAAGTATTATCCTGTGACAAGCCTTATTTAAATCACTCTTTAGCATACACCTGATTATGGCAATGTAAATAAACCATCTTTCATATTGGACTAGCCATCAGTTTTCTGAAACTTACTCAGCTTGAGTGTTCACTCCAGTGAATTTGAAGCAATCTCACCTGAAATATGTGAACATTCCTGCATTTAGATGTTACAAATGCTTTTTTTCACATAGGGCTCCCTGAGTAGGCTGCCTAATGAGGTAGGAGAATGTGTGTCCTTGGGGACTAGCGGGACCCAGCTGAGCAGACACCCCTGGGAGCAGTGTAGGCACTGCTGGTGCAGCACAGCTGTAGCTGCTAGGAAGTAGCAGGGAATTCCTGAGCTTACCCCCTGAGATCCTTCTCAAGTTGGTTTTCTGCAGGGTACCCTCATTGCACAGCATGGTTTGACTAGCTAACAGAGGAGCTGTCAGCTGAACCTGTCCTGGATTTCTGGTAAAATTTCCGGAGTTCAAACTTGAAAACTCATAATTCTTGAAGACAATACTATGTGCAGTGAATGAATCATATAATCTGAAAGAGTTTACCTAGGACCTGGTCATATCTACAGAGAATTAAAATTTGCTACTGTATTCATACAGCAGTTCTTCTATTTACTATGCATTCATACACGTGGCTTCTTAATGAATGTTTTTTTTTGTAGCTGAGATTGTGAAACACCCTAATTTATCTTCAGATTTATTAGCTGTCTCATTTGGATGGAGCTCCAATAGACAATAGGTTAGATGTGAATGTGCATTTGATGAGCGGTCACTGTTAAAATGATGAGAGTTTTTACCTGCTTCTTGTCTTAGGATGTACATTATATTTCATACAGTCAACCCAATAGAAAGATTCAGAAAGCTCTGAAGGTACTGAGCAGAGTATTTGCTACAGATTGATTCTTTGACATTTTGCTTTCATTACATAATTTTCCAGATATATATTTTTTAATAGTTTGATGTCTATTCTCGTTTCTGTTAACAATTTGAACTGAGTTAACACACTTCTTTCCTGCTGAATGCTTACATGAAATGGTTCACATGTATCTCATTTCAAATTAAGCTGATATGTTGGACACATAAGACCCAACGCCACCAGAAAATATCCTGTACTTCTAACACCTCTGTAGTCAGTGGCAGAACTACTCAAAACTACTCAGCCTCTTCAGCTCTTGTAGGATTCTCTCTTCAGCTAGATGGAGACTTGCTGTTAGGAGAGACTCTCTAATCAAGTCGATCAGATTAGCTGGATCACATGATGACCCTGTTTCATACTTTAGCAGTGGGGATGCATCTTCTCTGAAGTCTTTGATAGCTTTGAAATAAAAACTTGTCTTAGCAGTACTGCCTATGTTTTGCTTATTTTCCTGACCAATGCTGTGCCAGACTCTCAGAATGGCTTGAAGTTAATAAGTAGTATCAATAAAGTAGTGATAACTGTTGTAGTGATTTAAATTCACTAATTATTCCCTGTACTAGACAACTGTTTGCCAAATACATGTGAATGAGAATGCAATCAGACAGTGACAATTCTCCTTTTTTCTTTTCTTTCTTTCTTACCATAGCAGTGTTGATGCTAACGTAACTTCAGCCTATGATAACTGAATAAGATTAAAAAAAAAAGAACGGGTCAAAACATGAAAGCAATGAATGTACAACATATGTATATCTTCTCATCTTATGGGGCCTAAGGTTGAAGATGCCTTTCATGTGCCCACAGTGCCTGCTCAATAATTGAATTTAATTGTTCTGCTTGCATCCAAACCCAAGGCTGGGGAAGCCAGGACCTTCAGTCCCTGCATGGAAGGCTGGACTTTCAGATCAGCTGTAGTGCTCCACGGAGATTTTGCTAACCTGAATTTAACTTCAGAACAAAACGTTGAGGTCTAGGAGAAAGAAAGAAACAACACAGACACTGTCTGAAAAGAGATGAAGATTAAAACTCTGGTTTTGTGAGGGAAAGGGAAAAATTGGTGTAGTAGAGGTCTGCAGATAGGATCAGTGTCTGCTCCTGAAGTGGGTACTCTGTGCAGCACCCTCAGGGGCATGTCAAGGAAGGTGCAGACAAGGCTCGTGTCAGCTCCCTGATAGGAGCTCCTGCAGGATGCTTTGGTTATGGCAAGTAAATTTTTCTGGACAGAACATTTCTTATATTAAAAGAATCCTACCAACTCCATTATTTCTAAGAGGGGAAGCTGTGCTTCCAGATCCCCTGACATGAGGAGGTTTCAAGGCACCAGAAAGCTCAGATGCTTACTGCAGACTGCAATCCTTCCAGTAGAAGACCTCCTTGGGTTTAGAAAAAATCACACCAGTTTGCTGAGCTCACCAGCTTCACACTCTTTCCTCTCCCTTTCTCCAGGCTCCATCTGTTTCCCAGTTTTCCTGTTTGTGTGCTCTTCAGGGCTGGCTGTCAGACCTGACCCAGGCATCCCCACTGGGGAGAGCTCCTTGAGATGCGCTGTGTAGCTCAGCCTTGCTTTGCAGTAGTGATGTTTTTGGAGCTGTTTCCTGCCAACTTTATGAAATTAGGGTCTACTGACAAAATTTGATAACAAAACCACAACACCTTTGTTTCTCAGCTGGAAGGGAATAAAGCAAAATTGCATATGGAAGAAAAAACGGTATCTCCAAATAGACTCCAGATCGTATGACATCACGTGAAAAAAACTTTAAAACCTGAGGGGAGTTGGCTGGGGGGCAATGCGGGCATTGATGAGTGGTGAGCAGCTGCATTGTGCATTACTTGTTTTGTAAATATATTATTATCATTACTTTTATTATTCTTCCTTTCTCTTCCTTTTCTGTCTTAGTAAATAGTTTTTATCTCAACCCACAAGTTCTACTTTGTTGTGTTTTTCTTCCAGTTCTCTCCCTCATCTCTCTGAGAATGGGCAGTGCGGTGCTGAGCTGCCTGCTGGGTTACACCACAACATGTTGCCAGTTTAGAAAGCATCTGGGCTTTCTTCCTCTGTTTTTTTTTTTTTTTTTTTTAAATTATTATTATTATCATTATTATTAGTGATGCCATCTGTGAGCACATAGTCTATCATATTTCATGGAGAACTGTACACTTCACATCAACAATTACACATATTCTATGCAATCATTTGTTTGCATTTGTATTCATCTTATGCAATAAAATGTAGGTGACTATAATCCAGAACATCGAAGGGAATTAAAGTACAAACCCATGTGAATGTCTGTCTGTAGTTTCCTTCCTTTTTAAAATTTATTTTAGGGCACAAATGTAAAAATTTACCACTATTTAGACAGTTAGCAACAGCTGTTGATACTTTATTGGAGCTGCCCTATCATTACTAATACAGCAGATAGTCTCTGTATTAGGTCTGATCAAAATAAATTCATCGTGTGTTCCCATCTTTCAAGCTTTAATGGGAATTTCATTGTAATTTAGCACAACTGACATGTTCATTCGAGCCAAAGTACTGTTAATGCCTGAGTTAAGCACAACTCTCTCTTTGCTGGAGCTTTGTGATATTGGTTGCACTGGATGCTTTAAAGTCGCACAGTCCTGAACTAAATACCCAAAAATGCTGAAGAACTTCAAAGGATTGTAATGCTCAAGTAATCCAACAAGCATTAACAGTCTCTCATCCCTAAAAAGAGAATCATTTATGTAACTAATTAATTTGCCATAGTAAATAATCCGTTGACATTTACGATAAGCAACTTTATTGGCGGTTGAAACAAATATTATGTTGCACATAAAACTATAAATAGTAAGAATTTTGATGCCAGGCGTGGTTTCAAAATACTATGGAAAATAAATGAGCACTGGCTACGGGAAAGAAATTTGTAGGTCTCAGAAACTTGAGCGCGTTAGGAGAGTGCAGAAAGCGGCTATCTGCGAAAGTAACCGCAGCTTCAACCCAGCCAGCACCCTCCTGCTGCTCAGGTGGGGCACACTGCTCCAGGCATTCTCTGTCTAATCAAAGGAAAGTGTCTGCATTTTGTTTCTCATAGCTTCAGCTTTTCTCAGCTAGAGAGAACTCAGCACCAAGTCTCAGTTTAAAGGTTGATGCAGAGGGGGAGCAGGCTCTGGAGACTCACTCCCACTGCATTGGGAGGTGTGGAAGACCTCTTGCAGGATAGATAGGATAAAGATGAGTGCTTGGCGTGATGTTGGACTTTATAGGCAGGGTGTTGTCATTTTGACTGCTGTCACACCTGCTGATATCGCTGGCCTGTGAGGTTTGTGGCCAAAGTTGCCTGTTGTGCCCACTTCTCTTGCTGGAGGTTAGGGAACACTCTGACTGGTTCCCTTGTGCAGATGTTCTTGTTCTGTTAATGTGCTCTGGGGGCAAATTCCATTTATTTAAAATGTTCTTGTGCAGCTCCTCAGATATAATGCATATAAATATATGTTTTACAAGTCCACTAGCATAAGTTGGCAGAAATCATTTTGGCAGTGGTGGGTGAGAGAATGATACTCCACATCTCCCGAGCAGCTGCAAGGAGCACAGCCCCAGGGCATGAAGGGCAGTCTGTGAGCTGCTTCCAGCCTCCAGCTCAGCTGCAAAGAGGCAGCAGGACTCACAGAGTGATTTAAAGTGTCAAGGAAGCGCCAAGTATCCAAGCTGCAAGCAGAGAGTGTTTCAGACCAAGGGTAGGACACAAAACAGGACTCCATTCCCACCTGGGTTTGAAGGCAGAGCAGCGTGGTTCTGTGTTTCAGAGCTGTCTGCAGACTCCATTCTGCAAATCCACTGCTCAGAAGAGGAATGCTGGGAGTCAGCGGATTAGTTAGCTCAGTGGTGTGACTGGAGGAAGCTCTGGGGACACAGGCAGCTCAGCAAGCTGTGCAGTGAACTGCACGTGTGAAGGGCACATTTCTGCTGAGAAACAAAAGCTAATGCAGAGCGTGACGCTGGAGTAAGTCAGGTCTCTGGGAGGTGTGACACAACCTGCAAAGGAGAATGATGTTTCACAACAGCAGTGGGATGGGGATACTCTTGAAAACAGCAGTGTTTTATATAATCTGGTAAGCAGTGATCAAACTAAGTTAAAAAAGATAGTGTAGGAACAGGGGAGATGGGTGGATGAAAAGAACTGGAATACCATATGAATAAACTGTAAGAAAGAAGAGAACTTGACAAAATAAACTAAAGAGTAAGACAGAAATGTAACACGGCTATTCAAAAGACTAAAGAAAGTGAGTTGTTCCACTAATTTATCTTTCCATTTAATGTAAGAGCAAGTGGACTCCTCTGTTTCAAACAAAATGAGCAGTTAGAGAATATCTGGATTTATTCAAAGACTTATAAATAAGACTTGAGCCCACTCCTGGATTTAAACCTGACAGGTATCAAAATAGAATCTATAGGTATATATATAGGTATGCATCTGGCTTTGCTACCCTAACCTCTTTGATTAGTTCTACTCTTTGAACATGTTTTCCATCTGAAGTTGTGCCTGTAAAGGGGATGCTGCCATTGCAAGACAGTGGTTTTAAGGACTGAGATTTTTCACCCTTACACTATGCTTGTGAATCAACAAAATCTCTAATGTACATAAAATACATCTTCTGAGATGTTAGGAAACTACCGCTTTGGGTTGGGGTTTGAAGCCACTTGTTAGACACAGACGGGCAAAAGTGTGCTCACCACACTGTGGGTGTAGGGGTCCCTGGACCTGCCATAGATGGGAATCAGATGCTTTCCAGGCTTTTGTCCGAGCTCTCTGGCACACAGAAAGATGGGTAGAGGAGATACAGGACTTGGAGTCACCCAAGTTCATATTAAAGCAAGGCTATGGTTAATGATCACAGGGTTACTCCACAAAAAGAGATCATTACCCTCCTGCTACTGAGCATACATAATTGATTACAAGAATTAGAAAGAAATTTTTACTTTCTTGCTTTAGGAGTTTGACACCTCTGGTGTGGGTCCTTGCAGTAGCATTTCCTTCTTGCTTTTGTAGCTATTTCATTTATGATTTAAATGGTGCATATGCTTGCTCTGTTCTATTACTCATCTAAATCTTGTATTGAAAAGGGTAGCTTTGAATGGAAGGGATGCATGAATTCTCAGTGGGTAAGATCATTTCCATAGGTACCTTTGTTAAAATGTAGGATGGTGAAGGATCCCAGGTATAGTGTTAGAAAATCAAGATACTGCCATGAGCTTCCACTGGAATAGATCATATCATTATGAAAAGGTATAAAATACGCAAAAGTGGCTACTCAGAAATTTAATCTAATCTTCAAGAAAACATGCTGAAAATAATTGGACAGATGTGCACATGTGTATACCCACCGATACGTCCTTTCTTCCCCGGAAGGAGTGCTCTTGTGTTTGGATGACTATTTGTTTTTTTTTTTTTTTTTTTTATTCTTTAATTGCAATAACACTATGATTAAGCAGATGCTAATTACATCCTTAATGCAATTGAATTAATGTAATAAGTAATCTTCTATCTTTTTATTAGATTCCAAGTAATTATTTACACCCTCATTATACTCTGATTTTGTTTGTGTGTTATAGAAGCTTAAATTTTCCACACTTCCTGGTGAAATGTGTGCATTTCTCAATGAGAGAACCCACGTCATCTAAAGTTTCGATCTACGTGAACTTTTCAAGTGGATGGGCATTCATTTTGAAGTCATATGATCTTGACAAGAATAGACTCTGTGAAGTCAAGGAGAAACAACGTCTAGTATCTTTGTGTCCTTAAACAAGCTGTACATTTCAGTAAATACCAGAGATTTATTGGTGGCCAAGAGGGAGATGAAGGAAAGGCTAAGGTTAAGACTATCACATGTAACTTTCACATCACTAATGAGCAGGATGAAAATGTAGCCCTTTGAAGTCCCCCAGACTGAATGGTGTGAATACTTACCATCTGCCCACTCTGCTGCTCCTCCTTGGAGCTGGGCCAGCATGGCACATTCTGCACTGATGTGCAACATGTAGTGTTCTTTCAGGAGTTAAAAGGAAATTTAGCATAGAGTGGGGCCTCTTGCACATTCAGTAATAAAATGCTACATTTTACATTTCTTATTCACCTTTCATGTAAAGATCATAAGGCCAAATTATGCGAATCTCTGAAAAACATGGAAAAACTCAGGACGCTCTGGTGAGACGGGTAGATTTTAACATGTTAGGAAGACATAGGAAGCTCTTGTTTCTGGTCTGGCTTTTCTACTTGCGTCACTCATTCATCCAAAGCTGCTAGCCAACATTCTTTCAGAATCAAATAATATTTCCTTATGGAAGGTAAATCAGCTTGTAAGAACTCCAATCCCGCTACGCCAGTAATTCTGTTTGACTGCAATCACATTTTCTGCATTTCATAAATAGTTGTGGTTAACCATCATTATCAGTGAATTATAATATTAACTTTCTCGCTTAGGAGATTGGAGTAATACAGCAAAGGGAGGTATAGGAACAGGTTTCTGATGTGGACATGCCAGGGGTGGCACCTGCGGCTCCCAAAACAAAGCCTCTTCTTCAGGAGAGAGATGGTGTCTTCTTTAAAGGACACGGAGTGTGAAGGATTTAATGGCAACGTGATTCATTCTAGAGCAAAGTGCGCCAGCCTGCTGCATTAGATCTGATCTCGTGCTTGACTTGGATTAGTTCTGCAGTGGTGAGTATTAAGGTTAGATGTACTGAGCGGTATTTTGAAAATCAAAAAGAAACCAGCTATCAGCTGTAGCAATGGGGCTTGCACCATTCTGGGTTAGAGCATGTTCACGAAACAACAGTGATAACTCAGGACTGCAAAAATAATTGATCTGTGTCATAATTTTTGGAAACAGTACTTTTTTATCGAACATGTTCAAGGATTCCTGTTACAAAAAGTGGGTAACACATTTTGTTAGGGTCTGGGCAGTAATGCAGGAGAATGCAGTCATACAGCTACTAAGCACAACAGTAAGCTGTTCAAATGTTCTTACCTCAGCTTTCCTTGGCTTTTCCCAGTGCCTCCATAGGACGTATTCCAGACACATTTCAGGTCTCCACTGTTGTCTTTTTTGGAATAAAACCCCATAATTCCACTCTATGTCGTTAAAATGAATATACTGTAAAAACACCTGCAAGTACCCCCCAGCACACTTCGTGTGCTCTGAAACAGGCTTGTATTCAGTCCTCTGACACAATAAGAAGGTCAAGTGAATAGGGAAGAATGACACAGCCCATGAACTCGTGTCATGCCAGCTCCTGTGTGCCAAAAGTTGTTCTCCGGGCACCTGGCAAGCACAATTCATTCATTTCCCAAATGCCAGCGGCCAGCCAGCTCCTCAGGACATTCCCTCCTAACACAGGGACACTCAATAGGCACAATGGGGCAGAGCCTGGCACCAGTCTCGCTCCTGGTCACGTGTGCAAACTGTAAGGATGTAATTGCATCTTGTTTCTGTTTTCATCTCACAAGCGAAAACTTTTGCTGTTATCCTCAATGTTTGTTTTAATTTGCCATTAGCATTTCATGGAATTTCAGCAGGGCTTTGGTAGATGCGTAACTGGAATTTTAAAAATGCTCCAGAGGTACCAAGATACAGCAATTGGCTTCTGATCTAATGCACCAAATACAAATGGCATGCTGCAGTCACCTGGCTCTGAGGTGCAGAGAGCCCACCCAGCTGCAGTCTGGCATGTGTGTGTGCTTGCTGTGTGCTCTACATCCATCAGTGCCTCCTCTGGAGGCATAGCCCCAGCCCGTGTGCTCTGTGCTGTGAGGCTGAGCTGAGGGTGCTGCTTCCCAGCACCTGTGCTTGCAGCTCCTGGCCTGCAGCTTTAGGTCCCATCTCTGGTTCTGCACCCTAAATCCTCTATGCATGGGTGGCTGGATTTCCCAGGAACACTGAGCTGAAAGAAGCCCTGCCCGCTACACAGAGGATGCTAGTGGTTGCAGTAGGCCTGTGTGCAGCCAGTCTCGCTCAGCTCCAGTAGACATAACATTTCCGTGTGCAAACCATCTTTGAAGTTCTCAGACACACAGCTGTAATCTGGAAGCTCAGGTCATTTCCACCAAAAATAAACTCAAGTCATGTTTCTCCCCAGGCTTGAAAATACATTTTCTTCAGTGTTTTCACTCTCTTTCATTTTAATGTGAAGACTGCGAGGTGGGTGAAGTTGGGATTCGGAAATGTCAGGCAATTAGCATGTAGCCATAAGATGAACTGAAAGTGTTTCTCTTTTTTCTATTTTTTTTTTCCTTTATAAGACAGCATCTCACGTGTTTGAACACTTAACTGCTCAGATTCCTGCCAGCTGAGGCCAGCCTTCTATTATTTGTTTCAGAACTCCAGGCTTCCAATTCAAATAATCACTGAAGACATTCTGATGGCTAGAATAAACAAATATTTGTACAAGTGCCCAGCAGAACTAATGGCAGATTTTACAGCTGGATGTGTGCTCTATGCATGTGGTATATTACTACTTTGGCAGATATTGAGCTATGCAAGTGCTCAGTCTATTGGGTAAAGGATGAGCATCACATGTCCACGCTGACATGGAACATCTTTGCTGTCTTCAGACTGCCCAAATGAATGAAATGTCCACAGATAAACAGGCAGAAAACAGTAAAATTGCTGTTTCTGTCTGGCTGAGAAGAAACGTCAGCAGACAGCAGTGGGTTTGTGTTCGTGCATGTATTAAAAAAATCCAAGAAAATAAAAAAACACCCTCCCACTTCTATGAAGAGTAATGAATGACTTTGGTCTGTCCGAGACATACATGCAAAGCATTGGCACATGCATGGGCACAAAGCATGAAATCATTGAGCTAGCTCACTGGGCTAGAGGCTTCTGGTTTTGAGGAGGCAGCACAAATGCTGCATCCTGTGCTGTGTGTGTGTAGTCAGACAGAATGCGGAGCTGCAAGCAATGTTTCCAGCCGTCACTTGGATATCACTAGTCATCTGACCACAATAAAGCAATATCAATGGAGGTGGGGCTTGGATGATGCACCCAATCCTCAGAGGTGTGTGGGTGTCCACCTATTCTCGTGGGGTCTGGCATAAGCTGATGAGCACTCAGGTAAGTCAGAGATAGAAGAGGGGTGGTTTATTGGAAGGAATCCTTGGTTAAAAGTTGTCTGTCATCTCAGATTTGTTCGTCTTCAGGGAAAAGCTCTTCCACCAACCTGGTCAGGCTGGAGACAGGCCGAAAGGTGCACGGTCAGGGAGAAGGAGAATGCTAATTCTTTGGACAACTGACATTTTTTTTTGGAAAGAGGGTGAAATTTATGATCGGCCCATTAAATACATGGTTTTGTCAAGGATAAGGTGAACACAACACTTTATTAGCAGCACATATGGCCATAAGTGCCAACAGAGCATCATAGCTTACTCTCTGGCTATGAGTCATCTCCCTCCGAGGAAGTTGCATGCAAATAACACTTAACAAGGATGACAAAGACTGTAGAGATAAAAGAGTGAAGAATCTGTTAGCAGTATTTCTGTAGCAAGCAGATGACTGAATGTATTTCCAAATGTTACATAATTTTTTGCATGACTCACAATAACACAGTCTATAGAGCATATGCAACATTTGGTACAGCAGCGAATCAGTGTAAATACCAACAGCATTTTTGTTGTCTGAGATGCTGACAGAAAAGCAAAACTGTAGCTGTGTGCTAATGTTCTGAATTTCAGATGGGAGCTTGCATGATTATATCGTTGTTTATTTCTTTCTTGTGTGTTTTATCCTATATTAATAGCGAGAAAGTCCCACTGGATAAAATAGTTTTCTTAGAGTGGTTTAAAGCAAAAAGTCAATAAATAATACTGCAACTGTGCCTGCATTATTGACTTCTTTGGTGGAAATGAAGACTGCTGCAACAACAAACTTATTTTCTGTGGGCTTTGAAAACAGATTTTTCTTTGAAAATTTAATAAAGAAGAGACCTCCTGAGAACTTCAATTATTCCCACAGTTTAAAAATTGTGTGAAATTCCATTGGATATATTTGGCTGCGAAAACAAAGGGGATGGATACTTGTGCTGCTGCTGAAGAGCCGGTGCACTCTTGGTGTTGGTTCTCTGCTTAGGTCTTCTTTAGGCTCCTTGGCTGTGTCTCAGTGTGGTGTTCTTATAGGACTCCCAGCCCACTTCTTGCTTATTCTCCTTTCTGCACTACACATCCTTCACAGTTCAGATTTTTTTTTTTTTTTTTTTAATTTGGTCAACTATCCCCTCCTCTCATATGTCAAATCCTCACATTCTTCTTAACTTTCTATTGTTCATCCCTACCATCTGTCTTGTCCTTGCATTCTTCTATTTCATTTTCTGCAGTATACCCTCCTTTTGCTTCCCCCAGCCTCATGGATGTGCACTCATGTAAAGAAGGGCTCACTCTCCAGTCCTCCAGCTGCTCTTCCACCATACCACTGCTGAGTGCCCAGATTCCATCAGAAATATCAGGAATCATAGAAAATGATTTGTAATGGTTAACTGGCAGTCTTTCAATGTGTGATCTTGTTCAGAGTAAAAATACATTGCCTTGAAATCCTACAGTCTTCTTAGTTCTTTAATTGAAAGACATTATCCTTACAATTATACAATTTTTCTTCCTGCCTGACACAGACCTCAATTTTCATGCAATTTATACCCATCTGTTTTTGTCTCAATCTCTGTGGGCACAGAAAGCAGCTTTCTAGATCAGCTGTTATGTACCAAAGATGGTTATTTCCCAGTCTTTTAACTTCTTCCCATTTCTACAGAATAAGCTTCAGTTTATTATGTATCCACTATCGTCCCTTTGTATTCCTTGTATTCTTTTTTCTCTCCATAAAGTCCTTTTCCCTCTCTTTAAGATGTGTAGGTCTTCTGATAATGATTTTTCTATTCCATCCTTCTTTTTCCCTTGCTTTCTACTCTCTTTTGTTTTCAGCTTCAACATGCCAGCACTTCCTTTTTCCTAAACACTCTCTTCCAGCTCTCCTGACAATGCATGCTCTGCTCTATATCATGGCCACATGTGGAGGCTTGTTGCAATCAATGCCAAGAATGTGTTGCCTCGGTATGGCAGGAATGCATGGAAGCCATCGGCTGAAATGTAAATGCCTTTTTACTTTTCTCTGTGCAGAATGTCTTTTTTAATCCTAGCCCCTGCGGAATGCTGCTGGTGCTCAAATGTCTTCCCTGTTTCCATGGTAGCCGATCCCATACTTTCATGACTTTCTCATCAGTGGCCTAAACAAAATTCAGAACTGTCACAATTAACATGGAAGGCAGTATACAGTCTTTTTGAAGACTGGGTGGTATTATATGATAAAAGTACTTTGAGGCTAAAAATGGCTAAGTAATTAAGCACCATTATCTTAAACTATGGCATTTCAGAGATATTCTGTGGGACATGTCCTGAATACAGTAAAATTGCAGTGTTAAGTACAGCTAACGAGACTGTTCTGCAAGTACAGAACATAACAGTTTAATTAACGCAGAGTTAATGCAGCCCAATTTCTAATGAACTTCCTCCCCTCCCCCCTTCCTTCTAGCTCAAGCATTTCACCTGTGTGCCTTTGGAACCAGACCTAGGGTTGGATTCTGACAGAGACCCCACACAGAGAGCCTGTAGCTCTAATGGCTGATCCAACATCCAGCCCTAAATGTTTTCAACCTACAGCAGAGTTGTAGGCCAGATTCATAGGCTGCAATTCTCGGAGAAATGCCTGATTTCTTCTCACTTTCCCACCTCCCTTCCCCACACATGTCTTTGAGTGGAATGCTGGAAAACATTTCAGCTTAGGTCGTTAAGCGTAGAGTAAGGACCTCAAATGTAGGCAGCCATTCTCAACACTTCTGGTCAAGATTTGTCATTTGTGCTCTAACGCTGTGCCTTTGCCAAGATGCTTTTCAGCGAACTGTGCCAGTTACAAATTCAAGAAAGGTAAGTCTCTTCTTTCAAATTCAAGGACTCACCTCAAAGGAATTCACGATTACCACACAAATTATTGCTGTGAAAGGTAATACCTGGAATTGTACTCTTCGACTTACCTCCATTGTTTTTTTCTAATTCAGGTAAATCAGCATAAAAAAGCAAGACTTCAAAATCTACGGCTTAAAGCCTGCAATTCCTTCTCTGCCATTTATTGTTCCGTAATTAATTAATCCCAAAGCCACAAAAGAAAGTAAAACCTAGCCCTTGTCTAGGTGTGCATGCCTCCACTTCCATAAAGCTTCCTGCTGAGCAAGTAGGACATAGAGGGAGACATAAGAAAGCTGAAGCAAGTGAGCAAAAATGATTTTCCAACACAAGATGCATTTTATTCCATCTAACAATCCACAGGTTTGTGTACCAAATCCAGCAATCACCATACCACACAGTCACAGTAAGCCACA
Source organism: Chrysolophus pictus (assembly GCA_037305975.1). Classification (NCBI taxonomy): domain Eukaryota; kingdom Metazoa; phylum Chordata; class Aves; order Galliformes; family Phasianidae; genus Chrysolophus; species Chrysolophus pictus. Next base: position 64,742,245 of record CM074577.1, read on the forward strand.
GCCCTCAAAAGGACTTCTTGGTGTTCTCGGTTGCACTTCATCTCCTGCTGTATGTACAGTCCTTTTCACAATCCTATTGTGGACGTTTGTAGTGGAGTTCATAACCCAGACGACAGTAGATTTTTTCCTCAGTGATGACATCATTTGTTTCAATGAGTTATGAAGAGCCCTTATAAATCTCTGGGCATGATTTTCTCATTTCATTTTCTCTTCAACTCATTAAGTACTGTGGCTCAATCACTGCCCTGATACTGGAGACAGTGAGTGTAGCTTTGCAATTAGAATACAGTCACATAAACTAGCATCAGTACTCTGCAGAAAAATGGACCAAATTGAATTTGTGTCATGACATGTAATTCAGTGTAGGACAAGCTGCAACAGAAATACCTTCCCTAGCCATACTGAGTTAAACTGGAACAAGTGTTCTCAACAGGAAAACTGTAAGTTACTGGAGTGAGTGGCAAATAGCTGTCTGTGGGAAACAGGAGAATGAGCTGAATTTGCCAGACTGAGGGGTGCAGGGGCAGTGAAGGATAAAAGGCAATAAAAAAAGTGGAGGCAGCACAGAAAAATTACAACAAAAGCTGTTTGAAGGGTTGGTTGGGAAATACTTTCTTTTCCATCACTGAGAAATCACTTCAAAATCTTTCTCTTGAAGAAGTGGCACTGAATATACAGTCAGGTTGCACATACATCCCCCAGATAACCCATCCCAAGTGATGATGAAAAACATTACCTGAAACAAACACATACTGACATGATGAAATTTAGATGACTGGATTAAAAAAAAAAAAAAAAACCACAACAAATTAATTTAACAAAATGAAGTAACATAAGATATTTTAAAAATCCTTTTGCATGCTTCATATTTGCCATCATTTTCATGGGGCTGAAGGGTATACCCAACTGTTCCAGTGATGGCCACATTATAAAGTATTTAGACACAGAATCATAGAATCATAGAATTGCTCAGGTTGGAATAGACATTAAAGATCAAGTCCAACCTCAACCTAACCATACTACCCTAACTCTAACAACCCTCCACTAAATCATGTCCCTGAGCACCACATCCAAATGGTTTTTAAACACATCCAGGGATGGTGACTCAACCATCTCCCTGGGAAGCCTATTCCAGTGCTTAACAATCCTTTCTGTAAAGAAGTTTTTCCTGATATCCAACATAAACCTCCCCTGGTGCAACTTGAGGCCATTTCCCCTCGTCCTGTCACCTGTCACCAGTGAGAAGAGACCAACCCCACTCCCACTGCAATCACCTTTCAACATGGCATGGTTTTACTTTTTCTTCCAAGTCTAAAAGCCTTTAGCATTATAGACAGTTTTCCTTAAAGATGCTGTCTATGGAAACTAAATTACCTCCTACAAAGATAGAAGGTATAATGTCTCTTACTGAGGAGATTCTTTATTCGGGAGAAGAAACCCTGAGATGGATTCTGTGGATGGCTCAGTTACAGCACCTTGGCATATGCAGCTTTATGCTCAACCCATTTCTATTTTTTCCTTTTTCTGTGAATATTAAATGAGAGAATGAGAAGACTACTTCATTTGAAAGGCTTATTTAATTTCCACTATTCATTTGCTTTGTTTGCTGAATTACATTTCCATAAGAGAACAGTATGTACAATGGGCGCCCCTTCCTAAGTGGTTCAAATGAGCTGTAAGTAAAGCCATTCAGATATAATTCACAACCATGTTTTATTAATAACAACTAGTTAAGAACGTTACTGTATCTCAATAAATAGTGAATTTCTGCAGGCCTTTATCTTTAGATACAGAGTGCTGTCAGTATCCTTTAATCTAGCACAACTGTATCTTCAGAGAGGTTTGTATGGCTGCATAATGTAATTAAAAGTTATGTAAATATTTCAAAACTTTTCATCAGATGCTTGTGAAGAGGTGCTTACCCCCTTCGAAGTCAGCACTGAGCTGCACTAATTATTTTCTAACATATGTCCATATCTGAAAGGTAATTTGTAGTCTACATCATTAAATTTCTGCTTTCAAACTGAATCTCCTATTGGAACACAACTGGAAGAGATTACACACTCTTCACATTACTTGCTGCTTTACTTTTGCAAGGAAAGAAGTTAAAAAGCATCAGCACATATTTATTTCAGTCTCTGGTGTCTCATCATTATCCTCTCACTGTTTTTCTGTGTACACTCTATGCCTTGTTTAGTTAGATAAATGAATTGCCCGAGAACGCAGATCTCAAATTAAAAGGTGACAGCTCTCTGCCTACAGCATCAGTGGGCCAACACACAGCTGTGCATGTAGGAAGTACTTTGCTGATAAAAAAATCCCTCACACTGAAGTAGGGTAAAATTTTCCATGGTAGAGCAAATCCTGCTGCTTTAAATTGTGTGTCCATGTTTTTTTTTTCTTCGACATAGGAAATGCTTCTCCACTTTAACCAATTTACAACCAATGTAAGTCACCAGTATAAATATTTCAGAGAAGAACTATTTGTTTTCTGACATCATCATAGAACAAAAATGTATTTCTATGTCCATGTTGATTTTTAAGAATTATGAACATTCATGGGCAGGGAAAGATGCAATTTCTCAGTTGACTGTGAAAACATCTTTTCTTCTATTTTCAGGCAAATCTTTTGCTTGTTGCTTTTAAGATGCCTGCATGTATTATCATATTCATATCCACTGAAGAAGTACTTCATGGCAACATTGCATTCTTGAACACGCAAGGATATTGCGTGGATCTCAAAATGTCAGCAATCAGTGTGGATCACGAAAGGCAGCTCAGTGATGTCTGCTTAAGATTCCAAAGAACATACATTTCTCTATTTGAAGTGACAACATTTTCTTCAGGGAGCGGGTTCTCATGTAGAAAATACAAATTCTTAGAATTAAACTTCACAATGATAGAATTAAAAAAAATAAGACATTAACAATTACATCGACTGCTCCAAAAGTAATGCCTCCTATTTGTTTCTGTGAAAACTACTACAGATACAAAGATAACAACACCAAGATAACGACACCATTTGATAGAGCAAATTCTTAGCTACAAAACACTACTTTATATCCCAGGATCTGCCATTAGCTACACATTTTCACCAGTGATGAACAAGAGCCTGCGTGCCGTGCATGTAAAAACCCGCACCACTGGAGGTGAGCCATGGCCACTACTGCTGAAATGCACCACCCATTGCTTCACTGTGCTCACATCCACTGTGTAGAGGAATTCAGCGACACACCTTTGCTTCGTATGCACTTCCATGTCAGAAACCATTTTGTCAGACTGCTCCTCTCTAGCAGAATGCTGGGGGAAGGTTCAGCCCCTACTGCCATACCACCAGTATCTGCCTCCGACAGCATGCGCCAACATAACAGAACAGGAGGCATTACTTTTGGAGCAGCCCTCCTACTTCAAATATCACTACAAATATGTTTTCAGTGAACTTACTCTCCTTTATAATTAGGCCAGTTGGCCAGTGATCTGAACAGGAACCAGAAAATAAAATTCTGAGTTCATGAACTAATTCACCAAATGTGATGTCCTTAAGACAACTGTAATGGTGAATTTTCTCTGTGTAAAATACTGGTTTGTAATCCTTCATTTTAACTGTGAACCAATGAAGACCTTAAGAAGGAGGGAAATCTAAAGAAGGTATTTGCTTAGAAGGACAGCTCCTAATGGATCAGTCACTGATTAAATCAAGATCAATTAACCATCTCTGTAGAGGCAGGATAATTTAAGATATGACATTTCAGAGATCCAAAATTGTGTATCAGATCATAAAAAAAAGACACATAAGGAAACTTTTTTTTTGTTTTTTGTTTTTTTTTAATGTACGTTTTAAATAACTTACAGTAATTTCAAATGGGTCAAGACCTATATTCCTGGTTCACTTCTTGTTTATTTAGATTGCTTAAAAATTCGTTTCTGGAGAGTGACAAAAGCAATTTGTAAACAGGAAGAACCAGTCTGAAACTCTATTAATAACCAACTTATTTTTATTAGAGCAAATACAGTTGTGAAAACTGTACATTATACATTTTGGGTCAAGAATTATAAATAAACTCATAGATAAAGAGTTCATTCTTAGACAGCAAGAAACTTTAAATAGACAAAATGACATTATTAAGTACATTGGCAGGCTTCATTGTGCTGTCCAAAATGTAGTGTACAGTATAACAACCAATTATAAATAGCCTTTCATGTAAAATACAGCTGTGCACATTTTAGAAAAATACCAACAATTTGTTTGAGCTTTGTTTTAAAAAAGCTTATAAATCATACATATTTATAAATGGTACTAACATGCTTACTTAAATTTATAAACATTTTCATAAGCTTTGTTACCCATTATTTCCAGAGCATAAAGTATTTTAAATAAACATTTAATAGGAATTAAATATGTCAGTTACAAAATTACCTCTCCACGTAAGGAGACGGGGGGTGATTTCACTGTTGGATGGAACATTTTGTCCATTACGTCAAGGCTTACACAGTAACTTTTAAAACTTTGTTCTTATTTAAAAATTACCTTCCTAAATTTAAAACACAATTTTGACTCTTTAAAAAATAAATATACAAGTTCTATTTTCATTTGCTCTCTTTCTGCTTTCTTCTTTATCCACACTGGTGAAAACACAGGATTCTCAACATACTTCTGTAAAAAACACCACGGTGTTACTGCCCTGCTTGGAGCTGCTTTGCTGCACTCTATTCAGTCCGCACCTATGGTACTTTAATATGCTGCATCAAAAGATAGCTAATGTACTTTTAAGAATGTCGCCCGTTACACCATGCAAACACTTATAAAGTTTACAAACAGGTTCAAAAACTATATTGTATGAAATACCGTCTAACAGAGATAAAATAAACTGTAATACAAGCCCTTTGCTTTTTGCAGCTTCAAATTAAAATGCTTTCTTTCCAAATGATCACACCACATATTTTCAGCAAATAAGCATGCTTTTGGTTAATATAGGGTACAATAATTACAGTATAATGGCACATAAAAGAAACATGATCACATCATTATAACAAAGGGCTGTGAAACTACTTAAGACAAACTTTCCAAACAAAAAATTTTGAGGATTTTTTAATGCTGAGGTAAAATTATAAAAGGACTTCAAAGACACTGAAGGCATCAAATCGATAAACGATCACTTAAGATGTCTAAATGCTCTACCTGAATGTATTCAACACGAAACTAGTGTTCAAAAGTCACAATAGTTTATTATGAGCATTAGCTAGCTTAACTGTCACTGGCATTAATGAGCACTCAGACAAGACTTTATTTTAAATGCTGGCAAAACACCTCAGTGCTGAAACATAATAATTCAAATCACTAATTATCACAGCACCAGAATTAAAAAAAAAAAAAAAAAAATTAAAAAAAATCAACATGCAAACTCCGCATCTTATCTTCCTTGCATTATTCTGGTATTTCATCTCCAGCTTAGGATGTGCTGATATCGACTTCAGATTCTTATTTTTTTTAATTAAAAAGAATTTTGCTTGCTACTGGCATAAGCATTTGAGCACTTTTAGGAAGATATCCATTTTTGCAGTTATGTTATATTGCTTCCTACACCTTAAAGTGAATAGACTCTTCAGATTTAGGAAAATGAATTTAAGAATTACATCTTCAGATTAGAGAAAGGTTTTATCCTCTGTTTCTGTCACTAGGCAGAACCGGTAGCGCTCTCCAGGTTGGACTACATACTACATTATGGCTATACATCAAATTTCATAAACAACAAATGAACAGAATCATGCACAGGCAAATGAAATTCAATCTCCCAGAACACTGTGGGAGATGTTAAAAGCAGCAGGTAATGGAATAAGACTGGTGACTGATGCTGCTAACTATTTCTTCTAATGAGATAGGAGTGAACGCTGGAATCACTTCCACAGCAACAGAATCCACTGACCACATTCCTCTGGCAGTCGTTTTCCCATCTCCCCACTAAAAACATCAGACGGTAAAATAGTAAGGCAGCTGTTAGCTTCCATCAACAAAAAGTGCAGCTCCGTACATTTCCAGTTTAGTCACACTCTGCTGGAACAGATGGAGAAGCCAACGCACTTCACTGGTGGGGCTGCTTCAGCAGATTATTTTGTTTACTTTCCGACATGGCTGCTTGCTTCAGCTTTCACAGGACCCCAAAGCCACAAACCATCAGCAGACAAACTGATCTGGGCCCCTGGCTGAATTTTCCAAGTTTCATCTCTCTTGCGTCCCATCATCCTAACGCCAAGCCTCCTTCCCTGTGTCTGAGTATGTCTGGTGCCATTTAAAAGGCTGATGACACAACTGCAGAGAACTGTGGGCTAACACCACTAGTTGTCATGACTTCACTGAAGGGTCAAAACAGTTACATAATTAAATAACTATGTTGAATCACATTCAGGCACAGCTAAAATTAAAGTAGGAAACATTAAAAGTATGCAAATAAATTCAATCTTTATAATTTGAGGTGGGGTGGATGTGGTGATTGTATATGAAAACAAGACCTTGCTTACCTTTCCTAATTCCAATCAAGTTAGAAAATGGACAAAAAGAATGGCTAGACCAATATTCAACAGCATTACCAGGGCAATCATGACTGAGTTAGGGCCCTGAAAATAAACAAAGAGAATGAAATTAATCATAGAACCACAGAATCATTAAGGCTGGAAAAAACCACAAAGATCATCTAGTGCAACTGTCAACCTATCACCACCATGTCCACTAAACCACATCTCCAAAAACGCAATCTTTCACATAGTGCATAGCAACAAACAGGATCTGACTTTGCTCTGAAATACTATCTAAATATCAAAAGCACAGACTCTGCTCGTGAAATGTAGCCTTGGTTAAACTCTTCTTTTCTAGTGACCTAAATATCAACTGTATGAAAATGAACTGGATAAATAAAGGTAAGTATATTATTACACTGCTCTTAATCACACTGAGAATAACTGTCTGACAAATATGACTGTACAAATGTAAACAAAGCCATAAACACAAGAATGGTACCAGCTTAAAATAAAAGAGAATAAAGAAGTCAAACTTGAAGCCAGAGCACAGTTCCTCATCCATACAGTGGGTTCCTTCTCTGATGCCAACCCATTACAAGACAGGAGCAGGGTTTTGCACAATGATGTGTTGCATGAAAAAACACCTTTTTTGATAACCAAGAGGAGAAAAAATACTATTACCAGTCCACTAAAATCCCTAGCAATATATCTATTACAGACAAGAAAAAAAAAAAAATTCAATCCGCAATACTAAAAACTTGTTTTGATCTACTTTGAAACTTGGTTGAAAATGCTTACCTTATAGAAGTATTTAGTGAATGGATGCTTTCTGATAAACAACTTGAAATAATATATTCAACAGATGGAGTTCCTAAATTTTTCCATTCTTCTGTTAATGTATTTGGTTTACTACAACATATTTTCACATACACTTGTATTTGCTAAGGTGTGTATTTAGTGCAACTAGAAACACCTTTTACTCAGACAATAATTTCCTAGATCACAAAAAGCCCATCAAAAACTCTCTCCAGAAAGTTGAACTACTTAAGGATCACCGGCTTCTAGAAGAATGAATTAATTTTATTAGAAATTAGATTTTTTTTTTTTTTTTTTTTACTTTTCACAAGAGGTATGCCTTGTAGAAGTTCATCATGCTTTATGGCAATGGCAACAATACCTATGCAGTTTCTGGAATAATAAGTTATAAGAAAGTACTATTAAAATTTTGCTGCAACTAGGAAGCTACTGAACATTATTAGCGCCATTATTATATTGTATACTCTTATCCTGAAACAGTTACTAAAACATCTACCAGAACACACATTTACACAGTAGGTATGATAACAGGCTAGATGTGGACTGCTACGTTTTTGAATAAGTCACAAAATATGTTTTAAGCGCTGCTTAAATCTTGGGGGAAACTCGGTCTAATTAGCAGTTCTATCCCTACAGGTCATGAGGTTCTTGCACCTCTTCAGAGACATCTGTACATATGCCAAGGAAATAGGCATTGAAGTTCAACCAGTGCCTGTGACCATCAAGATGCTCCTTAAATTTTGCCACAGGGTAATGGTATTAGTAGCAACATTAGCCTTTTGCCTAGTGGCAGAATGTCAAAAACATACACTAGGAAACTGAAGACTAGGGTTTAGGGTTACCTTCGCCAAAGGGATTTTGAATACCAAGTGCCCACTTACCAGTGTTTTAACCATTGGGTCACAGAACAGAAGTGGAACTGCGTTCCCTACTTCCTGCTGGAAGTGAGCCACTATGCACCAAAGTATATGAGAAGCTTGGTGATGGAGAACAAGCATAAAAAATGAGAGTGCGACTCCAGGTATGGCCACATTTCTAATAAGAAGACTGTAAGCAGCCTAACTGTGTTCATGTGCAACTTGAGCTTCATTTTTTCTTTCTCTTTCTAGCACTGTCACAGCTGTGCTAGCTGTGGTTCTTCTGTGCCTTCCTGCAGCAAAGGAAATTCAAGTTCCCACCAATTCTGTCAGAACTGATGACTCCCACCAACTACATTTGGAAACTGTGAGGTTTATACAGGAAAGTTGTATTGGCAGAATTTAAACAACAAAACTTGCTTTACCTTGAAATAATAGCCGATTTAAAAACCTCTCAGTTTGGCAGTCCTGAGTATTAATGTCAATACCCTCAGTGTGAGTGACTTTTTCTTTCAAAAAAAAATCCCAGAATCTCATATGACAAACAAGAGTAATACATACATGTTAATGTTACATCTCTATCCACAAGGAGTGTGATTACACTACTCATTTATGCTCAGATTTGAATTTAGCATCCGTAAGGACTTGGTTTGATCGAAGTCAGGACAATAGATTCTTTATAGTTCAGCCTCCAACCTAAAACTGCATAGAAATTGTGAGGAATAGTGAAAGAGATCAATGCCCTATGCCATTAAAATTCACTGGAATTTGGGTGTCTGATTCTTTGCCTATTTTAAAATAAAATCCATCAAAATAAAGTTGCTTTATTCCTACTGAAGACCTACCAGGAGTTCAGGGAGCCAAGAACTTAGTCATATATATTCTGAAACAGCATTCTGATAGCTACAAGACAGTTTTTGACTGAAGGGTAAGTTGGGACTGCAGTTCAAAGAGCAATGCGGTATCGTTAGTCTTAAGAAATTAAGGTTGGTGGAGGAAGAAGAGACTTCTCTATGGATGCATCTCTCAGGTTACATGGGTTTAATAATCTCATCACAGTAACACTGGATAAATTAGGCCAAAAAAAACCCCTAGAGACTATGGTCTGAATCAAGAAATCTCACCTACAAAGGCAGAAGAAAGCAATACTTCAATAACTTGGTTGTTGATTTTATACGAAGATGAAAGAAAAAATGTGTAATATATTTATGGTAATAATATATTGAGCCTATGCTTTACAGAAATAAATCTCAACTCCTCCTGCCTGCTCTGTGTATTTCCTTGTCTAATAACTAAGACTTTGGATCAAAAGCAGTTTCCTGATAAACTAAAAAATGATCAAATAGTATTTGTACCACCCAGAATTATCATGCAGTTAACTACTGCCTGTCCTTTAGACACCTACAAAATAAACATTTAATGCTTCACAGCAAATCCCATAAATAAGACTTCAGTGTCCTGCAAAGGCTTAAAATAGCAAAAGCCAAAATTAGTCTGAGGAGTCCAAGAGTGACTAGCACAGGTGCTATAAAGAAGCTATTGCAGAAAACCTTCAGTCCTGCTTAAAAACTGTCCCTCCATGTTCTAATACGTCAGCCACTTATGCAGTTAAAAATACAGCCATACGATTAGGTTTCAGTATGCGTAGGGAAGAAAGTTATTTTCCTAAAACAGAGAGCCAGGAAGTGTTAAGACTGCTCCTGTAATCCCATTGCATTATGAATTTCTATTATATTTAGCATAAAGTTCTTGCTCAGATCAGGCAAATAGACGTCTATTTTCCTAACATCCCGGTAGTTATATTCCTTAATAACTGCATGTTAAGTGAACAAAGAGATGGAAGTAGAAACACACTGGGTAATGTTCAGCCAAATGTAATGATAAAGATAAAAACCAGGCTAAATAGTCCGTGCCGCTTAAAAATCTTGATCTACAGTACAAAAAACTGAGAATAACATACATAGAACATTGGTACCTGTGCTTGTACCTGACCTAAGGCAACATGGGACATGTCAGACAAATCAGATGTGTATACATAAACAGACATTACAATGACATTTTTTACAATTCAGTCCTATTTGTTATCCAAATCCAAGATTATCTCAAACCACCTCGCAATCAAGGTGAGATAGGAGTATGCAAGTTGCTACTGGGGCTAGAGGCTGCTAACAAGCAATTAGAAACAACAGTATTGGTTTGCCATTAAGTCCCAATGAAGTGTCTATAGCATATTATTTACACAGTATAACTAGAAGACTTGGTAAAAAAAAAAAAAGATGATTTACCTCCCATTTACTAGAGTCAGTTTCTTAAAATCTAGCAATTACTTTGGAACAGCTGATGAACAGTGACGTTGGCATCATGTTTTTATGCATATTTTTTACCTTGATAAAATTGTGAGAGTCCTATTGCTCTTTCATAGAAGCTCTGGAATGATTCTAAACTTTGATTTTTGAAAAATAAGAATATATAAGAGATATACATTTATGTATTTCAAGTGCTTTGCGAGTATAAGTATGTACTAATATTTTTCAAGTATAAAGTCAGAAATAGGGATGTCTACAGAATCAGTACTATAACCGATATACCGCACAAATGATTTTCAATAACATTCTTAAAGACGTAACATTCACAGAATATATGATCTACAAATTTTATTAACGACTACCCAGACTTTGGTGTAAATAACATTCTTAATCCAAATCAATGCATACGGATGTCTTAAAGATCTGTGTTACATTCAGATGTGAGAAATAGCTTTGATATGTGGATAGAAGAACTACAAATTGTATGCCCTATATCTATGTTCTTAAAACACTGGAAACCTGGAAAAAGAAGAGCACAATTTCATACAGCACTTTCAGACAGTCTAATAAAAATGCTCGTTTAAATGTTATATATTAAATTTTGTCTACCCAAGTCATGCTTTCTTACTTTTTTCACGAGAATCAGAGTTTGTGTCTGTTTTCTATTCCATAACAAATATATTTTTAAACTTTAATTGAAGATCTAATGCAGGTGTGTACTTTCAAATCACAACAGTTTGTCAGAATGAATATAATGCAATGTAATTACTGAATAAAACAAAATAATTCTCTAATGCAGCACTAGAATTCTAAAGTATCTTAATGTTCAGAACTGTCTGGGATAAAGAGAAGTACTCTAATCAGTTATTTTTTCCAGCAACTTTTCACTTTTAGGAAATGTATTCTACAGAGTCAAATTTATAGACACAGATGGAAGGTATCTTTGAAAAACATACCTTAAAACGTTATATTAAAAATCATCTCCTAAGCTCTACATTCCCTCCTTACTGACACACTGATAATAAGAATACTGCAATTAGTGTGCTCCAAATGAAGCAGAGGGCTGTAATATCAGTAAACAGTAGTTAATGTGCTACACCTGATTGCTCTTCTGTCTTTCCTGATAACAAGCTGTAAGTTCACAGTCCTCAGCCTGATTATTCTAGAAGGTCAATAAACAGCTGTTCAGGTGTGCTGCTTGGTTTCTTAATGTGAAAACTCCCTCAGCTGCAAACCATGATTTGGTCAGGATGCAATATAAGAAAAATAAGGACTACTTCTAGCCCCTTATTTTCACCAGAGCTAAAGAAAATATTCCAATTCAGGCTGAAATTCTGTGTGCTCACTAAACATTTATGAGCCTGACAGCTTTGTATTACCCTAGATAGGAGTCATATCTGTGAGATTTGAAAGGTTAAAGGGCTGATATGAGCTGTAATACAGATTTGCAGATTACAAAACCACTGTGAACATCTAGTTTGATCTGCACAAAATATAAGCTTCTTGCTAAACTAAAGGACGTAATTTTGGCAAAATGTTCTTTGTTGAACTACTCATTGAGAACTGATGAAAACTGATGGCACATTTAATTAATCTCATTAATTTTAAAATAAGACTTTTAATCTAAATCTGTCTAGCTTCAACTTTCAGCTGCTCATTCTTTAAAATTGTACTTTAAACTATTTTAGGATGTGTACTTACAGGATGTGATTTAATGTGCCAAACAGATTTTCTGTCTCAAATCTTTCATTGTAATATGTTTTAATCACTCTTGCTGCACTTCATGGGACTTTCCTTTTTTTTTTTTTTTTCTTTTCCATTTTATATCTCTGATTCATGAATATTGTATTTTGTTTCAGAAGTTGTTGCGTTAGTGCCAAAACCAGATAAAACAGATTCTCGTGTACTCTTGCTTAATCTTTTCTGTAGATAAATCTAAGGATTATATTAACGCTTCTGATGAACAGCAGACTGAGAGCTCATGCTCAGTTACCTCTCCTGATCCTGATCTACCAGCCTTTTCCAGTTCCCATCCTGCATGGTCAGGCTCTACCAACTGTCTTTCAGCATATGCGCTTATGTTTTGCTGTACTGCAGATGATAATTAAATTTCATCTTTGCTATCTGGTGATTTGGATCAGTTTGTACTGGTGATCTGCTATCTTCATTCTTTATCAGGTTCCTAGCTTCTCTGTCTTTTGCAGACTTTATGGGCAACACATTTATGTTCCCTTCCATGTCACTAATAAGTGTGTTAATAAAGCAGAGCAGCAGAATTAATCCAAGAATAATCTCATCAGAATACCAAATTACTGATGTTTTCCAATTACTATTTGATAAACACAGGTCAGTCTTTTAAAATGATTTTAATGTAACATTTAGCCTTTGCATTACACTGGCTTCCTTCTCAGAATAAGTAACTGAAAACCAAATCAAATGATCTTCCTGATTGAGGGCATCATTTCTCTGCCTCTTGAAGATATCAAGCTTGTCTGACAAGATCTTTTACAATGCAAGTTGGTTGGAAATTCTTTTACCTTTCATTTTGAAATTATTTATTAATGAAATCTGGTGCAACTCAACTGTTTGCTTCAGCTCATGGCTTGACTAACAGGATCCCTAATTGAGTCACTCTGTTTATCCTATCTATCTTAATAATGAGACACTGTTTTTTGGTGTTGTTGTTGTTTTCAGGAGTACCAAAAATGATTCAGAGAAGCAATGCTTATTAATAAAGAACAATATCACAATTATCTAGATCTCCTCATTTGCTGCAGGTTAACTTTGGCATCTACAACTAACACATTCTTGAGTTTCTCTTAGCCAGAAATAGTTTCATAATCATCGTAAGTTCTGAATTTGACAATTCTTTTCCCTTAACAGGGAATAGAAATGCTTATTAGTCTTCTCTCCATCTCAGCTTAACTACTGATAATTCCATTATTTCTAAACAACAATGACATTTAGATTCATAGTAATCTGAATTATAGTTTTAATTTTTTTTCTCTATTTTCTGACAAAGAAAAATGCTCAGTTTTCCATATCACATTAAAATCCAAGTCTGGTTGGAAGCAGTTCATATTTTGGCACAAAACTGCCTGTTTTCAGAGCTACATTCAACACAGAGAGGAAAATGAAAATAGGAAAATGTCTGGACTGGGTCAGCCAGCAGGGCAGCATCCCACGTCCAAGAGTAATTAAAAGCACCTTTAGAGAATGAGACCAGAGCAAGTATGTAGAAGGACACTTCCCAAATACCCTCCAGTTTCCAATGACTTGTTGCACATGTACTAACTACTCTCAGTGGACTTTTATTTAAATCACTCTGTCATCTCTGGAGCCCATAAAGGCTTCTGGCGTTTTGCTGGTGATGTTCTAAGCCTGAAGCTCTAAAAATGCAACATATGCTGGCTGAACCAGAAAATACTGTATAATTTTAATAGAATGCCAAACAATTTGTCATTACAACTGGCTTGCAAAATTAACTTTATTTAAGAACATGAGTATAGCTCCTGTGTTGATACAACTTACACTAGGATGTCCTATGAGAGTAAATGCAAGTTATACAACTCTTGATGACTGTCATCATTTCATTTCTCTGGCACATGAAGAAGTGATGGAAAAAGATTCTTAAATTTCATTTTTTTCACAAGATTTTTGGAAGAAACTACAGGATATGCAGTAACTTTTACATCATGACAAGAGCCTAGCTGTGCAACTTCTAGTACTGCCAATTATCCACTAAGATACATCAAATATTGTTTTGAAGAAAAAACAAGGAAAGATATCTATATTTGCAAATATGTATCTCAAGAAAACACACAGTAATAGAATTTTAGGCATAAACAATACCCTTGTATTTATGGATGCATTAGAGATTTATATTTCAAAAGTTTGTCTATATCTGGCTATATCAACTGTCTCTTCCCAAGTTTAAGGACTGGAACGTGTGCCCCTCATTTCGTTTTTCTATAGACAATTCTAGCTAGTAGACTGTATCCACATAAATATTTGACCGAAGTCTGAGCTTTTCCTGTCTTTAGGCTGCAAAGCTCAGCAGTAAGAGATAAAAGGGCAGCAAAGGTGAAAAGCTCTCTTGTACTCACCGAGCTGTTTACTACTTCTTTTTCCATGGCTGAATGTGACTCCTTATTAGCTGGATTCTTTGGTGCAGCAAATTCTGGTTTCTTAATCTTTGTGTCAGGTTTGTTTTCTTTGGCATCTGGCTTACCCCCAGATCTAGCAGGGCTTGGCTTCTGTGACTGTGGTATCCGTGCAACTGTTGATGGTGATGGGTTGACATATTCATCATCTTCTTCCCCATGCTCCCGTGGAAGCACTGGTTGATTCACTTTTACATAATAACCATGGTAGTGACCATGCAGCTCCCCATTCTCTGTGCTGATGGGATTGTGATGGGCTGAAAGCTTTGACTGGTGTTTCACAGCTATTTCTTCCTTTATCGGTGCTTTTGAATATAAAGGCTTGTTAATCATGGGTGTTATGTTCTCTGTGGCTAAAAGCCTTTTTTCTTGATTGAGTTTTGCCCCAGAAGCAGAGTTTTGCTTTTTCAGATGTTTTGAAGGAGAAGGCTCAGAAGGAAGTGGAGGGCTCTGCTTCGGACTTGCTTCTGGGGTTCGAGGTGGTGTAGTACCTTTTCGATAAAAGTGAGGTGACTCTTTTGGGCTAGGAGGTTTTTCCTGAACTTTGTCTTCAGATTTTTCTTTTACTTCCATTCCTTCTTGAAATTTTTGCTTGATATAATCAGGGCCTGGAAAATAGCGTAAGAAAAATATTACAGTTAAAACAAAAATAAGACTTCACAGTATTGACACAGTATTCGAGTACTGCACTGGGATGTCAGACTGGATGGCCTTGCTAAAATACTGGGGCTAGGGAAGTGTTATCCAAAAATTCACTGACTTCTGTAGTGATTTACCCTAACTGACTCACTAGCTGAAGCTACTGTACTTCCTGGTAATTGTTGGAAATCCTTGCTGATTCAATTCAAAGATCTTACATCTTCAGGTTTGCAAAGGGCCATAGGATAAAAATAATCTTCATGAAGTCCAAGGGACTGAAGACTGATTTACCTCACACCTCTTTCTCTTTCTTTCTTTTTCTTTTTTTTTTTTTTCCTGAGAACTATGCTTTCCTTAATTACCTTCATCTATTTAACTTCTACCCTTATGATGATAGCATTTGTCTGATATGGAAGTATTTAACATTCAGCATTAAATCTCTCTTCTACCCTTACAACCCACAGGAAATAGGGCTTGAATGCTTGAATTGCTTATTTTTCCATTTGTGTGTATGTCAGCTTGTCTTATACACATATGTATGTGCCTTGAACTCTCACGTGCTGGCTTTGTCTTCCTGAACAAATCACTTAAAACATGAAAACCAAAGTTAACACCTCTAGAGCGTAATACAGTTCTGCTTAGAAGCTACGAAGACAAATTCTCTCACATTCACTAGGGAAATACTTATGCAGCAGCTGGTATGAAGGATATTCTCTCCCCAAATCCTATCAAAATACCCATGAGCACATTTATCACTAGACTCAATGATCAAGGTGCATTTTTATGCAGTTGTTCACATAAAGACAAATAGGCTGAGATGCTTTGCTCAAGGTCTGTCTGATTCAATAGAAATAAAATTGCTGTAAACCTGTCTGTATAGTGGGCAACAGGCAACAATTTCTAAATTTCTTCCCGAAGGCCACATCCCAGGTTCCAGGATCAAATCCTGACAGAAGTCAGATGCTAGGGAACTCTATTAAGAAAGAACTGCAACAACCTTTCTGTATCTTCAGAACGCCTTCTGCAAAATACAGTGCAACTATTTTTCTGCTTCTGTCTTTGCTAGTATGTCTACTTTTCTCTGATTTCTTTATCTTCTGTAAGTGAGGCTTATTTGTTTTTCACGTCAAAGAAATTCTGTGTCCAGGGAAGAATGTTTGCACACATTTTCTTCCTTTGAATTTCTAGAGACTCTAGCTGTGCTCGGCAGATATGCTGTTTTTACAGATGCCAGAACACATGCATCACTACACAGAGCTGAGATGAGAGGAAGGAACAAAGAGTAGCATGAAGTTTTCGGAAGTTATGAATCATCTGGTAAGTAAGCAAGCACTGCTGAGAATGAGAATTACTTGGCAAGGAATTGCTTTTGAGCAGAAGAATCACAAGGATTTCAATATCTTTGAAAACCAGGGGTGAAAATAGGGAGTTGCTGAAAAAGAAGAGACAAGTCAGGATTTGTTCTCAAATGATGTTTGAGGGGACTCTTTGAGAAGGTAAGCCTGCATTCTGTAACCTTCTGATAAAAGAGAAAGGCAGAAGAACACAAAAGTCACCATATATCAGGTCAGTTACAGTCACAATTCACAAATTTTCCATCTTTGCAGAGATGTATAAGGTAATGCTGAGATTTTTAACGTACACAAACTTCAGTTTTCTTCTCTTTCACAGGAGATAAAACTAAAGGTATAAAGAAGAAAGGGTACTTAGAAGAGCTCTGCCTAACATTTAAGCCCAAGCAACGGAACTGTTAATTTGCAATAGCTATTTATTACAGACATCTACACCTATGTTCATGTTAGATTCCTCCCTTTGGCTGGGTGAGAGCATCCCAATCTAGAACACTCTTGTTTCAGCATTACAGTGTTACTCAAGTGGCACCCGAACTGATCTTGCCTGTACCCCCTATAGCACACTGCTGCATCCCTGCTTCTGACCTACCCAGAAAATTCACATTGGAACAGCTCTCCACTACCCAACACATGTAAAGATCTGACATCTGTTAAGATATAACAGTGCTTGTACTGAAGGTACCCTGATAAGAAACACACCTGAATCTCACAAATGTCAGTCTTTTCCATTGTTTCCTGTGATCTATAAAAACCTTCCAAAGTTGGACAGAGGATTTTCCTCCTGTGACCTCCAGGCTATACTGGAATTTCTGAAACAAGCAGCGAACCAGGTCTTGGCTGTCCATATCTCCATGCAGAAGGAAAACCAAGAAACGAACAGGCTAAACGTGATATATTTTTACTGGGTATATGACAATATTTGATGCTAAAAACACTGTGCTCAACTAAATGAGGCTGTAGCCTCTGTATCAAAGTTAAGCCTGAGAGAGTCTGATCAGACATTGAGGAATTGCTTCAGTTTAACAAAGCAACCACCCTCCTGCCCCCAAACCCTAGAGATACATCTCTTGCCTCCAGTCCTGCCAGGCACATCTTTCTGTTACTTGCATTCTTGGCTCTGTTCTGATGTTAGCTTTGGAGACTGGCCAAGGACTCCTTTTTTTAAATCTGTTCACTGTATTTAGTACAATCAGATTATGCACCTGTCTGAACCATTGACTCCAAGCAGAAAGAACAATTTCCATTCTTTTCTGAGGAATAAGAATGCTTGTCAGGATTTAGCAAGCCTCCATTGTTAAAGGCATTATCTAACAACAGAGACATGGACAACAGAGTCCTCCTTTTTCTTCTGCATAAGTGCACTCTACAGCAAAAGTCATTGGCCAGGGCCAATGGAGTTTGGAAAGGGAATCATTAATTCTCGATCCTACAAGGTGGCTCAGCTGCCTGTTCCCTAAAAGAATAGGATTTGAGGGTGAGAAGAAGTTAGGGTTGGATTATCTACTTAGCAAATAAACATGGAGTTATGCTTTTCAGTTTCTAGTTCAAGCAACCAATAGATATATTCCTATGATGTTTCTGAATATCTAAGAACTGGTCTGGAAAGCAGATCCAGTAAGTTTTTTCTAACCAAGTAAAGATAAGCTTTCTTTGTAGGAGAACCTGTGTATTTTCTCATGGTGATTTGCAGGTTCTGCTAGTGCCTTCTTAAAACTGACAGACTTTTGCTGCTCAGTGTTAGTTATTAGGTAGTTTTTGGTTCATACAGCTGTGATTCAAGTTGAACAGCATTGTTGAAGTGAGAGTTAAACAGCAGCTTAGGGAAATAGCTTATGAAAGCCTAAGGACTGTGATTATGTGTGATATATGTATGTGAAGGTGGAAGCTGCTCTGCTCACAGAATCGTAGAATATCCCAAGTTGGGAAAGATCCACAAGGATCACTGAGTCCAAATTCTCGACAATTCAAAATTCAAACTCTATGTCTGAGAGTGTTGCCCACATGCTCCTTGAACTCTGACAGGTTTGGTGCCATGACCACTGCCCTGGGCAGCCTGTTCCAGTGCCTGACCACCCTCTGGTGAAGAACCTTTCCCTAATATTCACCTCAACCTCCCCTGACACAGCTCCATGCCATTCCCCCAAGTACTGTTGCTGCCACCAGAGAGCAGAGATCAGCTCAGTCCCTCTGTTCCCCTCGTGAGAAAGCAGGGAGTGAGTTGGGCTTCAGTTTGGTTGCAGACACTCTCATTGTTCTTCTAACACTAGAATTTCTTGTGGAGTTCTTGTGTAACATGTCCTTCCTCCTGGAAGGTCTCCAGTAAGTGATGTGACAGCATGGCATGCCCTGAAAATGAGAAGAGAAGGGTGGCCTGGTTCTGCCACAGCATTTTTAGAGAGGTGACAGCCACATGCTTTCCCCCATAGCCTAGTGAGGTATACATATTGGCAGCAGGGCACTGTTTCAGGATTGTGGCTCAAGCAATGTCTAAAAATGTCATCTTGCAGGATGGTGCAAATGCAGTGTTTCCTAAGAAGGCTAAGAGACCTTGTGTCTTATCAGACTGGAATGAAATCTCAAGCTCAAGGACTGCAGAATGTACCTTGGATAGTGAGAAAAAAGGTGTGGATACATATTCTTATATTTCAGCTTCAAGCTGTGCTCCTGCCTATTCAATCTAGCCAGATCCAACTGATTTTGGCCTGTGTGAAAAAGAAGAGATGGGGATACAGGAAAAGGTTAGAACTGAGGGAGAGGATGAATTCTGGAGGTGCTGAAAGTACCAGGATTCCTTGCAGTAGGCTGGTGATCCTTCAGGGAACATTTCTGAATTTCAGTCATTATGTATAACACAGTAACCTGCCAGAAATCTAATTTCCATAATTCAACATGCTTTTGCCTCACTTCAGTATAATCTATATCCTCAAAATTATTATTTTTTCTAATTTGTCAAAACAGGTCTATATCATAACATATTAGCCATTCTGGTGTTTTGTGGCAAGACTGCCACAATGCATTTTCAAGTGACACAAGAACATGTATTTTGTTTTCTTTTACTAAAAATAAATAAGTTCTTTACCATTATCCAGAATTAATATATACTAGAATACTGAATTAAAACAGTATTAGGTAAACTAAAATATACTATATTCTAGCACATCTTAGTTCAACGTAGCACTAAATTCTCTGAGAATTAATCTGTTGCATCCTAGTCTTTTGCAGCTTTCCATGTATTCCAGTATGACCTTAGACGTGCTTACTTGGTTTGTATGTAAAAAGGGACTCAGGCAGCAGACACAGGTTTGAAAGCTTTTCCTTGAACCCAATTACTTAGGATAGAATTCTGTTGATATCAATAAATAAACTCCACAGAAAGCCTTTTCATGGTGCCAGACATGTTCCTTCAGGGAGAGAATGTTGTGCAAAACTTCACTAGGACATAAGGTCTTATTCTGGGGAGAGCAGTTTTTTCTGAGCTATGCTTAAGACACTACGCCTCTCACCATAATAGGGCAGTGAATGCCTAGTCCTGCAGTCCAGGACTACGTGTGACTGAAGCAGGCCCTCTAAAACTCTATAGGTAAGTGCAGGCTATATAGAACCTGGATGTCTCTGGTCCTCTTGGTTGATTGGTACTCCACTTGTAAACTGTCCGGCCCCTGTGCAAGAGGTACAGCATCCTCTGTCTCTTCCTGCTCTTATTTCTGAAGGCCAAACCATAACCTTTAAATCACTTAAAAGGGATTTGGATGGAAAGTACTGTAATTACACTCTCTGCAAAAATGCTAATTTGAGAATTACTTGGCATTTCCTGTGAGACGTTGCTTAATTAGGTCATCATAACTTGCATAACTATACTTAAAACCTAGAGGTTGATGTGCTCTTTACCATAGAGACTGATTTTGTTCTTGAGACAGGTCTTCAGGCCTTCTATATTTGTTTTTCAGACTCTCTCTGCAAAATTTACTTGATTGTCTGTGGTAACAAGATCAAAGTTCTTCCACTGGTCACTGAAGTCAGTTTCTGCAGTCTATATGCAAACTTCAATACATACTACTGATGGTAATTATCTGAAGAGATGCCTCAAATCTGCCAACACTAGAGGCCTCTTTTTTAACTCCTGAATACTTCTACAATACAAGAAAATATTTGTTCTGAACAGTTCACAGTCTAAAACTATAACACAACAGACAACAAAAAAGGAAGAAATTATTAGTTATGAATAGGTTTGTTTCCTTACTTCTCATTACATCCTAGTGCAAAGTCAGGCCATAATACTACCAAACCAAATCTCAAGCCTTTTGTTTCTAAAAGCTCTGTAGTAAAAAAAAAAAAAAAAAAAAAAGCTGTTTTTAACAGAAATTGCTATATAGTGCTGGAGAAATAGAATAGTGAAAATCACTTGATTTGCTATCTTCTGATGTGATCAATAGTTTTCTGAAGTATCACCACTGGCAATAATATCTGTGATCTCATCAGATTTGCTACTTTGATGAACACTCACAAAGATCAATTCATACAGTATGTTTTTTTTTTCCCTGCAATTATCCAAAATTGGATTTTTCACAGCAGGACACCTATTTTATAATTATTCCTCAGTATTCAGGATACAAACTAGGTGAGGGAAATATAATAATTTATCGGTCTGTTAGAAGAAGAGATTCAATGAGTCACTAGGAAAGTGCAAATAACTATATTCAGTAAGATTTATACAGACAGAGTTTTTTATTATTGCTTCATTGCGGATATGTGTAGAGGGGGAAAGAACTATAATTAAGGTCACTAGTACTTCCTCTGTTTTATTCTTAATTTTCTAAAGGTTATGCTTGTTAACAGGAAAAAAAAAATGCTTTTAACTGGTAGACCGCTGGCTTGAATTCAGCCCAAATGAATGGACGGTTATGCAATGTCATGTGTAGAATGTGTTGATGAACTCAGCAGAGCGTAGCTATGGTTATGGCTTCAGCAATGCTTGGCAGACGGGTCAGCCATCTTGGCAGGCTGTAATGGGACAGAATAGGCCTGGAGTGTGAGGGGGTGGGATTACAGTCAGAGAGAAACTGATGACTATAATCCAAGGTGCTCAAAGAGGCATAGGGCTCTGAGAGATTATAGGTTCTGACCAATTTAGATACAGTAGTTTAGGATGCTATCCCCACAGATGTCTGCAGCACCTTTGTGACAATTATAGCATCTCAGCAGCAGGACATGGGAGGAAACAGCTTTTAGAGGATGGAGAAATGCAGAAAAATATGTGAGATGTCTGGCTCTCAGAGAGCAAGAGGGCATCTGACTTGACTGTCAGTTTGGAGGTGGGATTCTCCTTGAAAGAAATGCCCTATTTCCAGTGATGCACATGTATATTTCTAATAATTCCTTAATTCAGAATATTCATACTGTTAAAATTACTGTTTCTGTAAGTGATACTCCTGGTAGCTTCTTTTCTCTGACTGCAGTGAAGGCAACAAGGGAAACTAACATGTGCCAACACTCACTAGATCCATGAATGTCATGTAGAATGATGACTACATGCATTTATTTTTTGGACCTGCTGTGATTTGATCTGGCAGCCTGCTGTCCTTCAAGTCATGTACTACCAACGTGACCTCAGAATGTAACACAGATAGTGCATAATAATATGCTATTGCCTGCATTGACCTGACAAAAGCCACGTTATCAATCAGGGATGTAAAATATAGAATACACAAATGGTTCACTTACAAATAATTTTTAAAGGTAGCATCATTAAACAATGCAGCCTTAAATGCAACTTTCCTTCCTTAAATAAGTAGTAATTGGTGGAAATCAGAGAAATTGCTTACTAATTGTCTCGTGTATAACTTCAAACACTCAAATTGGTCTTTATCAAGGTTACCCTCTCAACTACTTTATCATGTAGTAGCATAAATACCCTTTATCATGCAGTACATAAATAATTTCCAAGTAGCTTAATACTGGAAATACCTGCCAATATTTAATTTTCCTGATTTTGACATTAAAAAAAATGATGTGGCTTTCTAAAAGCCTACATCAAACACTTCCTGTCACAAAGATCAAGAGTGTTGAGTTATTTATTTACTAGACACGCATACAGAGATATGTACACACCTGGCCATACTGAAGGGTAGTTCTTAAGCTTCTGTGTTTACTTTGCTCTGATGTTTGCACAGCAAAAGACTGCGGCTTGTGAATGGATGACTACCTGCATTTCACACAGAGAGCTTGATTGTCATTTTAAAAAGATATTTGTTGAAAAGTTCGTGGCATTATCTTATCTCACAGTGCTGTAAGAAATCTGTTGAAAACATTAAAGCATCTACTCAATCTACTCAAGCACCTGGACTTGAGCTCTTAGTAACTGCAATGAAAAAAAAAAAAAAATCCACAACAAAAAACAAGGAAGTGCACTTCCAGAAAATGGTCCAAATCATATGCAATATCACAAACTTGTGAGTCTAGAAGCAGATGACAGAACAGAAACATCAATGCCATTCCGACCTGTAAGAAACCCAGAGAGTTAGCAGTTCCTAGTTATCTGAATTTGAGTCATTCTGTAATGAACATATCTGAATATAACAGATAAACAGTATTTTTTTTTATTTTGTATTCCCCTAGATTTTCCAATAAGTAATTTTAAAAAATCAAGAATAAAATAATCATTTAAATTAAGATTTCTTTCCTCAAAAGGTTTTTAACTGAATCATTATGGAGTAAACACATGTACACTTGAAAGATTTGAGGGCAGGAAAGAATAGTCTACCGAATCTCAAGAAGTGTCTGCTGTCAACACTAAGAATAATCTGTACCGACTGTCCAATCTCTGCTTCATTTATCTGGCTGTTTTAATAGGTGACTACAGTTGCTGTAAAATTTGTAGAAAGAGACACAATTCATAATTGTAATTGCACAGTAGATGGTAGCATGTAGGTTCTTACTTTTAGACACTTTCTCACTAGACACATGAAACAGATTTATCCCACTTGATAGACAGCAGTATGAGTGCTGCGTGTCACCTCACTGGGACATCAGCTTATGGGTACAGAAATTGCTCATGACCAGCAATCTTAATTACTGCATGGCTTTCTTTACTTACCCTAGCTCACTGCTGATGAATACTGACGGAACCTGTTTTACAAGACTGTATGGTGTTGGCATACAGCTCTTGTATTTAGAACAGGCTTCATTCTTACTGGTTGGACAATGTACACGTTGTACTTAATGTGAATGTTTGTAGTTAAATAACACATGCGCTATAATGCACCTGTATTCTTTGGAACCTGCAGGCTGTATAATATGAACTAACTGAGAAAGCACGTTTTTAGCTTTTCCACAGAAAAAAGAGCCTACTTCAGCCAAGCTGCACAGAGGCAGCACATGAGGCAGACTGAAGCCTAGGATCAGTGTATGTTTCACATGTCATCACTAAGAAGAGTATGTGAACCTCTGTCTGTGGGAATCAATTTCCTGAAAACTGGAAAAAAGTCACTGGAAAATTTAGCAAATGTTAACTACAGCAGTAGTGTTTTCAAGCTCCTTTATGTTGATCATAAAAGATGTGCAGAGGTGAAAAGCTGTAATTCTGTTATCATCACAAATGTATATTCTCAGAAGAGATTAATTGTAGAGTCTGCTAGTAATAGCCCTTTTTACCCAGTAGAACCATATTTCTTTACATTTTTCCAGAATGTCCACACCTTCCTTGCATGATGATGCCCAAAGTTAGACACAGTATTTCAGAATGTCACTTGCGTCACGCAGAAAAGGGACTATTACCCCTCTTCTCCATGACGTGCTTCTTCTCTATATGCAGACTGGAATAGTATCAGCTGCTTCTCCCCCTGTATCACATTTCAAGAGCGTGGCTACCAATCTGCTCCATGGGGTTTGGCAACTGACCTCAACAGGAGCAGGTTCACATCTCATCTCCAACTGGCTGAGTCTGCCAGTTCCTAAGGGCTTCTCATAGCGCTTCTGAGGAACAGGCCACTGTCTTCATCTTAGACTAAGTCCAGT
This sequence comes from Chrysolophus pictus, assembly GCA_037305975.1. Classification (NCBI taxonomy): domain Eukaryota; kingdom Metazoa; phylum Chordata; class Aves; order Galliformes; family Phasianidae; genus Chrysolophus; species Chrysolophus pictus. The sequence goes on from CM074577.1 coordinate 64,766,904, forward strand.
AATACTACTAACTAATTTGGTGAGTAATTACATGTGTAAATAATAGCATCCACTTTCTCCTAGATGTGAAATATTACTGAGACATTTGTTATATTCTGTTGCAGCTTGTGATTTCAGCATATCACTTCACTAGTACCTTTTCATTTGAATAATACTGTTCACACTATAAAAATACACAACATGCCACCCATGATATTTGGCTACTCAGTGAAGACTAGGATGAAATAACTACCAATTTCTGTGTCATTTTATTAGACTTTTCTCTCCTTGCTATTTTTCACTTCCATTTTTTTTTTCTTATTAACAATCAGCAGTACTCCTCTTAGAATCAGATAGGAAAACTACCTAGACAAAGCTGATCTTCCTTTTGAAAACATTATGAAATCAGAAAACACAACATTTTCAATGAAGTTCAGAATCAAAACAGGGCTGATTTGGCTATCAAGCTTTATATTAAAAACAAAATACTTATGGCTCTGTTATTTATTGTTCTCTTAGTAGATTCTCTCCTTTTGCATAGCCTTTCTATTCTATGTTAAAACATGTTCCCAGCAAGACTTTGGTAATAGACTGTTGAAGTTATATCAGATACACTGCCTCTTGGGCCACATACAAACATGCAGGAAAGAGCAAGTTTTTCTTCCTTGCATTGTTTTATTCCGAACACCTTTCTATTTTAGCAGTAATAAAAGAAGTCTGGCACTGAGGTGCATTAAAAGGAGCATGGCCAGAAGGTCAAGGGAGATGATTCTCCCCCTCTACTCTGCCCTGGTGAGGCCACATTTAGGCTACTGCGTCCAGTTCTGGGTTCCACAGTTCAAAAAAGATGGACTCCTAGAAGAAGACCATAGGAGGGCCACAAAGATGATTAAGGGCCTGGGGCATCTCCCCTATGAGGAAAGACTGAGTAACCTGGGTCTGTTCAGCCTGATATCTCTAGGGAGGTGGGAGGCAAATGGATGAGGCCAGGCTCTTCTTAATGGTGTGTAGCGATAGGACAAGGAGCAATGGCCTAAAACTTGAACACAGAAAGTTCCATACAAACATGCAGAAGAACTTCTTTATGGTAAGGGTGATGGAGCACTAAAAAAGGTTGGCCAGAGAGGTCCTGGAGTCTCCTTCTATGAAGATATTCAAGACCATCTGGATGCCTATCTGTGTGACCTATGTGTACCACTTTAGCCAGAGGGGTTGGAGTCAATGATCTCCTGACATCCCTTCCAACTGATTCTGCAATATACATCTGGTGTTCAGGTTCTAGACATCAGTACTTATGCTTGTGAATTGTGTGCCATTCAGATTCACTACTAGGAAGATATGTAAAATATGTCACAAAACAACTGATATTACATTTGAATGACTTATACGTGGAAAGCGACGTGGAAATAACCAGACAGTGTTTTGGACTCTGCTCATTTTAGTCACAGATTTATACACTGCTGTCTTTACTTAAACTCTAGATATTTCAAAGGGATATTTACTTGCTACTGTGATTTATCATCATATGTAATCATATGATGGATTTCATTTATCCATTTGCAGTTGTAGAAATTTTGAAATTATGAACTTGAAAGATACAAAACAGGAGCAAAATAAAGGGATCAAAAATACACTACTTTTAAAATATGAGGTTTTATCAATTTTCATGAAAGGTAAAGTGTTAATTCAATATTTTCCAATATTCAGGATCAATATATTATAAAAACACAGAATAAAGGAATGCCTTGGTTTGGAAGGGATCGTAACAGTCACCTATCTCCAACTCCACTGCTGTGGGCAGGGCTGCCATCCACTACATTAGACTGCCCAGAGCTCTATCCACCCTGGCCTTGAATGCTTCCAAAAACACAGCAGTATTCACTAAGCTGCTTCAAATTTCTAGAAAAACTGATTTCTTACATCTAGCAATGGAATCAGTGAAGAACGTTATGAGTCTGAAGTCGGCTAAGAGAAGTGACTGCTGCACTGGAAATGTCAGAACCATACAAATCCAAAAATCAGTTTAATTCTGGTAAAATTAAGGCCTGTGATCTGTTTAGTCTTCCATCCTATTCAGGCATCTTTCCAAATATACTACTAAGCTTTTGTATTTTAAGAGAAATCATCATGCCACTCACCTTCCTGACATAATGTCAGTTCTCCCCTGATCTCTAACGTCTAAGCTAACAACACTAAACCCTTGGTTTGCAATATTCCCTTACAGAGAATCACAGATTACTCTGTTCCAGGTTCCTCTTTCTTTTCTTCTTACACTCTTCATCCTGTTTAATCTCATAAAAAAACAAACAAAAAACAAACAAAACCCAAAACTACCAATTCTATGCTGGTTATGTTTCAGCTCCATATTTGCCATCTGTTTAGATTAAGATCTGAGTTAATAGCTGTAACAATACTAAAATTTAGAAATCTTCACCTTCTCCAAATTCTCACCGTGATCTTCTACATCATTCTAAAAAATACTACATCTGTCTACATTACTCAGGTCTATAATCTGAATCCCGTAAATCTTTTTTAGATCTCTCTCTCTAAACGCTCTCTACTTCTGCTGTATTGCAGATTTTCATTGAATAAAATGTTCTGCGTGTTAGCCATCTACTTTTCATGCACTGGCAAAGATGGAATGCAGCTGTAAAGATCATTTTTTTTCTAGCGTTCTACTGTTTCCTCTGAAATACATCTCTAACTCTCCATTTCCTGTAAAAACAAAATCAAAGGAGCCCACAGTCCAGCCACAAGTGTTAATTGATGTGGTTGAGTAGAACTGGATGCACCAACAACTTTGTGTAACCCATATCGTGTGTTTAAAAAATAAAAATAAGACCCTTTTTCAATATAATTCAAATATGCACTAGTGTAATAAAGTTCTTATAAAATAAATTACCATCTTCTGATGAAATTTCACACTGTAAGAAAAGTTTTCACAGTATAGATTTTGTTAGCTGAACTTCAACATGGAACAAATATTTATGATGCAGTTATAAATAGCGTTTATAATGGAAATGTTGACTGCTGTGATAATACTCCCATGTGATAGACCCTAATTCATCTTGTCCTTGGCTAATGGACACCTGGACAGACCAACGTAGAAATTTATTGGAGCAGGACAGTAGCGGTCCAGTTCTGTGTCCTGGAGTTCATGCATCTTTTTGGGGGCAAATGAGTAATTTTGAACAGGAAAAAAGAGGCAATTAGAACTCTAAGGTAGCACCGACCTCTTTCTTTCATACTTCCCATAGTGGCAGCTCAGAGAGGTATACCTAAGGTTAGCTTTTAAGAAGGTACTTCAGGATAGCAACTTAGCAGTGACAAAACTGCAGTTAGCTCAGGCTAGCTGCCTGATAGTCCAGCTAGCTTTGCAGACAGATTTGATAGTCTTTATTGGCAATCCACAAGTTGTATCTAGATGTAAATTAAATAGTTCAATACTTAATAGAAGCCTGACAAAATTACAGTGATTTCAATAGCTTTACTTCTCTACAGGAAATTGGCTCTCTTTTATTAGCTTAAAAAGTTAATTATGTGCTTCCCCCTCATCCCCCTAATCAAGTCACTTCATTATGTCACTCAAAATTATTTTGGAAAAACTTAGAAAGCATCCCGGAAAAATGAAATTGGTTCATTTGCAACCTCTCCTTCCTTTGCTTTTTCCCAAGCCTGCTCTTTGTCCCATGTGCATTCAGGAGGTCTGGGGAATAAGCTGAGCCAGCACATGTGTTTGTCAGTGCGGCGGGTTGGATGCAGAATGCCAACAAGTCCTCACACTGAGCAGAACAAAAGATGTGGGTGGGGGCACCCATATCTAGGACTTGGCAGGACAGGTGATAAATTTGGAAGTCATGTGGCTAGCCAATAGTTAGAAAAAGAAAGAATAGAACAAGAATAATGCTTGAAGCCCACCTTTTCTTTTAGCCCATCTTATTACTTTGACTGTCAGATACAACTCCAGTGCCTTTGTATACTTCTGTAGAATGCTCCAGACGTATAAAAAGAAGATGGAAGCAATAAATTGTAGAGAAGAGGTGTCACAGGAAGAATCTAGACACCAGTTGCATGAGAATAATGTAGCAGTATGTCAAATCACTTAAAAAACTGAAAAGACTTATATATGACTAAGAATAACTAGTGAGCTTCCTTACGCTTTAAGGCACAAATTGATAGCATAGCTGGTAACTCTAATCAGGGAAAAATGTTCACTGTAATTGGCTTCTTAAATAAAAATATCTGGCCTCATCCACATGCGCTTAGCCAGAACATTCCTGTTAATTAACACCAGGAAGAAATCTCTCCTTCCTGTCCATATGGAGTTTGCATTTAGTGAACTGGAGGAGATGGAGACAGCAGAGAGGAGGAAGATGGGGAGGATGTGCTTTCTTCCGAGGTTACAGACATCAACATCTGGTCAAAAGAAAGTTTAAAATACAATTTCTCTTTAAGACATTAGAAATCTGCAGAAATTTCCTACTGCTTGAAATGCTTTTATTTCTGAAACTTTATTGCAAAATATTAAGTAATACTATTGCTGTAACAGTACCCTAACATTATAGGAAATAATGGTGGTAAATACTAATAATTCCTTTTATTAGAAAATTTTCATTTGCTGTTCATATATTTCATCTAAAATTCTGTTCACTTCTCTAGCACGTGTTTACTGTTAAATTGCTTCTTGATTGCTCTCATGCCTTGCTCGGGAGGTCAAAGGCTGGAAGAATTTTCTGGTGAGCAGTGTGTATTCTTCAAGCAGCTGGTTGGCTTGACAAATAATCTGCCATAAAACAATTCAGATTTGAATTTTCAGAGCTTAATTGCTCCATGGTAAAGTGCCCAGACTCTTACCCTGCAGCAAACTAGTTTTACCCCCTTTCATGTAATCAAATGTTATTCATTCAAAATGAATGAAAGAACAGCATACATTTGCTGCAGGATATGTATGCATACAGACAATTACAGCTTAGCTGTCCAGCCTGTGTAAGTTCATACTTTAGTTTACCTCCTGACAGCATGTTTACAAAGTAAATGCTAGGGATGCCTTGTAGAATTTAGCATAAATAGGTCAGTCACATCCATTAAACTTGTTCAAGATTAGAACAATCTTCCCCCTTTTTACTGGGTGCCAAAAGCCTTTTTTTTTCTATTACATCTTCCATTAGTCATTTACCCTTCTCTAGGCTTTAACAAGTGACACAAAACAGCCTTTATTGTTTTTCTCTAAGCAAAGAAAATCTCAAACTGTCCCTAGATGACTCCTTTGAATGAGAAAATGGCTCAGGTTTCATTTGTTTCCTGTCCTGATATGCTCTTTTCTGACACATCTGCAAGTTTAGTGATGCCTGGAGGAAACAAACAGGTCAGCGCTGGCATTTCTCAAAATTTGTTTTATTTGGTAATAAAAAGGCCTGTAAAGTCTGGTCTCTATAAAGACTGGAACACTTGTTCAATCTACGAAACCTACAGCCTTGTGGGTAGCACTCTGCAAAGATATGCCATCATTATAGCTATCAATCACTAGCCAAATCTCTGCTATAGCTAAAGTAGAAGTAAAATTTTTCCTGAGTCCCAGCTGAACAAGCTTACATGAAACAGCTCCTTATATGCTTATGACCACTTAGACTATGGCTTAGATCTTTCCAATCATACTTGCTTTCCCAATATGCAAATATTAAGGTAATTATTTACTGGTAAACTAAATTTGAAGATTTCTATAGTGCTTCAATCTTCATGATTCAGACTGACACTATTATTCATACCTACTGAATGCTACTTTGCTTCCTACCACTTTGTTCTCATTTCAATCTCATTTCGAGCTACATTAAAAAGCTAGAACCTCTTGGCAGTTCTTGATGAATGTTTTAATGAACGTAACACGAGAGAAAAGCAATTGGGAAGTGAGAACTGTCATGGTACAATGACTTATGAATATTCACTGTAATTATAAATTGTGTGTAATACTGGGATATATAGCCCAGAGTGTCTCATATTAAAAATCTGAAATTTGAGAGCTTTATCAAAGATTTTCATATTTATTTAAATGCACCTACACCTTAGGTAATGCAGAAATCACTTCTTTAGAGAAAAATGCTTAACTTTTTTACAGAAAAGTGTATGTACTTTAAATTTTCTCTCTTTTTTGTTGATTTGCTACGTACGTTTACTCCTTACTGACAGCATACCTCCTGATCACTCAAAGCTCTTTACGCTTAGAGAGAAAAATTACATTTTCCCACCACAAGTTATTTTCAAGACAACTTAGCACAAAGAAAAACTTTTTCTGATGAATTTCTTGGTGTCGTATTTCATACCATCATGTACTTATATTTTCTCTCGAGTCCTCTAGCCATTTCTTTATTTCAGGGGCTTAGCAGCTTTGAAATACTTTCAATCCAGGTGTTTTAACTCCCTCATTTTTATCCTCAACCAAGTTCTCCTTTCACAGGGTCCCCACTATTAGTTCTTAGCCTGGAACAGGCAGCCAAGAGAGGTTGTGGATGCCCCATCCCTAGAGGTGTTCAAGGCCAGATTGGATGGGGCCCTGGGCAGCCTGGTTTAGCGTTAAATGTGGAGGTTGGTGGCCCTGCATGTGGCAGGGGAGTTGGAGATTCATGATCCTTGAGGTCCCTTCCAACCCAGGTTATTCTGTGATTCTGTGATTCTTAGCATGACTAAAATTAGGATTTCTTGACTTATGACTAATGAGATGAACTGCTGCTAGACTGGAAGTTCATCAACTGATAAAAGAATGAAATAATGCAAAAAAGAAAACGATTTCAGTATCATGGGAGTAAATATGGGCCACTAATATGATGAATCCAGAGACAAGGATGTATAGAAGCGATTTCCAACAGTGAAAAGTACATACTAATATCACGTAAAAGCCTATAAAATCTTACTATTCAAAATACTTCTGTAGAGCATTGTCTAGAATTCTTGTCACCCATGTGACACAAGGTCACCCAAGAAAGACGCATTTAAACCTGGATACAAAGGTAGACTGTAATACCTGTAAGCCCCAACCCTTTCCCTAATAACACTATAGAAACCTCAATTTCTGTTTATTTATGTTCTCTGATGTCTTATGTTGGTATCATCTTGAATAAGCTATTAACCAGCCAAAGCTGTAAGCCTGATTCCAACTTTTTGTCACTTTTTAATACAAAGCAATATTAACAAATAATTAAAAAATGAAAACAAAATCTGGGGCAGCATGCAATCTTCACTACCTAACTACTGTTTCTGAAAAAATGACAACTATCAAAATGGAATAATATTTAATATTTAACACAGAATCATTTTACTGTGAGGAAGAAAGACTGGCCACAAACCAAAAGCAATCTATAATTACCTGGTTGGTAGAAATTTGGTGAAAGTTCTCTGGCAACTGCTCTTGCAATATCACATTCCTGACGAGCAGACTGAGCAGCCTGATCCGCAGCATCAGCTTTAGCTCTTGCATGTGCAGTTCTGTACAGAGTAGAAAACAAGTTATATGCAGAGGAGTCTTTTATGTGTTGCACCAATAATGAGAGAATAAAGTATTGCTTCCCTTAGCTACTGTACACTGTACTGTACAGTATATTGTTATGGCCACATGCTCTCTACAACTGCAAATCAAAGCACACAAATTACTCTTCTCAGTTCTTCAGCCCTGCTCATCCTTGTATCATATTTACTTGTAGATACACAATTTACAACCCAGCTTTATAAACTTTCTAAGTAGGAAAACAACAAGTATCTAAATGAAACAGAGATGATAATTATATGGTCAAATGCTAACACACGGAACACAAAGTGTACAGGAGGTCAGATTGGGACACTACAGTCCTGAACAGGGAGCTCTGAGACTAGGACACACAATCTTCTGAGAGACTGCAGAATGCCTTTAAAAAAAACACAACACTTTGACAACATTTCCTGCCTGTGCCAGAGGGGCTGGAACTCGATGATACTTGAGATCCATTTCAGTTCAAGCCATTCTATGATTCAATGATTCTATGATACGATTTCAAAGTTAATGATCAATGCTGGGTAAAAAGCAAAACTGTGGTACATTGGCCCAAAAATTTGAGAATGTCTCCCACAGTCAGGCTACGTTGGAAATGAATGGGATCAAAAACTTACGTCTTCAATAGGCATTTGTATAAATGGGGACTTACCATGCTTACATTCTTGTAATTCACTGAATTTCAAATCCAAAACATTGTGGAAAAGGCAACTTTCAAAAGTCAAGAAAACAGTTCAGAATACTTTCATGAAGTAATCTGCCCTCAGCTTCTCCCTTTTTTTCCTTCTGTTATTTCTTAAAAAGTCTTAAGAATAGCTTGTGCAAATGCCTCTCACTTCAGACTGCACAAATTGATTGCTGTGTTACTACGTGATTGCATTGCTTTTTCTCCCATCTTCCTTCATCAGTTCATTTTTAAATGGTCATCTGTTTAAAAATCCCTGATGGCAGCGCTCACTGCGTCTTTCAGTGCTAGCGGATAGCCTAGAGCTATAAAATGGTTCATTAGAACTGAGGGGAAGCTAAACATAGCAAAAACAGCAGTTTTTCAGACCTACTCAAGATATGCATAACATTTCTGAAACAGTTATATTCAATTTCATCATCTCAGGAATTTTCTTACTGTGCTCTTGCTGAAAATTGAAGTAAGAGTAAATTAGGAAGACAATAAAATCAACCATTTGTATCCCATGGGCCTGGCAATATTATTCAAAAGAAATAAAATAAATGAAACCCTCAAATTTTCTATTACTTTTATCTAAAAATTCAGTTTTATTTTCAAGGAATAAAGAAAAGTTCTGTGTGTTTTAGACAAAGGAAGAATTACAAGTTAGCACTGACTTGGATGAGTAGGAGATTAACAGTGTGGTAGACTTTGCATTTCTAAAAAGATGCTTAATCCCATAAGGTTTTAGTATAAACACAGACATAAAAAAATCCCACAGTTTCATCCGTGGTGCCTGGAGAAGATTTATTTATGTCCTTCCTAAAATGTGTACGAGGATAAATGCTGAATGTTATTTCAAAGGTTAGCTTGTCATAATTTAATGGATAAATATCAGCTCAAGTTGCCTCCTCATTGGTCCCCCCAGGTATCTAAAAAAAAGATTATAATAGCAAATAAGCAACAACACCTTTAACTTGTAGTCAGGAAAGAAATTGTTAATCAAAACAAACACACTGTATAATCCCATATGTACTCTGAGCAGTTCATGAATGGTTGTACAGTATGTACTTGCTTAGTAACAGTAATCAAAACTGTTCTTTCTCTATAATCATTATTTTCAATTAGATGAGCTATTCTTAGTTCCTGCATAATTATGTCTATGTAGCATAAACCTAATGAAGCAATCATAGCACTGGGACACTGTTTTATGAGACAATAATGTCTGCACACGGATAAACTAGACTCTGATCATCCTATTGTAATCACAGAACAACCAGACAATTCTCATGTAAAAACAGTCTAATGCTATTGTCACAGCTGCAGTAGACATTTTAAGAGCTAACATACTAAATGACCAGTATTGGAAAACTGTACTGCCAGTTGTTTATTGATGTGAATTTTCTGTAGTATTATAGTCAAGAAGCAAATGACACATCCTGCCTAAGCATGTATGAAAGTGGCAGAGGCACTGAATGGAGACACAGATAATGAGCTAGTGATGCTTGGCCACATGCAGCTGGGCGGAAGCAAGCCACAGTAGGAACACACGGGAACAGAAGGTAAACGAACGTTGCCTTGCTTAGCTGCCCTAACTCAGACCTTTCATTTTTTTTTAACCCATCACTTCCTGCTCTTCTGCTGCTTTCGTACCGGCAGTCAGGAGCCCTAGCAGATCAGGATGGAGTGGCTGCTGAGACGTGTGCTGCCGACACCCCAAAAATCCACAGCAGAGAGGGATAAGGCAGCACAAGCTACAAGAGAGCAGAGACAGAAGAGCAGCAACAGTGTCCATGCTCCCAAGCAGACTTTCTGCCAGCCAAACAACATGTGCACATGGCCATGCTGAGACATCACCCTAATGGCCTCTTCAGTGAGCACCAGCACGATACTTGGCAAATAGAGAAAGAACAGAAGAAATGGGCAGAATCTGGCTTTTGTATCTAACAGAGCTGTGCATTCCAGCTGTGAACATGTGCTTTTCACTTTGTGCTATTTGCTTTCTACCACCTTGGTGTCAGAATACTTTACTAACTGGCAGTGTGTACTTTTTTATTTCAGTTTGCAATCATATAGTCAGATTTTTTTTTTACTTCCTGCACACTCACTTCTGTCAGACTCAAATAATTTTTCAGCTGCTTTTTTAGTTCTTCTCATTCTCACTTCCATGCTTGCTTTCCCTGTATGCTTTTCAGCTTTTTACATTTTCAGTAATTCATCATGGGATTTAAGTCTATTGTGTATCAAGTCAAAATCAACCACATTTGAACAACCACCATCTCCTTGAGAACTCTTTTCCAGAGCACTCTACACCTATTGCTGTAACAAGAAATGTTTATGAGAACTTTTGGAAGACGAAACTCTAAAACAATTTTTTCTTTCCCAACCAAAAAAAGACTTCTGCCTTACATGCTGTTCCAGGCATTCTACAGGCAGAGTTCATCTCAAGTTTCAGCATCAAGACAGACAGTAGGTAGGAAAGTATGCAGCAATCCACAAACTGCAAAACAGCATCGGAAGATGGTGACGTGTTTTGCAATGATGCACTCAGATTCCAGTGAACAAGAAGAAAAAGACACTGTGATGATTTTTCTGTTAATTCAACAGATGATACTTTGTGAAAATTAACTCTCAGCAACTACATCACATAATACACATTACCAACTTTTGAAATGCTGTGTGTATTTATTTATATTTGCATTTACTTGAAAGCATTAATATTCCATGAGATGTCTCAGATGTGCTTACTAGCTTTCAAACCAGTATAAAAATAAAATTAAAAAAAAAAACCAACAAAAAACACAATTCACGTTTTGAGGGACAGTGTGCCACCTAATTGACGAGTTCACAGTAGTCTTAAATGCATTCACACTTTTATCTGTGACAGGAATCAGGCTGTACTTACATTAAAAAATGAACCCCCAGCAACAGCCACAAGTTCAGACATAGCACTGGTATGGTATGTGGAATCTCTAAACGTACCAGCCTACATCATGATCGAATAAGGGCCGGAAGACCAATGATTAACTGCATAACTATTATTAGTAGAAACTTCATTCAGACTCCTATCAGAGTCAGTTTTTGAAAGCCTAAGCTTTCTAGACTGTGGGGCATCTGGTACTGCTACTAGTATCTTTTTTCTTCTCTGGTTGGTTGCATTGGTAAATATATAGATGGATTCTGAGCCACATTCAAGGGATTATAAGCACAGACTTGGAGGGGATCATACTGTGTCCCCTTTCAGTCATGTTACAAGCAGATTTCCATCTACTTATGTCTCAAAAGTGACTTGGAGGGGGAATAGTGAGGGCTGAAGAGCTTAAACATTATCTAGCACTCTGTAGCAACAATGCTTCTATATAATACCATTTGTCTTGAATGCATTATGTAATATTTATCTAAATTTATACTCCATTTAGAACTGTCCATTACCCTTGAGATTATTTTGCATTTCCATGATATCTTTCAAAGTATTTGCAATTCATGTCCAGCCAGTGTCAAGTGACAATGTAAGCAACATATTTACTTTCTTTCATTCATCTTTCAGCTTATATTAAGCCCAGGGATTCCAACATAAAGCTTGCTGAGTATTACTTGATATGTACAATTTCCTCACTTTTCAGTTTGCCAAATATATGAACCACAATTATGTTCCTAAATACAAATTACTGTAAATTAATAATCTTAATAACGTTACTTACTAACAGGTTTCCATATTGTAAAAAAATAAATAAATCAGTAAAGGTTAAACCTGCATAAAATACTCAGAGATATACAAGGGCTGCTCAGAAAGTAATGCCTCCTATTTTATTACGTTGGCCCATGACATCAGAGGGAGATGTTGTTGCTATGGGAGTAGAGGTTGAATCCACCAACATTCCGTTACATTTTGTTGCCATGAGACAGATGGCAGTTGAAGGGCAGTTTGACAAAATGGTGTCTGACATGGAAGTGTGTCTGAAGCAAAGGTGTGTCACTGAACTCTTTCACGTGGAAAAACTGGTACCCACTGACATTCACTGATGCTTTGTGTATATTTTTGGAGACCAAACAGTGGACGTGAGCACTGTGAGGTGGTGGATGGTGTGTTTCAGCAGTGGTGACAGCAATGTGAAAGACCAGCAACATTCTGAATGTCATCTGCAGCTGTCATACCATGAAATGAACTTGTCGCTGTTGCTTGGCTGATCAGCTCAACCATGTGAATCAGTGGGTTACAACTAGGGAACTGCATATGGAGATGAATATTGGCATAAATATATTGAAAACAATGGTGGCAACACTGGAATATCACAAAGTTTGCACCAAGTAGGTCTCACCAATGCTTCACATGGGAACAGAAAGAACACCATATGCGAGTTTGTCAGGACCTACTGAACCAACACAAGGCTGAAAGTGACAGTTTCCTGGATCATGTAATTACCAGTGATGAGGCATGGTGTCACAGATGCAAGCCAGATCAAAATGGAGTCCAAGGAGTGGTGACACGTAAACTGATGTGCACTGCCCTTTGGGAAAGGGGTGATCCTTATGGATTTCCCAGAACCATCACATCTGATCACTACATTTACTGGCAAAAACGCATAACTAATGCTGGTGACTATGTTGAAAAACAGCATTTTGTAGCTGAGAATTTGTTCTACCGAACAGTGTTATTGTGCCCTTTGTATCCATTACAGTTTCCATGGAAATAAATAAGATATGTTAATTTCAGAGAGACCTATGTTTTTAATTCATGGCAATCTTCAGGTTTGTCTGAGTAACCGCATATTGCAGCTTACTACCTATGTCAACCCTTCTGAAACTGGAATTCTATTAAAAAAAGTCCCTGTTTTTCTCAATTCTAAAATTCACTTATTTTTTCTGGTAAGCAAAGAATCCTATGCTGTTTGTTGCTTTTTTTTTCCATGTATGACATTTTACAACCTTTTCTTCTACCTTTCGGAGGTTGAACTCTGCAACATTCCTATAGATATCAAAAGAGTTTCAAGGAGAAGAGATCATGATTAAGAGAAAATTTTGAAGGAATAATTCTTCAGTAATTTTTTTTTAACCCTATTTCCAACTATGCATTTTTTGATACGGCAATTGAGAGACTGTCATTTATCAAGTACATTAATCATCTTGCTCATCTTCTTTCAGAGATAATACTGAGTGGAAAACTATTCTCTTATGGTAGCATAAAATTATGTCTGTGCACAACTATACAGAGTTACCTAGGAACTCTAGGCTCAGCAACTCAGTACTGTAGAATAGCTCAGAAGTGAGGCTACATCACTGAGTATCAACAAGAAATGGGAGTTTCAGAGGAACAGAGCAGTAAAAGAATTATGTACAGATATTGCAACATGAGAACTTCATGTCAGTGAGAAACTTAAAGTGCTTATGAAGTGCAGACTGAACTGACCAAATGAAGCATATGTCTTCAAATCAAGAGAGTCAGAATTTAAACTCTCTGAAGTACTTTATTTGATTAATCTCCTTTGTCTTGCTAGATTTCAATTTCAAGAAGCTGTTCCCTCTCAACGAACTGACTTCACTCAAGGACTGGACTAGTTTGGTACTACTAGCAAACTTTCATGTAGTGAAGCATAAGCAGAGCTATCATATGCACAGTGCTGGAACCTTGGCCCACATAATCTTACCTAATGAATTTTGCTTCTGCAAACTCCTCTTTTCCAGTCTCAATTTGTTTCTGCTTTTTTTTTTTTTTTTTTCCCCTCCCAGTTCTATTCCATACTAGAAGAACAGAAAAAATACTACTTTTTCTTAGAAACTCATGAAAAATGGATGAAATTCCATAGAATTGGCAGACAGTCAATCTGGTTTCAGTACTTGAGAAAATAACCTGAGGGTATTGACTAGTTTGCCAGATGTCAGTCCTGAGCATAAATAACAGCATAAATAAACAGAATTTACATCCACAAAGATTTATAGACCATCAGCATACAACGCCAAAAACCGTTCCTTAACAAAAAGCAGATTTTGCCAAACACTTCATACATATATAATGATTACAAGCCTAATACTTTATCAAGACTGCCTTGACTTAACATACTTGTTTTTTTTCCAAGGTTTCTAATTTTTTATCCAATGGCAAAATAATTAAATTGCATAAACTATGTCCAATTAAAATAAGGCATATCAAAATGGCCTAAAAGCTAATTCAGACACATCTCAAAATGTAACCCAGAAGACATCAAAATAAAGAGTTGAAACATGCATTTTATCTTAGGAACTGGGTTTTACTCTAGAGTAGTTAAATATTTTAATTTTATAACATCACAATAAAATCTAAAGCATACTGTACTAGAGATGGCAGATTATACAACTTTCTGATTCAAACAAAACCCAGACGGATATTTTATTGTGTTATATCCTAAAGTTTAAGGATAACAGTTTCAAAAAGCACTGCATTTGACTGTACTGAAACAGAACACTGTGGAAGGAAAAACCTCGCCAGTACGAGAGACTAACATGGAAAATGGCATAGGAATATGAGATCAGCTTGGATGGCCCCACACTGCAGCAAAAGGAAGGTTTAATGTAGTCTTTCTACAACTAAGAGACAAATAATAAGTGTAAACAAGAATTTGTTATTGTGTGTAACATAACCCAGAACCCACAAAACCACTGATGGAACAATACCCAACTCATCTATGTCTCAAGAAGGGAAAGTCAGAATCACAGAATAATAAAAGTTGTGAAAAGAAAAGCTTTCTGACCTAAGCTTATGCAATCTCACATCTACTCATTATTGGAATAACACTAGGAAGTCACTTATCATGGTGTACACATGGGTACTCAATAGTGGAAAATGTAGAAGACAAAATGGAGAAGACCAACATTTCAGAAAGGCACAGTTGGTACAACCATTAGAACACAAATTTGGATGTACTCAACTTTGAAATGCTTTGAATAAATTTTACGTAAAAAAAGATTTCAAAGTCTTGCAAATGATATTAGGCAGTATACTAAAAATCTTCTTTAATCCATTTTCTGAGAAAAATAACATGGTCTTTTGTTTACAGGAAGCAAGATTAGACGATTTAGAGGCTGTTTACATTACGTATTTCAGGCATCTGACGTCAGTGCCTCATTTGCGACATCCCTCTCACTCAGAAACTTCAAACATTTGCAGTTTGATCTCTGAACTGCATGTATGACCACTCCTGCAGTGGTCAGTGTGAGCACACTCTGCTGTGCCTATGAATGTAAATAATTTTACTGTGAACATCAATCTGTGTTTTTACTACAGATTCAATCTTCTTAATGTATAAGAAGATTGAATGTTTGTTTAAAACTGTTTGCATACTCCTTTAGACACCTATGGTCCTCTTTAATAAAAACAGGACTGCTCCACAATTTAAGGGTGCTGACGTAACTGTTTCTATAATCTATTCCAGTTTCTATAATTTATATTTATTTTTGGGATAGCATTCAAAAAAGATGGCATTTCTGAAAATCCACTTCTAACATAGAGCTGCATGTCTTATTTCCCTTATTGGTCTTCTAGCCCTGCAGACCCTCTCACACGTTCAGCAAAAAACCTCACATGCAGATGTCAGAATTTAAAAAGTGGTTTTGGATTGCTGTTAAAGCATCAATAGACAAGCTGCAATTACACTGTACTCTCCCTAACCTTAGGTGTCCCACTAGCCTGGCATTATTTATGTTCACACGAAACAATCTGCCCATGGGTAATACACATCTTCATGTGATGTATTTACTTTCATCTGTTATTCTGTCAGGAGCTTGAATGAGCAGAGTTTTTCTTTTTTATTGATTGTACTTCACCTCAGCACTAGCACAGAAATCTTAAGATGATACAGTCGTCAATTTCAGCAAGATGAGCAATATAATTTCACACAGAAAGCAAGTTCTCCTGGGGGGCAACTTACAACTCAGTGGACAAAAACCACTCTTGTCTGCTTCTAGGGAATTTTCCCAGTGGTGATTTCACAAACAGTATCTTTTCATGTCACTAACTCCCAAGTACATCTAGCGTATACATCTTGACGTTTGTCCATCCTTCTTCATAGGACAGACTACATCCTAACTGATTTTATTACTAAGTCTTCTTAGAGAGCAATATTTTCTTCCAGTTCCATAGACTCCTAACATCTCCTGAAGACAGGAGATTTTTGGAAAAGATAAAGGAAAATCTGCCAGCAAACAATTTGTTGTTTCTGATCATCGTGGCCAACTATGCTGGATGACTAAAGAAACTTCTGAACCTAGCTGAAAGCATAAAAAAACCAGTACACTCTTGAGCTTCAGCTGCTCCTGATGATATAAAAAAACAGAAGGTAGAAATGCATCTCTTCATCATAAAAAATGAGTTTCAAGGAAAAAGAACTTCATGCAATAATGATTTAGCACAAAAAAAGTAAACCCACTAAAAGAAATGGGAACACAGGCATTGTGCCTGACAATTTGAAGACGTGATAAATCTATGCAATATGTTTTGTTACCGAAACAGTGCTCCAAAAGTGGGTGTTTGTGCTGTACCAATAAATTGATACTACCTACACACCTATTCATGTACTTACAGTATGTAGCATGCTGCAAATGATAGAGCTTTATACATTTTGTGTATGTAATGCTGTATGGTCAATGCTGTGACCATTTGCTTACAGAATTTCTAGGGTACATTTAGAGCACTGCATTTTCCAGGTGCCAAATTTTATTTCGTTTTTAAACTGTACTGCTCTCTACACCGATGACAAATGAAATACAATGGTAGGTATGACAAGAATGCTATCACCAATACCAATATATGGCAGCTCTTCAAGATCCTGCTCATAAGAAAGCAACAACAAATCATGATCCCAGCAACACAGCTGGATGAAAAAGAACAGCTTGCAGAAAAATGAAGAGTTTAGGAGGTATCTTTGCATCAAAAGAGACTGTTTTCAATTTAAACAATACTATTTTTCATCATTCTACTGAATTCAGTCACTTTCAAATGTTTGTAAAAATAAGAAAAATAAAAATATGAAAAATACATTTTCAATAACTTATAATTAGAATAATTGTAGAAATTTTTCAGAAGCTCCGTTCATCAATAAACATATTCATGAAAACCAGGCCAAACATTGTCCTTGACAATGTCTGTATTCCTTAATCTGTTCTCTATATAGAATTGGTATGCTTTTTTAGGATAAGAATTTTTTAAAACTTATGGGGGAAAAAAACAGTCCACTGTGTCGTCTGTCTCTTTTCCAAAAGCTTAGGACAAACTTATTTCAATCATTATCATTTTGTAGGGAATTGAAATCTTAACAAATGAGAATATCTGTAAACATGTAATTCCACTTAAATGAAGAACACGGTAGAATTACATTTGGGAATAATCATAGAAACACAGAATCATTCAGTTTGGAAAAATCCTCTAAAATCATCTAGTCCAACTGTCAACTAATCACCATCATGCCCAGTAAATTATGTCTACCTTTCTTGAATATCTCCAGGGACAGTGATTCCACCATCATCTAGGGCAGCCTGTTCCAATGCTCCACCACTCTTTCAGAGAAGAAATTTTTCCTAATATCCAACCTGAACCTCCTGTGGTGCAACTTGGGGCCATTACCTTTCATTCTATCATTAGTTACTTGGGAGAAGACAGTGACCTCCCACTTTGTGCAACTTCCCTTGAGGTAGTCAATCATTTCAGACACAGGGCAGGTTACAGCTATTTCACAGTTTTTGTTGTCTCTAGCATGAAGAAAATCTAGGCTTACAACAAATATAATTACAAAAAATACATTTAATAGCTTTAAAATAAATTTCTCACACATAGGTAACACATGCATAAATTAGTATATGTGTATACATTAACCCTCTGTTAGCGATCTACAATGCTACCCAGTCTGAAAGAATGACTGCCATATCCTGCCAACTAAGAGAAAATTTGAAGAAAAAAAAAAAAAAAAGAACATTGCTCTCTGCTGGTTCCATGGGGCTGATGAGCTCAGCCAGACGCCTGAGGGCACTTTGTGGAGTCCACACTCTGAAAGTTCACAGCAGGCTATTATTCCTGCTTCAGAGTGGTCCTTAACTGCTTTGTTCAGCTGAAGTCATGCAGATCTGCACTGTGAGGCTAAAGATTAATTTCTGTATTCTAATGTAGTAATCACATGTAAAAGTAACAACTTATTTCAAATTCAAGGACTCTATTGTTTTGAGCCTCTCTGAACAGTCATGGTCTATTTCCTCCTTTTAATTTGCTTAGAACAGCCCTTGTAGCCCTGACATTCTTCTCCTGCCTTTTTCAGCAAGCAAATATTCTCTTTTCTAAGCTGCTAGTAACAGAATTTCAGTATAAATACAACTACATGCCATGAAAGAGGAAGTGTATCTCAGTATTATCAATACTAATTTCTTGTTTTTCTCTTTTCACATAAAGAGATTTATCAGACTTGACAGATATACCCAGAGGTTGATGGGTTTTACTGATTTCTATGAGTAGACACTGGAGCAATTACTAAGACAAAAATCTGCAAAATAACCTGCCCACCACCTCCAGCAAAAAGCTCTTTCTGCTTCATATCACACAAAAACACAAAATGATTGATGTGGGAAGGGTCCTCTGGGTATATCTGGTCCAACCCCACCTCAAGTAATGCCACTCAGAATAGAGTGCCCAGAACCATATCCAGGTGGCCTTCAAAGATCTCCAAGTAGGAGACTCCACAGCCTCTCTGTACTACCTGTGCTTGTTCTCTATCACCAACAGTTATACTCCCTTGTTATTTACAGAATATAATTTCTAAAATTAACATGACTCTAAAAAAGAACACCAAATAGTATTTTAGTGAGATCTGGTGCAAAGCTAGGCAAATCCTGAGCCTCAAAAATTACATCTACGGTATCCTAAATACATTACCTTCCTAAAATGCAGACCTCTGAGCTTTGATGAGTATTGGAGAGGGCAACACGTTGCATGTTTTCTCTTTTCCATAGCAAAACCACTATAGGGTTGTCAGCTTGCACAAAGCAATGGATTAGCTATGCTGCACAGAATGATGGTGCTGCATAGGCACAAGAGCCTTTTCAAAGTCTTAGCCATTACTACATACGTACCAACTAAGTTCTTTACTCTTCAAGTCTTCAACAAATAACACTAAAGGAGTAACTGGTGTTACTACAGCAATTTCTGTAGCTGGCTACTGTTGGGTGAACTCCAGCAGGTGAGAGAGGACTACTTTTGTCTGCTATTTTTCTTGAGGACATTGAAGGAGTCTCATCATGCTATGGGCATACATCATGACAGGGGAAGGGCTTATAAATTCTGCAAAAGGCAGCGTCCTGGAACAAGCTTGTAGGCTGGGTGAATTATCTTGTCAGGTTGTATACCAAGATAAGATGATCCTTCTTAAAGTTTTTATGAATCTACCTTCACCTAATATGTACTTTATTTTATGAATCCCATGGGCAAATATGAAGGTCAAAAACACAGTAGGCCTCAGTGTTGCCTTAGTTCCTCTGCTGAAGCCTACACTAATGGGGCTCAAAGAAGGAGTGGATGATGCTCTTGAAGAACTACTGAAAGAGCAGGGAAGGAAAATATTGTAAGCAAAGTAAACATTGTAAGTAAAGTAAACCTTGCAGAAATTGATAAATCAAGAATATTGGTAATAAATTGATTATCCGATTTTACATAACTAGCAAAATAATAGCAATAAAATTCTCTTACTCAAGTCAAATTTTCAGCTGTATCTATCAGTGAAGTTTATGTCCACTGAACATAACATTTGACCTTATGCTTAGCTGACAATATTTTAAAAATGGTCTGCTCAATATAGCCATCTTACTGCTCTGTCATGAACATGCTTCAGCAGCAAGTGGATGTATATGGAATATGATTTCAAATTAGAAGGGAGAAGTCAGTTCTCCCTTCTCAGAGAGGATTCAAGAGACTCACTCTTGAATCCTATTAAATAAATAACATTTTCACTCTCTGTGAGACAGATGCGCAGTGAAACGTCTGCTGAGATTAAGGAAATCTTTGCTATGAAGCACAGCACTGAAAAGACTGCTAATGTACCACAACACATTAGTTTTTGAATTCTATGGACTTCCTTCAACATAACTTGAAATGTTATGCTTGTGCTTCGGGCAGTTTCTTGTTCTTACACTTGAGCATGCAAATTCAGCTATACAGTACTGCAACTTCTGCTTTTTCTTCAGAGACCAGAAAGTTTGGTAGTGAAATACTGTTTCAAGCAGTCAAATTGTTGCTGAAAATACAAGATACAAAATAACCTCAATTGAAGGGGCAACATGGAAACTAAATTTCTTTAAGGCAATCAATCTGGAATTCCACAGAAGAGGCACAAATACATATATATATATATATATATATATAAGTTTAAAGTTCTTCAGGCCAGCATTTTCATGTACTGCATGTTCACTGTAATTCATATATGCAGAAATGCAACCTTTCTGGTAGTTTATTAGATGAATGATATACTTTTTCTCCTGTTTTCTGGGTCTGAACAAGAATTGAAACTGCAAGGCTGTTCAGTTCCACGTTATTTCAATGGAAATCATACAGCTCAAAACATTCTCTCTCATCACCAAGCTATCTAGATGGAGTTTATAACTTACCATACATTTTAATAAACAGTGACAGCATCATGGAGAATTTTGAGATACAGCAACCTTTACTGGTAATTCCAGGTATACCATACATTATCTTCCTAAACCTGCAGACTATAAATCAGTCTTATAATTTAAACACGAAATAATAAAATAAATTATTACCAGACTGCACGTGAGAAAATTTACAGACAACTGTGAATTGCTTTAGGACAGGAAAGAAATCGTCTTTCTTATCTACCTTGAGAAAATGCATGGCATTTACAGTGCCAAGAAAGCAGAAGCTGCATCTATAGCTCTTATAAGAAGTGAGGTCAAGCAAAAGCTCTACAGAACAATCACTGCAGAAGTAAAGGAAATAAGAGCTGTCTCTAACACAGAAGATTGAAACTGCATGTACTAGACAAGACAAATGGTTTTTACAGACAGATGGCTTAGCTCCTAAACAATTAAACTTAAGGGAGCAGGAAAAGATAAGAGTCTGAAAGGTTGTATTTTCTAGGGCAGGTTTAACGAAGATCTCTGCATTCTTGTTAAATCTATTAGATTGTCTCAAAAGCAAGAATATTGACCAAGAAAAAAAAAAAAGAGAGACTCCAAAAGTAGTACTTAGAAGCAGTTGGCTTCTAAGAGAAGACTGTGGCTGGGATACTGGGACATTATGCTCTTTTGGCAGTTGAACAGTCTGTGTTCAGGCGCAGATGTGCCCATCTCCCATTGCTCAAGGTCAGAAGTCCCAGCTCTTTTGGTGAATATACAGTGCTGTTATCTACATGTTGAAGAACCACAAGGTCTAAAATGGTTCCATTTCCACCAGAACCCAATGCCTACCTACAGCTATATACTTCAGGCAATTGCTGGTCAGGATACCCAGTGTTCCATTACTTCTTGTGAAGTTACTTGCCTAACAGTGAATCCTTTTATTTCTCTCGGCTATCAAAACCAGTTAGCCAAACAACTGCCACAAAGCTGAGGTGTACAGTTTCTCTCCACAAAAGTCAAGTCATTTGTGGCCTCTGATCCTAGGTGTGCTTTAGCTTAACAGAATTGCTCTGTATAATTAATACAACTTAGGTGGCTAGATCGGAGTCCTTGTAAAAATATTCAAGCTTTTTTTCTTGCCTATTTCTAAATTAGTCACGTCTTACTTTAGCTGGTACCCACCACAGTTTTTTTACAGAATTTAGCAGTCACTCATTAATGTGGATAATCCTGCCTGAATCAGAAACTGAAATAACATGACCTCCCAGATGTGATCCATTCCCATGTGCCTGTCTTTTGAGTTTTCAGACATATTACTGATGTTCCACAGGCCCCAGCTCTTCCACATACTCATGCCTCACTGGCAAAGCAACAAGAAGATTCTCATCTCTCACTGGTGCAGATCACCAATGAGTTTTAAAAAGTACCTGAAAAAAAAATGGGGTAGTACTTCATATGAAGACAAGTGGCCTGTCAGTTGTCACTCAGTTCAAAGTATCACCCACAAGATACTCCCTTGAGATGCCAATCGGGCTGGTGTGGGGCAAACTACAAAACACAGAAGGAACGGCCCCCCTATTCTATCACTATCAGAAGGTACTGGTCAATGGATCTATGTTCAGGTGGAGGCTGGTCACAAGTGGCATCCGTGTCCCCCAGGGGTCTCTCTTGAGACCAGTGCTCTTTAACATCTGTTACCCAGATGGTGTGATCAAGTGCATCTTCAGAAAGTTTGTACACAACACTAAGCTGAGCAGTGCCGTTGATACAACAGAAGGAAGGGACCTGGACAAGCTTGAAAAGTGGGCCCACATGAACCTGATGAGGTTCAACGAGTCCACGTGAAGGTGTTGCACTTGGGCCACAGCAGTCTCTGATACATGTACAGACTGGGAAAAGAACTTAGAGTTGGAGGACTTGGGGGGTGGTGATGGATGAAAAGCTTGATGTTAGTCAGCAGTATGTGCTTGCAGTTCAGTAGGCTAACTGTATCCCAGGCTGCATCAAAAGAGGGGTGGCCAGCAGGGAGAGGGAGGTGATTGTCCTATGCTTTGCCCTTATGAGGACCCACTTGTAGTAGCACATCCAGGTTTAGGGCCCCCAGTACAAAAAAGATGTGGAGCTTTTGGACTGGGAGGGTCACAATGATGATCAGAGGGCTGGAGCTCTTCTCTTATGAAGAAAGGCTGAGGTTTGTTCAGCCTGGCAAAGAGAAGGCTCTGGAAAGATTTTATTACAGCCTCCTGGTTCTTAAATAGAGTTCATAATCAGGAGGGAGACTGACTTTTTACATGGGCAGATAGTAATAGGACAAGGACGAACGGTTTTAAACTAAAAGAGGAAATTTAGATTAGATTTTAGTAGGACATTTTCAACTCAGAGGGTAGTGAGGCATTGGAATAGGTTTCCAAGCAAAGCTGTGGAAGTCCCATCCCTGCAGGCATTCAAGGCCAGCTTGAATGGGGCTTTGGGCAACCAGATCTAAAGAGCAACAACCCCATCCATGGCAACGGGATTGAAACTAGATGATCTTTACGATCTCTTCCAACCTAAAGCCACTGTATGATTCCTTGAGTTCATACAAATGAAGAGAGCAGAGACCAGAGAAACCAGACCTCCTCAGTAATGTTGTGAAAGTATAAGGGGCACTTGGTTTGACAGTTTTGAATCTTGTATAAATAGTACCTCCAAACTATTGATGGATGAGTTTAAGTGGCTCTATCTCATCATTTATAAACAAGATCAGTATTGAGATCAATACTGGAGTAACTATGGCTAATGGTGCCCATGTTGGGAGCATAAATGGTGCTATATCACCTCTTGAATTTAGATCTCGGTAGGCTGCAAGAGTATCAGTACATTGGTAGTTCTTGTGACAGCTTGCCATGACATTTGAGCTGCTTCAGAAGATTAGAGTTTTGGTTATGAACCTCCCAGCTTGTGCAGCAGATAAGAGAAGGTATATGAATAGCTGAACACACTTTTTTTTCCTACAAAAAGAATATTTGTCTTTCTTATTGTTCCTGTGCAAGGAAGATTATGTTGCTTACAAGATGAATTAAATTTGAAGTATTCAGATTTTTATCTGTAGTTTAAAAATCTCTGTGCAAGGGCATCTGAACCAGAGAACATGAGATCATGACAGACACATATGTTTTGATATGCTGGAAGAATTTTTAAATGTTCATGCCAAGAGCAAGTATTTTTAATACCTACCTAATATTCTCTCTTACCAGAAGAGGATAATGAAGAACTATATTTGCTATCTTTATGACACTACGCACAAGTGTGATAAGGCTAAGGTAGGTATAGGTCCATGAAGGATGCTGTTATTAAAATCAAACAAAGCAACCATGTGGCAGTATTGCCAGAAGCATACAAAATACCCAGGGTGATATACCTGAAGAAGAAATGTCATCTCGTGAGGCTGGAGCATGATCTACTGCAGAGCTTCAGCTGAATGTTGCTTGTGTGTGAATGAGATTTTTGCCAGCACATGTCAAGCGCTGAATTTAGCTCTGTTGGAGATGAGATAATTAAGCAAAGAAGAGTCCACCTCCAGCTAATTACTTTTCCTCCTGCAGCAGCTCTGCATTAAAACCCATGAACTAATCTAACACAAGTTTTAAAAACTTGAAGAATGTGAAATAAGGAATTCAGAAACTTTGTATTTCGTTTTTCTTTAGTTTTTAAGAGATATTTGGTATCCATCCTTAAAGTAAACTTAAGAGAAAAAAGATCTATTATTTGGGTTAACTAATAGAGCATAATGTCAAAGAACCAAAGAAAACTTAACAACTTCTTTTCTGTTAGTACTGGTAATGTCACAAGTAAAATTACTCAGTGGATTCTTGGCAGGTTATGCCTACTTGCTAATGTCCTTTTGAGTAAGTCTATACATTCTCTCTAAACTTTTCTACAGTTCTTCGTGGTAATGCTATCTCTTCGGCTGTATTTTTATTTTCTCTATGAATGAAAATGACTGCAGAATTAGATTTGTTTTACATGTGAAATATATCTGTGAGTAAATCCATGAATCCTACTTCTTTCTGCACTGAGTACCTTTCCCAACTTAGCAAAATCCAATCCACTTTCAAATCATATTAGGAAAAGGCACCATAATCCTAAAACTACAAAAAAGAATTTAGAGTAGTTAATCCAAAACATTATACATATAGAAAATCCTTGCTAAAATATAATTTACCTAAGAAAAATAATCTCTACATCACTGTTGTCTGTTCATTTACTTACTACAAATCAGGCATTTTTAAACTTAAAAAACCTTATTTTGATCTCCATTTTTACAATGATTTTTGGATGGAACAAATTTTCTCTCGTAAATTGGTTTCTGTATTTTCTGGGCTGAAAGGCTGTAGGACAGCAAGCTGATCTCAGATGACAATATTTATGAAAGGTCTGACAGTCTTTCTCTCCATTATCCTTCAGATGACATTTCTTTAGAGTGCTTAAGAGCAACAAAGCATGTGTTGTTTAAGCAAGTGCCCTGAACAATGGTAATGCTTCTTAACAGTGGCAGACTTATGTCAGAAAACAGAAACGTTAGAAGGCAAGAAGCCAAGCAGGTTAGTAAGGTAATAAAATATGCTCAGCAGCAATTAAGCTGTGAAAGGGTCTAGCTACACAGTGGAAAGAGAGAACTGAAAGTATTTGACAGTATCCTTAGTGAAACCAAATCTTCAGATGAATTTTACCAGTAAATCTAAGTGTAAATGATACAGCTTAGAAAATTCCGTACAGCCCACTGGATCTTTGACCTGGACCATTTTTGTCTTTCCCTTTGTGAATTACGAAGACAAAAAAAAAATAATCAGTGAGGACAGTCTCTGAATTCAGGGGCAGAACTACATTCACTCAAAATAGTGCATCCTTGACACTTAGGGTAGAAGCCAGAACCACAATTTTTCACCATGTCCAGAGGAATCCTGAGGAAAGAGGATTTTGTTTTCAAAGCATTATTTCTAGCTTAAACTATTTTGATGCTCTATGTTTCAGTCTACAGAAACATCCATTCTTTGGCAGGCACAGCTTTCTGTGTCTGTCTTTCCCTAGCTGAGGGACAATGAGAGAACACCAAGTCTCCTAGCCAGTACATTCATACTCAAAATGTTTAAAACTAAATCTTTTTAAAATTTCAATGTTTTTTTTGCCCAAATAACCTCAAATTTTGAACTTGTTTGTTGTTGTAGCTGTGTTTTCTGATCTGTTTCAGTATCAGTATAAAATTAGATTTATTATTAATTTATACTGCAGCCACCAAGTATACTTACTTTGACAAGCAGGAGAGCTTAGAAATAGCTATTGGAATTGATGAATGACAAAATAAATTGGCTACAGGAAACAAGTGAAGTTTGGCAATATTAAACAGACATACGTGTGCATGCGTTTGGATATTCAAGTGAAAAGAGGAACAGTTACCCTATGCATTTTTATATGGCAAATGTGGTTTTGCTTTGCTTTGTTTGGCTTTCATTGAAACATTTCTGCACCAAATATATGTACCTGAAAGTACCGAGAACCACAACGTGGCTCTGGGAACTGGTAACAGAAGCCTGCGTGGCTACGTCTCTATTGTTCACAATCCAGTTATAGCTGCTGCCCTCAACTCACTTCTGCAAGATTGGGCTGACCACCACCTCCTCCTGGGCCCTCTATACTGAGCTAATGCTTGGGTACTGCAAGGTGATACACCATCCTGATCTTCAAGTAGGCAGAGGTTGTTGATAACAGCAGCACAAGCTGGCTGCAGACGTGCTGCAGCAGAGTCACAGCTCTTCAGGACATGGTCACAACAGCTTCAACCTCAGAAGTCAGGAGCTCCATGTCTATATCCTGGTCAGTATCCTCTTTGCCACCCTTGCTTTGAAGACTGGTCATGCACCTCCTAGGCAAGCTGGAACAGGACAGATTTCCAGCCCTGCAGATGATGAGACAGACTGAGCTGATCACCCTGGACATGGAGAAGACACTGCTCAGTAGGCAGCTGGAATCGCTCCTGCAAGTTTTCTCCACAGGAAAATCACACCTGGGGGAGCCGTGCCTCATACAGATGAAAAGGCCGCTGCATGGATGCTTGAAACAGACATTCCTGTGACAACCTGGGCAGTGACCACCTGGCCTCTCTGACATGGCCCATTTGCTCTAGGAGCTTTGGCCACTACAAAAAATGCAATAAATAGTTTGCATGAAGAAACGCTGATGGTGAATGTCTTCTTCAAGGCTCCCCCTAATTTCCTGAGTCAGCTGCCCAGTACCACAGTGAGATGGTGTTACAATATTGCCAAGATGCCACAGTCTCTCTGGGCTGTCCCTCTCTAGCACAGCTGAAAGAAACCACCTTCTTCCACTCTCAGCCACTTGCTTTTCCACTCAGATCAGTTTCTGCTTCATGTTTCCAGCTGATCCCTGGTACTCAGGCTTAAAACACGCTTTAAACTCTATTATGTTGCCCAATATGTACCTCCCTGAAGGAAGCAAGGCATTGACAAGGCTGAGCAGGAGACTAAAGAACTAGTTATAAAGACTACTCAACCATCTTTCTTATAACTGAGGGCAACAGAGCCTTGGGTCACCCTCTGCTCAGTTCTGTGAGGAATCGTTTCTGGCTTTGTAGGAAACGTTGGAATCTGGAAAATGTGACAACCAAACATACAACAGCTGCTCCTCTTTCATAAACAGATTTGCTCTCAATGCTGGAATTGCTTGTATACTTCCCACAACAAAAAATGACCAGTCCATAAAACAACAAGGTCTTTCTATGACCTATTCACACAATTGCAAAATGCAAGCAAGGATTTCATACCTTAGACAGCTTGAGATATTTCTTCACTAGGGCTCAGCTTGCACTACCATGCAGATTTCATGATATGAAATTATGAATTGGCTCAGATTCAGAAACTGAAATACCACACCTGACAGACTTAGGCAAAATAAGCAAGATACCACGAGAACACTGTAAGGGCTGTTTTGGCTTGGGCAACTTTACAGTGTGCTTTTGCAATCACTGCTCATCCTCTACAGCTGGACGGAAATATGGCATCCTTCATTTTCATGGATTATTCTTTGTCAGGCTATTTAATGAGCTTTGTATTGGTCAAAAGGATTAATCTTTTGCTAGTTGCACAAGTAGTTCCAAAAGATGTAAGCAATTTGTTAATTTAAGATATCTTATTCTAGTCTTAAATCGTGCTTCTTATTTGAAATATCAGTCCAATTTCTAGCTTGCTAACATGATTATGTTTGTACAACTCTCTCAGTAGAGAGAGACTGCTCTACAGAGAGATGGTCTTTGACACTATTCCGAAAAACATCCATCCTTGCAAATGAAGGTCAGGAACATCTAATGAGAAGTAAGCTTATGGCAGGCAGAGTATTTTGAGACAAGAATGAAGTGTTCCACATACAGAACCCAAAAGACTAACAAAGAAAACAAGATTCTCATTTTTATACATGATAAGTAGGATGTTTTCACACAAAATGATATACAGGAGTACAGCTGTTGAGAACATCTCTCTTCCCTTTTTCAGGTCCTCTTCTGGACCATAAAACAGACAATAAATTGAAAATAGTTAATTTGAGGCAGATATGCTCTTGCTCCTTTATTGATCATGACACACAATTTAAAACAGGCACAGGTAAAGCAGATGAAATTTAGGGGAAAAAATCCTTAAAAAAAAAAAAAAAGCATTGGAATATGAGTAAAATCAGAAAAAAAGAGTTGTACATATGCTACCCAGCAATACAGTAAGGTTGCACTTGGAAATAATTGAAATCTTATGTGAAAAGAAAAGAGACTGACTGAAATGAACACTACCAGAAATGACTACAAACACTGTTTTATAAAACCATCAATTTATGTTCAAACAAATTATTTACAATATCATAAAAAGATCATAAAGAAAAAAGCTCCAAGGCTTGCCACAACATCTGGCCCATTTCCTGAAAATCATTGTAGTGGGGCTGAGAGAGTCTCTGGAATTATTTTGATGGCCCACATGCTCATTCTGCCTTTGAGTTTCCTGATGCAAATGTCTTGTGTATATGTATAGGATCATGTATTCATATGTTTTGCCCTTTGGTGACGCCACGACAGCTCACCTGGCTTACTCTCGCCACTGCTCAGGCATCTCTCTGCATTCTCAATATTCACAGAGACTGACACTACAAGAAAATAATTCTGTTCCGTGAATTTTTACTACAGCTATCCTGTTTTCATCACCTTAGCTAACAAACAACAAATCACTTAACACAGATCTTGTGTGAGAGGCTCACCAAGTTTTCTACATTTTTACTCTGTGCTTAGTCTTTCAAAAAATGAGAAAAAAAGATCAATCGTACACATGAAAAATAAGCTTGTTTTTTTAAAAAAAAAACACACATTTAAAGTTCTTGGCAGTTACATTATTTTAATGAGTGCACAGATTTATGTACTACAAAATTCACTGTAAAGCATCACAATGTTTACAGTATGTCCCAAGACAATAGCTATGTTGCAAAACAATATTAAGTGATATAATAAAAAAATTAATAAAGATCATGCTTTGCTTGCAGCTATTCAGTTGATGTGGAAAACCAGGTTATAGCTGATGAGATGGAAAGAGCGATCACCATAGCAACAATTTACCACTTAACGATGAAGGGGGAAGGGTGCATCCTCTTTGGCTACTTGCACATGTAAACAGCATTAGTTCAAAATTCTCAAGTTCAGCTACGTTTTTTGTTCTTTCAGTAAGATATGCAGTAAAAAATTGTGCTAATTAGTACTACTGCATTACACACAGAATCATATGTTACTCCTATTAGGAACGATAAGACTATGATGATGATTTTAATTAAAAATCCTCCTTCATAGCTGTCAAAGAAAAGTATGTCTTGCTGAAGAATAACATATCCTAATGAAGTGGTGATACGTCAAAAGCATAAACTCCTTACTTTCAGCCACCAAAATAATGTATTAAAGAAAACTGATATATTATCAACTTATTTTAAAATAAATGTTTTCGTTAAAATAATTGATATTGCATACATATCATAAAAACAATAATATGTTGTGGCTAATTTAAAAATACCATCTTAGTGCACTTTTTTTTCTTTGTTTTGGAATTATCTGTCTCCTGTCAGTGAAAGGGTGTGTAAATTAAAATACATTTTCACTATTTTTTCCTGAGTCTGCTCCTACCCTCGCACACAAAAACACTTCAACATCTTTAACTTGCGTCACCCTGAAGTTTACTTAATCATCTTCAATTCTGTCCATGCTGTTTAGATACACTCCAATTAAAAAAAAAACAACAGAGATGAACTGTTTAGCTACCACTGAAGCAAACGGGATAACACAGGAGGCAGGCACTAAGCTCATCCACTCATTATTTTACTGGGTACTTCTCTTGCATTCCTGCAGCGTGCACACTTTGTCCTCAAAGCACCTTGGTAAAATTCATCCTGAGAGGTTCAAAATGCTGCCATTTTATACAGAACAGGGATTGAGGGGAAGGCATTACGAAGCCCAGCAGTGCTGCATTTAGACAGGAAGTAAAGAATTCCTGATGCTTAGAACCTCTCATAGTGAATGGGAGCATACCTGATGCATAGATTAGGTGTTGAACAGCGCATTAGGACATGAGGAATCTTAAATCTACCTGCAGGAAATGCTAGGAGACATATTCAGTTTGCCTTCCGTCATCTGGACTTATATGAGTCTGTGATAATGAGTTTCAAGACCCACATTTTTTTTCTGAATTTAAGCTTTACATCTAGCACATACGTATTTTAGTATGGGTCAGTATTCAGAAAACACTGCCAAAGGCAAAATCTGCAACGCTGTGCATCTTTTGTGTTTCTGTAGTGATTAGGACACTGAAGTGTGACACCTGAGGTGTGGGTGCCTGCTCTCAGACTGAACCTGAGCTACTTGCATATCGGCAGCATGACATGGTACCAAGCTGAAGGGGTCTTTTGTGGAAAACAGTTCCCACTTTTCTGGTTGAATGCTAGGCACTCTGCTGCCAGGATTACAAAACTAGTGAGTCCAAAAAGATAGGAGGAAAGAGAAGAATGTGACTTAAAACAAACAAAAGAAAACCAACAAAAAAAGTGCCCCAACCCTGCAAAAGAAATATTCAGCACCGCAGAGGCACCTCTAACTATATGAGATTGCTTGACCTTTAGTCAGCAAACATACGCTGCATTGCATACTTCAATGAAGACGTGGCTACACTAAAAGTGAAAGAAATATTCTCAATACAGTGCTCAAAATGGCGATGTAACAGAACAAATGCCTTTAAATAAACTGCCCAGCATAAGACAGATTTCAGAGGAGGTGTGTTGAATGTGAAAGCTTGACTAAATTATACCCCAAAATGCTCATTTTTAGGTATCAAAACAAAACAAAAAATGTCTTAACATTACCTATGATATAAAAGCAGTACAACTCAAAATCCAGTTACAAGAGAAGGCAAATCTGTGCAGAGCTGATTAATTATTTTGCAAACAGCTCAGAAAAGTCAGGAATGATGCACTCAAGTATTTATTGCAAAAGGAGTTCTTGATGAAATCTCCCTGTAAGAAGGAGGTGTCAGACTAGTCCCTGTGATCAAAGTACCTTAAGAAGAAGGGAAAAAAAAAAAAAAAAAAGATAGCTAGCAGTATTATTACAGAAACATAAAGAGGATTTTCACATACAAACTGTGTAATCACCTTCAAATGCTAAGCAAAATACTAAAAAACCTTGCAAAATAAACAAAAAAATACACTACAAAAGAGAGACAAGATAAAGCACTTAGAGGTGTCGGTAGAATGGCTGCATGAAAGCACCCCAGGGATAAAGGGATCAAGCCTGCTCCTGCTGTCACATGAAAACTGTATGCAAATAAGTAATTCCCTGACACAGGGCTTAGATATCCAGAACACTACAGATGTAGATATGGCTGCAGTATAACAATTGAAACCTAGAATAAACACAGCCACATCTGTTTTGCTTGAAGCCTGCTTTTTTTTTCAGTGCAATCAGCCACACAAGAGGCGTTGCACCTGACTGAAGAAACACTGCTGGACCTCATCTAAATACGCAGACATGGTTCTTTCCTGTATGGCAACAAGATGCTGCTGATGCTCAATGCTCAGGAAGATGGAAAGGCAGGAATCCTGCTCTCCCATTGCTGCTAACTCTCTTCTCCATAGCGTGGGCAGCATCTAAACAAACTGGTGTGGTAATGCAGGGAACTGACTACAAAGAGCTTGAATGGTGGCTCCTGACTCCCCCACTTCACTAGATACACAGTGTGGACAGTGTGAGCGATGCCAATGCCCAGTCAGTCTGATGTTTCCCCTTCTATGTTACTTCCATCCAGTAAATCCCTACCCACTCTCAGCTGCGTTCAAGAACCCTTCGGAGTCAGGAGTGGGCTGCTGTCACTAAGACAATTCATCCAGCCTGTTCCCAAGCTCTCTTGTTCAAGGACACTTAGGAACCAGCTGCAGACAGGCCGAATTGTCACCCCCACTATGGAGTATATTCTTAACATCTTCTAGCTTTTGCATTGCCAAGACTTTGGCACATGATCTTACAGCGACAAAGGTAAAACTCGAAAGTGAAATACAACCCCAAAAGAGAAATTCCTGTAAGAGATCTTCTTTCCCTCACCCCCTCTCACCCTGCGTTTTCAAGACAGGACAAGATGGAAAAGAGGAGAAAGATTTAGAGGAACAGGTGCACAGCACAGTACAAACCTCACCATGGTCTATAAACAAGCTAAAGGAAATAGTGGTAGAAATGTGGAATGACAATGCAGCTAATCCTTCAATCTGAGCAAATTTAGGACAGTATGAGCAAGCATCTCCCCCATTCCATCGATTGTTCCAAATCCATACAACTGAAAGAACGTTCAAAGGAGCCAACCAGCACCCAGGAAGGCTAGGATGAACTATGACAAGTGGGGAAATAAAACTTCATAAAAGAAACACGCACCTCAGAAACACTTCTTTATACAAAAGCGGTGTATGACATATAGAGAAGAAAAGATGAGAAATGGTTGGACTTTGGTGAAATGCCAGGACAGAACAAGAAAAAAAAACTTACAGCAATTTGTTGAACACTTAGCAAAGCCTAGCAGTCATAAGCATAATCACTAGACAGTGCTGCAGCTGTTCGTTTAACTGCTAGAAGAAAAATTGCTCAAAGACACGGGGAGAATCAAAGCAGAGGCATGTATTGTGATTCTAACACTCTGATTCAGCAGAAACATTCCTATCGTTAATTTGGCTTATTTGCTTATAACAGAAGTAAGGAGGAAACGCATTGTGTTTGTATACTAAGGTGCTTTCTGCAAGGAGAGAGAAGAACCCTCATACCCAGTCTGTGCAGAGTGTGGCTGCTGGCACTGCACTGCATCTGAAAGGTCTGTTAATAAATATTTGCTTAGTATATCGTAACTTGAGTATAGGAAAGAAAAATTATCCCCCGTATTAGTGCACTATAGATGACCTCTACAAACCTCACATACTTTTCTCAGCAAAGCAGAGAAGACTACAGCTTCCTTTCTCAGAAGGAATAGGTTCCTCATGCTGCTTCCAGATCCATTTAAAAGGACAACTCAAGTTTCTGACCAGTCTCCCCTCAAAGCCCACATAGAAAACACCAAGATGTTCACCCCAAAAGAAACTACTACAAAGAGGCCAACTATTTGTACAACTTTTTGGTTTTTAATCACAAAAGCAACTGAATTGCTTCTAGTACGTTGAGAGTTACTAGAACTAAGAAATATTTTAAAGTACAGCGGTTTAGTACAAGGACAGGTCACAACAGATGTGGAATAATTTCAAATCTGTAGAGATTCACACAGAGAAAACAGACCTTGGCCTCTTTATCACAGAGCCTATGCATATATTTTTTTTTAATCCTCAGTGTAAAATCTCAGGACGTGTCCTTCTCATTTACTACAAGACAGAGTTTGCAATATTTGCAATGAGATATTCCACTTAGAAGTTTCAGGTGTGTTTACATGAAGTAGCATTTCAGTGCTCAAAAGCAGAATTTATGTTTACAATGTGAAACATGTATCTGCCAAAAGCTTAGAAATTTGAAATTGTGTTTCTGTAGTGTATGACAAAGGCTCCTGTTCCATAAGAGACAATAATGTATTCAAGCAGGAGGAATTGAAGGAGATTTTTTTTTTCTGTCAAGTTTATTTCATTTATTCTCTGCAAGAAGCTAAAGAATGTGAATTACACTTTGGAAATATATATATATTTTAATAGGTTTCAGTATGAAAGCTTTCAAATTGGCTTATTTTAAGAAAATGAAATCCCATCTGCACATTACAGACACTCTGCTTCTGGATTTGCAGGATTAACAGTACAGTCCATTACCAGTGGACACAGATGAAGAAAATTTTGAAGAGATGAACTATCAGACACAGGGACTTCATCAGCATTGGATACAAAAGAAAGCTCACACTCAGTGAACAGAACATAAAATCATCTCAGAAAGTTTTGAATTTTGAAGTAATTGGGAGCATCGGCTGCGCAAAGATACAGAAAAACAATAAGACGCTGAAAATACAGCCTAATCATAGCAAAGCTCCTAGCTGATGAACTGGAGGCTGTGGGTCTTTTTCTTAAGAATTAAATCATTCTTAGATACTTTCATATAAACTTGTATTTTTAGTCAAAACATTTGTATTTAATGTAAATGAGAAAATCAGAGTCTGGGTGGGGCAGGGAGTAGGTCAGGGTGATCATCTCAGATGACGAAATGTTGTCCATAGAAGTATTTTTTAGCTCCTGTTCAGTACAAAACTAGAGTGACTGCAAGTCTGTAACACACTAGTGTGTGATGTTAAGCTCTTCCTCTATCTGTCTCTACGTGTGCCTAAGACACCTGCCACAAAATGCACTGGAAGCCAACACAGCAAACAAGTTTCTAAGCACAGCCCCCAAGCTTGATTCTACTTCTTTTAAAGTTCAGCCAAGTAAACTTATACAAAAGTGTATCACGTCTCATTCAGCAAT
The DNA here is from genome assembly GCA_037305975.1 of Chrysolophus pictus. Lineage (NCBI taxonomy): Eukaryota > Metazoa > Chordata > Aves > Galliformes > Phasianidae > Chrysolophus > Chrysolophus pictus. The sequence continues at coordinate 64,801,673 of CM074577.1, forward strand.
TAAAAAGACAGTTACTGAACAGATTCTGCTTTAAAGTTCAAGGACAATTGAGTAAGTCTTGATTTCCACGATACTATAAAGCTTTGCAAATTACTTCCCCTACATACGAGAAGATATTTAGGTGCTACAAGGCATGTTCTGCAGAATGCTGAGCTGCTTTAACTAGCTTCATTAGAAAGCCAGAAATTTCACGCAGTGTAAAAGCAACATAATAAAATATTGATAAAGGCAACAGTAGAAATAGATCTGAAATAACATGAAAATACAAACTCGTAACTCTGTGTAATTAATATGATTAAAGTACCCAAAATATTTGCAAAATACATTTTTAGAAATTAAAACAGAAAGTTAATTAATAATATTCCTGGAAATAAAAGCATCTAAGTTATTAAAGAATTTTAAGGCCTTTACTATGTTTTCGTACATAGTCATCAAGGCCATCCAGGTTCTGCACCTCCATGGACACATCGTATATCTCTGCATGCAGAACAGACAGGTGTATGATACTGCATCCAGCTCAGAACTTGGGGGGTTGCTGACATTATAACAAAAAGACAAAATACTTTGAGCACAGTAGAGAAATGGCAGCCTGAAAGTGACGTTATTTGCTGTGTGGAGGAGCTTTTATTTTGGAGGAGAGCTACACATAAAAAACAGTACAGGAGCCTTCAAACACATGGCAAACAGTCCATTACACTGCACGTCAGCTGTCAACCTTTCACGAGTGCTCTGTTGGCAAGCACCCCAATCAACTGCTTATTCATCTGGTATCATTACCATACATGTCTCCAGAGGACAGAATGACATCTCTCAAGTATATTGCCTACAACGATGCTACTAAATTATGACTTCACATCAGAGCAATCAAACCTGGCTACAGAATGCACTGCTGAAGATGGATTTCAACTAAAACTGCAGGTTTTTTTTTTTTTTTTTTTTTTTAAGCACTACATTTGGGTTAAAAAAAAAAAAAAAAACAAGAGAATAATCAACTTTGGAAAAAGCAAATAACACATGCTGGGTAAACAGGATTATATGCATCACTCCTGATCAAGCATTGGTCTATTTTATTCTTTTGCAATCCTCCATGGCACATAAGAAATTACCACCTTTAGCAAACAGCCAGCTGGAATGTAATGCAGGTAAGCATTCTTAGCACAATAGACATTATAGTCTTCTCTTTGTCCTAACAGTCGAGAAAGACATTTCTGAAGAAAGGAAGCCTAAGTTCTCCTTCCAAGTGTAGAGAAGAAATAACAAAAAAAGGGAAAAAAATAATCACAAAAAGTTTTTTTTTTTTTTTTTCCTCTTGCAATTATCATTTTAGAGGCATCTGTCTCTAAAAAGCCTCTTTCTCAGGGCTATGAGTGACACAAAGTTAGCAGAGTATTCTTCCCTAAACTGACTTTTGAGTTTTAGTCTTCATTCTATGTCATCCTGCATATAGTAAAGTGAGTAACTTCTACAAAATGTGGGGTTTCTATACAACAGTCTTTGAACATTCTGAATGTTCTCAGAAGGATTCTGAGCACTCCCCATTCCTCATGTGGCTTCCTATATGAATGGGAAACAAGGAGGGGGTGAACAATCATGTTGGGAGAACAGGAAGATGCTAATGACAGGATATAGAAGAATAAATAAGCAAGATACTGACCTGACAAAATGGGCAGCAGAAAACATGCACAGTGTGCAGCAAAAACCCATAAGTGCACTGGATCTGATTTTATCCTGAGAAATTTATAATGTCTGCTTCACATTTACAGCAATATCACAATAATTTATAATCAAGACTACTTTTTTCAGTATAAAAACTGCTGTGGGTAAAACATCTGAGGTCAAGAAAGACGAAGAAGGTTTAATATGAAAAGATAAATTCAGTGCAATTAATTTTAAAAAAGGGTACATTGTCATTCCATCCATCTGTCCCTTCTTCCCTTCTTGACTTGAGAAGATGGTAGCAAAAGATGGTCAGGAGCAACAAGACATCAACAGCATGCTGTGGAGAACAGAAAGGCACTCCTTTGCTATTTTTGAAACACCCACTCAGTGTAAAATGCATTTATTACTTTGGATAACAGAAACTTCTGTCAATAATTTGTTTGAATAAGGAAGGATAAGAATTTAGCATTTGATATCCCTAAAAATGAAAGGCTACACATGCCCACACATATGTGCATAAATGAATATAAGTTCATTTCTTCCATCAAAATATGTCTGCAGGTTCCAAGTTTGCCTCCTTTGATATTTTATATAGCTGATCAGCTACTATCAGATATTAAAGATGATTTATTGTCCTAATGCCTTTATTTCTGAAGTCTTCAAATCTCCAAGCCCTTGCACAATATGGGTAAAAAAATAATCTGACAACCACACTACATATAATAGAAAAACTGATACTGAAACAATGCTGATGCTGGTATTTTATTATGGAAAGAAAAAAGCTCCCTGCAAATACACAAAGTGCAACACCATTCTCAGAAAGGTCACTGGGAACTTGGTCACTCATTCGAGTTCTGTCAGTCCCTCACAGCAAGGAAGGTAAAATCAGCCAGGACCTGCTTCTGTAATGTTATAGATATTTTTTTAAACATTTCTTAGTGCACAGCAGTACTGTAAAGGCACCCGATATGCATGAAGTTTCATATTTTTCATTTGTATTACCAAACAACACTGACCCACTCCAATATATTCGGTAGGAGAAAAAACAGTAGGGACAGTATATCTCTTCTCTACACACTGAAAGCTGAGTACATCACATAAATACATGTATGTATAGAAATGCAAAAACAAATGTAAATAAATTTGATTTTATAAGGGTTTCCACTCACTAGCATGAGTTCTCAGATAAAATAACAACAAAAAGAAAAGGTAGAGGACTAAGTTTTGAGCAGAATCAGTAGAGTAGACGATAAACATACTGTGCACAGTATAGAGAGCCAACGATAGAACAGAAAAGATGGGCTTCTGTATCAGCTGTTAGTGGACTATATTCCTGTCAAACACTGATAAGCTCCACTCATGCGCTGCCTTATTTAGTCAGACTTTTCTGCTGACACACCAGTGCACAGTAACAAGTGTGCATGATCTTTCCAGTCCAGAGAGGCTTCAGCTCCTCCTTTCACTAAGATCATAATGAATATTATATTGCTCAGTGCCATTTCCTAAGGTGTTATGAAAAGGTTTTATCTGGTCATTTAAGAACACGCTGCCAGTAGTACAACTGTACTCTCAGTAGTACTTAATATGAGAACACAACTCAGAAAAGTCTGAAAACCTGATCATAAAAAAAAAATGCAGACACTTTAAAAATGGAGATATTTACTCTGTCCTAATCCCAAGATATTTACTTTACTATTCCACTCTTCAGAAGGCTAAAAAACATATTGCATACTGGAAGGCATGAGAAGGTGTTTAAATAAGCCTATAGCTTGGGAACTATTTTAAGATTGAGTGTAAGTTGGCAGTTTAGCTCTGTAAAGTAATTCAGCCAGAAGATTAAACTTCACACGCTTTTTACCCCATGCACCTGCATACTACTTCTGTAATCTATTTTCCTCAAGTACTTTTAGCTAGACTTACTCTGTGGTACATCCAATATGTAAAGAGAACATTTTTAGTTGCTAAATGCTAAAACCCAGTATCTATTATCTTTACAACTAATTCACTGTTGTCACACACTAATAACTAAAAGATTTCTCATTTTGTTGAATATATTTAAAAACAATCTGCATTTCATGACATCACTTTGCTTTTATTAATGATATCACTATCCAGTAGCTTGTGTATAGTGAATATACTCACAACTAAACTGCTACCAGCAAGATAAGCTAGCAGAGAACATACCGTGAAAGTGTGCATCTCTTCTGTTTTGTCATCATGTTTCACTTACTTGCTAACTTGTAAAATGAAGTAATCCATGATGAATCTTTTAAGTCCTTAGCATGAATTAGCAAGATTCTGCTGTCTATTATCTCACAGTTACCGTCAAAACGTCGGCTCCTGAATACAGAGTATACACTAAATTCTACATATTTAGCTTCCTTTGGAACTATGGCAGTATATTCTATTAAAACTCACTCTATTGCACAATGCTATTAATCACGGTAGTTTAAGCACTCAGTCCCTAGCCTATCTTTTTAACAGAGCCTAAATGGCGTTCACCAATGTAGAAGTACACCAGTATTCATCAGATACTATTCTGAAAGTAGGCTAGATTATGCAGTCTTTCCCTTTGCACATGTTGAGAGTACATATGCAAACTTGACTAAAGAATATGAAATACTGAGCAAGTATGCTCCACAACTGGAAGCTGGGCAGTTATACAAGAGCAGTCCTGACTGTGAGCTGGTTGCCTCAGCTGGTAGGAGCCTCCAGAAACAAGGATGGTATTCCACAATACCACAAAAATACAACAGATTCACTGCCTCAGAGAGAACCAAGCTTGCTGGCTCACTCTGTGCACTCTGCATTGCAGTCCTTGTAGTCTGGCCACATATTTCTAACTCTGTTCCTCACCATAACCGATTTGCTGAAAGATCACACTGAAGTTTGTGGCATGCTTGGGGAGTAAATTCATGTAACCAAGATCAGCTGTGCACCTGATGTCCAGCCTGTGGCCTAAGGGCACACACAATATGTGGCTCACAAGGCCAACTTACCTAACCCACAGGCAGCTCCGGGCTGAATGAATACTTGGGGGAAGAACAGCATGTGAGTAGGCTGCTGACTGAGTTATCAGGAAGTAACAGCAACCCACTCTCGATCAAGATCCTTCCCATTGCTCCTCTTTCACACAGCTGTCTGATTGTCGCTACCAGGATTTCACAGCGCATTCCATACCCGCCACTGAAGACCCTTTGGGACACAAGCACAGCTGGGAGCCAGCTGGCTGAGCGGTTCTAGCACCCTCCCTTTTCTCAGGAGCTTCTGTCCCACCACACGTGCGAAGAGCCACTCAGCATGCCCTGCCACTAGCAAAGTGATAAGCACCATAAGCAGGGAAATTTGGCACCATGGTTTTGATGGCCTTCCAGAAACATCTGCTGGACAAGCAAAGCTGAGGCAAACAAACCATGCTGAATGCTTTTTATTTTCCCTAATCAGCTAGTAGGCTGAGGATCTTTGCAACAGAAAAACAAATTCATTCCAAAAAGAAGTAACAGCAACCCGTATGATCAGCTATTTCCAATGTAAACTATGTAATCTATAAATTATTTTTCTCACAAAGATGCAAAACCAGAAACGAGATCCTCTAGAAGAGTAATAAAAACTAAACTGTACCTCAGTTAAGCTTTTCAAAGCGAAGCCTCCCTAATTTCCAGAAATATGGATATCCTTAGTAACTGAGCTGGCTTATCTTTCTAGAATAAATTCTTTCTCTCCCACTTGTACTAAGCTGCATCATACTGAAATCTCAGGATTTTTTGGGACAGTGTGCAGAATGGCACGACATTCAGCAGGAGTAACAGGAGACAGAATGTGACACATTGACTCATTACAGAAGCTTTAGTGTTTGGAAAGAGAAGTGACTAGATCTCAGGAAGTTCTCTGCAATTCATAAAATAAGCCCAGAATTTTAGTCTTCCTGGGAATTAGGAAAAGCAGACACCTAGGACCGCACACTTAAAACTTGAAGGTTTTTGCATGGTTAACTGGGCTACCTTTGTACATTTAATTTACCATCTCCCAAAGTACTCAACCTATAAAGAACACTGTTCCATCAGTAATGTCCTGGTATCACTGCGATCGGTGGAAGTTTTCCTGTTAATGTCAGCAGAGCCGATGTTTGGTATTTTCAGAATAGATTACATGAAGAATAAATTAAAAATCTGACAGATTCCACTCATTCTTTCATTTTCTAAAGCTACAGTTTAAATGGGTGATAAGCCATTTAAGTGCTCTTTGATTAGAACTTTAGAAAGTCATGTTTTGTCTTCTCCTAAAAAGAGTAACATCACATGCACCATTTTAAAATTATGTGGTATTTTTATAACCTCTTGGCAAACCTTTCCCCCTACACCTGCAGGTTCCTCTCCTCAGAAACAGCTGAGTATCAACAGTGATAAGTTGCTGATCATCGTATGCAAGATGACAATTTGACTAGGTTTGATCATTTCAGTCATTTTATGTGTGTACAGTGGGCAAGCTCCAGAGACTGTACAACCAAAGATAGATGAGTTTTTTGCACTGTAGGCATTGATTCTGATCAACCCTGAGCAAATTAATATATTGGATGTATTGGAGTATTTCAACAAATGATGCCCAATTATCTTTCAGGATGTTCTCATGCCCTCTAGCCAGCTGGCTGTATGTAGTTTTTTCCCTTAAATGCTAACTGATTGCTCTGATGATATCATTTCCTTTCTTCACGCATTTGTTTTTTTCCTTTTTCATTATAGCTACACAATAGAAAAACAAACAGTGGAACGGATGTAGCTGCAGACTAAGGTGATGCTTTGTTGACCTTAGGATAGGAGCTAACTTGTCTCATCACATTCGCAAAGAACAAGCTCTTGCAGCCCAACCATAGGCAATGTGATTATAGGCAGCAGTTCCACCACAATACAACACCAGTCTCTTGCAGCAAAGAAAAAAAGCCAGCAATCTATAAATTTATCTCATCACACACTTTTGATCAGTTAATTATCTGCCCTCTTTAAACTGAGCCCCTTTTTCCCTTATTCACCAATGCACATAAAATTCTTTGAATTATACCATCTACTTTTACCAGTACTACTTGTGCACTCAAGTAGTGAAATGAACTACTTAGAGATAAATAACTGCATATCTATCAGGGAAATTTAGAGGATAATCTTGAAGTGAAAAAGATTTAATTAATCTTGGAAGACGAATGCTTTTCCTCATATTCTCTCCCTACAGAGACCTCTAAAACTGATTAACTCCTTTAAATTCTTTCATTTGTATGACTTAAAAGCATAGAAGAAAGAAGAGACCCAGCTTTACAGCTGGTCACGTTGACCCGATCTTCTCTTGTATTTGCAATCTTTCTAGAAAGTGACTCGTCTTATTTCGGACTTCCACAGCCTTCAGCAGAGATCTAATTTATTGTTCATTAAAAAATATCCCCCAGACAAAACAAACCATAAATCCAAAGAAAGTAAGAGGCATACCACACCAGAGTGGCCAAAAAAGAAATAACCCAGCATATGAAAGAAGCAGCACTTTCAGATTTTGAAATGTTATCAGTTATCAGAAGCCTTCAGTATATTTTACTTTTAACATTTTGGATTAAAAATGAATATTTAATATTAAAGAAAAAGGTGAATAAAAAACATACTTGCATCTCTGAAAGAAGATCTGATGTAAAAAAAAAAATTTTTTTTTCACTGGATGTAATGTAAAATACAGATTTCTAAAATGCATCACAGCATGAGAGCAGCAGCCAACAGAAATCGGATGGTTATATAATTTGGTGGTTAAGCAAAGATATTTTTAGTACTTTGCTAATCCATCTAATGCATTTCTTTCCAAGAGAAGAAAATGCATTATACTGATAGGAATAGCAGGGTCAAAATATAGGGATATAAGCAAGGAATTTACTTTTTCTAGAAAAATGAAAAAAGTATAAAATTCCCATTAATAGCATTCATTCCTAAGTAAGGCTGCTTAGTGGTTGGAAAGTGACTTTTATACAAAAATAATTGATCAGAGAAGCTAACGCATTTATGAAAGCTTTCAATTTTTTTTTTCTCCTAAAAGCAATCCCACAACACAAACTGAGACAGCGACACCTCAAGCTAAGCAAACAAATAGGAAATTAACTGTATAGACAATTTCAGTGCAGCATCTGGCAAAGCACACCAAAACTATTCTTCCGAACAGAATATATTCTTGAAAATACTGACCTGAGTTAACACACTCCCTACCTGTCGTCTGAAACAAAAGTGGACTTAGCTGCTAGAAGTTGTATTTAATCTATTCCCAAGTTTCATTTATTAATAGATAGGAACATCAAAGTTAACTAGAAATGACAGCTGTTTCCTCAGCTGACTTGCACCTAAATAAATTCAATTTCTGTCTCCCTTGAAACTTCCATTTGCAAAATGAGACAATTTATTGCCAAAATACAAAGGGACTGGAACATGCAAAGTAGTTACACTGTGGAAGAAACAATCATCTCAGTTTTAAATAGATTGTATCAACTGGCTTAATGTTTAACAGTGAGCAATTAAAAGCAAATAACCCAGAGAAAACTGTCACCTTATTTCTGGTCAAGTGAATTTCTGTGCAAAACCAAAACAATTTCCTAAAATAAGCACTATGAAGTCACACAGTGACTTGAATATACAATTTCACGTATCAGGATAAATATTTTCAAGACCAATTCATTCTGTTTTTCAGAGAAAATTATCTTTTCCATGCTCAGATATATTGAAAGAGAACAGAATTCTTTGAGTAATGAGGGGCCTTGAAGAAGCAAGGCTCCCCAGAACAGCTGAAGCTGGCTTTTCTCAGACTGGCCTCTCAGAACATCAGTAAGGATGTTCTTTGAACAACTGACCAAAAACACCTGCATTATTACAAACAGTTGGATTAAATCTATTGTGAAGCATCAAATAAACAAGAATGGGTTCCATGAGGAAGCCAGCTCAAGTTTCGCCAGACCAGTATTTGTACAATCCTTTCCCAAACCCCAAAGCACAGTTTATTTATTTTTCTGGTCCAAGATGTAATACTGCTCTTTTCTGAAAGGATTCCAGTCTATCTTACCTCTGCTGGAAAGAGAGAAAATCCGGGTGTCGAAGGAGTGTTAGAGATTTTTGAAGGCTTACCTATCTATGCATTCTGAGCTTCCTGAAAGAGAGATCAACTCCTTTGTACCGTTCGCTCACTGCAGGCTCTTTGCAAAAGTTCATCTTGTTATGCAGGGACTGTATCTCTGACAATTTCGTCAACAGACCTCAAGACCACTTTAACAGTATTTCAATCATCACAGACACAAAGCAGACAAACAGACGGTGAATTATATCTCAAAGCTGAACGTTAACAGTTAACTGTTGAAAGCCACTTAGAACATATTCTGATAAATTAAAATTTAAAGAAAATATGTCAAATTTAGGACAAACTCCTTCATGAACATTAGAATTGCCATTTTTCCTAATCACACTCTGCAGTCACTGTCCAGAGCCACAGCAGAGCTAAAAGCTAAATGCTTATCTGCTTCTCTAAACCTCCTGCTAACAAAGGCTAACAGAAGCTCCACTAAGCAGTCTGTCCATCAGAAACTTATTACATTTATAGATAAAGACTGCAATAAGAAAATCTTCAGTACCTTTTCTTTATAACAATAAATATAGAAAAATATGTTTTTATAGATTTTAACCATTAGCAGGAGGAGAGCATTTTTTGCAGGAGGAGTAGTATGCTCAGAATTCAGATAACGTATGCACTAATTTTCATTTGTTCCATTTCAGTCTTTAAACTGAAAAAGGTGTAAACTCTGCATCAGGAAAAAAAAAAACAACAAAAGAGAACACTTCACTGATCTGGCACCCTTTAGTGGTGCCCTTTAGTCACCAAAGGAAGAAAGGGAAGGACTTTTCAACAGAAGCTATCAACAATTGCTTCAACACATCTATATAGATCAAACAGTTGGAATATCAGAACAGCTCACCAGCTTATCTGCTCTGTTGATATCTGTAGAACTGACAAATGCTATTCCCACCTTCTTTGTAATTCATAATTTCCAAAAACATGCTGGTTTCTGAATCAGAAAACAACGCTAATGTCTGACAATCTGTGTGTGTGCATATACACACACAAAAAAAAAAACCCAGAATGAGTGCAATTATTGGATTTTTAGTAGAAGTAAAATTAAAATCTTGGTCAAGCTATATTAAGGTAACAGCAGAACTCCAGACAGTAGACATAAGAAAAAGACATCCTAATGTTTCAAGTTCCACTCCATCTTTACAAAGCGTTCTGACAGCTGGCATCTCGTTACCCACACTATTAAATTCTGGCTTCTTTAGTATGCCTGAAATACATTTTTTAATCTTATTGCTAGGCAGTATGTACTTTGTCTTCTTCAAGATATTCCTAAGATGCTTATATAATTGATATCATAAATTCTAGTAAGGGAGTTTAAAAAGTGAGCTTGTGTTGAATTTACAAACAGAGCCAGTTCCTATGAAGTTATTGCACCTGTTGTCATAATTAAGATTTATTAATTTTACTTCTCCAGCAAAGCTTCTAATAGTGACAACCATAAAGCCTAAGCTCAAAATAAGCAGCTATGAAGTGTCCACATCAGCCAAAAGAGTGCTTTATCAGAGGACATCTTTGAATTTTGCCTCTTTCCATATTTGCATTTTAAGTCCAGCATAGCTTTAAGACTGACATAATCCAATACTTCTTTCTTCTGAGATGGCTTAAAAATTCAGAGAAAGAGAAGAAGTTTGTGATGAATCACCCCAAAATCTGAAAGTGATGTTAAACCAGCAGCAAAAAACATTCTCTCCTTCATCTTACACATGTCAATAAACTGATAGGAGTTTAAAGTGGAGGTTCTATATTGTAATAGTATGAGAAGTAAATAAGCCTAAATGTCAGTCCACCAGACTCGGGGATAAAATAGAAATATATGCCTTTCTTTTTAAACTCCTAGAAAACAAGACGGAGAACTCCTATTTAATTGGTTTTGTATTAGCAACATAAGAAAATTCCTAATGTAGTAATACCATCACTTTCAATCAATCTTTGTTTTTAAGGTACCAGGACCAAAATATAGCAGTTTCCTTATCAGAAGCTGTCTGTAGCCTACATGGAGGAACACAGGAAAAAAAAAAAAAGAATAGTTAAAAAAACAGAATATTATACACAAAAGCTTAAATTAATCACTGTTTTAAGCAATGGGAAAGCTGGCCACTGGATATGCACAGGGCCTTAAGCTGAGAACCCCTTACATACATAAAACATCTAGGAAAAATATGTCAGCAGAACAACAGAATCTGTGAATGGCAACATTATACAACAGAAAACTCTTAAAAGATAAATTAAGTTCAATTTAATTGTAAGAGTGAAGTGTGAGGCAGACCAATATGCCCTCATACATAAAATGACAGGATTTGTGGTGAGCTCAGGAATGATGTAGCCTTGGGATGCTTCATCTATACAGAACTGGGGAAGCAACAAAGGGAAATGACAAGAATAGTCAATTGTTTGTTGGAGATGATATAAATTTAAATGGTTTTGAGGGAATACAAGCTCATACAGGAGAAATCTACTTCTGAATACTAGTTACTAGAGATCAACTCTGCCACATTGGACTTGAAAGCAGAGAACCGCATAACAATGAAGAAGCAGAAAACATAACAGTATCAGCAAATTGTAATAAAAGAGGAGAATAATAATGAAGTAGTCAAAAGAAGGTAAATCACCATATGGAAGCATATACCAATGTCTGTTACATGCATTACTACAGTATTAATTGCTAGAAAAAAATGAACGGAAGTTATAATATGTATCAATCATAAATCAGTATTCAAGAAAACAGCATTACTCAATGAACGACGCCAGTTTTCATGAAATTGATCAGTTATTATTTGGAAGATATTCTATGAGATCAATACAAGGGGCACACAAACTACATCATTTAAATGACCTTTGTTGTTGTTAACTGAAAAACATTCTACCATACAGAATGCTAAGCCAAAAAAACTGCAATTTTCCTTATTTCTTTGAAGAGAGAAGCTGAAAAACATCTGTATTAATTGGTTTAGTCTGAACAAAACATCAAGTAAATTTCTGAAGCTTCCACTAGCACTACCCTAGCCTTACGCATATAGTTAGACTAGCTAAGATATAAAATACCTTTGTTTCTGAGTATGTTTTTGTAGCATACAATGAGTCTTGTGGCTTTACACTGTGGTTCACATGTGACTGACCACTACAAACCATACAGATTTTAGATTTTAAATGGAAATTTCTTTCTATCATAGAAATTCCCCTGAAAGACAACAGAGACAGATGCTGTTGGAGACTTAGCTTTTGAACAACTGTGGTAATACAGATCAAAACTGAGATGCTGTATAAGTGACAAGACTCACAGAAACAACTCATCTAATTCTTTGTCCACCAAAAAAAGAAGTCTTTTCCTACAATGTCTCAATACCATCAAAAAATCATTGTGTTTTCATACACATCTGCTAGACTATCACTGCAATGATTCAGCTCATAAACAAAGTATTCTGGAAAATGAACAAGAAATCCTTATCCATGTAAACAAAGATGCATTTTAAAAGTTTATATATTTAAAAAAAAAAAGAGAGTCAGAACTTTTCCTTTCGTGCTTAGTTTAAGCAGTAGTGCAGTGTCAGCTTATGTCTTGAAAGCAGAGAACACTTTCAATCTTAAACTATCAATCTCTAGATTTTAAGCAAGTTAGAAAAGTGATTGTGGGGTAACAAAATCTTTATCTAGTACAAACTCATAGCGAGACCAATCACACTCCAGAACTGACTGCCCTTCACTTGCTGTTATAGAACTGTTCCTGAAGGTATTAAGAAATGCCTGTTTGCATTCACACTAGAATCAGTGCAGGCCTTTCATTTTTTTCTTTTAATATTCTTATTCAAACTTTCGGCTGTAAATAAGTGTATTTTGATATAGGCACTTCAATAAAAAAAAAAAGATCAAGCACTTCAGGCTTTTTTAAATTTCTAGCTGAGTGTTAGCATAGTAATTTTATAAATTTTCAGCCATAAAATCTTACTGCATTAAATATTAAGAAAGCAAATCTGTATAAAGAAGTTTATACAATTTGTTATTTCAAAAACATCACAGCAAATAATGGAGAAATGGTCCAAAAGTATATTCTTTCCCAGAGAGTTGTTTCTGAAATCTGAGTGAAAATGCACCCCACTGAAGTCAGTGGTGTAACTCACAGGATCCAAGGAGTACATAGTTTCCTCTAAAGGATGCAGAATTAACATGAAAATTACCATCCATAGTAATTGAAGACTTGAGGGTTTTTTTGCATTCATTTTGTTACACTGCATTTTGTTGCATTCAAATATACTGTGTAGTAAAGTGATTAAAACTAAATTTGTTTTGAAACTAAGCAACTTCATATTGAAGCAAGCAGTCTTATATAAACATTCGGTATTTGCTGGATCCTGTGCCTCAACACAATGCTCATATTTCAGTGATAGTAAATAAAGCATCTCAAAGATGGGCAGGACAAGTCTTACAAGTGTCCCCTTCAGTTTCTTGGGTAAAGCAAGCTTGGTAGAATTGGCCAAACCCACCACAGAAAGCTGTATGCAGTGCACACTTTTCAGCACTGGCTGGGAGTACTGGAAGTTGTAATCTAATGCGAAGACAAAGTATAGGACTCAACACACCTAACTGTAGTTCTTCCTGAAAATCAGTCTGTCAAGGTCAATCTGAGAGCAGCAGTCAGGGCAAGGCAACAAACACTATGAAGGAACCAGCTACTGAGCAATTTCTTCAAGTAAGTCCATCACATACAGCACAGCATACCAAAACTTCTCAGAATTGAGGTTATGAGAAAGATAAATGCTGCCCTATTGCCAGTGCTGTGCTCTGGGGCAGATAAGTGAGCAGCGTGGTTCAGAGCAGGCACTGCCCAATCCTTAAGCCAATGCTAAGCTGCCAGGCCCAGGCCTGGCTGGTTAAGTGCCAGGACAGGCTCTCTAAATTATCCTCAGCACTGAGAATGTCACAAGACAGCTATGAGCTCCAGAAGACCACTGTAACCCCACACATAACTGAGTCCAAAAGCATTGTGCTGGGTGGCAGCTCACAGGCCAGCCCTCCCGCCCCATCCTCCTGTGGCCCTTCCACCAGACTAACACTGCTCAGCAGCAGGCCCACAACACAAAGCTGGCTGCCCGCAGCACAGAGTCAGACCCAGAGTTTCAGTACTTTATACAGCACATAAAGGCCGTACCTAAGCCGTAGCATCTGTGGACTTGGAATCAAACATGTTAAAAATAAAATTGAGTAGTCTGAAAGTAGCTGTGAGAGAGAAATCGCTGTAGAAAAAGCATTGCTTAATCCCCCCTTAAAAGTGATCCCTGACTGGATGCTTGCAAGGTAAAGCTATCTAAGCACACACAGCTAATTAACAAGGAGCAATTGCTCTATATTATTAGCTGCACATATTAATTTTACTGCTATCTTGATCTCAGGCCCTTTCAGAGACTTGCCAGCTTTTTTCCATTTGGTGGACACCGTCATTTTCCCAGACTGCAAGGTCTTCAGTCAGGGTGATTTGTTTGCACTGTGCCTAACACAAAGGCACCATTATGCCAGACTGAAACCGCAGGTGCTTATGCAACAAACACTGACAATGTAACTCTTCAGGTGGGCAAAAGGTCTTGCAGCCTTTTGTGACAATACAAGTTATTGAATTATCTCAAAATTGTGAAAGAGTTTTACAAGCGTTTGTTTCCATGAAAAGCAGAATTAAAAATATATAGTTTAATTAATTCTTTGGCCTGTTTGTTTTATGAGCTGAAAGATCAATGGAGTACAAGGAAACATTTTATTTCTTTGGATTTCTTTCTTTCCTTTCTCTCCATTATCACTATCATTCAACTCCTACTTCTTCTACTGTCTTTTCATCTTCTCTTTTTTATGTACTTGCAAATTTCCTTTTTCTCCAGAGAGACAACGCTAAAAGGAGAATTTCTAGTTGAGTGTTAGCTAGGAACAATCTGAAGGGAGAAAAGACTGGCTGTGAGCTCTCAGTTCTGAACCTGTAATATTGACTTTCCTAGAAAGAATCCGGTGTATAAAAGACTGCATATAAACAAACATCATTCTTTCTGCTTCCAGTGCTACATATTCACTTACAGTATTCACACATTTAAAAAACACCCAAAGATACTCAGTATGAGAATGCAGGTTTATACTCAACTCCCAAATTCCAAAATTGCTACAGTTTATACTATCATAAGTAGTGATAGAGGCAAAGTTAATAAACTAAATGCTCTTCCAAGGAGGACTTAAGGCATTTTCATACTATAAAGGAAGTTTTCTAATATAATTCCAGTAAGCAAAAATAAAACGTAAAGAAAATCCAGTCTCTCACAGTGAACTTGCCAAGGCTTACCTCTTATAAGTAAGAAATATAACAGGAATAAAAAGGAAGTTCAAAATCCCTATGGTGAGAAGTATCTGGTATCAAATTTCTGTTTGACTCTTGCTTTGGTGGACTTTCAGGGATTTTTAATATCGTCCAAAATGTAAAGTACATATCCTAGCTTTTTTTTTTTTTTTTTTTTTTTTTGTAATGCATTTCACATGTACTTGAAGTAGACAGAAAAATAGACAGAATCCATTAAAAATTTCTGGAAGGGAGCATTTCCTTTTAAACCTGACCACTTTCAGCACAAATTGGTGTTAAAGATGAATTTGATCTAATTACTGCTCATAATCACTTAAAAAAAAAAAGAAGAAGAAAAAGAAAAGACCTTTAAATACCTTAAAAGGAACAAATATCTAACATACTTTTGTAATTCCTCAAAATCTAGGATTTTTGTTTTTATACCTTAATATTTTGTCTTAAGTACAGTTAGGAAAACTATAATATACAAACTAAATTCCAAGGCTGCACTATCACTCTAAAAATACTGTTATTTGTTGCTAATGTATAATCTGTTTTGGATAGAGATCTGTGTAGCAGAGGCTAGTAACTATTTCCCTCATACACCAGTTTTCCATACAACTGCACATTTTTATAAAGCTTCCTCTTCCATCTTTAGAGAAACAATGCTGCTGCAACTAAACACTTCAGTACAGATATCTCAAAAGCCCAAAGGATGAGTCAAGAGAGCCATTGTAAATTCAGGCTCAGGGAAGCTACATTTAATCCAACTTTTAGATCTTTCTTCATACACCAAACTATTATGATAGATAAAGAGTGACTACACAGATTATTACAGACTTTAGATATAAAAGGACATCAAGAATATAAAGCAAAACAGTAGCTGGTCTTGCTGATGACGGTGTGGACATCTGCAACAGGTCAAACTATCAGCCAAACCTGGCACAATCAGCAGGGAACTATGAAGAGGAGAATGGAGTCTGGTTTCCTTTAGCTCGGCAAGCATTTAGGGAATGAACAATAAAGGAGTAAGAGCACACAGCCTGAAAGGAAGGTGTCTGACTATGGTGAATCAGGGTTTCTAGCTGTTTGGAATAGAAAAGTGTGTGTGTGTGTGTGTGTGTGTGTGTGTGCGCGTGCAAGAGAGGAAAGGTGTATGTAGAGTGATCTTCCACAGTGGAAATCTACAGTGAGTGAGCATGCATTGCTATTGACATCCATCAGTCAGGTTATACACACAGAAAGTTTTAAAGGCCATATGGGCAGAAACACTTCTGTGTCTGTATTACATGTTAGAGAAATGAAAAAGAGGCACTCCTGGATTTCTCCCATAATACTGATCATTAGGAAACAGACAAGACAACCATTCATCTAAGACACTGCAGAAATACTACTATCTGAGGCAGGTGCAGCTGAAGTCTCTCAGACTCTTCCCGATCTCTCCTCACCTAAGTACAGGAAAATAATTGCTCAATTCCTATCACCATGCTTCCAGCACAGTGAGATTTTGCAAAAGTTATGTTTGCAGAAATTTCCCAGGGCCAATATTCTGCATCAGTAATAGGGTAATCTCACTGTAAATCAAAGGTATTTCATTTTTGTTGACTAGACAGCAACATTTATCAGTCTAGTAAACTAGCAGTCACAAATCAATAGTGAACCTCCAGTTTCCAAATGATAGAAGCAAGTTCTCTCATTCTGAAACAGGACTAATCCAGTCAGTCTGGAATGCTCTTCTAGAAACTCTACTAGATGATCTGACTCTTGGATAGTCAGTATTATTGACTCTGCCAGCATGACAGTCCCTTAGTTCACATAATGCCATGGACTTACTCCCAGTTGTTGATCCTAAAGGGAATTCTGAAAACTTGAGAGATGGGAAGCATCGTGTCTTCCCTACTACATGAATCCCATATGCACTCACAAGAGAAGTTTATGTAATATTTATGCTTGATGTTGTTTGATTAGGTGTCAGGCTTCTTTGTCTTTGACTCTGTGCCAGTACAGCCAGTGCAAGGCTGCTAAAAGAGAGAAAACTTGTACCTGCAGCCTTGATAACAGTACAGGTAATCACAGGACTGCGTCTGACAGATTCTCAACTGAGAAACTAAAGGAGTAGCGCACGGTCATAGGTGCACTACTACAGATGACTTCCACTGCCCACTTTCAAGAACTTCTTTTCAAGAAATAAACACTATTTTCATGGATAGCTCCAAAGAAGAAGCAATTTGAGAAGGAGGGACAGGAAACAAAACACTTTAGAGACATATCTCTTCTTAAGGAGGAAGTGCATACACTGCACCTTGTAACTGAAGGATCTCAGACCATAGTTTTGTTAACATCTTTATATTGACTCAAAGTGGTGATTACCAAATCCACGCATTCTGTCACTCATTTTTGAGAGCTAGGGCTTACATATTGACAAAACATGAATGGGATCCAGGAACTTCTTAAAGTTAGCTATTACGGCTCTGCTTTACTAGTGCAGTATGCTGTCATATAAAGCCTCACATGTATTTATAGAAGCAGTAGATATATGCTACCCTCTAGTTACTTTGGTGCCCAGTGCTCATAAAGCCTCTTGAACAGTACTCTAAATCCTTCATATTTATGTCTCAATTACTTTTTGCTATGAGCTATCCACGTATTTTAGCTTTCCCACGTACGTAGTTTTCAGTCTTTTCTGTATTCTTGACAACAGTCAGAAAAAGGAGTCACTGAACATACATTACTGACCATACTAAATCAGGAATCAGTTGTTCAGCTGTAAGTGTAATGTGACAGCCTCTTTCTAAAATAGCAGGAAGATTTTCTTTCATGCACATTTCTGGGTTCTTTTTTTGGTCCACAGCATATTTCAAGAAAAGCCTGCCTGAGGAAACAGACCAAAACCAACAACAGAGAAACTGCTACAGAAACTTATCTGAAGGCATTAAAAATTAAATAGCTTTTTAAAGAGCTCTCAGTCTTTATAGTAAAACCTATTAACGTTGTCCAGACTGATCTAATTAATTCCATTTCAGACAACTCTGTTTGGTTGTTGGTTAGGAGCCCGAAGCAGAAGTGACATTTTTTCCTATAACTCTTAATCACACTCTTTCACATTTCCCTTCCATCTCGAACACTTGACGGTGGGGAGAAGCCCACTGCTATTTGAAGAGGTGGTCACAAAAGCTTGATGAATTCAGACTGCAGGAGAGCAATACTTCAAAGCTAATGAAACCTCATACAAACATTCTTTTCAGCAGTTACTCTTCTGGCAACTGAAACAACAGCCTCTAAACACACAAGCCTCAACCATTATTCTTCCACTGTTCGCTCCCTCACTCCCTCAGATAAATACTTGCATGTTAAGATCCCCAGTGGAAAATGTGTAATTTTAAGAGTCTCAGAGGATTCCCAAAAAATTATCAACACAATAAGCACAACTGCTTATGGGAAGATATACCTTCGTCACTTCACATTCCCCACATAATTTCATACATTTCCTTAGCAGTTTTATGTTCCATGCAGTAAGGACATACTGCAGCAGCTCTTGATTTAAGGTAGAAACGTACGAGCCTGGAAATCTACTTTCATATTATGGAACATACATGAATAACTTTAGTCAAATAAGTTGAAGTTTTAAGTTTCATATGTCTAATTTAAGTAAAGCCAATTAGGTACACATTTGAAACTGAAAGACAACATTTAAACATTTGCACTTTTGAATACTTCATCATCAGTAAGAGCTCACTTACTATAAGATCTTTTTCCCCAAGAAGTCAATGACGAGCAAATATATTTTGCAGTAACATACCTTGAAGTTGCAATTTCCACTTTCGTTCTTGCCATGGCAGCCGCTCGCTGTGCACCCTCTATTGCTCTATCCACTTTTTCTCTAGTTTTTGTGTTTCGTATTGGTATAAGTTGCTTTCTTATTCCACGAACCAAAACATTATTTTTGTATTTTCCTTCTTCTTTGGTGCCATCTGGAAACATGGTACATCCATATCCGTGCCTCCTGTTATTTAGCCATTCTCCTTCATATTTCATGCCATTTGAACGCTCACTAACACCAAAACCACTGCGCTTGTCATTCTTCCATTCACCCATATAGGTTTCTGTCGTGGTGGCATCAACGTGGTCTTCCATAGGACAATAATCACAGTCACCATCTCCAAAACTAATTGTAGAGTTGGCATCACTGGAACTAATTCTGCTCATAGCAGCATCACTCCTGACGGAGCTCCGTTTGCTAGATATTGAGGATCTAGATTCAGATTTTCTAAGTTTTATACTACCAAGAAGGGATCCTCTTCTGAATAAGCCTCCTTTTTTCTTAATTCCCATGGCTTCTGCTTCACTGTGAAAATTGAGCACAAAACCTCCTCTTGTTCCAGCCGGACTGTCTGCAGTGATGTCATGCAGAACGGTGCCATTGCTCTGTTCACTTCGAAGTGAAGCTAGAGATGTTCGTAGAGGTGAACGGATCACAGTTGCCATGCCATAGGGTACACTCTGACGTACACCATATCCATGTCGCATTCCTCCTGTCCATTGTCCCTGGTATGTACCTTTTAAAGTAATTAGCAGAAATTAAATTTAGAAAGTTGTAGAAGACTTACCAGTCTACATTCAACATGCTATTGGCAACACCGTGCTGTTAAGTCTGTTTTAGGAAACTAGAAACAGGAGAGAAATATTACAGCACATGGGACTACACAAACTACATACTTTTTATTACTTGTTTTTTCATAAATCATTTTTTCCCTTAACAAAGCCCTTGCTTTCCAAGCTGCAGTAGTTTATTTTGACAACTAAAACACAGTAGCTATCATCGTAAGTGTTTTTTGAGCAGTTCTGCCCAGGGAAGAAATTTCACAAGAAATCTGAAAGGCAGAACTCCCTCAATGTTTTTTAAAGGGAACGACAAGAAAGAGAGAAAAGGGTGGAGGGAAAGAAAGCAGGGAGGAAGTGGAGCGCTTGGGCTCTTGCATCCAGCTGCTCAGAAGGAGAGCTAGTGGGACGAGTAAACATCCTGTTTTTTTAAGACAACTGCAGACCTCTCCCTGTCACGACATACTCAACAACCTACTAAATTGTCTTGATCCCAAGGCCAACCTGAAGACCACTGTTATGAAGCCCTATCGCACAATCAAATATTTTAAAAAGATTTTGAACGTACTTGAATGGAAGGAAATGATAAAACACTACAAACAAAACCTCTGTATATATTGCTTTTTATGAACATTTTTTTGTTTACTCAATATCATAAACAAAGTACACTAGCTACCTAAAATACTGGCAGTATAAAGTAAGCTACACTTAACTCGAACTACCCTTTCTGAAGAAGGAGTCACAGGAAAGCAGTAGACTACCTTCACTGCCACCTCATCCGTTGAGTAATTCCCAGAAGAGTAGGTCCTTTGCTTGAGAAGTAGCTGAACTCAGGTTTAAAGATAAAAAAATATTCGAGCTATTTGACAGTCATAAAAAATATGAAAGGCTGCTGTGACACAAAAATACAATCAGATTATTTTTCTATTTACATTCTGCAGTATGTTGTGACAGAAATCAGAAATGCGAAGGCTTTTCTACTTTTTTTGCCTTCCATTTATGCTGCAGTATATACAGAAGACAAGACAGTAGCAAACAGAGTATGACACACCACCCTATCTATAACTACGTTCCATTGTTTATACTGCAACCATAATTATTTTTGAGTGTTTTTTCAAAAAGCAGTACAAAGAAGAGCAACACGGTATTTGATATGAGAATACATGCTTATCTGTGTACATGCAAAGCTGCATCTGAGCCAAGAAACAGCATTATCATCAGATTACTGTTTCAGACTATTTTATTTCTTGTATTCTCAAAAAGCATTTTCATTTTGATAAGACACACGCTCCCATGCCTGGGCTCTGAAAGCCAAAGGAAGGTGTGAGGTGCCCCACTGCTGGCAAACAGAAGATAACTTGCTTTCTAAGATCATTTCACTGTAATCCCTATGAAACTTCTTTAAGAGAGACAAAAAAAAAAAAAAAGGTTTCTCATCCACCTACTACTATTTCTTTTAAAAGCTATTTTGACTCTGAATATTCATACAGAAGCATGAATAAGCTCTCCCTAAAATATCTTTGAGCTTATTCTGCTTCAACTGAGTACATATTAAAAATGATTCTTCAGAGAACTAAAGATCAAATGTCAAATTCCATGACTAAACGAAGTTTTGTAAACATATTTGTGAAATACCTAGAGTTTCAGATGCAGCTCAAAGATTCAATTGCTTTCATATTGAATCTCCTTTGCATAAGCATGGTATTTTGGCTGTGCTGGTGTCAATTATCTATCGATTACTGTTTCACTGTATTACCTCTTCAGCTAAGCTGCATTTCAATGTTAACATGCAACAATTACATTTACATCTGTGAGATTTCTTTCTTATATAATACTAAATAGGTTTGACAACATAACTATTTGGTGTTGGTAGAAAATTCTACTAAGCGGAAGGTTTTTGTTTTAACAGATGGCTGCTGACATAAACCAACAACTTTCTTCGTTTCTTTCTCATTCTCTGTATCCTGGATACCTATTGCTGTAGTGCTTGTAAGGGTACTGAATCCAGAAACATGATTATTTTAAAAAACTCAGCATATGGAGAAGAACAAATAGAGACATGAGCACAAAACAGCAATATGACATACACTGAAAATACTGCAAAAAAAAAAATGGTCATATGGTAGTTTTTTTCTTAATTGAACAGACATTTCACAGAGATATATTAATATTTTCTGGGCATAAATGACTACATTTTGTCCTCAATTATAACTGGAAAAACCCTAGTAATGACATGCTGAAGCAAAGAATCTGGCAAGGTACACTGCACTGCTACATGTAACAATCTAATATTCTGCATCAGTTCGTTAACTTCATTTGAAAATAATAAATCCAATTCTAATTGTGATTATATCCCAGAATTACATTACGGCAGTATAACTGTGGCTCTCCACATTGCTATTTGAGTGTCTGATTCAAAGCAGAAACAATCCCTTTCAGCACAGAATTTTATAAAAGTATAAATGGCCTGCCTATACTCCATTTTTTCTTTCTAATATTTTGACTTGAAAAAAAAAAAAAAGCTCGAAAATTGTTAATCAAATTATGATTCACGTTTTTCCCTGCTCTTTAGATAGAAGTGGTTACTGTTGTCCAAAAGGGTATTAAAATGAGGGCAATTGATGTGCTGCTGTTTACTTGTCGGATTTTTCTTTCTACTAGGCCAATAAAATCAATGTCAGTGTCTTCTAAAGAGAAAAGAGCAAATGAGGCAATGAAAGATTCATAGTGAACTGGCTCTTGAAAGAGATTTAGTTGGAATTTTATGCAGCCTTGGAGGCAACAAGGATTTTTTCTAATATAAGAAATTTGTAAGAGAGAAGGTTCAATACTAGTGCTAGAAAGCTGATGCTTTCCTTGATTTTTTAAGTTAAAGAAAAGATATTTTAACGGTACATGGAGGGCAGTTTACAGAATAAGATGCAACAGACCTGTAGAATCATAGAATAGCCTGGGTTGAAAAGCACCACAGTGATCATCTAGTTTCAACCCCTCTGCTATGTGCAGGGTTGGAAAACCAGAGCCACATCCAGCCTTGCCTTGAATGCCTCCAGGGATGGGGCATCCACAACCTCCTTGGGCAGCCTGTCCCAGTGCGTCAGCAACCTCTGTGTGAAAAACTTCCTAGAATGGAGACTTAAGTACCATGATTTATCATATCAGACTATAAATGCATCATCTCCTTCATCAGAAGAAATTATAGACATCTTTAAACAAACAAGGTATCTGGTATGTTAATATTGTAATATAAAACGCTACAGCATACAGTACAAGACGATAAAACAGCTCTTCTTATGAATAAAGATAGAAACGTGGTATCTACCTAGCTCTCTACATGGATATAAACATGAATGATAACATCAACACATCATTTCTCGTTTCATCATATATTATAATGCACTGTCTGTAGCATTCACTGAGGGTCAACTTTTAAATTTTTGATTACCACTGTGATCACAGAGCTAATTTAAAACTGTATTTGACCATAAAACAATAACCTTACTTTCTAAAAGACAGGCTTCTTGTAACAAAAAAACCCCAATCATTCAGCAACAGCTTCTACTGACCGTGGTGCCCCTGAGCAGATGTTCATATTTTCAGCCCGAGAACTAACAGAAAGTGTACTTTTAAATTTTGCTTTTGCTGACAAACTGCTGTAAGGTAGAATGTCATAACCTGTCTCCTTAAAGCTACATCGTGCCATCCTTCCCCAGACTCCCAACTGTATCTTAGAGCTGTAAATGTCATTGCCTACTTGTGGCTCAAATGTAAAACTGTGCCGTAAAAAAGCATGGAGGCCACTGCACTAGGAACTGCCTGACCTACTCACAACCTTTACATTCATCTTCTCTGGTTTAATAATTTAGGTGCCACCTCAATGTTTTTACATGCTCTTCAGACTCAAACGTTAGATAAACAAACACCTAGAAAGCTGACTTCTTAGAAATCAATGAACGCATGCACTGTCAATGGCCTTTTCTTCACATGCATTTGCCACTGATGTCTACAGATCAACAACACATGTTCTTATAGCAGTACTCCTGTTACTGCTACTGCTGGCAGGATCATAAGGTGCTAACTAATTTACACATACTGAAGCAGCAAATTAGGCTGCAATCCCTCAGTAAACAATTCTCAGGTAGGCAAGTGGATTCACACGGATCCAGGGAAATCAAGGCAGCCTGGAGGAGGCACAGAACTCCAGATCATTGTAGGGTGCAACCTGAAGGGTCACTTGAAGGCCAAACGTAGGCATGTGCAATGAACAGAGGACCATGATCTACATATAATTCACAGTGTTTTTCTCAAAGACTCAATGGAGCGACAATTTTAATGCATTCAGACAAGGCACGATCCATACTACTGACAACGTGCAAAGCAGTGTGTGCAGAAACACTGAGGACTGCCACTGGTATTTGCGTTCCTTTTTCCTTTCTCAACTTCATTTACTAATATCATCAAAGCAATCAGAAATAACCTATTACTAAAACAAACAAACAAACAAACAAAAAAACACAAAAAACCCACAACAGTAAAAAGGCCAGTATTTTAGTGAGTTTGAAAGAAAGTGGCAATTTGCATAGTAAAACCCATCATTTTCCAGTATTCTCAGGTCAGAAACAGCTTTCCTGTAATTATTTCACAGTGTATTAAAGACACATATGTAAATCTGGCTGCCTTGTAAAAACATTTCAGACATTCTTCTAGTGTGCAAATACGGCCATTGTACCCAGAGCATGAAAACAAAGATCCATCTGCAATCATCTGACATATCGCCTGGCTTCATTCACAAATGCTTCTATAAAAATCAATGGGATTCACACCTTCTGTCCACATGAATTGAAATGTCTAAAAGACTGGGACTTTGCTAGCAGATTTCAGTTAATAAAAATAAATAATTTACAGAGGAAGCTGTACATTCCAAGTGCTGTTTCAGACAAAGGGTTTCCTGTTGGTTTAAAGCCTAAAAATTTACAGATTTTACCACTGAATTATCAGTATTATACTGAAATAAGAAGTATCCACAAGAAGTCTAAAGATGGAGATACAAGAAACTTTGGTTTGTGAAACTCAGTAGCAATTTACTTTTCTGGATAAGAAAAACAAACAACAACAACCAATCAAAACTACGGCCACTAAGAATTCAGCTTCTCAGTTACGAGACAAAATAAATCTGAACAAAATTCAAAATGTATTATGTGATGAAAGTGAAACTGAAAATTTATCTATGTGGGTTTGGTTAGGCTTTTAAATCCTCAAGACAATAGCCAAGCTGAGAGTGATCATCAGAGCTTTCCACATCAGAAAACCGTTTCCACGTAGTTACAAATATGCGCAATCAAGGGGATTAGAAGAGTTCAGGGTACAAAAAACATAACACTGCATTTTCTTGTGGAAATGAATCTCACCCAATTAACTACACTCTGTATTTCAGAAAAAGCAGAAGGGGAAAGTACTCCATCTGAAAACATCTCTTCTGCATAATACAAAATCATCTATTCTGTGATGCTATTTGTGCAGTTCTGTCTCAAACCCCTTAACAAAACTCCCTAGAGAAACCAGCAGCAGCACCATTCAACAGATATGATAAATAGGCTGGTCCTTTAATCTCCTCATTATGAAGTTACAAGTTACCACTAATTTTGTTAAGTTCTATTTCTTGCACGTTACACGTGCAGCTTGCTCAACATTGCAGCAAGCAGTCTTTCCTTAAAAAATAGCACACCTCTAATCCTAAAACTGAGATCAGCTCTTTCATTTACAATGGGACAAATCAATCACAAAACTGCATGGGCTGGAAGGGACCTTAAAGATCACCCAGTTCCAACCCCCATGCCATGGGCAGGGATGCCCCAACTAGATCAAGCTGAAGAGCAACTCCACACAGGTCGAGGTGGCACTTTCACCGATGTCAGTAATGTTCCAGCAGCAGAAGGCTAATTTAAAAACACTGGGATTACTTCTCCACACAACACGTGAAATGATGCAGGCGTGGTAAGATGAGGTGGAACTAACCCATCAAGTGAGCAGAGTCCTGAGTGACCCCACTAAGCCTGAGCTCGAAAAGCACTGCTAAAATGGGTGTGGGGTGCCCAGCCCTACTGCATGCATCTGTCTTCCTATGGTGAGCCAGGGGGTGAGGTGGTTTCATCCATCACCCGTCCAGCTGCTGTGTGTTTCAAACTGCAATTGCATTTGAATACAGTGCAAGTCATTGCACGGAGGTGCAGCTAAGTTTCACTCATGTCACGCACGTTCGGTATCCACTTCACTACAGTTGAGCTTACGAGTGTAAACCAGCGTACGTTATCAATGTAGGGAGGAAACACGGCGACACGGGATGAGGCTCTGTTCTGAAGTTTACAGTATTTTACCACGGAAACAGTGGTGAGAGAGTCACAGAACCACAGCACATCCCAACTTGGAAGGGTCCCACACGGATCACTGAGTCCAACTCCTGTCCCCTCGCAGCACCAACCAATCCAAGCCCCACTTCCAAGCGTCCCTTGAGCTCCGGCCTGGGTCACCGCCCTGGGCAGCCTGTTCCAGCCCACCACCCTATAATGAACAGCCTTCCCCTAACCCCAGCCCGACCCTCTCCGAGGCTCCAGGCGCAGGAATCTCGCCCTCCCGACCCTCGACGAGCCCGGCAAGCGCTGCGGGGAGCTGCCCCGCCACGGAAAGCCGCGGGCTGACTGCGGTTAGCCCGGGCTGGGAGACCGCGATAAGCCGGGAGCGCCGGAGCGGCCGTTAACGCCCGGCGGGGCGGCGCGGGGCACCTGTGGCGCCCGGTGCGCCGAGGAATCCTCGCCGCCCGGCGGCGCGAGGCCCGCCGGCGGTCGGGTCCGGGCCCTGCCCGCCGAACGCGCGCTCACGCAGGCGCGCCCCCTTCTCGCCCCCCACCGCCGTCGCTGCCGCGCGCGGGGCGCCCCCCGCCGGCGCCCACCTCCGTCGCCGTAGGTCTCGACGCCGTAGCCGTCCTGCAGCCCGTTGCTCCAGGTGCCCTCGTAGCGGGCCGGCGTGCTGAGGCTCTGCCGCACGCCGTAGCGCCCCTTGAAGCCGTGCGACCACTCGCCGCGGTACATCCACCTGCCCTTCGTCTCCACGCCCAGCCCGTGCCGCTTGCCCTGCGCCCAGTAGCCCAGGTAGGTGTTGCCGCTGGGCCAGGTGTAGCCGCCCGCCACCTCGAAGCCGTGCGACCAGGAGCCGGCGTACTCGCCCTGCCCCTTGGGCCCGGTGCAGATGCCGTGCCCGTGGGCTTTGCCGTCCTCCCAGCCGCCGCAGTAGGTACCGCCATCGTCGAAGTCGAACCGGCCGCCCGTCATCCAGGGCAGCGGGGCGAGCGCGGCGCCGCCGCCGCCTCCCACCCGCCCGCCTGCCTGCCGCCCGGCCCGCCGCTCCCCGCGACTGCGAGCGCTCCGCCGCCGCCCGCCCGCGCCCAGCCCGGCCCAGCCCAGCCGCAGCCCGGCGGCGGCAGCGAGCGGCGCCCGCCCCCCGCTCCTCCCCGCCCGCCCCTCCCCGCCCCCGACGCCACCGCCGCCCCCGGGAGCGGGCGCGGGAGGCCGCCCCCGTAAGGTGTCCCCCGGGCGGGGACGGCGGGAGGGGGGGTCCGGGCGCTGAGCTCCTGCGGGCGTTGTGAGTGGCTGCAGCCTGGCAGGTAGCGTGCTCACAGGTGGAACTGAAATGTGTCGGTCTTTGGGCTCTAACGCTGCTTTTAAGTTAAAGTCGCAGGTGCAGAGCTGTGCTTTGTCCGTGTCCTCAATCACACCCCAATCCCGCTGTCCCAAAGGGGCGTACGGCCGCAGAAACTCAAGCCTCGAGAGCTGCACGAACGCCTTTCAAGGACGGCGCTGGGAACTCGGTACAGAACCTCACGTTGTGCCCCAGCTCCATGACCTTCGGGTAACTGAATGGCGTTAAACGCTGCCAAGTCTTCCTCTAGGTATTTGATAATCAGATAAAAATACAGGGGTGAATGACGGGAGAAACAAAAGAGCATAGAACTAGTGGAGAAGGAACTGAAAGGTGGTGTTGTCCCAGGACATCTCTTCTGAAGTCTGGGCTTTGTGTACGTTTGCAGCCGTACACTAAGAGTGGAAGGAAATCTGAAAGCAAATGTCCCTTTTCAATGGGGATTTTGTAAAAAGCATGTGAATCATACTTGCAAATCTTCTATGCTGTCTGGACACAGAAGAGTGGGGAGACGGCCAGAGTGATGTTAGCAGAAGTTCATAGGATTCACTGGTAAGGGTAGAAACTAAACTGCAGATGAAGAATTTCAATATGTGAATGTTTGAGTATGAACTATCAGAAGCTGGAATCTAAGCTTCAGAAATTAATGCCAAATTCAGCCCAACAATAAGCAGTTTTGACTTAAACTGAAGGAAAATATAGCGCATATTAAACATTCAATTTTAGCTGAGTGAATTGTCAAGCTTTGTGCTTCACACCACACTGTTCTGCGCACATCTTTGTGCTCGTGTGGGCAGCACCAAAGAACCTGCTCTTCCCACTATCACTGCACCATGTCCCACATCAGCTCCTTTGATCAGAGGAAGTGTGTGCTATGAAGCCCAAAAAGGGGCTTCAGGATTTCTTGTTCTCCTGGAAAATGCATAGATAGATGTGTTTGTGTACACATATTTGCATGCATATGAAGAGAATAAGCCAAAATTGAAGAAATATGTCTTGTCCATGGGAATACAGAGATGTTTCAATGCCCCTTTGTGCCCTGGGGATTTTACTCTGTAGCTGAGGAATGTAAAAAACCAGGCAAGAATGTCCTATCTCTGTCAAAGACACCAGGAAGTCTTTCCTGCATCTTTAGGCAAGGGTTTATAGTAAGCTGAGGTCTGAGACCTGTGTGCAGTGGGAGCTTTTGTGGAAAGCTGCTATTAGTGCTGGAACAGAAGCCTGAAAAGTCATTGGTTTGCTGAAAAAGATCAATTCAGTGTCCTCTGTTCTTTCCTGAGCTCATCAGGTTTTATGCCCTACATATCTTGCATTTCTCAGCCAAGGAAAAGATTGTAACAGTAGTGATCCCAGAGGAGCTTACCGCTTTCACTCTGCTTGTATTGATCCCCCTTTCCCATTTTCTTTCTTAGAACACAAGAGAAAGCCATGTTGTGTTTTAGCCTAGAATCCCAGAAGACCAAGATTGTTTATCATTGCCTTTCTGTGTATTCCTGGTCTCCCGCACAAGGAGGACAGAGCTGGCACAGAGCAGGAGCAGAAGTGGGATGTTACAAAGAAGGTGCTGAAGCATTACACTCATAAAATGTCTATTGGTTATTTTGATTTACTTCCTTGATTTAAATTACATAGATTTAATATCAGGTCATAGGAACCAATGAGACTTGATGGGCAGAGGTGACCAATGGAAATTTTAGAAGGGAATTACATATGTTTTTCTGTTAGCACAAATATATTGGTGGGTCTTTAGGTGACTTACAAATGATGCTAAATGAATAGTAGTTTATATTTCCAGGTGTATTAATTTTAATGAAATTATCTTGGAGTTGATGCTTGGTGACAAGATGTATTTGTTACTACCAGCCTTCTCTTATCATATTTTCAGCAGGGGATAGATTTTGAGAGCTTTGAGGACAGAAGGGCTTTGCACTCAACTTTTAGAGTCATTCAGACATCTTGACGATGTAAGAAGAAGCCACTAGTGTCTCATTTCTGAGGTTATAGGGGTTTTTTTTCTTTTCTTTTCTTTTTTTTTTCTGAAGTATATTGTGGTATATAGAGAAAGTTAATGCTGTGAGTACTTAGCAATGGAACTACACAAGGTTAAGTGTGATGACATTTCTGTATGCAGAACGCCAGCAACTAAGGACACTGCATGTATGCAAAACCTGTGCTGCAGAGTTGTATTTAGAGATGTCCTCGATGCAGGGATGGTAGATGCAACAGGTGAAGATATTAAACTCTAGCAATTTAATATTAACTAGATACAAAACTGCTGAGTTTAAACTATTAGTCTGATAGCTATCTGATGCATGAATAAAAATTAGGCACATTTATTCTTACTTTTAAAAGCCTGATTCAGCGGGGAATTACTTTAAGTACTTTAGTAATCCCATTTGCTTCAGTGGTACTGCACATGAGCTTTAAATTAAACATCTGTAAGATATCTGCTCTCAAATAAAGCAAAGCTCTGAAGAATATTCTTAAGTGCTTTACAGAACAGAGGCAGGATGCTGAACTGATGAGCTATACGTGTTATATGGGGTGAGTCCACAACAGGATCGCTGCGGGAGGCAGAAAGAAGCAGAGGTAGTAGAGAAGCTGCAAGGTAGGAATTTGAAAGGCATCCATATGAACAACCACAACGTTTGTGCTGATTTGTGTGTGTGTGTGCTTGGAGACTAAATGAACAATTATAAATATAGTTCTGTATAACTTTAACATAAATTATTAATTGAAACATACCACTTTTTTTTCAGTAAACTGTGAAATTGAATACGTTACTGTGAATAGTGGCGTGATAATGCTACAGGATCTTTTTATCCAAAAAGAAGTGAGAAATTGCTGTCCTATTTGAGAAATATTGCATTACAAAACTACTCCCTCAGCTGCATTAATAAGCCTCGGTTCTAGCTTGCAGCTGCAACCTAGCCAGTAAAATAGAGTATTTAATTCCATAGATGCTATGCTTACTCACTGAATATGAAGTTATTATTTATTTTGCAAAATTAACGATGAAGCTTATAAAACAAAGATATCAATCCTTTTATATCTTGAAGACAAGATGGCTATGTTTTGTACACAGACTTGCTTTCAGCATTGCTCTGAACAGGAACTGAAGTAGATTTGAAATAAAAATGAGGTTTGTTTTTAAGAAAGTTTTAAATGCAGCATTTATATTAATCATCTTTGTTTCTCAAGTGATTTTAACAGTAATAGAGCACTCCATACAAATAACGTACAGTGTACTGCAATATTGCAATGATATATATACATTTTTTAATGTGTGAAGATATAAGGTCATTTTATAAATATGGTATGCAAGTATTATCAATACCTGTGAAATTACAGGAAAACAATGAAATATTGTTTCTGGCTCTTGTTAACACGATCTGTCTGTTTGTTTTTAATGTCTACAGAACAAAAATAAGAATGCATCACTATAGTTACTTTACACTTAAAAAAAAAACAAACCAATCCTTCAGATCTGTTTGATTTATAATTCTTGATTTGATGAAAAGTGTTATACCCTAAGATACCACCCAGAAAATGAGGCAGCAGGAAAAGATCTACAAAATCAGTTTTGTCACTAGCAAGTGTTTTCTAAATGGCAATCTTAATCCTGCAACTACTGGATTTCTGTCTATTGCTTTCTCAGGGATAATAAAAACAGTTAATTGCTTTGCTCTTTGCAGCAAATTCATGAATGTTTGAAGGCTGCTTGTCACATCTTGCTTGAGTAATTTTCTTCATACCGAGTAGTTTGTAGCTTTTGTTTCTTCCCTCCTAGAATGTCCCTGTTACTGTTCTCTGGACTTTCTCCAGTTATGTATTTTTAATAATAAAAGTTATTAAAGTATTGAATGTTAGAGAATTTGGTTCAGATTTAGTATTTGATGCATCCCTCAGGCCTCAATAATTAATAACTATCACTTAGTGACTGTAAACAACATGTACTCTCCTGCCACAGTTTTACTCAGATCGTCTTTAATGAACGTGAGGAGCTTTGCCTAGGTTGAAATAGATAACATCCCTTATAGTGGAGGCTGAAGTGAAAACATTTTTAGCACTTCAGTTTATCTCTGTATCACATCAGAAAGCTTTCCTCTCCACAGGGCAGCTTTGTCCCTCAGCCTTCTTCTCCTCCTTCTCCTCCTCTTCCCTGACTGGCTTCCGTCTGCCCCTTATCAGCCTTACCTTGTTCTGCAAGTTGGCCTTTCTGATTTTGTCCCTGCGTACTTGCGCTATTCTCTAATATTCTTCCTTTAGTAATTTGACCTACTTTCTACTTGCGTATACTTCCTTCTAGTGTTTCAGGATCATTGAAGAGCTCTCGATTTAGTCAAGTTTGTCTTGTGATACTGTTTTTCCCTTCACACTGGGATGAACTGTGTGTGTTTACGCCCTTCATATTATTTCTTTATGAACACAGATCGCTGTTTCTGGAATTTATAATCAAATAAAATCCAGTAGAGAGGAAATCTAAGTTTGTGATTTTTAACACAACAGTCTTGGCTGACGCTGGCTTGGTATATTTTCATGCCCCCAAGCCCTCCAGCTTGCGCATGCCAGCACAACTGTTTCTTCAGTGAGCTATGATGTGGATCAGGGAACCGATCCAGCTTAAAAATAATCCAGCAAAAAGATTTATTTTTATTTCATTCTTAAAGCTGAATCATTTTATTATACTGTTTGCAGATCATCTATACAAACAATTGCCCTAACGCATCTGAAAGAATACAAAAGAACAACCAGCTTTTGTTTTTAATTCTATTCTTTTTTTTTTTTTTTTTTTTTTTTCCCTAGGAGTTACAAATATTATTTGTTCTATGATTGTTCAGCCAAGTTGCTGCTAGTGCTGCTTTCTCAGTCGGTTTACCGCACTGATTAAAAGGAAAAGATACATACACCAGATTTGATGTACTCATCTAGTGGGTAAAAAAGTTTTCCCCAAAACATTGCACTGTAGTTGTTCTGTAGTTTTACTGTAGTTGTACCTTTCTAGTGGGTCCTCAGTTGTTGAAATCCCGTTTTCCCTGTTCTGTGTTTTGGAGTATGGACAGCAGCACCCAAAGCTCTCGAGTTCTGTAGATATTCCAAGGCCTGACAGAAACTTTTCCTAGTTTGGAGCATTTGTGTTAGCTCTCGTGTCAGATAAAAATTGGGATTGTTTCCTGTTTTCTTAGAGATGTGCAAAACATCCATCTCCCTGGATGCGTTTTGTTTTAAATTGTAGGAAGGTAGGATCTTCAAGATCACAAATCTTCAGATAATTTAAGTTAGCTAATGAGTGAGATCATTTTCAGATACATAGCTTTAGTGCAGTGGAAAAAAGAAGTTCAGCAGCCCCACTCAATACTCACCATGCCATGATGGTCCTAAATACCTCTATTGAGAGCCTCTGCTGTCTTCCCAAGGATCTAGGCCACCTATTCATCTAGTCCACCTATTCATTCTTCAAAATCCCCATTCATCAATCAGCGATTTCATAACTAGTGATTACAGATATTCACAGAGGTTTTGGTTTAAAAAAAAAAAACAAAAAAAAACAAAGTTCTTCATTAAGTAGACAGTACCTGCTCTGTAGTTTCCATTCCTGCAACATGTCTCTGTGGTTAAAGAAACCAACACTCTCCTGATGATGTGCACAGTGGCCAAGGCATCTCAAGAAAGCATCTGTTCCCACTTTAATTGGGGATTGCTGTTCTCCATCTGCTCCCTGGACCTCAGAGGTTCTTATGGTCTGCCTTGTTTCTGTCTCATAGTGTGGTTAGAGACTGTGTGGCTGCCTGCATTCATTCTTAACTGTCTTAGTGTGGGATGTGTCCTCTGAATTTCTTTGCCATTTCTTCTTAGAAAAATTAAAATATCTTGCTTTTTTCTTTCCTTAAAAGTAGTGAGTTGATGTTAAAATAGCAACAGCTATCATATTTCTAATTTTTAAATGTGAAGTTAATTTTAAAACATTGTTAAAATATATGTTTATGGCCCTGGCCTTGAAGTCTGGATTACACCAGACTAGAACAGAACAAAACAGCTGTTGCTTTTACCAATGAACTTGGGTTAGTGCTTCTGATGCATTTGGTAGTTGATTAATTTAACATAAAATACTTTTTCCTTTGAGTGAATTAATTCATCTATGAAATGGACTGAAAATCACTGCTATTCTAGAAATGAGTTATAGGTAAAAACCTTGGGGTTTTTTTGAGATGATGGAGAAAACATTATCAGTGCTGCAAGCAAGGCAAAAGCTGAGCTTTTTGCTCTTTCATATTTAATATCATATGGATATTTCTGTGCATTGTACAGTGTATTTTAAGATTTGTTTCTATTAACAAAGTCCTCAATAAAAGAATTGGGTTTTAGTATTCCTAGGGTTCCACAGGGCTAGGCAGCTATGATGCAGGTACTTCTAATAGAAAGCCACTCCCTCAATCTGATTAAATGTTGGTGAGGATAATATAGCTTACTCTGCAAATTTTTGGTAAAACAGTGAAAGACAAAGTGAAGCATGCCCAAGTTTATAAATGCTTCTAAGTTACGTATTTATTTTTATTATTGGTGAACATTTTTTTCTGGGGGAAAAATCATTGTTCTCACAACAGTTACTGTGCAAGTTGGACACTTAAATATGTTTTGATGTTTTATTTTACATGGACAAAAATACTGCAGAGGCCACAGTATTGTAATCAGCCTAACAAATGAATCAAAACTCCCAAGTGGGATGAAATTTTGTTTATTCTTAGTTTGTTTTCATTCTGTTGGCTTTTTCACATTCCAATAACTATAATGTAATATCGTGCTGTCTTTGTGTAATGAAGGCACCTCTTCTCCATGTGTACATGGAGCTCCATGGGCTACACTAGTAGCCCATTTTTTGTCTTAAAAACCATAATTCTTAGCAAATACATTTAATATAATATTGCATTGCTGCAAAATGGTTTTCTATTTGTCTTGTGAAATTTCGCTTTAAAGATTAAATTCTACTCTTTGAAAGACGTAACTATCAAAGTAGAATATTGGACAGTTCTCTCTATATTTTAGGTGCAGTACAATATTTATGAAGTTACTTGAAATCATGTTTGCAGCTCTCCTTATGAATAGGTTATGTATATCTGCTTCTGGCAAGTATTAATTGGGCACATTGCTACTTGCGTTATTCTTTCTCTAAAGATGAACTGTATGTTTGGGGGGATTTTTAATCTTAATTTTGAATTACATTGCTTGTTTGTTTTTTTGTTTTTTTGTTTGTTTGTTTTTTAGCAGAAAACATCTCATGTTAGGTGTGGAATCTAAAACAGGTTTCCTTATGTTCTTTATCAAAGCATCGTCCTGAAGTAATCACAGAAAATAAAGTCCTTTTGTGTAAAAGTTTATGCTCTTGCTGCAGTAAGATGCTAATGAAAAAGAAGCCATTATTTGAAACTTAGGTAAGTACAATTTTTTGATCACTGATTTAGATGTAAGAGAAAAATATGACAAAGAGGCCAAAGTATCATTGATTCAAGAACTAAAATCAATTTGAATTTCACTTGCTTTATATTATGCAACACTGCACGGCTTTTGTTAATTCATCCACATTTAACAATATTGTGATTTTGCTTATATGAGGGCCTGCCATGACAACTAAAGATGTAATAGAGCTGGAAGAGAAGGGTTCTGAGGTAAAGCGTGCTGGGGTTAGAAGCTGCAGTTTTGTTTTCATATATGCAGGGATATGATATTTTTCATTTGTTTTCATTTGAGACTGCTTTTTTTTTTTTTTTTTTTTTTTTTTTTTTGATTAAGCAATGCAACTTTTAACAAGAACTCATTTTAAACAGCTGGTTGGTCAGAATATATAGAAAATTGATCTGAAGGAAACATTTTTGAAACTGTTAGCTATTTTTCAAAATCCTTGACATCAGATATTTCCTACACAAAATTTCAGTCTCTGTAAAGTGAATGAATTAAACACTACATAAATTTGCGATCCTCCAGTTTTGGTACTGAAAATACATTTGGATAGGTTTAAGAGAAGAAGAAATATTGTGATCCTTCCTGGAATGTTTCTAGATTGTTCAGTTTGTTTAAATATTTTATTACTGGCAAAATAATAACATTCAAATGTGAAAAATGTGTATGTGACTTCAATCTAAAGTTCTGCATGTTGAGTTTTCTTTTTCTTCCCCCTCCCCCCCCCCCCCAGCCTATTGCAAACTGTAGATCTTAAGCTTGGCTGGGTTTAATTAGTCATGGGAAGTGCTTCTCTCCTTCTACTGGCTACAGTGGTATTTACATTTGTGTGTCTAAAATCTGCTTGCCTCAAATTGAAAGAGACAATTCTACATACTTCCAGGAATGTATTTTTTTTCTCTCTTTTCACTTCTTTGGGAGACACATCTACTGTCCGCATTTTGAGAGACTGAGCAGAGCTGGAGCTGTTGTATGATGCCTCCCCAGCAGATCTTGGTAAAATCGCTCAGTGGATCTCGGGTAC
Organism: Chrysolophus pictus; assembly: GCA_037305975.1. Taxonomy (NCBI): domain Eukaryota; kingdom Metazoa; phylum Chordata; class Aves; order Galliformes; family Phasianidae; genus Chrysolophus; species Chrysolophus pictus. Next base: position 64,837,537 of record CM074577.1, read on the forward strand.
AGTTGAGTAGCCTTATATCATATGACAGTAATCTGTAGTTCCTACCAACTAAGTTAAGTTTTAATTTGTGGTGACACATGGGCTTCTGCCTCTAAACTAATCTGAATTATCTCATATAGTATTTTCTTTATTTTTGTTTGTTTGTTTGTTCTGTTTACTTTTTAATGTAACCTCAAGGTCTAATCTGCTTAGACCACAAAATATTTAACACCATTATTGAAACAAGCATGCGTGTGTGTATAATGAAGTTGTTAACATATGTCTTCTATATGCAATTAAGCTTGCTACCAGTAAATTTAGTTTTATTTCATCCAGTCATGCTTGGAGTGAGTGTTGAAAGATGAACGGGTGAACATTGCTCAGCCAGATGGGAGAACGTCATAGGTACCCAAGAATAGCATCAGCAATAAATATGGTCATGCTGTTCTTCACCTGAGATAGACCCAGATCACATTTGTAGTACCCAACAAGTCTGCTGGTTACCAGACTTTCAAGGCCTTCAATGAAACATTACAAATGAAGCTGAAGTTAGGAGGGATCTTCTTCCAGCAATCAGATATCAAAAAAATGGGAGGAAACGGTATCACAAGCCAGAGTTTAAACAAAACATGACTTAATGGGATTACAGATTTAATCAGAGTATGAAACACTGCTCCAAGATATGAGCCTCTTCTTGTTACACGTTAACTTGATTGTGTTTTCAAGTGACTTAGAAGCACTGAAACACTTTTGTAAAGGAGGAAAAGTGGATTGAAAAATAGCTCTTTGTCTTAGGTCATATAAAATGTCAAAATTGGAATTAAAATGTACTCTGAAGTGAAATCTGAGGGGCTGAGAATAATTTTTTTTTCCGCATTCCTATTTAATTCAGTAATTTCTCACTTTGTGCTTAATATATTAAAGTATTAGAGCTTTCAAGGTGTTTGACAGCAGCCCATCTAAAATGTTGAAGAGCATTTTTTAATTATTGAAGTCTAATAATCTTCAAAACATAGATTATCTTGTCAGGACCAAAAGGACATTCGTATTTCCTTGTCCATAAACTCTGTTCCTATTGACTCTTCTATTAATACAAATTCTGTATCTTTTTATGGTTATATTTTACTATGAGGACTGTAAAATAGACATGGTAAGAATTAAATTTGAGGTATGGAACATTCCCCCCTCCCCCAAACGTATGCATCTCTCTAAAATTTGAAAAGCTAGTTTCGGCTTCTCAGTTTGGGCTTTGCCTGCCCACCCTGTATATTAGCTGGGGTGTTAGTGGAAAGGGTTTGTTATTTCAGACACATACCATCACCTGCTGCACTTGCTTCTCTGCACTTGCATAGGGCACGGAGACAACTTCATGCTTTTATTTGTATCAGTTACACACACAGGATTTAAATTCACCCCTTTCTCTATATAGCCTAGTTTTTTTTTTTTTTTTTTTTTTTTTTTTTTTTTTTTGTCGGATTACATTTTAAAACATTCTGTCAGCTGCCAGTAATACACTACATCTGTTTTTCTTATGAAAATCTCATTGAGATCAATACAACGGAGGAAGTGTGTTTTCAGAGCAGTGGCTCCAGTATTTGTTCTCTATTCCTGAGTGACATTATGCAGTTAAGAGAAAATCATGCCAATGTATTTCAGTCAGTGCCAAAAGAACACAGGCAGCAATTCAGTGCCCAGATCTATTGCTGCCCATAAGTGTATCTCGTCCTATTTATACTTTCACAAATGAGGGTCTTGCTTACAAGAGGAGATAGGTGAATATTGTGGGTGTGCTTTCTGATAATGAATTTGTCCAGCCACAGTTTATGTTCTTCTCTTTTACTTCAGGTATCAACAATTTGAGGTTTGAAGTGGCTTAGATAGTTTTTAACAAACAAGTCAAAGAATACTAATTTCTTAAATAATTATTACTCACAGTGGACATAAGTCACTGGAAATACCTGGGTGCCACAAAATACCTTTGTCCACAGAGCATTAGATTTGCCCATTTCTTGCTATTCAGTACACCCAAAATACACTTGATTACTGTCCTCATAGATGTTTAAGAAATAAGACTCATCCACAGACTAAAAGGATAATTTTACTTACAGGGGAATCTCTTTGGATCAAGACTCAAATTAAGGGTTTACTAAATGGTATCAGCTAATAATCCACTTCTTTTGTGCTTTTTCATCAGCACTCTGTAAAGGGGCTGAAAACCTCAAAAATTATCAATCAAATATGGAATAGCAGTTTTGTTAGGTTGAAGAAAAAAGCGGAAAAGAAATCTAATCTAAAGGCCTGATGAAATAAGATTCTGCTCTCCGACTGAAGAGAATGGAGGTTGTGTAACAGGAACTGTGAGTCTCCCTTTGTCAGGCATAGAAATGAGGGTTGGTACTACTGTAAGTCATGCATGCACAGGGCCCTCCACTGGGAAATATCAGGAATAAAAATTCTGGTTGGTTGATACAGATGTAGAGAAGTGCAACATAATATAAAATTCTTCAGCTTTTCAAAATGAAGAACATATAGTAAGTATATAATATCAAAGCTGACCATTACAGTTTCCCAGTTGTCTCTATTGTACTACAATTGTGAAAAGACACTGCAACGCTGGGCATAATTTATGGGATTTTGGGATAAAAAATTGAAGTGTTGCTCTGGAAGGCAAAATATTCTGTCCGTGTTTATGGCTCCTGTCCCTAGAGGAGAAATTCTGAACGGCCTTGCCCTGCCAGCCCCTGTGGTTTTCCTGCTGGGTGGGTGACGCAGGGAGGCTCTGGCTTAGTGCAGAACAGCCTCTGTCCTTGTTCCTGCTTTGGTGTACTGTGCCTCAGAGCAGAGGGTGTCCTAAGCTTTTAAAAGAACTTTTTCATCTATCAGGGATGTCTGAAATCTCCTAAAGTGCAGTTTCAAGGCTGCCAACAGAAATATTTTGCCTGTTACCGTACATTTTTCAGTCCAGGCTTGCTCAAAGGTAATGAAGGAACAGCAAGAATTAAGGCTGAAGATATAAGAATTTCCTTATTTAAAGGAAATATTTAATGGTGTTTTTTTGTTGTTTTAATGATTAATGATGTTACGAGGAATGGCTCTTCCTTATTGGCAGCTGTTTTTCTATTTCTCAACCTAATGTTTGGACGTTCAAGATAACCCTTTCAAGTACTTTAAAAATATTTTTGTAAAGAGTTGGTTGAAAAATATCAATTGTTTTGCTTAAGCTCATTCTATAAGGTAAATTGACAGTTTTAACCATATTTTCAATAAAACATGTAACTAAGTGTAGAGATTTTTGAAGATTCTGAAACTTGGAGCTTGTTCCCTCAGATTTCTTCAAGGCCATGTTTGATTGTCATCCTAGTTACAGTGTGATTGCATTAGAATTTGAACTGGCTTAAGACCCATTGAAATAAATATAAATCACTTTGGTGGTCTTTGTTTCAGCATCTAGATAATCTATTTTACTAGTTCAAAACTGAATGTTCTGGTTTTGGCTGCAGGCAATAGCTCTAAGATATTAATTTTTTCATTAATAGTTTGTGCTGTGTTAGTATGTGATTTTTTTTTTTTTTTTTCAGGCAGCCAAAACTTAGTGTGCTTGGTAGTGCTGTTCCATCATGATGGCAGTCTTTGCTCAACAAACCGTCATCACTGCTAGATTAACAGCAGAATATAAATCAACACCTGGATTCTGCAAACAAAGGAAGAGTGCACAGGAGAACTTTCAAATAGAGCTTTTACTAATGCAAGTAATCACATTTAAGTTGATGCAAGGAAAGCTGAGCATATGAAGCTACCCTGCCCGTGACAGGGGGATTGGAATTAGATGATCTTTAAGGTCCTTTCCACTCCTGGCCATTCAGTGATTCAGTGCTTCATTCAGAGAGACTGATTTGCAGAACTGTTCCTAATAGCTCAATAACAATCAAGTTCCTTGGCCAACATATTACATGCACAGAGATACACAACAAGAACAGACAAGTACGCATAAACACGTTTATTACTTGAATGTGACTGATATGTTAGATTTTATAATTTGAAGGTATGGTGAGTACAAAAGCTTGAGAAATTAAAGATTGGATACAGCTGTAATGATAATAGCAAGATTTCAAGTGTTATTCCTAAAAAAAAACTGTCGTTTTTTCCTTCATATAAACATAATAAATGTATTTCTGTGCTTGATTTAAAAAACTGAAATTTCAGGAAAAAAATTTATTCAAACTGTTAAGACTGTTGAAGTTAATATAGTATCAGAACAATAGCAATTTTTATTATGTCTCAAGAACTAGAAATGTATGCCATCACTACTAATTATTTTGTAGTAGGCTTTTTGTACAACTACTAAGAATAATCTTATTAAAAAAATTAATTATTGAGCAGTATTTCTGAAATGTGGTTTTCTGAAACTCCTTCTGCACTGAACATGATGGACTGTAGTATTTAGGGAAAAATTCAGCAGAATGTTGTGAAATCCCTGAAGAAAACCTCGTATGGTGTGGCAAGTAACCTTGAAAATGAGTAAATAAATTCTGTTGATTTGTTGGATGTGAAATTGCGACTCAGTAATACTTATTAAGAATACACATCAACTATCAAGAATCATTCCTACACACACATCTCATCCCTTTTACACACACTTATGTTAGGGCATGGACATTTGAACTGTGGCTGTCAAGATTTATCTTTGCTCTGTGTTCTCGCTGTTTCTAAACAGTTGCATGTCTAATTCATCAGTCATATTAGAAGTCACATAAAAGTCAGTCATCAGTCATATTAAATTTTTAACAACAGTTCTCATGTCAATATTAAATCTCACCTGGGTATCTGAATTCAGTGCTATGCTCTTTCTGACTCACGTCATAGCGAGTAATGGAGAGTCCGCAACTGGGCTTTAGCCAATAAATATTGATGACAGAAGGTCCAGAATAGAATCCGTCTTATTCTCCAAACCGATATTAACTCCTGCACCATTGTTCGCCTTGCCAGTTCTGCACCTGAAACTGAATCCGTGATTCTGCTAACAATGGATATGCAGATTCCAGCTGCTTTTCACACATAATGGCTCTGCATAGAGAAAAAGCAAGAGATTTTTTTTCCTTCAGACTAATCAAACTTAATTTTGAATATATAGAAAGAACTGATCATTTTTTACTTGTAGCAGTCACTACAAAGGCACATCTGGCCTAGTCATTTCCTGACAATATGAGGGAGTGCTGAAGTACAGAAGAAATCTTGACCTAATTTATACATCTGCTTATTATGTAGTAAGTTGATTTTGATACTGTTTATCTATTGGTAATATCTGTAAATGTTATTTTCACCATGTACAAATATGGGCACAAAAAACATTACAGAGGTGTATGTGTACATATAAATACTATATATATGTATTTTATATATATATGCATATATGTATACAAAATACTAAAAAAGTCCCAAGAGAGGACATATAGAAAAAGAGAGCACAGTTATCAGTATGGTAAGAAAAGCCATTTGTCAGACGACGTTAACAGCCTGCTTTCAGTGGCAGAGCACCAAGAAGGACTTACAGTTTGGGGTTGTTGCCTGTTGTGCTCCTTTCATATTTATCATATTTACTCCTTAAAAAGTACCTTCACATAACGTTCCTTTCAATTCTGTACAAATTTGGAGGTCTATACAAATACATTTGGACTAAGGTTTTTTTTTGTTGTTTTTGTTTTTTTCAGGATACTTAGAGCTTTTTCATAATCTGGCACTTCTGCTTGCTTTTCTTCACATATCAGAAGGCAGAGGGTTTGGGAGAGAACATACGTGCGTAAACAGGTGTTAATTGAGAAGTGAACGGAATCAGCTGCATCTCTTCCTCAGCATCTCTAGGGAGAAGTTGCTTTGCCTCCTATTCGTAGACAAGGGAGGCCTCGTGTGGTCAGTTCTGCTAACAGCTTCGTGCAAAGCTGCGGGGAGGAAGGAGCCCTGCCTCGGGCACTCCTGCCTGCTGTCTGCCAGCAGCCTGTGGCATAACCGTGCTCTGACATTGCCTTCAATAGCACTGCTGGGCCTCCTCGTTCCTCAGCTGAAGGCTTCATTCTGTATGAATGGCCTAACAGTGTTTTGTAGCAATACTGATGAGTAGATTTGAGGAACAAGAAATACCTGAATATGATTGCAGGTGGTCTGTTACAGGACAGGTCAGAAGTAGGAAATACTGCTTTCCCTGTTCCTTTCTTCCTGTGTTAGAACACAGATACACCACTGAAGTGAATGTTTTAGTGTTTTTGGATTCTTTCTCAAAAATGCCCAAGCAATAAAAACTTTTTTTTTTTTTCTTCTAGTGGATTTTCCAGCAAAAAAAGTGACATAGAAATGTTCTAATTCTAAGAGAGACCTTATGTCATCAGAAATACAGTCAGTACTCAATGGGGACATTACAGATTCCTGTCTTGGTGTTGGTTGTGAAATACAAACTGCATATAGATTTAAAATGTTAGGGTCTGAGAACCCAGTGAGAAACAGTTTATGAATAAAATGAAAACATCACTATTATTTGTTTATTCATTTTGTTTTAAATACTATGGAAATGTAAAGCATTTAAATACATGTAATATATTCAATTAAAGAGATTCAGTACTTACTAATCCAAGCTTTTTTATGGTGGGGGATTTTGATACATACATGGACATGTAATCTATTACAGTCATTACTTGTATATTACATATATAATAATTACATATTACTTGTGTTATAATGTTAATTAGAAAACAGTTTGTCAAATATCATAATTTGTACTTGATTGCAGACCGCTTGCATGCAGTTGATGTGATAACCTTAATCATAGGCCTCACTTTCTTCAAATGTAGGTTTCTAAACCTTTGTGTGTTTGACTTATAAGACTTGTTGCCTCTTCCAGTGAATCTAAATTCATTTCCTTGCTTGACATTAGTCAAATTTTCCCACAAAACTGAAGGTACTCAGCACTGGGATATAGCTCTGAAACACACTGCTCAGGCAGGTCATCACTTGGCATACAGGAATAGTTGGTGTGAAACGCCCTGAGGCTCCGGCTGTACTCAGTGTTAGGATGTAGCTCTCACAGCTCTGCTCGTTCAGGTCATCACCTGGTGCATAGAAATGGCTCATGTCAGGGGGCCCACGGGCTGGTGGCAGCCAGAGCACAGCGAGCACACCTTGCCTGTGCAGCTGGGGCTCCTCCCTGAGGTGTGATCGGTGACTGCATCTCCGCACTGGTGCAGGTGGGGCACTTTCCTACGATGGAAGCTGTTTGGGTTTTTTTTCATCGAACGCTCCCCAAGACTTCACATACAACCCCTTCCCCCTCACTGCAGAATAATTCAATTTTTTTAGACCAAACCAAAATGGAGCAGCCTTCTCTCTTGAGATTGACAGGATAGTTGGAGGCAAAAGCAACGTGTATTATTTTACATTTGTATCTTTATTTCTGTGAATGTAAATGAGGGGCATTTGGCAATGGAGCATTTCACCCCTGGAGTTCTACTCAGGATCTGATCTCTGGTAGCATATTGCTTTTTTCTTTTTCTTTTTCTTTCTTTTTCTTTTTTTTTTTTTTCTTTCCCCTGACAGCACGATGCTGACGTCCCTGAAATCCACCATCAAAATCCCTGCTCAAGAAAAGCAAACAACCCCTCCCCCGAATTTTTGAGAGGCCATGTGACCTTTCCACCTGCGCATCCATCTTCCCGCACCACCCCAGGGAATGTCGCAGCCGGTTTTGCGACCGGCTTCCCCGTAGGCAGGGCCGGCCCCCCGCCGACCCCCTCGTTCCGCTGCGGACAGCAGCATCCCCACGCCGTGCCGAGGCAGGCCGCGTCGCGCCGGCTCCCGGAGCAGCGGGCGGGTATGGCGGGGCCCGGCGGGGCAGCGGCGCCGCTGGTGCTGTACCACTGGACGCAGTCCTTCTCCTCGCAGAAGGTGAGGGCGGCGGGGAGGGGCTCGGGGCTGCCGCGGCGGCGGGGAAGGTGGGAGCGAGCCGCCTCGCTTCGCCTGAAGGGCGGCTCCGCGGCGGGCGCGGCCTGCAGGCTGACTGGACGGGCGCGGAGGTGCGGGTGTGCAGAGGGTGTCCGTGGAGCCCGCTGGGGACGAGCGGGGCAGAGTGCGGGGCTTGGCACGCACAGCAGGAGCCGGCCTGCCGAGAGGAGCTGGGCTGTGCGCGCTGCATTCCCATCTGCTAAATCATAGAATCATAGAATGGTTTGGGTTGAAAAGTACCGCAATAATCATCGAGTTTCAACCCCCCTGCTATGTGCAGGGTCACCAACCACCAGACCAAGCTGCCCAGAGCCACATCCAGCCTGGCCTTGAATGCCTCCAGGGATGGGGCATCCACAGCCTCCTTGGGCAACCTGTTCCAGTGTGTCACCACCCTCAGTGTGAACAACTTCCTCCTAATATCTAACCTAAACCTTCCCTGTTTCAGTTTAAGACCATTGCCCCTTGTCCTATCACCATCCACCCTCGTAAACAGCCGTTCCCCTTCCTGTTTATACACTACCTTCAAGTACTGAAAGGCCACAATGAGATCTTCCCAGAGCCTTCTCTTCTCCAAAATCTGGTCGTATCTTTCCAGGTGCGCCTAGCCATTGCTGAGAAAGCACTAACATGTGAAGAACATGATGTCAATCTGCCCTTGAGTGAACACAACGAGCCGTGGTTTATGCGCTTAAATGCATCTGGAGAAGTACCCGTCCTCATCCATGGGGAAAATATTATTTGTGATGCAACGCAGATCATTGATTATCTTGAAGCAACGTTTGTAGATGGTAATCCTATAGGTGTTCTAGTCTGTTGTTTTTCTCACATATACAAGTATCATGCAGCAGTGTCAGAGCTGGATCTGTATCGCTTTGTGTTTGTTTTGTTCTTTATGGCAAAATCTTTATAATTTTGCAAATAAATGGGCTGTGCTAGTGCTGGGTAATATGGGACAAAATGCCTTCCTTTAATGTGGTCTGGTCCCATCTTCCAGTACCTTCATGACGATCTGTAAACAAACATGCTGCTGTCTTTCTTACCCATTCTGGGAGCACAGAGAAGTAGAAAAATGACAGCACTGTGCTGTGCTAGTTCTGCTCTGAGGCTGCCCCGGAACAGGCTGTATTCAACAGAACTGCACAACTGCCATTGTCAGACAGCTCCTACTTTTCTGCAAGAGAGAAAGAATAATGGATATTGCGGGTCAGTTCCAGATAATCATGGGGATAAAAAAGGAAGTAGAACAAATTTGTTATTTTTGGAGACAAAATGGAACGAAGTGGTAAAAAGTAGGAAGAAAATACTTGCATATGGTTGCTTTTGACATTGTTTGTGTCTATGTTACTGGAAAATATCCTTTCTCAATTTTGAAGAAAATTAATGATTTTCTTTTTTTGGATTGGAAGAGGGAGCATTTTTGTGTTTCAGAGGTTCAATGGTTCTGCTGTAATTTCCAGGACATGAAGAAAACTTCACACGATGGGCAGTTTACACTGTTTTTTTGGTCAGTTGGGGAGGAAAGCGTGGATAGATTGAGGGCAGGGTAAAAATCAGTGTTGCATGCAGGAGTACTTACAAATGATGCTATGAGTTGATTTTCTCCAAGGCAGTATTCAATTTTCACAGCACTGCAGCTGTAGTAAGGTTTCAGGTGTAGCAGCGTATCTGAAGCTCTGTTGTCACAGTGAGAAAGGGTTGTGTGCCACTATCACCCGTCCCTAGAAATACTACATAGGTGCTGAATCAGCTTTGCTGGTTTGAAGGCCTCTTAAGTAAATGCTTGTATAGAACGCTGCATTGGAATGGGAATATTCAAATGACCAAAGTATATATGTGTATATTTTGCCAAGGTATTGAATAACAGTGGGGAATAACAAAGCTCTTAATGGTTGTGTCATTCATGGTAGCTGGACTAACTGAGGTAACTTCTGAAGTACTCTTCTCAGTCATGTGGTTCTTCTGTTTTTAACTTTAATTTTGTATTGCAGCTGAAGTGCCGAGACTAATGCCGGAAGAAGGGAGCATGTATTATCCAAGGGTGCAACACTACAGAGAGCTTCTAGACTCCTTGCCTATGGATGCCTACACACACGGCTGTATTCTGCACCCTGAGTTAACTGTGGACTCCATGATTCCAGCCTATGCTACAAGCAGAATCCGTAGTACGTACTGTTATAGATATGAGTGCATATCATATAATAAGATGTTGGATTACGTTCATCTTGTGTCTTTAGTGTGTCTTAAGCAGAATACATTGAGCACATATTTCTGATTTTAATTTCAGTACTCAGTAATGTTTGCATATACTTTTTATTTGTTTTGTAGTCTGTTAGCATTTGAAAATGGGAATGAGGAAGTGTCGCTTTTGAGATGTCTATAGAATTAATCTTCCTAATGATGAAAAATATGCTGCACAAAACAAAATGACAGCTATGACAGGTGTAAATATTTTAATTTCTGATCTTGTACATGTTTATAAAGAAGTTTCCAGGGAATAGAACTGGAAGGAAGTAGCCTATATTCATCTGACAAATGGAAATCGTTAAAGCTCAGTTTAAACGCTGTGTGCAAATAACACAGCAAAAGGATGAAGTAGAGATCTTATAGAATCAAGGTAAAATATTCCTTGATTTCCTTCAAGTCAATATTCTACCTGGAGGACTTTTCTACACGTACCATTTTCCCATGGAAAAATGTATTAAAGGAGCAGAGGAAATAACTGCAGGTTATGTAGCTCATTTCCATGCATATCAGAGAACCTCCCTACAGTGGTTTCAAACTGATTTCAAATTCAGTAGTTTTCAGACGTGCTTAATTTAAACTCTTAGCAAATAGTCTTTCAGTTCTCACAGCTTTTTTTTTTTTTTTTCTTCCTGGATTTGGACACCAGAACTAGACTTTGTATTATGTTCCTTTTGGTATCAATTAGAGGCTAATATTTAATACTTTATTTGTATTTTAATACTGTATGTACATTCAAGGCTCCACTGTTTTTTTTCAGCCACAGAGTTGCATGAGGAATCCTCATTCAGCTGATTAATGATCATGACTTCAGTTTAACTTTTCAGAACTGCTTTCAGACTGTTAGCCTTCTCTACAAGAAACTTGGCCTGTACCTCTTGTGAACTATACCTTTTGCTTCAAATTTTACTTCATATCGGATCGTACTGAAACAGATAGTACTTGCTTAAGCTCACTTCAGCAGCCAGTCTAGGCCACTGACTATCACTGCTATGCTGATATGTAATATCATAGAAGATGATATCGTCTACCATCATTGAAGTACCACTTCTCATTTTTTTGGTGTGATATTTTTACACAAAGTACTAATACATTTCTGTGAATTGGAGTGGATTTGGATAGCTAATGTAATTCCTTTGTTGTTTTTTTTTTTGTATCAGGTCAAATAAGTAATACAGAATCAGAGTTGAAAAAGCTTGCAGAAGAAAATCCAGACCTTCAAGATGCCTACATAGCAAAACAGAAGCGCCTTAAAGTAAGAAAGCAGTTTGTATTCCAGCCCTTTATTATCAGCTTGTTAGTGTCAGATTTTTTCTGTCATTATATAAACATTTGTTTCACCTGTCATTACCAGTATAGTCATGCAGTGGTTTAACCCTACAAGGCGTGAAGCAGTCTATCCCCCAAATCAGCTACACGCTTCAAGTGTGTGCTGAAGTGTTGGACTGGTTCCACTGACTTCATAGGTAAGTAGATATCAGCACTGATGTTGGGATGTTGAGTGCAATACAAGACGAGGTAAAATGTGCTATCTAACATCTCTAATATAACTCCTTGTGGTATCTGAATTGTTAGGAGTACCCAAAAGTTATGTGGAGAAAATAATCACATTTGATGAATAAGCACTGTAGTATCTTAAGTTGAAGTTTATGTTACAGAAGTATGAACTCTGTACATTAAGAAACTAACATGTACATATGTTTAGTCTAAACTGCTGGATCACGATAATATAAAATACCTAAAGAAAATACTGGATGAACTGGAGAAAGTTTTGGATCAGGTTGAGACTGAATTGCAGCGTCGAAATGAAGAAACACCGGGTAAGGAATTATTCTTGCTAAATCCTGTTGATTTTTATGTTTGGGGTAACTGAGTAAAGTGGTTTACAGCACCATTATGGGCCTGTTTTAAATACATCCAAAGTGATACTTTTAGCATACACTGATCTGACTTCACGGAACAGATTAATACCATTTAAAATACTCATTCAGTTTACTGCTGCTGTCAGTGAGTGGAAATCTTAGTGCCTGATCACATTTCAGCATACTGTGAGTATAATTAGTTGCACAATTTTACAATATCTTGTAAACAAAACAAGAATAGCTGTAACTACAGAATTTTATTCTTGATGTTATAGTTGTGGAACTCAGTTTATTATAATGCTCCTGACTTTAATGGTAAACACAATTTATTTAAAAGTAGGGTCTCATTTAAATACCATAAAGACATAGGGTGCTGATATTTGTAGCCTGTTCAGAATTAACAATTTAGATGAATACTTTAATCATTGCACAAGCCTGCTCTCTTGAAAACCTTGAAAGTGTATACCTGCCATCTGTCTAAATGAAAGTTGAGTTTTGTTTGAATGGCAGTAGTCATCTTATTGGGATTCTGGTCCAACTCCCAGTAATGCTAATAAAAATTCTTCCTCTGAATTCACTGGGATCTGCATGAAGCATCAGTCAGTATCAGCTGCATCCGCTCAGGTCAGTAACGGTGCATTTGGCTCCGTAAATAGCTGTTGTAATAATTATGGGTTATCAGTAAGACAATAGATTTGAAAAAGCAGTTGAAAATCTAGGTTAACTTTTCTACTGAATCAACAGTGAAAGAGTTGCAGAAAGTGGTTTAGCTCACACAGGATGGTGGAAATCTGTTCAGCCAACACCCTGTCACCATTCCCAGCAGCCCTTTACTTTCTGTGCTACACAGGCTTTCCAGTGAGTCAACTTGTACAATATTGATGAGCTTATGAAAACTGGCAGACTTTGTAGGATTTAATAAAACATATGACTATTAAATGCCTATTTTAATTTTGTCTGAGGTATTGACATTTTGGGAGCTTGTGAACAGTGCTTTTATCAGTTGCTGACTGATCTCTGAGCATTTGCTTCTGTTAGTACTGCTTAGATTCCTCATTGCTGCTGCTACTGCAGTGGCTTTCACACAGGTTACCTTATTTGGTCTTCCTTTCTATCATCTTAATGCACTGGGTTAATTCCCAGATGGCCTTTCCACAGTACAGGAAAGACTTAGAGACCTTTCTTACAGATTTGTATAGCTAGTTGAAGTGGACCAAAAGTGTCCTGTTTTGTGGGGTGTTTTCCTCAGGTGATAATTAACTTCAGAGGATATTGCAGAATTTCACTTTTTCTGCAGAGGTGCTGCTGAACATTCATGCCAGTGTTTTTGCATGTCTTCTGTGAGGGAAAAACTGCAAAAAGTTGTACATAGGGAGGGAATAGCATAGTCCTGTTTGAAATCTAAGCTAGAGCAGAGTACTCACTGGCAGCTAGATTTCATATCCTGGGTTTCAAAAGCTCCTTATACAAGTCAGTACAGATATGCCCTTCCGATGATCTTCATATTGGTGTAGTTAGAGCAGTGCCTGCTAAGTCATCTCAAGAAGATTTACCTCCTTGCTTTGACTACACTGCTTTTGGATAATGATCATTTCTGAAACATCTTGATGTAGACAGCACAGTTTTGGGTCTAGGAGACACAGAAGAAGGACAGATAACAGAAACTCTCTCGTGGAGCTGGTGTGTTTGGTACGTGTTAGTCATCTAATTTGTTTCTTTTTGACTTGAAAATCTTTAGCAAGCTAGAAACTCTTGAATGAACTACCATAGAGATATTTCACTTCAGACAAGATGATAAATTCTGAAGGCAAATAATAGCTTTTCAGCAAAAGCTCAGCAGCCTTCCTCCTTTTTTGCTCCTGTTTATGTTACTTCAGATTTGAGAAATGCACTCAAGAAAAATAAATGTTTGCTGTGGGTTTCAATTTCTGAACCTGAAATGTGGTTCTTTCTTCCTTTACATGCAGGCTAGGATACTGAACCTTAGACTTCATGTGATTGTGTGAACAATGGAGAGAGAGTGTGATCAATGAGGATTGGTAAAATGTTCAGATCCTAGCATAACTGCAGTGTTAGTGTTCTTTGCTAGTGTTTTGAAGTAGCACTGAACTAGCCTATGCAGTTTTCTACTTGTGTTTGTACCTCTTCAGCTCTTAATTCTTTATGTTTTATCTCTGATTAGAAGATGGAAGTCAGCCTTGGCTCTGTGGTGAATTCTTCAGTTTGGCAGATGTATCTCTTGCTGTCACATTACATCGGTTGAAATTTCTTGGATTAGCAAGAAGAAACTGGGGAAACGGAAAACGGCCGAACTTGGAAGCATATTATGAGCGTGTCCTGAAGAGAAAAGCATTTCACAAAGTTTTAGGACACGTCAACAATATATTAATCTCAGCAGTTCTGCCAACTGCATTTCGAGTGGCCAAGAAAAGAGCACCCAGAGTTCTTGGCACCACCCTGATGGTCAGCATGCTAGCAGGAATAGCTTATTTTGCTTTAGTGTGTCTTCGGAAGAGATTTGCCAACGTGATGTTATCAATTAGAACCAGACAAAATTATTTTTAGATACGTTTGCCCCTGGTGGTAAGTGGAGGCCATTTCTACGCCCCCAGTAGACTATACCCAATAAAATATAAGCGTATAAGAAAGGTTATGTTTGTGAATTAGAACTTTGTCACAGTAATCATCTCCTGCAGTTGTATAATTTGATTGACAATGATGATGTATTTGCAGAAAATATATATGGGGCGAGGAGAGGGCAACAGAGGAAAGAATCACCATAGACTCATAGAATTGCTTGAGTTGGAAGGGACCTCAAGGATCATCAAGCTCCAAGTCCCCTGCTGCAGGCAAGGCCACCAACTTCCCCATTTAACACTAAATCAGGCTGCCCAGGGCCACATCCAACCTGGCCTTGAACACCTCCAGTGATGGGCCATCCACAACAGAATCACAGAAGGGCCAGGGTTGGAAGAGACCTCAAGGATCATGAATCTCCAACCCCCCTGCCACATGCAGGGCCACCAACCTCCCCATTTAATGCTTGACCAGGCTGCCCAGCGCCCCATCCAGTCTTGCCTTGAACACTTCCAGGGACGGGGCATCCACAACCCGTCTAGGCAGCCTGTTCTAGCACCTCACCACTCTCTCTGTAAAGAATTTCCCCCTGACGTCCAACCTAAATCTCTCCTTCCTCAACTTAAAACCATTTTCCCTTGTCCTGCTGTTAACTACCCTTTCAAAGAGTTGGCTCTGCTCCTGATTGTAGGCTCCTTTGGGTACTGGAAGGAAGATACTTTCTTTTCAGGTGTGGAGGTATAAGGGCTGTGATAGTGTTTTGTAGAAGTGGTTAGTGTTTCTATCTCCTTTACGTAGTAGCTGACCTGATTATAATATATTTAATAGCTGCAGGAGTGTTTTCAGTTTTCACAGCTTTTCACTGTGGGTAAAATGCATTACTGTGCAGAAACCAGCGTTGTTAAAATACTGAAGATAGTACTTAGTTTAAATGCTCAGAGTAGGATTTGACTGCCACGTAGGCTCTGTGCCTTTCATGTATGAGTTGAATATCTCTGTACTGATGAATGTCTACTGATTTGCAGTATTCTTTAAGAATGTATTATTAAACAGCCTTCTAGAGCCGCTTTTCTCCCAGTATGTTGTTCATGCAGTAATGCAGGAAAAGACCTGAAAGGCATATAAATATCCATGATTTGTGGGCCACTAGAGTGAAATTCTGGGATCAGCAGTCAGCAGATTCTGGACTTCTCTTGATACACAGATGAGAGTGAAAAACTTGATACTTGCCTTTTCAATGTCTTTTGGGCAGCCTTTGTCCCAGCCAGATACCCAGTTCAGCTACAAGGCCTGGCTGAGTCATGCCAAACTATCCCAATGCACATGTCCTACTTTCATTCCAGTCCCCTCCTTCTATCTTGCTCTTGTGGTGGCCTGATGCAGTTTGCTCCATATTAGTGACCCACATACACCCTCTTGTTAATATGAGCACTGGCTGGATTTTTTCGCACATGACAGCTATGTTAGCAATTGCATGAGCCTCTATGAAATGTTTGCCCACAGTGTTCCACAGCCAACTAGATAATGTACGTATAACAATGCATTTTGTAAAAACAATTTAAGATAGTCTAATAGGGTAATCTATGTTGAAGGTTTAGCAACCTTTTTACTCATGGAGAATTATCATACTGGTGATAAGTGAAAAATATAGGTCAGTTTGGGAATAGACACAGATTTTTTTGCAAAGCTACAATCTTGTAGGGAAGGTATAGAAAACACTGATACTTTCCACAGCTCAGTAAGTATTAACACTTCCATTATGTTTGAACTGAGCTCCAATTTCAGATAGAAATGCCCGTCTACCTGAAGGTGGACTCTGAATCATTTTGCAAAGAGAAAGCAGTGAGGAATTGCTGAGAATTCTGACAGCTGTTTAGTAAGTTTTCTGTATTCTTTCTGAATGTTAGAAAACCTCAAAATATCTACAAGCTGTAGATAATTACAACAAGCAAAACATAACTTGTGATGCTCAACCAGTGCAAACAAACCTAAGTGCACTTCATATCTGACGCTGATGGGTTGTGGACTCTGAATACTTTAGAGCACCAAGAAGATTCATTCTCAACTTTGCTATATAAAAAAAGCAGATAAAATTATTGAATTATTGACTCCTCTTTATAATTTAATATTATTTTATTTCCTCAGGAAAATAAGATTTAATTCTCATTGCTCCATTTCACTAATGAGAAAAATCTTACCTAGGAAACAATATTTTTTTTATTTGTTAGAAAGGCAGTTGTATATAATTCTATTTCATGACCCAGTTGTTTTCGAGAACTTGATGAGTTAAATTGCTCTATTTAGAAAAAAAAATGTGTTATCTAGAATAAGTTTAATCTTTAAACAGTACTGTTGATGTTCTGACAGCTTTAACTGAGTTTGGTGTTTGTATATTGCTGTTCATCTGCATTTACGTCTAACAAATTCCAAGTTAACAAACGCAGGGTAAACCTTGTAAGTTAATGCTTCCCTGGCATGTTCTTATGGCAGGCCATCTCTAAAATACACTCTGATCAAGTCACAGTAAAATTCAATATTTATGACAGCTCCCTGTAGGATAGATTTTGATTTTTTTTTTTCCCCCTTTTTTCTTTTTGAAGTGTGTTTAGTTCTAGTTAAGAACACAGATTTCTACTTATGTGCTGAGATATGGGCTAATTATTGATGAAGCTGTTCAGTTTTGATCTTGATTGCTGTACGTCAGCTAGTGCTTGCTTCCCAGGATCTGCAGGTATTGTTGGGAAGGACTGATTTGTCCACCAGATGTCACTGGTCCTCCAGTGCATGCCTCTGAGACGTACAGGAAATCATGAAGTTTTCACAAACAAGATGCTGATCTCAGTGCAAGATGGATGATGTGAGCATGCTCATGAAACCAGTAGTCTCAAGAGCCTTGAAACAACTGCTTTGGTCTACTGCAGGCTAGTTCTGTAATATTTATAAGTTTTGCTTGTGAGTAGTTTCTATACTAGTTAATTAAAATTGCCCAACAGAGAACAAAGCTTAAATGATAGCTCACATTAAAATTGAATGCTACTGAATAGCAATTAAACTTGTCTGCAGGAATGAACAGGGATAAAACTTGCTGAGAAAAGTGTGGGTTCCTAGTTTTAATAAAGTTCTGTTCAACTAAGGCTACTTACTTTCACAATCCTGAAATACTGTGCACAAAATTGATTTCTGTACAGGTGGCAGCAAAAGGCTTATCCATGATTGTATTCTCAAAATAAGTAAAGATTTTAAAATACATACACTATAGATGACTCTTTGTGCAGAGCACCTTTTGTGTGGTTCTTGTAAGTTTTCTTTTCAGCCTGCCTTATTTTCTTTGCTCAGCACCTCTGGATACTGTTTATATTGGATACACAGTCTTCTGATTTTCATTTACTATTTGCTCTCATATCATGCATCAGATAACATTTCATATCATGTCTTTATATGTGGGACCAGCAAAATAAACATAGATTCTGAGACTACTTTCTAGACTGGTTTATGTATTCTTTTGCAGTAAAACAAAGCACGTTTGAGGATTGTACAATATTGCTGTGAGTAGTCTGAAGCTGCTCAAGGAGAGAAGCCTTTGATATTTGAAAGGTGTTCAACAGACCTGTGTGTACCTATAAACAACAATTCCAATGGTAGTTTTCTTTGGCTGTCTGAGCTG
Organism: Chrysolophus pictus; assembly: GCA_037305975.1. NCBI lineage: Eukaryota > Metazoa > Chordata > Aves > Galliformes > Phasianidae > Chrysolophus > Chrysolophus pictus. The sequence goes on from CM074577.1 coordinate 64,855,849, forward strand.
TATATGCACAAGACTCAACAGAAACTAATAATGTTAAACCCACTTGCAAGAGGGTAAATTGTTATTGTGTTTTCAATTAACCTATTAAAATACAATCAAAAAAATTTTCCTAGTGAATGTGACTCTTGGTGTACATTGTTGCACTAGACACTCCATTCTGTAAGGTACTGTGAGAAACAAAAAAAATGGTATGTCTATACTGATGGTCATAAGATGGCCATAAGTTTTTTTCTTACACTAAAGCAGTCTGCATTGGATAATCTTTCTTGTTAAACAGAGGAATAGATAACAATACTTGTGGACTGCAGTGTTTAGAAAGTCAACAGAGCTGCTATAGTCAGACAGCTGACAGAGCTTGACTTTAAGGATATTATGACATGTATGGTCTCTAGACCAGCTTTCAGGTGGCTGTGACGTTAGCATTAAATGGAATTACACGTGGAGTCCTTGCTGTGAAGAGTTTTTATCATCTAAACAGGAAAGAGAAACAAGAGTGAATGGAAAGGTAAATACAGAGAGTATAAATACCTTTTCCAAATTTACATAGTCATACATCCACTGTTGCGTATCACATTTTTAACAGCATTTGTTAGTTAATGTCAATATTAATTTCAGAGAAAGGAGTTACTAGAATATAGAGGGCAGACTGGTATGCCATGCCCAATTCCCAGCGTAGCAGGAGATCATAGAATCACCAAGGTTGGAAAAGACCTCCAAGATCATCTAGTCCAACAGTCTAGTTACCACCAATATTTCCTCATTAAACCATGTCCCTCAGTACATCTAAACATTTCTTGAACACCTCCAAGGAGAGTGACACCACTACCTGCCTTAGCTGCCCATTACTCTTTTGGATAATAAATTTTTCCTAATACCCAAACTCAACCTCTCCTGGCACAACTTGAGGCCTTTCCTTCAGTAGTTACAAAGAAGAAGAAGCTGACCTTCTCAACCTCCTTTCAGGCATGAGATCTTCCTTGAGCCTCCTTCAAAATAAACAATCCCAGTTCCCTCATTTGCTCCTCATAAGATTTGTCCTTCAGACCCCTTCACCAGCTTTGTTGCCCTTCTCTGGACACATTCCAGGGCCTCAATGTCTTTCTTGTAGGAAGAGGCTCAAAACTGAGCACAGTACTCAAGGTGCATCCTCACCAGAGCTGGGTACATGGGAGCAATCATCTCTCTGCTCCTGCTGGCAACACTGATACAAACCAGGCTTCTTGGCTACCTGGGCACACCGCTGGCTCTTGTTTAGTTGAGCACTGACCAACACCTCTAGGTCCATTTCTTCCACACAATCTTTCAGACACTCTGCCCCTGGCCTGTAGCATTGCCAGGGGTCGTTGAGGCCAAAGTATAGGACTTAGCACTTGGTCTTGTTGAACTTCATTCCATTGGCCTCAGCCCAGCGATCCAGCCTGCTCAGATCCCTCTGTAGAGCCTTCCTATGCCGTGACAAATTAGCACTTCCTCCCAGCTTGGTGCCATCTGCAAACTTAGTCAGGGTGCACTCAAGCCTCCCATCCAAGTCATTAACAAAGATACTGAACAGAACAGGCTCCAGTACCAACGCCTGGGGAACACCACTTGTGACCAGTCACCAGCTGGATTTAACTCCATTTACCACCACTGTCTGGGTCTGGTCCTTCAGCCAATTCATTACCCAGCAAAGAGCGTACCTGTCCAAGCCACGGGCTATCAGCTTCTCTAGGAGAATACTGTGGGAGAGTTTCAAAGACTTTGCTAAAGTCTAGGTAGACTATGTTAACAGCTTTTCCCTCATCCACCAGGCAGATCAGTCAATTGTAGAAGGAGAGCAAGTTGCTCAAGCAGGACCTGCCTTTCATAAACCTTTACTGGATGGGCCTAATCTCCTGGTTATTCCACATGTGCTATATGATCTCACTCAAGATGATCTGTTCCATAGCCTTCCTTGGCACTGAGGTAAAGCTGACAGTCCTGAAGTTCCCCAGATCCTCCTTACAACCTTTCTTGTAGAAGGGAGTCACATTAGCAAGCATCCAATCCTCTGGGACTTCTCCAGTTAACCAGGAACACTGATAGGTGGTGGAAAGCAATTTGGCTATCACCTCTGCCAGCCCTCTCAGCACCTCAGATGGATCCCATATGGCTCCATGCACTTGTGAAGGTCCAGGGAGTAGTAGGTCTCTTAACCATTTCCACTTGAATCATAGGGGGTTTATTCTGCTCCCTATCCCAGAGTTCCAGGTCAGAGGAATCCCAGGATATCTGGTAGAGTATTCCAAAGATAATTGGTCTGACTTTTAAAAACAAAGATGGTGGTATAAATAAGCCACTGAGAACCTCAGCCTTTTCCATATCCTCACTGGTTGTGTTCCCTGCTGCATCCAGTGTAAGCTGGAGGTTCTCCTTAACCCTCCTCTTACTGCTAATGAATTTGTAAAAATGGAAATGAATGTATCTAGCTAACTAGAGAACACACTGTTCTGCATTAAGGCATATGATTGATTACTCTTTATGGAGACTTCCTTAATAAACTTATCTCATTGTTTAGCTGATGTTAAACAAAGAGTTTTAAGGTTGTGCTTAGGCAGTTTATAAGATGTGCTGAGGAAATCAAAGGCATGTAGAAAAATCCTAAGAAAGCATGTTTTTTTCTCCCGGCCTTTATTTAAAAGGAAATTTTTAGTTTTGGTACAGTACCAAGACAAAAAGTCAGGCATTCAAAACTCAGGAAATTCCAGAAGCCATAATTCTTACGATACTATTAACTCACTCATACAGTGCTTCAGCAGCATTTTTATTTCAGTTTTTCTTTCTAAATTACAATCATGGTGCTTTACTTAATGTGCTATTAAAAGTGTTGCACCACGAAATAGTTGAGCTATATTCATTTTAGTACTGCATCAGAATTAATGTTACTACATATTTAAAATAGTCATAAACAGTTGTATAAACACGTGTTGTGTTAGCAATAAACAATAACATAATTCCATTTTGCTTTCAGATTCTTTACATATATATATATTCTGTATCTTTTTTTGTCCATTTCATAGTTATTCTGCTAAAAATAGCAAATTGACAGTTATGTACATTAATATTTTTCCTTGTAAAATCCACATGGAGAAGGAACTAGTCTGCTAGTATCACTGAAATAGTTCTGTATGGGTAGGTGTTCCCCTTCACACTATTAAGACACTATATAAGACATCATCAGCTGCTGTCTGTCCTTTGAGAGTATTAGAGCAGCATATGGTAATATCATCAACACAATGAATATAGAGATTTGAGCAAATATGTACTTAGTGTTGTGATGCTTAATCTGCATCATTAGTTGACCATCCAGGTGAGAAGCTGAATTCTATGCTTTTAGATTGAAGGAGGAGCTCTAGCTATTGAGGAACTGTTGCTATTTTGAAAATTACTCATTTAGTGCTTCATTTAGAAAGCCTGCCTAATTTGAAGGGTTTAAGCAGATGGTGTCTTTGCACAACAAAAAAATAGATCATTCATTGGGCCAGACCAGGTATGAGAGGACCACTGCTTCTGTCACGTAATGGTTGAGACACTGACTTCATGGAAAGTGAAGTCTTTTTCTCCAGTTTAGTACAATGTTGGTAAAAGTAAAAAATAGAATGAAAAGCTCTCCCTTTGTAAATACATGCCTTATACAGTAAGATGCAAAGCCGGCTCCTGTTCCTGTCTGTTTTATATGCACAAAATGTATCCAGCTTTGGAGGCGTGTGCAGCAAAAGGTGTGACTGTGCGTTCTACCAGGATAGGAGCACACTCATAAAGGTATTAGTCAAGATTTAGTTTAGAACAACACATGAAAAAGCAGCTACCTTTTCCAGAGGCTGGTGGAGCCTTGAGAAGAGCACAGCTTCCAAACAGAGATTCTGCTCCCTCAGTTGCTAACTCGTAAAGGGTTAGCAGCACCACCAGGGTGAGAAGGGTCCATCCCTTCCAGTACTTAGGTGAATTGCTTGCACCTGTGCTCCTTGGGTTAGCTATGCCTTCTCAACTGATGCCCAATCACTGGCTCAGGCTGTGACCTAGCAGTTCCCATTCAACGAGTCAGAACCATTTCCTTTGACAAATTTATTAGATGGATTGGACATTAAAAAGTGCTGAATTTTTGAAAGGTTTTGAGTAAGCAAACCTGATGATTTGTTCAGCCCAGAGCAGAAAAGGCTGAGATGGGGGGCTCACATTTGCTTACAGCTCCTCATAGGGAGCAGAGGCAGTGCTGAGCTTTGCTCTCTGGTAACAGCAACAAGGAATGGCATGGAGCTGTGCCAGGGGAGAGTCAGGCTGGGTGCTAGCGAAAAAAGGTCCTTCTCCAAGAGGGTAATTAAGCACTGGAACAGGCTCCCCATGGCAGTGCAGTGGTGATAGCACTGAGCTGCTGGAGTTCAAGAAGCATCTGGACAACATTCTCAGTCAGATTTTTGGGTGGTACTGTGTGGAGCCAGGAGGTGGACTTGATGATCCTCGTCGGTCTCTTCCAACTCAAATATTCTGATTCTATGGTTTGAGCAAGTGACTGCTAATCACTCAGGTATGGGAGGAAGGACAAGAATTGTTACACAGCTTTCTCTAGCAGCTGTTATGAAAAGTCAGCAGTTTGCAAATGCTGATGTAATGGAAAGAATACTTCTAGGTGCATAACGTAGGTATAGTTAAGAAGGGAATTCCAAGTTCTGGGGTGCAAATGAAGCAAAGAAGAAGGTGTCCACCAGCAGCACAGCTCCATCATCTTTTCTTCTTGCTCAGCTCAGTGTTTGCCCATCCTGCTCTTGGACTGCCACTTGATGAAACATATTTGTTCTCTCTCAATTGAACTATCTATCTGAAATCAGTGGAGGGAAAGTGCTTAACATTCACAAGACAGTCCAAGTGAGCATTTTCAGAGCAGAAGCAATGAAGACAAGGCACTAGTCAGATCAACTATGAAATTGCCTTCATACATCTTTACTTAAATAAACAAATATTACTATTTAAAGACTAAAGACACGTTGTTTCCTCAGAGTAACTGCCTTGAAGAAAGACTAGAAATATTTTCTTGGTCTTCCAAACTTTTGGCTCTTACAGAAGATCATGTTGCATAAACGAAACACAAAGAGGGCTTTCTATGGAGCAAGGACTCTAGAGGAGAGACAAGAATTACTCAGCAAGAATTAGATTTGAAATAAAGGCTTTAGCTTAATTGGCGCCCTCATGTTATGGGAGTGGGAGAGAAAATGAACTGGGAAGATAGTTATGGAAACTCTGAAACAAGATCTGAGTGAAGGAAAGTTGCATTAGCAGGCTGATTATGCTTGATGATAGAAACTACACTGCAATGTGTGCAGTACCACCGTGTGGAGGAGAAGGAATCACAAGATGTAATCTTTCGTTAAGCATGTAGAGACTCTGCTTATTGTTTGTGAGAGTTTATCTGAACATCATTCTGTTAGAGGTTCTAAAGGCAGAGTAACAAGCATTATTACATGGTTCACTGATGCATCCAATGATGATTCTGTTTACTGAGATGCTCAGTGTTTCAGCTAGTGTTTAAAACATTAATCCAAAACAGTGTGAACTTCCGTACTTAATTCCATCAATGATTTATTAGGTATTAATAAATTCTATGGTTTTGCATGTCTTGAAATTAATCTCACCACATACCTTGCCTCAAAAGTAGTTTTGTCCTGCTACACTGCAGTCCTTCATGTTGTGTTTGTTTGTGCAGGCGTGGTTCTAATCTGGGCTGGTTGCCCTGTAACCTACAGTTTCCTAGGCTACTGCTGGCTGCAAACACTTTCTGTAATGTTGCATCTTGCTGACAGGCAATTTTGGAGCAAGAGCAGTAATTGTCTGTTGTTACTGTATCACAATTATATGTTGTACTTTAGCAGTGATGGGCATTTGGCAATCTAAGGGTACTTAACAACAGTAAATGAGACTAATACTCTAATAATAAAAAATTTAATTATTTGTGTCATGAATAGAAAAAAACAGGAACAGAATGCTTCCTTATTTTAACAGTTTTACCAGACCTGATGTAACCCTAGCTTTGACTATGGGAATAAAAAAACTGGGGGAGGTTGGAGTTCACTTAAAAGAAGAAAAAGGACAAAACTTTAGACAGATTTCCATTTTTTTTTTTTCCATGAAATAATTATTTTAATGTTGTGTATTAATCACTGCTGCTGTAATTTGTATTTACAGTGAGTGAGGACAAAGTGGTTTGATGACTGGCTGCCAAAATGGTTTAATTCAAAGTAATTGCTTGCTTAGGTTAGGAAAGTAAGGAATTTATCAAGCTTTATATGCTCTAAAGCTAAGTTCTTGGTAATAATAGCTACATGGCATTAGCCGTCATTGATGTGACAGATACTTTTGGAATTTCCTAACTTTACATGAGGAAAATATATGCATATTTATAACTTTAATTTTCTTCAAAACACAAATTGCATATTTTATAAATATAACTGAAAAATTTTTGCAGTACATGTAAAGGATGGTGCCAGTTCTCCAGACCCTAAGTAACAGAGATCCGTTTACTACTGTGAATACTTCATCTGTAGCATTATGGTCTTTGCCTGACTGCACATGAGAATACATCAGTCTAATTATCAAGGTTACTGAGAATTTAAAGCTCTCACCTAACTATGCAAGAAGAGTGGTCTTCTGCAATTAGTCTCATGGTTGATGTACATATTATTAGGTACAATGATGAAATTCATGTAGGAATAATGTACAAAGGTAAGGCTCAAAGCAGGTCATTTACACACAGTAAAATTCCTTGAACCACTTGCAGATAATAGGCATTTCTGATGCAATGTGGTGTGACCATGATCAGTCTGATGGAGTGACAATTTATCCAAAAACAGATGTTTCATTTTAAACAGGCTCATGAAAACTTTTTTCTTTTATAGTTGCACCAGCATTTTCTGTGTTTTAGTTTTTGAAACTCATATTCAGAAAATCTAAATATTAAATTGAACCTTTACTAGTTAGTTCACTCATTACCAATTGTAATTTTCTTATTCACCAAAGTTACTACGGAAGCCACAAGGTTCAATGTGACTTCTGAAAAAGTTTTAAAAAATAGTAATAGTTGTTCAACCTGGCTCTCATTGTTTCAGATCTTCTCTACCATCACCAGATAGAAAGTTCAACAGAAGCGCAAGTATTCATTTGTGCAGTTTTTAAATTAAGGTTTTTCACTTCTGTTCTTGCAATGCAATATTGAACTCAATATAGATTGAAAAAGGTGCAAGTTAGTTGTTTGGGAACGTGTATTTCTTCATTCCTTATACTGGAGAAGAGTCCATTAAATGCCTACATATATTATTTTAGAAATGGTCTTATTCTTCACTGTGCTACCTGGGAGACAGTTGGATTTCAGGTGAGTACAAATGGAATTTTCCTTGTATGGCCTGGCCATACAAAATGTTTATGGGTTTTACATAATTACACTTGAAGTTTTGCTGATGAAGTGTATCCATTGTATCCAGCTTTACCTGAGTACAGTACTTGGTTTATGGTCAGGAGTGTTTGAGTAAGGTATTTGCATAATCTTCTCAAGAGGCAATGACTCCACACTGTCTGCTCAAGTAGCTTTAAAAAAACACTAGATGGTTTTCCAAATGGTAGTATCTCTGTTTGCATGTGAACCTTTCTGTGTGCATTTAAAACAGAAAGTTTTCATACAGGATAAATGATTTTTCCTTTGTTCTGTGGAATCTGACTGATACAGTGTGTATAAGGAAGATGAGGATGTATGATTTCTGAATCACTTTTCCAGACCTGTATCAGAAGAAGCCCACCAAAGAATGATGAATGAATGTATACTTTTGCTTTATATTTCAGCTAATACTACCTACTGATAACTTTTGTTTAATTAACAGCAAGAGTCAAGTGTCGGAGAGTGTTCTATCTGTTCCTTACTTCACGTTCAGGAATAAAAAGAGCATTCTAAAAACTTGTCTAAATATGCCCTGATATTTTTCTTTTAGAGTTCTGTGACAAGTCTCTCCTAAGCTTTGAGCCACAGCTAATTTTAAAAAAGCCTAATCTATCTGATATTCTGAAGTTGGAATGCTAAAAAGAGGCCTCAGTTTCAGAGCGTTGCTTCCCCTGTTTATTGCAAAGAATTTTGACAAGTCCATTTCCATTATTCATCTGAAGCAAAGTACAAAGTGGACAGAACTAAGAGCAGGTCTATCATAAAAGACAATGCGCATTTTTTCAAGTACTTTTTGTTACTTTTCCACTTCTTTAATTTGCATTTCATGTCTCCCCTGAAACTCCTCTATTTCCCTGTTTTTTACAAGTCTTCAAACCAATGCTTTTAAGCTATCAATTTTGAGGCCATCCTCAACTCCTCATTTTAGTGCAGAGATCAAAGATCAAAGGCCTGGAAGACAGATTTTCCTTGTTTGTCCTTAGAAGTAGCTCTAGTCCTTTCCACAATATCAGGGTTTAAATTATTACCATAGAAAATACCAATTTCAATTTATCACCCCAAATCATGCCTCCTCCTCCCACAAGACCTCTTCTGTTTGTCTAACTATTCTGGTGGGCTATGTGTTAAAATAAGTGTGGCTTCTAGGTCCATTGTCATCTATTGCAAAGCATCTACTGCAGAACCTTTCTATGAAAATTTGTAATCTAAGCTTTTTTCTGGCTTTCATGGCTCAGCCATACCTTGTTGTTCCTGTGCTAGTAATACTGTTACAGCCTAAGCAAGTTTTCCTTACTTTCATAATTTATCTATATATGAATAATAATCGGTCTACGATGACATCAGAGCAAAATAGTAGAGTAAAACTAGTGTGTTTTACAGGAGAAAAGAAGATTTTCACAGGATGCTTTATCCTATAAATATTTTCCCCAGAAATTAAGATTATAAGAAAATACCTGTTCTTGAAGCTCTTACTTTCAAATGTATTTACTATTTTAAAGCCCGTTACACAGGAGAACACAAGAAGTGAGAGCAGTATTCAGTGCAAAGCGAGCATTTTCAGCAACCTGATAAAAAAGTTAAAATACTTGCAAAAAAACCCAACAATCAGTAACACAAAAAACAAATGAACAAATGAGCAACAACAACAACAAAACCAAACCAACAAAAACCCACAAAGGAAAAGAAAATAAAACCAACAGGAAAAAAAAAAAATCAACCCATAAAACTCTTAAAACTGCTTTTGGAAAATCAGTTTAGTCCAAAAGAATTGTTAGTACTGATAGATAAATAAGCAGTGATTTCATGATACTGTTTATTTATTGCCATTGAGATTTGATCTTGAGCAAAATATGTAAACAAATACACAACTCCAACAGCTTTGGAATTAAATACAGAGCTGATATTAAAACTGTAATTCCTGTTGATATAGAGAACAATCTGGCCAGAAACTTAAATTAAGGTTGAATTACCAGCCATCTGTATTGCTATAAACACTCTTGCTGCATGCAGAAATCCAGTCACAAAAGAATACTTCTTGTTCAAGACTGATTTTTGTAAGAAAAACACATTTATTCATCACATTTATTTTATATTGTTTTAATTATCCCAACAATATGATCATTCAAAGAAAGGCATTCTTGACCATGAAGAAAAGCGTGATGAGTGATTAAGATGAAAAATGTCATTTCAGAGTCTACTTTCTAAAGCTTCCCTCTTGCCAAGTAATTGACATCATAGGTGATGCTGGCAGCTTTGGAATATCATACATCATCTATGACAAAAGAGTTTCCGTCCTAGTTTGACAATAAATACTAATAATGTGCAATTAATTACTAAGTTTCTATTTTCCATATTGTTAAAAAAAAAAAAAAACAAAAGAAACATTTAACAAATCCTCATAGCAACACTCTACTTTCATGCAGAAAAAAAACAAAACAAAACAAAACAAAACAAAAAAAGAAACAGGCTGATGAGACACTTTACATTTACTTGGCCAGCTGTGTCATCTGCTCCACTCCAGGCATGGTTACTTGACTGTTCCCCCTCAAAGTCCCAAGTGCTGTCATCTGCTGAACAAAGGGCAGCTGCCTCCCATCCTCTTCTGAGGTCACTGGGGATTAGCTGGGACCACTGAACATGCCCCAGCTGCTCAAAGGACTTCCAGCAGGGCTACAGCTGGAAGACCCCTTCCTTCATAAACTGGGGAAGCTGGGTACACAGGGTGATACTTAGAGTGCTGGCCTGTGAGTTCCCCACAGCTTACAGACCTTAGCTTCATCCCTCAGGGGCGCAGAGGGTTATGGACATCTGTGCTACTCACAGACAGATCCTGCTGGCTCTGACTGACCTGAGCACCTGGCCTGGGCCAAGGCACTGGGCAGTCAAAGGAAACCATGGGGGTTTACAAAATGCGTTTACAAAACCACAGCTACAATTGATGTCACACAGTGAGAGAAGCAAAAGCTTTTAAGGCCTTCATATGGATGAGGAGCGGTAGTTTTCTGCTCCTTCCTTTCCCTGCCCTCACCTCTGTTGGCTTTCTGCTTTGTGTGCTGTCAGGGGACAGTGGAACAGCCACAGTTGCTGGAGAGTGCTACTTAGGTCAATGCAGCCTTTGAAGCAAACAAACCAACTCAGAGAATTTTGGGACAAATGCCTACAAGTTTGATCACAATTGAATTTACTGCATTAGATTAAAAATTTATAGCTCAAACTCATTAAAACAGAGATGACTGGCAAGGAGCTAGTGATCAGAAACCTATAAACGCTAAGTGTATGGATGAACAGCAAATCAGACAGTACTGCTCCAATTCCTTTGCTGTGCCAAGCTATTCTTTGCATGTGCAGAAGAAAATAGCTTTCCCTAAAATATATTTTCATACTGAAAAATCTACACAGCACATCTTCATCCCAGAAATGAATGTTTGCACTGACTCTTTCATGCTTCTTTCTCTAACTTTACCTCTTTACTGTGCAAACTTTTAATTTACACTCTCATTCTCTTCTGCAGTTCTTGGACAACTGGGCTTTTGCTCAGGCCTCCATTCTTTATACATTTATATCTTTATACAATTCTTTTATATCTTTATACATTTCCTTTTGTTTTTCTTCTCCAGTACTTTCCAGCTTCACACTGGATTTCTCTCCTCTCTTGTATAGTCACTCTCCCTGCATTCCCATTTGTTTCACTTTTCACCATAAAATTCCATTCCTCCCTCCCTCTCTCTCCTCATTCCCTCTCTCTAATAATATCTTCTCCCATCTCCCCTAAAAGGGGAACATTTAGTTTTTTCTAGTCAAATTATAAAATTATTCTAACTACCATTTTTCTTCTTTTCTCTTCAACCTACTGTCTCTCTCTCTCTTCTTTCTTGCTATACTTTGCTTTCCTGTTATTTATTGTTCTGACCTAGTCCCTCCATGTCTATGTCTAGTTAATCTTTCCATTTCTTTGACATTTATATTCTAGAAAATGCTAGATAGTCCTGTTATATGCAGAACAGATTCCAAATTCAGCTGAGTTCAGTGGATGCTGAATGGTGTTCCCATGCAACAGATCGTGATTTCTCATTTTCTCCATTCTTTTCACATACACTTGAGATCACGCTTCCCTTGCCGCTTTTTCCTTTTTCCTTTGCTACTCAGACTCTCTTCTCTCTCTGAGGTGATTATCCGTCTTCTTCCCCATCTCAAACTCCATTTCTTTTTTTATATTTAATCATAATTTTACCATTACTTTAGTTTCATAAATAGTATGGGTTTCATTATATTGATGAGAGTGATTTTAATAAAATACATATTAGATATAATAACAGATATGTATTATTTATAGTAAGATAAAAACAAACTTAGAAAATAATTTTATGTATTATTAAATAAAATGTAAGATTTAATAAAATGTATTGATACAGCACGTTTATTATCTGTACAACATTACAGAATAAATGTAAGTATTTTCTTCAATATGTGCATATTTTGGTATATTTGTCATTGAAACACATTATATTTTAAGATCTACTGTAAGTAATAATTTTCAGCTATGGAGTTAGTGGAAAATTCCTATTTTCATTGTTTTAGAATAAACATAAGATATATTTTGGTGTAGAATGTAAGAAAATAGTCTTGGTTTGGAATTCATTTGGAGATTGCACTTTGATAAGTGTCTTAATTTTATTTTGTTTTTGGTTTCCAGAACTGTAACCATACATATAATCCTTCTCTTCCAAGAGGAAAAATAATATTTCATTTCGGTGGAATATAATTAAATACTATGTGCATATACTTATAAAAGATTATATACAAAACTATAAATCTCATAATCTGCTTTTAAAACACAATTTTTGTTTTTATTTCCATTATATTTTATTTAGCAATGCATATGCCTTTTTCTCTGCGTTTCAGTAAACTGCTGGTGCTTTTTGCTATCTGTGTAAACTACTGACAACACCCAAATCTTCCTTTGCGCATGAGAAATATTTTGTTTTTGGCTTTCCAAAACAAGCTTGGAAGCAGACTGTGATGCAAGACTAATGAGTAGTGAACCAAAAATTTTCATGTGGTTGCATTAGAGTAGCGAAGGCAAAGCCTTCTCCAAAAATATCCTACCATTTAACCCAAACACAACTGCTATTTGTATTTACCCCTCGAAGACCTGTAATGTTTTGTCAATGCCAATGCTGTTAAGAGAAAAAAGTAGCATATTAAAAGACATTTATCACTGACCAGGAAAACTCTTGGTCATACCACTTTTACTGTTTGATGGATAAGTAGTAGGAAAAGTCTGAAAGTGAAACATGCCAAATGGTTTGTGTCTCAGTCTTGTAACTTTGAAGTCCTCGTAAAGTACTAACCGCAGAGAAGATTCAACTTCTGAAATTCTGATGGACTTAAATATAGTTATTGTAACCTATTTCTTTTTGAGAAGATTATAAACGTTAGGTGAGGTTGGGTGTATCAATTGTAAATTAAAGTTACCTGAGAATGTTTACAGTTTGTGCAAAATGCTTCACAACAAGATAGGAAGGAGACATGGAAACATTTGTTTGCTTAGTTTTTACATTAAAAAATCCAGTTAACAAGGTACAGCCAAAAGTGGTCATCTGTGTTTTGGGGTAAAATCAGAGTGAAAGATGAATGCTCTCCTAGAGCATGCCTTTGAAAAGGGTGAGTCAGAAAAAATCATACACTGACAGGATAACACGAAACATCAACTTCCTAATTCCGCCTTCATTCCTTTCTTCCAAAACATGTTTAGAATTCACTGAATAACATATTTGACTAAACTGTACCTGTATATTTAGATATCAAATTTTTAGAAAAGAGACAGTATCCTGCTTTGTTAATTTGCTTCAGTAGTTAATTGCATTTTTAAAAAATTAAGACTTGATTCTACGTATTTGAACCATGATTGTATCCCTCCACATTCAAATAAGCCCAGCTGTGCTTATCATCACATAAAGCTAACTCAGTTGAATGAACAATAAACCAAATAAATGCTTGTCTTTAAAAGCAATGGCTTCCACATGCAGGTCAAGCTCTAATATTCGTTGTGATTGATGAGGAGCTGGTAAAATAGTTAATGAATACAGTATATTAACATGACTGTTGTGATGGCTGGTGGGTTATTTGTGCACTTAAATACAGGGCTGGAAGAAAAGCAAACAAGAAAAAAAGAATAGTCAGAGATAAGCCATATCTTGGCAGACAAGATAGTAAGACAACTGAGGCAGACCTAGGGATTTTACGCATACTGTCTTGACACCACCACTTAGCTCCTTCTATGGAAATAAAATCCCAGAAATGGAAAACAGGCAGATATATAGAACAAGTAAGTTCTGGGAAGGGGAAGAACTAGGCAGTTTGTTTAAGCATTTGTTGTTTTAAAGTCCATTTTGTCCTTTGTATATGGAAACAAGCCATTGAGCATCAAAGAAGAGAGGTTCTATTAGGTTGTTCTGCATTACTCTCTTGTCTTGAACAAAGGCCTAAAGCACATTCCTAGGAAGGAAGAGAAGTTCAGAGGAGTCATATCATGGGAATTGCTCTGGGAAAAAATCCCAGCTGACAGTGGTTTGCATTGTAGGGACTTTCAGAGGTAGAAATGGTTTCTTTGTGCTTAACAACGCAATTTATTTCTTTTCGGTATACTTTTAAGTCTCCTCTTAAGCCTATGTAAACTTTTGCACTCACTATCTTATGTCAAGTAATTCCATAACTAAAAATAACTTAATCACGTCATAAATTTAAAATACACAATGTATAAAAATAGTTTCCTTTTGCTTGTTTTGAATCTCCCACTTGCTCTCTTTATTCAAACGTCCCTCACACTTGCCTGGGAAAAAACAGTGAAAAATTATCTTTTGACAGCCAATTCAACAAAAATTGAAAACAATTTCAAGCAAGTTTTTCTGTCCCCATCAGGGCCTCAGGCACTATGAAAGTACATAGACAAAAGACAGAGCTTCTGGTTTTCAATCAATACAGACCTATTGATTAACCTTAATTGGATACAAATACAGTCATGTAATTTTGAGGTATGATTAACAGAACCATAAAATATGCTTCCAAGAATGGTATAAACTGGAGACCTGATAAATAAAGAGATACTTTCAAAAAGATCATAGAATCATGGAATAGTTTGGGTTTGAAGGGACCTTGAAGATCATCCAGTTTCAAACCCCCTTGCTGTGAGCAGTTGCCACACACTAGATCAGTCTGCCTCAAGAAACCTCTTCTTCTTGTGACCTAACTTGAAGAAGGAGGAGCACATAATAGTCCTCTGGCTTTATCAGACCCATTAGCCTGTTTTTTATGTCTTGAAGGCAGGTTCCTGCAGGCAGAAAACCTCTCTAGAGAGATCGGCTGGGCAGCAAATGAGTACCTCAGCGCCTCTCAGTCAGTCAGTAACACCCTTCACCTCTTTTTTATGTCCTTGGTTGGATCAAGTTAATCCGATTTTCTCTGGTTTGAAGTTTTAGCCATGCTCTCTTCTCTTTTCAACCCCAGAGTCTTATATCTGTCACTTCGGAGGTGAGGGGAGGCTACTCCTTCCGCTCCCTGAAGAGAATAGAGTCCAATCTCCCTCGTCTTATATGGTCTGTCTCCTTGAGATTTGGAAGATAACTTAGCTTCTTCTGCCTGTGTCACTGCATACCATGCACCAATTTATCTCGCATATTACTGAAAACTATATTGCCTGATAATTTTCTCATACGACCTGGCCAGCTGCTTGAAAAGTTTTCAAGCTGGGTATGCTTGCACCCATTATACCCTCCTGTCCTGAGGCCTTTGGGGAATTTCCAGATTCTGGAGTTCCCGCAGCTGAAGATTTTGGCAACAATTTTGCTCCTCAGAAGGCCTGTCTGGGTGCATGCGTAAGCCTGGAACAGTTGCTGCCCCTAAAAATGGGTTTCTGCCTCAGCCCAACCATTGTGGCAGGTGGTCAACGAGGAATACAAGGAATGTATTTCTTTTTCATGACTCCTTTTCCTGAGCAGAGCATTGACTGTTTCTAAGCTGAAGACAGTGTGTGTGATCAAACGAAAAGATCATCTTGGGAATGAAATAGTGGTGCTAAATACTGCAAGTTCAGAAACAGATATACAAGTTTTTTCTCTCTTTTTTTTTCTTTCTGAATTGTCACAGTCTCACTGATTTCCCTCTCAAGATGCAGTTATCCCATGGGCCATAAATATTTTCTGCCTTCACTTTTGCAGCTTTAAGATGTTCCTCTTACAGGAGGAAGAATTTAAGCTTAAATGTTTCAGAGCCTGAAATCCTGATCTGAAAGTTGCTCTGAGAGGATATAGAATTCTTACATTTGCAATGCAATTTATCTCAGCTTAGGGCTTAGATAATGTTTTTGAATTTAAGTCATCTTGATGAAACAAAGCTTTAGTTTAGAAAAAACACATCATTTCAGAGCAGAGAGCAGGAACATTTGGAGTTCGAAAGAAGTCAAGTTCTCTGATACTTATCAACAGTTACAGTTTCTTGGAGAGAGACATGATAAATGAAAATTCTGGACTGCCTTCCAGAAATAGTTCAGCTCCTCCAAAGAAGAAGACTAGCTCAGAAAGAATCACTGATGAGCCAAGGGAAACAGCTGTGACTAGTTAATGTAGTAAAAATTAAGCAGAATAATTGCAAGATAGGGATAGTACAGCTAAATCATTTCAAAACAACATTTTAATGAAATTAATTACAGCAAAAGTCTTGCAACTTTATAATCTTGAAAAGGAAAGAAACAGATGAGGATAGTCTTAGTTAATTTCTTACTTTGTTATTGATGGATTTACAGTTGTATCAATATGCATATTCATTAGCAGAGTCCTAAAGACACTAATTTCCTAAAATCTCTCTTTCCCTAAAAGGACCAATGCGTAGTTCTCAACACTTTGTGCACCCAGGCTACCTTAGTCCTGTAGCATTGATTTTTTGGTTTTATTTACAACATCTAATGTACAAAAGACTAATTCTTGGCAAAGCATTGCTCTTATTCTCCATTTTGCTGTTGTCTATCTCAGTCTCCACTCTTGGCAGCTAAGAAATTTTGATGTTCTGGTGTTTGTAAAGCAAACTAATTCTGATATATTCTGATAATTCTAAACTAATTCTGATATATTTTTGAATACAGTGCCATAAAGTGTAAATGTCATATTTATAATACTTACTGTTGTAGGAATGTGTCAAAGAATAGTCTGAACAGCAGAACTGTTATACTTAGCACAATCAAACTGTCGGAATATCTCCATGGCAAGTGATTTTAACAGCCAGACATTCTAATGAACATTTAGACCTGCAGAAATCTTAAAGGACAATACACCAATGTCTGAAGGAGACCTTGTCAAAAATTTGTACTTAATTGTCACAAATCCTGCATGTAAATTTACCAACTTTGTAAACATCTTACAGAAAGCCAAGATATCAAACTTGGCTGAATGTAAACAACCATGACCTTCCCGAGTTGAGGGCAGAACTAAAAATTGAAAGAAAACTTGGCCGAATTTAATGGAAGACATGACAAATGTTACTGACTGGTTTATCTCATACGCTCTGATTAGATGCAAACTAGCACTTATTTTCTTAATTTTGCATTTAAATTCCAACTATTTGCAAACAGCTACGTCCATTTCTTTCCTATGTTGTAACTTTTCCATGCAATGAGGTGTGAATTTAAAGCACAGCATCATTCTGTGCTCAATATGTCCTTCCACACTTCGTTAAAAAACTACTAGAACA
Source organism: Chrysolophus pictus (assembly GCA_037305975.1). Taxonomy (NCBI): domain Eukaryota; kingdom Metazoa; phylum Chordata; class Aves; order Galliformes; family Phasianidae; genus Chrysolophus; species Chrysolophus pictus. Next base: position 64,873,028 of record CM074577.1, read on the forward strand.
GGTTAAAAACCACATGTGTTGAGGGAAACAAACAGATCTGAGCTCCGTCTGCTTTGTGATTTGGTATGGAAGCTAAATAACCACACTGTCTCAGTAAAGATGTGCCTTATTTTATGCCTCAGCAGCAGGGAGGGGGATGAACAATAGAAATGTAAATAGGAAAAAGAACAGATAAAAGGGAAGGTACAACTACAGCTGTGATTATCACCTTGAAACTTTCCTTCCTTCATCTCCTCAAACATCATTATCTTTATATTTCCTGAGGCTCAGCCAGTATTGTTTCCTTCATTGTGCCAGCCTCCTCCAGAAAGCGGCAGACTGTCACCAGCCCATCTGCACAGGGCAGCCTGCTTCTTACCACTTTGCTGAACTCCACCAGCTGAACATACTGATGCTCTGTGCCCATTCCCCTCTTGCATGTTCACACTCATGCTGCTTGCATGATTTCACCTGGCACAGGCTTTTTGAGGAGGCTGAAGAAGATGTGGGGACATGGTGAGGAGAAAGGATGGGAGAAAAGACTCCTAAGGTGGAGGGAATGTGGATGTGGGAATAGCATCACTTCTGCCTTAGTGTGCACTCTCTACCTGCACAATGCTTTCTAAGAATGTCCAGGATATTTTCAGAATGTTAAAATGCTAAATCTGCCAGTATGTGTGGAAATATTTAGTTCTGGAATGGCTGAATGACTACTTGGAAACAGTTGAAAATATTTTATTATTAAGATCTATGTTCTGATAATTACTGTGAAAATTTTCAAAAGTGGCGTTTTTTTTTTTTTTTTCTTGTACTCTAGCCTTTTCAGTATTTGCTGTCAAAGAAAATGGACATCTGCATTTATTGTATTTCTGTCTTAAAATCTGTGATAAGTTGCAAGTACTAGACCAAATGACAGGAGCCATAGATGTAATGAAAGAAATCATGCATAGCATTCAAATATCTGAGTGGTCATTTAATAAGCAAAAATTAATTTAACAATATATATCCTGTCATTCTCTCTCTCTTCTTTTTTTTTTTTTTTCTTTTTTTCCTTCCCTAATGCACTCTCTGCCCTCTTTCAGTATAGAATCTACTCCTTCACAAGATTCAGGATTGAAATCTTGTTCTTATGGCTTCAACAAGACAGATTTTGGCCCTCCTTTGCATCCTCCTCCAGTTAAATCATCACAAACCACAGTTTGTACTGTGTAACTAATAGGATGATTTGGGATTTATCCAGCTGCAAAGAGTCTGACTCACACCATTTACAGACATGCAATTTGTATTATTTCTGAATTTTCCCCAAATGTGAGCAATGAGTGCAGAGTAGGTCACTGATGAAAGTGGGAGTAAGGACTTGATTCTCCGCACTATCTCTAATCTCTGTATTGCTCTATTTTCTGTTTAAAGGCAGCATCCTTTTGTACTTGAAGTTCAAACACTAGCTCAGCATCTGAGATGTGGAACTCAAAATCCCCCTAGGATTTACAAACTGTAAATCTTTGTCTGTGGTCTGAATATTCTTTTCTTATTCTACTCTTATTTTAGATATGCATCAAATTTTCCTTTGTTTTTGTCTTCTCTTTGTAATATTCCTTTTCTATCTCCTTCAAGTTCAGCAGTCAAGGTTTGCTAGAGTTTTTGCAAACAGCTGAGAGGTGGTCCTAGGACTACCAAGGATCAGGATGGATGGAGTTACAGCTGCTTGCATAAACACATTAGATGAACTTTGACAACTGTCCGCAGGAGTGCTCCTAGTCCACTGCAAATGCAAAGTAAAACATACTCTCAAACTGTGATGAAGAATGTTCAATGCATTTCAGTTCTTACAAAACAGAATTTGAAAGATGTTCCTGACCTGCTCTTGAAGCTCAGATGAGGCAGTGTAATCCATTAACCTGTGGTAGCTGAACCAGGTGCTTAAGCTTTATGACAAAGAAAGTGAGTGTCAAACAGTATGAATAATCCAGATGTTTCTCCAGCACTCTTTCTTACTTTTCAAACCAGGCTATCTAATATAATGAGGGGTGAGCTGAGGATACTTCTCTGTAGTGCATTTGTTTATTCACATGGTGTTTGCATCAGAATTCCCATTTGTTCATCCTTCTAAGAAAACTCTCGAAACTTCTGTTATTTTCTTATCACTTAATGAAAGGCTCTGCAGTACTGGATGTCCCTTTGTGTCCTTCTCTCTGACAAAACTGTTGTGCTGGCAGTGGCAGATTTTCTCAACAGATCATCAGTAACAGATAAAGGTCCCTTAGGAGAAAATACAATCTGGATGTAGCATCGCTAGAATTACAGAATTACACATCAGTCTTCATAGTTCATGCATTTGGATGGTACTAAAACCATGATCTTCCAGAACAGATGTGAACACTTTTTAGAACTCACTCATAATTCGACCACTGTATATTTTCTGATGAGTGTTTGTGGACAACTGCTGACATTTCCTTTACTTATTTGTGCATCGCATTAACTTGTTGTGTGATATTATTTTATAGTGATGGGCTTATTTGTGACAGCTCTAAATTTCATCCTTTTGGATACTGCTGATTATTAAATCATCCTTTTATTAGAAATCTTATGATGGAACACTGAATTTTAGATCACAGAATCACAGAATCACAGAATCACTAAGGTTGGAAAAGACCTATAAGATCATCCAGTCCAACCATCCACCTATCACCCATGGTTCTCGCTAAACTATATCCCTCAACACAAAATCCAAACGTTCCTTGAACATTGGGCCAAAATTTGCACTACACTGGTGAATGAAATATTACTCTAAATAATCAGCCTGCTACTTTGATGTGGTGTTTGAATCTCAGTTGGATAAACTCCAATAGCAGATGTCATCTAGAGATCTTGAGGATGAGGCGGCTATCAATTCAGCTTCCCTGTGTGACTTCATTTAAGTATTTAGATATGAGTTGTTGCCTGCTCCCTGATAACAATCAGTGAAAATGAGCTGGTATAAGTGTAATTTTCTATCCTGAGATACAGGGTCAGTAAAATGTGCTCTGAAGCTGTACAGTCTACGCCAGTGATTTCTGTAGAGAATTCTATAGAGGCAGACGGATATGGCTTGTCCAGTAAAAAATAGGGAGTGTGAACCTGAATACAAAGAATATAACACATACTTACCCGAAAATGAGACTGTATGGAGCTGAATTCATCAAGTGAATTTATCATTTGATGAAGACAAACATGAAGAAATGAAGACAAAGATGAAGAAATACAAATCCAAAAGCCTTCTTTTCCATGTGGTGTCACATGAGAGCATGAGAATCCAAGGAAAGCTCTACATTATTATAAAACTTATTTTTGTTGCCTGCATACACATCTTCAAGCCATGTCTGTATCTTTGGCTGTGGCCCTGAACACACAGTTCAAGATTAGCACTATACTGGTGACTAGCATATAACTGGAATATGACATGTAGCTATCTTATTGTGAGGGTAGAGAGTTTGCTTGCACACTGCACTTATGAAAGGAAAAAATATATATAAATGTTATCCCCACATCTTTCTTCCTACACCATTCTAATGTAAATTGATTTATCTATTGTTACAGAATGATAGAATCTAGAATATTCTGAGTTGAAAGGGACCCACAAGAGCCATGGAATGATAGAATTGTTTGGGTTGGAAGGGACCTTAACGATCATCTAGTTCCAATCCCCTTGCCACCCATTAGATTGTCTTGCTTTTCTAGGCAAACTGTTCCAGTGCCTCACCACCCAATGAGTAAAGAATTTCCTCCTAAAATCTAATTTAAATATCCCCTTGTTTAGTTTTGAACCATTACATCTTGTCCTGTCACTATCAGATTGTATAAAAAGTCAGTCTCCTGTTTAAAAGCTCTGTTTAAGGACTGGGAAGCTGCAATGAGGTCTCTCTGGAGCCTTCTTTTCACCAAGCTAAATAAGCCCAGGTCCCTCAGTCTTTCTTCATAAGAGGACTCCTGCCCTCCAGCCCTCTGATCATCTTAACGGCCCTTATTTGGACTCGCTCCAACAGCCCTACATCTTTCTTGTGCTGGAGTCTCCAAGTGTGGATGCAGTATTCTAGATGGAATTTCATGAGGGCAAAGTAGAGGGGGACAATCACCTCCCATGCCCTGCTGACCACCTCTCTTCTGACACAGCCCCAGATACAGTTAGCCTTCCAGGCTGCAAGAGCACTCTGCTGACTCATGTCAAGCCTTCCATCTACCAGAACCTCCAGGTCCTTTTCTATTTCAGTGCGTTCTTTCAGTCTGTATGCATATCTGGGATTGCCCTGACCCAAGTGGAGCACCTTGCATTTGGCTTTGTTGAACCTCATCAAGTTCATGTGGGCCCACTTCTCAAGCTTGTCCAGCTCCCTTTGAGTGGTATCCCTTCCTTGTATCATATTAACTGCACCTCTCATCTTGGTGTTTCCTGCAAACTTGCTGAGAGTACACTCGATCCCACTGTCCTAGTCATTGATAAAGATACTAAAGAGCACCGGACCCAAGATGGAGCCCTGGGAGACACCACTCGTCACTGGCCTCCATCTGGACATAGAGCCGTTGGCAACAACCCTTTGACTATGACCATCCAACCAATTCTTTACCCAGCAAACAGTTCATCCTTCAAATCCATCTCTCTTCAACTTAGAGATAAGAATGTGATGTTGTACTGTATTAAAGGCTTTGCAGAAGCCCAGGTGTATGACATCAGTTGCTCTTTATCCACGGAAGCCATCGTTTCATTATAGGAGGCCACCAGATTGGTCAGGCATAGAATCATAGAATCACAAGGTTGGAAACGACCTATAAGATCATCTAGTCCAATCGTCTTCACATTACCACTGCTACCACAAGCTACTAAACCATATCTTGTAGCTCCTCATCCAGATGCCTCTTGAACACTGCCAGGGACAGCGACTCCACCACCTCCCTTGGCAGGCCATTCCAGTGCCTGACCACTCTTTGAGAGAAAAAGTTTTTCCTCATGTCTAACCTAAACCTTCTCTGATACAACTTGCAGCCATTTCCCCGGGTCCTGCTCGTTGTCTGGGAGAAGAGGCCAAACCCCTCTTCACCACAACCTCCCTTCAGAAAGCTGTAGGGTGCAATGAGGTCTCCCCTGAGCCTCCTTTTCTCCAGACTAAACAATCCCAGCTCCCTCAGCCGTTCCTCACAGGACTTGTGCTCCAGACCCCTCACCAGTTTCGTTGCCCTTCTCTGGACACGCTCCAGGGCCTCAATGTCTTTCCTGTAGTGAGGGGCCCAAAACTGAACACAGTACTTGAGGTGCAGCCTCACCAGTGCTGACTACAGGGGATGATTACCTCCCTGCTCCTGCTGGCCACACTATTTCTAATGCAAGCTAGGATACCGCTGGCCCTTTTGGCTACCTGGGCACACTGTTGGTTCATGTTCAGTCCAGCATCAACCAATACTCCCAAGTCCATTTCCTCTTCACAATCATCCAGCCACTCGTCCCCAAGCCTATAGCGCTGCATGGGGTTGTTGTGGCCAAAGTGCAAGTCCTGACGCTTGGCCTTGTTGAACCTCATCCCATTCACCTCAGCCCAGCGATCCAGCTTATCTAGATCCCTCTGAAGGGCCTTCTTACCCTCAGGCAGATCCACACCACCTCCCAGCTTGGTGTCATCTGCAGACTTACTGAGGGTACACTCAATCCCCTCGTCCAGGTCATCAATAAAGATATTAAACAAGATAGGCCCCAGTACTGATCCGTGGGGGACACCACTTGAAACAGGTCACCAGCTGGACTTCACTCCATTAACCACCACCCATTGGGCATGGCCCTCTAGCCATTTCCTTACCCAAAGGAGTGCATATCTGTCCAGGCCATGGGGAGCCAGTTTCCCCAGAAGAAGCCTGTGAGAGACCGTGTCAAAGGCTTTGCTGAAGTCTAGTAGACTACATCAACAGCCCTTCCCTCATCTCCCAGTCTGGTCACCCAGTCATAGAAGGAGATGAGGTTGGTCAAGCACGACCTGCCTTTCATGAACACGTGCTGGCTGGGCCTGATTCCCTGGACACCACGCACATGCCGTGCGATCTCACCCAAGATGATTTGCTCCATTACTTTCCCCGGTTCTGAGGTCAGGCTAACAGGCCTATAGTTCCCTGGATCCTCCTTACAGACCTTCTTGAAGATGGGAGTCACATCAGCAAGCCTCCAATCCTCTGGGACCTCTCCAGTTAACTAGGAGCACTGATAGATGGCTGAGAGTGGCTCGGCAATCACCCCCGCCAGCTCCCTCAGCACCCAAGGGTGTAGACCATCCAGATGTGACAGTCCAGATGGAGGAGGAGCTCTCTGACTGTCTCCACCTGAATCGCTGGGAGTATATTCCGTGTAGTGTCCCAGACTTCCAGATCAGGGCATAAAATGGATAACTGGTCTGGCTATTAAAGGCAGATGTAAAGAAGGCATTGAGGACCTCAGCCTTCTCCTTGTCCTCAGTGGCCACATTCCCTGCTGCATCAAGTATAGGATGAAAATTATCCTTGGTTCTTTTTTTGCTGTTGATATATTTATAAAAGGATTTTTTATTGTCTTTTACTGCAGTGGCCAATCGCCAATCTGAGTTCAAGTTGGGCTTTTGCCTTCCTAATGTCCTCCCCGCATACCTTAGCTACCCCCTTGTAATCTCCGCTAGTAGCCTGCCCCTTCTTCCAGAGGACATAGACTCTTTTTCACCCTGAGTCTCAACAGTAGTTCCCAGCTCATCCACACTAGTTGTCTACCCCTATGGCTTGCCTTACGGCACTCAGGGACAGCCTGTTCTTGCACCTTTAAGATTTCCATCTTGAGGAGTGTCCAGGCTTCCTGGACCCTTTACCCATAAGAAATGACTCCCAAAGGACCCATGCTACAGGCGCCCTGAACAGATCGAAGTCCGCCCTCTGGAAGTTCAAGAAAGTAGTTTTGCTGGTCACTCTTTTGACACCTCCAAGAATAGAGAATTCTACAATTCTCTATCCACCAAGGCATGATCTGGCCTTGGTGAAGCTGTGTTGGCTGTCACAGATCACGTCTTCATCTTGCCTGTGCCTTAACAAAGTTTCCAGGAGGATTTATTCCATGATCTTCCCAGGCACAGACATGAGTTTCATCAGCTTGTAATTCCCCTTTCTACCTTTCTTAAAAATGGGAGTGATGTTTCTTTTCTTTCAGAAAGTAGAAAATGTAGCCAGGAAAATACAGCTTATTCTGAAATGAATGAAAAACTCTGGAAAATTATTGCATTTAATTTACTTATGTTTTTTAAATCGTACCTGAAAGCTCAAAAATGATACCCAATAAAGAGTTGATGTTCTTGATACTTACACTCCAGGAATATGAAAACCAAAAACTTTCATGCTTGTGGGCAGTTAGTTATCTACAACAGGCCTGCTCCAATCACTGCAAAGTAGTGATTCCTTTTTACCTTCACACCTTAAGTTGCAAATCTAATTAAATTTTAGGAAGATTATGATTTATTTTTATGCTTACATCTAGTTGATTTATTTTCCTTTCTTCTATTTGTAGATCTTCATGTGTAAGGTAATTCTTCCAGAGAGAAGTAAAGGAAACCACATTTTGTGCCAGAATAGAAAACAACAAGAGAAGATCATGTAGTGCTGACAGATCTGGCCAGATCAAGATCGGCTTTGGCACTTGGCGCCTGTTTAATATAGCAAACTCTGTATTTAAATTTTATTAGCCAATAAAGAATTCATAGATTTACAGGGCCTAGCTTTGCTTCTCTGTTTTTGTTTTTGTTTTTGTTTTTTTAATTTTTGTTGGTTTTCTTTTTATTTAATTATATCTGTGGGTTTTTAGGTATTTTTGCTACCAAAAATGTTTGGTATTTTTGCTATTACATTGTTTTTGTTACTTTTGGTGCTAGACAGTTGTACAAATGCTTCCAGAAACTATTTTAACTCTGAGGCAAATGACTTGTTTCCTTCCCTGTTTGGTCCTAAGTGCCAACAGAACCCTACTCTGTATCTGCTGACAAGGAGGGCCACAGATTCAGTTTCTGATGTCGTATGTCTGAATTTTAGAACTTTCTGTAATGCAATGTGTACCAGGTGCTCCTTGTCTTCTCCATGTGGCTCCTCATGAACAGAAATCCTCTGTTCTCTTTGTAACTGCTCTTTGAGTACTGAACTACTGTAGAAAAATTTCTCTTGAGCCTTCTCTACAGTGCAAGAAAACTTCCATCAGTCTTTCCTTGCAGAGCAGATTCTCCAGACTTTTCAGTACTTTTGTGGCCCTCTCCGGTCTGTCTGCATCTTTTTTGAATTGTGAGTGTCAACTGGATGCAGTACTCTAGGTGTGGCCTGGCAAGCTCTGAGTAGACTGGGATGATCACATCCCTATTCCAGCTAATAATACCCCTGTCGATTCAGTTCATGATGCCTGTTCATCTTGTTGTTCACCATATCCCCAAGGTCTCTATCAGCAAGACTCCAGCAACACAGATCCTAGCCAGTAGTGTGCTCTTTGGTTATGTTCTCAGAGGTGCAGGTCCTTGCATTTGTCTTTGTTAAACTTCTGACTGCTCTTGCCCATTCTTGCATTCTGCCCTGGTTTCTTTGTAAGATGTCTCTCCTTTCTGATGTGTCCTCTTTACCATCCAGCTTAATATTGTCAGCAAATTTGGTGATAGTACTTTCAGTTCCACTATCCAGATGGTTTATGAAGATGCTGAACAGTGTGGGGACCACTATCAATCCCTGAGGGTGCCACTTGTGACAAGTTGCAAGTCTCAGTAAAACCCACTGATCACCACTTTCTGAGTGTGGCCCATTAGCCAGTTTTCTACCCATTTCAAAGAGCACTCGTCCAATCATTATCTTGCCAGTTTGTCGAGGAGAAGGCTGTGGGAACCTGTTGAATGTTTTGCTACAATCCAGATAAACGATATCCACCGCTTTTCCCGTGTTGACAGAAAATGCTATTTTGTTGTAGAAAGTTATCAGGTTACTGAATTGATATGTGCCTGCCTTTTGTTTTGTTTTATTTTGTTCTTGTAGATACTGCATAGCTACAGCGCTGCATAAAGATGGCTGAAAAACAAGGAATTGTTTCTAAGAAAAAAAAGCAAATTGAAAGCAAAATACATTAGGTGTGATATTAAACACTTCTTAAAATCTGTTTCTGAAAAGAATGGAGAAAACCTTCTTGCTGCTCAAGAAGTAGTAGGAGTTCAGTTGTATTCCCAAGAGTGCACTCCTAAAACTCATTTCCTAACTGAGTCAATCTCAGACTTACTGTTCATTCTGAGACTGTAATTCACAGTTAAATTGCATTAGAAATTCCATCTCGGATATTCAAGATCTTCTTGATTCTTTCTTTATTTTAAAAGATAATTTGAAACCAATGATCAGTGTCTTGTTTTAGGCAAATTGTATGTGTTACGAAGGTTTTACAGAAAAAAAAAAAAAAAAAAAATTCTAAAGAAACAAACAAAAGGAGCACTTCCAAGGAGCCTAGAACTGACTACACACAGAGGTCTTCTTCAGTGGCTCTACCTCATATTTACAACCCAGGCTGTTCTACTGGACTAATTCTTCTTCTTCTTGGGTGGTTCAAGTTCACTGACTTTAAGTTTTATAATACAACACGAGACATGCCATAATCATGCTAATGTTCACTGTTTGGAGTATGCTATTCCTTGACTGCTGTAGTTTTCCTGTGCTGATGGAAAATCAACAGATCAGAACTTGTTCCAAAGAATTATAACTCATCTTGTAACATGTTGACCTTCTTTTGTTTTTACTTTTGAAGCTAGTGAAATCCTGGGTCTTGCTATTGAAAATACTTTTGTTATGGAAAATTATTTATTCTTTATTCTTAGTCCCTACAAAGATTAGTAATATTCAAATATCATTCTGTAACAGCGACATCATTTGGAATTGCAAGCCCCAAACTTGGCATTTGAAATAAAACCCACAAATTAAGTGTGGAATGATGAATTTATTTTCTGCTTGTTGTGTCTGAAGAGATTCAATAACACTTTTAAACTTCCTTAAATCTTTGAGACGAACAATTTGAGAACAGACAAATAAGAAATACATTTTTCTGTTATGCTAGGACTCTAGTGCCTATTGTAATCATTTCTTTTATGAGTTTAATGTGGCTTAAATGAGAAAAAGGCTATTGGAATACACATTATGTTTTCAGAACATGAGGTATTCCTATACAGCCCTGTAGATTAATAGTCATGTCCAGTGATATGTGGAAGGAGAATGGGTTGATAAGGTCATGCTACTTTTCCTGCACTGAATGACAAACAAATGAAGCAGTGTAGGAAAATTTTGTGGTATGCTTGCAGAGGGGCAGAGAGTAAAAAAACAGTAACACCACCTGAAAGAAAACAAAAAAGGAAAAGTGCTTATTGAGCTGCAAGCTCTGCTTAGTTGTGAGTATAATTTTAAGGATAAAATTTCAAATGGAAACTTTGAATTTGGAGAAAGGAGTTATCTTGTGGTGAGGACTTGGTTGAAAATGTTTTGGGCTTTTTTGTGAATCTGGCAGCGTTGTTATCCACTGTGTGGTTTTCACACATAAACACACTTATACTGAAGCTTTCACCCTTGCCACAAGGCTAATGGTATCTTGGGCTGCATCAGACAAAGCATCTCCAGCAGGTTGAAGGAGGAATCATGATAGTTCTCTTTGCCTTAACAATTTTTTAGCTGTGGCTTTCTTGCAAATTTCTATTCTTGATGCAGTAGTCTCTAAGGATCACATTTTTCAGACATTACAGCTGTAGGTGAATTATTTCTTTCTCTCCATTGTAGAGCATATTCCATAGGGCTTTTACCTGCTAGTACATTTCGTGTGCAGTAAAAATGAGACAAACTCTTTATACAAAGAACCTCTTGGAACACAACAACAAAGAAATAATCCCAATTCTATATTCCAAAATATCCACCAAAGTTGGACTCCAAAGTGACTGAATTTCAAAGATTGATTCACACTGCATATCTTAATTTCCAGAGCAGCCAGACAAAACCTTGTGTTGTCCTGCTTACTGTGTTCAGGTGATATGTTACTGAAACAGCCTACTTGTTTCTACTGCTTTGCAATATCTTTTCTGCACATTAAACATCTGCTTTGGTCTACAAAATGTCTGCTCATTTTCTATAATGAAGTATCTAACAGATTCTTTTGGGTACGATAAAGCACTGCATGCAAATATTAAACCAGTAACTTGGCAATACAGAGTCAAACCTTTCAAAAAACTAAACAAGTTAAGACAGTTTTTGCAGCTTTAATTTGACTCTCATTTGCCTCTTGTGCATATGTGCAAAACAATCTTTAGCTATACGATTGTCTAAGTTCCCTGCTATGAAGCCATATCCTGATTCCACAGTGACTTTCAGTGTTCTTCTTTAATAGTATTAGAGACAGCAAATGGCAGTTGCATTATCAGTAGAAAATCTGTTGACTATTGCAAAGAGAGTATTAAAAATTTCAGAGGAATAAAATGGAGGTAATCAATAGCAGCAAGTAGCAAATACAACCCCCGCAGATACACTCATCCGTGCTTAGCACAGCTATTTCCAATCTAAACCTTCACTTTTTGGGTAGAGCAGACTTTGAATCTATCTTGGAGCTCCCTCTAGTGCTTTACCGGCCTAGTGCAACTAATATTTAACAGGAGGTGTTGAGAAGAATTGCTTTGGAGTGGGTCTCGGTAAATACGGGTAACTATAACAAAAAGTCTACGAGTCTTCAGATTTCAGTTATTCTACCAGAGAGTTATGTGGTGACTTCCTATTGAAAAATAAAGAAAGAAAGAAAGAAATCCCTTGATTTCTTTTATCTTTGACAACCGTTTTTATTTTCAAGTGGAGCAAGGAAACATTTTCATCTCCAACTGTAGTGTTGGTTACTGAAGCTATAACAAAACAGCTGTGACTTGGATCTATCTGATAGTGTCAGTAGTGAAAACATGCATTCATCTGTTATATCATAGTAAAAGATAAAAGAAGAAATGTATAAAATAAATGATTGGGACCGCTTTGCTGTACATTCATGGTTTCTTCTCTTTGTGAAGAGAAATCTTTTAGATTTCTTTGTTGACACCACGACCTACCTAGTTGTAAAAGCTTCGATTTGATATTGATGTCTATGGGATAAGTTTAAAGCTAACCTCTGTGAAGCCACAGCGTGGGGTCTGAGGTGATTGCTCAAGAAATTTCAAACTGTACTAAACTGAGATCAATTGGCCTTCAATTACCTACTATGGTGTCTTTTGATTTCACCATAGTCTTCATCAAATCAGTACTGCAAATTATTTACTTTTGTTGACAGATAGGGACAGGCTTCTGCAAAGACTGCGGCAGCTTGTTTTTGTTTGCCTTTTTTCTCTTGGAAACTGCCCAGTTTCTCCACTTTGATGTGAAAGAAAGAGCGCTTATTTGCTGCCATCGAAGCCAAATATACTGCCATTTGATGAACAAAAAGAGAACTTTGCCATGTGTTATGTGACTAAACACTTTACATGAGTATCTCTTGACTCAGATCAGTGGGATCATGTATTGTGAACTGATGTTTGGAGCAAAACTTATTTGTACTTGTTTGTTTATTTTATTTCAGAACATTAAACAAAAAGTATCTGTTTGTTCAGACTTTGGCTGCACATGTTAATGATAGTTGGAAAACTTAAAACCTCTTGCCAAGGCAAATAGCATTCACCAAAGTGAACTGTTATCCAGGAATCTGAACCAGCAAATTCTTTCTGCTAGCATTCTAGCATTTTTAGGGAACAATAGTGAAACCTGCACGCAGAAGGAAAACAAAGAAGGAAAAAAAAAAAAGAAAAAAAAAAGAAAAGAAAGAGCATGCTGATCTTGGCACTTGAATTTGTAATTTATTACTCTCCTGTCAGTTTGAACCTGCAGATATTCCTGTCAGCGTTCCGGTATGGGGCACCACATCCAGTCTATCCAACCTTCTGCATTTCAACAACAGCTTTCAGAGTGCTTACCATCTGTTTGGATCCACCTGCAAAGCTTTAGTTAAATAAGCAATGGTCTTTCGGGAGATAATTTTCTGCAACAGGAGTCATTATGAATACTAAGTCAAAAGCAGTGTAACCCCATTGTATCTGCAGTACAAGCTTACACAGTAATACTAAGGATACAGGGAAATTATGAGGTGTGCTGTAACTCACATTGTTACTGAGGAAATAATGCATTTTGGATCAGCTTGAATTTTAACAGTGAAGTACCTCTGTAAATTCTTTCTTGTTATATGTTACTGCGGGCCAAACAAATGCATTTATTACAAGAGACAGCTACAGAAACTTCCGTATCCTTCCTCACATAGAGCAGAGACTGTTGCATTCTATCAAAATGGGTATGAGAAAAACAAAAATCTCTTCATCTTCACCGTATCATGCCTGGGCTTCATTGCTGAGACATAGGTCTGCTTACTGTGCACTTGAGAGGCTTGTAGCTTGCTGGGCAGACAATCCACAATGCTTTGTGAGCCACCATGACTATTTGTATTTGAAGAATTCAGTTGCTGGTAGGAAGTAGATTTCTCTGTTTTCTTCCATCTGTGGGAAGTCACTGTAGACCAAAGGAGTTAAAGTAAAACTAATCTGAAATGATTCCTACTAGAGAAGAAAAAAGTAACAGGTCCTGAAGTGAAGGCTTTCAGATATCTTAAACTCTGCTGCTGGAGCTGGATGAGCTACAAGCCTGCTCTGGGGGGAAGTGTGGACATTGGGGTTGAGGCTGACATCAGACGTTTCTGAAGAGCCTTACTTAGACCTAAGAGGTAAATGTTTTGCTGCTGACAGAATAGTAGTGTTATACTCTGAGGTACAGGATATTGTAAGCTTGTTCTGTTAAAGCTTATTATCCTTCCTATTACCTGTAAGAATTTCAGTTTTCTTTTTATGTAACAGGCAGCAATGGACTCTTGGTTTGTAACTCCTCTGACCTATTTTCTGTCTCTGTTTTAGGGAATGATTGAAGCATGCATGCCTCTTCTGCTTGCTTAGAGTGCATTAGCTTCACTGAAAGTTACATTAAATCACAAAGATCCTAGTTTTGCAGTACAAACAGTATTTTGAAGCTCAGGCTGCTCTCTTAGAAGGCAACAGCAGCAGGACTTGGTGCCTCTGGGGGATAAGCCAGGAGCCAAAGGAAAGCATGGCACAGGCAGGTCAAGTCTCCCACCTGATGATCACCACAGCAAGGTAATGAGCCAGGTCTGGGGTCAGACCAGCAAGAAGACCAGCAAGCCAGTCAGTTTTAGCTGGGGACAAAACTAGAGACAGGTACACATAATGGCATCACCAGAGGCCAGAAACTCTGAGCTGAGCTGAAATGTGGCTCCTTGCCCATGGGTGCAGTGCATGGCAGACTCCACAGGTGGGCCTGGTCAGGGTGGTTAAGGCCCATGGGGCCCTGACACTAGTTTCTGAAATCAGTGATACTGGAAGGAATCAACAGGAGAGGAAACATCTCCTCCCTCAACCTGCTGGCAGTAGTGTTAAGGTGCTCAGTCACAGGCTAAGGTTGCCCAGGGAGCCTTGAACAGGAAAGCATTGGACTACATGATCTCCAGAGGTCCTTTCTAACCTCAGAGATTCTGTGATTCATTCAGATCATCTGTAACAGGTATCTTTTTACATATGTCCTTCATTTTTAAATGCAGATACAAACAAATGATAAATGTGTACAGATACATGTGCATGAATAAACACATAGGCATGTGCTGGTTAGAACTAATTTAGGATCTTATTTTGGAATAAAGGGAAAACATTTAAATGATACAACGTCAAAACAAAACAAAAGCAAAACTTAACAAAAGTATAAACTGACTCTTCCCACAATTATAGAAATCTAATTAAAAAGGAAATTATCCAAAGTGAATGCTCAGATTTGTGATAAAGGCTGAGGAAGAAGTGTAACAAGGTAAAAGGAACAGTTTTCTGAGGGTGGTTCTGTCACTCAGAATAACAATCAGCCATTTTTCTGTGTGTGATTTGCAAGGAAAGATAGTTTTAATGCCTTAGTCTACTTATTGGCCAAGGTGTTTGTTATTACTCATCCTAAATTATTGCTTCTGGGATTTCCTTAACCTCTATTAGCAATATCATTCAGAATTAAACATTTGTACTTCATTTTCTCAGAGAACACTGCAGGAAAATGATGATGTATCTTTGTGTAATCGCAGCAAGGGTGGATGGGACTGTGTGTATGCACAACAAGTAGTCTTTGCAGCTGTGCATTTCTTTTCCTGAGGCTGGGACTGTAATAGATTTTTAATCCCATAATAGATTTATGTGTGGTTAAATGCCAACTAATCATTAAACACAGTATGTGCTTCCTCCTTGATTGCTAAGTGCATTTCCTTTAAAACATGTCCTCATGATGCATGTATTATTCCTGCTCAATGGTACAGGAAGGAAAAAATCAAAAGCTAGAAGCAAGAATGAGACTTATTAGTTGCAGAGTAGGAGAGCTGAGCAAAAACCCCAAGGATTTCCACAGCCTAGTAACTGTATGCTCTTCCTCAGCTAAGAAATAGGGAAGTACAGTTACATTAATGCGGGCAATGGTTCTTGTGAGTCATTAAGTTTTGTCACTTGTCACAGAAAACTCTATCATAGAAATGCTTTCATGATTATGAGTAAGACAGAGGAATTGCCTCAGAACTGGGAAATGTAAGATCTTTGTCAACTCTGTGGGCTTTAAATCTTCAAAAATGTTTTTGCTGCTTTCCATTTACTCTGATTTTAATGTGGATTTTGTAGACAAAGGTGTACACAGTCCATAGGAACTTTTTCTCTAAAGCAAATTAAGGCACTTTAAATCAGTTATCCCATGGATTAGATGCCAAAGAACTAGAATTTCTGGAATGCAATGCTTGAATAAATAAATTCAGAAAACTGGAAATAATCTGTAGGGAGATATTTGAAATGTAACAATAGCTTCTGAGGAAAAAGGTCAGCAAGGTGGTGAGAATTCTTCCCAAGTTTGTGAAACTGCCCAATCTTATCCATAAAACTTATCCCACTTGTTTAGTGTATTAAATAACTTCAAACAAACCAGCTCTGCCAGCTGAGGTTGACCATGATCAGCAAGAGTTGAACAAAGTTTTCAATTTAAGAAAAATTACTGATGCATGTGATAGTATTTACCCTCAGAGCACTTCACTGCAGCCCACTGTATCTGTTACAGTATTCACAGGAATGGAGTTCAGCCAAGGTACCTGCATGCAACTCCTACACGGGAGAGTGCTCTTAGCAGATGGTTGAATGGCATTAGCAAACGGAGGACTTTCTTCTCTTTTACAAACAGCAGGAGAGTGCTATCAATCAATTTAATTAAAGCAGCAGTAACTTTGAGCTTTTCTTTTTGTCTTGCCATTCCCGCACTGTGGGCTAAATATCTATAGACCTGCTTTATTTGAAAAATGAAGCCTCTTGGAACTCCTAAATGCTGCCCTTGATCTTGAGAAAGATTATGAAATTTCTAATAATCCCTACTGAACAATCAGTTAATGAATTAATTCTGTTTAATTTTATCTATGTCATGTCAAAGCACTCAAGAGATACAGCCATAAAAGGACCATAGAAGATTTTGAAATGTTCAGAATGTAGATTTGGAAAGAGAGACATAAGACAAGGTTTAAAACAAGGCCTCTGAAATATATGTAAAATCCAGCTGTATCTCAGATTCAGTGTTAGGAAACATATTGCTTGCTAGATTCTCCCAGCTTGTCTTCCTTTTAAAAAAATTCTTATTGAAGAAAAATATCTACTTCTGTATTAAAATGTTTCCTCTGTTAGAAGGGAGCTAAAGGAACTGTAACAGACCTCAGAAATACCTGAAGGTAAGATAACAGCTCTTGAGCTGTTTTGGAGCTCGTCCATCTGCAATTGGACACAATGTGCTATGTATGCCAAAATAGGCAAAAAATCCCAACATAAACTAGAGTTGAGTGCCAGTATTCTAAAATGAAGCAAGCTGCATGAAAAATTTTAAGGAGCTTTTTTTCTTTTCTTTCTTTTTTTTTTTTTTTTTTTAGACATGATGTCAAAGGGAGATATCATTTCAAACAAATGGGGATAGGCAAACAAAGGAGCCTCCGTTTCATTCTATAAAAGCAAAATATTTACAAACAAATACTCTGCCATTGAGAAATGTGGAGCTCGTAATGATTTCAATGTCTTTCTGCTTATAGGAACAGTTTCCCTTAAGAAATTCTACTTTGAAATACTGAATGTTTACAGGAAAATATCTGATTCACCAAAGGCTTGTATCATGTAGAGTTCATCCTGTGCGGTAGGCCAATTGCTGGAACAGATAAAGGGTGTAGTCAGGAAGACAGGAGAAGACATCAAGCCTGGGAAAGTCACAGGAAAACAAATGGATCAATGACCTGTCTGTTTAACATTTACAGTGTGGACTCGTTTGTCTTTAACACAGCAGGAGATTTGGTACATTACCAGTGGACACAGATATCAATAGGCCTTCTCTGTGATTCACTGAACTCTCCGTTAACTTTAGTATTACAAACAGAAACTTTGAGTGCTGTTGAGCTTTACTTTACAGATCTCCTGGTGTCAGTTCACGGGGGAAAAAAAAAAAAAAAGGGAAATATCTCTACAGCTATTGTTTGGGTGTTGACTATTTGAATTGATTTTGGAGTATCAGGGAGAGAGTCTAGGATAGTTCCAATCCCATACTTGAAATCATAATAATCTCCTGACATGCAAACAGGGGTGAAGCTCTATGAAGGTGTTACCTACCTAAATGTCTTTTATTTTGGACTGAGTAGCTTGGCTGGACCTGAGAAATTAAATGAAGTTTAGAGACCCAGCAGGTGTTAAATGATGAAGGACTGCTTGAGCAAGTATTAGCATCTTGAATTTTATTTGTGATTTTGAAAGCCAAATGGCAAGCAGGCAATCCTTAATATAGTGATGGAAAACTTTACAACAATCAATGTCTAAAGCTGTGTTAAATGGTTCAAACCTCATCTCCACATGGTTGAATGTGTGTTAAAATGATTTGGTAACAGCAAGTGAAACAAACAGCAAGGGGCAAAATAAATTTGCCAAAAAAAGAAAAAAAAAGAAAAAAAAAGAAATAAACACTTCAGTCAATAAAATGAGTGCAAATATGTATGAGCATGTTTTTAATTCTGAAAGGTAGGGAAGGGACAAAGTTCTGAAATGTGAAATGAGGTAAAACTAGATGCTATCATTGCCTGCAGCCTAACAGAGTAAGGGAAGATAGTGTGCAAGACACAGGGGCTAATGCTGCTGTGAAATTACACCAAGGAACATTGGTGAATAGGCTTTGGGGAGAGAAATGGTTCCTGGTCAATATTTGAGAATGCACTGTAGGTAGATGTCAGAGCCAGAAAGTGCTGGAGAACAAAACAATTTTAGAGCAGAATGTTGTACGTATACTTGTCGGCTTCATGAACAACTTCGTTCAGTTAGAAGACTTAATGAGAAAAAGTTAAATTTTCTGTATCCTTGCAGCTCTCTCAAACCATATACTATTCCTAGTGCACCAAAAATTTGGAGCTTAGTTCAGTTTTCTAAGTAGAATCATCTAGTGCTTTTGGAGTATGTTTTCTGGCATCCAAGTGTTGGTCCAGAAAGATCTCCTGTGTTTGCTGTGTATTATTTGCCAGTTTTGTGTAGATATCATGGATATTTTCAGAGGTCTCAAGTGGGAACTGTTCCTATTTCATGCATTTCTTTTGATCTTGATATTCTCTTCCATGGTAAAGTGACACCACTGTTCTGCAAAAGTCTCTGTATTTCAGATATCATTTTTCTCCGTCTCTCATCTTACAATACATCCAAAAATGTTGATTTTATTTAAAATTTATCTTTGTTAAAAATTACATCTTTCATCCTTCTGCACTTGGAAATATACTCACATTGCAGGCATCATCATGTTGCCCGGTCAGTGCTCAAGTGCGAACATGCTTCACCTGGTGACAATGTCTCTCAGGACCTAGTCTGTAGCCTGGTATTGTGCTATGGCTTCATGTTGCACCTGCTCAGCCTCTTTCTACTCTGTCGTCAAACAGATTCTGAGTGTTGTAGTTATATGGGTTTGAATGCATGGAAATGCTCAACGAATGGTTCTGTTGAACAAATTCTCAAGAAATAAAAGATTCTGGAAACTTCCTTAACAGCAGCTAAGAGCTGTGTCAAAGCATGTATGAGTCAAACATAAGAATACCCCAAGAGACAAGTTTTTTTTACAGAGTATTTAAAATTCTGCGTTTGAGTTTTCCATCAAAAGAATTATACTTTTCTTTCTTTCTTTTTTTTTTTTTTTTTAAATAGAATAGATATACACTGAAATGACTTAGATATCCTCATATTGATACAGTGTGCTAAATCCATATTAGCCACTAGTATGAACTCTTATGTTTTTACCATGAAAACAACATGTAATAATCACAGCTTTGTAATATGGACACTTCCTAGAAACTATGCAGGAGAGCCTATAAAAATAAGTCACACATACACACTGTCCCTGTAATACCTGAATCTTTTGTTCATATTTGTTTCTGTAATCCTAATGTGAGTTTGCATGTTGTAGATATATGCCATATTGTGTTTTCTAGATGCACGTTATTATTTCCACATAGTGATGTATCTGACCATTACTGTATTTACTCTATACTGGACAAAGTTCCTACTGGATAAGAATAGCAATATCTGTCATGGCTGATGTGTAGGGGGGTATTTTATCTAAATGGGAAGCTAGCACTTCTAGAATAATTTAAGCAGTGTCCTACAAGTTTTGACTTTTTCCCTCGATTTTACTTTCAATCACTTGCTAAGCTAAGAAAATGACAGATTGAGGAGACTATTAACTTGCCATTGGCATTCCTAGCCTGCTTTCTGCATATTTTATTTCTACATTTCAGAGTGAAAAAATAGTCTAATAAATCATTCTAATATACACAGATGTGGCTAAAATTATACTCCCTTCTTTACCATTTCTTTTCATGCTCTGATCTGGATTTATCTTGATTTTGAGTTACCACTGGAATTTTTACTTAATGCTAGTCCATGCTCTCACATATGTCTGCCTGGTTCCTAGAACAACAGAACTGTAAAAGTGAGCAGAGCCTTAGGGCAATTTTGCTGACTAAATATAGATCTTGACTGACAAATTAATGTATTTTAAAAAGCAGGTATGAAAACACTTTATAAGTCATTGAAGAAGAGGTTAGCATTTGGGGTGGTAATTTAAAAAATAAAAAGAAAATAAACAATCCCATCCCACCTAAAAAACAACATGAAGAAGATACCAAAAGGAGGTTTTTTTTCTGTGTAAGCAAATCCCTTGGAAGCAGTTCTGCCTGGATTGTTTTGTGGAGAAATTAGGTCACATTTGGCTAACATCAGTGTATTGTCAGGGTAACCTGCTCCTTTGGCCATTCCTGCTTAGACATGTATGCATTTGTAGACTCGCAGCCTACACTAGGAATCCTGCAAAGGGGCAGATTTTTTGTTTCTTCCCGTATTACTGGAGGTGTGTTAGAAAGATATAGAACAAAAGGTTGCTGAATGCTTAGGATTATTTGATCTTGGCATTCACTTTGGTGTCTTTATCAAGAAAATCTATTTCCAGTGTAGAGGTCTGAGAACTACTAGACTGTTTTGCAGGCACTGAAGTCTGCTGTAGAAAACAGCTTTCCAATAACAATAACCATACAATACTATTTAAAAGTAACCTCCTATTATCTAGTCAATAATGAACAAAGAACAATAACTTTTTGTGTGTGTGTTTTGTTTTTTTTTCCCCCTTTTTTTTTTCTTCCTTAATCTGAAGGAAATCCAGATTTTAAGAGCTTTTGGCCTTTTCAAGAACAACAAATACACATGTGATTTATTCAGACGACTGCCATAAAATTGTAATGCTTTCTTTATATCTCTGTTATCGGTCAGATAGTTAAAATATCATGATGCCGTAGTATTATGCATTAGTCCAAGAGCCGAACACAACTTTAGAGGATGTCAACTTTTCCTACAATTTTGTGAGTGCAGATAACTCTAAATTATTTGTGATTTTAAAACAGTAAAAAATGTAATGCTCTCAATTAACACAACATATGCTACACACCAGAGGTATATAATATTCTGAATAAATAATTCTGTACAATTCTGTAACAAATGTATAAATAACAGGCATATCCTGTACAGCCTCCTGGAATAAAATCATGCTGAACTGGAGAACTTATGGAATGGTTTTCCATTGCCATTGTGGTTGAAGGTCTTGGGGCCAGCAAGGGCTGAATTGGACTTCAATACATTTGTGAAACTAGGAGTTACTGCTTTTAAGAAGGGCAGTGATGTAGAACATGGGTCCGAAGTGGCACAGCTAATTAGTCTGGAAGGGTAAAAGTGGAAATTAAAGCACTTGAGATGAGAGAAAAACTCCACAAACTTAAGTTTTAGCCTAAACTGTGAAGGTGTTGGAATTCCAAAGCTAAATAAAACAGATATTTAAGAAGTTGAATGACTTGGTTTTATTATAGAAAGGAAGAACAGAAAAAAAGTAGAAAAACGTTCTATATAACGTCAAACATATTAGCACAACCTGAACCATATTAAAAGGCTGAGGGCTAATTTTAAAGGAAAAATAATGAAGCACATGGAGATAAAAGAAAAATAGGATAAAATGAAATATAAGGTTACGAGAGGCTGATCTTAAAGTTTAGCCCAATATTTTTCTTTAATAAAAATGGATTTTTACACTAGAGAAATACAGTAGATCTGTCTGGATTTCAGTAAAGTGTTTGAAATGCTGCCACATAGGAAATTATTAGTTAAACTGAAATAAATGGGAATTAGAAGAAAAATTGCAAGGTGAGTAAGGAACTGGCTAGAAGAAAACTTCGTGGGTTTTGCTTAAGAGGGAATTCTGAGGCTAATGGGAGGTTGCTAGAGGTATTCATAAAAAGATCCATATTGGGCTAATGTTACTTAATATTTTCAGTAAAAATCTTCAACTGAGAAGAATAACATTTTAAAGCACCTGTTAATGACATGACATTGTGATGCTCTATGGTCTGAGGGACACATATTGTCTTTTAGAGACATCAGTCTGGCTTGCAGCTAGGTACTACAGACTGCCTTTTCCAAGGAAAATGAGACAAATACAAGGCAACTGGCTATTGTGCTTTTTGGTGGAGGCAACAGGCTGTTGACTGCTCTGGAATGTGCTAGCTCCTCCCTGGCCCCTTGCGAGGGACAGCTATAACAGGTCTGTAGCTCCTGGCAGAGCATCACCTGGGGTAGTCTCATCACAGATTGCTCCAGCAATGTTCATCAGAGCCACAGAATAGCAATAGCTCAGCATTATGCTCAAGACAATACGCCCAGCCTCTCAGCAAGACGTATAAACTCTGGCACAATGCTGTATGAGGGCTTTTACACAGCTGCTGGGTCAGACCTGGCTTGCGGCTGCCCAGCTTGGCAATGTGACTCAGATGTAGACAAACTCCAAGATCGCTTGGCTAGATTAGCCTACCAAAATGAAGGCTGAGAAAGAAAAGGATTTTATGGTCTTTTCAGGAATAGAACTATAGTGAATTGTTTCCTTGAGCATCAAAGTACTTGCTTTGATATTCCTTCCAGGTTCATGTCCTAAGTTTTTCAGTCATACCTGAGAGGAAATAGAAAGAGGTGGTCAGGCTCGTGCACTGGAAAAATTCAGAACCGCTGCCGTGGAAATTCAACACTTGCTGTTATATCTATGCTGTGTGATTCTGCCTAGGAATGTCCCATCGTTCCTTACATGTGAAAATGAAGCTGACACATATTATTTCCTTTGTCTTTCAAAGAAACTGGGCTTGTTTGAAATAACTAATAACTCAGATTTTAACTTCAGCAGAGACTGTCCTTTTCAAAGACTAAGAAAAAGAAACGCAAGCAAGTTGGCCTTCTGAGTCTCTCAGCTCTGGAGCCTTTCTTTTTGAGGTGCTGTGGGCCTGCTGTTTGAGGAATCCTGGCAGCAGCAGTAACAATGTGCTGGTTATGCAGAAGCTCACCAATAACCAGTTTTGGAGTAATATTCAGTAACATACGACTGTTCCCGTTACTATTAACAATAATTGTGTCTTATGCAGTCAGTGACTGCCAGGGATCTTAGGAAACACATTTCATTTTGGAAACACCTCGCGTTTAAAAGTTTCTGCAACTAAATAAGATTGGACTTTGGTTCTGTGAAAATTTTCAAGAGTTTGTTTATTTCTCCCAAATCAGGATAAAAAGTATTCTGGTAACTTGAAAATTATCACAGAATGGAAACTCGCCTCCCTGGCCAGCTCTATTTCTGAACATATTAATTCATGTACTAGCTTACCAGAAAAGACTCCATGGCCTTTAATTAAATTGGGAGTCTGTGCCTTAGTGTTGTCCCTCTGGTGTTCTTCCTAGAACCTATTTGAATTTTTCTTAACCTTCTCTCACTCTTGGCTACGTGGGCATAAAGAAACCAGAAGAATGCCAAGAAGTTCATTTCCTTGTAAGATTATATATGACACTTGAAGAATAATTCTTCAGTTAGCAGTGTCTTCTCTAGTGAGTGGGCCACTTATTTTTAACTGAACTACTCAAAAAAATAGAAATAAATAGTAAAACTTAATGCCTATCATTCAAGGTACTCCTCATGAACATGGTCTTACTCTCAGAATGTCTGATACAGTGATGCAGATCAGGATCATTCTACATTTAGTGCTTAATTTTAGGTCCACAGAATTGAAACATTTGGCCTACAGTCATGAATATTCATTTTTTGTCCATCTTTTAGAAGAAAAGAGTGTTTGTTTTACTTTGTTTCTGAATCATTATTCTCTGTGCTTTGTCGTTGCCAAATGTCAAAATATAGCTGTTTCTCTGCTTCAGGGATATATTACATTAAGTGCACTGGAAAAAAAAACAAAAAACAAAAAACACACCAAAAAAAACCCAAAAAACAAACAAACAAAAACCAAAAAGCCAACCCAAAAGCCCCAAAACTGGCGAATTATATAATACTCTGGAAAAGAGAAAGAAATTTGGATGATGCTGGGAAAAAATAAGGAAAAAAAAGAAAGAAAGAAAAGAGGAACCTTGCATCACAGAGCTGGCAACTTTTGCCAGCCCAACAGCCAGCCGATTAATATAGCTTCACTCACAACAAACCTGCAGCAATGGTATTACAGTTTCACTACACTGTTTATGAAAGGCTGAGCTAGTCTGGAAAGCATTAAGCAAAAGACAATTCTAGGAAAAAGGGAAAAAACTGTAATCATTGACAGCGTTCATGTCTGAAACCTGGTTTTTGAATGTATGTTAAAATCTGCAAAAGTAAATACTGAAGAATGGAGAGAATATGTTACTTCCTGATTTTAAAGCAGTAATACTTCTTTTATTACAGCAACTACTAAATTTAGCAACTGTCTCATGTGTATATACAGAAAGAGAGAGAGCAAGAACGCTTAAGATACATGTGCCTTTGTATACATTCTGTTTCAAAGGCTGCTTAGGGCTGGCATGCATATTTTGAAGTTATTCCGTGTGCCAAAATAAGATTATCAAGGCAATGTGCTTCAGCACTGCAACTATACTGTGGCCATATCTGCACTCCACAAACACACATACAGCATTCTTGCTATTATCATGTGTAGGGTTTAGATGGTGAAATAGCAGTGGACAAATTGGGTTATCTGCATATGTTTGTGCATTTACACATACATAAAGTTTCACTGAGGATGTACATGCCCATTCATGCCTTAGATAGAATCACTGAAATCACAGAATCATTTGAGGTGGAAGGGACATTTAACAGTCATCTAGTCCCACTCCCTTGCAATGAACAGAGGCATCTACAGCTAGATCAGGTTGCCCAGAGCCCCATCCACTCTGATCTTAAATGTCTCCAGGGATGGAGCATCCACCACCTCTCTGGGCAATCTGTTCCAGTGTTTACTACACTTATTGTAAAAAAAAACCTTAGATCCTTAGATCCAATCTAAATCTCCCCTCTTTTAGTTTGAAACCATTCCCCACTGTCCTATCAAAGCATCACAACAAACCCTGCAAATATGTCTGTCCGGTTCTTTCTCATAAACCTCCAGGCTATCCAAGATCTGCATGTGTGGATGAGAGCATTCTTTGCCATGCTTTTTTCCCCCAGATGCAGATTCTGTGTTGTCCAGATATGGTGCTAGCATAGCCATGCAGGACATGGTTGGACTTAGTGAGGAGTACAGCTCAGGCTGTTGCAGTCATTGATCTAGAAGCAAGGTTAGAAGCAAAGGGATGCTGAGTGCTGGTGCTGCAAGCTGAAAGACCACTGTGCTACTGCTGATACAGGTGATTTCCTTTACAGACAGCTTCTGCAATCCTGAGTTGTTTTGCTGTAATCCATCATTCATGATGTAATTCCTCTGCACTACGCTGTTCACCTTTGTGCTGTATGCTATTGGACTATATGTATGTGTGAGAGTGAATGGAGTCTGTTGTGTCTCTCAGACCTGTTCTTCAAAGCTTGCTATTTGAAACACCTAGATGTCATCAGGCCTGTAAACAGACTTGTGCAAATACACGTAATAAAAATCGACTGTTTCTAAGCATTCTTTCACTGAAATGCTGCTGTAAAAAATTTGATGAGTGAAGGTGTGGGCATAGAAAGCAATTTCCAAAATAGTGAGCTGCCATGCAGAACAATTTGCCAACTGAAAAAAGAGAACACTGTCTGGAGTGCCTCCAGAAGCATTTCTGCCATTCATCTTATGATCAAGGCTTTTGAGGACTTTAAATATAGAACAAGGTAAACAATATATATATTTGTATTTTGTTTTACTGAGGCCTGTATCTTCCCATGACATGCAAGTGCCTAAAATGAGGTAAACATCCACACAGCCTCCTGGGGTTTTCTTCAGTTCCAGCTCATCATCAATTATTAGAATTTACAGATTTTTGATCATTTTCAATACCATTTGACAATGTATTTTAAGGCTTACCTATCATAAAAAACTTGAATTGCCATGTTTTTTACTAAAATGTGGGTGCCTAAAGTGAGAAGTTAGACTCTTAAACCACACATTTGCTTTTTAGAAATTTAGCACTGGGTTTGTTGTATGTCTGTGAGAAACACACATCTGATCACTGTGGGTTGTCTCAGCTTGAGCCCTTGAAAGCAGTTGGCTTGCAGGAACGCAGAGGGACTTCAATTATTACATATCATTTGAAAGGCTCATGTGTGAGCTCTTTTGTTGGCTTGTGAAGAAATGGGAAGAGTTCGCTGGATTTTCCCTGTGCTGGCTGAGCTGAGTTACCACATCATAGTGTTGATGTGGAGTTATCATTTAAACATATGGTGAACCAAATTTGGCTTTGCTTAAAGAGTCATGAGCACATCTGGGGTTTTGTACAAGCCCTACCTCAGTGTCCTAGTTGTAACAATTACTTGTGAAATGTTGTGTGCCTGCAGAAAGCATTCTGGGATATTGCAGTGGTAAGGGACTCGTGGCATTTTGTTGGGAAAAATGACAGAAAAGCAGAAAAATCCCAGTTGAATTTGTGTGGCAGTCATCACGTGCTCCAGGGGCAAAGAGGTTCAAACACATGGATATGTGCCTTCAAGACAGAAAAAAAGTGTTAATGGGAATTTAGACTAAAAACACCATTACATGCCTTTGTAAGCCTACTTTTAGCTGCAGTCTGTGCAGACAGATTTGTGAACAGTTTTGTCCAGCTGCTGGTTATGAAGTGTTCACTCTGTAAACAAACAAACAAAAAACCCATCTTGTATGATGGGCCCTGACTGGGACTGTGCTTTGGGACAGCCCTGTGGCATAAGGCAAGACAGCTGTGAGGAAATCTGCCCTCTGCTTAACGTTTTTTATGGGAATACTTGTCTCGCCAGATGAACTGGAGTACTGGAAATAAAAACACTTGCATGCATTACACATTTGTCCTAAAGCAGAGGACTTACTTTGTGACATCTGGTTTGGCCACTGGAGGTCAGTGTTTTGGAGCTGAATGGATGCAATATTTTCTGTTTCTTTGGTAATCCTCTGTTACGGCCATAAAGGCAGGAAGCACTGTACCAGACCTTTCCATGCGTCAATGTGGTGTTTACTATGTGTCATCTTGGCTTGACATGGGAATGTGAGTACATTCGGCAGCAGTCAAGGGGTTATATTTTTTAATAGCGTGAGAACAGCTGCAGAGAACAGGGTTGTAACTTACTGATGATGTAACAAAGTTGAATGTTGCAGAGTGCAGTCGTGGTTTACTGTGCTAAATACACTTTATTGACGTCACTGCATTATGTGACACTAGAGCAAAATGTTAACAAAACCGGTAGGACTAATTGCCTAACAGTATCATAGAAACATAGGATATCTCCAGTTGGAAGGGGCTCGCAGGGTTCATTGAGTCCAAATCATGTCTCCATGCAAGGCTACCTAAAAATCAAACTGTATGCCTGAGAGCACTGTCTGAACAATTCTTGAATTCCAGCAGGCTTGAGGCTGTAATCTGGGGAGTCTATTCCAGTGCCCCACCTGCCCCTCAGCCTAATCTCCAACTGCTGGCACTGACAACATAAGATAGGTGGGAAATCAGGTATTCTTTTTGAGTTACTCATTTATCTTCCATAGTGCTGTGACTAGAAGGATCTCCAAATAAAAGTGAGAAATGAGTGTCACACACCACCAGTGTCTGACAAATGATGGTGAACCCCAGTGGTCAATACAGGGTCCATTTTTATCTAAAATATTTATTAATTATCTGGATGTTGGAGCAGACTGCACCCTCAGCAAGACTTGGGATGATGCAAACATGGGAAGACCAGCTAGAGGGCCATGGTGCTATCCAGAGAGACTTGGACTGTCTGGAGAAATGGGCTGACGGGATCCTATGAAGTTCACAGGAAGAAGTGCAAAGTTCTGCACCTGGTGCATAACCCCAGACATCTGGACATATCAAAGGCACTCAGCTGTAAAGTAGTTCTGAGAAAAGGATCTGAGTGTTCTGGTGGACACCAAGCTGACTGTGAGTCAGCAGTGTGCCCTGGCTGCAAAGGAAGCTGACATTATCTTCACCTGCATTTGGAGGAGCATCAAGGAAGGCAATCCTTCCTCTCTGCTTAATGTTGGTGAGGTCATACCTGGAGTACTGTGCAACATTCTGAGTTCTCCAGTAAAAGAGAAACATGAATATAATGGTGAGAGTCCAGTGGAGGGCCATGATGGTGATCAAGAGACTGGAGAATCTCTCCAGTGAGGGATAGCTGAAGGAGTTCGGACTGTTCAGCCTGCAGGAGAGAAGGCTCAGGAGAATCACCTTGAATACCTTAAAGATACAAAGAGAATGAAGCTTGAGTCTTCTTAGTGGTGCCTACTGCCAGGACAAGAGGCAATTGGCACAAAGTGAAACATAGGAGGCTTTGCCTGTGCACCAGGAAACACTTTTTAACTGTGAGGTTTACTGAGAAATGGGAGAGGTTGCCCAGGGAGGTTGAGGAGTCTCCTTCTTGAAGATCCTCAGAAGCCACCTGGATATGGGCTTAGGCACCTTGCTTTGGGTGTCCCTGGCTGAACAAGGGTTTGGACCAGATGGACCCAGAGGTCCCTTCCAACCACAAACACTAATTCTATGATTTTGTGATTCTGTAGAGAGATCTCACTGTTATCCCTCTGCCTTAACCCCTTCATTTTTGCTCTTGTCTTCTGAGATTATTTATGCTCTCCATGCTGGTTAGGACAAGGTCTGGGAATGCTGCATGGAGCTGGACAGACACAAAGGAGGTAGAACTGGCTGTAAACAGGGACTGGAGAAGCATTGGTTCTGTGATTATTTGTGGGGTGTAGAAGGAGGATCAACCTTTATATCTCTGCCCTTCTATGCTGCCTTGCTCCAGCTAATGCTCTGATAATCCTTCCAAGCTGATAGTTCCACTCAAAAACACATTTTGTCATTCTCACGGTGCTGTCACTGCCAGCTATGAAGATAAATAAATCACTTTGTCCCTGTCTGTCAGGACAGCACAATTCATGTCCCAGAAGTCTTCATCTGGCTTTTTTCGCTATTACCATGTTACCAGTTTAGTCATAAATAAAGCCACACCTGAGACACGAAGCCAAATTCTGCTCAGATTTTCACTGGTTCAAATCTGAATATGTAATGGATTGAATGGAGTGACTCCTGATTTACTGTGTAGGAGACATTAAGAGACTAAAGAACTTGGCTGGTTTGTAGTATTTATCATTTAGACATGTTTTCTGTCAAACCCAGAGATAGGTACAGAGAGTGGAAAAGCATGCTAGTGAGAAATAGCCAGCCTATTCCTGACTGCATTTTTACATATAGTAATAGGTAAGACAAGCTCCATTTCTTCTTTGCTTTCTTCCAAATGGAATGGTTATGGTGAGATGTATATGGGGTTTGTTTCACCATTTTCAATTTTTTAAGAAAAAAGACTTTTGCTTTCCAACATTTTTTTTTTGTTTGAGTAGATGAAAAACACAGATAACATATTGTTTTTTTTGTTTTCTAAAAGCGACAAAAGCCAAAATGTCTTGGGAAAATATAGATCTCTGTTACTTTATTTCCTGGAGAAAGATTTTCACTGAAAGAAAACAGGTCACTCAGAAAACTGCCCAAGTCTCCTCTTTTTGGACATGGGGATATTTTGAACATCTTCAGACAAAATGAATATTGAACTCCAGCTTGCAAAAGCAAAAGAAATTGCAAAAGCAGAAGAAATTGTGACTAAAAGTTATATATTTATTCACTGAAGAGACAATAGTCTCATGGCTGTGCAGAGTTAAGCTTCATCACCTTTTTACTTTTATTCTACATTTTCAGAGGCATAAGTGTATGCCTCCTTGAATATAAATTAAGCTAAACAATAGAAGGCAAACTCCTGACATGTAATTTCAAACATCCTTTCCTGAAAGCATCCTGCCCAAGAAGTGCTCGCTCACTCCTTGTTTTCTCAAGGCCAAGTTTTTTGTATTTCTCTTGCTGTTTGCTTGACCTTTTGTTAGTCTCTCACAATTGCTTCAATCTGTTTCTGCATTTTATGTACTTCATTAAATAACACCCACTGAAACATCCTATGATTCATTAGATTATTGTGTCATGGGTCTTGCAAGTGGGTTGCATTTAGGTGGTGGATCCCACAGTTTGAAGTTCTGAACTTCAATATGGGACTTCACATCTTTCCTCATCGAGAGATGACTGCCAGCATCAACACAGTCTCCCCCTAAATATAACGCAACAGTAGTTTGCTACTGTAATGGAACCCATTAAAGGCTCTCATTCATTTTAGCAGAGTTCTAGGGTTTCTTTGGTCCTCTTCTGGTAACAAAATGATAACAAAAGTTTCCATTGAGAGACAATCACAGGAGTGGTTTAATTGAGCAGAAAAACCAATGGTACCAATGATGGCAGGATGCAAGGTAATGTCTGATTCACTCATCTAGACTTTTGTGATAAAAAGCTGCCTGAAGTCTCGTGATATCTCATAGAGGAACTTTTGCAATGTCATGCTGGGGGTGTAATGCATGCAGAGCATTTTTTTTTTTTTTTTTTTTCCCAAGAAAAATATCTTGAGGAAGATTACAGAATAGGATAAAAAAGAAGCTAACAATTTAGGAACATATGTGACTTTTCCAGGTAGGAGTACATAAAGAAGATCAAGATTATCCCAGACTCCAAGAAAGTTAGTTGTATGTACTTACTTGAAAGACCATTTGAGATGCAGATATAGCTAACTCATTCTGAGAAGGGTTAGACTGAATATTTTTTAAACTTTCTTTGACTAATTACAGTGGACTACAACATCAACATTGAGCATGTCTTCTGGCAGGATTTCACATCTGTGGCATACTCCACATTTACATGAGTTCTGTTGCCTTTCCTTGCTCCATTGGTCCTGGCACAGGGAAACAGGCCACAGAATGAGCCAAAAAATTACCTCCATCACAAGAACGCTCATAGCATTTCCATGGAGTGTCTCAGGATGTAAGAAGTGCCCTGGAGCATAAGGGGAAAGTGGAGGAGGAGGCAAAGGAGAAAATCTCCTGTTGAAGGCATATGAGCTATGATGGAACTACAACCATGTTCACAAGAAGAAGGCAGCTGCTCATTTTCTTCTGTGAGCCAAGCTGTGCAAACTGAAGTATCAGAAAACTGAAAGCCACCTTTAGTGAAGGAAATGGCAACTGACACAGTTCACTTTGCCTCTAACTTGTGAGTAGGTGCCAGATTGTTAGCTGCAGCATTTATTGAACATTAATAATTTCTGTTCTTGTCAGATGCTGTTCACATTTTCCTCTGCCCATTTGAATTCCTGGTCTTTGAAGTACAGCATATCCCTATGGGTGTGGCTGGGCTGCTCTTTCCTTCAGGAATTATGTTATCTCTTTCCTGTTGTCACCTTCTCTGGCTTCCTTTATATCATCAAATTCAGATCTAAGTTACACTCCTTAGGACTGACTTTTATACCCAAGTATCTTACTGTCTTTGTTGGTATTGATGCAGTTCACAGCAGTGGTATCAGCCCCTCTGGCTTTTATAGCTACCAATGGATTTGTCCATTTTGCCAATAATCTCATATTCGTAGTATATGAAACTACCAGGCTGAGTCAATGTGTACTTCCATAGTCATTTCTGTCTCTTTTCTGTAAATGGATATTTGCAGCTCACTTTTGATGTGTTCAGTCAATCTTTTCCATTTGAGTCACTGCCTTGCCTTCAATATGATACAAGAAAAATTTCCTTTAAATCTTCTAATTGAATCTGTGCATAACCTTTGCAGAAGAAGGTAGCAAAGCAAGAAGTGCCTCCAAAAAAGGAGTTTGACATGGTTATTCATACGCTACATCAGTAGGAGCTGGAGGCCTCCAGTGCCTGCAGCTCTAGACCGTTTTTAATGCTGGGTTGTATAGAAAAAACTATTTACAATATAGAAAGTTTTCTGGCTAAGTTACTAATTATCAGATTAAATAAGATCAGACGTGGGACTTTCCAGTTAATTTGAAGAAACCAAGCCAAATTAATCAACAAAGGAAGAAAAAAAAATCTCTTCCAATTATACTTGCATTGAAATGGCTCTGTGGGGTAATAGTCTGCATGCAACAGATGTTTTCAACTTTGGAAAGCATACTGCTTCTATGCCCAGCCTCTGGTGTAGTCAGTGCCAACAAGCAGAAGCTCTGTGTGGAAGCTATCAGCGTTTCTGCTGCAGGGTATGACTTTGTGCTTAGTTGCATCTACTGAGAAGGATGGTAGAGAAAGCAGACATCTAAGAGAGAAATTGGGAAAGAAATTGATAGTGTTGATGTGAAAGAGTATTTACACTGTTCCATTTGATTCAGTGCCTCTGGAGTGGGCTCTCAGAGCTAAATCCCATAAAGGTCTGGAGTTTAATTTCATCTAACCCCCATGATAGGTTCCCAAGAACAAAGTCTGGATTCTCAAATTCCTCTTGAGCACTTTTCAGCCTGTACACAGCTGAAGTCTGTAGGCACCTCTGTCTGACATTCAAATTTCTTACACATTTGTGGTACTGCTCTGAATGGTACTCAAGAGGGCTTTGGCTTTGAGCATCATCAGTAATAGTGCATCTGTCCCTCAGTCAAGTGTTTTGGCCATCCGCAGAATAGATGTTCCTCTGTGTAGCCTGAAAAGAACTAAAAGGCTGGGTGTGGTATCAACACAGCAAACACTGCCAAGATCCTCAGCAATTTTTTGTTTGTTTGTTTGCTTTGTTTTTTGTTTTTTTTTTGTTTTAATACAATGCTCCGTGGCTAGCAAAATACTCTAGGCTCTGGGAAGATATAAGTTTACTTGTTTTCTCTTCCTGGCTAACATACCATGCTGACATTTCACACTGTCTGCATGAGATGTTCTTCCTCACGTGCTGCATGCTCACTCTTACCTGAAAGTACCTAACTTATTACACAAGACACACTTATAGCTTGAGTTTGATCATCCTCTCCATTAAAGGAGATGTTTTATAGTTCTTTAGTAGCACTTAAGACAGTTTGTCAATCTAGCACCTAAGGGTTCCAGTCCTTTCACTATAAGAACAGGTATGAAGGGGTGGGAACAGATTTGAGACTTTTTTTTCTCCATAAGAGTTCAATTTCTCTGAAGAAAAGATCAGATTTTGACTCACTTGAAAATATTTTAATCACAAAGTATAGGGGGACATTAGAACAGTTACAGATGGTTTGTGTGAAATGGCTCAGTTACAGTAAGAACCACATGAACTTTTACCCTGAACTTAAACCAAGATCTTTCTCTTTCCCCCTCTTTTTTTTTCCTAATGTGCTAAATTGTTTAGTTAAACTTTTGGTTTGTTTCTTTTCCTGTTCATATGCCTTTTTAGTCCTTATTTCAATGGGGACTAGGAAATAAAGTACTCAGCTACCACCAGGAAGGCTGATTTGTGAGACTTGCAGCCAGTTCTATTCTGTGTTGGCCAAATTTGTCCCTGTTGCACAAATAATAGTTACGCCAGCCTTCTAATCTTTTCCATTTGTAGACCATTATTAGATTTTGATACCAGAAAAAGAAGGTGAGCATCTTTCTCCTGCTGTCAACAGAAGTGTCAACATTCCTATTTGAAGTGAAGATTCTCCCTAAAAAGGCTCATCAAAGATGTTGCGTCAAGCTTCTCCCAGCTTTTGAAATATGTTGCATCAATTCTGAAAATACCTTTAGCCTCTCCATGGCTCTCCCTTCCTTGTGTTACTATTTCATGCTGGTAGTCAGCTTGACTTAATCACTCTCAAAAACAGAGTTTCATACCTAGTTCTTTGCTGTTTCCTTTTAGCGAGTGCCCCTCCTTTTTCTTTGCTACTGCTTCTCCTCATTTTCTCATGATTTTCTTCTTTCTCTTAAAATCATCTCCTTCTCACCCTCCTCTGTTTCCCATTCTTCCCTCTCTGATTTTTTTCTGAGCACCAGAAGATGCTGAACCAAATTAGACAAATTCCCATTGGTCAGTGAGGTGGAGGCTGGCTGCAAACATGGCTGCAGACAGAAAACCTGGCTAAAAACCTGCTCACTATATACAGAGCCTAGTCAATTGTTGAGCAGTGTAGATATTCCCTAAAATATAGAAGAGAAAGAATAACAGAGCAAAGGTACTCCAATAACAGGGTAGAGATGAATTGGGGTTCTACGTTCAACATGCAGCAACTTTAGTTCTATTTAAAGGCACTGCGTATTAATAAGCACTGTTTCTATCATTCTTGCTTGTCTGCTGGAGAAAGAACCCAAATAATGATCTTATCAGGATTGTGGCGATTATCCCTCTCTTTGGGTGTTGAGGAACAGAAGAGAAGGTAGGGAGAGTCTTACTGTAGAAAGTAAGAAAAAAGTTGTGGACAGGGAGGGGTGAGCAGCAAAGGACGCAGAAAGAAACAACTATACTTTCAGCTGTCCATTATAATTTATTATTTTTTTCCCAGCAATGAACGAAACTACTTCATCTCTGTGGCTGGAACTTGGCAGCTCTTCTCTGAGTTCTTGAGAGAGAAACAAAAATGTTCTACCATCTGGGAGAAACACTTGTCCTTTCCCTTTCTTTGCACATATGTTCACTATGTTACGTTACCAGTTGGATCTAGTATGTGAATATTTCCAACTGAGATGTGTAGAAATCCTTCTACAATGACAGTCAGCATTGCAAAGGAACTGATCTGCCTCAATCATTTAACTTGTTGTTGATTCAGAGGAAGGGAATAAAGAACAGCAATAGAATTTTACATAGGCAGTGTGTAGTAGTCATAACAGTCTGGCATATGGCCAGTGCACCGTGATGTGAGATACCAGTCCAAAACATTTAACTATGCTGAAAGCAGGAGTATAATTGCACTGACTGCTCGCATTCTGAAAATTAATCTAGCACTTGAGTGCTTTATTGGGTTTGGGCTTTACATCCTCATTCCATAAAAACACAATAGGATTAGGGAAAACTGAGTATGTGTCTTGGTATGTTGTGGGTAAATGTAATTTTTTTCTGACAATGTTCCAAAAAGATGGGACAAAAGCTAGCTCTGATTCAAAAATGTGACTGCCATTAATGTAATGCTGAATATGCTGTATCTCAGAATGGGACCTATGTCCCTGGGTTCTCCACTGCAGTCACATGGTTGATGACCATGTGCTTTCCATTCAGTTTAAAGGAGGAAACTCTTTTTAAAAAAAAAAAAACAAAAAACTAATAAGGGGATAGAGAATGAATTTGTAAAGATCAGTGTTACCATTGATGTTTTTGTAACTTCCATCAAAATTTGTAGGAATTTTGGCTTTTCTTTTTGATATCAGCTTTCTTCATTTGTGAAGGGATTCACTAAGACATATAATAAAGCAAGCTTTCCCTGTAAGAACATGAATTCCTTGAACAAAATACTTCAAAGGTGCATGGATTGGCATGAGTTACTTTTGAGGAGGGATGAATTTCACACAGAATGAATATCATCCTTTATTATTCACACATTAAAGAAAGACAAAAAATAATTGGTTTCATTTTTTTCTAAGCAGGGCAGATCCTCAGCTGGTCTGTATTAGTATAGTTTCTTGAACTCTGATGCTGATTAGATCCATCTGAAGATCTTGAAGATCTTGTCTGGGATGTCTTTTTTTTTTTTACAAAACTGTATAAAATGGATCTACTCAACTTTCAGTACCTACGAAGAGAAGTTATACTACAGGGTGCTTTTTAGCAACTAGAAGTGGGAAAGAAAGAATGTGTATGAGGGAACATTTTTTAACATGGAAGGTAGCAAACATATGGAAAAAATTACTGAACAAATGACATATTAAAAAACTTTAAGACTATGGTTTGGAAGCACTAATGAATTTAGGTCTGGCATCAACAACATTCCATGTTTTTTTTTTTTTTTTTTTTTTTTTGAAAGGGTGTTTCAATTCATCATTGTTAATGAACCATTTGCTCAGCCTATTTTATTGGATAAATGTAGATCATAAAAGCCTCTGCTAAATGGCTCTTTTAAATGAACTCTGTGAAAAAAAATATCTTGACCAGGCAAAAATACATGTTTAGCACCTTTCACAGGAATATTTCAGATAGCTATAACCAAATAGCAAAGTGCTCCTAGAGAAATCAACTAAAAGTTTTGAGCTCCTCACCTGTTAAAATAAGAATTTTTGATTTACTTGTTAAAATTCGGAGGCCTCCCGCTCCTTATAGGGATAGGAGGACTTTTCCAGTGCTTGAGCATGAAACAGAATTCTCTCTACTGGCAAAACCAGTGGAAAAACATTATGCTTCAATGGGCCTGCAAAAAGCAAAACAGTAGAACACAATTTCAAGGTTCAGGCTGAATTTCTATTCAGTTTACACACAGACGACACTGTCACTGAAGATGATTTCTCAGAAAGTCCTGAGTAAAAAAAGCCAGGCACTTGAGTGTTTCACAATACATTTGCCCATGAGCGTCCCGCCTTTTGGCCTGCCTGGGCCGCGCTAACTGAAGAGGACTTGGTTTGGGCTACATATAAATTATATAATATAGTTAATGTATATGAGTAACAGAACTTATTTTTTTAATATATATTTATTAAAATATAAAAGGCAACACAAATATTAAACTAGTAGTATATTTGACTGCATTTTTATGAAATTAATACATCAGTCTGGTTCAATGGAAGTGGTTGCAATTCTCAGTGTGTTCTCAAGGTGTTTGCCAAAGATTTTTGGTGAGAAATTACTCTTCCTATGCTTCATCCTTGAACATTTGTTCACAAATGGATGTACTGCCAGAAACCGATGACATGAATAAGGAGTGATTGTTAAGCAAGGGCTATTTTTCTCTGGTAAGATAGGACTTATAAAAGTCTGATAAGGAGGCATAATTTTGAGCAGAAGATCTGATTGCAATTTTATACAGTCCATTTGAGAATTCACAGATCATATGTTTATGTTGACTGAAAAGGCAGTTGCAGATATACCCAAAAAATGACGAGGTATTCAGCAATCTTGAAATCTATTCTCAAATTTCTTTATCAAAATTGAAAGCAAAGCTGCATATTTTTCAATGTTTACTGGACTATATTTAGCTAGTGTATCAAAATGTGTAAAATTATTTGCCATATTGAGTTAGCACAGTGCTGTGCCTTCCTTTGTCCTGGTTTCAACCCAGACAGAGATGATAGGAGATCAGTGGTTTGCTTGTTTCTGAGCAAAGGTGGGGAAGAGCTGTCACTGTTAAGGCTTGAAGGGCCAAACTGCAGTATGAGCTGCACTAAGCTGCATGTGGCTTGTGGACCACAGGTTGGATGCATGTATATCTGCCTATAAAATGCTTTAGATTTGCAAAAGATGTTTTGTTGCTGTTGCTTTTGTTATCATTAGCAAACATCTATTTCTGCTGGCAGAAACTGTTTGTCAAAAATAATGTCAAAAAGGAAATGCATTTACAAGATCTAGCATTTAACACCAAACTTACGGATTACAAAGCTGATGTACCTTGCTAGCATGACAACTCTTTCTTGAAATGATTTCAGAGAAGACTCTCACTATTTTTGGGAAAAGCAGGGCCAGCCTCAAAGCTTATAACAGCTATTTTTCAGAAATTATGCTTTCACTATACTACACGGTTTCCAGTCTGAAGTTTTGTCTGAAACTTTTGTAGGGGCCTTGTGTTGAAAGGCTCTTTCCCTTTCATTACACACACTTATAATTGTACTTATATGACTTTAAAATTTGTGTTTAAGCCAATAGATTTTCTGCAATATTAAGAATGATATTGAAGAGACATATTTTTCATGTAACTACATGCATATGCTTACCTGGGCAAAATAGTGATTTGTCAGTTCACAACTAAGAAACTGAAGGAAAATTGTTCTCAGCAATGGTCAGATGGCTCTAGTTAAGATTACTGAGGGGAATTATATCCCTAATTATAGCTTCCAGAGAAGGAACACATTTCTTTTTACTCCCTAAGAATTCTATTCAAATGAAGTGCCATTATGTTCATGTGATTTAGCTGTGAAGCTGCCAACAGGTTAGACTAACAGTTGAAAGTAAAATTAATCAAATGGGTAAAGACAGGCTTTATGTGGGAGAACCAACCCTGTAGCTTATATAAAAGTCACAGTTTTACCGATGGAACCTGGTCCTGTACAGGTATACACATGCTGTGTGCCACCAGAAAGGGTTGCATATTACCTGTATGGTTAAATAGAATGTGTGAAATAACATGTGTTATGTGAAAAGAAATTACACATATGCAAGTACCTGGAACTGGATGGGGGTCTGAGTGTGGCTGATTGATCTGGCTGTTGTAATAATGAAATTCACCTATCAGTCATCTTTGAAAAGTCATGGGATCATGCGAGTTTCCTAGCAATGGAAAAAAAGCAGTCATGTCCATCCTTTAGAACTCATGTAAAAAAAAAATGGCTGCTGCTTGAATAGAAAGCAACTTTGCAGAAAATATCCTGGGGGGGTCTAGATAGCCAAGTTGGACAAGAATCAAGAAAATTTTTTTGCAGTAATGAAGGACAAGTGCATACTGGTACATATTAGCAAAAGGGTAGCCAGCAGGTTGAGAGATCCTTCACTTCTATTTGTCACTTGTTAAATTGCATATGAAGAGCAGTGTCCAACTTAGTTCTGGACAAAGACAAGACAAAAAGTTACTGGCATTGAAGGGAGAATCCAGTGGAGGGCCACCAGGATGTCTGAGGTCTGGAGAACTTGATGTGTGGAGCACTGTGCGTGCTCTGTTTGGCCTTAGAACAGAAGACTAATCGTTTTTCTTGCTTACCTAATGAATGATTGCTTACAGAGAGAATTAAGGTAGACACTGTTCAGAAGTTCACAGTGAAGGGAAAAGACAGTCGGATATAAATAGCAACAAAGGAATTGTTGTTGGCCTTCACCATCTTTTCTGAGGTCTCTTCACAGGCAGTCTACTGTGGGGTCCTTTTATGATCATGCCCAGGCCCCCAGGCTTTGCCTCTGCTATACGGTAGGTACAATACTATCTCTTGCTCTCCCAGATTATTGGCTGGTGCTTCAGCCAATCAACACTGCATGTTGACTTGTCTCTTGTTTTCTGTTGATCTGAAGTGGACCCTGGATCAGACTGTCTGTCTTGCCTTGCCTGAAATTATCAACTAACCCTGTTCACATCCGTCGTTTTCTATCCACCCTACTCAGACAGTGTGAGTCTGTGCCTTGGTAAAGAAGGGCACTGCCCAACTTCTGCTGTGTCAAACTCAGCTCCCAGTTCACCTTTCCTTAGGGAGAAGTTGATTCTTGATAGGAAATCACAGTTAAATAGAAAGAAAGGAAGATCCAACACTAGTGGGTGTGGTCAAATGTTCAAAAAGTTTGTCAAAAAGGCTTATTGCCCCATCCTTGGAGCGTAACTGGACAAACTCTAAACAACCTGATATAACATCAGACTTGACACTGCCTTGAGTGGGAGTTTGTCTCAGATGATGTCCAGAGGCCCATTCCAAACATGGTTGTTCTCTGACTCCGTGGCTCTAAGAAGAGGGAAAACTTGGCAACAGCAGATTGAGGAGGTCTTCTCTATGTTAGAGCCATTGCTCCTGTTCTTTATAACTAGTCAAGAAAACAATACAGAAGTTGCAACTCCTTGTGTTTCTCTTTCGCTAGACTGATCAAGTCCTTTAGATTGACAAAAAATTGCTTTCTCTCTAGAAGATCAGAGCATAGGGGTTACAGATAAATGCTGTTGCAAAGGGGGGCAACATTTCTGTGTGGCACTGAAAAGGGAAGTGACAGTTTGGTGTATATACACAGCTAAGCACAGAAAAATATCAAACTGGAAAACAATATACTAACATAATTATGAAACCTAATAAAAGGTCAAATAATTATTAAATCTACATTCTTTATTACCATTAAAAGTATGGTGGGGAACAGTTCTGCACTGGCAAGGACAGACAAGATGACCAAATAATCAGTTGGTCTTTTCCAGTTTTAATTTCTGTGATTCTGTGACTTCTATTCATCATGTACTTGATAGTAAAACATCCCACTTTCCTCATATATTTGTTTTAGCTTTTTCTTTGTTCCAGTGATGTTAAAAAAAAACCTGTAAGTGTTGCTATTAAAAAACAGTGCCAACAAAATTAAACCAAGATCCCACTCTGAGTGTTGGGGATAACCCGGAGATGCAGGTGGAGATTCTGGATTTGCTGGAGAGCCAAAAGAAAGACTCAGAGACTGGGCAGATAGCTGGAAAAGTCTGTTAGTGCAGCTGTGAGTTGTGGGAAGACAGAGCCTGTAAAAGACAAACAGCTGTTGGAGTCAGACAGGAAAGCCGCTGAAAGAAAAAAGGGTGAGGGAGGAGGAAAAGAAGTTTGATCATGGCTGGGTAAAAGGCCAGAGAAAGAGCTTTGTATCAGAAGATCAGAATCTGAATTTAATGTTGTAATATCTCTCAGTAAGAGACAGAAGTCAGCAGCATTGTTCCTGGTAAATTTAGAGGGGAAAAGGAAGACACAGGTTTTTGTCTTTATCTCCAGATTACTCCCAGATATTCTCTGCTATCATAGTCCTGTGAATGTTCCAATAAACAGAAGACTTAACCAACTACTGAATATCTTTTAATTGCATTCACCAGCTGTTCAGGTAAAAGCTAGCTTTAGAGAGACTGAGAAACAGCCTAGTTTCTTGAGAGAACACCAAGACTCATCTCTCAGTCTAGATGAAGTTGTCTGGGACAGAACTGTGTTTACCAGTCTTGTGAGATAACAGTTGTTCTTCTTTTTTTTTTTTTTTTCATGGAGTAGAATCCACGTGTCAGCTGCAAAAATTAGTTTAAGAACTGGTTGTAACTTTTCTAGTTTTTCCATTTGAAAATTTTATAAAATGGATCAAGCCAGCTTGAATTAGTGGCCTAGCTTTTTTTTTTGTCTCCTGACTGAGAAATGAAAGTTAAGTATAACGCTCAGATGAATTGGTTGTTCTATCAAGTGTTGCCTTTGTTCTACTGTGAATATTTTTAAATCTGAATGTATTTCGTGAGAATTTGATTCCCTGCTTTGTTTCCAGAAGCAGATATGCTGTTTGTAGCCACAATGACAAGACTGAAGTATCAATTTTCTGAGACGATAACACCAAAAACATGTGATTTTTTTTATTTTAAAACACATTTTGTTTCTTATGAGACAGATGAGTACTAGGTAAATTTTCCTTCACAGAAATTGGTAGAATTTACAATTAATGTGGGATAGGTTTTCCCTTTCTTCCTTTTTCCTCACTGATCTTGTGATTTATGAAGTGTTTTTGGGTTCTGAATTGAACTGGGAATTTCAAATTCAAAGGGTTCAAACTTGCATTGAGTCTCGACTCCTGTTGACTTTCAGTGGGAGCTCAGTTCCCATCCTGCTCTTTGTCCCTTCCCTTGTAAAACAAAGTCTTTAGTTTTGTCCCAGATGAGTGCTCACATTTCTCCAACAGCCTAGAGGCATTGCTGTGCCTCTTGGAAATTATTGCATAATGTGTTGAGCCTGGTGTAAGGGCTAATAGTTTCAGTTCTAGGAGACAGTAATTTTTTCTTTTCTTGTTCAGAAAAGAAATCTTCTGGAAGAAGATTAAGGACTAATACTGGGGAAAGCACACAGAGCTTTTATGTGAAACTCTAGAGCGCTCCCTCCCATGGGCTGAGCTTTTTTTGCTACGGTCTGAATGCAGAGAGCAGGTTGTGGGACAGAGTATGCTGCTCTGTGTTATATCATAGGACTCAAGTCTTATTCAAAGCATGGAAAAACTGCTCTGCTTTGATAACTAGTTGCATAGACAGAAATCACATTTTTCAGTATATATAATTACTGTAGAACTCTGGCATGTTCAGTGCTGGCTAAGGCCTCCTCAGATGTATTCTTAACAAGGGCCTTCAGGGTTTGTCCAGGGCAATGAGTCTCTTCTGAGAACGCAGATTACTTTTCAGCCTGCATAAACTTCCCAGAAATGCGTAAGTTCCACTGCCCCATGTAGTAAATAAGATTACACTTGCATTTTGATTCACTGTCTGCCTTTATTCAAGTAAATAAAATGAGGAAAGTCCCATTATGTAACTCAACAGAAGGGGCAGAACAAGGTTGTCGTTGAACGATCATACACTCTTCTTCCAATAGAGCAAGGCGGACTTGCCTCTGCTGCCTACTGGAATAATTCCACAAACCACACGTAAGCATTGATTTAGAGATTACTGTTCCTATTGGTGTGAATCAGCTTTGCTTTGAGGCAATGGACTTGATAACAACTATGCAGACTGCAAACTGGCAAATGTGACGCCCATCTTCAAAAAGGGCCGGAAAGATGATCCTGGTGCTACAGACCTATCAGTCTCACCTCTGGGAAGGTTATGGAATGGATATTCTCAGGTGCCATCATGGACCAGTCAAAGGTCAACCAGGGGATCCAGCCCAGTCAGCATGGGTTTACAAACAGTAGATCTTGTCTGACAAACCTGATTTCATTCTATGACAAGGTGACCTGCTTATTGGATGAAGGTAAGGCTGTCGATGTGGTTTACCTGGACTTCAGTAAGGCCTTTGACACTGTTCCCCACAACATTCTTGTGGAGAAGTTCTGAAAATTTGATCTTCTATTTTCTATCTACAGATAACTCAACATGAAAATACCATTAAAAAAAAAACAAAAAAACCAAAAAAACTGAGACCCAAAGAGTGGTGTCCAGTATGTCTGTATTTCTGAGAACTAGTTGAAATGTATTTGGTAAAACTTTAATTCAATGAAATCACGACTTCTGAAACAGATAATACTGAGAGGGGAGAAATGAAGTGATCAGCTCTCCAGCATTGTAAGTGTTGGGTGATCAAGCAGAAAAGCTTTGGACATTGTTCCAGCGATCACCTCCCCTCTCAATGGCTAAGTAAGAATTTATGTTTCTGCTTGAAGAATGATAATTCCACATCACACAAGTGATAGAAAATATATCTAAAAGCATGCCAGTGTAGAACAAAATACATTTATATTTTATTTATCTGTCATTTATATTCAACAGAAAGTTCTGACAAAACAGAACTTCTATTCTTTGGTCAACTGATATTTTAACACGGATTATTTCATCATCTTTTGGAAAAGAAATGGTCATTTCTAAAGTACTCTAGATATTATGCTAGTTTACATGTACTAGACAGCATATATCCTCCACTGTGGGCAGCCTCAAATTTCCATCTCCACCCTGAACTCCAAAGATGCACTATTGCTATCACTGGTTACTTTTAGAATTTCCAAATGAAATGTGTTTTTCTTCTGAACAGTGGATACTTCATGAGTGCTCTCTCAGATGACCTCAGTTGTTTAGTAACAACTGTTGTGAACAGTTTGCCCACCTGACAATGCTGTTTTCTTCCCCTGTCAGTGGGTTTTAACGAGGTTTGAATTAATAAAAAATAATAATAATTAAAGACTCATGGGAACCATTTACTTGAAATAGCATGGCATGGCAAAAGAGCACTGACCTAAGACGTTAAACAAAACTGTGTGGATGTGATGTTCTTCATGAAAGTGGTATGTTGTGGGAGGGAAAATGTTATTCTTTGTAAATAGCAATACTCTACAGAGGAAAAGGAAAAGAAAAATAAAAGAATAACAGAAGTGCAATAGAATTTAAAAGCTGTCTTTTAATCTACTATAACTTTCAAAGGAGAAAATACTGTTACCCAAGACTTCATTAATTCTGTGGTTCATGCAGGTAGGAGAAATTAGGAGAAATGCAGTCCCTCACAGCATTCTTGTGGAGAAGCTGGCTGCCCACGGTTTGGATAGGCTTACTCTCCACTGGGTGAAACACTGGCTGGATGTCTGGGCCCAAAGAGTTGTGGTCAGTGGAGTTAAATCTAGTTGGCAGCTAGTCACAAATGTGTCCACCAGGGCTCGGTACTGGGGCCACTTCTATTTAACATCTTTATTAATGACCTTGATGAGGGGATTTGAGTGCACCCTCAGTAAGTTTGCAGACAACACCAAGTTGGAAGGGAGTGTTGATCTGCCTGAGGGGAGAAGGGCACTAGAGAGGGACCTGGATAGACAGGATTGGTGGGCCAAGACAAACTGTATGAGTTTCAATAGGGCCAAGTGCCGGGTCCTTCATTTTTGTCACAACAACCCCACGCAACCCTACAGGGTTGGGGAGGAGTGGCTGGAAAACTGCCTGATGGAAAGGGACCTTGGTGTACTGATGGACAGCTGGCTGAATATGAGCCAGCAGTGTGCCCAGGTGGCCAAGAAGGCCAATGGCATCCTGGCTTGCATCAGGAATGATGTGGCAAATAGGACTAGGGAAGTCATCCTGCCCCCCTACTCAGCACTGGTGAGGCCTCACCTCAAATACTGTGGTCAGTTTTGGGCACCTCAGTACAGAAAGGACATTGAGGTGCTGGAGCAGGTCCAAAAAAGGGCAACAAGGCTTGTGAAGGGCTTGGAGAATATGCCCTATGAGGAGAGACTGAAGGAACTGGGGCTGTTTAGTCTGGGAAAAGGAGGCTGAGGGGAGACCTTATTGCTCTCTTCCAGTATCTGACAGGTATTTACAGCGAGAGCGGGGTTGGTCTCTTCTCACTAGTGATAGGTGACAGGATGAGGGGAAATGGCCTCAAGTTGCACCAGGGTAAGTTTACGTTGGATATCAGGAAACACTTCTTTGCAGAAAGGGTTGTTAAGCACTGGAATAGGCTCCCAGGGAGGTGGTGGAGTCACCATCCCTAGATGTGTTTAAAATCCTCTTGGATGTAGTACTCAGGGACACGATTTAGCGAAGGGTTTTTGGGTAATATGGTTAGGTCGTGGTTGGACTCAATGATCTTTAAAATCTTTTCCAACTTGAGCGATTCTATGAT
Source organism: Chrysolophus pictus (assembly GCA_037305975.1). Taxonomy (NCBI): domain Eukaryota; kingdom Metazoa; phylum Chordata; class Aves; order Galliformes; family Phasianidae; genus Chrysolophus; species Chrysolophus pictus. Next base: position 64,917,907 of record CM074577.1, read on the forward strand.
TCCATGAAGTATGGACGATTGTGTACTTGTGCCTAGGCTTGTGCCCTGAGGTCATTTGTCTTTCAAAGGATACACATTGTATTTGTGGAGGTTACAGTGGAGATATAGTTTTAGAGCAACATGAATAAGTGTAAGAAAAAGAACAGGAAATGAAATATAGTTGTTTCAGGAAAACAATAACTGAAATCTTTATCTTTCAAGAAACAATACAACAGAATACAAATGCCAGGAATAAGTTTAAAATTAGCAGAGCATCTTGAGTGCACATTTAAAATATTGGGAAAACTTCAGGAGAACTTTGTTCTACGATAAACTCTTGGAAATGTGATATTCTCATAATGGTCAACTTAGCGTACAGTATTTACTGTAATAATTACTCATGTATGGAAAGCTCTTTCTTTTGCATGGATTTCTGGTAGTTGAGCTTTTAAAATTCTACAGAAAACTGGAGAGATCTCAAAGTTGTATCTAATCCCAAGTGGAACAGCTTGCAATCACATTCTTCTACAGAGTGATTGTTGTATATTTTTCTTGCTGTTGCTTTTCTGGCATAGTGGTTAGGGACAGAACTGTACTCAATTATGGAAGAGTGAAATCAACATTATGAAATGCAATGTCACATACATGTGGTTAAAGAAGAAAAATACCTGTGAAAATATACATTCTTCAAGATACAGAATTACTAATGCAAAAACTACATAATGATATTAGAAAATAGGACTCCTATTTATTTTCTAATGTGTATAAATTTCCTTTTATAGTTATGTTGTTGAGCAGAACTTACACATAAAAAATTATATATGCAACTTCTTGCATCAGTGCACAGTCAAGATACACTGAGAATCCTGATGACACACAGAGAACTTTCTTGCTGGTTGTACCCTATGTTTAAGTTTAGGATATTGGTAGAAAACAGTTTACTGGGGAATGGATTCCAGTCCCCAGTAAAAAATACCTGAATTTTGACCTTCCAAAAGTATAACTTTTAAAAGCTAGATTTGAAATAAGGAAAGATAAATTAATTCTCCTCAAATAAAAGTGAAGGTATATAGTCTGATATACCAAAGAAGGTGTTTCTGTTGATATGACGAAATGGAGTCTCAACATTCATCAGTGATGTGATAGCATTCTTCAGAATGGTAATCATTTTTCTCTTTCTATGCTTGGATTTTGTGACCAATGGATGCCAGTAAATTTTCCATCTGTTTGGAAACTATTAAATGCATTTCTCTCTCTTTAGCTAGTAAGACACCACCCAATGATTTATAGTAGCTGAAAAGCAGAAGATTCAGAGACTCTGAGACTGTAAACCCAGGGGAACAATCCGGTTCTATGCAATTGCTATTAGGGTAAACTGGGGTCAGCAAACTCTTTGGGGAAGAGGTGTACTTCTTTGTTTCACCTCACAGCATCCTTCTTGTAGCTTTTGTGATCCTACCTGTCATTAAAGACTGAAAATAGCTGTAATTCCAACAGGTGCTTTACACTAATCATCACTCATGTACCATAAAACCAAACTGTATTGTAAACATTGATGACATGAAACCAAACTCCAGAGACTTCTCCATCTCAAAATCCAGAAAGTGAACATCTGTACATTTGTCTGCAGTTTTGTTGCCTTCTCCCCAGGATTCTGAGTGAATCTGAAAGTGCATTTAAATACTAATTACAAATGCACTCACAAAAGTGAAAGAATCAAAGACAAATCCATGTGGTGGTGTAATTATTTGCTCCTGTATATAGTCACAATTGCTCTGTGTACAAATGTCTTTTGAAACATTTTGTCTGACTAATTTGGGAAACAGTCAAATGAAATTTTGTCTGTATACTGAGCCTAGTTACTATTACTGTCTATATTTATGCCTGTATTTGGTGAATGCATTTGAAATAATCCTGATACAAGTTCATGATTGAGCCAATGCAGAGGATATGGTCAGAACTTGTAATAAAACGAAAATTTCAGACTTTTTTCTTTCATATTACATTCTTCTTTCTGCTTTCTATTTCTTATTTACAAAAGATTTTCTTCCTATCTACCTGAAGAAGCAAGAATATGAATATTTTTATGAATTCCTGTCTATAAAGTGTTTTGGTAATTAATTCTTCACCATTAAAAGTGTGAAACACACGGCATTCTGAACTAAGCCTCATATTTGGTTAACAAACTGTTATCTTTTCTCTCCTTATGCTGATCACCTAAATTCGTCCTAAAATTCGTCCTAAAAATGAATATATATTTTTTTTATTTCTTAAATTGCAAAGAACAAACTTGCCTCTACATACATCTTCCTCCAAAACTGGCGGAAGACATTACTTGAAATCAGCTGAGACTGTCACCTCGGGAGATGACCTGTCAGGTAAATATGTATCTTCAAGGAGAACATGGCGTGGTCTCCCACATCAAGGATTTTTGGGGTTTCAGAAAGTTCTTGTCTTTGTGAGCTGAGGTAGCCTAAACACTGTCTCTGATCATCAACAGATCTATAAAGCAAGGTTATATTTTACAACAATATAATTATAAAGAAAACAGCAGAGTTGGACTTTAACTTTCTATGACCTTCTAATCATTGATAGTGAAGTAATGGAGTGTAACTGTGCCAGCTACACTGTAATGCTCACTATTTATAGTCAAGTTGCTAAGTCTAGCTTGACTTAGGTAATAAAGTTCCATTTTTCTCATTAGTTAATAATAGAGAATATTTTCCAATTCATACTGGTGGTAAAGACAACTTTCCTTACTCAAGTAAAGGGATTCCCTTTTCAAACATTGTATTGCATTAGGAAAAAAAGACTATACCACTCTTTAGTATACTCACCATTTTCACCCTCTGCAGATTTTGAGAAGCAAGAGTTGATAGAAGTGTTGTCAGTAAGGAAGTCATAAAGAGTAAAGGAAGATGTGCCCTTGTTAATTTTGAAATCTTAATGGTTGGCCATGATTCTCTGTCTGCAATAACATTTACTCGGAAGAATTATACAGGAAAAGAAACAATTTTTAGAGAATATGTCTGTTTGTACCACATCACAAAGCTCAAACCATCAAGATTTATTACTGAGAAACATTGTCTTTGTTGCAGATAATTTCTATCATGCATTAAGCAGGGCTCTGTGAAAAATTTGTATTTTGTATTATTTTATGGAAAAGAGGGATGAACCAGTGCAAAGGAATTTGGAGTTTTTGGTTAATAATAAAATTTTGACATGGTAATATACTTAGGGATACTTTCATAGTTGTGAAAACTGCCCTGTGCATATGAAATGTTCATATTACAGCCTCAAAACACAATGCACATGAGGTATTGTATTGGTACACTTAAATCCTCCTAAATTTGAGATTCTAACGAGGGTACTAAGAGCAGAAGAGCAGATGAGGGAGTATGAAAGAAAAGGGCAAGAAGCCTAGAAAAGGATATGAACTGATGCAAAAGGAGCACCACATTAAATAGAACTATTCAAAATTTCATTTCAGAGTGAATCACATTTCTTTTAAGCCATTATTTTTGCATTACAGATACTCGACTGTGAGGGTGGACTGTTTAAATGAACTCTGTAGTAGGTTACCTTCTGGAAAAGTGAATGACTGCTGAAAGGAACTACAGATGTAAAAAATGATTTTTTTCCCCATCAAACTGTTCTATGAAAAGTAGCATTCAGAATTCAAAGCTATGCTGCTTAATATGAAAACAATATGCTTAAAAAAAAGAAGTGTTCTTTCATAAAAAACAAAATGCAAAGTAGAATTATTTTCAGAGTTATTTTCAGAATGCAGCACTAGAATGCCATGGGTGTGCAGATAATTCCGAGTGTTTGATTTCAGTGCAAATAAACAGCAAGTTCAGAAGGAACTGAGAGTAACTACAAAAAGAGCGATGGAGGAGTAATGAAGGAAAAAGTTTAACAACATCCTGATTATGAGTGATTAAAAGTGAGCTTTAAAATATTTCATTTTCATGGAAGACTAAAATGGTTAAAGAATTTGACTATGAAGAACCAGAAAGTAGTGATAAGATAGTTACAAGACTTTACAAGAAGTGCTTATTTGAAGAGGCTTTTAAAGATTCTTTTCACAGCTAGAATTAGTAGTTTGTAATCCAGATGGCAAAGTACTTTAAGCGAAATCACTTCTTGTTGGGGAGAAACCCAAGGAAGGGAATTGGTGGAATAAGAAATTATCAGGAGATTCCCATTCTAGATTTCTGTAAATCATTCTTTCTGCAGGATATTTTCAAGAGCTACATGTTGTTTTATAAAATCTTCTTTCCCTTCAGCTGTATCAGTTTGCAGGATAGAATAGGTGGAGTGTCCAGCTCTCCTATATAAAGGCAGTATCTTAATGGACAAACTCAATTTTTCCCTACTGCGTTGGTGTCCTTCACCAGTAGGCTTTTGCCAGGGGGCAAATGTGAATGTTCAACTCTCAGTGAAACTTTCTCAGATCCTAAACAGTATGGGAAGATTCTCTGCCTACCTTTTTCCAAAAGTCACCCTTTGCAGAACACACAGTGTTTATATGCCAACTCACTTTCATGTGCATACAGGGGGGCTGATTTTACTATGTTTTTCTGAGTTGGATATGGAAGAAAGAGAGGAGATCAGTGGAATAGATTGTATGACCTCCTGAGTTCTCTTTTAGATCTACTTTTCTACGATTCCAGTGTCATAAAAACATGGGTGGGAAGCATCAAAGGCAGCAGCGATACAATGAGTTCTGGCCCTTGTGGTGAATTTATGAGAGCTTTGAAAAATATTTAGGTACTTGCTAGTAAAGGATTTGTACTGGCAATACTGCAAAGATTCCTTGTTTTAGAAGATTAAGAGCTGCTGGGATTTATAGCAGGAGAATCAAATAATCATCACAAACTCAGATTCCACAAAGTGATACAAGCATACAAGAGCACAGTTCGATGGACAAAAGAGCAGAATTCAAAGCACTGATGTACAGAGATCTGATGTAGTCAGGTGGAGAGCACTTTGAGACCAAGTACTAGACACCTGTAACTCTGAGTTAACACAATACTTAAGAGGTTCATGACCCAGGGTAGTGCAGAATAACAAGGAGGAGAGTGAAACCACGTTCAGGAACCTTAAAATGACCTCCAAAAAAAGATTTCATTTTACGCCAAAATTATATCTTACTCTTGGAGTTTGTTTCAGCTCTGTTATTTTGCTCTAGGTTTCTTTACACGGTACATTTACTTGTGGTTACTGTATGATCACATTTCTCAGTTTTCTCTAAATTTGCATTTATTTCTCATCCTCCCTATCTGGTATGGCTTGTTAACCTCTTCAGAGAATCACAGAAACCCAGAATCACAGAATGGTTGAAGTTGGATGGGACCCCTGGAGATCATTTAGTCCAATCCCCTTAGACTAGTAGTCCCCTAGAACATATTGCCCAGGGCTATGTCCAGATGGCTTTTTTAAATACTTCCAGGGAAGGAGACAACACAACCTCTCTGGGCAACCTCACCCAGTGATCAGTCATTCTTGCTTTTCACACTATCACTGTACACCACTGAAAAGAGCCTGGTCTCATCTTCTTCATACCCTGCCTTCAGATACTTATATACATATTGGTGAGATTCTCCCTGAGCTTTCTCTTCTCCAGAATGAACAGGCCAGCAATCTCAGCCTTTCAAGAGATGGTCCAGTCCCTTTATCATTATAGCAAACTTTTGCTGGACTTCCTACAAGAACTCCTACAAGAATTTCCTACAAGAACTGATGCTTGTATCAGAAATAGTGTGACCAGCAGGAACAGGGAAGTAATTGTCTTTCTGTACTCAGCGCTGGCAAGGCCGCACCTCAAGTACTGTGTCCAGTTTTGGGCCCCTCGCTGTAAGAAAGACATCGAGGCCCTGGAGCGTGTTCAGAGAAGGGCAACAAAGCTGGTGAGGGGTCTGGAGCACAGGTCTTACGAGGGGTGGCTGAGGGAGCTGGGATTGTTCAGTCTGGAGAAGAGGAGGCTCAGGGGAGACCTTATTGCTCTCTATAACTACCTGAAAGGAGGTTGTAGTGAGCTGGGGGTAAGCCTCTTCTCTCATGTGACTAGTGATAGGCTAGAGGGAATGGCTTCAAGCTGCGCCAGGGAAGGTTCAGGCTGGACGTTAGGAAATACTAGTTCTCTGAAAGGGTGGTCAGGCGCTGGAATGGGCTGCCCAGGGAGGTGGTGGACTCACTGACCCTGGAGGTGTTCAAGGAATGTTTGGATGTTGTGTTGAGGGACATGGTTTAGCAAGAACCATTGGTGATGGGTGAATGCTTGGACTGGATGATCCTGTGGGTCTTTTCCAACCTTAGTGATTCTATGATTCTATGATTCTGTGATTCCATGTCTTTTTTGTACTGAGGAGCCCAGAACTGGACAAAGTACACCATGTGAACCCTCAACACAGCTGAGTCAAAGGAGAGGATTACTTTCCTCAACTGGCTGGCACTGCTCTTCATAATGCATCACAGGAGACCATTGGCCTTCTTGACCACAAGGGCGTATTGCTGGTTCATCGCTCACTTGTTCACCAGGGCCACCAGGTCCTCAGCAGAGCTACTTTCCAGCAGCTCAGCCTCCAGTCTGTGCATAGGGTTAATCCTCTCTAAGTACCCTGCACTTGCCTTTGTTGAATTTGAAGAGGTTCCTTTCTGCTCATCTCTCCAGACTGTTGAGATACTTCTGAAAGGCAATACAGACTTCTGATGTGTCAGCCACTGGTTTGGTTTCATATCACCTGGCTTTGTATTGTCAGCAAACTTGCTGGGAAAGGCCCTGTATTCCTTCATTCAATTTACTGATGAAAATGTTAAACAATACTTGAAGCTTTATTGAGCTCTGAAATCTATTGCTAGATAGATGCTTCCAAGTAGACTCTGGTTCCACTGGTCACAACCCTTTCAGACTTGATATTTGGCCAGTTCTCAAACTGCCTCACTGTTGCCACTTGTCCATATTTTCTGAACTTACTTATGCTGATATAATGGGAGACTATCAAAATCCTTGTGTAAGACCAGGTCAACAATGTCCACTGCTCTCCTCTCATCTGTCCATCCATCTGTCCCTTTGTAGAAGGCAATCAGGTTGGTTAAGCTTGATTTCCTTTTGATGGATCCATGCTGACTACTTCTCATCTTCCACAGGTTTAAAGATGGTCTCCATGATGAGCTGTTCCATCATCTTCCCAGGGACTGCAGTGCAACTGAACAGCCTGTAGTTTCCTGAATCCTCCTTGATCTTTCTGAAAGCTGAGCTGAAATTTACTTTCTTCCAGTCTTCACACATCTCTTGTGGTTTCATGATCTTTTGAAGATGATTGAGAGTGGCTTAGCAGTGCTATCTGTCAGCTCTCTCAGGAGGTGGATCATAGATGCATCCCATCAAGTCCCATCAACTTATGGATGCCAAGTTTGCCTAAATGATCTCTAATTTGATCCTCCTCAACGAAGGGAAGGTCTTCCTTTGTTCAGAATCTTTCCCTGGTCTCCTGGGTCAGGGATTCTCCAGGATTGGCCTTGGTAGGAAAGGACTGAAGCAAAAAAAGCTTTCAGTATCTCTGCCTCCTCTGCATCCTCTGTCATCAGGGTTTCTGCCCTAATGGGTCCACAGTTTCCCTAATTTTCTTACTGATGCAATTGAAGAAGCACTCCTTGTTGCCCTTAGCATCCCCAGACAGTTTAAATTCCAAATGATCCTGGACCTTCCTTGTCACATTTCTGCCTACCCTGACAACATCCTTATATTCATCCCAAGTGTCCTGTCCCTGTGTACACCTTTCACTTTTGTTTGATTTTTGTCAGGAATTCCTAACTCCTCCATATAGGTGTCCTGTTATCTCTGCTTGATTTTTTTTCCCCCAGAGTGATGCATTGTTCTTGAGCCTGAAAGAAGTCATTTTTTAGTATTATCCAGCTCTCTTGGACATCTCTTCTTTCTAGAACTCCTTACTGTGAGATTTTCAAGAAGGTCCCTGAAGAGGCCAAGCTTAGTGCTCCTGAAATCTTACTCACTGCCCTGACTCCTCAGATGATCTCATGGTCACTGTAGCCAAGGCTGATACCAGGCTTAACATCTCCAAATAGTACTTCCTTGTTCTTTAGTACAAGGTCTAGCAGTGCACACTCACTGGCTTCTCCATCACATGTGTCAGAAACATTACCATCAGTGCTTTCCAGAAACCTCCTGGATTGTTTGTGCCTTACTGTGTTGTTCCCCCAGCAGATCTTGGGATGACTGAAAACCCCCAGGAGAACTAGGGCCTGTGATTATGAGACTACTTCCAGTTGTCTGTAAAAGACCTAATCTACATTCTACTCCTGATCAGGTGGCCTGAAGCAAACACCTACCGCAGTATCACTTTTGTTAGTCTGTCTGAGCCTTTAATGCTCATCCATAAAGTCTTGACTCACTTGTTCACCATGAGGCAGAACTCATGGTGTACAGATTGTAGGTCTATTCTCACATAAAGGGCAACTCTACCACTTTGCCTTTCAGGCCTTTTTTTTCTAAATAGCATGTAGCAATTAGGATCATAAAATCATAGAATCGCTCAAGTTGGAAAAGACCTTAAAGATCACTGAGTCCAACCACGACCTAACCATACTATCCCAACTAACGACCCCCTGCTAAATCCTGGAAGAGAGCAGTAAGGTCTCCCCTCAGCCTCCTTTTCCCCAGACTACACAGCCCCAGTTCCTTCAGTCTCTCCTCACAGGGTATATTCTCCAAGCCCTTCACAAGCCTTGCTGCCCTTCTTTGGACCTGCTCCAGCACCTTAATGTCCTTTGTTCTTTGCCTTCACAACTGCTCATTCATAGCCTGCGTTTTCTCTGTGTGTGGTACTCAATAACTTCATTGTGAGATCTACATATATCCTGGACTGTAAAAATGGATATTTATGCACAACAATATCCTTTATGAACACAAAGAGAATATTGTCTATCAGCTTTTATAAATCTGTACATCAGTGATGGTGGTATAACTATGCACTTATTTTGAAGGCCTGTTCCATCAGGTTTTATGACTTGTTGACTGAATGGATGAAGTTGCTGTAATAAATTTAAAGACTGTTTTGTTTGACTTTATCATTCGTTTTTATTTCCATTGTCTTTACTTGTTGCTATTGGGTCCTTTTGACATCATAATAAGAGGATAAAATAAAGCAGCAGTTTAGCACACACTGAAATGGAAAATGCTTATTAAATAGAACTCTCTATGTAACTGACAACATCTGGAATAGCTTTCTAGCCAAGTGCCTTGAAACCACTTCTTAAATATAGTCCTTAGTAATCAAACCTAAATACACATTAATTCAGATAGCTCTGGGACGTTGCATTGAAAATACCCTTTGAAATATCTTAATTTCCTTCATCAACTGAAGATGTTGTTCGCATTTACTTTTGCTGCACATTTAAGACTATCACTTCCTGTCAGTCTGCTGGATGACTTATTGATGCTAACAGTGGAAAATAATGATAGGTAGCTAACAAAATCCATGCGCTGTCATTCTGGAAGTCAATCAATCTTTCCTTAAAACATGCATACAATTATGAAAATCTTTCTAGGTTTTTACTGTTTAAATGGATGAATGAATGAATACATTTTTACTTCTGAAAGAAAAAATCCTGTTCCAATACAGAAATTCATATTTTCCTATGGACAAAATGTTTGCTATAAAATTGTCTTTCTTTTCCTAATCAGTATTTAAATGCCGTAGATTTATTGGTTCCTCAGTTATCAGAGTGTGCCAATAATATTTTGTAAAAGGAAGTAAAACTGAGTTTCTGAGCAAAATATTTTTTTGGTGTTAAGCAAGATATTTGAGTTGTTGAGATTATCATTCACAGCAAGGACTGATAAATAGGATAACAGAGATTTGTCTGTCCATGCTCAACCTATTTGATATGTTTTATACTTTAGACAGTTCTTAAACTGTACTGCACAAGACAGAGTGAGCACAGCCTATAGATTCATGTCCTAGTTTGCATTGTATTGTGTGAGGAAGGATAAGACCCTAAGACTACTCTTACAGGCCTTATTCAAGTTCGAGCTCAACATTTCAGTGGTACCAAAAGAGGGACACACTCTGATTGTATGATTTGGGTCAGTGATCTAGATTAATTTCAATTGATTATCAAATACTGTAGAAATCTAGAATAAGGAAAAAGCCATTTGAAGAAAAGGCAAGACTAATGGAAAGACATAATACGAAGTATGTTCAAAATAAAGGAAAAGAAATGGCTGAAAGAAAAAAAATCTCTCTAATTACAAACATTTCAATATGTTTTTAGGAGATAGGTAGGGCTTGATTGAGTTATTCACATACCATTTGTGATTCCCTGTGGTATATCAGACATCAAAATGGCACCTGCTTATACAGTATGGGACCAACTGGAAAGCTGTCCCCTTTTCCAGAAAAGGTGAAGGCCAAGTGTGATAGATTATCTCCAAGGAAGTAGGTACCTTACAGTGAGCTGTATAGTATAGAGTCTGCTGTCAAAGTAGTTTTTTAGATAAGAGCTGGGCAACAGTATTTGTGGAATAACAAACAGCTCAGTGTAGCAAAAACATTACATGGATAGTGGTATTTGGATTTGCTGTGAATATATGATGTTAAATTAGATATTGTATTGATTGTAATTATAACATTAATTCCGTGAGCAGCTGATAACAGAATGATCCCAGGTGTCCATCAAGCATCCTAGCATTCTAAAAACAAAAGTACTTTGGAAAAAGGATAGACTCAAGTTACAGAAAGCATTTCTTTCTTTCAGTAGCACTCTGAGCTATGACCACTGAAAACCGAAGTAGCTATACTTCTTCCTATTTTTCATTTTACTCATTTAACAATTTCTTATGTTACTGACAGCTGTTTATTGCATTTGGCTCTTGGTCTTTCATCACCCTATGTTCATTTGGCCACAACGTCTTTAATTCATAGATTTCATGGGAAGTCTGGAAGAACTCCTGAATTTGGCCCTCTTGAGTGTCTTACAATTTTTCATCTTGACTTGTGGTGGCCTTTTTTGGTTGACTCATTTCTTTGATGACTGGACAGGGCTGCTTATCTCTGATTTCTTCAATCTCAAATAAGAGGAGGGAAAAAAGAGTAGCACAATGTGTAATAAATACACAGTCAAATCAAACAGGTTCTGTGCTGTAACATGGCTGGTACATCAGACTCCAGTTTATGAAGGTACATCTCAACGAATACTTGCTGTTGTTGGCTCAACAGGAGGGGGACTTCTGTATTTTGACAGTAAAACACACACAAGGTTCAGGAAAAGGGAAAATACCTTTATCATCCTTCCTTTGTAATTTCTTTTCTAACAAAGAGGTTCAACTTAGCTACACTGGGCTGTAATTTTTGCAAGTGTTATTTCTTTTAGATGTAATATCCAAGTTGCATGTACAGAAATAAATTCACTGCTCTTTATTCTGTGTTGAAAATATTGAAATATTTGATACACTAAGAATTAAGCGGTCAAAGCTGTCAGGTAAATGACCACAAATTCACCGATTACCTTGGTGCTCTTAATTCTGCTCTTTGACAAGACCTATAAATTAATAAACTTAGTTATTGGAAATTTAATAATATTTTAATTTCTTGCACTACTTTGGTGGAGATGAATATTAAGCATATTGACTCTGTGAGATTGATTTTCATTATTAAAATCTTGAAGCTATAAAAGTTATTGTACTTACAAGTATCAGATCCTACATGGTTGGATGGAAAATGCATTTGCATTATTATTCCTGTCATGAAATACTGCCTCAGTTTTTTCAACTCTATCTTACAATGAAAATTTACATTTTGAATATAATTTCCTTAGAGTATGTATCTTCTGTATTAGAGAATAGCCTGCACCTCTCTGTCTGGAATAACTGAATGTATTATAACTGAAATAAACAAATCACTGTTAATAGTGAAAATGAATCACTTAGGAGTAGGGGAGTAAACAAATGTCATTTTTTTTTTTTCCCCTCTGAAAATGTCATGACTTTCTTATGCTTGATTCTTTGAGGTGCTAAGCCCCCTGCTATGACTGGAAATTGAAGGAGCTCAAAGTCTCATGGGGACTAAGTTCTCATTTGTTTTTAAACATGAAAATATTTTGTCTTTTTGTTGTCTATAGTGTAATATATTTGGAGACAAATGAGAAAGGCAGTACTCTGGAAAAAGAAATCCTCTTTTTATTTCACTGTGTAATTACAAAAACAGAGGAAGCTTTTCAAAGTTCAAGTTTATAAACAAAAGGCACGCCAAATTGCCTAGATCTGACAAAAGTTTACTTAAGTAAGGACACCATTTACGAATAGTTTTCACAATATTTTTGCTAGACATGCAAAAACTAAAGCCTCATCTTCTGTTTTATTTGAAGTTGTATCCATGAGCGACCTCTTATTCAGGAAAAAGTGAGTCAGAAATATTGACTTGCTGTAGTTGCTTGCAACTACACTTGCACTCTTCAGTTGCTTGCTAGCCAGGCATTTGTTTTCCATACACCAAATCAGTACTGGTTTGCTATGTTCAAAAGACTGAAGTCTACATCAAGATTCCCAGCCTACAAAATGGTTCATGTTCATATTAACAGAAGTATTTTGTGTCTTTCTGCAGCAGTAACGTCTTAGAAATTGATATGCACCAAAATTCCACACTAAAACAACAATATTAATGTTGCAAGTCAAATACTTATAAATTATGAAGTTCAAGTGTTTCAAGTATCTTTCGCCTCCTTATTTCAGTCTCTTTATAAGCGAGTTTGCATTATGATAAATTATGTAATTGCTTACTATTCTTTGCACAGGACCTGTGCCCTATGGGTTCTTGCCCAGTCAGCCCAGTATCACACTCCTCACCTCTGAGATTTTTAATCAAAATTCTTGGAAATCTTGTTCTTGGAAGTGACTGAAATACTTTAGCTGACACTTTCCCCAGCAACTCTCTGAAGTATACGTACAGCAGAGAATGCCTCCAGAGTGCAAACAATAAAAACTTAGCAAGGCTATAAGAAGTTGGGGATACACTCTTCTATTAAACAATAGAAAGCACAGACTAATTTTGCTTTTACTAAGTGATATGAGGTGCTGTGTTGAACATAACCTATCTTATGCCCAACAAAAGATAAGATGTCAGTATAACTTGCTCACAGTTACAACATAAACAGTGAAGCATGGTCTGGGTTTCAAGTTATTGCTGGCAAACTCCTATTGTAATAACCAGCATTCCAAATCTATCGTTTGATTACAGACCCTGAAAAAAGAAAAATGGCTAAGTTACTTGAAATGTAGAGTAAATATAGAGTAAAAAATATAGAGTTAAATATTATCTCTTTCACCTCTAGCAGCAAGGAGTCCTTACAGGAATTTCTCTTCTTTGACTGTCTGTTAGTAACAGTAATAACAGTTCTTCTGGGATAAAAAGAGAATACAGTTGAGATGTTTTGGAGTGCCTAGCTTTTCTGTTGCTACTCAACCTGATCCTTTTTCCAGGAGAAAAAAAAGAATGTTCAAAGAAGGGGTCAGAAAAGAGAAAGAAGACAGAAAATGCAGCTTCTGCCTGAGGTATGACTAAGATAATCACAACTGGAGAACCTCAGGCACAGTGTTCATTCTGATCAGATGTCCAGAGCTGAGACAGGGTTATATCAGCACTGATCACAGCACTTGCTGTCAGCTTCCTTTTGCTTGTTTTACAGTTGTAATAAAAAAGATACAGTTTCAGACATTCTATGAGAAAAAGAGGGGAAAAAGTAGAGTGGGAAAGCTCCCCCACCACTCTTCCCTTTTATCATCCCAAATCTCAGGCACATAGGAGCAGGACCCTACGTTTTCAGGTGGTGGGGGAGTTCACGTGGCCAGATTGATTTGTTCAGCATAACTTGAGCTGGGCATTTCATGAAAATGCCCTTCACCCCACATGGTGGGAGAGCACATTTTATTCTTTTCTGATGTAAACATTTCCTCCATCTTAATTCTTTCAGCTTGTGGTAACATATGGTTCACTGCAAGTCTTGAAATTCTATTATTGGAACTAAGCATCAATTCAGGTCTATTTTTTGCTGTCCTTTTGTAATCTTTTATGAATTTATTGCTTCGTAGGGCAAAAAGTTTACAGGCACCATAGAGGACAGACATACAAAAGTGAAAAGAGGAATAAGACATAATAATTAGTTCATTGTTTATCTGAGTGTTACCTAACAGTCAACTGATCAAATAAAACCATTCTTCACTGAAGTCTCAGGCTTGTTCATGGAATCCTTATTACAAAATGCAATCCTGACATCATAAAAAGACAGAAAATGTTAATGACAAGTTCCACTCTGAGTACTTGAGAATATATTTCTCACTGTTCTTCTCACTGTTATTCTATCAGTTATGTTACAAGACTTATTCCCCAGGGATTTATACTTAAGAGATGTGCAGCTTACAGAAAACTCTGGATGAGAACATAGTCAAATTTCCTGGCAGTAATTAGAGAAGTCTGTAGGTTCATGGCAGCATTCAGAGCTTTGCCATTGTAATCTGTCACTATATTTTTCTTTCCAATCTTTCTTTTGCAACTGTCTTTCCTTAATTTCTTTATCTGATGAAATGAGAGCTTTATCAGAAAGTTCTTCTTCCACAGGTTTGTGTGATTATATATTGTTCTGATTATTGTCAGAATAATTTTGCTGCCTTTTAAACATTTAAACAGGGCTGAAATAGAATAGACATTAGTCCAAGCAGATGAAAGAACTGGTTATGAATTATAGCTCATATAATTATTAGCAGCATTTTTCTGCATTACAAGGTTCTACTTTTTCTCATTCAATGATAAGCTCAAGGAAATGTTCACGTGGAACCACAAAATAACTGATGTGTACTTTTCAAAATCAAAAATTCATCCAAACACAACTGTGATTCTTTCAGGGTAAGAATACTGTATAGCTTCTAATAAGATGGAGTTCTGATCCTATTTTATAACCTAATTTCACAGTCAATAATAGCATAAAAAGAGGCCTCCTGAAAAAATGTATCCTTAATATCTTATCATACAAAGTTGGAAATTTTATACCCAAGTGACATTGAACTGTATCCATTACACAATATCATAACTCCGGTAGATGTCTGTGTACCCAAACTGGGTTCACAGAAAAACTAGACATCCTGAAGAACTGCACTGGGAAGGGAAAACCCAGCTTGGGTTCCTTTGTGAGATGAACTTTTTTGCAGACTTATTTATTGTGGTAGCCAAAATCCAGGAAGATATCTTGGAGAAACACAATGGAGTCAGAGTACAAATCTAACCCAAGTATTCAAGATAGACATCTGTGTTCAGTTATAACTGCAACGTATCTTAAGGGGCCAGTGGGAGGAACCTGTGCCTAAGAGTAGCTCTCAGGCCCTAGATGACTGTGGTGATGCCTATGATTCTATGAATTCTCATGACTCTTTCTAATACAGTTCACTATTGCACTGTATCAGAGCTGGCCTGGAACACACACGAACAGATTCTTGGCTGAGAGAAAGAAGCTGCACTCAGCTGATGCCTGCGATTTTTATCAATTTGTTATCAATTATTATTATTGTTTACTCTTGATCTCTACTAGGACAGAGGCACAGTCTTATGTATCTGCAACAGCAAATGCATTCAAGCTGACTAGAGTAAGATGCAAGAGCTGTTGGTTATAAGTGTGCCCAAAAGCAGACCTTTAGGTGCTAGATGTTTATATTTTCCACAGATAATGTTTTATAGGTTACTTGAGTATTTATATGTGCCTATACACATGTAGTGCCAAGGTACTTTGTCAATGATTTTGTCACTGGATTGAATATAAGAAAAAAGTTTTTACAGTAAGGGTAGTGAGGTTGGCCAGAGAAGTGGTGGATGCTTTGTCCTTGGAGACATTCAAGGTCAGGTTGGACAGGACTCTGAGCAAACTCATCAAACTGTTGGTGTCCCTGTTCATTGCAGAAGAGTTGGACTAGATGATCTTTGAATGTCCCCTCCAACTCCAGTGATTCTATGACGGTGGGAAACTTTCTTCCTAGTAACTATAGCTATAGTGTGAGTGCTTTTCTCTGCTTTCATCTGCTTCTTTGGATTCATGGGATGGGCATTGTTTCATCTCAGGTCCCAAAGTGCTGTATTATAGCACACATTAGTGAGAAAAATTTTAAATGCTTCCAGTTGAAGAGAACACAGGAAAAAAAAAAGCTTCCATTTTCTGGATAAATGCAATGATTCTGGAATAACAATAGGAAAGGAATGACAATCTTTTCTCAGATCCCTAAATATTAAATGTACATCTTTGCTGTGGTTTGTGCTGAATTTAACACATGCTATATACTTATATGCTAAATTGAAAGAACGCTATCATATCTTGCACTGATGTAGTATATGCTCTGTTTCTCTTGGAATAGACCTCAAATCAAAGACAGACTTAGCTGAACTGCAATTTTGGTTCCTCTCTTGGATAATTTTACTAGATTTAATCAGAACATATGAGATTGGAGCAACGCTGTGACAAAGATGCTGCTGAAGCTGATGGCGAGACAGTGCTTGCTATGACTAGTTTGAGAGTTGGTAAGACAGGATAAAAAGATTTTTAATACAGTTAGAGTATGTAACAAAAGCTGTTTAGGTATTTGATTTTTACATGTATGTATATGTGCATGTGTTTATTTTTATTTTGTTCAGGGTAGGAAAGTTCTGATGTAATGTGTTTATATTGTTGCATTCTTTCAGAAACGTGGAGAGATGTTTTAACCTGGTTTCAGCAATCTGTCATTGAAAATGTAAGAAACTGTGGTAGAAAATTTTGTGCTCCATTAAAATATTATTTACTAGCTTTGATAATGACATTGGCATTCATGTTTAAAATTGCTTTTTTATGACTTAGGCTGTCTAGGATTTCTCTTTCAGCCTGATTCTGGGATTTACCTTTGCAGATTGCCTTTTCTTTTAATAGGCACTTTTACTTTCTCTTTATGTAAGTTTTAACTTAGTATTGGAAAGGTATTAATTAATTCTTGTATTCTTCTTTTTAACTGCTTAGTAAGAAAATGAGAAAGATGAATAGGAAAAAAAAAAGAGAGAAGAGAAGAAAAAAGGAAGAAAGAGAACATCTGATGAGACTTGTTCTTTTAATGCACACAGATTTCATTCTGAAAAGAAAAGCAAACAAACAAAAAACCAAACAACTAAACCTACAGCCTTAAGTCTGAACATTCAATATGGTAGCTTTCAAAATTTGGAAGAATTTTGGAATGCTTTGGAGAATTCTTATGTATAAAGACTTCTTGGAATGTTAGCCCAGTGAGCCTCGCAGATGCTACTTAGAACTTCAAATCATTCATTGATGGCCCAGAAAGTGCATTTGAGTACAGTGCCCTGTATGAATACAGTGAAAAGAACTGGCCAAACTACTTGAAACGTGTTTACTGTTAAGAGTATATGTGAACAGGAATGCTTTCTTACTAAGTCATGTGCTTCTACTTTTATAAATAGCTCCTGTCAAGCAGAGGGAAAAAAAAGTGTCTTTGATTCTCTTTGCTTTCTTCTAACATGCATAGTACAAAAGAAAAAAGATATTAAATAAAAATATATTATTAAATTCTGAAGCTTGCTGTTAACATCACATCTACATACATAGGTTATAGCTGATCATATAGTTTGTAATACTGGAATTTAAAGTAGTAGAAGTGAAGTAGTTAGTAGTAGTTAGGAGTGAAGGTAGTACCTTCAGTAGCTAGAATAGACAGGCAGGAGTGGAAAATATGGAATTTTTTATGAATAGGATGAGCAGCTTAAACTTGGGGATAAATGTAGAGATGAGCAAAATTCTATTCTCAGTAGACCAAAGATAATAGTCATAGAATCATAGAAACAAAGAATGGTTTGGGTTGGAAGGGACATTAAAGATCATCTGGTTCCAATCCCATCTGCCGTGGGGAGTGTTACCCATTAGATGAAACAGCCCAGGGCTACATCCATCCTGGCCTTTAATGTCTCTGGGGATGGGGCATCCACAGCTGGAGAACAGGGACAGCTTTGTCATCATCTACAGCGTGTTCTTGGAGAACTATCAGACAAGGAATATAATGACATCAATGTGTATTAACTGTGTGAATCCACACCATGTATTTGGCTGCTATAAGATCTGTGCTGCCAGGTATAGAAGGTTGTCTCCCAGAGTATCATCTTGAGCTTCATAAGACTGACCTTAAATCAGTCTGGTTCTTTTTAAGGACATTCTGTATGTCTTCACTGTTGTGATATTTTTCTTCATAGATATTTTCTTCTGTCAAACTCTTATATCTGTCTTACAAACAAAATAAAATAATCATAGAATGATTCAAGCTGGAAGGGACCTTGAAGATCTTCTATTTCTTCATATTTTAAATAAGCTAAAGCTGCACTGAAAAGTGGTGGATTTTGTTGTCTGCTTTTCTTTAAAAACACAGCTTTCTACTAGTAAAGGATCATAAGCTAAAAAATGTGCAGTTTTTTAGGTTGCAATGTAAGAGTTCTCTTATGTTCAAAGAAAAGGCTCTAAAGTGGCAAGCCAAGTCTTAGTAACCTTTGTTAATTTTTTATATTTCAATTTGTTTCTCTCTCTGCAACCCCCGGTTTCTTCATATGTGTGTATTTTACTTAGAAGTTTAACACTGACTGTAGGTCCTGTTGGGAAGATGTTCTCTCCAATTATTGGTTCAGTGCCAAACATGATGAAATCTTGATTGTGGATTGGTTTTTATGGGGCTTGACATTAAAAATATATTTTTTCATTATTAAATATGTAATAAATTTGTCAGGTCACTTCAAAAAATTTAACTGTGAAACTATCAGGTCCCTCAATATCCAGCAAGTTGCAGAGAAATTTCAGAATGAATATTTCAGACTGAAAATTTTCTTGCTAGAAAAATTTGGTTCTGGTCTGTGATGAAAATATGAAATTCTGGTTGCATCAGCTGAATGTTTGAGATGAGCAGAGTGGCAGATACTAAATCAAAAACATCGAAGTTTTGCAGGATCTCTAAGGTGTTTTTTAAACCAGTCAACATCTTAGATTAAACCTTCAGACCAAATGATTTTTCATTACTCTTTTTTACCCTGAGTTGATAGAGGATGTTTGAATGTTGTCAATGTTATCAATTGATGTAGGGCAAATATGGAATTCCCCAACAAACAGCTATAACTCTCTGAATTGCATTTTTTGGCTACTTTGTCTTCAGCTGGGAGAACAGAACCCCTTTTTTGGGGGGAATTTGGGGAAGACATCTTGAAATGCTTTTCTTTCGTTTGCCATCTGAGGCCATAATTTGATAAATCTGGATGGGTGGTCTCTGTACAGCACTCCATTCATTTGCATGCACTTCTCACTTTTATTTCATCTTGAAACAAGGAATTTATCTGTGTAGATGTATTGTTAGGCTGCCGGTTATCATTTATAGGTGTCAAAACCTTGCTGTCTAAATACAGTTACAGCTTTCCCCATATTGTTTCTTCAGAGATAAACTTTAGTTATAAGTTTCTTTGAATATTAATGGTAGAAAAGCTGCAAAAGACTGTGTTAAGCAGCAGGAATCAAATATCCAGTTGTGCAAAATATCAAACTGTGACAAAATAAAATCCAAATGCTCTTTGACTGTGGGATCCCAGAACATTACTTTTCCTTCAGGCCCCTGTTAAATGTGATTACAAATAGAACTTGGCCCTTCAGGACTCACATTTCTTCGTATGACACTGAGTGCAATACTAGTGTTGTAATGTTAGTGTTTGATGACAGGAGCAATTATCAAAAAGTGCCTTTTACATGACACTGCCATTTTTTTTTATTTTAATTAAAAGATGCCTGCAAGTTTTTGAAGTATTTAAGAAAGAGACAAAAGAGAAATGCCTTTGAACTAGAAACTAGAAGCAAAATTAAGTTAGATTTCTATATCAGCTTTGAATCTAAGGGCTCAAGCAGCTTAAACAAGAGTCTGTCTCTGCTCTTATTAGCTCAGTTTAAATTCAATCATTTAACTAGAATTATCTTTAATTTAGGCTCTTTTCCAAAGCAGAATTTAAGCATGTTTGATTTTAAACTCATGAGGGGTGAAACTGTTGATATACTTCAAAGTAAGTAAATGCTTATGGCATTTGCTGAGTTAGGGGCTTATGATGTCAGAAATAAGGAAAAAGCCACATTTCTATTAAATACATATTTTAAACATGCTTTTTTAAAGTCAGTCAAACCAAAATAATAATCTTGTTCTTTAGATAGGGGCTAGTAATAAAACCATTAATAACTGTAGTGAAAATGTAAATCATTAAGATACTGGGAAAATATTTGCCTTGCCTCTCTCTCTGTTGTTGTATTAAATAAAACATATGTTAAGTGGTGGGTCCTGTTTCTTTCTCATGGGCCAAGTGTGCTATTGGAGACACATCTCTTCATTAGGATGAGATTAGTATTTAAAATTTCTCACTGTCACCATAAAACATTTGTCATATATTTAGGAAGCCTTCAGAAAAGTCTCAAATTAAGTGCTAATATGTTTTGAAGACATATTCAGAAGCTGAATGACATCTCCTACTGATTACCTGCATGCATAGGAATCATTGGCTTTTGAGAAGTTTACCTTTGCTCTTGAATGAAAAAAGGCTGTCTCTTATGCAATAGTCTTCATCAACACATTTTGGCCATTTGTGTCCTATTACTCCTTGTAGCTGAGTCTCTTTTCTAGCACAGTGTCTATAGTTCTGGTGGTTCTTAGAGTTACATACTGCTGTCTAAACTAGGTTTATCATCACTGTGCTGTACGGCTCAGTCTGCAGCTACTCATCAAATACGATAAGTCCACTGGAACTGTTTCACTGAGCGTTGCAGGTTATAGAGCCAGTTCTTCAGTTTGGGGTTCACACACATTTTCACCCTGAAAAAAGACACTCCTTCATATATTTATGCCATGAAATTGTTAAATGTTAAAAAAGCCTGATATTAATTAGCAAAGCCTAGTAAATTAGATTTTGTGTTGTTGGAACATTTGTCCATACGTGTGAACTCTAAATACTGAAATATTCGTAATGTATGATGTTATTATACATGGATATATTTAATGTAATTGATTATAACTGCAATATTGTTAATGAAATAATAATTAATTATATTGTAAAATTATATATGAAGAAAATCTATTCCCCCTCAGCTGCTTGTATTCAGCCCTTATTCTTCTTGCAGACTTCTCATCAGTGGAAGCTAAGATCACCAAATATTTTTTTACAAATACTTAGATTTCCTTATGTTCTTCATGGAAGTGATGATTAATTATTTTTACTATTGCTACAGGAGATCTGAACAAGTATGGCAGTTTTATGCATTTGGCAGGCTAACCACATCTCTCTTTTGAGTACAGATACTTTTCAAACCCTATGTGTAATCAAAGGTACCATTTTTTTTTGTTCTATAAATCTCAGTAAGATCTCTTCTGATTGTTCTTAGTAGATCTCAGTAAGTTCTGTTAAAAAATTCTTTTCTGAATAAATAATACAAATATTATTTAATACTTACGTAAAATTATTTGATTTTATTTAATAAAATATTTACAATTAACCAATCACAGAAAAAAGTCCCAGATTCAACTGAAGAAACAGAAAAATCACAGTATAACTGAATAAATGAATTAGCACTAAAATGCTTGCAGTATTAATGATAACATAGTGTGATAACACTGATTAATATTTCCTCCTTAATTAGAATGGATTAATCGGAAAAAAAGCCTTGCAGTCTGTCTGAACTCTAGAAATTATTGCTACAGTTTGGTCTTTAAATTCCTGAGAAAAAAAAAGAATTAGACATGATTTAAAACATGCACATATTCATGGAAAGCTTTCTGATCTGAGCAATTTTCAAGTTTAATGGAGCAGATTTTTCTGCATTAAGTCAGGGAAACTATGTTACAGTGTTTACAAGTAGAAAGGATGGGATTTACTTTTGAACAAATACTCATCAAAGAGAGGAAAAGTATCAACCTGGACTGACTTATCTTTCTGGTTAGAGTCTATCTCAAGGCTGTCCAAACTTTTATTATGATTGACCCAAGGAACAATTATGAATTTCTTTATTGTAGTTATGTGCTTGTTCTACTTAAATGTGTACTTTCAGAAAGTTTTACCATATTTCAAAAGATAAACCTACTAAAGCAAATCAAGATACTGTGTTCTTAAACAACTCACCACTTCATAATCTCCTTGGCAGGGACTTCAGTCAAAGATATCACAGTCTGAAAAGCATTAGGCCAATTTAAACAAAGAAATATTTTGGCAGATTTTATTACTGGTAGCATGCCAGGTATTTTTCCCATGCAAACTAGTTTGGTGTCATACTGTTTTTCCATGTATAATGTTCAATATATGCACAAAAAATGAGAAGACATTCAGTATTTGCAGTATTTGCTAGTCGCAACATTGCTGGTATGGGACATAGATGTGGATGCCATTTCCATCGTAATGAGTCAGGCTGGTAAACTAATGTTTTTCAGTAAGTGAATTTTTATGTGCAAGATGATTAATAATCATTACCAGTCCTGCCTTTTACATGTGCTAAAGACAGAATTGTCCATAAGAATGTGTCAGTTTATGCTAGTAACAAGATGAGCTAGGAGTCGACAGGCTTGAATGACCTTCATGCAGGGAGTGTGAACTTGAGTTTAAAGTTTATCAGACATCAGACCAGCCTACTTGTTAGTCAAAATTATTTTCTACTGGTTGACCTTGGTTTAGTTCGGTAAAGCATTCAGCCAGCCACAAGACACGAAGGCACTGGAAACCAAACATTAGCTCTGATGGTCATGAAGTTGCTTTAATTTTATGTAATTAACCTCAAATGGGAAACATGTGGACTTTTCTTTTGTATGCTTATGCAGGACGATGGGCTGTTTAAAGGATAATAGCTTCCCATGAGGTAGGTCACACTCAAGCTGCTAAATTGCTTTTAAAGTCCTGCTTATTTTTTTTTTTTCTATTTCTTTGTTACTTAGAAAATGTTTTTAAAAGTGCTAATGACCAAAAGAATACTGACCTGAATAGACCTACTAAATAAACACCCATTTCTGACAGACATTTTTCCTAACTGTTCCGTCCCTGAACCTGCTTTTACCATATCTCTACTATTTACCTCACTATTTTCTACTAAATAGGTCACTCCCTCCTTCACTTCCACAAAAGCAGTACAGGTTTTCAATGTTGGGTGCAATGAAGAAAGTGCATAACAGTCTTCTTCTTTCCTTTGCCTTTGAATTTGCTCTCTGTGTTGTAGCCCCTCCTCCTTATGTGATCAACAGGTCGCTATATTTATATTACCTGAGAACTTATTTTTAAATACTGTTATTTGGTGCCGATACTAGAGGATTATCAATGGTCTTAGATTAAGTGTACAGATGAAGGCATGCTGTTGTTTCAATCACATGTGACCACTGCAGTAATCCTGCTCTCTTCAGCTACGTGATATGACCTTAGTGGATTACGCTTTCAACACTGTTCAGATCTTTCTCCAGACAGTGATTTACTCCAAGTGTCAGTATTCTCTGCTGGAGAGTTAATTTCTAGGATTATTCCTTTTATGTATTTATCAATTTCATTTACAAAGACAACATATTAATGTACACTCTTGAAGTCCCCTGACAGCTGTAGTTGCTGTCATAAATGCAGTTGCTTGAATTTGAACTCCTGGTTTAAAAGTTTCAGAGGTTTCATTTATATACTGAAAGGTAAAACACATCAGGAATTCAGAGTTGTCTCTTAGAGGTATAAGATTTTTTCACAATATATTTTAATTGCAGAATGCCTGAGGTTGGAAGGGACCTCTCAAGCAAAGGATACCTATTGGAGGTTGCTCAGGACCATCTCCAGATGGATTTTGAATGTGTCCAAGGAAGACACTCCACTCTCAGGGCAGCTTGTGCCAGTGCTCCATCACCCAGACAGTAAAGAAGTCCTTCCTGATGTTTTATCTGTGAGTTACACTGAAGTTGACAATTCAAACAAGGAGAAGTTGTGAAAGAGCATAACTCCAGCTAACTACTCGATTCAAAAATTAGGCCCCATGGGCCTTATACCAAACAAATCAAAGTTTCTCTGGCCAAGTGTCTCATCTCTGATTATGGCTGATGGAAAGCCTTAAAAAAACTTAAAAACATAAGCATAACAGTTTATAGATGCAGATATAGTAGAATTCATTCAGGAATATAACGTGTTAAAAAGTAGATCAGAATAGTTACGTAACTTTTTAAAGAAGTTTATCAAGTTATAATTTTTTATAAAAATAATTTTTTAAATAATTTTAATGTAAATGTAGATAGCAAAATACCATATCAGAAACTAGAATTATTACTGCTATTATTCACTCCATGCAAAATTATTTTATACAGAATGCAAGAAACTGAGAATATTTTTTCCTATTTTATTTGAGAATTCACCTTTTGGAGGAAGCATTAAGAGGCAGCTTCCCCTTTTTGAGCAAGTCTTTTAAAATTGGAATATTTGGTATTGTTTAGACAGAAATAACATCTTTCTAGCTCCTTTGAAAGTGTAAAATCAAGATTGCTGCACAGAAGAGACCAAAATGAGCATAAACTTTTCCACGGGATCTATAGTTTTTAAAGCTTCATAGTGAATCATCTATTTGTCTGCTTGGTGTTTTCAGGTCTTGCTTATGAATAAAATGCATTTTTAGATTGTATCTATTATAAGCCTTTAAGCACTACTTTCTCCCTTTGCGAATACGGTGTATATCTTAGTTACTTGCTTTTTATGTCTAGAACAGTCTTTTTCTTCTCTGTTGGTACAGCTTGTGAGCTTGCAGAGTTTGAGTGCCAGACTTAGAAACCCAAGTAGTGCTAATGGTCTATAATTGAGAAGATTAATGTGCAAAAGTAAAATAAGAGCTCAAGAGAAGATAGACTATTCTTTCTAATAAAAGCAGATTTTGGAAACTTCCTAAAGTTAAAGGGCTGTCTTACATAACAAGTGGTAAATCTGTGAGATAAACAAAAATGACTACAAAAAGAGACTCGAGGTTAGTGTCTGCTTTCTTTTTTCTGTGCCAATCACTCTGAAGGCAGCAGGATTTCCCTAGTCTAATTGTGAATAGAATTTGGCCTTCAAATGAGAAAAACATCTGGAACAATAGTAAGTTTGTTTACATAGCCACCAAATTCCAACCCCTCCAAGACACTCAAGGCAATGCTCAAGAAAACAAATCACAATAATGAATAAAATAGATAACAAATAAATTAAAGCATCATAGAACACAGAAAATATCTTGGAAGAAAATGTTTTTTTCCAAGAACAACTTCAATTAAATTAAACAATAATACAAAGATCAAATTTTTTAGTATACAGCTGTGTTTAAAAGCGTGCAAAGTGTGTGTAGAGAAAGGAATACAAAAGACAAACAGGATTTTGGAGTGTGAATTACCTTGAAGATTAGCATACAGAAAGAGGGGAGTAGATGAATTACTTCAGAGTCGTGGACAGGGGATTCTTATTATCTGAATGTTTTTATTTAGATATTTAGATATTTAGATAAACATTTGGCAGGCTATTACATTTGAAATCTAAATAGAGTATCTGAAGTGGAAAATTCTCACTGTAGCTAGCTTGCAGCATAATTACCCATTTCTTTTAAAACGCTTGTTAATTAATAAAGTTACATCAAAAAAATTAAAAAAGAAAATCTCAGCTTCTGTATCCATCCTTTAATCAAGAAAGAAACAACAAAGACAGGGGGCTGTTAGAGAGGGTCCAGAGGAGGGCCACAAAGATGATCAGAGGGCTGGAGCACCTCCCCTATGAAGACAGGCTGAGGGAACTGGACTTGTTCAGCCTGGAGAAGAGAAGGCTGCAGGGTAATCTCATTGCAACCTGTCAGTACCTAAAAGGAGCCTACAAACAGGAGGGGAGTCAACTCTTTGAAAGGGTAGATAATGGCAGGACAAGGGGAAATGGTTTTAAACTGAAGGAGGGAAGATTTAGGTTGGATGTCAGGGGGAAGTTCTTTACTATGAGAATGGTGGGTGCTGGAACAGGCTGCCCAGAGAGGTTGTGGATGCCCTGTCCCTGGAGGTGTACAAGGCCAGGTTGGATGGGACCCTGGGCAGCCTGGTCTAGTATTAAATGTGGAAGTTGGTGGCCCTGCATGTGGCAGGGGGGTTGGAGCTTGATGATCCTTCAAGTCCCTTCCAACCCAAGCTATTCTATGATTCTATGATCTGCCTGTGCAAGAGACTAGGCTGCCTGTGTAGTCACCTATGTCACCTCTGTTCCATGGGGATTTTTCAGTATTGCTAAATTAGTTTGGGCAAGAGGTGATTTGAAAGCTCATACTCAGAGATTATAATTATCTTTTTCAGGTAAAGTCAAGGAAGTCTTGATGGTCTGATATGATGACGTAATTTCAAAGAAAGTTCTAATATAAAATTGGAGTTGAATGCACTATCATTATGTTGTTTCATCCTTCACAACTCCCTCAACGAAGTATTTATAGCCACTTATTTCTTCCTGCTACTTGATAGAAGTAAAGATGCTTTGCTCTTGCTATCACATTAGAGCTATAGTTTTTTATTATTGTTGTTGTTTTTTATTTCCTTGCTTCAAATTTATCTAAATTTTTTTTGAGAGGGAGGGACCTCTTAAACATCATCTAGTCCAACTCTCCTGCAGTGAATACCTACAGCTAGATCAGGTTGCTCAGAGCCCCATCCAGCCTGGCCTTGAATATCTACAAGGGCAAAGCATCCACCACTTCCCAGGGCAACAAGTTCCAGTGCCTCACTACCCCTACCATAAAAAATTTTTTCTTATATTCAGTCTAAATCTTCTCTCTCTCAGTTTGAAACTATTTCCCCTTGTCCTATCACAACAAACACTGCTAAAGAGTCTGTTCTTATAAAAAATACAGTAAAACTGAGCTGAACTGACTGCCTGAAAAAAAAATACGCTGCTAGGGATAACACAGTAAACTTGCAGGCTTCTACTACACTGACTTGAATGTCTGATAAACTTTGAACTTCCTTCTTGCATTCACTCATATCTCTTATCACAATCTTACATCTTCTAAAAATGCGTGTGGAGGCTGACTCAGTAGCACTATCACCTGCAATCTTGGCATTCTTCATTTTTGGAAACTCAAATTTTGTCTGAGAGAAACTGAGTGAAAAAGTGAAGTAGAAAGCCAGATTGGTAGGACTGCATTCAAGGAAAGAGAGGAAAGAAAGAGATAAACAATAACAGAGGAGAATCCCATCTGATAAATCAGTGGAAAAGTCTTCCTACTCTTTCCCTTATATATTTGTTTTTCTTTGCTTTTCTGAAGTCATGACAAGAAATTCAGGGTAAGGTGTTCTCTAATGCCTAGTATCTGGGAGAAAGTGAGAATATGATTTAGTACGTGGACTTGCATGAACTTTAAACCATTCATCATTTGAAACTGAAGGGAGCTGAGTTCATTTATTCTCAGTGGACATTGCACATCTCATTTTTTTTGCTGTCCACAGTCTCCACATTTATGTATTTTAAAGCTGCATGGGAAAAAGGAAGTTGTCAGAATATCTTACTAACAGGCATCATCAATCTGTTACTGTTCTTTCCCTTCCCTAAGATGTTTCTCAAGATCTCCACAGGAGGACCTGTCTTTTGATAATTTAAACAACTCTGTGGTCTAAGGATGCCACTAACCACCATTTTCCAGGCTTCGCAGAGAAGTTTCTTGATTGACATGTGAGAGTAAGACTCAGTGTGTGAATACCAAAAACTGGAAGCTTTAATGAAAAACCTTGTTCTAAAATAGCTCCAGTTTAAATATAAGATCTGTCATACACATGCCAAAGATGTGAGACAATGATCAACCAAACAGGATATACTTTTTACTTTTCCACTTGATATTATTTCTATGTAATGCAAAATGGAAAAAGTAACCCAAACAAGATAGTTAATAGCCTCAACTAAGGTGCTGAAATTCTGCCAATGCCTGATGAGACATCAAAGGTAAGTTATTCCCAGTGATGTTAGGGGCTATCAAAAATATTAAAGTGGATATATATGTACCTTTCTGGAGTAAACAGAGGGACAACTAGATTGGTTCAACTGTTGGGTCTCAGCCAGAAGTGAACAGGGAACTGTAATGTTTTAAAACTTTTTCATTTGAGAAATTTGTATTGTATCTGACATAGTATGGAATGGTTTGTCCTTTCTTGGGATCTGGTGATTCTCTTATCTGTTAAGGTGTAAATGAAAATTCAGATCATTGAGAGAGCTGTTAATGAGTGATATGAAGTATATGGTATTTAACCACCAGTACTATAACCACCAGTATTGCCTTCTGTAGTCAGATCTAACCCATAATTGTTAAGATGCTTGGCATCAAGGATCCATCAATCTGTTGAATAAATCAGAGAAACAGCATGACTAAAATCACCTGTTTTTTTCTATGTCTGATTCTACATTTGAGATTCTCCCTGTCTTAAAACCACAAGAATATCTCAGACCCCCAACAAAACAGTACTGTTCTGAAGAGAGTTTATCCTTGTGTCATTGAATCTTTTCCCATCTGGGTATGAATATTCCTCTGCAATTGTCCATAGAGATAGCTACTTAAAATCAAGACCAGTCACTGAATTAATGCCAGGTACTGAGGTGAGCATTGTGCTCTCTTCTTTCTAAATTGCGGTTTCTTTTGAAGGACTCAGACTGTCACTGAATAAGACAGAAGCAAATAAGGCAATCTTTCAGCTAGCTCAGTGCCGAGGAACTACCTCTCACACAAAAATAATTTGAAAAGCTTACCAGATTAAACAGAAAAATATATAATTCTGCATCCATGAGCAATGTGTGTCTCCCTAGGGGATGAATAGAAGATGCAATTTGAAGATAAAGTACTTGAGCTGACACGGAGTTGTAGAGTGCAAAATTGATAGCTTTTCAGCTTGTTTCTGCCAGAGCTTTATGCAGGAAGAAATTACTTAGAGGCATATTGAATAAAATGCTTATGTAGGCAGTAGGAACAACACAAACTCTAAATGAAATCAAGGAAATCAATAACAATGGAATGAGAATGTAGAAAGAAAATAAACATAAGAAAAGAATAATGTAATCAACAAATTCAGGGTACTTGTTAACTAAGAATTCTAAACGAATTACAAATATTCTACGAATGAATTCCAGCAGCAGATATAACATTTTCCAACCATCTTCTGCAGCCTAAAAGAATTTCAGAATCTTTTTGAACTGTTAGTTTCACTAACCAAAATGAAAAGAAAAAGAATTGAGAGAGAAAAAGAGAAAGAAAAAATTCTAATAATTCCCATGTTGTATAAGCTAGCCTGATTCCACAAAAATGCACAGCATTCTCCTGGGGCTGGACTGATTCAGGCTTTGGCTTTTAGCAGAACCCTTTTCGATATTTGTGGATTATTATATAAAACTTCTATTTATTACAGAGTTTTGAAGAAATAGCCTATGACCACAACATATTCTAGTAATTGCATATATGGAAATATGCATATTGGTATAGGTATATCTATTCATGAAAGCAAAATTTCGAGTTCCCTATGAAATCAATTGTTGAAAGCAATTAAGACTGCAGTTTATTGATACTGACCAGTTAATCCCTTCAAGATAGTACCTGACCATAGATGTAAAATAAACACACAAACTTTTTTCAACAACACAGGAACGCAACAGTAAATTTAGCAAACCAAGGTAGATTTATTCAAATTATTGTGTTTATGAACACAGTTACAGTCAAGACATCAAATTAAAACAGCAATAATCAAATCTAAAAGTTGTCAGACCATGCATTTTTAAAAATATGAAGCTTGAGACATCATAACATTGTTTACAAGATCTTGCCCAAAGCAGAGAAAAAACTCATTAAGTATTGTTGAACAATGTTTATTTCCTTTTGAACAGTATTCATACGTTGTTGTAGCTACATACTATATGCTGTCACAGGTTATACATGCTCCTTCTGCAGGTTAATTTCAGTCTTTATAATGAATTACACTGCTCTCATTTCTTCTTACAGCACAGAGTGTTTATCTAAAAGTAAATACAATACTTGCACAATTCAGATATGACTTTCATGTTCACATGCGTAAGGCAAGACCATACTTTCATTCAAAATGACTACCAGAGAATGAAAAAATAGTGAGAATTTAATACGAAAACATACTAAAATTCAACATCTGTCTCAATATGAAGTCAGAATTTGTTAGTAAGAAAGGGAAGTGTTATTACTGGTAGAAGACTCATGAACTACTAAGATGCATGCAGCTTTTTTGGTCTCAGTAAACTGCCAAGCTGCTTACTGGCAGGTCAGTTCAGGAGAAGGAAAATGATATGTTTGGAAGCTGCATATCTGAATTCAAAGGAGGGGGGAAAAAAAAAAAAGAGAGAAAAAAAATGAAAAAATAATTTCTAGTCAAACCATAACTTTATATGGTTGTTGTAATCTAATTACAATGACTATGATTTGTTGAAACTGTCAACTGTAACATTTAAAGCCATGCCCAGTACATAGCACATTGGATTTGAATGGCAGAAGATTGGCCTACTGGAAAATAATCATTACTCCAGGCAGTCACAAGCAGTTAATCTAAAACCCAAATATATGTGAAATATAGTAATACAGCCACCAGAACCGTGATGCTAAAATGTGACCAGGGATTTTATTAAACATTTTGGTATGTTATTATAGAGAGAAAAACCAACTCAAAACACATGGAAATAGTTAATCAATTGACTTTCACACAGGACAGCTACAATGTCTCGTAATTTGATATTGACCTTGTGACATCACTAATTGCTACTCTACAGCCAAAAAATTATTACAGACTAACCATTCAGTAGCCAAGCTAAATGCCTTGGTCAGATACATTTCTATAACAAGTACGCAATTTTTCATGTTGCAAAATGCTTGCAATATTGCAAGTATTAATTGCAAATATTCTTAAAACAAAGCACAAACAAAATGACTAACTGAATCATGCTTTTATTTGTAGTGGAACACTGAGACATGAAAGAAAGCTGAAATAGTGAGAAGCCTAACAATTATGTTCTTTTCTCTGATAGAGGAGTTTGAAAGTACTTAAGTCACTCTGACATTCAGCACGATTACTAAGCTCTCTCATGAAGGACATAAAAGAGTATAAAATTGAATAGCGCAGTGCATATTTACGATGTGCCAGACTCCTACAATTCTAACACTGTTACACTGCACTATAAAAATTATATTACTTAATAAAATCTTTAAGCTCCTAGGTCATCACTTGTAGCATTATAGTTTATGTTATCTGACATGAAATTAGAATTCCCTGTATACAAAGACATGGGAAATAGGGAAAGGATTTCAACTGAAACAGTGTGATGATCTTTCTAGGTTTTACAAAAGCAGTAACCAGTTATTTTCATCTGTAAATTTTCGTCGCAAGTTGAAGTGGAAGAAAATATACATCTCATACAATATCAAGTGCAGTGGATTAGTGGAAAATAACTCAGAATAGTACTCAGTCTTCTAACAGCAGCCCAAAGGAGCCCTTGGTGGTCAGCCAAAGGATCTAGTTTTCAGTTTGTCTTACTTCCCACTGATTTTCCATTGGTCTTTCACATTTTCTTTCTCTGGCTCCATCACATTTCTTTTACTTCTGTATAACACTTGTTGCACTTTCCAGAAATGGATTTAGACCACTTACAGCATCAATCCACTTCATAAAGAAAAGAGGTGAGGTCAGGCTATGCTTTGCAGAATATCCATTTATGAATTAATAAGGAACAGGACTTTTTTTAAAAAATAATTTTCTTCCATTTTTTAAGTGTCTGCATTTCTTTCTCAGTTGTAAAGCCAATGTGTTTTCAGAACTAGACTTTTTGTATAGGCTAGATTCCAACCATCATCAGTTTAAAGCAAATAATACACATATACCTTTGTTAGGGGCTTTTTGGCTTCCCATAGTCAACAGTAATTTTAGAAATATTCCTTTAGTTTGCTTTTTTTTTTTTTTTCCCCCTAATTGTGAAGTGGCATCTGTAGCTGACACAGCATATCTGCATTCACTTCAGCATTCAGAAAGATTGTTATCCTTGCTATGAGTATCTGATAGTTTATAATTGGATTTATAACAGATAACAGATTTAGAGGTTCCTAGCAGAAAACCATCCATCCATATTATTTCAAACAATGCCCTTTAAACATGACACTCACTATTTTTATACAAGCAACCAGCAACAGAAAGGGAGTAAATGCTGCCTCTTTACTCTAAGGCAGATTATGATTTTGTAATTTTTAAACAAAATCAGGTGACAACAGTAAACAAACCTAAATACTGCTGCAGATTTAGAGAAGCAATTTTTCTTTCTCTCCTGCTGATTACTTTGGATAGTGCAGTACTCCTACTGCAGTTTAAGGCAAAGTTTATTGATCAAGCACATCTGAGACCTCCATCATAACCCATGCTCCACACTAATCCTATCTCTGCTGAAGAACTGCTTAAATCACTTGACCATTCAGTACCCTTGCCTATCTCACAATCAACACCTTTTCTTCATAACAGATCTGAGAAGCAACATTACCGACTCCAGGTCTATCAAGTTATGTTCCTGTCAAAGTGTTTGTCATCTCAACTTTAAATTTTTTTGGTATGTTTTTCTAGAATGTGAAATACTATCCACATGACTTTGGGAGAATGAGAGTAATTTATTTTACCCAATCACAGTAAAGCAAAAAGATCAGCATTGTGTTACATGTGTCAGATTCTTCTGTTTAACACAAAAGTCACAGTTTATTCAGAGAGATTTAGACTATCAGAATCTCCATATATTTTGAAAGCACTATAATTGTTACAAAAACCTCTATGTTCTGTATCATCTTCTGAAGAACACTCCAAAGAATGTGTAATCCAAAACAAGCATCAAATGAAATGAAAGTGTTGTTTGCATCTTCCATCTGAAAAAAAATAAAACAAAACAAAACAATAAACCATTAGCTTAGAGTTTGAAGAAAAACATACCTAAAATTTAGTGACCTGAGGAAAGCAAGAATTGAAGCATTTTCTCCTTGTTCATAAGTTTCTATTCACTTTTTCCCAGAAAAATAAAACACAGAAACCCATCGGAGATTTTCCCACTGATATTTGGTTCATTATTATGAAGAATGATAACCCCTCTGAATTTTGGGTGCCAGACTGGGGCCGCTGTTCTGAAACAGGTTCTCTATTCTGTATGGGCCCTGGGCAACCTGATCTAGAGCATGATTTAGTGGGTAGCAAGGCTGCCCATGGCAGGGGTTTGGAATTAGACGATTGAGGTCCTTTCCAACCCAAGCCATTCTATGTTTCTGTATATATATTTTTCAGATGTACCACTTTGCAGCAATGGAGCTCAGTTTCTTAATCTAGGAAAAAAAACCAAATAACTCACACCAAAAACCAAATGACAACACCAAAAAAAACCAAAGAAGTTTTGCCTGGGAAATGACAAAATTTTTGTATATTCTTCTTCTCTGGTCCGTAACAAAAATATTCTTGCACTGAAAACTCTACCAATTTTCAGAAATAGTGAAGTTAGTAATCTAAAGCAGTGCATTGTTTGACTGTAGCCCAAACAAACCTCTACTAATCCTTTAGATGATTAAATATGAGCGATAAATGTATGTATGTGCCAACTCAGCTTCATTCAGTACTATTATCGGAATCAGAAACAAGCACATTTTGTCGTCTTGGTCTTAAACATATGAGGAACATATATGAAAATCTTGTTTTTAAACACAAGATCTTCTCTAGAGAATTCAGTTAGATGAAATGATGCAATGAGTTGAGAGCAATATTTACCACTACATTACTGCTTGAAACCACATTGATGGATTCCTTACAAAAATCTTTGGAAAGCATGGATGAAAAGAAATCAGAAGCTACTGTGCCGAGTAGTGACTGTGGCTTCTCAAGCAAAAATAAAGGTGAGTGAGATAACTGCATACTTTGTGAAGTTAGAAAGTATAAGTACTGTTTGCTCACATATGGTAATATTTAAATTCAAGCCTTTTATAGTCAACTAGTAAGTTTAAAGGAGCATAAATTCTATCTAAAAAGTTGACCAAAAACCATCAGTGAAGTCATACATCCTGTATAAATAGTATATGCAATAAAGGAGTAATCTATTTCTTTTTATGGATCTGGTTTCTCTTATATATAGGCTACTGCTGAACGGCCTTTGTGCCTATTAGAAGATCTAGGCATAGAAAAATCTAGACTCACCTAACAACTAATGCATACTATCAAGATCTCAGAAAGCCTAAAGTACTTTGCAGTTGCAGAAATTCTTGAATGGTTCTCCAAAATATATGATGCAGTTAAGAGAAACAGAGCCTCTTCGAGAGATTTTTGTGGTCCTCTGGACAATAGCTTCTGAGAAAATTAGAGCTGAATAACAGGAAGCCTCCAGTCAGTCTTCCAGCAAAGACCTGGGTTTGTTCCTGCTCTCTTCGTGGCACTCAAAAGGTTTGCAAAATAAATCTGAAAAGGAATTGATGACCTTTGGAACAACTGCAAGCTGTATGTTCTTCTGCTTTGTTTTATAGTACTGGTAAGGATGATATTATCTGCATGTTTGGTTTTATCCATTTATAAAATGCCACAAATCTCTATGGACTTGTAAGGTCGAGTAAATTTTGGTTCCTGGAGATTGTTTTTTTTAATTTTTTTTTTTTTTTTTTTTAAAGTCAGTACCATGGTGCTATTATTGCATAAGAAAAGGTTGCAACTTCTATCAGAATACAATGTATTTCTGAAATAGGAATAAGTATTGAAAAAAAGACAACACTTAATGACAATTAGAACAGAGCAACAAAAGTCTAGGTTTTTGCCTCCAACAGCATGCAAGATTTAATGGCTTAGAGAAATATAAACAGCCACCCGGAGAAACAGCTTGATAATGTGTTGTGAATGGTAAAAATTCTTTACAACATGAGACATATGGTGAATAACCTTATGAAAATGCTCTCATTGGAATTGTGTTTTCTATAAAGCAGCATCGTTGATGTAAAACAAAGTAATCCTACCAGATTTTAACAAACATCTTAACTTCAAGGCCCTTTACTCCCAGCATCTGATTCAAACATATTTAAGAGAAGCACCATTTTTTAATAAGTGTGAGCTGTTCTGTTTGAATCCCAGAGGTGAAAGCCTTCCTACAGGGATTCACATAAAGGAGCTTTTGATCAGAGCATGGTATGATCCTTAGGCCTGTGGATAAATGGAGAAAAGGTCTTTGAAAAATTTTTCTAACCATACAGAGAATCATGATTTGTAAATTAACAGCCAGACCTTTAAACTGGATTGTAAATCAGTCTCAAAGAACCACTAGAACACCCTACATCACATGTATTTCAGTAAATAAAGATGAAAAGAAAAATATTAAAAAAAGACATCAAAAGATCCTGTTAATATTGCAAGTAAAAAAGTCTACTCTGAAACAGAGTTAAGTAGATCACACTTGCATCCTTTTCACTCTCACTGTTTTCCTAGGTAAGTTAACCTGTATTAAATCTCATCCAAAATGATTTAATCGTGGCTTTTACTCCCCTTTTTATTGTGATAGTAGGTAGTAGTGGAAAGGTGAATAAGGTCCACCAGGTAAACATGCATTTTTGGGAGAAACTATCTTTGGAATGACCCAGAAAGTGTCCTGTTTATGAAGTTATTTAAAACAAAAACAAAAATACGATTTTAAGAACCATGAAAAAAATGGAAATCAAGGCAGAGTGTAACAGAATGAACTGCAAAAATATTTTTTTAATATCCATTACTCATTATTAAAAGAAGGACTTTCAGGGATGTTCAATATTTTGTGAGATATTACAATAAGTGCAAGTCTTGTCTTTTAGTACTTTTAGTACTATTTCTGCAGAAATCATAGATCTAGAACAAGTATGA
This sequence comes from Chrysolophus pictus, assembly GCA_037305975.1. NCBI lineage: Eukaryota > Metazoa > Chordata > Aves > Galliformes > Phasianidae > Chrysolophus > Chrysolophus pictus. The sequence goes on from CM074577.1 coordinate 64,953,845, forward strand.
AAAATTTCAACAGTTTTAAAAGAAAAAAAAGCAAGAAGAATGTAAAGTCACTTATAAAATTTGAATGACAAGAGAAGGTATGTTTCTTACATTCTCATTTACATCCGTAAGAAATAAAGAGAATCCAGTAAAATTATGATGTAAAGGCTTCAAACAAATTAAACTGCATATCACACTGAACATAAATTGTGGAACAAATTTATGTGGGATTCAAGTATCTGTTCCAGAAAGGATTAGGAAAATTCCTGAGTGATGAGTCCATCAGTGGCCATTAAATCTTGAGTGAATATGAAATCATAGAATCATAGAATGGCCAGGGTTGAAAACGACCTCAGAGATAATCTAGTTTCAACCCTCCTGCAGTTGGCAGGGTTGCCAACCACCAGACCAGGCTGCCCAGAGCCACATCCAGCCTGGCCTTGAATGCCTCCAGGGATGGGGCATCCACGACCTCTCTGGGTAGCCTGTTCCAGTGCGTCACCATCCTCTAGTGAAATGTCAGTCTTCAAACATACAAATCTTTAATCCTTTGGTTTTTGGAAACTACCTGATAGAAAGAATACATCTTGTTCACAATCTGTTTTATCCTCTTTCCTGACTGTTGATGGAGAAAATGAACTGGTGATTTGACTCAATATGGTTATTTTTGAGTTTGTTTATTTTAAGGTCTGTCAGAATAGACAAAATAATGAAGGAGCCATTGGTTACACAAAGAAAATGCACTTGGAATATTTCTATAGAACAATTTTTATTGTAGATTCTTTCTTAATTTTCACAGGTCTCCTGAAAATTGCCTTTTTTTTTTTTTTTTTTTTGAGGAAAAGGAAGGAGGGAAGAGAAGAAATTACTCTTCTACCTGAAAGCTAACTTTCAAGATGTTCTGAATTATCCCTGTTTTTTTTTTTTTTTTTTTTTTTTTTTTTCCTGTGAGATTCAACGAGGGTAAGTGCAGATTCCTACACCAGGGGAAGAATAACTGCATACATCAGTACGTGGCTGACCTGTTGGAAAGGTCAGCATAGAAGGAACTGGGTGTTCTGGTGAACAACAGGTTGACCATGAGCCTTCAGTATGTCTTTATGGCCAAGAAGGTGAACAGTGTCCTGAGGTGCATTAAAAAGAGCATGGCCAGAAGGTCAAGGGAGGTGATCCTTCCCCTCTGCCCTGGTAAGGCCACATCTGGAGTACAGTGTCAAGTTCTAAACTCCTCAATTCAAGATAGACAGGGAAAGCCTAGCAAAGAGAGTCTGTGCAAAGGGCCACAGGGATGATGAGGGGTTGTACAAGGAAAAGCTGAGAGACTTGGGACTGCTCAGCCTGGAGAAGATTGAGGGGGAATGTTATCAAAGTTTATAAATATCTAAAGGGCAAGAGTCAAGTGGATAGAGCCAGGCTCTTTTCAGTAGTGCCCAGCAAGGGGACAAGGGGCAATGGGTACAAGTGGGAACACAGTAAGTTCCATAAGACCATGAGAAAAACTATACTCTGAGGGTGACAGAGCACTGGAACAAGATGTCCATAGAGGTTGTGGAGTTTCCTTCTTTGGAGATGTTTAAAACCCACCTGGATGTGTTCCTGTGCAACCTACTGTGGGAGCCTGCTTTAGCAGGGGAGTAGGACTGGATGATCTCCAGAGGTCCCTTCCAACCCCTATGATTCTGTGAAATAATTTCCTCTGACAACCCCACTGAATCTGAAGTTATTTTTAAGTGTTTGGAACAAATCCTAACATGAACTTAGTGGAGAAAATGAACATTTAAACACAGGATATCTATCAAAGTATGGATACATAGTTAGATCCATAAAAATGTGTGATTCTTGAAAATGAAGCTGCTGTTTTCCATTTTAATAAGCTCACAGTCCAGTGCACATATGCAAGTTCTCCTTTCGAGTTCTTTGTGTTAGCAGAGAGATTTCTGGCTTCAATATCAGTTTTCATGGGATTTTTCCAGGGAAAAAAACAACAAAAAACACTTCTGAGCCACAATAGTCTGCAGATCTAAGGCCAGCTCCTCATGTGCTGCAGACCAAACCAAGTACATATAAGATGAGGAGTGACATAGTTTGCTTTCTGTCACTTTGCATCTTTTAGTTTAAGAGGCTTTCAGATCATTTGCGTAAAGCATGCCAGCTTTAGTCCTTGAGAAATTTAGGGAACTCTTTAGGGAACTCTTTATCTGATAAAGGTCACCAGAACTTTATGCATCTTTTTCTATTTTTAGATTTTTTCTCCTGTCCAACTCATTCTCTTCTTTACAGGTACAGTTTCTACAAAGCAAAAATATTTTGTTTACCTTTAAGTGATGTGGAGTTGTTAAGGATAATCATTTGTTCTAAGTTCATTATTGCTCTGAATACTATCTCTACAATTAAGACAATTATCCTATCTGCTTTAATTTTCTTAAAAGTGTAAAGTATTTTCTTTATTAGCACTGCTGTTGTCCATGCAGAAAGAACCAATAAATGCTTGGTCTGCCTCTCACCAGAGCTTGCTAAATTAATTTTGAAGATTTTATGAAGCACTTTATAAGTAAAACTTAGATGAAAAGTTAAGGAACTTCTTCTCGGATCCCTCCATTTCCCCCCGTGTTAAATAAAAACAGAAAACTTAAATGTCCATTTTTGAGGAACATTTCACTTTTTGCTTGGAGAACATCAGTTTAGCCATGCCTAATGAGCATGGATAGATAGTTATAACTGTGTACTGCAGCCAAAAAATAGCAGGCTGCAGGGAGGGGCTGGGAATAAGTTTATGCCAAGAACTTTCTGTACCCTTTGTGCCCTTGCCAACATGGGAGTTGGAAGTAGAGGGAAAGGCAAACTGCTCAGCCCTGGTACTTAGGTAGCAGCAGTATTCTTCTCAAGGCCTGCAAAAAAATTAGTGTGATCCTGGATGGACAAGCCAACCTACCTAGTAGAGTGCAGTGAGAAACTGATGCCTAATTTGTGGCAAAAGCACTGCTATGAGTGATGCAGCCTGTGCAGTCTGCAAGCCTATTCTCCAGTGGAAATGTGAACATATTCATAAATATGAGTTAGAATGGTAGAATCTGATCCTAAGTAAACATTGTTGCCTCACCTTTTTATTTTCCAACCCAAAGTAACACAAATTTCAAAGCTGTGTAATAAGAACGTAATCTTCAAGTCAGATCCTCTGAGGCACTTTCTGTACCAGCTGCTATCATCTCTGTTCCAAACAACAGATATTACAAATAAAAAAATATTTGTTATGTTTGGGGCTTTCCCACAGACTATTTTTAAATAATGACTTTTGAAGAACTGTGCTGGCTGTGTTTCAACTGCTTGCAAGTTGAAGCCATGAGGATTCTTTAAACAGAACCCTTCTCAGTGAGGAAGTAAGAAAGCTTGAGCAAGCTCTGTGTTCAGCTGCCCAAGAGAAGATGAGAACATGAATCCCACTGTCCCCTCTTACAGTACTTTGAAGTAACTCAAAAAGGCTCCTGCACTTGGGTCATAGCAACCCAATATAGCAGTATAGGCTGGGAGAAGACTGCAAAAAGACCTGGAAGTGTTGGTCAGCAGTCAGACGAACAAGAGCCAGCAGTATGGCTAAGAAGGCCAATGGCAACATGGCCTTATCAGATATATTGGACTGAAAGGAACTAGGCAGGACTAAGGAAGTGTCTGCACCTCTGCATTCAGCACTGATGAGACCACATCTGTACTACATTCAGTTTGAGGTCCCTCATTTCAAGAAGGATATGAAGTTGCCTGAGCATGCACAGAGAAGACCAGCAGAAATGGTGAAAGAACAAGGAAACAAGTTTTATGAGGAGAAGCTGAGGGAATTGGAGTTGTTTAGTACAGAGAAGGTTGAGGTGAGACCTCATTGCTCTCTATAATGACCAGAAAGGAGATTGCAGCAAGGAGGATGTTGGTCTCTCTTCTCACGTGACAAGTGATAGGACTTGATGAAAAGGTCTCAAGTCACACAGGGGAGGTTTAGATTAGATAGTAGGAAGAATTTTTTCATGGAGAGGCTGGACAAACATTATAATAGCCTTCCTATGGAGCTGCTGGAATCTCCCTTCCTGGGGGTGTTAAGAGATGTATGGACATGACACTAAGGGACTTGCTTTAGTAGTGGCACTTGGCTGACATTTGGACTTCATGATCTTGAAAATATTTTCCAAACTAAATGACTCTATGACTGTGTAGTCCATGGGTCACATAAACATAGTCATTAGAGTATTATTCTCTCAGTTCATATCTAGTTACAGGGTAAAACATAGTGTATTTATATGTTTGATTCTTGTTCCTAAAGACAAGCAGAAAGGCAAACAACCTATTTTCACTAGTTTCACATGCAGTGTGAACCACTCCTTTATTAGACAATAATCAGCTAGCAGACATAGCAGTAAAACATTTGGCATTGGGCTAATTCATGTCTCTCCTCTCCTCCTTCCCTCCATTGAGTGAGGCAAGATCTACAGCTCTGGTGTGTATTGCAAACTCAGTGTTTTTTCGTAGCTCCATTTGGGAACTGTAGCTAGCCCAGACTGGACAATGAGACTCCAGTAAGGCAATGTGTCACATATGGTGTCTTAACACATAACAGATTGTAAGTTTATTTCTGAGCAGAAACTTAGGAATGACCTTACATATAAGGTTTGCGGTAAGCCTGGGCTTTGAGAAAGCGTACAAGCTTTTTTGTCACCAACAGGTGTCAGATACCTTTGCTTCAGAGGTATTCTGCTGCCGTAAAAAGCAACTAGTATCTGTTTCTTTCCATGGGTCAGTCCTGAAGAGAATTTGTAGGACACACAATTTAAGAGGCTACTGACTCCAGACTGTAGAATTTGACAACTGGAACAAGGATTCTTCTGTCTAAAATATTAATGAAGTCTTGGATTCTGTTGGTACATTTTTGATAACAAAAGATTTGAACATGAATTTGGAAGGAGATACAGAGAATAGGAACATAATCAGTGATTGATGGCATGCAGTATAACACTGTTTAATAGAACACATTTTAAATGTCCCACAGGACAGTAAATACAATGAAAAGCATAGCAATTCAAAATGATATATATATATGTATTACTTATGCAGCAGAAGATGGAAACAGTCATATTCTGTACAACTTCTAGAATTTTAGAGAAGTGTTATTGCTAAGTTTAGTTTAATATTGAAGTTGGCTTTGCTAATGCACTCTAGGGTTTTTACACAGGAGATAATGCAAGTCTGTCAAAAGCTACAGGGCACAAGAAAATATTTAGTTAAAAGCAATGCAGTATCCAGAAATAAAAACAAAACAAAACAAAACAAAACAACAACATCTGGATCTCTGAGTGTTGCTGAGTTGAAAATTGATTTGACAGAGCTGGCTCATCTTCTTATATGTCTTCATTCAACCTTAAGGTATATTTCAGAGTTGAGATTTTGTCCTAAAGAATTATGTATATTGATTTATACTTATTTAAAGAACAGTGTCCATTTGCTTTCAACAAATTAATAACCCTAAAGAGCATTGCATCATGTACACATGAATGCCTTGGTTTTTTTCCTGTAATTGCAGTAACAGTTTTATTGTTTGTTGATGTTATGGATGATGTCCCCATGTCTTTGCATTTGGTAGCAATGCTCACAGTAACATAAAAGGATCTTTAGTTTCAAGTTAATCTCTTTAATATTACCAATTTCAGGTATCATTTACTCATGTTGTTTTGGAATCTTGTTTCATTTCTTTGTAACTATATCAATTCCTAGTAGCACAGACAGATTGAAACTCATTTTATTAGAGATTGTGCAAATCAAAAGGAAAAGTCTGGTGTCTACTCAAAATATCTTAAATAGCTTAGATAACAATCTAAGAACTGAGTCTTGATTTGGAAATGATGGAATATCCCACCACACTTCAAATGAAGATAGAAAATCAAGGGGGGAGATTCAGTGCAGGTCAAACTTCATACTTTTGGCCAAGAGCCTTCCCATTAGTTTTTCCCATTAGACTAGAAAAATAATTTGTTGGACACGGATATTGTCTGGGTTCTGTCATTGCCATCTCTTTTGCTGCTTGAAATTTTTCTGGTCTGGAACCCAGTTTTTGTTGTCTTGTACAATGGAAAAAGAGAGGAAGAGAGCCTCAGACTCTGGATTCCAAAAAAACTGCACTAGAGAAGCTTGTTTTGGAAAGCTGAAAATATTATTGTACATACTGCTTCAGAGGCCCATGGTGTACCACATATACAACAGAAGGTAAATTTGAGTAACCTGTAAACTAACATACCACCTTGGTGTTTGCAAGCCAATAACCAAAACATTTCTCTAGCTGTCTGGCATATTTTTGGGTGTTTGGCTTATCTCATGTTTTTATTACTTTCTTTACTTTTGGAAGAAATTGGCTTTCTGTTTGCTCAAAAGCCAAGGTTTAGCTGAACATTATATCAGCTGGTTTCCAAGCCCTTGGGAAATGGCCAGTGCATATGAACATATTAAACAGCACAGCCAAAGGATGAGAGATATAATGTCTACTGAGAAAGTCAGCTCAAATACTAGTAATGTCATTGCACATTTTATTTTTCTCATTAAACAAAAATGTTCCACATGCCTTGTGTCTGAAGAGCTGAGATCTGAGGTATAGCTCTGATTCTGACACTTCCTCTATCTATGTGTATTTAATTTGCAATATTCCCTGTTACATATTCATCAGACACTGAGAGTTGATGTATGCCATAGCAAGTTATCTTACTGCTGAGTGATTCAGAGAGACAGCAATACTTCCATTTTATGGCTGAGATATTGAGGTGAAGAATTTATTTAATCAATGACAATTACTTAAGTCCTAAAGTCAGAGGAACACATATAAAAATGATTTCTGTATACAAATTCTAGAGGTCCGTCTGATGGAAAAGATGGGTTTAATTTTCAAGTGGGAAAAAAAGGAACAAATTAACTTAAGGTCTTCTGGGGCATGTTTGTGATGGTGTTGTCTTGACTTTAGGGTGTGGTACAACATTTCTGGCTTTCTTTCTGATTCTAACTTGCAGGCTGACTGCCCGTAGCATAGGGTGATATAAAATATGCATCATATTTCAAGGATGTGCATCACAATAGTATCTTGGCAAGTCTATTTCTATACTGTGAAGACAAAATAATTTATTTTCACTGTGGAATTCAGAAGCTCCAATGATATCCAGCTGTTGTCTATTCCCTCCCAGTGCTGAAATCTGTAATAAACAACAACTGTAATACTGTCTTCCATCCAGAAAATAGGTGGGGTAATTCTTTCTAGCAGCTACTCACTATAGACTAGATTGAGTACTGAACCCCAGTATGATGCAATTTAACCAGAGGCCATAGTGAAGCTATAAACTAGTTGAATAAATCATATTGTTCTAAAGTGTCATACACTTGTTTGTGTTGTAAACTAAAATTTCTATTTCCAGCAACTCTCAGATCAAATGAAAAAATAATAATGAAAGCAGAGGGTGAGAACCTCCATTATGCCACTGTAGACCAGTAATAGAACAGCTTAATTATAATTAAAAAAAACCAACACCTACTCTAATGTCCTTTCCTTTATCCTATCCTGCTGTTTGGTATACATTTATAGGTAATACAGGGTTATGGCAAAGGAAAGATACATGATGTAAGTGACTGTAGGAGATGGCTGGAGAGAGTTAATGAATGTTCTGAAGAGGAGGATCAAGATTAAGACATTTTGGGAGGCATTGTCCTCCTTGGTCATTAAGATCATAAGTTAAAACTAAAGCACATCTTAGATATAACAAGGAACAAATTTCCTGTTCTTACAGCTGCTATAGTTGTTCTCATTCATTCTGAATTTTGCTGTCAATATTGAGTCAAAGATTTAAGTCATAACTGTAATTGAAAACACATTGGTGATACTTTCCTTCTTTTATTTATCAACACTTCACTTGCATAGAGCTTTCAATAAGTGATAAAACAGGAAAAGGGCCCCTGTGTCAGAGACTCTGCCCAAGACTGTAGACAGAATCAAAGGATTGTAAGGTTACTCTAGCATTAAGCAAAATTACCATAAGTGAATTTCAGTATTACACAGAAGTTTAGGTAAAACATGAAAAGTGTCTGTAAGGATAGGTCTGCTATTATAAAATAATAATTTCTGAGGTTATTCACAAAGATTCACTGATGTCTAGTGAGACTTTTTACACTGTCATTATAGTCTGTGACAGTAAAGGTGCTACATTACTCTCACTCCAAGTCATCCTTTACAGTAATGTTCTTTTATTTGTGCTTGGATCCCACCAACACTAAGCTTTCATTTTCTACAGTGTGCTAGGAATCCTTCGTTAAGTATATTGAATTCTAGCTCACTTTTTCCCCTTAATTTTTCACAAAGCCAGATGACAGAGATGGAAAGCCAGTTTTCAGAGCTTGACGCACATGAGTATTTCATTCATAATTGGTTGTCATTACCGATTTCTCATTGCAGTATGTTGCTAAGTTACGCTGGTAGTCTAAAGAATTTTTGACTCTTTCTCTTTTCATTAAATGAGTTATATTTGGCCATAGCTACCTCCAAAGTTTCAACTGTCTACATTACTGCATGAAAAAATAGCCGTATAAATGATATACTCTAAAAAACTCAACTGTTTGGACTACAATAGAGGAAATTATATGCATGATCGTATTAACATTTTTTGTTGTTTACATAAATCTTTCATACTTCAACATTCATTACTGTTACTGATCTGTTTGTTTGAATCTGTTCTTTATTAGTTACTCTTAACATATTTTGCTGAAAAAAAAGAATGATCCTCAGTAGAGGGAAAGAATAGCATGATTTAGGGATAAACAACTTGGCCCTTCAAAAACTCCCTTTCACTACTGCACAAGGGACTGCATTACAGAACACATCAGGATAAATGCAGTCACCTTCATTAAAACTTATGAAATGAACTCACTTTTTGTCTCGTGCACTACTATGTTATCAGTCTTTTAGCTATGACAAAATATATCAATATGGTTCTCAAATAAGCACCTACACATGTAATACTTTTCAGTAAACATTTTACTACTTTGAAACTAACAATGCTGAAAACACATTAACAATATCCATCATGTCAAAAGTCAAGTAACCATTAAGTTATTTACATAAAAATAACACCAAGTTTTCTGTCGAAGGAAGACTACTGCTTTTTCATGCTATTCTTATTCTCTATAACTATGGCTTCTGTAATGATAGATCTTGTTTTATTTCTGCCAAGGAAAATATGAGTATTACATTGGCTCATCCCTACCATTTAAAGTCATATTTTTCATTTTCAAAAGGATCACTTTTTGGAATCTTTTGGCAGATCAGTATGAGCAGTTAAAGAACAAATCTTCTGTGATCAATAGTAAGCAGATGGAATGAAGCAAGTATGTTTGAAAATGAGAAAATTGAGATACATACACTAATTAGGTCTCATAGAACACCACGGACAAGCCTATTGCAATGTGCTTTTAGCTCATTATTGCTGGATAACCCTGTAAAAATGAGTCAGGTGAGTAGAAGTAAATGGTATTTGGGAGATGTAGCTACAGTACGAATGGGGGAACTATGTGATGATGAGCTTGGTATAATTCCTACATGCATAAGGCATTCATGTATCACACAGTCTTGCAAAGAGGGGAAGAATGGCCACAGCTCTGGATAGTGTGAAGTTTATAACTTAAGTCATAGAATCACACGATCATCAAAGTTGAAAAAGACCTCTAAGATAACCTAGTCCAACTGTCAACCAATCACCACCATGCCCCTAATAATATCCTTAAATATCACATCCCCATGTTTCTTGAACTCCAGCGATGGTAACACCACCATCTCCCTGGGCAGCCTGTTTCATTTTCATCATTCATTCTGAGAAGAAATTTTTCCTAGTATCCATCTATCCAGCCTGTCCAGATCCCTCTGTAGGGCCTTCCTACTCTCAGACATATCAACAATTCCTCTCAGCTTGGTACCTTCTTCAAACTTACTGAGGGTACACTCAATCCCCTTATCCTGATCATCAACAAAAATATTAAACAGGACAAGCCCTAATTATGACTCCTGAGGAACATAACTTGTGACTGGTCACCAGTTGAATTTGACTCCATTCAATACCACTTTCTGGCACCAGCTGTCCAGCCAGTTTTTTAACTAGTGAAGGGAACATCTGCCCAAGCCATGACCTACCAGCTTCTCCAGGAGAATGCTGTGGAAGATAGCATTCTCTCAAATAATCTAAATGGCAACAAGTACACTTCTGTGAATGAGATTAATCTGATTTTAAAACTCATGGTGACAATGAGAAACACTGGAGAACATCACAGGGCTTTGCAGACATCAAAGTCAGAGAATGATTAACAGGAACTACCATGCCATGATGTCACTGTGACCTACTGTACATTTTAGGAGCAGAACTGAAATTTTACCAAGCCCAAGATATGTCATACAATGTTGAGAGTGTGGATCTAACATACGGCATTGTAAACTGTCAAATTTACAAAGAGTAATTCCATTCTTATCCTCCTCCTAATTCTTTGTCCTTCTCCATTTACATCCATTTCTAATATGTTTTATGTAACAGTCTGCATTCCTGGAACATCTCTAGTTGCTGAAGAGATACAGAAAACCCTCATAGCTACAGTAATGGCAACAGCTATAGTAGCAACACTTGTGCCAGGAACTGCAGTCCCAGCAGACACAAGCCAGATATACACAGCTGCAGATGAGCCACTGCAATGTGCTGGTTCATTTGCTTAGTATGTGTCGGGAAGCAGTTCAATACACGTAAAAAATTCACAACTTAGTTAAGTTCTCTCCCCTTCTCACTTTCAGCCTTTTCCTGTCTCAGACAGTATATGTTTTCATTAGCCTATGTCTGTGTGTAAATACTATGACACCGAGCTTCCGCAAAATCGCAGTCCATTCATGCTTGGCCAATTCTATCTGACTTATATAAGTTCTGAACACTTTGTGCTGTATTTGTAAATTACACAAAGAAAAGATTATAAGAGGAAAGCTAGGAGGAAAAAAGGAGCTAATAAATATATTAATTACAGTTCTGCCTGAGTGACGAACATACATGTGAAAAAGGCAGGTGAATTGTCACTTCACATTTTTATTTTTCCCTAATGCCTGTACATTTTTAATGATTGCTGCCAACCAACTTTTCACAACCACAGTACCATGGTCAGTCTAATTCCTCTTCTTACATTAACTACCCATCCATAGGGAGAACCTTTCAAGTCAGGAGCAAATCTCACTATTTTCAGTTCCTCTATCCATCAGTAGAGGGTCTCACTTTCCAAGAAAAGGAAAGATCAGGAAAGCTCTGGGGTTTGAACTGTGCACAGTACATAGAGCCCTACGGAGAAGTTAGCTGCCAAACACTGACAGAAATGGGCTAACTGAAGATGGGCTAACTGCTATGCTTGTAGTATCATAACAATGAAACTGCACTTAAAACTGCAGCAATAAAATCAAAAGGTATATCATTCTGAAATTCATATGAACCTGCAAGTATACTTTTCTGATAGATCAGACTATGCTGCTAGATAACTTTTATTTTATTTTATTTTTTTAAGCATGATATTGAATTCTGACTAAAATAATGAGTCAAAATGATAAAACTTCTTAAAAGTGTGTATGTGCTCCCGTTCATTGCAGGGGGGTTGGATTAGAAGGCCCTTCCAACTCTAAGGATTCTATGATTCTGTGATTCTCTGATCATGTTAGTTATTTTAAAATAGATTTGAATGGAGGAGAAAGTTTTGTTGTCACATGCTCCCCAGAACAGGCCACCTTAAAACTAACAGTATAACAGTTGGCATAACACTTTCATGCAAGCCTTCACCTCCATGGTTGCAGTGTGTTGTACTGTTTTTTTCTTTTTTATACGAAGCTCAAACTGGAATGAATGCCATTCTCCTTCCACAGCATCTGATTTTCAAAATACAAGAATGATGAAATTTTACTTCTCTGGTTTTGGGAGTTTGTAATAAACAGACAGCAAATACAGCTGTACAAAACCTTTTTGTTCTAGTCGAAAGAGGGGAAGATAGAGGAAAGAGCTAATAGGATGAGCAGACAAGCAACTCTAAGAAATTTCCTGAGCATGCAGGTGGTGGAGGATGAAGTACAGTGCAGCTGCCAGGAAGGCCTTAGATGTGTACAGTGCAGTTAAGGAAGATCTTGATTACCAAGTATAGTCTTGATTATCATTGCCTTATCTTCTTCCTTTCTTCAATTCCTTTCACCAAGTTAGCAGTCTTCAGAAGTGTGAAGGCCATGCATTCATGAAACTGCAATAGCCCATAGGGGACTGATACTATATATTTGTGAATAAAAGTTTTAGCTAGCGAGTACTGGCATACATCTTTTTTGGGATAACATCAGAAATGCAGAAAGAAATCTTGAGATGTGGTAGTCACAAAGAACCTAAAGTTATATAACGGTAAGAGTGCTTTTATTTTTTGTTTTTAAGTTTTGGCAGGGTTTCTCTTTGCAGTGGAAGAGTATGTTAGCTACTTCTGTTTTGATTTTGAAGTCATATAGAAGCAAGAAGATCATTGTTCCTCAGGGGTAAGTGCTGATCCGGTCTTCATCAGTGATCTTAATGAGGGGATAATAGCCACCCTCAGCAAGTTTGCTAATGATACGAAGTTGGGAGGATTGGCTGACATGCCTGAAGGCTGTGCTGCCATTCAGCGAGACCTGGACAGGCTGGAGAGCTGGGCAGTAAGAAACAAGATGATATTTAACAAAAGCAAGTGTAGAGTCTTGCATCTGGGGAGGAATAATTGCATGCACCGGTACAGGGGGGGATGTACCAGTAGTAATAATTGCACACACCACACGTGGGGGATGACCTGCTGGAGAGGAGCTCTGCAGAGAGGGACATGGGTGTCCTGGTGGACGACAGGTTGGCAATGAGCGAGCAATGTGCCTTGTGGCCAAAAAGGCCAATGGCATTCTGGGGTGCATTAAAAAGACCATGGCCAGCACGTCGAGGGAGGTGATCCTCCCCCTCTACTCTTCCTTGGTAAGGCCTCATCTGGAGTACTGTGTCCAGTTCTGGGCTCCCCAGTACAAAAAAGACAGGGATCTTGTAAAGAATCCAGCGGAGGGCCACAAAGATAGTGAAGGGCCTGGAGCATCTCCTCCATGAAGAAAGGCTAAGTAAACTGGGTCTGTTTAGCTTTGAGAAAAGAAGGCTGAGAGGGGACCTGATCAGGTCTATAAGTATCTAAGGCGTGGAGGCCAGACTGTTTTCAGCAGTGTGTGGAGACAGGACAAGGGGAAACGGACAGAAACTGGAGCATAGGAAGTTCCACACAAATGTGCGCAAGAACTTCTTTACAGTGAGGGTGACGGAGCACTGGAACACGCTGCCCAGGAAGGTTGTGGAGTCTCCTTCTCTGGAGATATTCAAGACCCGCCTGGACACCAACTTGTGTGACCTGGTGTAGGGAACCTGCTTTGGCAGGGGATTGGACTTGATGATCTGTGGAGGTCCATTCCAACCCCTACGATTCTGTGATTCTGTGATTCTGTGATTGTGTTGTGCTTTTAAAAATGAGTTAAGAATGTGTTTTAAGACATTTTCTTTCTGTTTTCTGTATAATTTAGACAAATCCAAGCTTTCCATTTTGGATTCTATACCAGGACAAAATTCTGAAGCAAATATCTTGTAGTTTGTACCTCCAATGATTCAGATACATGAAACATTTCTGCATATTTCAGGATGCTTTAATTTTTTTTTAAATGTCAATTTTATTACAGCTGGTAATATTTAATTGCAGAAAATAGAATGGAGCATTTCTTAGGGCAAAATATACCAATTCTGAGAGGCATTCCTTCTGCATAAAACTGACTGAATTTGAACATCGGGTTAGAAGAGGTTAGGTAGAGTGAAATATGTAATTAGCGCTCTGTTTCTGTCTAATTCAATTCACTAATTTTTTTTCTCTTTCTGATATCCAGGGGATTGTGTGGTAAATTCTGCTTTTTTAAGGAATTTTCTAATTCTAGAGGTCTTCCTTTTGCATGGTTTTTAACTTGTATTAGTAGTAGTAGTAGTAATATTTTCTTTGGACTAATTGATACAGGAACGTAGCTGTCTCAGGATGAACTTTTTGCTTCTTTAGTTGCTTTTCCCATCACAGTAGCATCTCTTTGTTGGTAATAGTTCTGTTCAGATTGTCATTTTGCAGTACGACTGTCCGAGGTGTGACATCATTTACATACTGTCCTTTTATAAAATTTTGGCATATATGCCTCTTAAACTCTGGGTGCACTCGGTTCACTACCTCTAAACAACAGTAACTGCCTTACATTATTCTTCTATTTTGAGATACATTTTATATTATAACATTTCATTTTCTTTGGAGTTAGGATGCTTTTGAGTAGATTAAAGATTTACAAATTCCACATACAAACTTCCTTAGGAAATCAAAAATCTAGGACTCATGTAAGTGTGGTCAAATGTCTACACAGATTGGAAAATATTAATGTCAAATGCATTTTTTTAAGATATATATATTTGGAAGCAATAAGAAACATAAAGTCAAGAATTTAAGAGTAATATTTGAAGGTATTTGATTTAGCTTTAAAAAAATCAGACTTGAAATGGACATTGCTTTGGAAAACACTGGCTAATAGGCTTTCTGCTTGGACAATGAGTTAGCTATTTTTCTGTTCTGATGAAAAAAGGTGAAACAACAGTGGTCCTTGATTAGAAACAACTTTAAGTTTCTTAGGTTTTGGCAGTTTCTCTAAATTAATATCTGAATCATGACCATAACTAGTTGTAAGTTATATATTTTAAATTGAAATTGAAGTAATAAATCTAAAACATTTTACATAGTTAAATTCCACATTTGTCACTACCAGGTTCACTGGAAAAGCAGAGAGAAATTCTGATGATTACTTTAAAACTTAATATTTCTTGTTATTTCTAAATTTGCACTGATATTTTAGTGGTTGCACCATGTAAAGATACATTTGAAATGTACTTTTGGCAAATATTTTATGTGTGAACTGAAAAGGTTCAAAAGCAATCAATACAAAGATATTCCAATACTGTCACTAAAAAATTAAGAGAAAGCTGAAGGTTTTTTTTGGTTCAAACAGACAAAACTATTTTCACTTCACTCTCACCATTATATACCTCACTTATTTTGGCTCTGTGCCATATGAAACAATAAAAGTAGTGAAGTGTTGAAGCAGAAACTATAAGGTGAGAAAGTCAAATTTGTTTTCTGAACGTTTGTATCACTTAGGTCTTGGATTTATGCATAATCAACGATACAAGTAGTATAATCAAACTTTATTTCAATTTCAGAAAATACTAATAATTTGGTTTAGAAATAGTAAAAGCATACTCTGAGAAGAGTACTAGATCGAATGTTAAATAAGATGAAATGTAATGCTTTTGGTTATTTTATATAGGAATAAAACGAAGTGCTTAAATACAAATTTAAAAAATACAAATTTTAAAAATACAAATTTAAAAAATTACAAAACAAAAAATCCCTTTAATGAACAAACAAGCAAACAAACAAACATCAAAACAATTCATACTGGTGTATTTTTATTGTCACTGATACACCAAACTTAAGAGACATATGGCTAAGGTTCATGTTGAAGAAGAGCAGCTGATGGGAAGTTAACTGGCAGAAACCAGCTAGCTTTATCCTTTTATAAGTTTAAAAGTCTTGATTAGATTGGATTTCTGAAACTCTGGGGATTGTCATCAGTTTTTTTTTGCTGTTAAAATATACAGCAGTTTATGTTCATGCTTATTTGTAAAGTGGAAGTAGAGATTAAATGGCACAGTGTCACCTAGCAACGCTATCTATTGTTGTTGGGGAACATCACTTATATCCTAAATAATACATGTACAGTTGCTTTTATCTGCATCCACTTTTTCTTATTACCTGAAACCATACGGGAACTACTGTTGCTGCTGATTTTAATACTCTGGACTTTCCCGGAAGATACACTGGTCTGCAGGGCAGCTACAGCTTGTTGCAAAACTTGTGACTTTAGATCTATTTGATTTAACACATTCCATAGATTAAAAAAGCATTTCTGTTCTTTTTGATGATAAGGATCTGTTAAATCATTCACTCTAGGACAAAGGTATATATCAGTCAGATTTGACAGCATTTTGCTCACCTTTCCTAGGCATAAGATATCTCAACAGTTTGAAGCAATGGAGAACTTTTACACTCTTGTGAGTACCACAGCTTACATCAATACAGCCATTGTTCAGTCTTGGCATCACTAAATGAAAAGGTAGTGTCAGCACAAGGTTAATGTAAAAAAACTATGTGTAAACTTTTTGAAGACAGCTTCCATAAAGAGTGTACTTTGTGAGAACAAGGATTTTTATTATAGAACTATTTATAAGGAACTGGAAAAATTTTCTGTCACTTTACATAAAAGGCAAAATAGGCTGAAGGAGAGACTGCAAAAGCAATCAGTCTTCAACCTTAGCAGGCCATTAATGTAGTCATCTATTCTTCTAAAAACCCACCCACTACAGTAGCTTTCTGAATATT
Organism: Chrysolophus pictus; assembly: GCA_037305975.1. Classification (NCBI taxonomy): domain Eukaryota; kingdom Metazoa; phylum Chordata; class Aves; order Galliformes; family Phasianidae; genus Chrysolophus; species Chrysolophus pictus. The sequence goes on from CM074577.1 coordinate 64,970,387, forward strand.
TTAGCACTCTCTGGAAGGAAGTTTTTAAAGAAAGTTAAATTCTGGGGGTTTTCAAACATTTCACTAAATAAGCTACACACAATGGATGTGAGTTTTTACATAGTAGTGACGTAACTTTTTTTGATCATTATATAGAATTGATTTTCAATGAGTTTGAAGCATTATTTTTATTTGGATATCATTTATGCCATGCCTCCACACACGGGCTTTTCAGTGAATAGAAAACACGAGAGAGATTTAAAAAAGAATGGGCATCATATAGCTGATGTTGTCTGTTCTAGGCTACTCTTCAGCAACATACTGAGGTCAGTTTTAGACTGCAGAGAAATTGATTGGAGGTTTCTTAGGAAGTAGTAATTTGGATGACTTCCAGAAAATGCTTTTTCCATACTTAGAGATGCAGCATAACTTTGCACAGGTAAATTTGAATCTAAAATTAAGCAAATTTTGCCATCTTATTTGTACTGTTTTTTGTTGTTGTTGTTGTTTGTTTGTTTTGTTTTTTTTTTGTGTAAAAGAAATGGCACTTGGAATCTGGTACCATTTTTTCTTCTTTCAGTAAGTGATCAATTAAATATCCTGGTAAACTAAAAAGGAAAAGGGACTTTACTACTTCTTTCAGAACTTTTAGGTAATTGTGTAGACACTGGTGGAAGTGCAACAGCCAAATTAGGGTAATCATAAATTAAAATCAAAACTAGAGGAGACTCTTAGGAAAATAAATTTCTTTGCCCTTATCCAGTGTTTCTATAAACTCTGAAAGTAAATTGAAAAATTTTTGAAATCAATTTGAAAGCAATGATGACACAGCTTATGTCAGACTGTTTCCTGATTCCTAAAACAGCAGAATCCATGAATGTCAGCCTGCACTCTTTAGGAAACATGATAATCTATATTTGTTGTAGAATTATAGAATACACAACTATGCAAAATTTAAGCAAAAGACCGCTTGTTTTACATAATTGTAGTTCATACATTTGATTGTTCAAATGTTATCTGAAAGAATGAAACTGGCCTGAAATAGAGGACTACACTGAGATATATATATTTTTTTAGGATTTGTGATTTCATTTTACATGTACAATATTTTGTGTGCTTCTCAGCCATGAGATATGGAGAAAATTCTCCAAAACATGTAACACTCATTGGCACAACCTAAATTTGTGCTTTGGTCTTATGCTTGCTGGCTGCGAGTAAAGAAGTAAATCATCATTCTACTTACTATGAAGTCCATTGTCATCTGCTGATTGACTGATGCAAAAATTATTTGGAGCTTATAATATCCTATTTATATTGTGTCAAGAGTTTTAGAATTTTTTTTACCATTAACTTACAAATTATTGTATCAAACTACTGTTCAGATTTTGCAGTTGTTGAATATTGAAAATCTGCCCAGAAATCTTTCAGGAACATAAACTTCCTCTTTCTCTCTTTTTTTCTCTTTCTTCATTCCTTTATTTTTCCCATTCTTTCTTTCTTTTCCTTCCTTTCTCCCTTCCTCCCTTCCTCCCTTCCTCTCTTCCTCCCTTCCTCCCTCCCTCTCTCCCTCCCTCCCTTCCTCTCTTCCTCTCTTCCTCCCTTCCTTCCCTTCCTTCCCTTCCTTCCCTTCCTTTCTTTTCTTCCCTTCCTCCCTTCCTCCTTTCCTTCCCTTCCTTCCCTTCCTTCCCTTCCTTCCCTTCCTTCACTTTCTTCACTTCCTTCCCTTCCTTCACTTCCTTCCCTTCCTTCCCCTGCCTCTCTTCTTCTCTTTCTTTCTTGAGTCTCTTAGGATTTCCATTTGACACACCAGGGTATAATTGCTGCTAGTAATTGTAGAGGTGGTTCATATTTTTACCCTTGAGTCTAAACAGATCACATGAAGTTCTGAGTTTTAGTAAGAGATTAAAGGAAAAGATCTATAGATAGAATATTTGGTATTGCAGAAATTAAAAACCAAATGAAAACAAAACAAAACCTCTCAGAATTGCACCATTCTTGATGAGCATTCACCTAGACCAGGGGTTTTATGAAGCAGAGGTTAAGACCTATACATCTTTTATTAGGCATATCCTCGTAGAATATAATGTGACATTAAAATCCCCACATTGTTTCTAATAAAACAACATTTGCCAGATTCAATGCAAAACAGACTCCATGAAAACATACTGACTCCCTTGCTCTCTGTCCCTTAGGCTATAACTTATTTTAAAAGGTAGAGCTGTCAGAGATATGTCAGAAATAAAGTATCTTTTCTTTACTGTTATTTGGACATATGGCAACTGCCCCATGGAGTTCTCTTTTCTTTTTTAGTACTTTAGGAAAAAAATAAATGTTTTTCTGACTTTGTTACCATCTTTAGTTTGCCAATTTTAGCTCTAATCATTTGCTTACAGTGTGAATTAATTTCATTGTTTTCATAGACATGTTTTATTTTATATTATTATGCCTTGAGATTATGTGCAACCAAGCTATGTATTCTTTCCCATTTCTTCTTGAAAACTTCTAGTTTTCTGGCTAATTTTTTTTTTTTTTTTTTTTTTTCCTGAGCTGATCAAACTTACCCTGATTTTGGGAGTTTCAAATCTCTCTTTCTTTTTTTTTTTTTTCTATGATAATTCAGAAGTAAAAAGTAAATAACACTAGAAGCCCCTATTGAGTGTATTCAGTCAGCACAAAGCTCCTAATCTCTGCAGAATAAGTTTTAAGTGCAGGATTACACAATTAAATCCCTGCCTGTTTCAGCACCTGATTCAGTTGGATTTCATTAATAATTGTTTTGTACCTGCTATGGTCACATTGAGCAATGCTGGTTATTTTAATGGAGAACTATAAGATGAAGGATGACATCCTAAGGACAAAGGGAATATCTTTGGTAATTTCTTTGCACAGATAGCTGGCAGAGGTTCAGACAAGGCTGGAGAACAGGGACAGCTTTGTCATCATCTACAGCATGTCCTTGGCAGGACTATCAGACAAGGAAAACAGTGACATCAAAGTATATTAACTGTGTGAATCCCTACTACATATTTGGCTGCTACATACTGTGTCCAGCAGGGATAGGGATGTGATTGTCCCTTTCTACACCACTCTTGTGAGGCCCCATCTGGAGTACTGCATCCAGGTCTGGGGTCTCCAGTGCAGGAAAGATGTGGCGCTGTTGGAGACAGTCCAGAGGAGAGCCATGAAGATGATCAGAGGGCTGGAGAACCTCCCCTACGAAGCCAAGCTGAGGGAGCTGGCTTGTTCAGTCTGTAGAAAAGAAAGCTGCGAGGAGACTTCATTGAAGCCTTCCAGTATTTAAAAGGGAACTATACAAAGGAGGGGAATCAAATTTTTACATGGATAGATAGTGATAGACAAGGAGGAGTGGTTTTAAGCTCAAGTTGGGAAGATTTAGATTGGATGTCAGGGGGAAGTTCTTTACAGAGAGAATGGTGAATTACTAGAACAGGGTACCAAGACAGGCTGTGGATGCCTCATCCCTGGAGCTGTTCAAGACCAGGTTGGATGGAGTCCTTGGCAACCTGGTCTTGCACCAGACCCAGAGGTTGGTGGCCTTGCCCTGGTGGCAGGGGTTTGGAAGTTGTGGCAGTACTCTAGGTGGGTTCTCACAAGGATAAAACAGAGTGGGGCAATCACCTCCCTCACCCTGATGGGTACCCCTCTTTTCACAGAATAAGAGAATACAGCCCAGGATACATGGACCCAGCTCTCAAACCTATCAAGGTTCCTCAGTATTGTACCCCTTTCCTACAGCATTTTGACCACACAGCTTGGTGTTGTTACCTTTGAAGATGGTGAGTGTGGAGTTGATACCACCATGCATGTTGGTGTCACAGATGTTAAATTGTGCTTGTCCAAACATTGTACCCTGAGGGACCATTCATCTTTGGTCTGCACCTAGACATTGAGCTGTTAACTGCAACATTCATGTGCAACCATCCAGCCAATTCCTTATTCACTGTCCATCTATACATCTGTCAAATCCATGAGTCTCCTGTTCGTAGAGAAGGACGTCATGTGGAACATGCTTTGCACAGCTTACATAGATGACCCCAAGCTGCTTTTCCCTTATCCACCAATGCTGTAGCCCATCTGTGCTTGAGAAAAGTTGTATAACATGATTATTTGTAGAAATGGAGCTGTTGTGAATATTAATCCCTAAAAAAAGGTGATAGCTACAATGCCATTGAATTATTTTCATAGAAGTAGGTAATAGTAAATATTGGTTACTTGAAACAACAGTTGCAGTAAGCAGGGTGCAAGCTATCCACAGGCTGCAATGTCTCCATATGAAATAGTTCTTGGGCAAATGTTTAGAATGGACGAATTTGTCAGGGTTATAAATGAGTGAAATTTGCCCCACAAATGGTCCCCCTGAGCAGTACAGTCAAACATGCCACTTGTCTGAGTTTTTTGTGGATAGTTTCCAGTTCCATGGGTTTTTCTGTGGTAGGGGAGGATTTGGCCCAACATATATGTTTTTCTTTGTGTTACATAAAATTGGAGGAAAATAGCTCTGCCAGAGGGCACAAGTCATTTTTTTTTTGTCTTAGCAGCCCAGAGTTTTGCTGATCATTTTTCCTAAACAGGATGTCTGTGCAAAGGGGAAACATTCCCTTATTTAGTTTTATTAAAAAAATATGGTGAATGCTGGTATAATTTTTAATTGCATGAGAATATAATAATAATGGTATAATTTTTAATTGCATTTAAAGAACAGTATTTTAAAAATAGGATTATTGACTGAGTTTATGTATCATAATATTGCCATTAAATATTATTCTGGGTTATGTGAAGTACATTAGTCATATCTGAATGAGATACTATGAGATACTATGACAGGACCTAGCAGGTTTGATCTTTAGCTCTTGCGGGAAAAAACACCTTCCCCCTCAGAGGAAATAATACTTTAATTGGAGTCTTTAAATACTCACATCCACAATTTAATATCAGACTATTATATAATGCTCCTTTTGAGAAGGTTTGCCAAGTGGAACTTAAAAAAACAAAAACAAACACAAAAACCCACGATCCCATCACCACCAACAACAAAAAACCCAAAAACATAAACAAAAAAAACAAACACAACAGAACTCCTTTAATTAAACTCTCTTAGATGTTGAAGGGCTTCTATTCTACAGCGAATCCATTGTAACTTGCTGAGAATACATAGGCTCAAAGGGAAAAAGGCCTCATGACCACTATTCTGTCCTTCTGCAATACAGGTGCCATTGACCTTTGTTCAGCAAGTCAAACACTTCTAACTTCTGGAAGAGGAAGCTTTTGTCACTGGGAAAGCTGCTCATCATTGTTTAAACTTTGTTAAATATTTACAGTACAGTCATCCAGTGGCTCAGATCATAGTCTCAAACACAATGTAACAAATAAGAATAAGGATTTCTCAATGATTTTTCTGTGCAGTGTTTACTCATTTCTCACACAAGCCTAGTAAGTGAGCTGGATAATGGTTTTACTCCCACCCTTCATAAAACCACAGAATATCTTGTGCTGGAATGGATCTTAAAAACTATCAAGTCCCACCTCCCCTGCCATGAACAGGGATGCCCCCTACTAAATCACATTGCCCAGGACAAACATCAACCTGGCCTTTACTCTTAGGCTGGTGGAAATGAATTGTATGGGAATTATTGAGGTTTAATTTAATTTGATTTAATGACTGGACTGTTTGATGGGTGAGAAATTGATTTCAAGATTGTACCCAGAAAGTAATGGTCTATGTGGTTCTATGATTTAAAGATATGGGTAACTATGATGCTGAAAGTAAAAAGTGATTTGTGTAATAAGCAACATGTATTTATCCAACATAGATGGTGCCAGACTAAACAAATGGATAAGATAACAGTTTCTAGACAAAGGAGGGAACATAGAGTTTGCCTATTTGGATGTCAGTGAAAAACCTTATATATTATTACAAGGGAAATTATCTGGTGAAACTGAAGATAAGAAGAGGATCCACTGATGTGTAATTAAAAGGAGTATAATAAGGTGTTGTGGTGTAACAGAAATTGTCTCACTGGAAGATATTTTCCACAGGGATTCTAAAGAGTTTAATATAAAGAAATTTTATTCTTTAAGAATATATTATGTGAATTAAAGAACCCCTTTAAAATTTTGCTGTGTGCTATTGTCTCTGGTGTCTTTGGCATAAATACCGAGCTATGTGCTGGAGAAATTTGTCATCAGACAAAGCTAAGAAGCAATGTCTGTTTGAACAAGCTCTGCTGTTATGAGAGCTGAATGTCCTTGAAAGCTTGAACAATGGTTGTAACCTGAAATTCAGCAGTACACAGTACAGGATTCTTTGCCTGTAAATTATTCAAGAACTTTAATGTTAACACTGGAAAACAAATCTGAAAACAAAGGGTCTGGTTGGAGCTTAACATCCCTGTATAACCAACATCTAGATAGGCGATGTGAGCTGTGAAAAAATATTAGAATTTACTTACTGAGGCATTTTAAATGAAGTTCAGAAAATATTTCAGTTGTGTTGGTGGTACTCTGATAAATTCATTAGGAATTTATACTGCAAAATAAATAATGAATAGCTATTACTATGGTCAGTGGAATGGACAGCTTGTCATATGAGCAGATAAAATTTGATGTACATCAAATCAAAGCAAATATAAAATTTCTACTGCAAAGGAATGATTTTGAGCTGTTCTCTGGGCTTAACAATGTTTTCTTGCCTCTGCTCCTAGTACTGGCAGTGAAGGATCTTGGAAAAATCTCTGCTAAGCATATGATAAAATCATGGCTGCATGATCTCTAGATCCAATAGAAAGGAAAGATGGGATTGCATACATATGGATATCTGATGTAATATCAATTTAAGACAGCCGTGAAACCTCAGGAAAAGGGAGTAATAAAACAAAAGTAAAATAAAGATGGGGTACAAATGTAAACCGCCAGGATACTATGGGAGTAAAAGTCAGGTTGCAAAAAGCAACCATGGTTTAAGCTCAAAGGACAGTGTCATCATAAAAATCTAAAAAATATTTTCCCTCACAGAAGAAATCTATAATCCTAGTATAGTAATTAGACCAAGAGCAATAACAAAACTAGAAAATAGCTATGGATGAAAAGAAATTCAGTGATTTATCAAAGAGTTTACATAACTAATCCTGACCCATCAGTGTTTATATTGTATACTCACTAGCCTCATCTTTCTATATTCACGCTCCCCTCCAGTCACCAAGTACATTTATGCAATTTCACAACTTATTTTGGTTTACATAACTTACAATGCACTGCTCCCTTCCCTTCCCTTTTGCACTCAGATCTCTTCAAATCACCTCTTAATAATATTTTTAATTTTTTTCTTTTACTGCTTTTTTTTTTTTTCACTTTATGTGTTTTTTCAATATTCCTTTTAAGATATTACTTTCTTTCCCATATACACACATAGGACAGCTTTTTGTTTATTAATACTTATTTATAGATTTCTTATATAAACTCATGAATTTTGTGTATCTATTATGCACATATAGATTTACAATCTCCCATTTTTTAAAGGGATCTTCTGTTTTTTAAAGGAAAAATTTTCTTCTGTGTTTGTGTCTGTCCAGCTGCCCTTCTCAGTAACATTTAATCCCATTGGCTAACTTTAATGAATGTTGACACAGCAAATGATGTTAAGTTCCTACAAAGATTTTTGATGAAAACAGTAAGAATTAGATTAATGTACCCCATATAATCAAAAATAAAAATATTACAGTAAAGATTACAATAAGCAAATGGTAAAACTCTTCCTCTTTTGTATTTTGGAGAAATCTACATAGGTGAATCTTATAGCTCAGGAAACCATCTATTCATATGCTGGTTTATGTTTATATGGAATGGGCTTACGGAATAAAAAAATAATTACTTTGAAGGCAGTGGTGGTATCTTGGCATTCTAGTATGAGAATTCTGAACCTAACTGATGTAATATGAAAATGATTGGCTTCTGTTCCATGTCCGCTACATCTTGTAGAATCAGATTTTCCTTCCCTAAGTTCATAGCTCTAAACTAATTGAAAAAAACAGCATGCTCTGACATTTTGCTGAGCACAAATATCATCCAAAGAAATAAGAAATTAAGATAGTAACATTAACTGAGGAACAGAGTGACATATTCCTGTAGATAAATTGGTCATATATTTATCCAAGCAAAATTCACATAAACTTTATTTAAAACAAGGATCTTCCAGTGTAGTTCCTGTTGTAGCATATTATATTGCCTTTACACAGTGACCATGACCAGATAAAGCTAAACAAACAATTCAATGGAAATCCTAGATTAAGATCATGAATCTTTATTTGCTGATAATGACTGTGTTCTATAATAATTTGACATTTATATAAAGCAGAACAGTATAAACAATAGTGTCTTGTTTTTCAAACTCAAACTGAAATCTGGATTTGCCATTCTGGTGACTAAAGAGAAGTCTGTCTTTCTCATAAACTGACTGCAATGTGAAGAATGGAAATACTAAGGTGTTCGTTTGTGCAGATGAAAGCCTTCAGCACACAAAGACTCTTATAAAAGGCCAATGGTCATTTTGAAATATTACTCAACATTTAATCCAAGTCTGTTGGAATCCCAGGCCAAAATTTTAGTTACACTGCTAGTCCTGATGTTCAAATCATTTCTAGATCAGCTCTGAAATAAAGTGGGATATCTGTTTGTACATATCTCAGAAACCTGTCAAGCTAACTAGGCTACATTTTAACATTTTTCTCAAGGGAAAATAATAATCCTATTTTAAGAAAGACACATTGTCAATGTCAGCTGTATAGAAAGATGCAGGAATAAGAGAACTAAGCCTCTACAAAATAGTTACCAAGATAATAAATAGTTTGTGCTTTATATCAATTATGAAGATTGTATAGAAGAAAAAAATGGAACAAAACAGCACTTCTCTCTCTTTTAAAACATTTTTTTGTCTTTTTGACTAAAGCCCAAATAATTTTTTATCAATGTTCCATGCAAATTAGTCATGTTTTTATTAAAATTACACAGTTCAATATTTTTATAGGAGTGCTTATACCAATAAGCTACTGTGCTCAAAAAAAGATATGGAAAAAGTAATGAAACAATTTAGAAAGAATGAAAAAAAAATATTAGGTAAGATTTATCGGGTATTAAAAAATGCAGATGACTGAAAAAATGATTGGTGAGTGCACAACTAGAAAGCACAAAAACAATGGCAAAGAAAACCCAAATATTTGTATGATCAAGGTCCACTGTAAGACAGCATAACAATAAATAAATAAATAAATAAATAAATAAATAAATAAATAAATAAATAAATAAATGTTTACATGGAAATGTAAATATAAGCTACTGTGAAGATAAAAGTGCTGAAAGGCACTTATTTGCAAGACAAGTGTTGTGAGGTAACCCTGGTGAGCAGCCAGACCCCACACAGCTGCTTGTTCCCTTCCTACCAGTGCGATGGGGGAGAGTCCAAAGGGTAAAAGAAGGTAAAAAAAAAAAGGGTAAAGTATGGCATGGTGTATGAAGAAAATCAAATCCGTCCCAGGCTGACCTAGAACAAGAGGAATGTTTAGCAAATTTAGCACAAAGGAGGACCTTGGTTAAAAGAAAGGTTTTTTCAGATGAGGGGCCTGAAGAGGTCTAGCTGAGAGATACTTTCAATAACTTATTGTTTTGAAATTAGTGTTAGAAACCCAGAAAAGGATCAAAAGACTACCAACATGATTTAAATATTAGAAAACATTTTTAAATAAAAGAAGGGAAATTTAGATTAGATGTTAGGGGGAAATTTTTCACTCAGAGACCTTGGAAGGGTAGACCAGAGAAGCTGTAGATGTCCCATCCCTGGAGGTATTCAAGTCCGGGTTGGATGGAGCCCTCAGAAGCCTGGTCTAATGGGTAGCAATCCAGCTCACAGCAGGGGGGTTGGTTCTGGATGGTCTATAATTTGCCTTCTAATACAAGCCATTCTATGATTGAGTGATTTTATTGAAATGATCAAAATCACTCAAGATATTACAGGCACAGAGAGAAGCTCCAAAATAATGATCTTACAGGCTTTGGAAAACAAACTTAGGATACAAAGGGCTCAATCTGTTCATCAGGAAGAAATCTGAGAGATCACTCAATCATTTAATGAAGACATGAAAGAAAAAAAAATGTATTGGAAGAAATTTACCATCTTACTGACAATAGTAGAGATAAAATTCGATGACTGAAGATAAAATTAAACAGCCTATCTAAAATATCTAAGGTGTGGGGGGCAGAGTGGTGAGGCCAGACTGTTTTCAGCAGTGTGTGGAGACAGGACAAAGGGAAACGGACAGAAACTGCAGTGTTGGAAGTTCCGCACAAATGTGCGCAAGAACTTTTTTGCGGTGAGGGTGACGGAGCACTGGAACAGGCTGCCCAGGGAGGTTGTGGAGTCTCCTTCTCTGGAGATATTCAAGACCTGCCTGGACACCTACTTGTGCGACCTGGTGTAGGGAACCTGCTTTGGCAGGGGGGTTGGACTTGATGACCTTTGGAGGTCCCTTCCAACCCCTACGATTCTGTGAAACATCTGTGAACCTGATATATGATGCAGTTTTCTCAGAACAGATCATTTGGAAAATATGGAAAAATATGAAATGTAATCAAATGAACTGGCTCTAAATTCTTATGGAAGATCTACAGTGCAAATGACACATGGCTTGTACGGTATACATGTAGTGGTCCTTTCTATTACTGGAATCTGAGATCTAGATAGTTTGCCAATATTGTTTGGCTTAATTCTTTTATACTAAGCAAGCTCTTAAATATACATTCTCTTAAATATGCTACTATCTATAGGTCTGAATTTGAGCAGTGACATGAAATAACTTTTGACCTGAAAATCTCACAGTTCAAGTTGTTAAGAAAACAAACACCTTCTTTGTTTTGGGAAGGAAGGACAGACAGGAGTGAGCCCGTTTGAACCCTGCTGATTGCCCCACTCTGCAGACAGACAGATGGACTGTGTTCTGCTCTGCTCTTTACACTCTTTATTATATACCTGACTACATCTAGTATACAAAGATGCAGTAAATTACTAGACTTGAGATATGGAAGAGAATTGTTTTGTGCAGTCAGAATGATAAGATATGAAGGTTTTTTTGCATGTTCTCCAGCTACAGGAGAAACTAAAACCTTACAAGTTTTTCCAGGTAGTTCCTTGACATATCAGGAATTTTTAGCCAGAGAAACCCTAGAGAGGTCATGGAATCTCCCTTTTGGAGATATTCAAAAGTCTTCTGGATATGTTTCTGGCCAACTAGATAGGTCTAGGTGGCCCTGCTCGAGGGGAGAGTTGTTGGACCCCATTGGACTCGATGAGTTCCTTCCACCTTCAACCACTGAGACATTCAGTGATTCTGTGAAGCCTTCTTGGTTTCTGCTCTTCCTGATGCATAAATTTCTTTAGTTCTTTGAGACCTAAAGAGCTTTCTTTTAAATTAGCATACTGAATTTATTTTGAAGGGTGCTAAGGGGATGTTTAATGTACACTGTTATGAAACTTGTCTTACTATATGAACTAATGATTATTAACCTTAAACTTTATGAAAATACAACTCTCCTTTTCTCCATTCCCCCAACAGGAGTATTCAGCTTAACGTCATGATCACTTGCAAAGCATAATCCTCCTCCGGATTCATCTCCATCATCAGAACAGTACACAAAAAAGGACCTTTATTACCACTTAAAAGATTAAAAAAAAAAAGCACAGTAGATTTTCAGATGTGAAACTAGGTTGGTGTAACTAGAAATAATACACTATCATCCACTTATAAACCTTGCAAATCTGGTCTAATCTGATCTGGATCTCAAGAGAGATAATAATTACGTGTTTCAATTTTTTTATGAGATTGATTTTAAGTATGTATGTTTAAATGAAGAATGAAACCTGTTGGATGGGCACCTGATTGCTCGGAAGAGTGCTCCTCTTCATCCTCAGAAGGCTGCCAGTCTTGCAGGCAAAACTCCTACTCTGAATTCCGAATGCCTCTGGAAGTATATATTAGGGAAAAGATGTAGATCTTGTTTCTTTGTGTTTGAGAATACCACTCTAATTACAATTCTTGTGATTCTATACGCTATAGTAAAACTGAAAGTGGGTTATCTGACTTCAGTATTTCCAGCGTTACTTGTGAGCCCCAGGTACAGCTGATTTCATCTTAAGAAGCTAGAGCATCTGGTGAGTAACAGCCATTTGTTCATCTTTAGAATTAAAGCCAAAGAGAATGACAATCAAATGAATATGTGTATTGTCATCAGTGGAGAATAATAAGTCATCATCACCTGCTATTGTCAAATTTGTGAACAATTAGTGTGGGAAAATGTGTATTCCTTGATATGACACATAGCCAACTGGTATGCATGGGCTGCTGTTCCTTTCTATAAGCTGAATAATGAAATATTGAGTAGAACTTGACCGGTAATTTAGTGGAGAAAATGTTCACATCTAAAGTTTGCCTTTCAAGAATTAGCCTAGTAGAATGATTGCTTTTACAATAATTTGTTGACTTTATTAAGAGAATAAAAGTAATAGAATCCTGCATAGATGAAACTGTTATTCTCAATAGAGATTCAGCTGAATTTCTTTTGTCACCAACCTTGCCAGCAGTTATAGTTAGCATTAGCTATAGAAAAATGAAAATATGAACTTACTCCTGACTAGACTAAGAGGCAATGGGGATTGCTTATCTTATTTACTAAAAAATAATTTTCCAATACTTCAATCTAGATTGTTTCTTGCATTATTATTGCAGGAGTCTGTGAGACGATTGTCAGTCTCCATTTTCTCTTGAATGGTAATTTCTTTCTTAATTTCTTAGGAAAGAATGTGCTAAATGTGAAAACTGATAGAGAAGGAATTATTTCAGAAGGTACCTAATTTCCTCTAAGGAAAAACAATGATAAAATATTGTGATTCCCATGAGAGCGGAAAACTGGCAGGGTTTTCTGGGTCTCTGTGGGAAGGAAAAGGTTCCAATGCTTGGTCCAGGCAGAAGAATATTTTTAATCTATGAACTATTTACTAGATAATATTTTGAATTATAAATTGCATTTCTACTGTCCAGATATACATTTGAGTAATTAAATGTTTTACAGTTTTGTTAATGATATAGTTTTTCATGTGCAATTGACATTAGTGGGATTTTTGTTTAACATTAAGAGTGCTGGGGTTTTGACAACAGTTAGTTACAGGTAAATAAAGACAGTGTGACTATACTCTGCTCATTAACCAAGGAGTGTAATCATACATATAACCACAAATATTTCTAACAAAATCAGAAAGAATCTCAGATTCTACATGCACTAGTAATAGCTAGTTTTTTAACCTGGCATAGCATGGGATTGATATCTGTAACTTAGGATAGTGTATTTATTTTAAGATTTAAAGTATTTCTAATATTCAATACCTCCTATGATGTTCTTTATTTGCTTAGGGAGAGACATTTTTTCACCTTGTGTTGCTTGATAAGATACCATGAGAATCTTGTTTTCAACAAGGACCTCAATTCCAATATGTGTTAAAGAGAACATAGGAAGTTTGGACTAATTTTCTAATTAACCTAAGAACTGCTTTTATTTTTGTAAGTAACCTAAATTAAGAATTATGCTATCCCACAATGACATAATAATTCTGTATGCTTTAAGTTCTCTTGCTTTCTTAACAGGTGTCATTCCTTTCCAGTACATTGCTTTTTCCCTATGTTAGGGGTAAATCTTGGCTTCTGACTCAGGATTGAAGAGTTTGGCTTTCAAAAACTGTACGTGTTACAGCTACCCTTCCAGAAAAGATGCTCTCAAACTTCTCTGTTACTGTTTACTGGGAAAGTTGTAACTTATTGGTAATGTTGGCTTATGATATCGCTTAGATAAATACATGAGTAATCACCCTTTGATAATAATTTAGTGGGGTCAGAACTTTCTTTGACTTCTTTTGCTTTGCCTCTCCCTTTTGGGTACACACTCTGCTTTGCTATTACATATTTCCTGACATCTCTTCTAAAACAGCTCTGTTGACAGCTGCCTACTTGCTGCTATACAGACTTGTACTATTCTGCTTCTTAAAGTTATAGATCCGGTTGAGGTTTTTACTCTAGTTCCAGTCACAGTTGTTGGGTCTGCTATGTTCCATGTTTTCACTATCCTTACTTTTTGGGGAAAGACAAGAGTTTGACATTATAGTTCGTCTAGATCCATCTTTATTAAAGAGTTATTAACTTTGTGTTCTCAGTTCCACCTAGTCAGAAAGTCTTGTTATGAACTGATGTCTCCAACAGTATCAGACATTAATGTTGCCCTAAACCATACCAATGTATTTGGAAGGTTTATAAATTATTTCTTTTGCTGTTTTATAACATGACTATTTCTTAAAGAGGATGGATAAAACTTCCTTTTTTTTTTTTTTTTTTTTTTTTTTGACCAGCACCCAGAGAAACCAACTCAAATAAAACTTGGGCAGCATAAACTTTTCTAAATCGTAAGAGCTAGATAGAAGTGAAAATAATGCACGTAAAATTCCCAGTGATGAACAAAGTAAAGTAGAATGATACTGTACTAAACACAGTTGCCTGCAGAAAGGGATGCTACTGAAACATCTCTGCATAATTTAAGGTTGCCCTTGAGTCAGATTCACTGCTTCACTGCTGCAAGAAAATTCTCACAAAAACATAGTATGTTACAACCATACACCCTGAAAGTTTTGAGCCCCAGAGCTCCAGAAGCTCTTTCAAGTCACCAGCAAGAGAAGCACGGGTGAAATACAGACTCTTTCAATTGTGTGGAAGTTGTGGAATTGAAACTTCCTCTCTTGTTTTTCCTAATCAAGCACATGGAAATCATTTACACAGGAACTGACACACCAAACATGACAGCTTTAACCATCGGAATATGTTGTGCTTCAGATTCATGAGACTGACTTACCTGAATGAAATTACACTAACAATATTTTGAAATTCTTTTCTGATCCATCAAATTATCATAGTCTGTTTTACAATGTCCTACATCCTTGAGGTGTATAAGCTTCATTTAAAATAAACCAAAGCCCCAGATTCTCATGGACTAATATGTATGCAAGTGTAGGGTTTTGCAAAAACAAAAAACAAACAACAGAAAAAAAACAAAGAAACAATAGAAGATGCTGGAATGTGTTTTGCTTGACACATAATGGACATGAAGATAACTTGTGACTTAGCTTACTTGAAAGCCCAACTATCAAAGATGTTAAAAGAGAGAAGGTTATTTACAAACATGTTGATCTACCATCTGTACCTGTAGATTTGTTGAGTCTGTCTCAGACTTAAACAAAAACATTATGGGTGGCTGTCAGCTTATGATTTTAGTGATCTTATCATCTTTCATTGCACCATTTATGGCCTTAGTGGCAATAGAAGCAGGAAGAGGAGCCTTCCTGGCCTCACTCCCTAATTCAAGTCTGGGCCATTCTTACTGTAGGATTTGACAACACTTTTTGTGTTACAAGTGGTAAACTTGCCTGACAAAACTTCAGCACACAGTCATCCTACAGAATAACTATCATGGCCTCTTTCACCCTTCTTACCACTCCTATATCCTACTTGTACAATCTTCATTACATCCCCATTCCCTTTGCTTCCCATAATTCCCTCTTTCCATCTCTTAACTTATTTATATCAGAATTACACTGTATACATAGGTGTTTTTTTTCCCCAAAAGAAGACAGATCATTTGTGCTCCAGAAACTAAAATGACTGGTTGGTCATATATTACCAAACATTCTCCTAATCCCATGTTTTTTATTTTTCATTACAACTTCTCTATATTTGGAGAATATTTATTGCTTCTTGCTCAGTTTTATCTCAGTTGTGCTATGTTTGTAAGAAACCATGTGTACTTGTCAAAAGTAACCTCAGTTTCCTTGACAGACTCTAGTTGTTGTTTGCCTTTATGTCTATTTGTTACACAATGGTTTTTATTATATCTTGTTTGCTTTAGTATTATTCTTTGGTTTCCAACCTGAAATAAATGAGAGTATGCACTAATCTGTATTAGTATTTCCACTAACTCAGCTGACGTCTTTTCATACTAGAAAAATAGAATTCACGATTTTTTGAAGAAGTGGGAGAAAAATGAGTCATAAAACCCCAAACCCTGCATTTCATATTGGATCTGTTTTATCCAGCAGGCACACCAAGCCATTAATCAGTGGGATTTATATGTGCTGCAAGATCAGGTCTTGGCAACCATGACCTTAGTCCTGGACAGTGTTAAAGTGTGTGATTAAGTTTGAGCAGATGCTTAGTTCCTACTTTGACAGTGGAATGTAAGCACATCTGCTTCCTAAGGAGTCCCTTTTCTGCACAAAGTAATGCAAAGTTTCCTTTGACATTAAAAGGACTTGGATCAGGCTTCAGTTTCCCACAGATATTACAGGACCCTGGGATGGTGAAAAAATGCTTTTAAAAATAATTTAATTAGGGTGAAAATAAGTGGTCTTTGCAAAACTGTTCCCTAATTATATACATCTACTATGACATTTTTGTCATAGTGCTTTAGCTTATAATTTGTTAAGTTCTACAACTTCAGGGACATTTCACACTATCATTTAAGTAATCATTCACGGAGGCAGTTAAACTGATGCTTAGCTTCCCCTCAGTTCAAGTGCTTAATTTAAACATGATCAACATATTTTTAGGGAATTTTCGGTCAGTGCTCACATGTCCTGACAGAAGTGCTGCACACACATGTCCACACACTGCGGAAATTTTTTAGGCCTTCAGAGTCAAGCTCTGTTGAAGAAAATGCTTAATGCCTTCTTAGACATATATTATATTTTATTAGTAATTTTTTTTTTTTCCAATAAAGAATTTTTAAAGCAGGAATCTAATAAACCTTCATTTGTTGAAGAGAAAATTAAATTAAAAAAATATTTTCAAAATATGATAAATTATATTAAATGCTATTTAAAAAACAAGATTGGAACAAACATTTTTTTTCCAAAGGGGAAATGTATTTTAATGATTTCATTTCAAGAAATAAGTAACAGAATAAGCAAAAGTGCATTAATTTTTTATCTTCTCAGTTCAGTTTCAGTAGAAAAGAAAAAGCCAATACATTTTTAAATGACTTTTTTTTTTTTTCCCCATCAGCAATTGCTATGGAACATAATCATATGCATTTACCCTAAAGTTATTGTAAAGGTTTTACATACTTTATTACACATTCTATATAAATATGTGCATCAACTTATCAGTGATTATTTCTAAGGAGTAGTATAATTCATGGGGTCTTCTAAGAATTTTGAGTATGCTGATGTGAGTTTTGACCCTGTTCTCACTACTCCAGGAGTTTAATATGGGAAAGCAATAGATATTTGTTTTAGTAAGATACTCTTGCTTTAAATATCATAAATATATGGACTGTCCTTTTAAAATATTTCCTTTTTTATGACAGTCTTAAAATGTGACCTCCATAAAATCTGTCAACCCTAAGAAATATTGTTCTATAATATATGGAGAATTTGATTTGGAAGCATGTTCTAGTCTTCAACTACATAACATCCTTAAATATTATGTGTTGGTTTAAGTCAGTTTCAGCACTGAAGGAGGTGTAACTCCCACACATGTTACTTCTGAAAGGTTTCCTCTATAACCTTACCATGCACTACCCTTGGCCATCTTTTTTCTTCCCAAAATTATTTTAATATGGTTTGATCCCTCCAAATATCCCTGTGTATGACAGTGAGCCTTTCTAAATTGCAGCATTAGAGCCATACTATGTGAGAAGTAACCAGGACCACTAGAGAGAGCTCTCGTAACAAAACACTGTTCCCCCATGAAGATGACTGCAATCAATCCCAGCACTTCATTCAGTTCCTGGGAAATCTTACCACTTACCTGCAGCCAGATCCCAAGTTATGTATAGTTTTATTCAAAGCTTGATCCTGAACTGGCGTAAGGCGGTCAAGAAGATTACAGACCCATGACCTATTAGCAGTGTGGATTTATGAAGTGAAAACTGTACAGTACAAACATTGATTATTTTTTGTGGAACAGTTACAAAAGCAATTGAGAAAGGAAAGAGAATATCATCTGGGTTTTGGTATAGCAATGTCTGACGAAATCTTACTCTTCAAACGAGTTCAAATTGGCTTGGATCTGAGCTCCATCACATGAACTGAAAATTGGCAGATAGAATACAAATAAAAGATAATAATAAATACCAACATTTTGAGCTGTATGAGCTGACTATAAGCACACCAAAGGGCTTTGTTTAAGGTGTCTTCTTTAAAATCCTCATAAATTACCTGGAATTGAAACAAAACCATGTTAATGAAATTCACAGATCATGGTAAGCTGCAGGTTGTGCCAACAGCAGTCAGGACAGGGAAATAATAAAGGGTCTTAGAAAAAAATAGAAACATGGGCCGAGAATAACAAACTGAGAGTCAACTTGGAAAAGTGCAAATACATCTGGGGAAAATTAATACAAAACAGATATTGAACAAGAAAGCTAAATCTGGAAAGCAATTACATTGAAGTATTTTTACCTGAGGTGACAGAGGATGATGTGAGATAATGCACCAGCCTTCACTGTAACAGGAACAAGCCTGTGGGATTTGGAGCAGCCAATACAAAATGTCTGTTTCCACAAGGTTGAAGTAACAGTATCTGGAATATTCTGGCTACTACTAGACATTTCATAATCACAAAATGAAAAATAGAATCTTGATTATAAAGGATGATCTAGTGTTGGCAATCTAGCCCAGTCTACTAAAAATATCTATTTTACATTTCTATTCTAGAGAAAGAAAGAGGAAGGAGGCCTATAGCACAGTTCATTCTACTTACTTTAAAAACCTATCTGCTCTGGGAAAAACATCAATTTTCATAAATCCTTAAAAGAACTAGAACTCTGAGAGGATAAGCTACCAAACTGTGGATGAGTATAGTTACATTTTGTTATTGTACAAACTCCAGCTACTTATTTCAGGACTGTTCATGTTTTAACATTGCCATATTTAAAGAAAATATGTAACTCTGGTGGAAATATCTTTGCCTTAGAACACTTATATACCCCCTAAATGCCATAACTAGCAGACAGCTCACCTCTCAGGTACCACTGGCCTCATAACTCTTGCACTTTCAAGTGCCCAAAGGTCTAGCTACATCAAGAGGTTGCCATTCTTCATTCCAACAAAGTGGCTTTATAGATTCATAGCAATGGCATAAGTCCTTTAATTTGAATCCAACCAGGATGATAAAACTGCAGAAAGCAGACCTTCCTTCTCAGGAAGGTCTGCAACTAAATTTCCTGCTATCAGTTGTGATATTGAATGGAAGATGTTGGCATTGTGGCATTGTCTTTGAACATTAGATGTTCTCAAAACACAGCTAATGAAATTACTATCCTTCCCCGAAGCCTTGAGTAGAGTTTAAGAGTGGTTTCAGTTCACCTGACTTCAGCTGTCTACCACAACATCAAAATGTGAGTTAGGTGCCTTAATTTCCTTTGTAGCTGTAGCAAATCAGACAATGAGGTCCAAAGAACAGCTTAACTGGAAACAAGCGTTCACTTCAGATTGAAGAAACACTCTCTATACTATCCTTGCAAGAGTCTCTACAGTACAGTACACTAAGAAGTACGAATGGTGATTAATGACTTAGAAGCCTAATGTATTTCCTGTTTAGATGTAGACATACATAGATACTTTAACTTAGCTAAGTTCCACTTCTACAGTGTGTCTTTACACCAAATAAAATCATGGATAACCTTGTCCCTTAACTTACATAATTTCTGTGTGTGCCTTGAAACCTTGGTCGCCTCAGCACATGAGATTTAAGTGGGAGTTCATGTGAGATATATACACAGATTATTAATGTACTATTCTATCTGTAGCTTTCTGAATTTGACCAAAGTCTAAGAATATTCTATATAAATATGGCATATGAGGTACCCTGAATGTATTGGAACTGGATCCTCTACAACTGCTCCAGTGAATGATATTCTAACTCAGAACTGATTTGTGCTGTCAAGGAACAAATTGAACCTTGGTTTATTAGAACAAACACTCTAAGCTCAACATGCACAGTAGAAGGAAGGAAAACTGCATTAATACTGTTTTCTCTTGAAGTTTATGTGATTAAACAAGAACAGAAGCAGAGTCTTCTAATTGTTTTTGGAAGCATCTCTGTTCTCTATTTCCATGGAGGAAAAGAAAAAGATATCGTTCCATTTGTTTTTCACACAGATATGCTTTGAAAATGATACCTTCGATACTTTTTTACTGATGCCTTTCCACTGGATCTCTAAATGTTTTGAAACTTTTATTTATTAAAATCTGCCTACATACATACAGATCAATCCCTGATAGCAAATAACTGATGATTTTCATGGAAACTGTTTTCCTTTAAATTCTTTTCTTGAGAATATTTGATTTACTTGCTTTGAAATGACAGTAGTTAATAAAAAATTCTAGTATATTACAGCAATGAAATAGGTTCTCAGAGCACAAAGTAGACTTGCAATTCTGGCTGGATTTGGTTCTACTTAACTTAGTAAAAATTATGACACAATCAGCTCTTTTGTCACTAAAGACCTGAAGTGTGAAGTGGCATAACTTCCATTATGTTTCTGGATTAATTAAAAAAAGTATCCTCACAGTTCCTGAACAGAAAACATTCAGGATAAGTCTTAAATCTAAAACAAATTAAAATTTTCAGTTTGACAGTTTCTAGAAGTTTGTAGTTTAGAACCTTAAAGACGGACATTGAACACAGTAGGTATGTGATTTCAACAGGATGGAAAATCTATTTGTGAATTCTGTAAATTTATTTCTCTCTAACACTTCCACTCATGTACCTTTTCAAGTCTGACAGAGTATAGCCAAACCAAAAGTTATTAGCAAGTTTTATTAGAAAGTGTTTTCTCTTTATGTGCTGTTTAAAAACTCATAACATGTCAAGTATTCTTGAATAACATCTATTTTATTTTTAGAATGGGCACCTCTTACTGATTCAGACTGCAACTACTCAGCACAAGAGTAAAAAAGTGAATGAATAGCTTGTGCCCGATGTAGAATTCATTGCACTTAGAGATTGGAATAGAAGTCTTACTGGCTGCTTTTTTTTTTTTTTTTCCCCCCATTATTATTATTTTATTTTATTTTTATAATGCTACTAAGTTTCTCATGGAATATTTGATAGGAGATCCATTGTGAAACTTCCTTCCCTTTATAAAACACTGTGAAGATGTGTATGTAAAAAGATTACTGATAGGAACATAATAATTTATGGGAGGGAAAAAAAGCCAACCCTCTGCTCTGTTTTAATTTTATTAAGAAGTTATTTTCAATGATAAACTACCTAGATTTTGTGAATTTAATGCCAGTCTAAGACCCCTTGGTTAATTAAAGACTATAACCTGTTTCCATCAAAATCTTCTGTTTGTTCTCTTGGCCTTTTTGATCTAGTGAATAGGAGAAAATTTTAGTGCTGACATGTTGGCATCAAATGCCTTCCTTGAGGAACAGTCACATTATAGGAGAATTGGAGAAATGTTGGCTGGACATGATCTAGTCGGACCCTGCTTGAAGCAGGACTATTGCCAGCATCATACACAGCTGCTGTGGTTAATACTTTTAGCAGTGAACATTAATATCATATTCCTATCCCACTTCCTCAAACAAGGTATCATATGAACATAAACTTGAATTATTTTTGTCAAGACTGGCTTTGCATTAAGGATCTATTTAGTGAAAGTCCAGTGCCACTACACTGATTTTGGTGAATGTTTTTGCTTGATCTCCAATCTGAATGTTTCAAGGCAACTTTGAGGAATGTTTGGTTTCTTCACCTCCCCAGTGCAAGTACTTGTAAGCTGTTAACAGATCACCCTGTAGCTTCCTATTCACCAGATCAAAAAGGCCCAGATCTTGTCCTTTCCTCGTAAGTTCTAGAATGCCAGCTGCTGAAGAATATGCTGAATTATGTATATGAGACCTTAACAACCATTGGAGTACTGTGCTTGTTGCTGGCCAGCTGGACTTTGAGCTACCCATCCAGTGAATTTTCAGCCCATGTAACACCGTGCTCTTCCATGCCATACATATCTTCTAGATATGATTGAATTGGGAGTTAATGTCACAAGCCTTACTAAACTCAATTTTTTTTACATTCCCTTGATTCAGGATGATCAATAATCTACTTATTTCTCTACCAGGAGAAGAAGTAAACCTCAATTGCACATTTTGCATGGAGGAGCCTAAGGAAATCATTATTTTATATATTGTGTGATGATGTCTTGAAAATGTTTATATTTAATTTTTGGGAAAAGTTATTACCTTTCACTCCTACAGCCCATTTCCTGGATTTTACATTGCCACTTACCTCAACTTTATTTTGTATTTGATAAAATAATATGCCAATATCTGATAATTATTATGTAATAATCTTATATTTTCAGTACTGAATAGAAGCATTCACATTCATTGAAGTTAAAATGACAAACAATCAAGCAACTTCCATACCGTGAAAATGGAAAAGTAACAAATGGCTCAGCTTTACATAGCACCACATTAGTAGACTCCACTTATTTCCCAAAATTTTCTCAGCTGGAAAAAATGCACAGACTATTAATGATTAGCTGCTCTACTCTCATTCATATGTAAAAGCAGTCAACATCTCTCAACTAAACACATTTGTCGTTTTAATCACTAATAGCACATCCTTTTAGATTCAGTAATTTACCTTGACTATTTTTACAACTTCCTTGTTACTTCCTAGTTACTATAATCCCCGATCCTTCCACTTCTTTTCTAGTTTTGAAAAACAGAAGTTTAAATATAGTAGGCTGAAGAGGATAAAGTCCTGAATTCTGAGTTATCCCAAGTCATTTTGTTCTGAGAACAATTTTTGTTATTCTGTAATCTTCTGAAGTTACTAAGAATTATATATATGGAAAAGCAGTGTTTTAGACTTTTAGAATTGAACATATGCCTCTCAAAGCAATTTTTAATGTATTGTGTACATTACTCCAAGCAGTGTTCCATAGGCTACACTACAGCAGGCAATGAAATGAGCTGAAGTCCAAAGCACAAGTGGCATGGCTCACCTTCTGTCCATGCGACCAACCTTCTGCCATCACAACAGGCTGGTCTGATCCACACTGCCTTTGGGCAAAAGTGGCAGATTTGTGCTACTTCTAAATCACGTGCTTTTTCTGCATAAGATCTAATTGAAATAAGCCAAACGAAGCTAAGGCCTTCTTCGAAGCAGAATTAGATGTAATCAGATTGAATATAAAGTTATCACACTATTAATGATTATTACTAAGACGTATAGTTTGTGCAGTCATGAGCTTTTTTTTTTTTTTTTTTTTTTGTGGGAAAAAGCCATGCTACTTAAATTACAAGCATAGAGTAGATTGAAAGGCATTCCAGACTAAAACATAAATTGTAGTCAGACCTAGAAAGTTAAATCAGTCATAGATAAGGACTGATATGTAACGAAAATAAAGATGTTAGAAAGATGTTAGAGTTCAGAGCTTTATAGTGCTCAGTTCTACAAAATAAAAAAATAAAAACACTTTCTGGAAGGAGCAAGCAACTCCATGATTTACCCGTCCTTTTCCATGGGCTGTGGTTTTATGATTTTGATAAACTTAATGTGATTAATGCATGACCACAAACCAGAAGTGAAAGATATACGATTTCATTAGTACTTTCAATTTGTGTAAGTCAACATATTTTTCTATTTTTTATTTATTTACTTTTCTGCGTGATTAATACAGTCCTTCAACTGAAGCAATTCAGTGACATCTGCAGACATGGGAAAATAGAAGTTCCCACTGGTTTAATCATATTTCTGCCCAGGTTTATCATTGTGAGACTTCAAACAGTAAAACATCACTCCTGAAAAGTATTCTCAAAAGAACTGCCACTGTTCTTGTGGAATGTTGAACAAGAAAAAAAAGAAATGCTGATTTGAAGAATGATTACTTGAAGCTGAACGTCATGATATCTTCTGATGCATTCTTCCAGTCAGTTTATTGAGACTTTTATCTAATTTAAATCAAGTGCTATGCAATTAGCCATATCATATGTTTAAACATCAACAACAGCAAAACACAAACAATTAGCTTCCTGCATCAAAATATTGGAGGAGATATATTATTTTAGCTGGAATGTATTAAAGAAAGAGACCATATTGAAGCATTCTTCTGAGGTAGCTTACTATTTTTTTAAATCACTTGCCTGCTTGTAGCAGTGGATGACAGCTCACTGAGACTATTACACATTTTTAGACTATTCAAGAAGCATTCCCTATAATGCTAACTAAAATGGAAGACAGGATGAAATAACATTTAGCCATAGCATGATGTGTGTAACTTTCTCGATTTAATGCACATCCAGCCTCATCACATTATAGTCACTATGTTCAAGTTGTTCATACTACAGTTACTTGTGGCTCCTCCTATACATTGCAAAACACAAAGGTATAGAATCATGGCCTGGGTTGAAATATGATTTTGTTTCAACTCCCCTGTCATGGACAGGATTGCCAACCACTAGACTAAGCTGCCCAGAGCCAGTATAGCTCTCTTTCTCTCTCTCGTTTCCTATTGCTATACTATGTTCTTTAAGAAACTTTAAGAAAGTGTTTTATAAAAACAGATCTTCTAAAATATTTGTTTTCTTCATTGTTATCATGTTTTAGTTTGTTTGTTTGTATTGTTCGTTTTTAAAGGCCTCATCTTGAAGAGAAAATCTGTTATGAAAAAGTTTAAGTTATGCTGATACAGACATCTTTTGAACTTGTATGGTAAAATGTGGCTAAAAACTATGCAACATTACAGTTCCTACTGATCTTTTTATTTTTTCCTATTCCCAGTGTAGCAGACATTTAAAAATATAAACAGAAAGATTTGTTCCATCTCTACTCTAGAAAAAAATCCAGCTCAAATTCCCTCTACTACGGCCTTGGGCTGAAAGTCCAAGTCATTTGTTATTTTGTCTGAGTATGACTGTCTGTCTCAAGTTTACTACAAAAGCTGCCAGCAAATGTTGAATAGGGTAGGAAGCAAGAGGGAAAAAGAACAAAACAAAACAAAATCTGTAAAACAAGCTTGGAAGCATCTAAGAAGAGCAAGTATCATATAAATGTAAGGTAGCTCCTAAGAAAACCAGCCAGAAAAGCTTTAATACGAATCTTAACTTGAAGTCGGGGAGGTTGGGGAAAACAGAAACAGATGAAACTTAAATGAGTATCTTGGTCTGCACGCTGCTTGGTACTGCTGTAATGGCAGGAGCATGCAGAGAATAATGATGGAAACCCTAATGCAGCAATAGTAGGCAACATTTTTAATTGTAAGTTACACAATTATTATGATTATGGCCACAAATAATTTGATTAGCACATTTATAATTAACAGCTTTACAGTAATTATTGGCAAAATTCTTACAAAAATGCATTTATCATTCCTGTTAATAAAGTATTTAAACAGCGATGCGCTTTTGCAGGAATGGGAGCTCAAAGGAAATACAGATGTGGCTACAGAGGGGTCATTTCCAGTATAGTTACACTGAGTTTCTCTGCGTAAGACCCATTTAGTTACACAACAATCTTAGATTCAATGGTTGTTAGCATGAGTTTCAGGCATGACATAACAAGAGAATTGTCATTTTGTACCATTGAATTTTTGCACAAAATAATCATAAAATAGTCATCAAGAGTTGGCAGAATTTAGCTCCGAGTTTTCAAACATCACTTTATCTTTAAAACCCAGTCAAATACATGTTTATGGTTTGATTTTTGAGAGATAGCTAAATGTATTATAGGAATATTTAACTCTAGCCTGATGACGTTCCATACTTTGATACCTTCTCAGATGAGTAATTGTCAGAAAAATCAGCAAAAGTCTGCATAGTTTGTGTTAGACAAGACACAAAGAAGGGAGCAGCTATGGGAATTCTTGTCTTTTCTTCTTGTCCTTTATTATTTCTGGCTAATGATTGTATGGTTTGTGTACTTCTTGCTACTTGGAGAACAGGTTGTAGATATCTTTAACACTACGGTTATTTACAGGGAAAATTAGTTCATTTTAACTTACCTTTAATGTCTTTTGTTTACATATGCATGGTAAGAATAGCGAAGATATAAGTCTAAATGAAATTCCTGTTAGAGGTCTTCACAAAGGCTACAAAGTCTACAGAAAATATCTTTTCTATCTCTTTATTTGGCTAGAAAGGGACACATGCATTAAGTTTAATCCAAGCCATTTTCACTCAACAGTTCAACAGCCTGAGGTCAGAAGTTAGCAGATTTCGTGTATGGTGTCCTGAAAACAGTTTTTAATAGCAAACTATGTAATTTATTTTTTAAAATATGTAAGCTCAGTGACATTTTGGATCCTGTAAATTGTATTAACAAATGGTTAATCCAGTAACTTCTGTAAGTAAAGGGGGAAAGTCACACAGTAGATGGATCTAGTGGTGATTCTAAGAGTAATTATAAATTATATTACACTAAACTTGAAACAGATGAGAAAAGGCCTTATTGTAAAATCAATATAAATTCATTGGTTAAGGAAAATTGTTATGAAATTAATAAATGTTCTTCATAACTATGTCTCTTATTTTGTTTAAATATCTCTCAAAAACATAGTTTCCCAAGTGAACAAAAAAATATTGTCTCTGTGACATGCTTTCCAGTTAGTCCTTATTAGTCATATCTGGTTTTGGAAAGAGTCCATCATCTCTCCACTGTATTTCCATTGCTACTGAATACACAACTATGTTCAAAGTTTGATGCGGAAACTTGATAGCAAAAACACATAGATGATGCAAGGATTTCCACATCTGCCTAAGATTTTGGCTTTCTTTGACAACAGCCATCCTCAAGACTAGGAGTGAACTGTCAACAATAAAAGTGAAATTACACATCACAATAGTAATGATTGGATTTCCAGAAGCATCTTTATAATTTAAGAGCCAAGTGCGATCTCTCAAAGTTACTGGCTCATTATAAAACCCTATTCCAAACCAAAAAGGGATTGTATTTAAGAAGAAACATTTATTCAATGTGTTCTAATGTGAGAGTGCCATTATTATTCAGTAATTTTATTTATGCTCTTTATTTCCTGTAGGACATTATTTCATGGGCTTCATGCAAGCATGATTGGAGCTGTCATGTTTGTTTCATTAAAAACACTGTTTACATCAGCAAAGATAGCAAGATGCTTTATCACAGCATAATTATCATGAGATCAATTTAAATTTTACTCTTCAGTGCATTAATGTACTTTCTTTTTGCTTTCCTCTAAATGAATTGTTTAATTCTTTAGAAAAAAACAAGGTCTGACTTATCTGTAATAGCCTGAATAATTTCCTTTTTTCCTATCTTTCATACAGGTGAAATATTTTGTATTTGTCTCTATTTTATGCTTTCTTACTCTCATTCTCTTGAAGTTCTTAGTCTACCTTCTAATTATCTCAAAATTTTGGAAGGAGTGATTGTTCAGTTACATGATTTTGATTGCAATGAAATGTTTAAGTTCTAAGTCAAGTTCCATTCTGGCAACTTTTTGCATCTTGCCTTCTTTTATACACCTCAACTTTCTCATTCAATATTGAAATTATTATTCTTTATGAAAACTTAGTGTTTATTGTGGGAGCCATACCTGGATTACCTTTAATTGCAACCTTGGTACTTAATTTTTTTTTAATTTTTATTTTCTTTAAATTCTGTTTTTATTTGCACTCCCAAAGTGTCTTTTTTTCCTATGTATTTTAATACCCTTTTAAAGTCTAGCTCAACTTGAATAGCCAAAGGCCTAGACTTCTTGATTTCAAAGAGATGGTTTCTTGTCTGATCCGTCCTTTTTTTCATTCCTTGCAGCTCTCTTACTCCTCATATCTGTTTGTTTATTAATTCGGCTAGATCCAAAGTTCTTCTTTGTATTTTTCTACTTTATTTTTTTTCCAAATATAGCATATATTTCAAGAAAAGATATTTTATGAACACTTGCTTAAAGCTTTCCTCTATATACAAGTCTCAAGTTCAGTTCAGAATACAAAGAGAGAATCTTAGGGATTTTTTTTGTTTATTGCTTCATCTCTTTCAATGAGAAACAGTTAATGAACACTTACCTTTTTACTGCATTATTCTACAGTGTTTTCAGGCTAGATTTGTAACATGCTTCATAGTTGTTTCAGTAGTTATATGTAAGGTATAGCAGTTTTAAAGTCTGCTCACTGGTAACAGCATTTGTTTTCCAGTCTGTATCTGAGAAACTAAAGTCTCCAACATTACTACAGCTCATTTCTCTGTAATAATATATTATAAATTCCTGTCTATACATTTAGTGTTGACTTGCAAATTTTCATCAAGTTGTGATCATGAGATCAGGAAAATTAATTTCTGGTTTTTTTGTTTGTTTGTTTGTTTGTTTTTAAATCCCATTGATGTTTCATCCTTTTCACACTTGCTCTTATCCCTATCTGTTCTGAATAATTTAGCTATTTTCTATGTATGACTGCTCTATTGCTGTTATTCTCATATCTACTTTACAGTTCTATCCTTAATTTCATTTCTCAAGTTATTGAATGTTTATGTAAAATATTTATTTCATTCTTTTTCTTCATACTACTAATGAGATCAATTTTCCTACAGTGACAACACTCAGTAATTTTATTATAAGTTAGATAATTTCAACTGCTAGTATTGCTATTTTCTTTCTTCAGACTGCCTATTCTAGAAACAGTGAAATTAATTTTACCTTTCCTATATACTAGTATATTGATTTTATTCTGTCCCTTTAATAAAACTTAGTATATATTTCACAAATCCCTTCACATATCTCTCTCATTGCAAAGAGTTTTTACTTGCCACAACTTCCACTCAGAAAAGGCTCCATCCACACACCCTAAGAAATTTCCTTTTCCTTCCTCCAGCTTTTTTTTCTCTTTCATTTTTTCCCTTCAACTAAGCACCTTTCCTGTCTCCTGTATCTGTACATACTAATTTTTCTGACACGTATTTCTTGCCCTGAAGTCCATTACTACAAATCCCTCACTCCCTTTCTCAAACATATGGAGATGATTATATGTTTGTTACAGACCTGTTCCAAGTTCACCCACCTAAAGCTCCCGAATTTTCCTTCCTGTCTTTTTGAATATTCAAACTCTGGTTCTTTGGCCTAAATATGGAAGTTTATGTCATTTTGGCAGTTCTTCTGGATATTCTCATGCCTCTGTCCTTGTAACTCCTGGCATTAGTATCACTGGACTTAGAAGTTCCTCCAAAATGTCAAATCAGGCAGATGTAATATAAAGCCTATAGGACAAATATAACCCATGCAGCTACTCATTTGGCTTTCCAGGACTAAAAGACAGGATGAACTGCTTTTTCCTAGTAAATTTGTCTTTCAAAGGCAATGACTGAATAGTCAAAACATTCAATTTTCTTAAGTAATCATGATCCACTAGAAGATACTGATCAACTGGAAAGTAAATGGTCGCTATGTTATCATACTGAAGTTTTTCACACATGAACACACACAAAAAAGGAAAAATAATGATGCAATTAGACTATATATATAAGGATATGTAGCACTATTTTAGAGAAACTGTCCTATCTAAACTAATCAAGGGTTTACTTGAACCTGCAGCATCCAGTGACCCCACCAGCATTCTGTGCAGTACCAGTAAAAACACTTGTCATGATTTGTACTGAATTTGCAGGTGTCTTCCAAAAGAATCCGTGTGGTTATCCATCCCAAAAACTATTGCATAAAGTGTGGACCAGAATGTCAGAAACTGTCTCATACAATACTTGTTTGTTTAGGGAGGTTTCCTTCTTGAAAAATATTTTTTTCCACAAAGGTGCATTTTTATAAATTACCAGAAGATGAATTCTGAAACTACATTTTCAATAAAAATAGTTTACTTTGGACTGATCTGGCATTCATGTTTTTTTTAGATTATTAACAAAGTTATCCAGTATCTCTGAGTCCATGCACATCCACTTGTTATTTTTTTCCACTGTGGAAAACATAGTATAAGACCATAAAATAAGACATCTAAATGACCTGAATGTGAGAATTCAGTGCCATGCCCTTATTCCCACTCGCAACTCCTGTTTCTTTCCTCTTTGGAACAAACCCCTGAATCTATGTACAGAGTCACCAGCATATACACCAGCATATAAGCAGCTTAGCCCATCTGAGACCTGCTGTTGCTGCATCATACGCTGGAGGCTTTGAAGTAGTTTATATTTCTTTTCTGGTAAGTATATACTATAGTTTAAGATCCTGTGATGTGAAAGCATAGCTATGTAATCTACCTTGACATGGTATTACCAGCTACACTTTGAAGAAATAAGAATGTGAGTGAAACAGACGATGAACATACACAGAAGACAAGGAGACTGGGGCACTTCTCCAGAGCCAGGCTCTGTTCAGTGGTGCTTAGCGACAGGACAAGAGGTAATGGACACAATTTGAAACACAGAAGGTTTTGTCTAAACAGGAGGAGGCACTTCAGTATTGTGTGGGCAACTGAGCACAAACATAGGTTGTTCAGAGAGGATGTGGAGTCTCTCTCCTTGGAGATCTTCAAGAATGTCTGAACACGGTCCAGATCTGAACTGGCACCTTGCTCTGAGTGTTCCTGCTTGAGCAGGGGTTGGACAAGATGGCCTTCAGAGGTCCCTTCCAAACTCAGCCACTCTATTATCCTGTGATTCTGTAATGCTTGCTCTTACATTGTTAAGAAAATTATTTTCTTCCAAAGCATTTCCTAAAAAGAAAATTAAGCTCTGTTACAGCAAGCATATTTCTGTAATCTATTTTTATCGTTGTAGACACAGGAGAAACAGCAAAGCTGTCTAACATTCCCTGCTGTATTGACTCAGCCTGAGCCTTTTGGAAACACTTTACAGATCCATGCAATGGGTGATACTTGATTTGATGCAATGTTTATTTTGACCAAGAAATCAAGGATCTAAAGTCTGGCCACAGAAAACAACACAAGCTGTTATTTTGTAGAGCTCAGATATTGAGCAACAAGAGATGCATGTTGCTTTCTGTGTAACTGAGAGCAGCCTCACGTGTGAAGGGCACTACTTCTGGTATATAGGTATTAATGACCTACAATTTAGTTCCTCTTGCAAGATGAAAAGAGATTTACCTAGTTAATGACTAGGTAGTGTATGACTTATTGAATACAACATTTTGAAACTGTCACATAAGAAGATTCATGCACATTTACAATATTTTATATAGAGCGGCAATAATTAATTACCGAGTGGAATCTGTCACATTTCAGATCTGACTTCTCACACAATTTATCAGTTCATACACTGTGAATATATTAGCAATAAGTAGAACATGGAACCCATTTTTTTACTTGTATCCTAAATCGCATTTCATTATCTTTTATTTAGTTACACAAATAACTAATTAAAAATATAAACAAGAAAAGATCCTTCCCCCAAAAACACATACACACACATAAACAAATCAAAAGTAACAAAGAAATAAAACCTACATTGTTTTTTATACAAAAATAATTGTGAAATATAAAAGTATTAATGGAGTGTTTACTTAGCAGCCTACTGTTTCTAGGCCTGGTAATGCTGAGAAATGGCCTTAGATCCTCATTCCTTTGCTTAGCTTTGAAACAAGACTTGAACAAAATGGCAGTGTGTGCTGATTGTGTAGGCTTTATTTCATTAACATAAGAAGTCATATATGTGAATTCAAAGAAAAAAGAAGGTCTCTCCCTTTCCCAGTGTTGTGTGCTTTCATAAGCACAACTTTGTGAGATGTAATAAAATAAACAGATTGTTTTTAAACAGATGTTCTTGTGCTGGTCTTCATGGGAACAGCTGATATATGAGGGAATAGTCTAAGAGAGCGTACAAAAATAATATTTAAATTGGAACAAGTACTCTTGTGATTTACACCTAACATTGCTCTCACTTTGACAGACAGCCAAATGTTACAGAGAAAATATCCAATATGTGTTCCCATTTTGAAGCAGCACAGAAAATTTGTAGAGAGAAAAGCATGATGAACGAAAGACACCTTATAAAGTTAGCTTTGTGATGTACTTCAATGAGTTGTACTGGGTTTGTTTACTATAGCCTGTACAAATAGATAACTATTGACTTTTAAAAAACACCTATTTTTAGCAATTTGCCTGACTTTAAAAGGTGTTAGCGAATTTAAAAGGTGTCTAAAAGAGGTAAATATTAATTTTCTTCTTATTTTGACTCCTGCACTGCCATTCAAAGAAAGGGTCTCTGGAAGCTAAAAGCACACAGCACTTTTCTGGGTCAGATTTTATATCATCTAATCTCTCCCACATTGTTCTCACAGATAAGGCTGCACTTCAAAGACAGGTCTTCTTTGCTAAAAGCTCTGTTTGTGTGCTCAAATTGAAGAATAAGAATGTACAAGATGGAAGATCAGCATAGGACACATGCTGAATCAGTGCTGAATCAGAGGGAGATGTAGTGTACCTGAGAAAAGTTTCTCTCACAGAGAACAGAAGTGTTAGTGAATGTAGGATGTGCCTGAGATTTTAAAGGGAAGATAGACTATCTATTGCTGTGTGTAAAACGGGAGGAAGAAAATATGTCCCAGCTCGGACTATGCTCAATAGAGGGAGAGACCAGTTCACAGTTCCCAACTAGGTCCAGCCTTACCATTGTGGGATTGCAAACAAGCATGCAGAAATACAAGTCTGGAAACACGATGCTCAGATTTGGGATAGTCTCTGAATTAAATGTGATATGTGATGTGGCAGAATTATTTAGGCTGATACCCAATGCAGGATATTGGAGAGCAGTTAAATCCTCTCAAACAGACCCTCAGTAAAAGGCAATTTTAGATTTGGTCATCATTAGTGTGCTGGAAAATAAACGAAGGTATAACCATGCTCTGCAAATTTTATTTCATTTAGGAAGACTATGTCACATGGCATACACGCTCCGTCTGTGCTGTTAAGCACATGATGTGAGAAATGGTGGCATGAGGACTTAGAATGGAAGAAGAAAGACTTTTGAAGCAAAGCAGAAAATATTTTAGCTTTATTTTACAAATTCATACATTTCTTAGAAGTCTGCATGGAGCTTTCGTAGAGGTTGAATTAGAGATCAGGCCTGGTGGCAAGTCCTGGGTTAATTCTGTAGCAGTTGCCAAATCCCTCAGTAAGGCACACTGTAAAACAATGGCTACTCTAGACTCTGAAGAAATATTTTAATGTTTCTGGAGTGGCTAGTATAGTGTATGATGAAAATGCCTGTGCCCCTGTCAGTATGGAAGCAAATGAAACTTATATAAGCCTGGGTTACCCTAGAACTGATCTTATTACCAAACTTCCAAATAAAATGCAAAACATTACAAATTCCTCTTTCCTTACTTTTTAAAAAGTAGAAGAGAGAGGGGAAAATTATAAGTGAAGAGAAAATGTTGCATGATCCCTTAGCTAGACATCTGGAAACCAGTCAGCCCTTAAGACAATCTTGGAATAGATATGTGATTCCTTTATCTTCTTTATCCACAAATCTAGTTCATGTAAATAGAGATGACAACACAAACTCTGTCTTCGAAGACCCAGAAATATAACCAAACATTTTCAGTTGTCTTTCTTGTTTGGCAAGAGATGAGAACCTTGCATAAAATCATCTGTCCAGTCTGTGCTATTTGCAATGGAACCAATTTTTTTTTTCCTTTTATTTTTAAAATTTTTGGGATTTTTGAGGAACATTGGTGATTTAGATGGTAAAATATTTGGACCCATTTTGTTTCCTGCTTTTCACTCCATAGTCTATAATTCCATAGAATTGCCACCAAATGGCCAAAACATCCAAGTAGTCTGTGGATACAACTCTCCAAAGTGCTCAAGATTGAAAGAAAGGGTAGAATTTGCCTTTTCAGCTCTGTATCATAGATTTTATCATAACTTAGGTTGTAGTACAGTAGGCTTTTCATACTTCTAAAGCTCAGGGTTTAACTAATGAGCCTGTCTATGCACAGCGAGGGCAAAAATTTTATTAAAGAACAGTATGCCTTTCATATCAAAATAATCTTTTTACAACATGACTCAGAGAACAAAAATAAAATAATACCAAATTCTTTTACTCATTCACACTTCTTTCCCTAGCTTGATACCCCACATGTTGTATGTCATCTCAGATCAATAATTCCGTGTTATTTAACATTAGGAGTCAAAGAGATATTAAATAATGGCAATATTTAATGTGTAATGTGAGAACACTTATGGCTGAGTTTTTGTATAAAGAAATTGTAAGGTACTTTTGGTACAGTTATGAAATACAAAAGAAACAGTATCCAAAACTGAATTTTTTTGAGTATGCAAATATCTGACCTTGCCTGGCACTGGCTAAAATAAGCTCTCAAATACGACTTCATTAAGAATTGTTTTTGAACAAATTTGCCAATGCAGGATTCAGCTCATAATCCCAGATTATCTTCATTCAGCACTGTGACAAGGAGCGAGAGTATATGCCACAGTTCACACCAGGTCCTAGCTCTTGACTTTGCCACAATGGGGACTTGTGCACAGTGTGCTGCAAGACACTTCCAGATCACTTCACTCAGGTTGTTGTGGAAAGAGACACAAAAGCAAGGGAAGGCTGGAGACTACCAAGACTCACTGCTACCTACAATCAGGAGAAGGAGAACATGACTACAGTTGAAAAACCTATCTTTTTTATTGAATGCACTGGGAGACTTAAGAGACTGGGTAAATGGGTGGATTTTACAAAGGTTCCCTTCAAAATCAGTGGTGATGTATACTCTATTCCTCTTATGAAACACTGTTTTTACTCCACTGACTAGCAAGGGAAGCCAGAATAAGGCATATCAGATGATCCTACATTATGTGAATCTTTTAATAAGTTCGTGGTATAGATATATAAATTAAACATTAAAATTAGGTCATACTACTACCCCATGTTGACATGCTCTATTCTTTCTCATTCTTCCCATCCTTATGGGAAAACAATATTTAGAGCACTATTTTCAAGGTCAAATAAATGTGTCATGTTGTCCTGACAGAATTTACTGTGGTTTTTAAAAAACAGTGATGATAATGTTAGTCTCAGGGGGTGTTTTTCTTCGTATTTTTGGACCAGTCCCCAGGAAAACACTGCATCAAGCACAGATGACAAATAGCAAAAAAGTAATGGAGTTTCAATTGAAATACTGTCTTTCTTTGAGTTTAAAAATGGCGCCTTAATCACAGGTCTGGTTCCTATGTTTGCATTTTGAATCATTTCTACTTGGTTTATTGACAAAAATAATATTTTGCTACATTTTATTTTCTCCAAAATTGGAAAAATATGAAAGATAGAGTTGTACGTAAGTTCTAACTTTTTCTTCTCAAATTTGAGATCTCATGAATTCTATTTTGTGTCATTATAATAAACAATAGCTGTGGTATTTTTTAAAGAAAATATAACATTTATTCCTTCCTTTCCTACAACAAAACTGCAGTGGTACAAAAGTGTCTCTGATCACTTATGTAATTTTCAATTAAGTAATTTTCCATAACAAGTCTCATTACCAGTGACAATACTGTAAAAAAACCTGAAGAATTAACGGAAGAATCCAAGCTGGGAATCTAGAGTACCATTTAAAAAGAATATTTCTTGCTTTAAAAAGTGGTATGTTTACTTCAGAAGTCTTATTTAATACACACAGGATCTATACTGTCTTTTACAGCAAAGCAATACTTTAAAAATTGTGAATGCTATTGTTTTTACCATAATATCATCTACAATGCTATAAAAGGTCAACATTTTCCTACGTCATGCACACATGCGATTCATTACAAATATTATTGATTTTCAATGTTCCTATATATATTTTTTTTTTCCTTAATTATAATGGACTTAAATCTTTAGGTCTCAAGAATTTAGATTTTCTTCTGAAGAGAAATATTAAGAAATGAACATTAGCAACATAAGTCCTAGGGATCTGTGAACTTTGTCTTAAGTGTTGTTCAAAAGATCTCAGAAAGTCACATTTTCCTCACAGTTTCACAAAGTGATAATGTTAGAATGTCTTCACTGAAAATCAGCGTAAAAAGAAAAATTCTTTGGAAACCATATTTGAAAACAGAACTACAGAAAAATTGCTTTGAAACAGGACAAAAGTTCACTCAAAAGATTTGCAAACTATTTGATAAATAAAATTTTAGTTTAAGGATATATTTCCTACAGGGTAGTGACTGTAAAATGGTGCTAATTCACAGCTCCAGTTTTTATTGCCTGCCATGTGTACAAGTGAGTAGCAGAACAGTGACAGAATTCACTTGAGATGCAAGCTTTGAGTGGCAGTAGCATCCAATAGTTTTCTTTTCACAAAACTGACATTACTTCATTGGGATGTTGCGATTTCTTAAACAGTTTGCTATAGTAAATAAACAAATGAAAAAAAACACATCAGTAAAATGTGCACAGATGTCAGTAGGAAATGCTTGTTCCACAATAGTGGCCTGTTTTTCAGAAGATCATTTAAAATAACGAACTTTAGTAGTATATGATAAAAGTAAATGTCATTTATATCTCAGTAATACTGAACTTTGGAAATCTTCTCTACACTTAACATTAGCCACTCAGTTTCTCTTTGTGAATTGAGTCTAAACATAGGTACTAAAACACCTTTCAGCTGTTCCTTCATGACGATAATGCACACAATTTTTAAAAATTCTACTTATGCTACTGTAATGTACATCTTAATATGGCCCTGAGTGCTGGTATTAGTATGCAACAACTGTTTTTTTCAGATCACAGTAAATGCATGTGTTAAGCTCATTACAGAGTGCATGTGAACTATCTTCTAAAGTACTTTTTAGCTTTTGAAGTAGCAGAGTTTCAGTTAAGTGTCAAAACAACAGCAGAAGTATGTATTTCTTAGAGATGTTAATCTAGGTGTGTGTGTGACGGCCCTGAACTCCAATAAGGTAAACCTTCATTAAGGGCTCAAATTTCATCCACTTCAAAGAGAGATAAAAACATGAAAGAACAGAAGAGAGAATTTTGAGAGCAAAATTTGCTGTGCAATAAAGGATATTTATCCCTTTCTCAGCTTGTTAATGCTTTTTATTTTTTAAAATTACTTATTTAAAAACATTTTAGGATGAAACGACAAGTGATATTTCCAGTTAAAAGGTTGGTGCTTTTCCTTAAGCCATTTCATGCGTCATCCTGCTTTCATTTGTCCAGCCGCTAATATAAATGATGATCTGCTGAAGTGCATCTCTCTTGGCAATATCTAAAGCTGGCAGGGATTTCTGGACAGTTGCGTACATTTACTTTATGAACAAGTACACCATTCTGTGCATCAGCACTTACTGCATTGCATTAAACAGTACTGCAAATATAGAGTGACCAGAGAGATTTAAGTAACAAATCTTTTGCTTCAGGAATCTGAGATTTGCAATGACTGTTACTTTTGTTTCATCAGGCCTGATAAAGTTCTTTAAAAGGTTTGAGAGAAATTGAACTAATTGGAGAATGAGCAAGGCAATGAACAGTCTTCTGTCTTCTTCGCCTTGCACCATATCCAGGTTTACTAAAAATATCTGGAATTAAACTATGGTCTCACTTAACAACAGAAATCCTTTGTCTTCAGTGTATCCAAGACTACATCACCAACACAAAAACTTCTCTGTTTTTGGAGGAAAATTTCACTACTACCAATGGCACCGAGATAGTAACCAATTTAGAATAATGTCTTGTAAGTACGGTAGGGGGACAACAGCAGTATTTTATCTGGGAATTCTTTTAGAGTGGCTAATTTACTCATGAGCAGCTCTACTGTGGAGGCAGATGGCATGATCAGATCCTAACTGGATTAAAACCTATACCAGGAAGACACTATTTGTATGTTGGTTGGAAAACCATTTCCACTCTTTTCTTAATATTTATGTTGGTTAAGGACAGTTCTGTGAAAATTGGACATTTATCATGTCTTGAAGGCTAGGTTGCATCTCAAGTACTGTGTTCAGTTTTGGGCCCCTCACTACAAGAAAGAAATCAAGGTCCTGGAACATGTCCAGAGAAGGGCAACAAAACTGCTGAGGGGTCTGGAGCACAAGTCTTATGAGGAGCGGCTGAGGGAGCTGGGATTGTTCAGTCTGGAGAAGAGGAGGCTCAGGGAGACCTTGTTGCACTCTACAATTTCCTGAAGGGGGTTATGATGAGGAGGGGTTAGCCTCTTCTCCCAGGCAACAAACAGGACCCAAGAAAATAGCCACAAGTTGCGCTGGGGAGATTTAAATAAGACATAAGGAAAAACTTCTTCTCACAGAGAGTGGTCAGGCACTGAAATGGCCTGCCCAGGGAGGTGGTGGAGTCGCCATCCCTGGCAGTGTTCAAGAGAGAATCAGGAGTTACAAGATATGGTTTAGTAGCTTAGTGGGTAGTAATGGTTATAGGAGGACGGTTGGACTAGATGATCTTGTAGGTCCTTTCCTACTTTGTGATTCTATGACTATGATTCTATGTTACAGCATATGCTGGAGCAGTTTGTGTTTGCACATAAAGATTATTTTGATAATGGAGACCAGTAAAGCTACAAAGAAAGGTAATGCAAAATCTTGTTTTGCTTTCTTTTTACAGGTTTCCATAGCTGCAAGTCCATCCTATTCTGCTCTTATATGGCCACATACTTATCTCTATAATCTTGCAAAATTCTGCTGAAAATTTGGAAATTTCTTTTTAGCATACGAACATTGTTTAAAGTAGTTTTGGAATGGACGAGGCTGAAAGAAAGATGCCTGTAAAGTCTCATTTTCTATGTCACTATTCTTCCAACACCACAATTCTCTGATGGCACAGTACAGTGATTATAAACACAAGAGTCAGAGCTTAATCATTCCCATCAACAGTGATTTTACCCATCCTCAGACTTCCTTAAATGTACCATCTTTGAGCTGACGCAGTGTTGTTAATATTTTTTTGTGAGATAAGAGACTTTGACTCTGAAACAGGTTCATCAACAACTTGTGGCCTAGAATTTTACTATAGGAACCTGCATGGTCACTTTATAACTTCTGGCATAATGATTTTTCACTGCTGGAGAAAGTGCACAGGCATTAAAATAACAGTTCAAAGTAGATTAAGTAGTACATGAATTGGCAATTTAGCTAACTGTATTTATTCACATAAGCCCACAATGAATTACTGACCTAGCATCATTTTGGAGGATGATTTCCTTATAGAAGTTGAAACTGAGTACAGTTATTAAAGATCATGCTGAGCTCTGCAGAAGAATAGGGGTATTTTCCTGAATATTTTGGCTATATTTTAACTTGGATGCTGCTATTCTGCCTTCTTATATTTCTGCCATTGATTGATAGGAAATGTTCTAGTTTTTAATCTTCTTTTTTTTTTTTCCTTTTATTCTTTTCTTTCTATTGTGTTCTGCTGAAAGTATTTTATGTTGGCACGGACACAGCTGGTTTTGGCACAAAAAGCTCAAAATCAGTTCACAATAACAGCGGTGGATCATCAGGTTTTGTGTTTGAGGCAAGTGGTCTAAGGAAAGTAAAAATGCTCATCTTCCTATTAATATCTGGAGTTTGGGCCTTGAAATAACTACCGACTAGTATCTGGCTTCTGACAGATCCTGCTGCTATGATTTATACAAGAATTGCTCCAAAATTTGCTCTTATTTTTCTGGCCCACGGTGTCAAAGGCAGATGTTGGTGACATGGCAGTAGAGGTTGAAGCATCCCAGCAACATTCTGTTACATTTTGTTGCTGTGCTACAGATGGCAGCAGAGGGGCAGTCAGACAGAATGTTTTCTGACATGAAGTGTGTATAAAGCAGATGCGTGTCACTGAATTCCTTCATGCAGAAAAAAATTGCACTCATTGACATTCATCAATGCTTGGTGAATGTTTATGGAGATCAAATAGTGGATGTGAGCACAGTGAGGTGGTGGCTGGTGTGTTTCAGCAGTAGCGATAGAGATGTAAAAGGCAAGCCATGTTTTGGATGGCCATGCAGATACTTATGAGTGTGGTATGCAAGTTGTTCAGTGCTGGCAAAAATACATAGCTAATGATGAATCTGTGGAAAAGTAGTGTTTTGTACCTGAGAATTTGCTCTAACAAATAGTGTTTTTGAGCACTTTGTATCAGTTGTATTTTCCACGGAAATAAATAGGAGGCCTTACATTCAGAGGGACCTGCATAATAGTATCTTAGGAGATTTAGACTCATTGATTTTCAGTGTGAAATAATTGATTTAGACAACGTTTATTGTCAGTTAATTGAAATTGCAAACAAAATTGCAAAAAAAAAAAAAAAAGTCTGAAGGGTTACAATATTTGGAACACAGATATTGAGATGACTCTTTTAAGACTGAAAAAGATATATTATCCCTTTTCCTCTGGAAACTTTCCACCACTCCTGTTGCCCAGAACTGTTTTGCACTTTTATGGTAAGGCAACACAATTCTGTTAGAAATATCTGCTTTATTACTGAAAGTTCCTCTCAGTTGACGTATAGTATGAACTTTGCTTGAATAAAGTTTCTGTCTTAAGAGCTAGTATATTGATGCAGACTGTGATCCATCATTTTTGCACATGTTGAAGAACTGGTAAAGTTGTTGTTCCAAGATGTAAAACATTTTTAAGGTCAAGTTTTCTGATCTGAGGTTCTCTTTTCTGAAGACATTTGTTGAAGTAGATTGTAGTTCTTTACAATCTGAGATAAATCTAATCAATCTAATTTTTGTGCTTCCTAGTCTTAAACATCTCCTGAAGTATAAGCACATGAGAGTACTTCTACATTTGCCAATGACGTATGTTTTATAATGGCACAAAATGAGTTAAAATACTATCTAGCTGTGTGCTAGATAGAGCTGTATTACAACATTTGGGAAACATGAATGGCTTTATCTTTTTTCACAAGAACAAGATGAGCAAATAGTATCTCTCAGGAGGTTCACAGCATCACTGATGCTTTAAAGTCTGCATTAGCAATTAACTTTTTTTTTTCTAGATCCAGAATTTTTTCTGGATCTAGAAATACTCTATTTTTTCTCAGAACAGAAAAGATGTTCTGTAAGACATAAGAAATGTATAGGAGTTCTTTTGACTGATGTAATCAAGGAAATTCAAACATAGCACCATTTACAAATTAAATCCATTGCCATGTATGGATTAAACTACTTTGGTTACTTAGTATGCCATTATATATTTACACTTTCAGACTTAGGATCCCAGGTTTTGTTTTGGTTTAACCCAAGCAGGTAGTTCACACTTCACAGCTGCTCACTCACACTCCAGGTGGAATGACTGAGAGAATTGGAAAAGTAAAAGCTAGAGAACTCACAGATTGAGATAAAGACCAAGTAAAGCAAAAGCCACACAAGCAAGCAAAGTAAAACAAGATGTTCATTCACTACTTTCCATTGGCTAGCAGATGTTCAGCCAGTTACAGGAAAACAGGACTCCTTGCAGCTGTTTTGTGAGAAGACAAATATCGTCACCACGAATGTCTCCCCTTTCCTTGTTCTTTACCCCAGCTTTTATTGCTGAGCATCATGCCACATTGTATGGGATGTTTTTTTGATCAGGCTGGCTCAGCTGTCCTGTCTGTGTCCCCTCCCAATTATTTGTGCAGCCCAGGTTCCTCACTGGCTAGGCAATGTCAGAAGCTGAAAAGTCCTTAACTCCTTCTAAGCACTGCTCAGCAACAACTAAAACATCACAGTGCTATCAGTACTATTTTCATCAAAAATTCAAGATGTGGCATTCTACTCAGCTCTGTAAAGAAAATTAAGTCTAGCGCAGCCAAAACCCTGACGGATGTGCCCTTCCATGTTTCTTTACATCACTGTTTTCTTTAACACATGCTGTTTTGGCTATTGGAAGCCTAGGGCTTCACATCCTGATTTCAGGGGACAAAAATCCCAACAGAAGAAGAAATAAAGCTAGGAGGTTTTCAGTGCTGAAAGAAGCTATTCTCCACATAGCTTAATAATCATCCCAGATTAGGGTCATTAAGCAGTATAAAACAGGTATTAGAAAATTAATTAAAAGAACACATACAGTAGCCATGCAAGCACAGATGCCAAATGAAACCCTGTTGTAATCAGTAGAACTTAACTGATTTCATATGAGTTGTGCCTTGCCTTTAGTGCAGTTGAGCTTATCCATTTAAGTGAGGGCTTAGAGTAATTTTATGAAATCATTCTCATTAACACAATCTCAAATTTTGATAAAACAATGGCTTTATTTTTACTAAATTAAATAAATTCAACATCTGAATTGGTTATATTTTATGAACTTTAACTTTGATCGAGAAAGGAATGCCATTTTCTTACCAAAAGATCAGCACTGCTGTATGCACAACATGAAAAAACCATTCAGAAGGGCATCAAAGAATAATATTGTGCTCTGTCTCTTGTTAATACAGAATGTGGAATTCCAATTTGCATTTGCATCACTTGGCAAACCCACTGTAAAAACAAACTCAACACCACCATTCCCCTATTTTAAAATATTTTGTCTAGTTGTATTACCAGAGATCTTTGTTAGAGATCTTAGCTTGAGGTCAAAGAGGCCATTGTATTGCCTGTATTCATAAGAGTGTAAATAATCTAACAGGACATAGAAGATTGACATGAGTTGAAGGTATCTCCTTTAGTCTTTGCCAGTTTTTTTCTAAATTGAATGCAGATGTGTTTAGAGGAATACTACTGATGACAGGGAGATCTCAAAATAAATCTGTAAGAGTTACCTTTCCAGTGACTATTTTTAATGCAAAGAGTGAGATAAATAATTGAAATGCATATCTCTTCAAACCTTTTGGCCTCTAGGTACAAATCCTACAAATAAGTCATAACAAATGAACAATAGAAAGTACACCTTTGACCAGTTCCAAATCAGCCTTAAAAAAGCCATTGCCACCATTTCTGTTCAGCAATAAGATCTGCCTTTTTCCCATCATGTCTGCATCATATGGTATGGTTTCTCCAGAGCCTTCCTAGCCAGTGATTTACTGATTTCTCAGAATTACCATTTTCCTTCTGTCCTAATGAATGGATGTTGTAAACTTTGAAGATGTTGTAAACTTTCTAAGAGCTAGTGAGTCTCACATGCCTTGTGTAAAGTGGAACTAGGTTATTCCACTTTTCCAAGCTGAATCAAGCTGAGCCAGAGTCTCATTTCTTCTATCAGATACAAAAGGTCTTTAATATGAAAGAACTCTTAGTTTGAAAGCAGTATTACATGTTGCTTGCTTTCCATATGGTACTTTCCACTTTTCTGTTGAAAGTAAGGACTTTTCTCTATTGCTTTAGAAAACACTTTGTGAACCACATTTGGTCCATTGGCTGCATGTTTCACCTTATATAGAAAATATGAAACAAATGAAAATTGTTGATTCAACCAGAATCCAAAGCAATTGGGGTTTCTGCAACAAAAATATCAATACTTAAGAATGAATTCCTGCGAGGCACAAAAATTCCAGATGTAACCAATATCAAAAGTAGGTGTGATGCTAATGGACTTCTCCTTCTTTTCATGCCACTAGGTTTCAACTTGCTTAAACAGCATTTCTTAACAGCAGACAAGATATAAACATACAGAAAAGAAGAAGAATATGGGACTTTTCGTTTCTTCTGATGTAAAACATTTGTCTTAATGAACTATATATTTTTTTAATTTCAGAATGACTTGAACTGTAGGGAACCAAATGAAAGGAAATTGGAAAAGTACATAGAGCACAAACTGTAGATGACTGCCCTTCAAACATCCACCTAGAGGGAATTTTCTTCTGAAAGGCCTATAATTTCTTATTTTATCCTTACGCAAGAATGAATGCAACAGGGACTATATCTCCTTATAAATGGACAAAAAATTAAAACATTTTATTACCAGTCCTTCCTTGGAAATGAATCAGATTCACTTTCAGAGCGAAGGAAAAACACTCAATCTACTTGACTCTGTTCTTTACAACTGTATCAATAGATTATTCTGTGAAATGTTAAGTGTTCACATTTTTCATCGTCTTTGTTGCATGCACACCAGGCTAAATTATAGTCACTGGAATCAGATGAAACCTGCAGAGTTGCTTTTTCTTCTCTGCTGTGAAAGCCTTTATATGGCAAACTCATAGCTCATAATTGTAGCTGGCTATTTTCTCATTGCAACTAGCAAATGCTACTGGTATTTTAAATTTAGAATGATTCAAATAAACGGCTTTTAACGTCATTTGACTACTTACAAAACAAACTGTACCACAATATGAAGAAATAATTTTCATCAGTCTCTAGTATAACACTTGAAACACTTCTGGGAACCTTCAAAAG
Source organism: Chrysolophus pictus (assembly GCA_037305975.1). Lineage (NCBI taxonomy): Eukaryota > Metazoa > Chordata > Aves > Galliformes > Phasianidae > Chrysolophus > Chrysolophus pictus. Next base: position 65,014,733 of record CM074577.1, read on the forward strand.
TCCAAATTTTCTGGGAGCCAAAACATGAAATCATGTTAGACATCAGAGTAGATTCAAACAAGTACAAAGAGAGTTAACAAGTTTTTCCTGAAATGGGGGGAAGCATTCTATAGATGGATAAATCTTTCCCCCTGAGTTCTAGTGTTATATATCATAGGGTTGAGATGAAGTTCAAAGTCAGACAAAGTCAATGTCTCTGACCTTCTCTTAACAAAACAAACACTAATGGTGAGCGTCATTAACAGCTCAATAACAACGAATGTTTTTCTTAGAGAAAAGCAGTTTGGGACCCTGCTCTCCCTTCTCTTCTGAGAGTGAGCTTGTTTCATTGCTGAAAGAGTACATTTAAAAGCAGCTCAGAAATTCAAAGATGCTATTGTATTAGGGTGGTGATAGCAGCTCTATGGACATGGAAGATGAAGAAAAAAGGATCTGGATCTCCTCAGTTTGCAGTTACTGAACCCAAAAACCAAGTTCTTGACTTGTGCTTCTGCATCTTGATGAACTACTAAGAAGCTATCATTTGAGAGTGATTACCCAATCTATACTTTCTTTACCATGTGCTAAAAAAATATATTTCTTTGTTGTGATTTTTTTTTTTTTCCCAAGTCTGCGTAAAATTTTTTAAGAAAGAATCTCAGAGAGTTCATCTAGTCCAACCTTATGCTGAAAGCAGGGTAAGCTCTAAGTTCAGACCAGGTCGCTCAGAGTATTGCCTAGCTGGATTTTGAAAGTCTCTAAGGACGAAGATTACCTAAACTCCCATGCCAATCTGTCCTGTTGTTGGATCGTCCACCTGGGGGAAATGCTTTTTCATACATACGGACTGTGCCTCACAATGCCAATCTGCTGTCTCGGTCATGGATGTCCACTTCTTATCTTTAATGCGCTTGCCTGGGTAAAGACCTCTGCTGTGCCAGAGGTAACTGGCCTAAATGGTGCTGGGGACTACACCCTGTGGTTCTTACCAGTGCCACACAGTTTTCAGTATGCAGCCTCCCTCTGCTCAGCTGTCTGCAGAAACCACTGTTGTACGAAATGCACTGGAGGACCTGACAGTTACAGTCAGCACTAGCTGAATGGCTCCTTGATGTTGTTGAATCAGGAAGCAGTTGAAAATAAAAGATACTAAAAGATATTACCAGATATAGCTGAGAGGTATTTAGAAGCTGCTAGAGTTAACAGAAGAAAATCTGGAGTAGCTATCCTTTCCCAGCAACATGAGTCACTCCAATGTTCCCAGGAAACTTCACAGAAGTCCCTAAAAATCTTAGAAAATTTCCAGAAGATTAAAGAAAGAGCATAGAAACCATCTTGCAGACCATCATGTCTATTAGCTTGTTTGGCATCATTTAGTTGCTTTCTTTTAAGTTAAAGTCACATTCTCCTAGTAATGTTATTCTCCATTTTGGGCCTCTGATCTTTATTACAATTCAGTCGTGAATTAAGGATTCTATAAAACCTCAAAATTACATGTTTAACATAATTCTCTCAAATCTGTTGTAAATATTTCAAGTTTCATCCTGTCTTTGTATTTTCACAGGAAATTGGTATCTTTCAAAAGACCATTTCTCTTATATTGTCTCATAAGTACTTCTCATATCTGTGGTTCAACTCTATCAAAATACAAAAAGCAAAACTAAAGAAATAAAGCAACAACAACACCAAAACACAACAAAAACAAATGCCAAAATCCTCTTTTCTGATTATCTTAAAAATTTTTTTTTTTAAAGTTAATTTTCTCATCCATATCAAGAGATGAAATTCATGCTCAAATTTTCTGCTGCTTTCTGGGGAATTTTTACTGCATTTCTGGGGAATTTATACTGCATTGAAATACTTGAAATTAGCTAATAACTCATCGCTTCATCTCATTTTTTGAGAAACTGTTCCTTTCTTCATTTCCTTAGATGGTAGTCTGTAGGAAGCTCATGTTAGAATGTTTTCCCTGTAATACTGAACAAGTTAGCAACATAGAAAAGTTGTGTAGGTGAGAAATACACTGATCTAAGCAGGTCTCTGTCAAAACAATCAATTAAAAATCTCACTATTCACAAAATGCAACATTATTAAATTAAAATGTTTTCTGTTTAGTAAAACTAAATGAGATAGAAAAAAAGAAGGGCATTCAGAGTAACAGATTTAGACTCCTGCTTGAAGCTACAAGAAGTAAATTACATTGCCAGGAGTCACAAAGAAGGTCAGTAACTGATCCAGAAATTGATGTTATATTTTCTTCTTCCAGTACAGTGACCTGGTCATTAGACCATATTGCCTTCAAAGTAAATATTTAGAAACTCTTTCAGGTTTAAATTTAATTTCCTTAAGCAAAGTTCATTTGGGGGTATTCAGGTCAAACATCACTTAGAAGGTTCTTTTACTCATAGAAATCTCATATGGAGAGAGACAAATGCTCGAAATGTCAGAAAAAAATACTGCAGAATGTACACAGCTGTAATGCAAAACTGGTGCCAAGTTACTATACATCTTTTTATTTAAAAAGGAAATATGAATAGTTGATAATTACACAGTTCTACAGTTAGAACTTGGTTAGCAGTTGACAGATGTTAAACACCTATCCAAAATTTCATTTTTTTGGCTTCTCTGTTCTTCAGAGTTCTAAAAAGGATGCTTGAGTCCAAAAGTGGAACATGAGCCTCTGCATTTGGTATGTAAAATTTTTCCTTTTTTAGTACTGGTATACACTGGAATTTTCAACTGCATTTTCAATTATAACAATGCTTAACTGACCATATAAAGGACTATATTATCATGGAGATGTGAGAGCACACACAAAAAAAGCTTTTGTCTAATCACAATGAGTCCACAAGGCAAGCATTGCAATCATTGCACTGATGGCTTGAGAGGTTTTGTTTTATAATTTATCTACCGAAATAACTTAAGCACTGATGCATTCATTTGTTTTCATTATGCTGGCTATGATAAGATTTCTAGAACTCCATAACAATGCCCAGAGTAGTGAAATGTGACACAATAACCAGAAGAATTTCTGGAAAATGTATGCCCAATATGACAAGTACACATAGCCTAGCAAATTATTAACCCCTTTGCTTCTTGTCTCTGTAGCCAGTGGTTTCTGCTGATGTGCTAGTGAGAATACTGATTTTATCAGTGCATCACTGTGCTAATTACCTCATTTCCAAGAAATGTTATATTATTCCTGGCATAGCACTTCACCCTAAATTCTACTCAGCAGAAATTTCTTGGCAAAGCAAAGTTTTTGATACATGTAATTAACATTTCCTCCAATTATATGCAACTGTTCCTCATTTTCTACTAATTATTTTCTATACTGTTGATGTATTTCCCTAAGTAACAAACAAAGCTGAGCTGCATAAATTGTTTCATGATCTTTCCACTTACCATTTTTTTTCACTCTTTTGTGCCATAGAATCACAGAATGGACAGGGTTGGAAGGGACATCAAGGATCATGAATCTCCAACTCCCCTGCAAGCCTGCATAGCCTCCACAATATATTAAATATATTAATACTTGTGCTTGACAGAAGATATATTTTAAACTTTTTAAAATTCAGGAAAAATGTTTAATACAGTTGTCCATACTGCTGTTTTTCTATATTCTTCCTTTAAAGTCTCTTTTTCTAGATAGAGTTTGGACCTAATAATTGTTGATATGATGGATGGCATTCAGTTCAAAATGAAGGCATTTTTAGTTCTTATGGATGATCTGAGTGTTTATGTTTACAGTGTAGTTGTCATGGTTTTATGATTTTTGGTTATCAGTATTCTACATCATAACATCATGTAGTGCACTGGGAGTTAAAGTGTAAAGTGTTACCAGCTTGTAGTCAAGAAAGATGTGGTCAATGCAGTCAGTAACATTGACAGAGTTACTCAAGCAACTTGCCAGGGTAGATGTCTGGTACAATATGAATGTCTTCATCTGTATTTCAGGAAGGCACAGCTAACCAGGGCATCTGAAATGGAACTGGAAGACTGTGTTTGGGCAACAGAAAATCAGCCTTTGTGAGCCAAATGTTTCTAGGCTTCACAGACCCTTGGTTATCATTTAGGAGCTTAGGTAGTTCTCTGGATGCATATAGCTAGTTGTTATAATCTTAAACTGAAAACTAGTATATGCCCAGTTGTCTTCTGATATCACAGACAATTGACTTCTCTGCCATACTTCTTTTTCTTTTTCTTTTTTTTTTTTTTTTAAACAGTATGAAACTTACCTTCTTTCTCAGGTTGCTTCAGAGTTCAGATCAAGGTAGAACTGCAGAAGAGCCATCATTTGGGAGTCATTATTTTGTTGAGGAATGAGGATAAAGATGGTGTGTTTCATAACCTTAAATTCTATTCCCTTTGACTCATGCTTCACCTGGGATAGACTATATCCCAGGTGAAATTCAGATCTTATGCTAATATTTTGTATCGTATTTTTCTTTTAATACATATGGACAAGAATCAGGAAAAAGTAGATATTTCCTAGTCAGCAGTTAAAATCTAGTCCATTTCCTAGAACAGAAAGAAAATTTTAGAAGAAAAATTGACTTTTTTTTTTTTTAACTTTCTTCTAAATTCTTTCTCATTCTCTATGTAACTTTCCTCATTAAATACAAGAACATTTCCCTGTTATTCAGACTGCTCAGTAACCCTGATGTGGCACATTCTGTTGGCACATTCTGTTCTTAATTAGGTTGAAAGATATTTTTACATGTTTCATGGTCTCAGTAATTGTGTTTGGACTATAATAATCTTGTATCACTTGTTTGATTGTTCTCTCCCGTTTTTCTGAGAGGACTTAAGAGTCTCAAGATAAGTCTTTTCATGTATGTTGCAGATGGTTCCATCCTCATTTCATTTTTCTTCTTACAGGCTTGCAAACAGCTTAAAACCTTACTTTATCTATTCTTCTCCTTGGTGTGGACCTTCTTGAAGACTTGACTTAATAAGGCTTCGTTGGTTTATGCTAATTTTTTCTGCATGACAGTTCATTGATTCATTTCCTTCACAGGAAACCTGAATGCACATACGTGTGGTGGTCTTAGTTATCATGTATGAGAGTCGCCATTACTCTTGCTCTATTTGTCACTGTTTCTTATTTGAGATCTTGTTACTATGACAAGCTTGGGTTAATGCATTCTCACATCCTAAGGCCTTTTATATTTGCACCATGTTTTTTGCTACTGTGCTTGTTAGTACTGCTCATAACATTTATTTCTACATTTTGATATGTAGTCATACTGATGATCTGTTAGACATGGAAACAAATAATTAGGAAATAAAAGAGATCTCATATGTTGGCCTGCTTTTAGGGAAGTACAGCTCAGTTTTACAGCTGTGAATGTTAGGGCTGTTTTACAACATTTGCTGGCACATCCTAATTGTTCTGTGGCTAACATTGTACAGCCTTGTGTCATAAGAACCTTTAAATTCTGCCACGGGGTGAGTATGAGGAAATAATGATAGCAATCAAAAATGGGACTAATTAGTAAAATTTACCCTCTGAGCTTTCTGAGGCACTAACTTGGAGTCTTCCCTTTGATAATTGCAGCTCGATGAAATCAAAGGACCTGTGGCAATTCAAAGGAGACGAGAATTGTTCTCATTGTTCTCAAACAATGGGATGAAAGTTCTTGACACTAGCATAAGCAAATATGCACTTCATTTCAGAAGAAAGAAAATTGCATGAAATTAGTTGTCCAACATCTACTCTTGCAAAGACAGACGATGTGTTAAAACTTCTTGTACAATCATGTAAATCATACTTGCAGAGCTACAGAGTAAGCAGCAGTTTTGGACAGCCTAAGTATAGATATAGTAATATAACTAATGATGATACTTTTTACTGATTTAACACCTTTCATCGCAAAGTACATTACCAAACACTAGTTATTTGAGAGTTACAACATGTCTGTAAAAGGCTGTTATACCATTGTACAGATTGCACACAGAGATTAAATGGCTTGGGTTAGGCCACACAGCGAGCGAGCAGCAGAGCCAAAAGGAGAGCGTGAGTGTTGGCTCCCAGCCCTATGCTCCAACTACTGGACTCCACTTCCTTCATACGGAATTCCCATATTGCTTCTCTGAGAGTGCTACTGAAATTTTTGGGCACATGATAATTTTTGTGTAATACCGAACCGGTTTTCTTTTTCTCTCCTAGCTCCTGTATGACACTGCATTAACAGTACGATTGTATTTTTACCTGCGTCGTTTTAGAAGTTGCCTGGATCTCCTGGTTCTGGTGGCCGGTCTGGTGACATCATGGTGCTTCCATTCCCTGTCCCCAGTACAAAAACCACTGCTGTATTCTGCTAGCTTCCGTTGTGGCCTCAGAGTTACACCCTGAGCTCTGCTGTGTGAGTGGCTATACCATTCTGTGCTTAAATAATTCCAGCTATATGCTAGATAATGTGAAACACATGTCTCCCAGGCAATGTAGGAAGCTTTCAGTCCTGCTGCTTCTGCTGTAGTTTCCCACAGGCAGATGGTCAGGTAACAAGGCACAATCTCCCGAGTACTTTGTGCTGCCACGAGTGCGTGTGTGTGCTCAGCAATGGAGGGACAGGGCAGGACAGGCATTGGTGTGGCATTGGTTCCCTTCCCTGGGAGTGGGACAACAGCGCACCCTGGGCTGCAGGCTGCTCTGCGTGTGCTCACAGAGCAGTAGAAAACAGCATCAGCCAAGCCAGAATGATGTTCATAAAATGAGGAAAAACCGAGAGGAACACATTATTATTTTTTAAAACGGTAGGAAGTACCGGAAGAAAAGGGAGTCTTGCAAGTTGCCTCTTGGTGCTATAGAAACGGGGGTGTGACTGGATATCCAAACCACCTACACTAGGGAGATGCCACCCAATCGCTGTGTGCATGCTCCGGAGAACTCCTCCCCTCTGCCTCTGGCTCGGTGCAGACCTTCAGAGGAGCTGCCTGTTGTGGAGCATGCACTGTAACATATAAAAGCTGTTAGCAGTTCCTGTGGCCAGAAAGCTTCACAACCAGCAGAGTTTTGTTCTTTGGGAGTTTGTAATAAGAGACACTCCTTCACAAAGGTCCATATCATTACATAGGAGAGTGTTATATATACTGGGAGAACAATAGACTGTATTCATTGTGGTATAATCCAAAGGTAAGCCATTCAGCTCAATAAGCTTGCTTTGCATGCAGTTTTATTAATGCTCACTACACTTTGCTGTAGTTAAGATGTAAATGCTGTTTCTATGCTTTTTGTGTGTTCTTTTGCCTCCTAGTTTATCTGTATGACACTGTCAGAACAATCCATGCATACAGTACAGGCACAACCTGGGATGGATGTTTTATTTTCAGTGCATAACATTTGTTAAGCTTTCTTGTAGTCTCCCCATTAAGGATTTATAGTGTGGTTTATGGACTGTCACGATTTCAGGAATATGACTAGCTCTGATCATGTTATTCAGAGTACAATGATGTTTAATTTGCTGTTTGTGGTAAAAGGTCATTATCATTTAATGATAATATGTTAGTGAAAGTTGCTCAGCAACTGGACTTTTTTTATAGCTGAGCTGACAGACAGAATCGTTCTGACCACAGCCTGCCAATTTGCTTTGTCCCACTGTCCAGATGTACAGAATCACATCTTTGACATCTTCTCTTCTACAGATCTGTTTTCTACTGCCCTGACTTAAAGCAGAGTACCTCTGTGGCCTATCTTTCTGCTTTGGCCCCAAGATGACAGTAATAGCTGCAATCAGTTGTGCTTTCTTATTTTCCATTCTCTGTGAAACAAGTGCATTAGTGTTACCCAACTCCACTGACCTACTCCTGTCAAACGATAATTTCACTGACATTGAGACGGCTTTGGCAGCTCATCTGGACTCAGCAAAAATTCCCAAAGCCAGGCGGAAGCGCTACATTTCACAGAATGACATGATTGCCATTCTTGATTATCATAATCAAGTCAGAGGCAAAGTCTTCCCACCTGCTTCCAACATGGAATACATGGTAAGTGAACTTTGCTTACTTCAGAATAAAACAAACTCTAAGACACTGATTTCATTTTATTAAATGAGTTATGAAGATTTAATTAGGCAGACTAATGATTTTTAACTCTTACTGCTTACTAAATTGTTCTTTCCTTGCATCTTTTGAACTAACTTTAGCATTTAGCAAAAGCTAAGTACTGAATTCTGAACCTCTTCCTAGCCCTGTTGAATTTTCATGTCCATAAGTAGTTCTCATGAAGCTTCTGTGATCTCAGGTAATGAAGTTGTGAATTAACTGCTTGTTGCCCTCAAGAGTGGTATATGATCATAACATATATATGGTCCAACATTATCGTGACGTGACATCACATGTGTTATAAGTGGTAATCATTAGCTGTTCCATTGCTTTGGTAGACCACACTGGAATTCATTGCCCTGGTGTATGCAAAAAGGTAGCCAATGAACACTTCTAGTTTCTATCACAAGCAGTACTTTCAGACGCAGTATGGTGAAGCTACTCTTGCAAAGCAATTCATCTAATGCACTATGTTTATCATGCTCATGTATTTTACCTACTGCATGTTATTTGCGTGAACCCAATATTAATATTTTTCCATCAGGTATAATGCTTATTTTAGATGTATTTCTACCATGTAGAATATAATGTGTTTGAAATGTTATGTTTGTGACAGGTACCTTTTCCCCTTATTGGCAAATAATACATTATTTGAATTATCTGTTCCTTCAGATATGCTGTAAGTCACTCATCCACTGTGATTTCATACATGACAGTAATAACTGAAGCAGCATGTTTGCCATTTCATGTTCCAGCATTCAGTGTGCATACTCTGGAGTTCTAATGTTAAACATAGATTTGCCAAGCAAAAGGTATTTTGCCTTCTCAGGTCTTCACACTGTCTTGAAAGCATAGACAAGTTGTGTCAGCACCATATCTGTCTAAAGCCATAGAGCACCTCAGATGACAACAGATGGTTAACAGGTTTGAGAAGATATAACACTATCAGCATGACATAATGACAGAATAGTAATAATAACAACTTCTTTTTAGCAACCAATGATTAACAGTTTGAACATATGTCTATCACAGATGTTACCTAAATTTGAATTTGTTCATGTAATCTGTTCATATAATCCAAACGGCACCTTAAAATGCTGAGTGCACTCAAAACACTGCAGGGTGTAGTTCTGTAACCATATCATAGTCTGAGTTTGGAGTTTGTTAAGTAGAAAGGTTAGAGTCAAGCTCGGTCATCATTTTTATTGCTTAGCCCTCCGTTGACATTTCCTTTGATTCTGCATAAATAAACTTTGTTGTAATGTCTGAGGGAATGGCAGCCTACCATGCCCTTCCTTGGCTTGTGTCTTTTAGAAATGTGCTCCTGCAGTTTGCTTAAGTGAAGACAGCACCCTGTCATACTCCCAAGAGTTTTATAAGTGCAGTGTTCTTAGCCTGCACAGTAAAAAAGAAATTTAAACAGAAAAAAAGCTTCCTTGATTAAATCTATAGTTAATAGACACAAATGCGGAAAATTGCCAAGGCTTCACCTATTTTGATTAGGTCTTCTGTTGCACCTTTGTTCTGCTATGGTACTGTGCAAAGTTAGATGCAGAATCAAGGCTAAGGTCATGCTCCTAACCACTTAAGTGTTATTCTTTTCTTTGCCCTTCTTACTATTGTTTTTGCCAGTATCAACCATCCATGGGATGTTCTTGTGTTCCTGGCACCACCAGCCCTGTTGATGGTCACAGAGGAAAATTCTAAGGCTTTCTTTCACCTTTGGTTTCACAGCAGTAGTTTGTTACTTCACAGCATCCTTCAGAGCACACCATCAATTTACTTAAGTAATGGTCTAGAATGCAATTCCAGTGTGGATCTCCAGATGGCAGCTAATCTTGGCTAAATTCTCTTTCAGAATTTAATCAATATTTGTCTGCATCTTGTAACTTTACAGATTGAAAAACCCACTGAGCAATATCACACATAGGTGTCTCTGCCATCTGGTTTGTAATGACAGCTGCTTCTATTTAACTTGGCTTTTGTGGCTGCAAAAAAGTTTTGGTGGTTAGGTCTTGGAGATGACATGGCATTATAAGACTATCAAGCCTGGGGAGCCATCTCAGCAAAGCCTATTAGAACATGCTCAGTTTATTCTATAGTCTCCAATTTCAGTGTGTGGAACAGTTTCTGTTTTGTCTTATGAGAACATAAGGTTAGTGCTGTTTAATATAAAAGAGGCTGTGTCACTCAGTACTAATTTCTATAAATAACAAGCATATTGTCATTACCCAGACAACATGTGCTGTGCTGAAAAGTTGTCACAGTGTGTGTTCTTGTCCTGAACACTACAGAAAAGTGAAGTGACAGTGATGAAAGTGGCCTTTCCCATTCAACTAACAGTGATGAAAAACGATGTCGTGTTTTTAGAGGGCTGGAAGTACCTGTAAGTGCAGTAGACTCTGGAAAATTCTTTTAAGTATTCTGAAGTTGAGATGGACTCTGCAGTTCAGAAGCACATACAGAAATGTTTTCTATACTTTTCTTTGATCAAAGGCATAGCATATTTTGGTTTCTTCAGTTTTCTTAATTGTTAGGAACTCTTTTTTTCTGATAAATGATTTGCGTTCTCACTTTTATATATATCTGTTTTCTTCTTTTCTTCATTGATAAGAGCATAGGATTTAGCAGCATAGATATGGATAGTTTGAAGTCCTTGGGCATTATTCTGTCTGCCCATATTGTCTTGAATGTTTGTGTGCTACAGGACATTTGATGGGATGCCACAAAAAATGGCTTTAAGTGCACCCATTAGGCAAGACAAGTTTGGATGAACATGGCAGTAACAGAAGTGAGGGAGCGTTTCACCTGTGTGTGGGAGAGGTGGATGTGAATGCTGCTCCAGCATGCTCCTGTATGCAGTTACTGGTGTAAGTAGCCAGCTGGAGAGTCAAAAGTAATTATGAGAGGCATTCTTCAATTGCTGGTCACTAGTGAAAGAAAGGCATGTTTTAAAGCTGGATGTTCAAGACTGGATGTGGCTTTGGGCATCCTGGTCAAGTGGTTGATGGCTCTGCCCACTGCAGGTGAGTTGAAACTCTTTGAGATCCTTTTCAACCCAAACCGTTCTATGATTCTATGGTTTTAGGCACTATGGATCAATAAGACTTTGAGTAACATTTCTCTTGGGATGTTACCACTCATTCAGTCAGATTTTTAAGTAAGTCCTTTTATTTCTGATGCTAGTAGTGCTGTGTCTTCAGTTTGAAGTTTTTCAGCAAGTACAAGCCTAGACTAAGTGAGTGAGGAAGAGAAAAAAAAGAAAAAAGGAAATGTGAATTTCCAAACTTATAATGTTAAGTAATCACCTCTGATTTTTAATATTGGTCTTTTCTATATTCTTCATTTATTCTCATCCTAAGAATGTCATTCTGCAGTCTTTTCTTGTGCTCTTAAGGCTGATGCCACACATACAGAAAGAAGGCTGGCACGAGACTTTAGATCTGGCATATGTCAGAGGATAGTCATCCACTCAGTTTTACATTTTTCTGGAGGAAGAAGAAACATTCCATAAAATTCATGGTTCAGAAAAGCAAGGAATTGTCTTCAGTTCTTTTGTGTGAATGGTATGTCAATCTGCAAATCCAGGGGAAGTCTGTGGACAAGCGATCACTTTCTCTGAATGCTGACTCTGTGGTATAGAGACCTGTGTTGCCTTCCTGGAACATTTCTGGTGCTTAGTAGGCCGGTGAAGATTTACAGTATGTTGTCAGATGAAATTTGAGTTTTATAAAACATATCATTTAATATGCATTGCTACTATTTGTAGACTCTCAGTACATACAGTAAAGAAATATTTGTGCTCATTTCCACTTGAGGCCAGTTTTTTTTAAAAGCCAATATGCTCTTTTGATGTAATCCAAGTCCCTGTATGCATGCAAAACCTGCTGTGAAAAGATGCTTGTATATATGCATGCTTCTTACACTTTCACATGCACCATACAGAAGCAGTGAATCTGATAAAACTCTTCTTAAGATGGGAAAATCTAGTCTAGGTAAGGGTAATTTGAGTTGAACTGAAAACCATACTGAAAGACAAGCTGCAAGTAGTTAATTGCTGACTTAAAAAGCCTTTCATTTGAGATTCTGCAAGAATGAGTCCCAAGCCCAGTACTGATCAACACAGTCAATACACCAGCAGTAGCATGCCAGAACTACAATAGATGGGGCCAGATTATACACTCAAAACATGAAGATAGATGTTTGTGGAATGCTGTCTGAAGAATTTTAAGGAGTAGAGAAATATTCTAAGTAAACTTGAGCCTGCTTCTGTCTAGAAGATGGTCTGGTAGGGTTTCAGATCCTATTTGTTCACTGACTGCATACGTACTTTTTTGTATTTGGGAAAAACATGCCCCTTAGTGAATGTGTCATTTTGTAGTACTTAAAGTAGTAACAGATTCCCAGACTAGCCAGAAACAAATCAGTTGTTTCATGGCAACATAAGACACTTTCTCATGTGCTGGTGGCAGAGGAGTTAGAAGGGAATGGAGAATGAGGGAATGAGTTCATTCATCTTCTAGTAAATCTCATATGAAATAATGTGATAAAATGGACAAAGGTAATGAGAAGTTTTTCTAAACTAAAAGTAATTTGACAACTGCCCACAGCAGGAGGATTGGATCTAGATGATCTTTAAGGTCCCTTCCAACCTATGACAGTTGTGTTCCAAAAGAAATTCCTACAGTCCTGTGGTCTAAGACAAAGTCACAGGGGAAATCTGATTACTCATTAATGTCCAGGAGTGATTCTCTTTGTTGAATGATGAATTTGGAGACATTGCTTCCTGTCCACAAAGATTTGCAGGCAATAATCAGAAGTCAGTTCTGAGAAGCAAGAAAATAGTCCATTTAATGGTCATCAATAGAAATAGCTTCATAACTATTTCTCTCCTAAATTTGAAAGTTTCCACAAAATTTTCTTGCTGCCAAAGTGATCTTTGGAAAATGTTCCATCAATTTGCTATAGGTAACAGGTAAGACAAACAGTAGAAGTGTTTTCTAACTACTTCACATTTTCCAAAGTTTTATTTAATACCTGAACACCTTTCAGGTGGACACGGAAAAAGTGAGTTAATTTGTTTTCATCTTAAATTCAAATACATTTCTGATAAATAAACTTCTCAACTTGTTTGCGTATTTTTTCTATTGTCAATTCTTACAAACCATTCTAAATCTTGAAGGACATTTTGTTCTAGAGTTGTTTGCCCTGGCTCATCTACACTGTCCCACTGAAACCATTCGTGTCTATGAGGACTGCAGGACTAGTTCCTTCAAGATTTATGTCTGTTGAGTTGGATAGAATCTCTTAATTCATATAGTTTATCCCCACCCCTTTGCAGGGCTTCCTTCTGCATTAAATACATATGGTTTTCATCTTGTCTACTCCTGAACACATATAGTGATGCTGTCTCAGTCACATCTCTTGGCAAATATTTTACCTTAAGAATAGAAATGATTTCCAAATGTCTAACCTAAGTACTTCCCTCCAAAATTCAGACAATTAATCTTTTACATGTCCAGTATAATTTCATTCCTTGCTTAATTTCAAACATTATTCTTCAAATATTTACTGCCAGTTTTCTTGGCATTAATTAAATTGTATGTATATTCCATGTTCATGTCTTACAATTCTTCTGCATATTGGCACAAATTATTGTTGCAGTCCAATTGCAGCTCTCTTATTATATCAGTGTCAAAGCAGGTTAGACATGTATTTAAGCATGCATGTTTAAAGATATAAATGACATAAGGCAGTGAAGAATTAACCTTCAAGTAACTGTTCCCTTAGTTCTATGTATGCAATGAAGGTTGAAACAATGAGTCAAGGTACAAAGATCTTAATTTGCCATCATCATGCACAAAGTAAATCTAAGTACAGTTTACTTCAATTCTCTGGGAGGAGAAACATGTAGGAGCTTGGAGCTTCCCTGGTGTAATTCACCTATCCCAGTTTTCCATAGCTTTTAGCTTGCTCTATGCTGGGGATTCACATATGAGATGAATATGATTGGGGTGCAATAGGAAAATGCACTCATTGGCTCCAGTTTCTCCCTTCTTCCCCTTGTGCTTATGTTTAAACAGCTGAGTATGTTCCTTCTGTTTGGAATCATAGCCAATGAACAGGAGTGTCTGAAGATCATGAATGCCATGAATATGATCCTTTCCAGAAAATTAAAAGAAAGCAAAAAGCATTGAGGTGATCCTCATGATTACAGTAAGGAGTTTCTGTTTGTTTGACAACTTTGAAAGGACACAATCATTTTACACCATTCCCTGATTTTTCTCACGGCAGTTAAGCATGGTAACAGAAAATGAGCTGAAAGAATGCAAGAGTAATTGGAGTTGGATTTCTACTAATTTTGGTAAAATAGAGTTACCAAGCTTATTTTTGTCTGTCAGGTGAGTTTCTCCACTTACCTGTTTCTTACAGCACTGCTGTCAACAATGCAACACTGCTCTACTCAGTGCCTATCAGTGAGAATCAGGATACTGCTCATTTTTCTAGTAGACTTCGAACCACAGAAATGTAGGAGCCACAGTTTAGTCTCAGTAACTAAACTAGGTTTCCTATAAGGTAAGTAAAACCAAAACTGATGCTAGCTGCATGACTTAGAAAAGCCACGAGTTGTATTCAGTGTGAATGAACAGATGACCTGCTTTAAGAGATGAACAGAATGGATTTTTCCTGGGAAGCAATTCTTGAAATATCTGAAGAACTTCCCCAAAAATGATACTGTTGATAAATATTGTAATAAGAAATGGCTGTGTTAAATTAGCTTTGCTATGAGATCTCCTTTCCAAAGTTTTATGTGTATTTTAAAACACAGATCTCCTGATGGTACCTTAAAACAGAATATTTACATTATTTAAATTTAGTATTAGCAGAAAGCCTTCTAGGAGTTTAAGCAAACAAAAAACAACCTAGTAATGACAGAAAAGCAGCCTGCCCAGTGCCCTCAGAATTAGACATTCCTTTATTATTAAATGTAGCACCTCTTGAACTTTTTGGCTAAAAAGAGAGACAGGGCATTTTTCACAAAAATCTTGATCCAAAATACACAGAGCTTTGTTTCGTACATGAATGGAGAAGATAGTAGCCTTAAACCTCTCAACATTTTAATCCTCCTTCTGTATCTGAAAAGATTTGAGAAAGAGCCTGTGCTATCCAGGCCTATGGAAATGTGTATCATAAAGTCAGCAAAAGATGGAAACTCTGGGATAACCACTTGCTTTTGGGCAGAGAGAATGGTCTTCACCAAAGGTATCTGCATCTGCAAATGAATTTACAGGTGCCCTGAGGTCTGTTTTAACTCAAGCAAAACAGGACTGTTCTTCCATTTCTGTCTGTACGACGTTATCTATTAGCCTGTTTAAATAAAGATTCTAATAAGAGCATTCTTATTAGAATAAAGAACTATTGTTCTTTTTCTTTATCCTGCAGAAAGAAGAAGCTATCTGTTTTCCTCTGTGTCACACTGCCATATCTTTCAGTTACAGCTACTTAGAAAATAAGTATTAACTTTGAAAACTTCTAAAGAAATTAAGGAACATTTTTGTTTTAATGAAAACATCCATTCATTACTAATACCTTTGTAACAAAAAGTAGAAAATGTAGATACGTTTCATAGAGAAAAGAAAAAACACACTATATAACACATTTTGTATTTACATTTTCTGGTTTTGAGAAAAGGTGATCTATATTGATTATAAAAGTCAGACACCTTTCTCTTCAGACTTATGAAAAATTGTCAGGGTGACATGGAACTGGACAGTTTAGCCCTTTTTGTTACCAATTCTGAGATAAGCTCTTGCCAACTAAAATGTGCCTTGCAGTAGGTTAGGAAAGCACTAAATATTTTAAGATATGTAGTTATGATATTTAACTTTTCCAAAAGCTAAACAAATAATAGCATATCAGGGAAGCTTAATGTTATTAAATTTGACAACCTACCAATTTTCTTTGTTTCTTATTGTTTAAAGGCCTTGTGCCAAACATGAAAAGAAATGTGGGCAACATTTAGGAGAAACAAATTGGCTATTAGAAATGGTTGAGCCTCAAATAATAGGAGTTTGAATTTAGACCAAATAGACACCCAGAAATACAAACTTCCATGTAAAATACAGACTTGGATTTTCATATGAAAAGAATTTCTGGCAGCGAGTTTTCTTGGACCTCTGTCTAGTGATGCCCTCAGCACTGTAAGTCAGACTTTCTAATACTGAGCCCTTCAGAAGTGTGAATCAGATGTTTGGAGGTTTGTTTATATGAGAGCAAATTGACTGTGAAACATTGCATAATTTTACTTTGAGATGCAGTGGAGTATTGGACAAGCAGCTTAATGTATTAACCCTGTATGTATTTGCAAAAGAAGAAAGTACAGAACTGCAGTTTTCATTGAGACTTTTTTCCTCTAGAGGATAGACTTTGGGATTTTTCTGTGTAAACTTTCTAATTAGTACCTAATCTGTTTGGGAACAGATTTGCACGTGAAGTAGGCACCAATTACAGCATGCACAGTAAAATACCTAACAGGTGGCAGCTGACAGCAAAAAGTATTCATATTCTTAGAGAGAGTGCCTAGAGTCCAAATGATCTCAGAGCCCAAATAAATACATAAAGTTTGCCAAATCTGTCTATAAATTCCAATGAGCTCATGTTTTCATCACACAGTATGTATTGAAAAAGCAAAGGCAAAAAGACAGGGCTCTTTCAGCCACTTTGCTGAAAATGCAAGCAGGCAGAGGGGCTGGTGGTTTTCTTATTAAGCTTTATGCCAGATTAAGGGTACTGAATGTGGTAAGAGGTCCTACAGAAAGTCTCTGGACCTTAAAAAGCAGCAGGTTCAGCTGTACAACAGAGAAGGGAAGAAGCTAGGGAATTCTGCATGCCATATATGCCGTTGTGGGATTTCTGAGAAATGGGTACTGCATGTGTGAGCAGTACAGTCGGTGTAAGGCTGCATGGCTGAATGACCCATGAGGACAAGATCTGTGTATCTGGAGGGGTAGAAGCCTACATCTGCTAATCCTCTCTGGGATTTGCAACAGCAGCTGTGAAGTGCAGCTGCACAGATGGACTGGTTATGTCAGATTTCATCCTTCAGTTTCCCAACGTTTTTTTGGTTTTATTATTTATTTCTTTATTTATTTATTTTCATAGGAAGAAATCATTTTAATTGAGGTTTTCTTCTTTCCTACTTTTTCCCATTCTGGAAGTAAGTGCTGCTGATCATCAGCTGGAAAAAAAGAACAAAAGGCATAGGAATAATGAAGAATAAAATCAGAATTCTGGAAAGTTTTTTTTTTATTATTCTGAAAGGTTATTTTTTTGACTGATTGCTTCTAGAAGAAGGTCCTACTGGCCAACTTTTCAAGGTGCGTAGGTTGTGCTATGGATTTATTTCTGCTATTGGTACCAAATAGCAATCTGAAGAACTAATATGAGTCCGCAGTAAGCACATAATAGTGACAAATAAGATGACAAAACTGACAAAAAAACCCATACTTTCTGTTATTATTATTGCTAAATATAAACTACTATTGCCATGCAGCTGTATTGAGATTGCATATCCCAACTTTTCATCTGCATTCTTGTCTGTCAAGTACAAAAACGTTTAAATAGGAGAGTGTTTAAAAAATTGACCTATTCAGTCTGGATTTGCACTAGATCTTGACTTTGGAACTTGTTACTCTAACTGGGCAGCTGGTGGCAGCAGACTTGACACGTCACAGTTGACTTGGCAGTAGGACTTGCCTGATGGGTGCTCTGGGGCATTCCTTGGACTGTGAGTTACTGGGGTATGTATGCTTTGCATAAAGAACTTTCTTTGCCACTGAGAAATACGCAGACTGTTGTACTAGTTGATATGTTATACGAAAAAAGCCAACATAAAATACCAACACAACAAAGTCCACAGTAAAGTAGTGAGGGTTGCTGCTGTTATTTAACATTTAGAGCAAGTGAGAGCAGCTTCTTTACTACCAGCAATAAATCTGAGTCAGGGTATTTTAAGGATTATGATGACAGCAAAGGAATGGAAACACAGTTCTGTTCTGCTTGAATGTGTTAAAATGATCATAAACAGAACCCCAGGTTAAAAACTTATCTTTATGAATTCCCCAGCTAACCCATCTCTTCCAGCCATGCAGTATCTCTGCTGGCAAACCATAATGTTCCTACTTCTCTTTTTTTTCCCATGTTTTATTTGTGACAATGAAAGTTGCAAAGAGTTCTTCAAAAATAAAATAATAAATACAGTTTATGCAGATAATCCAAAAGAAATGAGAAAAATAGTACAGTGTATCAGTAAATATTCTTCTCAATTTCTTTCTAGATCACAAATTCTTGTGACCCGTCGCCATAAGTAACAATTTCAAAATATTCGCACAGAAGAAGAGATTTTATTAACATTTATTTTGGTAATGGTGTCTTACATACAACAAGACTTGTAAAAGTATTGCCATAGTAAGATATTTCTCCTGATGTTAGTGGAAATTCGCACTGTAAACTACAGAGAAGGTATCCTTTTGTCTTGGAAAGAAAACATGAATGCTTAGCTCTGGAATTTAAGATATCAGAAAAAGTTAAATTAAAACTGTTTCAGCTTTCTCATGTAAGTCATCTTTTGCTGACTGGACATCCCCATCCCAATAATATTTGCATAATGAATAAACAGACTACCAAAGGATAGGTAGATTTTTTCTCACTCTCTGTATTCACTAGGAATAATGAATTCTAAATCTCTCTTCTTTCTAATTTTTAACTTCAAGAACTTGCAAATGGATATGATATGACTGTATCAGTCATATTTTCTCAGGTGTGGCATCTCCAGTGGGGGAACTGGAAATTTACTTTTAAATTTACCTTTACAGCTCTAAAGGTATTATCAGTGTAATTATCTGTTTTACTTGGGAAATATTACTGCATGAATCAGATCTTCTTTGTCTACCTGTAAGAACACTGAAATAAACATTGTATCTGCATGTACTGTTTTTTTACTTTTGAAGTAATGAGTTATTATGGAATGTAACATCATTCTTAGGGCAAGTATCTGAAATAAAGGGCTGACAGATCTTGGTTAGTGGAAGAAGTCACTAACTGCTTGGAAGAAGCCACTAACTGTTTTCTGAGAAAAAAGAAAATCAGAGCGTGTTTTGCTCTGATAGGTACATGGAAACTGAAAATCATGATTCTTCCTTTTTATTTTTGACAATGTTGAAGAGTTATAATAGAAACAGGCACATATTTTGATATTTATAGAGTAGCAATGTTTTGTTTTCTTTTTCTATTGCAAAGCTATGAAATGCTTGTGTTTGGACCATCATACTAAGGTTGCTTAAAGAAAGTACGCGACCCAGTCATAAGGTCTAGAGATATGTAGAGGTCCTGAATCAGACCTTATACAGGATAAAGTTTTAATTTGTTAACCTGCATAGAATTGCACAATACAAATATGTGAAGCCACACTACAAGGACTCAAACCATCCATACAGCAGAACCAAGTGGTGCTCCAGGAAAAAAATAAAGTCCTTAGGAATGTCTGACATGAATCTTTTTGCCCATAGGTAGTCATATCTACAGTGGAGGTAACACCACCATCCCCCCCTTCCCTCATTTAAATAAACATACAGGTCCAAAATTCCACACTCCCTTAATACCATAAAAATCCTGAGACTTCATTTTACTGTCACTGAAAGTGAGCTCCAGACAATGATAATGCTGCTTTTGGTCCCTACTCTCTTTTAGTTAGTATAATTTAACCATGAATTCACATAGCCATCGTTCATAAATGTTCTTATGTTTGCTAATAAATTTGCTCTACTGTACTTACAACTATGAATCGTTTTACTTTTCAAGTAAAACTGTAATAATCAATCAATCAAGTAGATTGATTTTTATTCTTGAAAAATTACTGCAGAATGAAAGTTTCCAGTGCAACAGTATATTTACAGTAATTCAACAGTCTGTTAGAAAGTTTGCAATAAGAACAAATGATACTCATTAATAGAGTTCTGTTTAACCTGTTTTACATGTACATAGTTATTGTGTTCTATTTACAAATAACAGAGTGAAGTTGCTGCCTGAAGTACCCTGCTGCTCTCCATTTTAGTTCCCATGACCCCCTCACACGTGTGTCAAACAGGGTCAAAAGAGAAAGCTTCAGTTCAGTTATGTAATGGTAATGTACACCATTCCTCAAATAAAAGCATAACCAGGTATTCTTCTGTAAATGTTGTGGAAAGATCTTTGTAATACTGTAGTTTCTTTTCTTTTTTCTTCAATATAATGTTTCTTCAGCTTCATCATAATTTTATTACCTAAGAGGGCAGTGATGATTGGAACCTTATGGTATTAAAAAACATTTCAACAAAGAACAAAAGAGCATCTCTATCCCCCAATATGTATATAGTATGCAAGAATGACAAAAACAGCAAACAGCTACAGAAAGGCAGGTAGGTATGACCATGACATTACAAGGTTTCCTCTAAGGAAAGAAGCTCCCTTTGTGATCTTACAAGAAATTCTACAAGAATTTATTTTACTGTTTGTTTTTAGAGTGGGCAGAAATCAACAATCTTAGATGAAATTCTGGCCTTGCTGGCAAAATTCCCACTGTTAAAGGTTAGATTTTATTCCTGAAGCTCAACAAGCATGTGCTGTTTGAGTGCACAGAAACCCCACAACAAATTCACAGAGTCTTGGAAAGTGTTCTCGGGTATTGAAATGTCCCATATCCTAGCATTGGCCTCTCACCTATATTCAGTCTGCTTGAAAAATTTCAAGTGAAGTATAATTTTTGAGAGTTGTTTAGCAGGGAGTGTGTAAAGAGCACAGTCGGACAGCTTTCTAGGAAAATAATCTTTGGCTGAGGAAAGAAAAATAGTTTGGTCAAAGGATGTTGACTTCAAGTTGCCAGTGGAAGTGTGGTAAGATGCTTTTAACTCCTCATAGCTCACTTAAACCCAGTTGAAGGTGGAGAGGATTTTCATGATGAACAAGATTAGTGGTCTGGATAGTTTGGGAGGGATCCATATGTTGGATCACAGGAAGGTAACTGCTTCCCCAAGCGCTAAGGACCTGGCACACAGAAGTTTGCTATCCCCGAGGGAGCAAATGAGCAAAATCTGGCCCTGTGTATTTGCATGATTAGTTTATGAGGATGAGTCACCTCCTCAGATCTTGACTCACTGTGTATGCAAATCTTTTTTTTCTTTTGCAATTTGCCTTTCTGTTAGGCAAGTTTCTTTGCTGTGTTTAATAAAATGGCTAGATTGACCATCATTACACAGTTTTTTTTTATCACAATTTTAAACTTCTTTGTTAATTTCTTTGAACTTTTCAATTTCTCTTCATATAGAAACTACCCCTCATGTTACTTCATTTTCTACTTTTATGATATTTTTCTAGTTCTGTTAATCTTTTCTTTTTTTTTTTTCTCTTTGTTTGTGTGTACACCCTCATGGGTTCATAAAGCCTCGAATCAGTTTGCTATGATCTCCTACATAGCCAAAACAGGGAACTGATCTGAGATAAAAATTAAAACAAGTTTTGACTCAGAATCAAACGTATTTGGAAAGACTGCAGTGGTAGTACAGCATCTTGCAGTTTAGAACATTTAAGGTCATTCTGAGATAATCAGTTTTTCATTTTTATACCTAGTAATGTTTACCTGCCAACCTCACACTTTTTAACTGAGTTTGAAGCAATCCCCTACAACTTTCCCAATCTAATGCTGCTAATGATTCCTGAGAAACAGAAAATGAAGCTAAAGAAAGTGGACTAGCAATGTTCTCACTGTCCAAGAAGGAAACGTGCTCAGTTTAGAAAGGGCGTTAATGTTGAAAACTCAATCCAGTCTTCACAGTTCTTTGTAACAAGTAACATACTACTTTGCAAGGCAATTTAGTATGCAAAAATATGCTGAGTGAAAATCAGGAGCTCGATGCTATTTGTGCAAATACAGTACACATTTGAATTATTGTGGGACTGCAGCCAGGTCACTTAGGAGCAAGTACGCAAACCTCATGTTCAGCCTCCTGGCAGAGAGCACTCATGCCAGAAGCATGATTAATCCCAGCAAAGGAGGGTGTTTATGGGGTGTCACAATACTGGCTGAGCTGCCCCTTATGAATGCACACCAGGCAGCTGTGTTTGGACCCACACACTGGGTTCATGTGCTTCTCCATTCCCCCAGGCCTGGCAGGCTCCAAGCACTGTCTGTGGCCCTGGCCTCTCAGGCATACTTCCCATGCACAGTTTTATGATGGTGCCTGCTGTTGCCTCCTCTTTCAGCCCTCTTTTTGATACCGCTGATAAACTGCAGAGATTCTAAAGGGTTATTTGTGTACTGGATGCATTCAGATAATTGGCTTAATAACAGGGATAGAAATCAGAACAAATGTCTGTACACAGTTTTCTTCTTCTTGGACCCTGGAGCATTTTTTAGGTTTTTGACAGTGCCAAAGCAACTCCAGGTCCCTCATGTATGCTAGCGCTCCAGCTTAGCCTTCTTTTCTTGAGTTATAGGCTTATCTCTAACTCCTCCAAGAAACTCCCTTCATTTTTCAGAGGTGAAGTCAAAGGACTGTCTGGCTTAAGACTGTTCCTTGTCAGTATGCTTCTTCCTGATTCTCCTCTATTTTGTCTATTCTTGCTTTGACTTCATTCTGGCACCTTTGATGAGCAGGTGTATAGTTAAACTTCTCTGCTTTAAACACTATCTATCTTACTTTCACTAAAGTGATTCAACTTGAACGGAAGATCATTTGCATTAAGGGTTTATATTTATATCTGTTGTGCTTCTTCAGCTTTTATCCAGGAAATACCTCAACCACTCTATGTTAGGAAAGGTTTATTACTGTTTGCTCGGAGAAATTTCACAAATTATGAGCAGTCAGGGGCATGAATTTCTGTCCTAGTCCGTGTCCTAGTCCGTGATTAGTCCTTTCACTCTGGAGTCTTGGGAACTTAAAACTATGAGTTCATTGTTTTGGAAATCTGTATTAGCTCATAGTACAGAAAATATTTGTATTGTGGGACACCTGATCCTTTGATAAGTTCATTGCTGACTTTTCTTCTTATTTCATACCTTACAGAGCATAGTCTTTATTTTGTAGCTGCTTAAGATTTACAAGTTTAGCTTTGTGTTTAAAAAGATGCAATGGGTTAAGAAGTTTTGCTACATTTTGTTCCTTTCTTTCTATATGCAATTCACTAAAACTGTCACACACCAAAACAGTTCATATGCGGTTTTCAAAGTTCATATCTAATTTTAGGATCTAAGGCCTACTTGGATATCACTTAAACACACAGAGCCTAGGATTTGTGTAACTATTTATGTAATTGTGTAACTATTCTCTTCATCAGTAGGTCCAGCAGTGCATTAAGTTACAACTAAGCATGTGAGTGAGCAAGCATCAGTGTATAAAAGAGAGTGTTAAAGTTCACTCATCATGTTCTTCTCATTGGAGTAGAATTTGAGAAACTGAATCAGCTCTTACAAACCTCTGATCTTTTTAACCCAGTTAGCAATGTCAGCTCCTATGTAGAAGATGGTGGTGAAACTGATTCTACACCTGGAAACTATTCATTTCTTTGTTTTTGTGGAATCCATTTTGTGACCTCAGATAGGAAAACCTGCCACACACACTCTCTCTGGCTACTCCTGACATCTTATTTCAAAAATATCGGGGTTCTGCGAGGTATGTAATACCTGTGGTGAACTTTTTTCCTTTGCTTCAGCCTTCCATTTGAGCCCCATCCAGTGTTTCATTCCTCTCCACACATGGATCTCATTAACATAGAAGGGAAAATGGTAGGAAAATGCCTGTTCAAGGGCTTTTCCAGGTACAAAGAAGGGAGAAGAATATAGGCCATCCTTTGATGATGTGGGCAGGGATTCTGCCCGGATTTGGGGAAAGTGCTGTTGCCTGTATGTGCTGATTGCTCGTCCATGATTGTCTGTATTTGAAAGGTCTTTGCCTTGGTAATAAATCTTAAATCTCTTATGTATATCTGTGACTTAAGATATTCTCACATTCTTGTAATGATTGCTCTTTTTTTTTCTTCTTCTTTTTTTTCTTCCCCCCTTCCCTCCCCCCCCTCCCCATTAATGGTGCTTTACTTCGTCAGGTTTGGGATGAAACTCTTGCCAAATCTGCAGAAGCTTGGGCTGCTACGTGCATTTGGGACCATGGACCTTCCTACTTACTGAGATTCTTGGGCCAGAACCTGTCTGTGAGAACTGGAAGGTAGGAGGATATCTTCCAGAAGAGTTATTTTGTCACTCTTTGTACAGCCTTTGAGATTCAAGTCTTAGGTTGATGCAAGAAACATTTAGTGTTCTAGCAATAACTGATATCCATCTATTGTTTACAAAGGTTTTTGTTTGACCTGAGTAGTTTCTTATAATAGAATGATAAAATCATAGAATCATTAAGGTTGGAAAAGAGCTCTAAGATCATCTAGTCCAACCATCCGCCTACCACCAATATTGCCCACTAAACCACGTCCCTTAGTATCACATCTACATGTTTCCTAAATACCTCCAGGGTTGGTGACTCAGCCCATCTCATTCCAGTGCCTTACCACTCTTTTGGAGAACTTTTTCCCAATATCCAACCTTAACGCTATGCCCATAGTGATGTACTGAGAAGTGTATTTTTAGGTGACTTGCATCACAGCAATTATGAGCAGAAAATTCCAAAATATCTGAAATGATATATTCCCTTCTGTCTTTAAACAAACATAGGTATCGATCTATTCTCCAGTTGGTAAAGCCATGGTACGATGAAGTGAAGGATTATGCCTTTCCTTATCCTCAGGACTGCAACCCTAGGTGCCCCATGCGATGCTATGGACCCATGTGCACCCATTACACACAGGTTATATACATTGCATTCTTCTATTCAAAATCTACTGTCCAAAATTGGGCTTTTCTGTGATTTATTTATAGCTATTTTTCATATAAATGTGTATATATAAATATATTTCTTTTTAATTTGGACTTCACCAATAATGAATATTTATTCAGATGGTTTGGGCCACTTCCAATCGTATAGGCTGCGCAATCCACACATGCCACAATATGAACGTCTGGGGATCTGTTTGGCGACGAGCTGTTTACTTGGTATGCAACTATGCCCCAAAGTGAGTTACTTTCTTTTAATGTTGTTTATTTTTATACTGCTTGCATGTTTGGATCCTCTCTTATGCTTACACCCTTTTCTGCATCTTGACCTTTATTTGTGCTTTTTCTGCGTGCAGCTCATTCATGCTAGCATCATATCTGAATATATTGCACATGCTTGACTTTAGTATACAGAAGAAAAAAGAAATCCCTTGATGTGTTTGGAACAAAAGAAAAATATATTTTCTATTGCTATTTCTTTATCCTCCTCCTATGTGTTGGATCTGCTTTAGTTTTAGCTCCTTATTTCTTCAGTCTGTTATGTATACTCATGGTGAACTAGACTTCCTCAGGTAAGCTACTACACTGTAGGTGAGACTGAACCGACACAGTTGCCCACAGATTACCTTTTCTTATCACCATGCTGCTTAAGGGCAGCCCTAGCATAGATTTCTTATAAAATCCTTTTACCTAAGCTCAGTGTAGTCCTTTTACCAAAGTTCAGTCTGCAAATATCATCTTGCCTTCCAAATTTGAGTCCATTAGAGTATGCATCATAGACACCTATGGATAGCCCTTGTATCAGACACCTGTGCAGTGACCTATGTAAAACTGAAATATAAAAATAATTTTTCACACTGTGTTACCCCAGGAAACAACTTAAATTCATGTCTAGGTGCAAAATGAACCAATAAATTGTGAATCTGGGAGAGCTTTGCCTTGAGCTCTGGTTTGGACCAGTTCTTCAAAAGCATTATGGACAGTGTAAATGGCTGGTTTCTCTGACTGTATAATATTAGGTAGAGTCATAGTTCCGTATAGAAAACCGAGTATAGTTAATTGAGCACATTTTCTACAAAATTTTGGTTCAGACAAATTTGGTTTCAGACTTTACCATTTGTGGTAAAGTTTATGCATAAGTATGTTGCCATTGTAGCTATTACATGTGTAAAATATTTCTTTTAAGATTTTAAAGATTTCTCAATTTGAAAGAAGCTAAGATTTAGTAAAAAAAAATGACCAAAAAAAAAAAAAACCCAACACCCTTTTATTTTGGAAATTAATATTTCTTCATACTTGTATCTTTAATATCTACTAGTAAATGTGAGGGGTATCAGGCAGAAAAAAACTGAACCTGACGTTTAGTTCCATAACCTGGAAAAAATGAAATCAGAGTTTATAAAAGAAAGCCAACTACTATTTATATCTTCTCAGCCTAAAAATCCCAATATATTTCTCAAAAAGCAAACAAAAACCTGGAGTTTCAAGCTTTTTCTCTGGAGGAGATTTTTAGTAGACCTTTGTTTCTTAGGTAGTAGGATCAGGATTTTCATATCTACTTTATGCACAGTTGAAAACAAAGGATACTGAATAAATTTGTCTAATTTAAGGTTATATTCTTAAGAATTAATAAATATTAGTTTAAGGACAGTGGACTAATGTCCTTGGGAACACATGCAGAAGTCTCTGTCAGTCAGTTAAGGCTGTGTCCCTCTGAATACATCAGAAGCTCCTCTAAAGCAGAAGAGGCTGAATATTACAGCCTCCTAAGCTACTAGAATTGGAATCTGGCAAAGATTTGGGATTTGGAATTCCAATAATTTTCTCTAATACTAAGTCATAATGCTGAAAAATATATATGCTTCTGAAATTAGAGGAAAAAAGGTTTACGAGGATAATTACACAGTTTACAAAGACCCTGCACCTAGTTAACTAATATGAACTCATAAAAATCAGGTGTGCATTGTACAGAAAATGGAATAGAAATCAGTTTTCAGAAAACCTCTTTCTGGATTTCCATATCTGTTATCAAACTAAATGTATTTCCTGAGCACTCAGTCTGCTGTACCCATTTGGAACAGAAATAGGAATGAGCAAATTATTTGAGAGATTCCTGCTTTCTTCCAACGTACAAACCAGACCAGCGCTTTTGATCCAGTGTTTTTGGCTGGGAGGTGGAGAATGAGAAAATGTTTTATAAATAATTTCATTACTCACTGCTATAACACATCACATGCAAACTAGGAAAAATCTCTGTTGAGTGAGATGTAACAGTTAAACAGAAACCTAATTTTAACTTTCTGCTGACGTCACAATCATTGCACATATCTCTATAAGTCTAGAGATCTATATAAGCACCGAAAAGTCTGGATAGCTTTTTCAGACATATCTAGATTTTTCTGTTACCATTTTTACATTTTCTTCCCTATGGCTCTCTCACAAACAGTACATTTCTACTCACCAAATGGGAGCCCTTAACTTCCCACTAAAAATGTCCACATAAAGTTATTTCTATTACGCTGTGGTAGTTAATACTTTTCATCTTCTCTTTGTCTCCAACTGTGAATTCAACCTCAGATCAATGCGGATCCAGGGCAGTGAAACCTGATACTGATTCACTCAGTTCATCTTTCCACCTGTGAACAATAAGCTTTTAAGATAACTGCCAGACAAAATATTCTCAAGGAAAGCGTTGCCATCTGTGCTTATGTTGCTTATTTCCCTCAAAGTCTTCAGGTTGAATAGCTGGAATATCCCAGTCCTGGAGATTCAAAAGTCACTTGTTTGTCATGTATTCACTGCAGACATATAAAGGATATGAGATGGACCACTGGTCTGGGACAATATTGTCATACTCCTGTTGTCATTTTTAAATCAGTAGATTGATGTTTGCCAGTAACCTCCAGAAATATATTAATGCATGTTTTCAGTAATGGTAAATTTATGGGATATCACTAAAAACATTCACTTAATCACTCAGAAGATACCATTAATGAATATTTTTTCCTCCATTCTCAAAATGCTAAGTACTCTGTTTTCTTTTTTTAATTTTATTTTTCAGGGGGAACTGGATTGGAGAGGCACCATATAAAGTAGGAGTCCCATGTTCTGCTTGCCCTCCAAGCTATGGAGGTTCTTGTACCGACAATCTTTGTTTCCCAGGAGTAACATCAAACTACTTATATTGGTTTAAATAAGTTAATGTTTACACTATTTTTAAAAAATTTGAATGAGTAACAAGAAGCTTGTATATTGAATTTTGCACATATTTTATATAGAGAGATATTGTAATAATACTCCAGTGTTTTCTTTTTGTATGCTTTTGTATAATTAGCTTCCAAAGTATAGTGTAATTAGTTGTTAACTCTTTGGGATTTATGACTCACATTAGCCCTTTTAGATTAATATTCTGTAAAGAAGAGCAAACTCATTTTCATTTTAGCAAGTGTAGCTTCCTGAACATAAGGTTCTATTAAAAGCACATGAAAAGGTACTGTCAACTTATACCTAAAATATGCTGTCCTTTTAAAAATTATACGTTTTGAAAGAGAAAGATCATTGTTTAATACTGTGCTTTAAAAACGGAGACATGTAAAGCAATAATTCTTCCTCACACTGCCAATGGTTCCCCTCATTTATACCTGTGCTTTCATCTGCAGCGTCAGTGGGACTGTGCAGAGGAAAACATATCTGCAAGAGAAACTGCAGGATATTACCTACCTCATGCACAACATGAATTCATTTATGGTGTTTCAAGAGTTCAGCACACGGCTGCTGCTATCATCAATGATGCCTGTGTGCAGACAGAAAAATTAGAATAAGAAACCATGTGGGCCAAGATGCAGTGGCTGTCAATCATGTGCCTAAAACCTGATGTAGATAGAAAGCTACATGATTTTGTATATACTGATGTAATCAACACAGCCAAACTTCGTATTACTGTGTTTCTGAGCACAGTCATGGAGATATAAATGTGCTTTGTCACAGTATATTTTTTCCTGTTCTGGAAGTAAAGAAATTAATTGCTACAAAGCAGTGCATATCAGTACATGATATACATATGACATCTTTCAAACTATTATCTTACCAGTATATCTGCTGTTCCCCTGACTGAATCTCATCCACTTGAAATTTTCAAGAACAGGTCGGACCTAAAAGTAGGTAAGAGGATTTCCAAGGGAAATATTAAAAATTCATCAGGTAACTTTAACACTTTATTTCTTCATACAGATTAGCAGCGAAGATTCCAAATTTCTAAAGCAATTGACAATGTCCTTTCAAATATATTTCAGTATTTCCTGAAAGAATCTGTATGAGTTATTAAAAGACAAATTATTCATGTCTTTTCTATCAAAATCTGAACTGAATGCATAGTGTATAATCAGAGAGTACATTTTGAGCTAGGATATTGCACAATTAGTTTTCTTCAAAACCAGATTATAGAAAGAAAGAAATTTTGTCTATCTATTACAATCCTTTTGAGGGTGTTTGTCTGAGACAGTCTGTCATCCAATGAAGTACCCTGGTGGTGCTATATAAAAAAGTTGGCTAAATTAGCTATTCTTTTTCTGCATCAAGACACGTGTGGAGGAACTGAACTGTACAGCTTGGTAAATATAACAGCCCCTCTTCATTTGTCCTTAGTCTGATTCCTCAGAGAATATCAGGAACTGATCTGTGACTGTTCAGATATTTCTGGTTAATGATGCTCCTCCATGTGACTGGAAAATAACTAGAGAAGTACACTGTCTTAAAAGGTGTACATGTTTTGAAGGAACAACACTTGTAATATTCTACCTTTATCCACACAGTTACAATATATATGGTTTTCCTTCTGGTTTCAAGGGATCCTGGGTTCAGAAGTGCAAGATCAGTCAAATATTTTGAGTAAAATTCTGTTTTGGAAGTGAAATATAACCATGTACACGTGTACTTATGCATACTTACTTATACTTATGTACATACAGAAAGAACTTCATGAGACAAAACTACTAGGTGGGTCACCAGCCCTCAGCTAGCACAGTATTTGACAAAGATGCATGGGGCAGATACATTTTTGTTCCAAATGAGAATTCTTCTCAAGAAGTAAAGACAGCTAAAACAGTGCACTTGGACATTTTCATGTAAAAAATACAAGACAGGAAGCAGAGCATAAGCAAAAGTTCAGGTTACACCATGGAACCTATAGCAGAAGGTCTATTGACAAATGACTATGCACTTTGGAACTTGCAGCTTGTATGTTATATGGTACACTTTCCAAACAGGACTAGACATTGTAAATTAATTTATAATTCCGTAATTCAGCTGAAATTATTATAACGGGTATATATGTTATTGTATCTGTTACTTTTTAAGTTGCTACAAATACCTTAATTTTGTGAAATATTTTGTTTTTTGTGGATATAGAAAACTTTGCTTTTAACAAACAGGTATGCAGGTTTTCCACAACATCCCATAATGGTGCTAGGAATTAACTACTCACACTGTAATTGTCAGCAGCAAAAAATGACCTGGGTATAAGCTATTTCATACGAGCAGCTCCTGATAAAACCAGCCACTAGCACTCAAGCATTAGCTGAATATTTTGAATGGAGATGAATCAGGCATTTGATTATGATGCAAAATTTGTCCTTCCACTTTATTTCCTAAGTAGTTTACAGAAAGCCTTTCTGTATTGCCTAGTTGAACCTCCCCAACTTCTATCATATCTTTGTCTTGCGTTGGATAATGACAATATTAGGAAAGATCTAGTTTGATTGCCAGCATCAGGGTTGCCTGACTGATTACGTGGCACAAAGTGGAGTCGGAAAAAAAAGTACTGAAATGTGCTAAGACTTCAGATATCTTCAGCAATGCATCTGCTATGATATGAATTGAGGAAAGCTCTAGATGAGTTCAAGGTTACACTGAGGCAAACTAACCCCATTTGCTATTCTCACAGCATATTTGCATTTCTTCCAAGCAGAGTAGTGTGCCTTTAAAAACAGTCTGGCTGTTGGAGAAATTAGCTCAGACTTTTGTTCTGTTCTAAATACAAAATTATGAAAGTATACACAAACTAGAATAAGGTTAAAATATTTGTTCTCAAAATACTGTGAGAGGTAGAAGAGTAAAAATGGGGTAGTGGATATCATGAACTACTGAGTGCAGCTTTTTATATGATGATATTCCTTGTGATGTCTTTTGCCTCATTTAAACATCTGAGATGATGGGGAGCAATTGATACCTTTTGGTGCTAACCTATATATTCTGGTGCTGAAGTAATACATTATTTTTGTGAAAGAGTAGATTTTCTTCTAATATTACCATACACACTCGAGTGTTTTTGAGATCTTTTCCCATTAAGCATATAATTAACCACAGGGATGGATTTGCTTTCAAAATTCCTTTCTATGGTTGTTTCAGGTTCTAATGAGGGTTTTATAAGCATCAGAGAGGGAAATGTATTCCTGTTCAAAACCAAAACAAACAGCATCCTCTTCTCATCACAATGAGGTGCCTGAGGGAAAAAATATGGAGAGAGTAAGACCTCTGACAGCCATGATTTCAGAATGATGCTGAGCAGATTTGAGTGATACCAACTGCTCTCTCTGGGGTAATTAATGACTTCAGAAAATTCAAGCTTGACCTTGCGCACTTAGTCTTGAGAAGCTGTGTGTTCCTCTTCTCTGAGATCAGTTTGTTCCCCTCTGAATTTGAGATGAGCTGGATCAGGTCTCAGTGAAGACTATGGGAGGCTTGATATAACTTTTGCAAGAGTGAGAAAATCCGATTTCATCTGCAAATAGCAAGATGAGACTACAAGAGCTATCCCTTACAAACACTGGGATAAACCACAGAGGAAAGAGGAAACTTCCCCAGAGAAAAAGTGCTCTATACCACAATTAGGATCTAACAGAAATAATAAATATATTTATACCAAATGTGTAGATAGAGGGATAGATAGGTAAATGTATGTATTTATATATTACCTGCAGGGATCCAGTTACAAGCATGAATGCCCTCTTGTGGTTTAGAATGCTAATATATATTTGATTTTGTCTTACTCCAAAAAGATTTAGGCTTTTTAAAAAAACAATCATATACATTTTGTTTGATTGTTGGTTTCCTGTTTAAGTTTATGACCTTGATTTTAAAGATGTGTGACTTTGTCCATTTGCTTTGAAAAAACAGTCCATCATATAAATCCTCCAGTCCTCATCTTTATGTCATTTGTAAATACAGTAGTGAATCAAAATTGCATTGGCTTTTGCTTCCCTGTCATACAATGTTCTAAGAGTTTGAGGTAAAATAGAGCTATTCAGATGTCTGACAAATTTTTAGCTGCACTACTTCAGACACAGTTCAGAAAATGTAGAGGGTGGGAAGCAGCCTTACTCAGATACTAAATTCTAGTGATCCTTAAAAGTTCCAAATTATAGTTGACATTTTTCCTTTGTTGATAAATTTTCAAGAAAAAAAAAAAAAAACACCTGATTTTTTCTTCAAGAATGAAATGATCTCATAGAATTTGAACACACAGTATTCTAACGTGCTTTTTAGAATGATGCAAAATAGAGAATTCTTGTGCTCTTTCTGTTAGACCACAGTTGGTTTGATGGTCACAA
The DNA here is from genome assembly GCA_037305975.1 of Chrysolophus pictus. NCBI lineage: Eukaryota > Metazoa > Chordata > Aves > Galliformes > Phasianidae > Chrysolophus > Chrysolophus pictus. The sequence goes on from CM074577.1 coordinate 65,047,277, forward strand.
AGAACACAAACTTTCTCATTTGGATTAATAAAGGGAACATTAAATCTCTGTCAGTAGTGATCTGAAATAACCACAGACTTCTGAAACTGCTTTGTTTCACTGGAAAATAAAGCAAGAAGCAAGAAAACATAAGAACAGCCCATCTATTTAATTCAAGACAGAAGAAAAGAATCATTACTAATTGTAATTCCAAGATTTTCTTGCTGTGTGACATTCAGTTACTGAGTTTCTCTCAGATGTACTTATTTTTTGTTAGAGAAGGAGCTTTTGTTCATATTACAAGGGAATGCATTTTAAAATTAGGCTTAAAATTTAATAGTTACCCCATTCTGCTGTGCTCACCTGATTGTGAAGTGTGAGAATACCAGACTGAGAATTTTGCAGTGGTTCACTATTATCTTCTGCTGCCAAGAGAGAAAATTCAGAGTGAAATAGATTTTACTATACTTTAATTGTAATCTTATCATTTGACCATCAGGCAGAAAATTCTTTTAAAATCCCTTGTAATGACAATCCGTATAAATTATTCTTGGGATATTTGGCCAGCAGGAGAAGAGAGGGAATGTCTCTTATTATGGTTATATGTTTAGCACACAGCAGCAATCCTTCGAAAGACTCAGCTGTTTATCATGCTGCAAACTCATCATAGCATCAGTACGTCATCATGTAAGTCAGGAGTCATCTTAGATGACAGTAAAAAACCTGTTCCTTAAGAGTGAATGGTAATATTGGAATCTAATAACTCTGAGGAGTTAAACATCTTGTTTCACATAGGGTGCTCTTAAGAAATCAAAATGGTGCTTAAAGGCAGGGTTCATTTAAAAAACAAACCATTTACAGTTGTTTTTCTACTTCTATCTGCAATAAGGACGGAAGATTTTTCTGAGGACTGGAAATGCTGAGGATTTGAAAATGATGACATTTCTATGCTCTCTATGTGAACCCAAGCCAAAAACATGTTAAGTATTTATACAGTAAAATGTCCTTTTCTCCCTCTAATTATATATTGTCATCATTTCTTGTTTAGATTTTTTTATTATTATTATTGAGTGGGTGGGATTGCATCTGGTTTTTCAGAGAAGAAAGCTTGTTTTGTTACACATCTTACAGTGAATGTATCAATATAATATTTTTTTCATACTGTCATAAGATGCTATATACATGTTATATCTGAGATATAAATTTGTATCACTGTTTCAATTTTTGATGCTATGGAACTATAAAGAAATGTACATCATTTTGTTCTATTTTGTAACATCTATTCATTTAAATAAATAAGTAAAATGATCAGTATTTACACTTAATGTTCTCTAGAGACATCTTTTGTTGTTTCTTTTGTTGATTTCCTCCCTGGAGAAGAAAAGTTTTCAGGGAGCTAGTAAAAGATGCATCTGAACTGTGTTTAAATTCAGTTTGAGTAAATCTATATGTGTGTATGCACACATACACTTGAGCTCTGACACATACTTTAAATCTGTCTTTTAGTCTCCAAAATATTGACATTTAATAGGCAGCACTGAAAGTCTGAACTACCCACTAGAGTTTGTGGTCAGGGGGTGATTTTTTATGTGCTTCTGGATAAGGTGACAAATCAGAACCCACTTCAAAGACAGTGTCCAAGTTTTGGTTTGAATACAGTTAATTTTCTTCATAATAGATGGCATGGCAAAGTATTTTGGATTTATGATGAGGATAGCACACTGATGATTTAGTTGTTGCAGAATGGTGCTCACACAGACTCAAGGACTTTTCTATTTCTGGTAATTGTCCTGCCAGCAATGAGTTGGGGGTGCATGAAAAGCTGAGAGGAGACAGAACCAGAGCAGTTGGCCCAAACCGGTGAAAGGGATATTCCATACTGTATGGTATCATGCTCAGCAATAAAAGCTGGAGTAAAGAGGGAGAAGTGGGAGAATGTTCAGAGTGATGACATTTGTCTTCCCAAGAAACTACTAGGTGTGATGAGCCCTGATTACCTGGGAGTGGCTGAACATCTGCCTGCCCATGGGATACAATAAATGAAATCCTGATTTTGCTTTACTCGTACACACAGCTTTTGCTTTAACTCTCTAGTCAATTGTAATGGGATTATGTCAAATGTAAGTAGATTGCCAAAATATTCACTGTTGTTGCTCATCTCTTCCTCATCTGACCCCAGTCCTATTTGAACTACAAAAAAAAAAAAAAAAAAAAAAAAAGTGCTTTTGCAGAGCTGCTTACTTTTGGATAGACTTGATTTGATCTCTTGTCCTCTCCTCCTATCTTGCTTCTCTTTCATCTTAGAATCATAGAATCATAGAATCACTCAGGTTGGAAAAGACCTTAAAGATCATCGAGTCCAACCACAACCTAACCATACTACCCTCCACTAAATCATGTCCCTGAGTACCACATACAAACAGTTTTTAAACACATCCAGGGATGGTGACTCAGCCTCTCCCTGGGGAGCCTATTCCAGTGCTTAACAACCCTTTCTGTAAAGAAGTTTTTCCTGATATCCAACCTAAACTTACCCTGGTGCAACTTGAGGCCATTTCCCCTTGTCCTGTCACCTGTCACCAGTGAGAAGAGACCAACAGCTCTCTCTCTGCAAGCACCTTTCAGATATTGGAAGAGTGCAATAAGATCTCCCCTCAGCCTCCTTTTTCCCAGACTAAACAGCCCCAGTTCCTTCAGTCATAGGGCATATTCTCCAAGTCCTTCACAAGCCTTGCTGCCCTTCTTTGGACCTGCTCCAGCACCTCAATGTCCTTTCTGTACTGAGGTGCCCAAAACTGACCACAGTATTTGAGGTGAGGCCTCAGCAGTGCCGAGTACAGGGGCAGGATGACTTCCCTAGTCCTGCTCACCACACCATTCCTGATATAAGCCAGGATGCCATTGGGCACACTGCTGGCTCATATTCAGCTGACTGTCCATCAGTACACCAAGGTCCCTTTCCTTGGTGTAGGAAGGCAGCTTTCCAGCCACTCCTCCCCAAGCCTGTAGGGTTGCCTGGGGTTGTGACCAAAATGCAGGACCCAACACTTAGCTCTATTGAAACTCATGCAGTTTGCCTTGGCCCATTGATCTAGTCTATCCAGGTCCCTCTATACTGCTCTTCTCCCCTCAGGCAGATCAACACTGCCTCCCAACTTGGTGTCGTCTGTATGCTGACTGAGGGTGCACTCAATCCCCTCGTCAGGATCATTAATAAAGATGTTCAGTAGAAATGGCCCCATGACCGAGCCCTGGTGTACACCGCTCATGACCAGCTGACAACTGGATTTAACTCCATTGACCACAACTCTTCGGGTCTAGCCATCCAGCCAATGTTTCACACAGTGGAGCGTACGCCCATCCAAACCGTGGGCAGCCAGTTTCTCCACAAGAATCCCATGGGGGACAGTGTCAAAGGCTTTACTGAAGTTCAGGTAGACCACATCAACAGCCTTACTTTCATCCACTGAGTGAGTTACCTGGTCATAGAATGAAATCAGGTTTGTCAGACAGGATCTACCATTCATAAACCCATGCTGACTGGGCCTGATCCCCTGGTTGACTTTTAATTGGCCCACAATGCACCTGAGATTATCCGTTCTATAACCTTCCCAGGCACTGAGGTGAGACTGATAGGTCTGTATCTTTCTCTTGAACTACGAATTGTTCTGAAGTTTTTGGAAAGACAATAATAAGGCAAATCTATCTATTTCATTCTTTTCATTTTCTCTAGTTGTCCTTTTGTCTGTGTCTGAAACAGAATTACCCATTGAAGATCCTACAGGTCTCGAGTCTGGGACTCCTAGTTTTCTAATCATGGATTCCATCAATTTCACACCTTCATTTTCCACCTACTGGAACCAGGATGTGGAGGAGCAAATGTGTATTTGACTTCCCCATATTATGGAAGCTGACTGTAGCTGGAATGTGCAATCTCAGATGTAGGAATTTAAAATCAGTTGCAGAGTCCACAGTTCATATACAAGACCAGGTGCTCTAAACTTTTACTTTAACAGGAGGAATGGGGATCACTTTAGTCAGAAGGTAGCAGTTCCACATGTTGTAATTGCCCTGAGCTTGGGTTGACTTTAAGTCATTTATTGTGCAGCGGTTATTGTCAGTCTAAGATCTACTCGTGCAAATTAGTGGATTCAGCTTTGTTTATTTTTTTCTGGAGAAAATGTTTGTCATGCCAAGACAATATGTATCTATAAAGTGGCAACTCCATATATGCACAGGTAATTCATGTGGCATCCTAGGTACATGAATTGATGCAAGCATTGAAGAGAAGAGGCAGCTTTCTTACAAAAGCACACAGATGTTCATTTTATATTTTTTTGAATTTTTTGTTGATGTTAAGTTCGTTTTCTTTCATTTTAGCAACACAAATAACTGATTTTTTTTTTCCCCCATGTCTTTAACATAGTCCCTTTAATTTGACTGGCAGATTTATACCTTAGTTGCAGTCTTTACATATAAGCAGATCTTTACAGTAACCTCATGAAAACAGGTAATGGAAAATAACATGAATATTTATCCATCATGAATAATGAGAATATATTTCCTCAGTTTGGCAGTGCTTATATCATTTTTTGCTTTCAGTAGGATTCCATCTTGAGCTCTAGGTCCATGATTTTGAATCCTCTTTTCATCTGAGGCAAGACAGAATTATTTGATTTTGCCTGTAAAATCTAGCACTAGACTTGCTCCACAGCATTTTTTTTTGTCCAAAAAAACATGAATGTACCTCTGTAGGTCCAAAACTCTCTGACTTCTTGCTCATTTTGCAGTCCATACACTTTTGGTCCTAGAGTGCTGTTTTGCAGTTTTCTGTAGACTTTGGCAACAATGAGTGACAGTAGTTTCAACCAATATGGACCTTGTGCAGTGACAGGAGATTTTCCCAATGTAGATCACATTCAGAGTCTCCTACATAACTGAATGTATTGAAATTTGTCTTTATTAGACACCATGGTGGATGAATTTAGAGATCTATTGTATCATTTTACAAACATGCTGAACAGAGTAGAGAGGGATGGGTTAATATCCAAGTAGGAGTAAATGTATTTATGTTTTTTAAGTACTGTTTTTTCTACTCTAAATTTTTAATATCCTTGTGGTCATGCAGTCACTGTAGAACTCTTGGCTTGATGCTTTTGGTTGGATTTAAGTTTGACATATTTTTTTCTGTAGCATTCTCCAAGGAGTCTCTGTATTTTTTCTTTGTTTTTTGGATCAGATATGTTGATAAATTCTTCATACTTCTTCATAGGATCTAACTGATGATCTTGCCATATAAAATTATCTCACGTTTACTGTTTTTATCACAAGGAACTGTTTTTTGTTTGTTTGTTTGTTTTTACCTTTTCTCAAAATCTCCAGCTCTTTCCATAGTTGCATACACTTCTAGATACCTTCTTCACTCCTTCCCAATAGAAAGCACGAATTCTGATTCTTACGCTGTATACAAATGAAATTTTCCATTTTCCAGTGAAAAAAATCATATGTGCCAAACATAACTGAGATGGAAGTCTACAAAGAAATGGTCTCCTTAAGGGCGTGTTGATTGTGCACAGACATGTCATCTATTTTCCTATGGGCGATGCCAGAATCTTACTGATATATCAGACATGGAAAAATATTTGGCATTAGCAAACTCCTGAAGGATTTTTCCTCTGGCAGGTAGTGGAAAATATTCCTCTTTCACATATCCATTTGATTATTTTAGAAATGATCAAAAGCAAAAGTAAGCACATTGTTTTCTACACTGACCAGCATATGTCTCTTATGTATTCTTTTAACATTCTTCCAGTCAACGAGAGCTGTTTACCAAAATGTAGGTACAGCATATAGCTCAGTGAGCTGTAAGGATGGGATACTCCAAGAGTGGCTCAAAAGCAAATGTCTTTGGAAACCACAGAGTACCGTTACTTCCTTGCTGGACAAGACCAAATGGGCCTTGTAGCTGGATCTTGTGATGACGTAGCAATCTCTACATCTTTGGTATCTGTTTCATCTGTGACCATGAGATGGTGGAGTTCAAGATCTTGAGTGGAAGAAGAAAAGCAAAAAGTAGGATTGCTACCCTGGACTTTAGGAGAGCCAGCTTTGATCTCTTCCAGGACCTACTTGGAACTATCCTGTGGGCTAGGATGTTAGAAGGTAAGGGGGCCTGTGAGAGCTGGTTGGCACTTAAACAGCTCTTCTTCCAAGCTCAGGATTAGTGCCTGTGAGCAAGAAATCAGGAAAGGGTGGCAGGAGACCTGTGTGGATGCGCAAGGAACTCGTGCACAAACTCAAAGGAAAGAAGAAGGTCCATGAAATGTGGAAAAAGGGTCTGACCACTTGGGAAGAATACAGAAATGTTGTCAAGGCCTGCAGGGATGCGACGAGGAGGACTAAAGCCCGCCTGGAATTGAATCTGGCAAAGGTGATAAAGGATAATAAAAAAGGCTTTTTTAAGTATGTTAACAGTAAAAGGAAGACTAGAGAGAATGTGGCTCCCATACTAAGTGAGGGGGGTGTTCTGGTAACGGGGGATACTGAGAAGGCAGAGATACTGAATGCCTTCTTTTCTTCTGTTTTCAGTGAAAAAGCTCTCCCACGGGAATCCCAGACCCTGGGGGTTAGTGAGGGGATCTGGGGAATGGAAAACTTCCCTTTAGTCAGGCAAGAGGTGATCTGAGAGCACCTAGGCAACACCAATGTTCATAAATCCATGGGACCCGATGGGGTGCATCCACGGGTGCTAAGGGAGCTGGCAGAGGTGATTGCTGAACCGCTCTCTGTCATTTTTGAGAGGTCTTGGAGAATGGGGGAGGTGCCTGAAGACTGGAGATTAGCCAATGTCACTCCAGTCTTCAAAAAGGGCGAGAAGGAAGATCCAGGTAATTACAGGCCAGTCAGCCTCACTTCTGTCCCTGGAAAGGTGATGGAACAGCTTGTGCTGGATGCCATCTCCAGACAACTGAAAGAAAAGGTTATCAGGAGTAGTCAGCATGGGTTTACCAGGGGAAGGTCTTGCTTGACCAACCTGGTAGCCTTCTATGATGTTGTCACTGGCTGAGTGGATGGGGGGAGAGGAGTGGATTTCACCTTGAGAGAGTGGTGGATTACCTTGATTTCAGCAAGGCGTTTGATACTGTCTCCCACATCCTTATAACAAAGCTGAGGAAGTGTGGGATAGATGAATGGACAATGAGGTGGGTTGAGAACTGGCTGACTGGCAGAGCACAGAGGGTCATCGTTGGTGCTACAGAGTCCTGTTGGAGACCTGTAACTAGTGGTGTTCCTGAGGGGTCCAGTCTTTTTCAACATCTTCATCAATTATCTTGATAAGGGGATTGAGGCCACCCTCAGCAAGTTCGCTGATGATACGAAGTTGGGAGGATTGGCTGACACGCCTGAAGGCTGTGCTGCCATTCAGCGAGACCTGAACAAGTTGGAGAGCTGGGCAGTAAGAAACAAGATGAGGTTTAATAAAAGCAAGTGTAGAGTCTTGCATCTGGGGAGGAATAATTGCATGCACCAGTACAGGTTGGGGGATGACCTGCTGGAGAGGAGCTCTGTGGAGAGGGACCTGGGTGTCCTGGTGGATGACAGGTTGGCCATGAGCCAGCAGTGTGCTCTTGTGGCCAAAAAAGCCAATGGCATTCTGGGGTGCATTAAAAAGAGCGTGGCCAGCAGGTTGAGGGAGGTGATCCTCCCCCTCTACTCTTCCCTGGTAAGGCCTCATCTGGAGTACTGTGTCCAGTTCTGAGCTCCCCAGTACAAAAAAGACAGGGATCTTGTAAAGAATCCAGCGGAGGGCCACAAAGATGGTGAAGGGCCTGGAACATCTCCTCTATGAAGAAAGGCTAAGTAAACTGGGTCTGTTTAGCCTTGAGAAAAGAAGACTGAGAGGGGACCTGATCCAGGTCTATAAATATCTAAGGTGTGGGGGGGCACAGTGGTGAGGCCAGACTGTTTTCAGCAGTGTGTGGAGACAGGACAAGAGGAAACGGACAGAAACTGCAGTGTAGGAATTTCCACACAAATGTGCGCAAGAACTTCTTTACGGTGAGGGTGATGGAGCACTGGAACAGGCTGCCCAGGCAGGTTGTAGAGTCTCCTTCTCTGGAGATACTCAAGACCCGCCGGGACACCTACCTGTGCGACCTGGTGTAGGGAACCTGCTTTGGCAGGGGGGTTGGACTCGATGATCTCTGGAGGTCCCTTCTAACCCCTAGTCCCTTCTAACCCCTACAATTCTGTGATTCTGTGATTCTGAGATTCACTTGCTTCCATAACTATATCATGAAACTTTCACAGCAATTTAGCATTGACAGTGGTATGATAAAGCTCCAGAAAAAGTCCTGAATGTAACACCTTTCAAACTGCATTATAACTCAAGAGCCATAGGCAGGACAAATCTTTCCCATTGCTGTAATCCTAAGAGATACCTTTGTAAACTCAGCTCAAGATGAAGGCACTTGTTAGGATATCCAAATGTGACATAACCTGTCTGGATGATGCACAGCATTGAAAGGTCCTCCGTGCTTTGAAAACAGAGTCAAATTCCATAACTGTTTTGCTTCTCTTTTTCCAAAAACTGTCTTCTTAAGACCAATGGACTGACATGCTTCTAATGCAAACATAGATGTTCCTTACTGATGTTCTATTAAAGTTTCATTATTTATTTACCCCTGCATGTAATTTGTGTATTCTTCCATAGAAATAATCTTATGCTGAATTTTATTCACTTACCTTCAACTACCCATTGTTTCTCTGGCAATTTTCAGAGGAATGCTTCAGGAAAAATTAAAGATAACATTTTTTACTTTCTTTCCTTCTATTTGTATCCAGTTATTATTGCCTTCCCTTGTCAAAACTTGTTTTAGCTGCAATCTGTAACCTTGATTTATACATAGATTTTCACTTTTGTTTGTTCTTTTCAGGTTTTTATTCCTCCTTAACAGGTATTTTCTTTTTATCTTAGACACTCTTCTTCAGGCCCTTCTGAGAGTTCTATGGTGGTTAGAATAACTTTTGATGGAGGTAATTCCCCTCTTTCCAAACAAAGTTGCCTATTTGCCCTCAGACATTATCTCTATTTTCCATCACTGTTAGAACTTATTACTCATGTTCCATGGATGCTGATGCCATTGAAATATCTTCTGATATCTGTTGGCTCTGTTTGAGAAAGGATTTGAAGCAAATGACCTCTAGAGGTCCTTTTTGACCACAACCATTTTGTGATTCTTTGATTCTTGCTGCTTTCAAGAGATATATTTTTTTTCTTCCATTTGGTACCATTGTATGTTAATAACTTCAAAGCCTCTACCATATAGTGGTAATATATAACCATATAGTGGTTTCCACTTTCCTGGAAAACACTGCTATTTAGGTGTGTTTTCTACTATACAGACCTATAGCTATGACATCAAACAGCAACCCTTTAAAAATCAATGAAAATTTTCTTTCGTTTGCTGGAATTTCTACTTCACTCAGCTGAGGACTTCTGCTTTTCCAAACCTTTCTAAGAAGTATTACTTCATCTCAGTCAGAGAAAAGCAACTTTGAGGCTGCAACCTCTGTCCAGTTCTCCAAAAGGCATATGACCATGTAAGAGTGAGAGAGTGATTACAATAAGAGAAGAATTCATCAGAAGGAGCGAAGTGCCAGCTGAATCAAACTAGGCAAATGGAAAACACAATTTTAACTTTGAGTCTTTGGAAATTTCTCCTTTAGCACCTGCTGTTTTTTCAAGTTTTTGTACAGTGAAGACATCATAATGTAGAGCTTGCTTCAAATGTACAGATTTCTGTTGAAAACATCTGAATTTACCAAACAAATGGAGCCAAGAGAAATAAGTGAAATAATTGATCTAGTTGAATAATTGATTCCATAGAGAGCACTTATTTTCTAAAAATAAACAATACTGCTTGTGTACTGACAACTTCTTACTTCTGATTGGTGTTATCAGAAATTACTTTCTAATCTAAATGTATGCATTTATTTTATTTGTGCCTAATATTTTTTTCTAATCTTATTTCTTATCATTATTGTAAAACATTTTCCTCCACATCAGCTCTTCTTATGGTAATCCTGTCAATTTTAAAACAATTTTTTTTAGCCGTGCTCAATCAGAAAACATTGGTATATAAAACTATTACATGTTTTACTTTTATTGTGTAAATATTCTTTTTTTTTAAATCAGTATGCGTTAACCAGTAGTTCCAAGTGTTATTTCCATGTATTTTCAAGATCCTTTGAGAATATGTTAATGAAAACGTTATTCATCTTTACAAAGAGAGACAATTTTAAATTAACTGTCCATGCACCATGTGGAAAAGCACCTAGGTAAAAAAGGGAAGGACCCAAAAAGTCACTTCATTACTTGAAGGTCTGCTTATATGAAATTTAAATTTCTAAGTGTAACAAAGTAGTAAACAATTCTGTCTTCCTGAGAATGATGCCTGTTACTGCATAAGCACATCCTGTTCATCTCTTTTCAAAGGTGAAAGTAAAACTGAATTTTGCCATCCCAAGCATGAGGGGCTGGAGCCTTCTTCCCATGAAAATAATAGATGGTTCAGAAGACTCTACTAGTTGCTTCTTCTGCTGCCAGGAAAGACGAATAATGGAGGCTAAAATGGTAGCAACTAATGCTGCATGAGTAGATAGTTAGTTCTTTTGTATATTGTTTATTTGTTAGTCAATTGATACAGGAAGCAGTTGTCTTAGAGTAAGTTTCTTTCTTAATTAGAAGATTAAGTCCCTCTCTAACACTTTCAGTAAACTTCCAGATAATGTAGTTGACATGGGCAGAACAGCTTTGTTTAAAAGGCAGGTAGGCAAGTAATGAGAAACTACTGCTGAGCAGCCAGGTATGCAAGATTTGTGCAAGAGGACCAAAGGAAAACAAATGCAGTCTCCCTATGTGGTTTGGACACTTAACTAGAGGAGCAACAAATCTCAACCCCAGCTCTCAGGATGGTGGCTACTATAGACAGTGATTTTAGCTTAAACACAGAAAGTAAAATGCAATGGTCCTGGCAACATAGACTTAGAACTCACCAACCACTGAGGAAGAACCTGAGAGGAGGGATTTCATGTTCTCTCGTTAACCATTACATACACTGAGTGAACCCTCAAAAGAATAAAGCAGAAGCTTCCTCTGAAACCTGTTTTTACCTTACTTGTTCATATAGAGAGCTTCAAAAACAGAAGTGGAAATAAACCTAAACATGTTAAACTAAAATGTAAGTTCTCTTGGGTGTTTTGAAATTTAAAATGAAGAAATACGTCATCAGAGAAGCATGGGTCTTATTCTAGATAAATGGGGGAAGGAGTGAAGTGAGCTCCCTACCAAAGGCCAGATTTTGTCACTTTTACTTCAGTTGTGTAGTTGAAAGGGTTACTGGCTGAATACAATGGAATTAAGGACAGAGTAAGATAATACAGTGGTAAAGTTATGGTGGCAAAACACAGACTGCGCTATTTATCTGTGCGTGTAAAAGTATATGCAGATCAGCACATATTCCTAAGCTTTCACATTCCTTATCCATGAAAAGTTTGGCAAATCTTAACATTACTACAGAGAGCATATATCAATTCATAGAATTTACATCGTAACTTTTTTCCCCTGTGCCTTAGCCAAGCCTCACCATGTGTGTGCATTAGAAACCCTTGACAAAAGCCAGCTGAGGGCTGAAATGTTGGGAATTTGCCCTCTTCACCCTTATGAATAAATCTTTCTTTAAATGCAAGGAAAAAATTCTTTTGGCTTGGAATATCTCAGCATGCTGACTGTGCACAAACCAGGGTTGGAATAATTGTGCATTACTGTGATTTGTTTTTGTATTGACTCCTTGTCATGTTTTAAAAAAAGAATACAAAAATTAAAATTTCTTATTGCTGTGCACCCCATGCTTTCCACATAGTTAAGGAGGGACATCTGCTAGCTTTCAGGAGATGCCAGAGAGATTTTTTTTTACTGATGCATTCAGAAATTTGTAACATTTCTGCAGGTTGCCCAGAGGGGTTGTGGTGTCTCCTTCCATGGAGATATTCAAGCCTTGTCTGGATGTCCACCTCTGCAACCTATTGTGGAGTACCTGCTTTAGCAGGGGGGTTTGACTCGGTATCTCTTGAGGTCCCTGCCATCCCCTGCAATTCTGTGATTCTGTGTGATTCTGTGATTTGCTTGAAGGAGCATTAGGAAAGCACTCAATGCAATTTTAGCTGACTGCCTCTTCATGGATCACCAGTGAGTACTCTGCAAGCTATATTTGAAGAACTGTTTCTGTAAGTGATGCCACATGGATGCAAGGTCTAAAAAAAAAAAACTCCATTTTTTTCAGTCTATGCGTACCTAAGTATAACCTATACAGTGAAAGAACTAATACTCATTCCACTGCAACTGCTGGCACCTATGGAGCCAGGATAGCTGCAAGCCTATGAAGAGAGCTCAGAGGGGAGAAAAAACCTGTCATCATATAAAAACCTGCCATAAAATCTAAGTTTAAATGTTGTAACTGTTGTTGCTAAAGCCACTAGTACAACAAGATAGCCTTAGTTTTTCTGCAGTTTAAAGATGAATTTTAATTTCTTGTGACTTATATAAGCTTTCTCTTGTTCATGCAGTTGTTATTATAACCAGAGACGTTATTTCTTGTTCCATCCTATCCCTTAAATTAATGAGCTTTCAGTGAGGCACAACTCCATTGATCTGATTTGGCACCAGCCCATACAGCAAAGTCTGCCAGTGACTGTGATGGGAGGTGGTTCAGCTCTGCCCAGCCATGTATACTCCAGAAGAAACACTGCACATTGCTCTCTTTCCTGCCATCCCACACCATGGCTAGGTGCGGAGAGCTGATCAGAAGGGTGAACACAAACAGATAAAATCACAACTTTAAAGAAGCATTCTAAAATATGAGGAGACCCAGAGCATGCCTACAATTCTTCTACTGTGTATCTATGTGGTAGCTTTTTCACAATATCCCTCTAACACTTTGAGTCTACTACACAACTCTTTAGTTGAAAATGTGGTAGAACAGGGGCCTCACAAAACAGCATTTGTGTTTCTTATGTCTTAAGGTCCAGCAGAAAAACCATGATTCTCTTTTGCTCCTGGTACCGAGCTCTTCTATCTTTTTAAAACTGTACTGTACCTGCAACAAGAGAAGCTACAGCTACAAGAAATCAGAGTCTAAACCCTGAGGAACCAGTTTTGTTAAGGGAAGTATTGAAGAAAGAAACAGTTGTTCTCTGTGCCATGGAGGCTGAGATGTGCTGCAAGAAATGGGCTCCAAACTTGTCTGCCGTGTGTTCCCTCCCTCTGTTAATTCTAGACTTAGCCATTGGATGGTAAATTTGTTCCACTAAAAAGTCAAATCTGCATCTGTCATTTCACTTTGACTTAGGAGGTAAGATGACTGCAAGTGTAGTCAAAAGCGTAATGGCAATATTAGCAACTCAAACACTTAGACAAGCTGCATGTTCATAAAATAATTGCTTAAATACAGCTGGATAAATAGCATACATAAATGAAAAGAGATTACACATCTTAGCATCTGGCCAGCCTCATACTTGACAAGGTCCACTGAAAATAAATAGACAGATCTATACCAAATAGCCTACGAGTCCACATTTTCCTGAATAGTTTCATTCTCCTTCAGCTTGATAGAAGTGTATTTTTGAGACGAGAAATCAGTTCAGTTATTGAAAGGAATATACTTTCTTCAATTTGTTCTCATGCTCAGGTGATTAAAAATATGTCTGCCACTTCCTTCAAGAAGTAGCTTCTCCTTATGTTTTGAAAGTTAAAACATGCATACATCCGAACTGTGCACCTAAAATCTTTATATCCTATAAAGTAGAAAATGCTATTCTACTGTATTTATTTATTTATTTCCTGAGATTTCTATCACTTGCTGCCTAAATCAGAAGATAATGTTAAACACAAAGGAAATACATAAATATAACTGGATCTAGAGATTAGAATTTGTGGAAGAACTCAACATTACAATTTAGGAATTGTTTGCATGTAAATACACTTGCTTAAAGATATTTCATAAAAAATAAATCTGGTAGATCAGTAAGAATAAGGAGGAACAAGAAGTAAAGATACAGCTGCAGGATTTGCTCAACAAAGCAGGACAAGTTCAAAGCAGGCATAGAGCCTAGAAGCCAAGAGAAGGCAGAAATCAGAGAAAGTGAGAGGAAAAGGAATTGCATAAAAGGTGGAAGGCAGAATAAAGTTGATAGAAACATGCCTATTAGGTTTAACTGAAATGAAAGTTAAAAGAATTCTCTAGTTCAGATTATCTGCTGGCAATGATAATCCATTTTTGGTAAAATCATTTTTAATCCCTGTAACTTATAATTCTACAGCCCCTTCTACATACCAAAATAACGTTTCTCCCACATTCAGTATCACTCTATCATTAGCACTGTTATTTCAACTTTTCATTTTGAAAAACATTCAGCCCTCTAATCAGGGGCCAGAAGATTTATTTTATCCCAGTTTTAAAAGAAAATGGTCTTAGAAGCCAAAGTTTATAGAAGAAGAGTGCAGTGGAGTAGTTCCAATACACATCATTTTTTTCTAAATGCAGTGAGGGTACAAGATAAGTCAGCCATATGAAGCACAAGACAGCACTGAACTAGAAATAAGTGATACATTGGTGAGATCATTCCTGCCTTGGTAGGGAGACAGCTTAATGATCTAATGGATCTTTTCTGATAGCAATTCTGACTGAGCAAGTTAAGAAAAAATAAGGGTACAAATGAAACCAGAGCTACACTGATATATCCACCTCCTTAAAAGGTTCAAAGGCTAAGGCTTGATTTCTTCTTCCTGCAGTGTCCATGATGTATCACAGGCACTGTTGCCTTATTTCATATTTAAGACATCTCACCTCTTTCCTGAGCAGTTTGCTTTCTTCCATCCCCTAAAGCTAGTTCCTGTTAAAATGCATTTTGGAGAATTTTAGCATTCTCATTTAAGGATTTTGTTTTAGTTAGAGACATGCTAGGTTGGCCAGCTGGTTTCCATTCTCACATCAGTTTTATACCACTGAGCTCTGCTCCTTTCCTTTTGTTGAGGGTTCCAGTTTCCATACCCGTAGGAGGGAAAAAAAAATGGATCTAGATAGTTTCTCTGCCTCTCTGCTTCCTCATCTTCTCACTACCCTACTGCAGAATGTGGAGTCATCGCCTGTTTCTGGTAAGGATACTCATTGACTTAGCAAAGTCTCAGGGGCTGGCAATCAGCCTGGAAGGGGCTTTGTCCCATTGGCCTCAGTGGGAGAAAGAGCCCCATTATATTTAGTGTTCAGAAAATGTGAATGGCAGACAGGAATAACTTCCAGATTGTGTTCATTATTGGTTATGAATCACAGCATTTGCTGCTCATGGAGATTGACTTAAGGGGATGATTAATTAACTCACTCAGCCACTAATTCAATCAATCAATTCTTATTTCGAAAAGCAAAATATGGGTCAAGCTTAAGTTTTTCTATTTTTGCCCTACTGAGGAACACTCTTTAAAACAGAGGGAAGAATTTGATTGTGTTGCCGTTGGTGCTAGAGTAACATCCAGCTGCAATCTGCCATGTATAAACTTCCCTCCTCTGTCTATATTCCTGAAATATATCTATATATATATCTCTTTCTATATATATGAATAGTATCTATAAATAATATAGTGAATTTCATACAGACAGAGGAATTGCATTTAGAAAGGGAAGAGTTTATCCCTGTAAAGAACTGAAATCTGAATTCAGTCAATTATTAGAAATACAAGATTCAATGTTTTGGGGAATTATAGTGATGACAAAAAAGGAGCCATCACATTTCAAATGAACACATTTGAAACAAGTGTAATTAAAGTCTGTGTAGCTCAGGATAACATCTTATTTTCTACATATGCTGCTTCTAAACAAATGACTTCATTATTAAATGGCTTTGATTTGAAAGGTTTGTGCTGATTTTGTTCCGTCTGTGGTCTCATGGTCTCATGCTAATATCAGTCCAACTGTGGGAGCTTTTAGCAGAGGGAGCATATTACATTCATATGAGTTGAAAATGTTGAAATGAGAAGAAAAAAATCTACAAAGGGCCTGAACTATGGTTTCACTATATAATGAACCTTCTTGTTGTCTGTCTACGTAGTGAGGTACAAATAAGTAAATATCTTGAAGATCACGTGAAAACCAACATGACTCACCAAAGATAATTTCACCACCCACTATTCTTCCTTTAAACAATGTGTTCTAGAGAACTGTGTGTAAATTCATGAGATACAGTACTGCAGCTGTCATCACAGCAAGTCAGACAATATAAGAATCTTTTTTTCAGAAGCTGTATTAGCCAAAATATATATGTTTTTATTGCTGTTTAATTGTGTAATATTTGTGTTGGACTAACAGCATAAAGTACTGGGGCTGTGCAATGTAGCTCATTTTATGCTGCTCCTGGAGTGATAATGATTGTATTTCTTCCAGTTTTGTCATTCTAGTTGTGTAACCTACAATTTTCACCAGTGTATATTTCCTCTCATTGTTTATTAATATCTCTCATAATCAGATATTACAAAATCCTATAAAAGAACAGTTTGTACGAAACCTGTAAGTGGAATGTAAGTAGTCTGAAAGTCTGTAAGTAGAATGACTCTCAAATAAAACCTAGGAATTGTATTAATATGGCAGAATACTAAAGAGCTGTGACAGAACCTTAGGACTCCAGCTGGCTCTTTCCTGTCAGTGTTTTTTAACAATTTGCCTGATGGCCCTCTGTGAGATCTCAGGTGATTCTTCTGATAGATGCAGTGAGCATGAAGAGTTCAAAAGCTACAGCCCAAAAGGTCAGAGTTAAACTATTTGCATTCTTATCCATAAATTTGATATTGATGTGAATAAATTATATTGTACCATCATTTTTTTTTTTTTTCCTTGAAGAGAACATAAGTATTTTGGGGAATTTAAGTATAAGGTTTTTCATATGGTATTATTCTGTAATAAATTTATATATAATATAAAAAATGTATAGTCAGAAGCAGAAAAAAAAAAAAACATTTTGATTAATTCAAAGTTAATTAATTTTTGAAACATTTTTTCTTATTTTTTCTAAAATGTTTTCATTTCATGGAATGTTGAACTTTATCAGAATTTCATTTCTCTAGATCAATGTCCAGTAATATAAAACTGTCCTTTATATTTTTCAGGTCTACAACAAACTACAATCTAATCATTTTTTGCAACATACTATTTGAAATTATGGATGACCCTGAATTTTTTTAAGTGCAAATTGTCTTTTTCAAGATCTCAAGTAAAAGAGAAGTGTACATTTTACAGTTTCTAATTCTGTAATACAGTTTTTGCTACCATGAAGGACAACAGGAACAACTGTTTTACTGTCTTACCAGTGTTGGTGATTTGCTGTAGACTGCAGAATTGTTGCCTGTACCATTCAACAGATCCACACCTAACTTTCAGAAAAGAGGACGTATACAGCCAGTTAGCCTGTGGGAACTGTAACTTCCTCTGTTTACCCTACAGATGTAACACCGCTAGTTACCACATTAGCTAACATCTGCTGAGGACCATCTGTTATGGAAGACAAAATCATGGTCCCCTCAAAGAGCATGATGTGGCCTTCTTGAAGAAGCTCAGCCATGCATCCATCTTGCTTCTGCAGCATAGTAGGAAATTGAGGTTGGGGAGAATAACATTTAATGTTCACAGACTTCTGGAATTTCTGATGGAATACTGAAGGTTCTTAGTGTATCTCCTCCTCTCCCTTGCTAAGAGATCCCTACAAACAGCTGAACAAAAGGACATATATATATAAGGATCAGTACTAGTGTTTTTAACATTCTGCATAGATGAACTTGTGGACTTCGTTTCAGTCTGATAAGGGATATCTTCACAGAATCACAGAACGGCCTGGGTTGGAAGGGACCTCAAGGATCATGAATCTCCAACTCCCTTGCCACATCACATTTGATGGCCACCAACCTCCCCATTTAATACTAGACCAGGCTGCCCAGGGCCCCATCCAACCTGGCGTTCAACACCTCCAGGGACGGGGCATCCACAACCTCTCTGGGCAGCCTGTTCCAGCACCTCACCACTCTCATAGTAAAGAACTTCCCCCTGACATCCAACCTAAATCTTCCCTCCTTCAACTTAAAACCATTGCCCCTTGTCCTGCAGTTATCTACCCTTTCAAAGAGTTGATTCCCTCCTGTTTGTAGGCTCCCTTTAGGTACTGAAATGCTGCAATGAGGTCACCCTGAGCCTTCTTTTCTCCAGGCTGAACAAGCTCCCTCAGCCTGTCTTCGTAGGGGAGGTGCTTCAGCCCCCTGATCATCTCTGTGGTCCTCCTCTGGACCCTCTTCAGCAGCTCCCTGCCTTTCTTATATTGGGAGCTCCAGGCCTGGACGCAATACTGCACATGGGGCCTCGTGAGGGCAGAGTACAGAGGGATAATCACCTCCTTCTCCCTGCTGGCCACCCCTCTTCTGATGGAGCCCAGAGAGTCTCTCTATCTTGAGAATTATGAAGAATTTGCACTGGGTGAGAATCTGTCTGAAGTATTCATTCAAAAATATTGAGGTAGGAAAGGAAGAAGAATATCCTAAAGTTTCCAGGAACGAAAGTACTTACTCAGGATACAAATTTACTTTAGCAAGAGAGGTAAATGGATTCTTTACCAATCACATTACAACACGTTTTATTCATGGGATCATTGAAACAAAATGAAAGTAAGGATATTTCTATCTGGGGCATCAGTATTCTGTGCTAAACTTTATCTAGATGTGATCCTATAGTTGCTCATTAATCGGGTGGCTTAATTAAGCCACACAAGACAGAACTAGGGACTCACAGTAAGAACATGATAGGGGTCCTTAAGCATTGGATTAGGTCAATTAAAGGGTTGCTACATCTAAGTACGTCCAGATTTATATGGAAAATATACTGCACCATACATCTACAGGGCTACGGTAGGGGCTCGAATCTCCATGTTTTTGGTGTAGTTTCTAAAGAGACACCATATTTTTTTTTCTGTGGGTTAGCTGCAAGAAAACAAGGAAAGTTTGGACCTGAGCTGCTGTGAAGGAATAGCTTGAAAGCCATGAGCAAGCTCAAAGCAAGTCCCCTACAGAGAAATGCAAAAAGATGTTTATTTTCAAATGAAAATAACAGTTGGTTTCAAAACAATCTTGTATTTCCAACAGAGTTATTCATAGGAAAAAAAAAGTATGAAAATATTGGAATGAAGTGCAATCACAAGAATGTAGGGTGAAGTTAACATTTTTACAACAAGCAAAGTTGTCATCATGAAAAATTCTGAGATTCAGTCTGCCTTGCCAAAACATACACATATATAGTACTGTTAATTAGACATATACCTCTAACACCAGGCAATATAATTACATGTAAGAATTATGATAAAAGCTAAATGAGTGTTAATTGAACATTTCCTTCTTCTTCTTCTTTTTTTTTTTTTTTCCTGTCCCCTCCCCTTGTCTCCAAGATCATTAACTTCTTGGCAATTGCCAAGGCCCCTCACCACAAGTCTGGAGGAAAATGAAGGCAGTCAAGAGATGGAAATGACCCAGCATTTCCACTATGACTCCATTTGTAGTGTTGAATAGAAGACAGCCTCTTTTAATAATATTTCAGTACCTCTGTTCAAGATCCTGCTATTAATCTGTAACTATTACGTTCCCTTGGAGCTGGCAGAAGGTCATCATAAACATACTATTCACTAATGGCAAAAGTAACACAAAACACCCCTCCAATCAATTGAAAAAACCTTTATTCTTCACACAGAGACAGGAAACCATCAGTGGATTCAAACCTGCCATGGCATTGAGTTAGCTGCACCTCATTATAGAAGCCTTAGTGATGAACTATAGCCATGTTATTACAGTTTAACAGGCAGGAAAGCAGCATTTAATACAATCAATTGCCTCTTGGGAAGAGACACTGGCCATTCTTGACTGTCAAACACTTTTATCTGAGATTTATATTACTATCTTCTTGTGCAGAATACTGATTGTGTTTGAGAGGAAATTCCTGGAGCTTCTCAGGTATCATTCAAAACTTCCAAAGGAATGGTTTTTTTCTGTTATTTGCCCTGCTAAACAAGAAAAAAAGAGTGACCCAAACTATTTCACTACAAAAACTTTTATCTTGCTTCACAAAAATAATTCTGCTTTTGATCCTGAGACCAATATTTTAGGGGACTATTTTATTACAGTATAAACACACATATATATTACCCTATGTTTACAAAATATTACTACTTATTTTTCAGTTGATGATTTAGAGACTTATTCAAAATAAAATCCAAAAGAGATGAATATATTAACTATTTTTATAAAAGTATAAATCAGTAAAATTAGACTGTTTTTAACTTCATAAGCCAGAAAAAAATAAATATTATCACTGGAATAAATAACTTGACTGCTAAATATAAACTGGAGGCAAAATTATAAACTTTCAAGACCTTTCTGGTTGATATTCAATCTGAATGAATAATCAGAGAAAATCGCTGCTAAAATGCTGCCCCCACTCTGGATTATTAAGGAGAGCAGAGGAGCTGAAGCATTCCTTTTAGTAGTGAAATAGTAGGACTAATGGAATTGTCAGGGTCCTAACCAACACCAGGATTATGCTGCATAAGGCAATGTACAAAGAGATATTTTGAAGCAGCCCAAGGAACTTACCATTCAGGTTTATGAAAAATGTGAAGACAATGACAAACAAGCAGAGATGAGAGACCCAAGTGACTGTTTTTTTGCATAATGAACTGCATTCAACAGGTTGTCACATGAATTTATACTTTTAGTTTTCTGTTTATCTGTAAGTGAAAGAATATGAGCAATGAGAAGTCCCAGCTATATCAGTGAAACAACATTGCCTCTCTTGAGCGTAAAGAAACTGACAAAAATATATATTGTGCTTAGGAAATGAGGCATAGATCATTGCTGTGATCACACTGTGAGCTTCTGACATCTCAGTCTCAGAAGGAACTTCTCAAGATCCTTACAGGTGAACAGGATACAGTAGAGAGAGCCCAAGGCAGAAAACTATCTTTATCCTTTGGGATTCCATAGCAGATCATTGAGATGTACTTTAGTTTTCTCCAAAATAGAAGAAAAGAGCTGAGTATCTAAGAATGAAGTTTTCTGCTTGTCAGGAAGAAGTGTTCAAAAGAGAAGCATGAGACTCCTCAGTATTTTTTTTTTTCAAAACCCATAATGAGGATCAGTCCTTTCCAAAACATGAGATACAGTTTTAGAAATAGATATCTATGTGACTTCTCAGTGTCTTTGTTCTGAGTGTGACAGCTAGCTTCATGTCTTCTCTGCTTGAAACCACAGCTTTAGGATGCTACAATGATGCTATAACAGCGCAAGGCTTTATCCAGTCAAACTGCTCCAGTTTACAGAAAGTTTGCATATCACTATCTACCATTTCAAGGAGTCCCTTAATTCATGGACAATCATTCTCACTTCCTCACATGTTTTATGCTTCAATACAAAATTAGATATTCACTGTGAAATACAGAAAAAGTGACATAGAGACTGTCCTGCAATGTGGCATTTCTTGGCTGTTTATATTGTCTTCTGGCAGTGGGAAAAGACTGGTGAAGGATGGTTGAAAATATTAAAAGCACTCAGAGCTTTAATCACTGGCTTATTGAGTACAATAAGAATTATTCTTTAAGCTAGCTGAAGAATGTGTGTGGGAAGTGGGCACTGCAGGGAGGTGCTGATAGGCATGATCATCTACCAAATTACACTGTGTTTTGAGAAAAGTGGAGGAATGCATGTTTCATGAGCCCTGAAGGAATTGACTGATGGGAAAGGAACTCTGCAGTTCACTGCTGTCAGATTACAGACAGATATGAACATAGGTAGTAAGAAGACTTTGGTGCCATAGCAACATTAGTAAAGGAAATATAGGCTCTGGAAGACTCAGTTTTGATAGTGTTCTTGTGCCTCTAGCATTGGCTAGAAATGAAGTTTCACTGGAATTTAGATACCTAAGTAATCCTTGTAGGTATAATGATCATATAACAACTGAAAAAGCGGTCAAAAGACAGGAACAGGAGAAGGAAACAAACATTAGAGCTGTTCTTATTATTTTTAATGTATTTCCACCTGATCCAGAATGACAGAATCAATAGAATTGTAATATTTTATACCCAGTACACACCTGACTTTTATTTGCTAATTTTATAATTATATATATAATCATTCTATATTTAAGTTTTATTATTAATTATATATATATATTTATGTTTTCTTCTTAATCCAGTAATTTCCAGCTATTCATTTCTGCAGCATGATGATATCACCTGACTTTAAAAAATGTGTCAACTATGTATAAAAAGTATTACAACGGAGAGAATCAGATGAAGTTTTTAAGCACTTGAAGGCCAGTTTGCAAAACTCCATCGAGCTAGTGTGAGTCTCTCACTTTTCCAGTTTTCACTGAAGATAACTTGTTTTGCATCTTCCTCCTGATTTCATTCTTAACCACTATGTTGAAGACGTGTAAATATTTTATCATAATAATATCACAAGTGAATAGAGAAACGTGATAAAAACTCTCCTGATAAAGACTGACCAGATAAAATGTTTTGTTTTCTCCAGTTTTAATATGCTTGTATGGAAACTTGGAATGCAGAAGTTCATTGGAATGGATGATTTTGAGTGATATTTCTTAATTTAAGTAAATTGTATCTTCTTTCCTTTTGCTTCTTTTTTTTTTTCCTCAGATGAAAGTCATAATTTTAGCAACTTTTCTTTGCCTTTTGAATCTTTAATTTTCTCCAGCAAGTTAATTACTTTCTTATTGATTTGGCTCTATCACTGTACTCCACCTCTAGTTATGAAGGCAGAAAATACTGAATCATTGTGAGTTAGGCAGGATTGAGAAGAGGCTCCAAAGGGAGCACTAGCCAAGGAGAAGGCCGGTCTATTTAAAAAAAAAAACATTCGTGTTCCAAGGCTGCTGTCAAATATAGATTTTCCTCTGTACAGCCTCTGTCTGTTTTTATTTTGCTTAACCTTCTGGTACCTGCTAATGATGTGATCAGTGAAGTACACGTGTGCTGCCATAAAAACATGATGCACCTCCTCCTCTGTTTGTTCATTACTTCTATTAGCTGATCTAGTAGAGTTGCTGTTTTAGGTCAGTGGGTGGAGGTTTGTGGTTTTGGAAGCCACGTTTAAATCCCAGTGCTGTGTTTGTGGTTGGCTGATGATGCTGGGGTCAGTATGTCTGTGGTCACAGATCATTACTCCCTGCAGACAGCAACTCTCATAGCACGTCACCAAAAATTATACCCTGTGAACAGAGTCTTGTCTTCTGGACCATCTGAATGTTCTAAATTACTAATCTTTTGAAGATTGTGCACAACAATTGGCTTGGAAAAGATACTTTTAAATAAATGTTATCTTTTTATATTTTTTAAGATTTTTTTTGTTTGTTTGTTTCTACGTACATTAATTATCTCAAATTTGGTGATGAACAGTATAGAAAGATATTATTTTTTCCTGAAATATAAAAAATAAAGTAATTTAAGAGCATCTATGGAAAAAGAGCACAATGCTTCCACTGACTCCAGAAGGTGTTGGATCAGTCTGTGAGTATAAGACTATGTCTAATTCAGACCAGGCACAAAAATAGCAGTCCAGTTCTTGCTGGTTTTACTCATATTGAATATTAGAATAATTAACTATATTCTCAAATATACATTATCAAAAATGTCTACATAAATATTTCCTATCTCTCTACCTACAGGAAACACAGAATCAAGTCAGAGCTTCTACTGTAGGAGCAAAGCAAAAGAACCATGAAGCAGACTTCTGTAGCTGGTAAAGATGGGCTGGATGTGTGTTGTCGGCTTAAGACTGAACTGTAACCTGAAGTTACAGCATTTGTGACTCACAGTTCACAGATATGAGTAAATATTTGTTTGTTGGAGTTCAGTTCTGCTTTACCAGAAGAAGCAGAGGCTTTCTTATGAGTTTCTTGATGTCCTTCAACTTTCTGTAATTACTGGCCCTATCTGTACAAATGTTGGTTAAAATGACCTACAACTGTCTTTTTTATGGGTAAGGAAATAAGATTCCACTTTTTTTTTTTTTTTTTTTTTTTAATATACAGGTGCTTCTAAAAATACAAATTATTTTTTAGTCTTTTTGACTACTGGGTACAAATAAATGCATTGAAGCTCAAAGCACTTAATCAGAGTTTGATTTTGTTAACCTTTTGCTTATCCGAATTGCTCAAAAAGTAGAAGAAATGGGATAAAAGCTATAAAGAAGTTGATTTATTTTGAGACATATCAGGATTCTCTACAGTGCCATCTTTTATTTTCTGGAAGAGAAATCAATAACAACACTCAAAACTAATTTTATTAGTCAGTGCAACTCCCTCCAGCTATGATCTTGAAAGGGTCATATGCTGTACATGGTATGGATCTATTAATAAAGTAACCACAGTAAAACAGCCAACCAACCAAGCAGGCAACCAACCAAAAAACCCAGGTACTTCAGTGGTAACATATTTTGGACTGTGTAATACTCTAGTGTTTGCAGACTATTATATTCTGTAAAAACATATTTCAATTGCCAAAAGCGAAACCTGAACAATTTTAATTATTTCATTATTAAGTGCCTTATTGCCACACATACATTATTATTTATTTTTTAAAACCTTACTGCTTTCTAATAAACAATGCAAATAAATAAAGTCTCTAACTTCTCTGGAATAGAAGAAAGTTCATTTTGAAGTTAACATGTTCACTTTAAGGTTAAGAATTCGTGTTAAAAAGCTGTGTTTGTAACTTCTCTGTTTTCTGGATTCCTGGACAGAAACTATCAGTTTTAGTAGCACTGAACTCCATGCTCAGAAGAGCCCTCGGATTTGCATCTTTCTATTTTTGAACATGGGTTTTAGCAAAGACCTCTCACTGCTGCCTGGTGTGAAGATCATTTCCTACTTAACCCAACGTATGTGTTTCCTTAGCAAGTCTCAGAGGGAAATAGATTGTTCTTCAGTATTTGAATTTGTCATATATACTCACTTGTTGCTTTCCATAGCCACTGCTACTGCTGAATGTACTTAGTTGTTATTTCCTATTGCCTACTGTTTTGATTTTTCTTGTTCAGGCACATGTCTATCTCAAGCTCTTCTCAATGTTTCCTTCATCATGCAGCCTGGAGCAGCTCAGGAAGCTGTAGTCAGAAAACAGTGGCAAACAATTTTGAGCGTATAGCCCATATCTAGAAAATAGTGCAGCATTTTCAGGTTTGTTCAGCAGAAAGTTCCCAGTGATCACAATGATATTTTGGCTGTCTTCATGATTAAGCGAAGCAATTAATCACAAAGTTACTGAGTTTTGGGTTGCTGTGTAGTTTGGGCCCATGTCTTTCATGTACAGCTCTTAGAGGTTACAAAGAGGACAGCTGTTAAATTAAGAGCATCCAATATTGTATGGGGTGTTTATATCAAACTTATGGTAATGAAAATTTCTCACAATTTGACGTTAAACAATCTTGAAGTAATAGTCAGTCCACTTCTTCATAATTTAGACAGCATAAACTCAATAAATCTTACCTTTTGGGGGGACTTCACAGAATCACAGAATCACAGAATTGTAGGGGTTGGAAGGGACCTCCAGAGATCATCGAGTCCAACCCCCCTGCCAAAGCAGGCTCCCTACATCAGGTCACACAGGTAGGTGTCCAGGCGAGTCTTGAATATCTCCAGAGAAGGAGACTCCACAACCTCTGTAATATTTGCATAAGAATGCCTTCATCCTTTCAGTTCTCAAAATATTATTGAACATGAACTAGGGTAACTCAAAGCTGGCAGAGGGACGTAACATTTAAGGCCAGGTTGGATGGGACTCTGAGCAAACTGATTAAGAAGGAGGTATTCCTGCCTACAGAAAGGGGGTTGGAATTAGATTATCTTAAAGGTCCCTTCCAACTCAAACCATTCTAGGATTCTGTGATTCTATGATTCTAGGATTCTAGGAGTCTAGGAGTCTATGATCCTGGAGCCAGTTCTTTGTCCATTGAACAGCCCACTCATAAAATCCATATATTTCCAATTTGGAGAGAAGGGTGATGTGGGGTATTGTGTCAAGGGCCTTATTGAAATCCAGACAGATGACATCAGTGACTCTTCCCTTGTCCACTGATGCAGTGACACCATCATAAAAAGCCACTACATTGGTCAAACAGAATTTTCCCTTGGTGAATCCATGCTGGTTCTCCCATATCACCTTCCTGCCTTCCATGTGCCTCAGCATAGTTTCCAGGAGGATCTGTTCCATGATCTTTCCCAGCACAAAGATGAGGAGGACAGGTCAATCCATTTTACCATTCTTAAAAATGGGTGTGATATTGCCTTTTTTTCCAGTCACCAGGAACTTCACCTGATTGCAACAACTTAAATATCATTGAGAGTGGCTTAGTGACTACACTGACTAATTCCCTCAGGAATTTATTTATTTATTTCCATGGAAAATGTGACAGAGACAAGGAACACAATATAACTATTAGACACAGCGTATTTGCTGCTGCAAAACACTATTTTTCAACGTACTTGCCACCACTAGCTATGCTTTTTCACCAGCAATTAACAAGAGCCTGCATGCAGCACTTGTAAAAATTTGCACCAGCAGAGGTGAACCACTGTCATTCTTGCCACTGCTGAAACGCACCACCCGCCACCTCACTGTGCTCACTTCCTTTGTTTGGTTTCCATAAACTTTCAGCAAGTGTCAATGAATGGCAGTGAATGCAGTTTTTTTCCACATGGAGGAATTAAATTCCATACCTTTATACGTAATTCCATGTCAGATGCCATTGTGTTAAACTGCCCTTCTGTTGCCATCTGTCACACAACAATAAAATGTAATGGAATATTGGCAGGAAGGTTCAGCCTCTACTGCCATATCACCAGCATTCACTTCCAAAACTGTGTGCCAACATAATGTAATAGGATACATTACCTGCAGAACAACCCTCATACACTTGTTAGATTGTCACATAGCAACTTCAACCATCACATGTGCAGATTCCCACATTCATTTCACAACCTCAAAATCGATCACAAACTCATAACTATTCACTTATTGTTAGAAAAGTTATTTTTCAAATGGAACACTTTGGAAAATATTTTACCCTTGCAAAGGAATCTTCCATGACAGTAGAGGATAGAAATGTCAAAACTGGAAGGAAGCAAATGAGAATTTTCACAGAAAATGAACATTTCCACTGAGAACTGTGTCATGGCTAGATGTCCTACATTTGTACAACTGACCTAGCCCACTATTCATTGGTAGCAGTTTATGTCCAGAAAAATATTTCTGTTGATGAAGTTCAGATAAATGCTGTATTTCATATTCCTGTTCCCTTTCCTTCTCCATTTGCCTTCTTATAATAACATCAAAAGTTCATGGAATAATGCAAGCAAATTCAGCGCTTAAAGAAGAGATACAACATAATTGCCTTAGTTTCATCTAAGAAAGTGGTTATTTCTGAGTTAAGTTTTATACTTAAGTGAACGGATCTACTATGGAGGCATACATAAAATGATATTCAAGGGTTGAAGGGTAAACCCAGAAGAGAACAGTCAGGGATATTCAAAAATTATGGAACATGAGCATCTTTGGATAAAAAGAGGGAAGCAAGTTTATATTTTGGTCTCATCATTTCTGTTTACTGTTAATCTTTTGCTGGAATAGAGTAGAATTTTCTTGCAGCACAGTGAACTCAGATTTGTCCATAGCAAAGAATCTCATTACTTTAACACTCTAATTAATGTCCTCATGGAAGGTGCTTATTATTATTGGCTCTGTCTTGTCTGTGATTCTGACAAACTAACAGATTGAAGGAGACTGTGTTGATGTTGCCTATAGCTGTTTGTGGCTTTCCCATTTGAAAGAGTATATTAAAGTTGGTTCCAGATTACAAATGTTTAATCTGGCAAAGACATTTGGTGGCCTCTAAAACAAACATTGTGTCATTAATATAGCAGTATCCATAAATGGGACTGGCGACATATAATGCTGTGTCTGTGGATATTTTCATACTCTGTTTAGGATCCTTAACTAACCCCATTCTGTGTAGGTATTGCAGTTTCACCTCTTCAGTACCTAAACACAACAAAATTAGTTAAGACTGTATTTTTAGACTTAACTCTAAATTCTCTGAAGTTTGTGGTTTTTAAATGAGAGCTTTAGCATTATCTGGACTTAAACTTCTTTTGTGGTTCAATAGAAAATACACAGTATTCAGTTTTCAGTTTTGGTACATTCTTACAGTGGCATTAGAAATAGTGAATCCTTTCAAGTTTATTCAAGTTGACATGATGAACCATAATTACATTGTTTAACACAGTTTATTGTATAAATACAAGTTTAGATTTTTTCAAGTGAATTTTGATCCAATGCCAGAACAGTTCTTTGAACTATTTATGCTGATCTTTGTTTGACATGATACTCAAAGATGTATTATCTACATCCAAACCACTGAGCTATTATAATGTTGTTACAGGAAAGAGGTGAGGGCCAAAAGATATGAGTACTGAAGTTAGGAAAAAATGACTGTGTAGTAACTGATGTTCAAACTAAAGCATGGTCAATTTTATTAATTTTTTTTTTTTTTTTTTTTTTTTTTACTACCAAAGCAAAAAAGCTGATTCTGTCTTCTAAACTGTAACCTTTAAAGACTTTGTGGGATAGCTACTGCGTGGAGAGGACCACAAAATAGCAGGCCTGTATTTTGGTCCATTGCTGCTAGAAAGGCAGAAGTTGTATATGCCACTAGTGGCATGTCCCTTACACCTTTGTCTTCAAATTGCCTTTAAAGTATTTTGTATCACAAGACACATATTAAACTGAATCCTTATGTAGACAGCTGAGATCAACCAGTGAAAGTAATAAGTGGAAATCTTATCTTGAAGAAAGTTCCAGCATGTGACATCATATAGCCACTATTTATGAACCGTCCCTATTTTAATCTTCTTTACTTTGCTTCTCTTATTCTTTCATGCTGGTATTTTTGTCAATGGCTCTGTGTGGTTTTATGATTTTTTATTATCAGTATTCTACATCATAACATCATCTAGTGCACTGGGACTTAAAGAGTTAATGCTCCAGTTCCATGCACTGTTGATATTTCCAGGTACCTGGTTCTCAGAAATGAAGAACTACACCTCCCAGAAGACTTCGCTGTTCTGTTTCTGTCTTCCATTTATATGGAAAGATAAAACCACTCGTGAGTTACGAGACTTCCCCTTATTTACTGCCTGTCTCTGCAGTGTGTGCTCCCTAGCATCTCACCTTCAGCATTAGAATAGGGCCTTTGGTTTTGGATGCTCTCTCTCATTTATTTTGTTTATTAGCTTCAATCCCAATTAACTTGTATTATTTCTGCTATTATAATCAGTAAATTAACCTTCATTCTTGGATCGTTGCCACTGTTTTTGTTTTTTTTTTCCCCTTTCCGCCTTTGTTTCCTTTCCCTTCCCTCCCCCCTCCCCCTTTTTTTGGGCCAGAGAGCCTTCTCCCTGTCACAGACACAGATAGATCTAGAGATAACACTGTGACAAGCTCTTATTAGTAATAATGCAATTTGATAAAATTAGCCAACCACCAGTAGAATGTGAGGACAAAACCTCATTTTTTCCCAAGAAAATTTGCATGCTTCTGCAAGCAGCCATAAAGAAAATCTTTTAGTAACTATAGTAACTTAGGAACTATAAATACAAATTCCTTAATAGATATGTATATGTTCCCCATGATGGGAAAAGTGAAGTTTGTGCTATGAGGCAAAAATTGTAAGAATGCTTATAAAATGTCTGTGTCTTTTTTTGGGTATCAGATGTCACATCTATTCTCCTCTGGAAACATTTCACACTTTCTATCCTTTCAGGTATGTAGTAATTAGTAAGCATTGCCTCAACGGCACTTTTCTTCAACGATCTTGCTAGACTGGTCACACAACAATAAAAATAGGACATTAGTTTTTGTAGTTTACTCTTTGCTGAAGTGCGAATAAATTATCATTTTTAGTATGAAGATTTACAGTGAAAAGGCATCATCAAAATCCTTGGAGGCAATCATTGAACAACATGCACAATGTTTGCTCAAAGATTTTCTGAAAACTCCTACTGCTACCAAATAAAACTTGGCATATTACACTCAATGGAAAAGAACCTTCCAACTCAAAACTCCAAACACAACTCCACCCCTTGGTTACTGCTAAAGCCTTGCTTTTTATACAGTAATGAGAAGGATTTCAGTAAAGCAATAAAGGCTTCTACATTTCTGAGAAGGGCCAGCATAGAATGGTCTTCTGTATATAGATCTCACCATTCTGTAGACATTGAGGAGATTGATGCTACTTAGATAAAGAGTTAAGCACTAGAAGGAACATCTTATCTTCCAAGAAAATTATTAACCCAGTCACTAGTGGGGTTCTCCAGGGTTCCATGTTAGGGCCAGTTCTCTTTAATGCTTTCATAAATTACTGGGATCACAGAATTATAGAATGGCTTGGGTTGGAAGAGACCTCAAGGATCATTAAGTTCCAACCTTCTTGCCACAGGCAGGGTTATCAGTTGGTAGATCAAGTACTAGATCAGATTGCCCAGTGCCCCATTCAACCTGGCCTTGAAAATCTCCAGGAGGAGGGCATCCACAGCCTCTCTGGGCAGCCTGTTTCAGTACCTCACCACTCTCTCAGTAAAAATCTGCCCCATTACATCTAATCTAAATCTTCCTTTAGTTTAAAATCATTCCTCCTTGTCCTATTGCTATCTATCCATGTAAAAAGTAGATTTTCCTCATGTTTATAAACTCCCTTTAAATACTGGAAGGACACAATGAGGTCTCCCACAGCTTTCCCTTTTCCAGACTGAACAAACCCAGTCCCTTCAAACTGTCTTCACAGGAGAGGTACACCAGCCCTTGGATCATCTTCATGGCCCTCCTCTGGACCCTCTCCAAGAGCTCCACATCTTTCCTATGATGGGGTCCATGGACTTGAATGCAGTACTGTAGCTGGGGCCTCACAAGGGCAGAGTAGAGGAGGACAATCACTTCCCTTGCTCTGCTGGCCACCCCTCTTCTAATGGAACGCCGGATACCGTTGGCTTTCTGGGATGTATGAATGTTGGATTTGGGCCTAGAAGGTATTCTGAGCAAATGTGCTGACTCTGTCAAGGGTGGAGAGGCCTTGCAGGAAGTTCTAGACAAATTCGAGAGCTGAGCAATCATCAACTGCATGAAGTTTAACAAGTGTCAGATTCTTCACCTGGGACAGCCCCAGGCTATGAGAGTTTGAGAAGTGTCTGGACAATGCTCTCAGTCACATGGTCTGATTTTTTGGGTGGTCTTGTGCGGAGTCAGGAGTTGGACTCAGTGATCCTTATGGGACCCTTCCAATAAAGAATATTGTATGATTCTAAGATAACTTATTAACAGTGATTAACATCTAATCATACAGCAGGCAGACTTTTGTGAGAGAGAAGATTTAGGAAAGGGATCAACAGATGCAGAGAAAACAGTCACCCTAAAAAATCAGAGTATATTCTGATGCAAATCAAAATGTCAGTTTCCTATAAAACAGCAGCTCAAAATCTGGGGGGAGGTTTAAACTTGCTGACTGTTAAGGGAGAATATTGGGCAGTGGATGGTTATATTCACAGAAGAAGACAATAATAATAATAATAATAATAATAATAATAATAATAATAAATTGGTAGCTTTTTTTTAGTGTTTTAGTGCCATCTGCTGGGCATAAAGAATATTGAATGTTTTTACAATTTAAAAACGGGTAAAATAGCTTAAAGCTAATGTTCTTCTAATAAATCCTTCCATAAAAGAATCTGAATTCTTCATAAAAAAGAAATATAGCTTTATTTCATTATCTTATATCAAATGTAAGTGAAAGCTTTTGTTTATGAAGCACTGTATATCAGTAATTTAAGGTATCAAGTCAGGAAGTTCTGCTTCCTATTGGAGCTGATGGAGCCCCAGGAGAATGTGAAACTTGCATATTCTTGAATAGCCTCTCCTTCTCTAAAGACAGGTAACAGAAGGATTTCTTGCTTACTAAGAGATCAAATCAAGAAACCCCAGTAATAATAGCGTAGTATGTTTGGTATTTTATTTCACTGTGTATAGGAAAAGCAAGGTTAAAACAAACCTCTTTCTTCTGTTTTCTTACTGACATATAAAATTATAAAAGTATTTCTAGACATATTTAGATTTACTCATCAGTTAGATTAGGTTTCCATAGGGCTCGCAGAAAGTCATATTCTGCAATATATAATTTCATATAGAATTTATATATTTTCATATATATCCATCACTAAACCCATTTCCAAAGGTTTTATTTTATTCTATTTTGCAATTCTAGTTTTCTGAGTAGTATACTTAAATATATCTCTCCTTATGAAGGAAAGCTAGAATTAGATTTTTTTTTTCACAAACAAGTGTCAATTGGCCAATACTGACATTCTGTTAGTAAAAGTCACTGCTAAATCTACCAGAAATGGAGTGCCTCCAAACTTTTGTTCAGTGATGAATTATACTGTATTGTTTAGGTTTCCCTACACTTCAGATGTCTGTAAACTACTGGATATAGGTGAGAAATGTAAATTCTGGAAATACACATATTTTCTTTTCCTTGAATTCTGCTACATTTTATCTTGGATTCAAATGTTTAAATCTGGTAATGCTTTGAGTGGTTAGCACATATTGCCTTTACTTTTGGTACTGTGCCTAAAGCTTTAAAGAATCTTGTGTAATTCTTCACAGAGAAGCTCAGCAACAAATCCTAGGTTTGTCCTTAGTACAAAAATTCACATATAACTATACTCTAACACATTTCTTGAGGAGGTTATCTGCTATAACATTTATTTCCTGACTAATGATATACTATGAATATTACAAAGAAATACCACGAAATGCTAAAACATCTCAGAAAATCTTAAAAAGTCATCGTTACAACATTTCATTGCAGCTTATGAACAATAATTGAGCTTCCATTTTAAGACAGGTAACTCCAGTAGATACTAGTAGAAAACAGAGAAATGATGCAAGTGGAAAGCTCTCTGAAAAAGAAACATAGCATTCAGTATTTCCATATTTGCTGGGAGAGCTTTACTCTTGCCCCCAGGATATGGTTTTTCCACTTCAAGCTAGTGGCCCAACTAAAGAAGATAGTTCATTAAAAAAGAGTAGATTATTGGTGATTTTCTTCTTTCACCTTAGAGGATAATTG
This sequence comes from Chrysolophus pictus, assembly GCA_037305975.1. Taxonomy (NCBI): domain Eukaryota; kingdom Metazoa; phylum Chordata; class Aves; order Galliformes; family Phasianidae; genus Chrysolophus; species Chrysolophus pictus. Next base: position 65,080,578 of record CM074577.1, read on the forward strand.
CATTTATCCTAAAGATACCTCTACACACATTCTGAGGACAGATAGTGAGGAAGATTTTTGGACATTATTTTTAGAGAACTCATTTAATACATGTCTAAACCTTCCTCAGAAGCATTAGAGCAGTCACTGAGGCACTCAGTACTTCATGGGGCAAGGTAAAAACGTGGGATCTGCTTTCTTCTGTTTTGGAAGCAAGCCAAAAAGCAAGAAGTGTCTAAAATGAATGCCTGTCATCTCTTCCCCCAAAATAATATTAAATATATACTTTCAATATTTTCCTGGCCTCAGAATAAGCAATTTGATATGATTCTTATTTGAAAGATTTTTATTCATTTTTTGACTTACAAAGGAATTGAAGTAGGAATGAGTAGGGCTGGATGACGAGAGAAAATCCACTTACCTTGTATTTACATAAGTATGTCTGAGAAAAGCTAACATAAATTAATACACAACATGTAAAAGACACTTCAGGCTACTGAGGTTCGGCCCATCAGAGACAGAGAGCACTGTAAAATCAGAGAGTAAAATAGAAGATAACGTGCTAATGCTATTGTATTAGAAACTGGATTAGAAATTGTAATCCAGAACAGACTGGCATAGAAAATAAACCATATTTACTCCTCTACCTTGTAAAAATATGCTTCCAGTGTATCTTAAACAGCTTTCTTTCCAGTGTATCTGTATATATAAGAAATCTATCTACTTAGAACTATGATAATGCAGAGAACAATGCAATACTAAAAAACACACTGCATGCAATTATTAGAAATTTCTTCCTTTATTTTGAAATAAGTTGTAAGCTAGAAGTACCCTTTCATGAAATGCTTAAATGTTTACTGAAATATAACATTCTGATCTCTGAAGTGATTGTTGGGTTCTATTTTATTGTTGTTATTGTTTTGTATGCTAGGTCACTGCAACATTTACAGGCTCGTTCCACTTTGAAGGGGAAAAGAGCTTCACATTGTGGGAATTTCTTATTTAGTTCCCTTTGCTCCCTACGGAGGAGTAAACCAGAAACCAGTCTCATAGAGTAGAAAATACAACGTATATGTAGGTCATGAAATTATCCCTTGGTTTCCAAGTTTGCCCACAATGTTTGTTTGATGATCTGAAGGTTTGCTGTGCTGTTGGCACAGCACCAAGATATCAGTTGCATGGAGTATAAGAATTACCTGGACAGATCTCCATAGAGAGGCATAAAAATGAAACATCAAGAGAGCATATTTACAGTCATCTCTGGTAATGAAGCACAGTTAGCACAGAAGAGAGACACATTTCTTGTTAGTTATCACCGCCTGCACTGGTACTTGGGGTCTCACTGGTGTTGGCCACACAGTCAGAGCTCTTTCTGAACAGCAGCAGAGCAGGAGCTAGTTCAACACCCTGTGATGTGACTGAGGGGAGTTATTTTAGGACAGCTCCTTCACCTTGGAGCTGTTGGAGAGGGTTCAGAGGAGGGTCACGAAGATAATCAGGGGACTGGAGCATCTCCCCTATGAAGACAGGTTGAGGGAGCTGGGCTTGTTCAGCCTGGAGAAAAGAAGGCTGTGGGGTGACCACATTGCAGCATTTCAGTATCTAAAGGGAGCCTTTAGATAGGGATACTGAAACAGGAGGGGAATCAACTCTTTGAAAGGGTAGATAACAGCAGGACTAGGGGAAATGGTTTTAAGTTGAAGGAGGGAAGATTTAGGTTGGATGTCAGGGCAAAGTTCTTTACAGAGAGAGTGGTGAGGTACTGGAACAGGCTGCCCAGAGAGGTTGTGGATGCCCCGTCCCTGGAAGTTCAAGGCGAGATTGGATGGGGCCCTGGGCAGCCTGGTCTAGTATTAAATGTGGAGGTTGGTGGCCCTGCCTGTGGAAGGGGGATTGGAGATTCATGATCCTTAAATCCCTTCCAACCCTGGCCATTCTGTGATTCTGTGATTCTGTGATCTTAGCATTATATTTCCAAAGAGTATTTGAAGAAGACTAATAAGAAGTGAGATAAGCTACAGTGTGAAACTGAAGCAAATGTAAACTGAGCTGTTATTCAGATTTAAAAAATAATGGTGAAAACCAAAGATGTCATATGGCTTTCTACTTGCTAAGAAAGACAGAATTGCCAAAAGATCTGCTACCACATTATTTTCAGACTGATTAAATAAATTTTAAAAAAAAAAAGGTTCAAGATGTCTGTCTTTGGAAAAAGATTCAGTATGACTTCAAAGGCCACAGGTTCAGATAATTTATGTATGCTCAGAGAATTATCTCACCCGTGATCTTGTATGAAGACAGGTGAACCTCTGAATGCTATGGGTTACCAGTAAGTGACCTATTTGATTTGAACTGATTGTTTTTCAGTCTAAGAATCATCTCCCACATATGGTATCTTATTAAAAAAACAACAACAACAACACAAAAACAACAACAACAACAGAACTGGCTCAGTGGCTCAGTGCTTTTCCAGAGTCAGTTTTGTATCCTTGATACTACTGGTGTCAGGAAGAAGATATTTTAGAAGTGTCATTTTTTAATATCTCTTTCAGGTAAAACATATGCTCAAACATGCTCAAATGTGTGCTAAAGCCTGTTAAGTTGTATTTCTCTTTTTACAGAGAACCTTTTATGTCTATATCAGTTTTTATCTTCAGTCCTGTTTAACTATGTCACAAAAAATAAGAATGGCAGAGGACAGGTTTATCTTACCTACTCTCCTTTCTCTAACTAATTCTTTCTAGTTCTTTGTCACCTCCCAATTATTTTTAGCTGAAAGGAGATGTTTTTTTAGTACTGCTGTGTTTCCAGCAACATTCTAAATTTTTTTTTTCATGAACTTGTTCATTTTCCTCTTCAGTCTTTGCAACTCCTAATATCTAGATCTGCCTAGAGGGAGGAGTCTATTAGGAAATGTAGCTGGGCTGATCAGCCAGAAATCTGGTATTTCTTTTGTTATTTTACTCTTGAACTCCCTTAATATATCTGCAGCAGTGTCTGCACTCTCAGTGCTGCTGTCAAAAAAGTTACACTTGTTTTGCAGAAAACAATTCTCCCTTCACAGTAACAATAACCCAAGACAGAAACAAAGCAAGGAAAGAATTCATGCCACAAAGTCAATAATAAAATAAGCAGTAAAATATTGGTGGCTATGCGGCAAAATGTTAGATGACCTCAGTGACATTGTGATCATCTGTCCAATGAATGGCATCCAAAAAATAACACAGAAATAAACGTAACACTGTTTGTTCCAGGACCCTGTTAATGGCTGCACATGCCAAGGAAATTGTAAATGGACAGAATAAACGAGAGAGAAGGAGGGTATACAGAAGTCTCTTCAGAATGTGTTTTTCATGTCTTCCAAAGGTCTAGAATCTCTGCACTGATGAGATTTTTGTATTATTTTTAATGTATCTATCAGATCTTTGTATTTAATTCTCCCATGTAAGAAATACCCTGAAGCCTTCTCATCTCAGGATGAGGACTTATTTAGAGCAAATTTATTGTTTATTTTCAGTGACTGGAGGTGACTTACACAGTCATATAAGAAAATATAATAGAGAAGAAAGTATTAGTTTTTTTGGTGTATCTTACCATGCTGTTTTGGATATTAGACCAGAAGGAGGAGACTTGTTTGTTTTGGGAAGAAGAATGAATGGCCCAAGATAGTAGGAAAAAAAAAGTAAGAATTGTGGAAAAACTTTACAGTGGAACTAGGGCAGTTACCATAAGGATTTCCTAGAACACTGATTCCTTTTTTTTTTTTTTGTTGAATCGTGCATATGCACTGAGGACTAGGAACAAGAGTGATCAAGACCAACACCCCAACACCTGGATCATTGATAGCAGCATGGGACGGACTGGGCTCATGCATAGCTGAGGAGTGTGTGCCCTGCTGAGGATGTGACATCAATGACATTTAAGATATATTCAGAAACAACAATATCAATAAAAGTGATTTGAGACTGAAAGAGGAGGAACTATTACAGATCATGTGAGGAAAACTTGAAGAACAATCCAGAAATCAAGGCAGTCTGGGAAAATTTGATATGGTACAGGAACACAAATAAACTACGTAAAAAGTCAAATTGCTGTTTATGTAATCTGTGACAGCAACTAATTGTTCATTAAACAAATAAAGCTGAGAAATATCTTGATTATTTTTCGTGTGGGACATTCAGTGATTTCGGTTACATTTTCTTATTTGCTATGAAGGAACAGTTGAGAAATCTATGATTAATTTTCTGCTGTATTTCATGCAGATGCTGAAATAGTTTTCTAAAATTGCTATGCACATAAAACAAATTAGATCCTAAAGAGGAACCTGTCTATTTTTATACAGCACTACTAACAGTTGTGATAATAATTTTAGCATTATTTTTTCTATTATTCAGAGGAAGTGCCTCTTGAGTGGATCTTGTTTAAACTAGGCAAAGAGAGAATCGATGCTCTACTGGGAGGGGATATCCATAGTGTTTTAAAGGAAACGGCCTTTTATGTCCTTTAGTCTTTTTCTGTTCTTTCTTAATAGAAACTGACTGTATTTTGTAAATCTTAAAATGGACCATTGCACTTGTATTAGCAAATGAATGCAACTGTGTTGGTATGTCTTGTACTGTGGTGGCTCTGGACAATTTTAAAGAAGTTCCAGACTTAAAGCCAACAGAAACTGTGGTTGTGGAGACCATGCCAGGAAACTTTAAGAAACTTGCAAAATCAGGACTGTACTTCTACAGTTGTGCATAGTGCTTTTTCACAGGTAATGAAAACACAGGCCCTCCTAATATTTCTCTCTGCTGTTGACAGTGGAAGTGGGGAGGGAGGAAAAGAGTAAGAAAGGAAGGGAGAGAAAGAAGAAGTAGAGAATGAGGGAGAGAAAGAAGAAGTAGGGAATAAGGGAGGGAGGGAGGGAGGGAGGGAGGGAGGGAGGGAGGGAGGGAGGGAGGGAGGGAGGGAGGGAAGGAGGAAGGAAGGAAGGAAGGAAGGAAGGAAGGAAGGAAGGAAGGAAGGAAGGAAGGAAGGAAGGAAGGAAGGAAGGAAGGAAGGAAGGAAGGAAGGAAGGAAGGAAGGAAGGGAAAGCGGGAAAATCAACAGGCTTCTTTTACAAAGGCTTGATAAAAGAACACCTTGAATGTATTAATACATCAAAAACACTGATGTTAAAGATTTAACTGTGCCTGTCAGGTCCAAATTTTCATTTGAATGTTTTGTGATCATCTTACTTTATAGTGCTCCTTGTCTTAATAGTGTTAAGCTATTGGCAGTCTTCTCAGAGAACCAGTAATATCAATGCTGGTGTGAAATTCCATCACTTCATCTTAAGTGGTATGAACTTCAAAGTCTACCTCCGATCATTTCAGTGCTAATTATTTTAAACATCTTCCACAGAAAGAATATCAATCTTAAGCTATTTAAATCTCAGTATAAAAGACAGCAAGATCTGTTGTTGGTTTTGACTCAGAGGATGCCTAAGAATCAAAGAAAAAAAAATCTTAAAATGACAGAAACAAAATAAATCTAGGCCCAATTCTTTCATACCAAACAGATTTAGGTACCAAAAAGAATATTTATCTGAAGTACTGTTGCTTTTAACTTTTCATCTAGTTTTAAAATTCATTAACTTTGGTGCACTCTTCAAGCTTTAAGTATCTAATGGAAATCTTTCTCTTAAGGAAAGCTTTCCATTGCAACGCAGAAAGGGACTTGAGACATAAGATGCTGAATATGTGGGTTTTTTTTAAGATAACATGTAAAATTTCTGTAGAAGCCCATGGGACCTAAGTGCTCTTGGTTTCTGTCAAAAAGCACTACTATCTTGCAGATGTAAATTCCAGATCTGCAATATTGCTCACTTGATTATTTTTAAAAAAGAGAAACTACCAGCTTTCTCCATGATGAATTGAAAGCAGTATTTGTAGTACAAAAATGCTGTTTTCCTCCCAGTAAGATTCTGTCTAATTTTTTCTCTTCCATCTTTTGATGCTTAGTTTTCATAAGAAGGAGATTTTCACCAAAGCGTACATTAGGACTTGATCACAGAGTGGTTCTACTGAGCATATTTTTAAAGCTGTGTTCCATTCTTTGTAGTCTACTTCCCAGTATTTTTTTAAACAGAAAACTTCAATATTATTTGCTTGCAGAAATCAGTGTAACAACATAACTACAAGACATGTTTCAGTAAGGCATTCTGAAGCTCCATGTTCTGAGACGCACTTCATTGTTGCAGTGTTTGTTAGCTGTTGTTATTTCACTCACATTTGTGATTTGCAATATCTTTCTCCTTGGACTTTCTTCTGAGTTCTCCGCTGTATCCTTTTCCTCTCAATTTTCTTTCCTGCTACAGTGTTTGTTGTGTCTGTCTCATGTTTTCTTTCCTTCTTGATCACCGTTCATCTTCATTTCTTTCTACCTGGAGGTATATATATATCTCGAAAGGGCATTCCCCAAAGGCAATGCATTCTCCCCAGTGCATCTTCCAACAGGTTTTTGCTGATCTTTGAATTCCTGACTCCAAAGGAAGTCTCTCTGATCTCATAAAGTGAAATTTGCCAAATTACATTACCTGTAAGCTTAGGTGACTCATATGTTTAACAGCATTTGAGAAAAATTCCTTACTTTCTCCTAGCTCTTATAAAGTGTCATAAAACATTCGTCATTCAAACTTTATTTTCTTGGGAATGTAATATTCATTAGAGTTCTGAACAGCAATTATATAGCTTATTTTCCTAGTATGATTTAGTTGTATAATTTTAAAGGCAAGTTCTTCCTGTATTATTCAGATGAGACTTTTTCTAAGCCCAGAGTCTTAGGATGTGAAATGTGAAATCCAAATTCCTATCTGAATCTGAAATGAATAGACATGATCAAAATGGATATTAACTATCTAAGAATTTGAGGGTTCTTCATTTCACTTCTTCTTCTTCACACTAATTACATTCTCTGTTTTAGATTCTATCCTCTGAATGCATATTCCGCTCTAAATCTAACTTATGGTATCAGAGGATGTTTAGTCCTCAACTTTAACTATATAATGTGAGAGTGAAGTAAGACTGGAGACTGTATGCTTTCCTGGTTCAATCTCCCCATCTTAAACCCATCAAGAATGATCTTTACTTCCAGGCTTTAAAGAAAAGGAGACTTTCTATTTTATTTTGTAGTGTTACTAACAGTTGTTAAAATCTTCTCCATTATTCAAAGGAAATGTCTATTGACTCGAGTGTGCTTGAACTACTGAGGTCTTTTGGGGAACATTCAATTTGGTGATAGTCGTGCAATTATTGGAGGAAACGCTGTCATATTTTTTAACAAACCATAAAGTTCCTCTGTGAAATGGCTTCTCTAGAAAAGGTGTAAAAGTGTTGGAGTTTGCATTTGTCATTCATCCAGAAGAATTGAACTTCCACATAGTTTACAATTAGCAGATTTGAGTTAGATCCAGAAAATGTCCACACAGGATGTATTCATCTCATAAGAACGGTATTTTTAATACTCCTTCTCCAACAAGGAAGACAATTCACAGAAATTTCCTTCTGAACATGGGAGTAAGAAATGTGGTCATCCAGTTCACCTTCAAGTTCTGGCAGTAGTAGAAGATGATTTGGAAGCAGATGTTTATCTTCTTTTGCCCCTTCTGATTTGTGCTACTCAAATCTTCTCACAAGGACATGTATGGCTGGAGCCTGGCACACCAGACAAACTTGTCACATGCTTCCTTTTCAATGTATACTCTGTTTAAAGTACCCTCTTCCAAATAAAATGAAGGAGAAGGGTGAATATTTTCTTTTCCTTTTCCCTTTTTGCTAGTGCCTGTACCTTTGAGTGGCACAGACTTCTTCTGTGTGTTCAGCTAATAAAAAAAGAGCTTTTATTGACCCTCTCTTAATATTTACTATTTTTATGAAATTTGGAAGTTAGTAATTTGTTTTAAGATCTCAGCTTTTTATCCACGAAGAAAAAAGAATCTCTATGCCACTTTGTTCTAAGGAGGCAAACTGAAATCTTGAGTCTGACTCATGAATTTTTATCATTTTCTGCTTGGATTAATTTCACAGCCAAAAAATAGCTAACCTCACACTCTCAATAGGAAAGGTCTTAAGGTAATAATGTCAGTCACAAGCTTTGGAAAACAAGAAAAGCCCCCTTAAATCAAACCCTCAGGTGTGGTATTAATTTCAAAATTGGCTATAGATTTAGGGGTTTGTCCCCCCAGATTTTGAGCTTTCAAGGCTTTTATTTTTGACATTTTATTCCAGGAGCTTCTAAAGTCTCAGATGAAGATTTCGTTTCTTGATGGACACGTGGATCCATAAACTGTGGCTATATGGGAAATAAATAAATAAACAAATAAATAAATATTTTGAGCTTCGTAACAAAATCATGGAGCATTTGCAATGCTGAAAATAGTATTTGTGTCCATTTTGCAACTGATACATCAAGGCATTATTGACTGGGAGATCTGCAGAGGTAGATACAGGCTTCTGACTAGTTTTTGTTCAGAGCTAAGGCTAAAGGAAGCTTCAGCACTGATCAGGAACATGGCATAGAAATCACTAAGAGCAAAGTGTGACCTCAGGTTGATTGAGGCAACAGCATAGAGTACATAGTTTTTTGTAGAGATCGGATTAGATTCCTATCTTCTTTCCTATGAAGGTATGTTAACAATCTTGTGAATGTATTTTATATCCTTAACAAAAAATGCCAGGTTCAATTAGAGCTGGAGAAACAGTCATTTAAATGTATCTGTTTATATTACATGTTTAAAGATGCTATTTTATGTATTGTAGTTGTTATAATGCAATACCACTGTATAATGCAGTACCACTAAATAGATTTTTATGACTCATTTTTGATGTATTAAAACATACTCCTGCAATACGCAGATTTTCCAGGAGAGGGAGCAATTTACCTATGGACTCGCACTGTTTCAGCATCTTTGCATAATATTTTTGAAAACTTTGTATTTATACAACCGAGGAAGAAATAGAGCTTCTACCTTTTCTTTTAGAAATTGGGCATTTGACAGTTTCCTTTGTGTCAAAGATTGTCAACACAAAAGGAAGAGAAAGAGGAAGTATTTAGGCAGGTAATGAAAACAGTGTGTGAAGTAATCTTTAATTACATCCTGAAGAGGAACAGCTTGCTGCAACTGAAGTCCTGTAGGGTGAAAGGCCTCACGGTGGAAGCTAAAATTACTAGGAGCAGAGTCATCCCAGTGCCTTGCAGGCCATTCTGTAAACATTTTACCATCAAGTTTGAGAAACATACAGAAGGACAACTTGTTTGGGCAAGTACTTCTTACACATAGCAGTAGTTTTTACTTGTTTGAGTAGAAACAGTAGAAAAATTGTCGTCATATACAAGAAAGCACCAGCATTTTAGTGTTTAAAGACACAAAGAAACAAATGGACATTTTAATCTTGTGTTGATTGTGGGCTTTAAATACATAAACATTTTTTTTTCCCTAATAAAGACTGCTCTTCTTAAGTGAACAGCACTTTTTACTGAAAAAAAAAAAAAAAAGAAGAAAGAAATGCTTAAAAATAATTATCTCAATATTATACTAATTTGTTTTAAAATATTTTTTTCTCCTTTTTTATTTTCTTCATGGTATTTAATTTTGCTGTCATTTCTTCTTTATATAAAGAGTCTATGAGATGTATATGCAAGCACATTGCCTTGAGTGACCCCCTCATCAACTTAATATGCACAACTTTTCCACTTGTATCAAGCAAAATTCTTCCAGCACCAGTCTGAAGGGTTTCATTAAGTTCATTTCTTGGCAGGCTAAATTATTAGTACACTTTAAAATGTTTGCTTTGCAGCTTTAAGAATATGTATTGATATTTTAACATTTATTTATTGATGGTTTTCCTAATGATGGATGAACTGCAATTCTTACTCATGTGAGTAGCACTCTGGAACTTTTGCTTTTAAATGGCATAATTCATATCAGTAAATGCTGCTTTTTAAAGCCCTAAATGCTTAAGGTCTCAGTCTTGGCAAAGTTTACACAGGAAAACAGTTATTACACAGCATACGGAGTACTTTGAAAAATGAGAGTGTTCAGGATTTCATCCTCTTAATTAATCTTAATCAGTGCAGGTGAGATAGCAGATACTTTCACAAAATAAGATCTCTTGAGGTGCTGATCTATCTCTTGTAACCAAGGAACTGGAGATACTCACTGCTGTTCAGAATTAGCTCTTCATTTGGAAACTTTAACTTCTCCAGTGAACAGACACTGTTAACCAAAACTGGAAACAGGTATCTTGCTTTGCTACAGATCTGATTCATTTAAAACAAACAAACAAGAAAACAACGGCAGCAACAACAAAAAAACAAACATATCATAGGATCCAAATCATGATATCCAAAATTTTTTTCACTTGTTCTGTGGATTTATCTCAGGTTGTTGCTAGATTTTCACATTGCCAGAAGGGTCAATTCTGTGCTAAGCACTCAGTGTGTACCATTTTCTCCTGACATAAGATTGTCATGAGTCAGGAGGAGTAGGAACTTCTGCTGAGTGGAAACAAATCCTTCACAACCTTTCCCTGTGCTTTTTTCCCAGATGTAGTAAAACATGGTTACAAGGAAGACAAAGTTAGAAACCAGAAATCGTAGTTAAGTCAGACAGGGATGGGTGAACAAAAGAACATGGAAACCTGAGCCCCTAAAAAAAGAGAGTGCAGAGGCAAATAGAGTCAATGAAATCATTTGGAAATGTGCTGTATTTGCTGTAGGAGAGAATGATTGGAACTTGGGAAAAGACACTACAAAAGGATAAGTAACTTATCATAGAATCATATCATATCATAGGATGGTTTGGGTCAGAAGGGACCTTTAAGATCATCTAGTTCCAACCCCCTGGTGTAGGTAAGGACACCTCCCTCTAGGCCAGGTTGCTCAAAGCCCCATCCAGCCTGGCCTTGAATGCTTCTTGGGAGGAGGGATCCAGAACCTCACTGAATAACCTATTCCAGTGCATCACCACCGCTCACAGTAAATAATTTCTTCCTACTTCTTCTCTGACAGTGTAATTTTAAGTGATAAATGTTAAAAAGATGAGGTGTTCTTTGTTTCCTTCTCCTTCTTCTCTCCAAGTATCTCTTATAATCGAGGAAACACTATCTGCATCATTCAAGCTTTTTATCTAAAAATCTGATCATGATGATGCAGAGAGCTGATTACTCCTGCAGCTCTTCCACATCACTTGGGTGTCAGGTCATCCCAAATATCAATCAGGAACATCGTTTCAGAAAGTATTTACCTTAAACATCAGAAATAACTTATCATAGATTTGGTGGAATAAGTTAGCCCAGATGAATTAAGGAATAAAAGGAATCTGCAAAACCTCTTTGATCCTGGTCAAGAGGTGTTGTGTAGACACAGGAAAGGGTCCCTTCTCTGGTGAGAATTACATGCACAAACACTTGGCTCCTTGACTAGAGTGTTGGTATTTGCAATGAACACCTTTACAATCAATCAACTACAACAACGTTCAGATACAGCAACAGAAGGCAGGTGAAAATGAAGCTGTAACTGCACTTGTGTAGATAAGATGCCTATTTGTCAGCCCGATCAGAGTGGAAGTCTATTATTGTCTGTTGCCATTGCAATTCAGGCAGCTAGGGCAAAGACTGCATGCAACAAGAATCAGATGTACTAAGGGAATGGACTGGGTGTTGCTTTTTCTCAGTATGAAAAGCACAAGAGAAATTTTAAATACAAATAAAAATGATCAAAGGCTTGGAAATAGTAAAGAGGTCTTTTTTTGTATATTAAAGGTATATGTGAATCAGACATTCTCTCTTGTTTTTCTATTAAGACAAGAGAATAAGTAGGTACACTTTCATTGAGTAAACTTGGTTTCTGTTTTTCCCATGTTTTCTTCTTGGATCTGTGAGTTCACAGAATCACAGAATTTTAGGGGTTGGAAGGGACCTCCAGAGATCATCGAGTCCAACCCCCCTGCCAAAGCAGGTTCCCTACACCAGGTCACACAAGTAGGCGTCCAGGCGGGTCTTGAATATCTCCAGAGAAGGAGACTCCACAACCTCCCTGGGCAGCCTGTTCCAGTGCTCCGTCACCCTCACCGTAAAGAAGTTCTTGCACACATTTTTGTGGAACTTCCTGTGCTCCAGTTTTCGTCCATTTCCCCTTGTCCTGTCTCCGCACACTGCTGAAAACAGTCTGGCCTCGCCACTCTCCCCCCCACACCTTAGATATTTATAGACCTGGATCAGTTCTCCTCTCAGTCTTCTCTTCTCAAGGCAAAACAGACTCAGCTCACTCAGCCTTTCCTCATAGGAGAGTTATAGGACAGTGGCACATCAACAGAACATGACACTGAAGTCTGGGAAGCATGGATCAATTATACATTTCAAGTACTCAAACTGTTCAAACTGATGATAGTAGGACTCATTGGTATGTGTGGGAATGTTTGTGTATGTGCATGTACATGCATGTGAATTTTCAAAGCTCTCCATACTCTCTTCAATATTATCTATACAAATTCAGGAAGAAAGAATTCTTTAGAATGCCACTCACTATTTACTATAGCCTTGGGGTGGTGGAAAAAGAACAGTAAAGCTCTCTTTTGATAAATACAATGAGACATAGATAAAGTCTTTTTTCACTGCAATTTTGAGTTAAAAAAATATGGCAACACGTGGGAAATCTGCACAATGACTTGCTAACTGAACTTTTTTTATGCCTATTGTATTTTCTTCATGGGCTTTAGTTCAACACCATCCATGTATACGTTGTTCTAAAACAAGAGGAAAAGCTCAGCTGCTGTAAAGGAAAGATCATAGATGAGAGAATCATTAAGGTTGAAAAAAATCACTAAGATAATCTAGTCCACCCATTAACCCATCACCACTATGCCCACTAAATCATGTCCCTCAGTACCACATCTACATGTTTCTTGAACATCTGCGGGGATGGTGACTCCACCACCTTCCTGGGCAGCCTATACCAATGCCTGACCACTCTTCCTGAGGGAAATTTTTTTACAATATCTAATCTGAACCTCATCTGGCACAATTTGAAGCCGTTATCGCTCATTTTATCACTAGTTACCTGGAAGAAGGGGTGAATTCCATGGTGTCCAGATACTGTCCATAACAGTATTTTGAGAAACTTGGTAAAAGTTAATCCTTCTTTTTAAATCACTGCTACTGTCTTCAGCTCCAAAAGAGTGGATTAAGAAAAAACTAATCTGCAAAAGTTTCAGAATATTTGCACACCTAGAATTCTATTCTGACAGAATTTTTCTGAAGACAGGACTAACTTGTAGAAAGCAATGAGTGTTGTTCATAGCTTTGCCCTTGGAACAGATGACATCAATCTTATCTAAAAAATAGCAAAGGGACTTCCAGACTGACAAACTCCAAATACCAAGGATAATGCAAATTCATATAATTGATTTTATAAATTGCTGAAGTTTTGCGTTAAAATATTTAGGCTCTGTTCCAGGTTTTTTAATAAAAACCTACCTGATAGTCTCATGTTTGTAGTTAAAAACTGTCTTCTAATATTCAGCTTCAATACAGTCAGAGTTAATTTATAATTTTGTCTTAATTCATCACTATCCCTTCATTTAAACAGCTGTATTATCTTCCTGGTGTTAGTACTAAAAACACCTCAAGACATTTTTATAGCAAATGTCTCAACCTTTAATTTGTTAAAACAATCTGTGTGCTGTCCATTTATATAAAAGATTTTTATTCTTTTGATCTTACTAACAGACTTGCTGTATTTCTTTCCCATTCTGAACCATCTTGCCAGGCCATAGACAGCTATTGTTATGCAAGGAGCATAACGAGTTTTCCTGCTCCTCTGTCAGTCTCAACAGATAAACTTCCAAGTTTGTAGCAGAGATTCTTCTTGTTAGTCCCTAAATGCATGACCTTACACCTTACACTCTTAAATTTCTTTCCATTTCTATTACTTTAATCCTCACGGTCATTCAACTTTTGAGCTAATTCCCTCCTTATCTAGTTCAAACTTTAGTTTCACATGAGGCAAGCAGCAACACAGCAAATTGTTCAGAAGTTTGATTATAGTTTGGTTAAAGTCCCATTTGTTTCTTTTTCCCATTTCCTATTAGCCATCCTATCTTTGCCCTTATGTTCAGTTTAATTAATATTGCTGGGAAGGAAATTAAAATATTAATCTGCCTGGAACTGTATTTTGATTATCTTTAAACTCTACATAGTCACTACTTTATGAGCATAGAGTTTATTTATTTCTTCATCTCTTTTTCCACACAGACTCATTTGGCATATATACTATTCTTTTGACTTTATTTTTTAAAAGATAACAGTTTATTTAAGCTTTCAGAAGTCCTCCATTTACCTTTGTATATCTTCATCTCCCATGCACAGCTATCTTCAATGATCTCTTTGATGTATTAGTCCTAATACGCTCTTTCAGGAGTCTTCTTCAATTTTTTGTTAATTTGAAAGTTCCACATAGCTATTACGGAGTATTTACTTTCATCTGATCTGTAAGTATGCTTAATGTTATAAAAATATTTAATCATTTCTTTTCCCCCCTTAACTCATCTATTTCTAGCTGGATAAGATACAGTTCACTCAATAAATGATCCTGTTCTCATTGTTATGAGGAGATGTCTTCCCCATGCTATCTCTTTTATTCCTCGGTATTCCTTTTTCGAATGCTATGACTCCTTCCATCATTTTTCCTCCAGCTGTACACTGTAACTATGTGTGAATTTGCATAAGTTTCTTCCAAATGTATCTCATCCCTTTAAAATAGTTTTAAAAACAACTTCATAGTTGATACCGAATTTTCATTCTGCAAGTACTCTGATGAATTTTTTTATTCTGTAAATAACTCCCATTTGTTCACTATACCAACAATTTTCCTTACTTGTCCTTAAAAATACCTGTTATTCCTGTTACATTCTTACAAATTATTTGGAATGTTTTCAGAATTTTCTCTGTTATAATCATTATAATAATTATCATCCTGGCTATTTTATCGTCTTCATACACATCTAATTATTTTTAATGTCAATCATTTTTAATTAAATTGTTAAAAATCAGTTCTTCCTTTTTAAAACTTGTGCAGTTTTGCTCATCCCATGCTTTTTAAAATTGTTTTAAAAGTGTTTTAAATTTACTACAATGACTAAGACTCTGACATCATTCAAATTTCTTTTCAGCAACTGACTCAGAGAAGATAGTAGGCCTGGAATTCTTCATGAATTGATTTGAGCATGCTAAAGAAAGCAATATTATCATTGTTTCCTGAGTATTTTCTTCACCAACAGTTGTTTCCCAGGTGTTCTTAGTTATGATAAATGATAAATGCTTTGCTTTGCTTTATGACATTTCTTACTTTAGTTTATTTTTCCATCACTATGTGTTTCCCCTTTTTTCTTATTCACAATAGAATAGTAGAATTATTAAAGACCTCCAAGATCATCCAGTCCAACCATCACCACCATGCTCACTTAACCGTGACCCCAGATGCCACATTTACCTTTTTCATGAACACCTCCAGATATGCAGATATGCAGATATGCTGACTCTGGACAGCCTGCCTCACCATTCTTTCTGAGAATAAATTTTTCCTGATATTCAACCTGAATCTCCCCTGTTGAAACTTCTGGTCATTACCTCTCATCCTATCACTGTTACCCGGGAGAAGAGGCCAACATACACCTCACTACAATCTCCTTTCAGGGAGTCGTAGGGAGAAATAAAAAGTCTTCCCTAACTTCTTCTCATGACTAAGCAATCTCATTTCCCTCAGCTGTTTTCATCATAGGCATATTTGCAGCAGACCAAACGCTAGTTTTATTTCATCTGACAAAATACCAGTCAGTTAACATTAACATGAATTGCCCCAAGATCCAGCCCGGCTTTGAATGTCTCCGGGGAAGAAGCATCCACCAACTCTCTAGGCAACCTATTCCAGTGCTTCATTAAAATAAATAAATAAATAAATAAAAATAAAAATCTTTCCTCTTTTAGTTTGAAAATATTTCCACATGTCCTTTCACAACAGGCCCTGCTAAAAAGTCTATCAATTTCTTTTGTACAGTTTCTTGCAGGTACTGAAGGGCTACTAGCAGGTCTCTGGAGCATTCTCCAGGCTGAACAGCCCCAACATGCTCAGTGCTCTCAGCCTGTCCTTGTATTGCAGGTGTTCCATCTCTTGGACCGCTATTTTCTTGTAACATGACAATAAGGGTAACTAGAACAAGCTGCCCAGAGAGGTTGTGGGGTCTCCTTCTCTGGAAGTATCCAAAACCTGCCTGGATGTGTTCCTGTGTGATCTAATCTAGGTGTTCCTTCTCCAGCAGGGGGATTGGACTAGATGATCTTCTGAGGTCCCTTCCAGTCTCTATGAAAACATATGTTGCGTTTTGTATTTTATTCAGCAGAATTGCAAATATTATGAACAGGTAGAAATGTGCTGGGTCCTCCTTGAAGCCTTGCTCTGTAACACACCATGTCATTGAGTTGTATGTGAGAGAGTGGTTCCCAAAATCCAAGAGGCAAGGAGTGTGGTCTGCAGTCCATCTGTAGTTAGGCTTCTGCCCTACATTATGTGGTTATATAGGGCTGTGGTGATCTAAGAGATATTCCTACAGAATTTAGACTGTAGACATGTTGTTCTCATCATTTGAAAACCCTTTAGATGTTCCTATGCTCTTTCATTATGAAATAGTTAATACACATTTAAGCAGTCACCTAAAATATTAATTACTGCAAATGCTTGTTTTGTCAGATCTCACAGATTCACAAAAATAACAAACAACAACAGTAACAAAACATTCCAAGTCTCTACTCATTCTAACTACCTTCTGATGGATCTTTTCAATACAAGTGACCAAAAGTAGCTTCATATTAGAATTAAATATTAAAATGATATTTAAGACAGCTTTACTTTTTGACACATCTTTGTAGTGTATCATGTTTTTATTCTGATATTACTGAAAAATGGGTTGATATTTTCAAGAAAAAATCATAGAACTTTATGCTAGTGCCTATACCCAATACAGAAGAGGTCAGCAGATCAGAAATCATCCTTTCTGCTGACCCTGAATTTTCTGTTTTGAAATTAACCTATCACTGAGTTGCCAGGCTACAGATATATGTTAGTTTCTGTAACACTGCACATAGTAACCTATACAAACTGCATCATTCACATTTCTGCTGCCTGACTTAGTAACATCATTGAATTTTAAAAATTCTGTAATCAGTTCCAATTAATTATGAGATAAATTTTAATTATGTAATAAATTGTGAGATTTAATACAGATAAATAAAAACTATAGAGAATTTATGTATTACTTGCTTTGAATGCTCAGCTACAAACTCGAGTCACACCTCTAGGACAATCTTTCAGTTTCTAAGAGAAGCCTCAAATGACTGTGCCATAAGATAGATTGGCCATCTTCATTCAGCCATGAGTACCAAATGATATTCTTTGAAAGACAAAGCCTGGAAAACTAGCACCTTTTCTCGGAGAAAATAGTAAGAATTAATCAGGTGCTAAGTTTATGTTTCTGTCTTTTGCCACACTTTCAGGTCCTTCCAGAGCAGGAAGGGTCTAATGCAGAATCCGACAAGGAAAGGGATATATGTAAAGTCTTAAAAATAAAAACAGAATGGTTATTTCATTTTATCTATGAAATACAATCAGTCATTGCTAGTGAGTATTTGAATTGCTATGCAGAGTTTGTGAAATTACCCATAAATTTCAAAAGTCCACAGTGGAAGTCTGTTACTGGTTTGTATTCATGTTGAGTATCTGCTAAATATGCTTGTTATCCATCTAATGAGGAAGCAAACCTCCCTCCTGATCTGTGAATTACTTACTGGTCAAAAAGCAAATCACCATCATGAGACAACAGTAAATAATCTACATTAGCTTTTAGCTAAGAGATTTGATCTCAAACAGTGAGTGCCATATGCCTCATTGCTTCATTCTTTGATTCCTCAAGTGCTTTCCAGAAATTATCATTACAGTATATTTTTATGATACCATTACTTTATTCTCTCATATGTTTTGGACACCTAAACTTTGTGATATAGTATGCAGAACATAAATACCAGAGATACATAACTAGTTCATTACTGCTTCTCTCTAAAAAGCCAGCACAGAAGCTTCAGGATTAACATAAGAGAAAAGCAGCCAAATAAACATCTGGTATAATTGAACTTTCAGCAATCTGTTACTCATGGACTTCCTTAGGCATGGGAAAAGATCTTTGGTATCTCTTGATGTTTTCTCTTGTCATCTAAACTGCTATTTGATTGTGTGTTTCACAGTTTAAATATTACTTTTAATAATAATTTTGTTTGTTTGTTTTTGTTTAAATCTTATTATACGGTTTTTAGAAAGCTGCGTACTGCTCACAGATATCACTGAGCTTATTTGAAGCAGCGAAAATATCTGCTTGCAACTTGGTAGGATGAAGAAAACATGAAAAGCAAAAAGGAAAAGCTTCAGGTCTTAGTTAATACCTGAGTTGCGGTATTACCTTGAGCAAAGGTTTGGTCAGGTAGAAATTCCTAGAGTAGGTAGTTATGATGGTTAGTACTTACAGGACATAGTGTCTTACCTTTTCTGAAGCTGTACAGAGGTTTCTGTTCAGGCTGGCAGGTTCTAAATGTTTACCATGTGACAAGTGATTCAGAACTAAAAGGAAGAAGGAAATGGAAACAAGATCATTCACTTAGTAGGCATACAATTGAGGAATGTATACAACTATGAAGGCTACATGCTATGTCTGTATTACAATGTATTACAGATCCTCACTTTTGTCTGGGAATTACAAAAGTATCTCACTTTTGTTTGCCTAGGTTCTGCAAGTTCTGCAACTGCTGCTCAGATCTTTGAACTGCGTTTTTTTTTTTTTTTTTCTCTCTACTATTTTGTATTTCTTTCTCTACTATTTTGAAAATACTTTCAAAGGCCAAGTAATTTTTGTGTTTGTACTTGCAGTTCTATTAAGAACTTAATAAATAGTAGTGTAATCTGTATGATGTTGACTGACAACCACGATGGTCTCCCAGTAGTGATTTCTTTCATCTAGTTGGTATGCTTTTTGTTTTTATCACTGAAATATTTATTTTGGTGAAATACATTTTCCCCTTGAAAAAACTACAAAACTGTTGTTTGTGTTTTATCATGGACAGATGCAAACGTGAGCTAACAACTAAAAAGTAATAGTCATATACGTACTATTACTTCAGTATCTTCAATATTTCTTCTACCCACATAACTTCTAAAATGTAGGTTAAATATCTTGTACATTAGCAGATTAATTTAACAAAACACCATTATAGTGCAGGAAACTGATCTCAGCAAGAAACAATATATATGTAACCACAAATTAAAACAACAGAGGATAGAAATAAGGATTTTCCAAACTAGAAGTCTTTCTCCGAAAGGCACTTTCCTCTTTTCCCTTGCTCAGAAGTTTTCTACATAGATGTATATATGAGATTACATGAAACAGGGCAAGAAGAAATCTGTTGTTTGCATTTACATACTGCAAGCTGCAAGGGTGAAAAAAGTGAAAAAGGTCAGTTATATGTAAATTGTTTCTGTTTACCAATACCAGCCCAAAGGAACACAAACCTGAAAAGAGGCAAGCTGCTGAGTAAATCTACAAAATTCACAGATATTGCATTAGACAGAAAGAGGATGAGAAGGAGACTCTTAACTACAAAATTATCTGAGACATACTTCTTGAATTTTCTCCTTATGATTTTGGTCTTTGATGTTCATATCACATTGGACTTTGTACCATGCCAGTAAGAGTCAAAAGTTCTTCTCCTGAGCTCCAGAATACCACATCCCAGTATGGCTGCCAGGCCAGTTCTATCATCTACTGCTAATTCCATCTGAGAGATAGTGTCCTGATACAAGAGACAATGTGGTGCCACATCTTGTGTGATATTGCACACTGCCAAAGGACTTGGGGTGCCCTGTGCTCAGCTGATAATTGTACTGATACGTTACCCAGTCTTATACACAGGCTCTATAGTAAACTGAGAGCACTATGACATAATCAAATGCAGCTACTTCTCTGGGAATCTTTGTTTTCCTCAGATACTACAATTAAATTAAATGTCTTCTCAATATTCACTTTTTGACATCATTTTTGTGCTAAACCAAATAAATGATAAATAAATAAATAAAGTGTTGTAATGCAGCATTGCTACAGTATTTTTGCCATTGAAATATCACTATTACCTTCTGTGGTACTCTGGTGTAAATGTGCGTACTCTTATATTTAACACCTTTAGCATCTGAAAAGTCTATATTTTTCAGTGTAGGCAGCTCCTTGTATGTAGTTCCCTATTTTATGAATGCTAGTTTTGTGGTTGTGCCACTGTGGGGCTGTGGCTGCAGTGGTGATTACTGTTTGTCTTCAGTGCCCAGTGTGTCTCTTTTACCATTTATACAAGCAGTCTGATGTTGTGGTGGGGATAGAAGCCAAGGGCTAGCATGTAAAATCCAATATAAATAAGGCAATTCTGTTTGACTCCTTCTTAACATGCTAACCTATAATTAGACAAGAGCCACTAAGCTGAGGAAGAGGAGAAACTTGAAGCAAAGCATTGAGTCAGATGGAAAGGGTAGTTCATAGCTCAAATAACCTAAATAACCTCTGAAAAAGTTCACCTTTCCCTTCATGCAAGTACCAAAATCCTTTATTTTGCAAATTGTTTTCTCATGTCTACCCATTCACTTGCATACTTCAACAATACTCGGCAATTTTTTACTGGTGTTATCTACTTTTTTTACTTCACTCTACAGATGGTATTAGTTTAGATTGGAATTCTAAAGCCGTTGAGGTACTTGAGCTCAGTCTCTGGATGGCAAAACTCTGTGTACATCCTTTTCAGACCTTCAGTTATGTTGCAGTCTCTCTGAAAGCAAGAGATCCTTACTTGCAAACTATATTGTGTGCACTCTTTCCTTTCAGATTAGTGTGTAAGCAAGGCATGGTGAACCTAGAATAATTAGGAATTGTAGATTATCTGTGGTGGTGGATGCTAACATGTGGTGACTGCTAACATTTCTTATAACCTTGAGCTTTGCCATATGAGCCTGAGGGATGGAAGGGGGGGAGAAAAGGAATCCTTCACCAATACTCTGTCATTAATAGAAGAAACTATTTTGCTTGAATTGCTCACTGCATGTGGGAAACTATCAGATAAACAAAGACAGTGTGTGGCATGAGGTTCTACAAGATTTATGAAATATTTTCTGAAGAAAATGTGCATGTTACTGTCCTCTACTATTATGATGGTAGGACCAAAAGTGCTAGAAGTCCATTGGCAATGCAAAGAAGGTGAGAAACTGAGAAAAATATCTGACAATCTACAAAAAAAAAAAAAAAAAAAAAAAAAAAAAAAGCTGGTGTTCTCTTTAAATCATTACTTGACAAATGCAAATTTACAAGAAAAGTAGCTCTCAGGATCAAATATGCATGGAGGTGTGCCACTTGACAGAAGTTCAGACATGTCACCAGGAAACGGCTCTATGGGAATGCGGTTAAAATGAGCTACAGATAAAGTGTCTTTGTGAATAGAATGTTTAATGAGATCTAATTATTTGTAGAAATGTAAAAAAGAGATTATTCACACTGTTGAGCTTTAAACACATAAGAAGGAGTTTGAGCTCCCATATAGTCAATGCAGGCTTCTTCAGAGGGCTGGCCAAGATGAGGAGGTTAACTTTGATGTTCAAAGACATTTTCATAATGGAAATATTTGTCATCACTGATTAGATAGTGAAATCATTCTCACTTAGCCACCTATCTCAACTGCTCAGTGTTACAAGTTGTGAATATCTTCTATCAGACTCTATGACATTAATACTCAGTCCATTTGTTCATGAAGCAAAAGTCAAATTCCAGGTGTGACCAGCTGACCATTATATTAGGAACATGTGTTCTGAGGTTGTCATTTCAATTTGCATAACTAAAAAATGGATCATTTCTTTTATTACTGGTAACTGGTTCTAAATGAGGTTATTGAAATAAATTGACTCTGCTTTTATGTGAAGAGAAAATCATGCTTCTCAAATGAAAACATTAATAAGTAATGAAAGGACAGAATTTAATAGAAAAGATTTAATTAAAAAGTCGTACAAAAGAAGGCAGAAACAGAGAATAAAAAGACGGAGAAGTAGCACTAACTAATAAGTGCAAATAATTTGTCTTATTCAGCACTCCAGGAAGGAGCACTGAAAACACAAGAGTGTTCCGTTTATTTCAAACCACAAAGAATTACCAACTCTAGCACAGCCATGACCTGGAGAGTAATACTATTCTTGTATGTTTGAAAGGATGATGATGTAAAATAAGAGTTCTGTGTTAGGTTGCTTACAAAATGGCAAATTATAAGTGTAGTTACCTTTTATTAGTCTGCTATTAATATCAATGAACTCTTAAAAATTAAGTAAATCTCTGAAACAGTATCTAAGATAGTTCTGTAAATAAAAAAGATGATCTCATTAATGAATATTATTATTATTTTTAATGGGGGAAAAATAAAGGAGTCACACTGAAATTAGTCTCATTACCAAGAGATCTTGGATTAATAAATTAAAAGTAATATCCTTTAATTAATTATTTGTTATTTATATCATCTCTTCTTGTTACCTCATCAATTTTTCTGAGCCAAATTCATGTACTGGATGGACTTAAAGACTTACAAAGGAATTGCTTTTACACTCATCTTATTTCCAGAGATTAATAACAAATCTATGGATTACCTTCTGTCAAAGAAGCAAATTATCTTTGAAACAGTGACAAATAAATAGTGCACCTGGAACTCAAAGCAATGGAAATGTCATTAGTATATCAGTTTGTTAATATCCATAGGAGATAGGTCACTGAGGATGCTTTCAAAGAATGAATAGAAAACATAGAAAAAAAGACCTGAGTCAGACTAGTTTTTCAGGTCCTTGTAGAAATCTGAAATGGTGCTTCCTGTTGTACTACGCTGATCTTGTACAGTGTATCTAGTATGTCTTATAACACAAAATACACCAAATGAAAATCAAGCAAATCATAATCTGAATCCAGATCATATTTTGTAGCGAAGTGAGAGAACAAAGGGATGGGCCTCAACCAAGGAGGCAAAGAGAATCAGCAAAGGGAAAATGATCCTGCTTTAGAGAAACTGTTATCTGTCAGTGTCCACACACCCTCAATGCATGATATATAACTTCTACTTCTGTTTTATTAACTATTTTATAGCAGTGATATTTAATTAGTACTGTATGTCATTGTATATCGAAGGGCAATGATAAAAGTAGACATCAAAAAGAGCAAATACAAGCCTATGCCTTTTAATGAGAGACGGTGAAACAAATGCATGCTCTGATCCAAAAATGAAAAGAACAATGAGCATAAGAAAGATAACAGAGAAGAAAAGCTGAGAAAAAAAGGAAAGGAAAGCTGTGAGCTGAGAGAGACTGAGAAAAATCATTCTATCCGGCAACAAATGGCTAAAATAATATTGTGGGGAGTAAATAATAGAAAATATTTGTAAATGGCTAAGTGGAGAAAGTTCCTGAATTTAATAAAAGATGCTTTTAAGCGCACAAAATATAGGGTGTAGTATTGAGTACTGAAAAAAATTTTTATATGTATATATATTTATATATATATACACACCTTTCTGTTAAACTTAATGTTGTTCCTGTATTCAGTACAGGATATGCAACAGTTTATAGCTTATTTAAATTTACCTTCTAGAACTACTTCAAAACATACCAGCCTTGTTTAAGCATTTTTTTGTGTACTATCAAAAATAGATGGCTGTTCTCCAAATCTGAACCACCAGCTCACCTTCCTGATGGCTCCCCTGGACACCTGGATACTTTCAATTTAGATGTGAGAAAAGAGCAGCTTACCTTGGCTTTTGTTACCAAATGCACCATTAGGATAAGGATATGTTTGGGTCAAGGGTCCAAAGGCTGATCTAAATGATGTCTGTAGTGCAAGAAGGAATAAAGGTTTACCAAACAGACTTGACAATAGTATCTTGCACAGAAGATAGTGTTGGAAGTAGTCATGGAGTTCTCTAAGAACTGACAAAGATACTGCACTGAGAACAGCAACAAGGCAAGGTATGGAACTTGAATAAGCAGTTGGATACCAGAATTATGAGATGCAAAAGAAAATTTTTCACATATTTTCTAGGTCACTATTCTACGTATGGAAATAGATACATGTAGTTTAAGAAACTCCTAAGAATCTTTAAAATTAGGAGGACTTTGACCTTTAGTTTCCTTACAGAAATCACTATAGACATTACTAATGCCAAACCATCTTTCCTGCACTTAACTCTCTTGTGCTTTGTCTCTTAAGTTGTCATAAATATTAGAAGAATTTGCTTTCCCAGCATTTCTACAGAAATGTGTTATTTATTATACATCTGGAAATAATGCATTATATAGGCCTCTCAGGGCATTTCCTTCTAATGTATATTTTGGTAAACTTAGAAATTTAAGTTATTTTTATTGCAGTTACTTAAATACAGACATGAGTCTTGCTGATAATTTTTCAAAACCTTATCATACGTCACTGAATGCATGGTCCTAATTTGAGGAATTGATTGTGAAGGGAAAAGCTGATTGAGGGGAGAAAGCAAGTAGAGCTAAAATTTGTCCACTTCAGGTGAGTGACCACATTAATGCTGTGTGCCATTTTATTATGATCACTATTTTGAGAATGTAATATGTTATCATTTATATGTAGCAATTCAGTTGTAAATTCATGTGATATGAAGTATTTAGAAGAAAAGTGCCACAACGAATAAAACTATTGGCATCTGCAAGTTTTCAACAAAACCATTATATGGACATCATGTTTCATAATCTTCCGCAAATAATTTCAACCTCTGAAAATTTTCTGAAAAAGAAAAACTTCAGGCATAAGTACCTTTTAATAAAACCTCCATACTACATGGCCTGGGAACTGTACATGTAACTGGAAGTGTTTTCCATTTTATTGTTATTGAAAGAGCTATTCTGAGATAGTTTTTTAAAACTAATATGCATATATCATAACTATTACAGATGTCACTATTACAAAACAAGAAATATTCAAATATTAAAATACTATCTTTCTAATGATAGATGATTTACAATGACCAGAAATTTTGTGCCATCTCATTACAACTCTGAGAAGCAATAGCATAGAACACAAACACAGATGTTTTCTAACTGCAAATGACAAATGGACTATCGGTATTATTTGAGGAATAGCTCCTTTTTTTTCTTCATTATTGATCATATTGATTTGCACAGGGGAAACCAGAAGGAATCAAAATCTTCACTTTTCCCTGTGTATTAGCATATGGGGAGGTTACACTTCTAGTTCATTACTGATAATAGAAGCAGACAGTGATATCTTTCCCATGTAAGGCCAACACAACAGTCCACCTAATCAACCCTACCAAATATATGTCTCAGTTGTGCAATCATACTATATCATACACGGACTCCTTTGCACCCTACTTTGTGTGCCAGTAAACTGAGGAAGCCTTCTGACACTCTGTCCCCAGCAAGATCCAGACCATAATTCTAGCAACTTCACTACATTCTGGACATTTCACAACTCCTCTGCAGTCACTGTATTTCTTGCATGGTACAAACTGATTAAAATGAATCCACATTGGATTTCTTTTCCAAAGAAACAAATTTTGATCAAATGCTGTTTCTTTCACTTGGTTGCACTAAATTGGATATAAGGATCTAAGTGAGGGTGGTGAGGCACTGGAACAGGTTTCCCAGATATGCGGTGGATGCCCCATCCCTGGGGACTTTTAAGGTGAGGTTGGACCAGGCTCTGGGTAACTTGATCTAGCTGTGTATATGCCTGTTAGTTGCAGGGGAGTTGGACTAGATGACCTTTAAAGGTCCCTTCTAACTCTAAGGATTCTATGATTCTATGAAATTTTACAACATCCTCAGGAGAACCAGTTGCAAAAAACTGTATGGTTCATAAAGTTTATCCTCAGATTGATGAGGTATCATACCAGTGCAAAGATGCAAAAATCCCAAAGCTCTCAGCCACATCAGCAGAAACCTGTTCATTTCCCCCTTCCCAACCCCTCCACCCCCCCCACGTCTTTTTTTTTTAAGGCAAGGAGTGACTGTGGTGTGAAAATATTGCAGCCTATACCCTCTGTAACTGTCTTGTTTGCATATATAAATATTGTTTCTTTAAGAAAAACAGGTACTGGCACCAATATTAGAATGTATGTTTTAATATTTGCGCTCATACAGATATCAGTCTGTTTAAAGTGAGAAGGCTGGATAACAGGAACACAGCTGGCACAAAAGGGAAGCTGACCTTTCAGTATTTATCCTGGTGGTGTTTTCAATGGCACTTACCTGGCTGACATTGGCGACACTGCTTTGGCAAGTGCCAGTTGACTTTGCAAATCTGAAAGCTTCTTTGCAAGACGTTTACTATATGACTTGCTTGAACTTCCTTTTCTGGGGCCCCACATTTTGTAAGCAATTAATTTTGTTTTATAACCTAAGTATTCAGAGGAAAAGTCAGTGTTTTGTTGCAAATAAGCTGCACTCTGTTAAAGGTGCTATGCCTTCAAAGCAGCTCAAATCCTCACATGCCCCCCTGCTGTATCTCCTTTAGCTGTGTGGCTTTGCAGATCTCTGCAGCAGCTGTTAATGTAAAAGTGGAATTACTGGGTACAAAACATCACGGTATGGAAGATCAGTTAAAAGGGATATTACTAGGAAATAGGAGTTCTCTAATAAACATCTCTGTATTTTCCAAACACCTGTATACCCATGCCCATGCTGCTGCCAAATGTAAGATATTGTAATACATAACTCATACTACACAAGTAAAAATGTGGTAAATAAATTGTATATCTACTTAGAAAACCATGACCAGTTATTCTGAGAGATGAAGTAGGAAGTTTGAGAATTGTGAATAGATGGCTACTGTAGAGAAGAGGAATTGGAGTTGCCAATGTGAGGCGGTTATTACATATCAGCAAAACTGGTGAGGCAGAATATAATGGACTGGGTCCTGCTGTGAGGGAGTGGGAGTAATAGCCTGGCTACTAGTGGAAGATCTCAGCAGAAGTGTGGAGGAGAGGGATAGAAGGAAGTGGAGAAAAGAATCTGGTGATTGGATGATGTCCTTAAATCAACATTGGACACCGCTAAGTTTAAAGAAGAAATGAAGGAAGAACATTTCTTCCTGCTCTGCCTGCAACAGGCTGAACTGCCAGTCTTACATTTTCATGATTTCCCCTTGGTACAACAAAATGTGCTACATGGAATGGTTCCTAAAGCTGTCAGTGCCTCCAAAACAGTCACTGCGTCACAGATTTTTTCCTGATACTGCAAAATAATTTACCCAGTGTTAGGAATAAGTATTTAGAGGTGCTAACAGTCAAGGCTACACACTGAATTGTAAATGACTGGCAAATAAGCTATTAATTAAAATAGAAATTGATTCCATCTTGTGGGATTTAGGGAGAAATAAGATTCTCACAAGGTCTCTTCTGAGTGTTCTTTTAGTACAGCTAAAGGCAGCATTTTAATTTTCAAATAATCCAACCCTGTAATTAAAGTTACATTTTTGCCACAAATTTTAAAATATTAATGAAACTTGAATAAGTCTGGCTGAAGTGCTCCAGGGCAAAATATAGAAATATGCTAACGAGCCTCTTCTTCAAAGATCTGCTTATAAAAGAGCCATATTCCAACGGACAAAGTTCATGGGTCTAGATGTTCTTTGTAATTCTAATTAAATCTTTCTTTATTAATCAGTTTTTAAACCACTCCTTCCTTTTATGACATGGTAGAATTATATATTTAATTACATTTATCACGTAAATGTAATTTACATGGAAATACATGGAAATGTAAAGAAAATATAATAATTTTAATTCCTTTGTCTTAAACACTGTGTTGATTTTTTCCAACTAGAATGAGTTGCCATTGAAAACTGAGGTAACGTGTAGGATGACATAAATTAATTCTTAATAAACGGATCATAAATGTTCATGCTGGTATAATTTATAAAGACCCTGTTCTTGCACAGCAGGATATGAACAATTTATTGAGAAGAAGAAGGAATTACTAACAACCTATAACAGAAAATTAGAATTAAATATCATTACTGATCCTTGAACAGTTGTGTACTGAGTGTTCAACTTATAGTATTGGGATGTGTGGGAAGGTAATTTCACCTGACATTTAAGCTATGAAATTGTGAAACACTAGCACCAACTCAGAATTGTAATAGCTAAATAATACAAATTATGCTGAATGACATAAAACTGTCCTGTGCTCTAGATGTACTAGCTGTATCACAGACATAACCTCCAGCATCTCCCTTTTTCCTTTGGCTTCTGGTGTTCCCGGGAACAGCTGCTCCCTAAAATCCTTTCTCTAGGGGAATGACACTTAGGATCAATGGAAATATGATGCCCTTGCCTGGTTTTGCCCAAATTAAAAAGGCACATGATTAAAACGAAGCAAAGCCCAATACATCATTATGTATTTCATGACAGGATCGTTCTTTGTTGTTACAGATGTTAGACGTATTGTTTGACTTAGGCAGAAGTGCTGGATTCACTGGGCCTCTAGGAGAAATACTGCTACGAAGAAGCATTCAAAAGTGAGGGTTTGGATGGTGTAAGGTTTTATGGATACTGATGCAGATGATTCAGTATTTGTTACCTGAACACATTTCACAGATGAAGATGCTCTAGTGGAGCCACAATCAGCCTGGCTTGCCATTTTGTTTCAGTTATAAGTGAGGAAGTAGACCTGTTCTTTCCCTATATCTCTCACATTCAGCATGGCAAACAGCTTTTAAGATGTGTGATGTGGGAACCAGAAGTTGAGTTCAAGATAGAGTTGCAAGTAAGGCAGAGGATGTCTCAGTGTTAAAATGTGTTTCTTAGAGCTAGATTAATAGAACATATTATCACAGAATATCCTGAGTTGGAAAGAACTCACAAGAGTCATTGCATCCATATTCTGAATCCACACAAGACCATCCAAAAATCAAACTCTATTCTTGAGTGCAAAAACTTCTTGAACCCCAGCAGCTCAGTGCTTTGTCCACTGCCCTGGGAAAACCTGTATCATATGCATCTCTCCCAGCTCACTAAAAAAACCTCTGAATTAAGAGGATTATGAGAACTTGTGTTGTTATTTGACCAAGGTATCTCACAGCTCTGGTCATACTAGTACTATGTAAATCATAGCAGTTCTCAGCTTGAAAGGACTTGATATCAGCAGGCTGATGTTGCTGCTGATTTCATCTGACAATTCGGCTTGAGATTATGCTCTGCCATGACTTACAGAATCACAGAATGGCTTGGGTTGGAAAGGACACCAAGGATCATCAAGTTCCAACCCCTGCCATTGGCAGGGTCACCAACTTCCAGATCTTCTACTCGAGCAGACTGCCCAGGGCCCCATCCAATCTGGTCTTGAACACCTCCTGGGATGGAGCATCCACACTTCACCACTGTCTCTGTGAAGAACTTTCCCCTGATATCTAATCTAAACTTTCCCTCCTTGAGCTTAAAACCGCTCCCCCCTTGTCCCATCCTTACCTACCTGAGTAAAAAGTTGATTCCACTAGTAAAAGGTTGTTTCCCCCTACTTAGTGCAAATGTGAAGAATATCTACTGCAACTGAAAAATATCTATATTCCCATCTCACTTCAGGAAGTGTAATATGCTCTGGAGATGGCTAAATCAAGACATTTCTTTTCCAGAGAAAAGACTGAATTAATAACTCTCAGAGAATCAAACTATAAACAGGATTGTGCCATTGCAATTTATCTGTTAAGCCACAGTAAAATTAAATGCTTTATTCTAACTGGCAGGAAGGGGTGCAAATTTCAATTTCTTCCTCAAATATGCTGTTCAAATAATTCATACAAATAAATTTACAATTAAGCAGTCAGCCACGTTTTATAAGTATATTCAGTTTAGACTAGGTTTTGTTCAAAACTTCACAGGATGATCCACTCATCTTGGAGTAAAAGCTGTTTTTGGGGAAAATGTTCAAATGCTGCCTCTGAAGCAATACTGTGAGCCCAAGAGCAACATAAATTTTGTTAAATTATTCTGTTCAATTATGTGTCTGAAGACAATAAAAACCACCAGCAAAGTTCCCAGTTCTATTCCAAATCAGTCAGCAGCAAAGGACTTGGAACAAAATGTTTCTGAGACAGGATGGTAAACACTGTCCTTAAGGCTTGAATTTGTTGCAACTCTCTGGGTATATCTACTAAACAAAACAAATAATAATAATTAAAAAATAAAATAAAATGAGTTAACTGTGTGTCTGTGAGCTTGAAAGACAGGAGAAAATCCACAGGAAAAAATAGACTATTTCTGTGAGAAAGTAACTGTTTTTCATGTCAGCACTTTTTTTTTTTTTGTTCGGTCAACAATATACTTTTTGATCCTTAGCAGCCAAGGGGGAAAATTCACTATTTTTATAATTAAAAAAAAAATCTACAATTAGAACAATTTCCTCTATTATTCTTCTAAGACATATCTTTACAGAAACTTAAATCGTGAGATTTTCTTTCTTAATGATAGCTTGCCTTCCTCTCATCCCACCTCCCCAGTGGCTTTAAGCTCTGACATTAGGAAGTATTTCTTTACTGTGTGGGTAATGAAGCACTGGCACAAGTTGCACAGAGAGGCTGTGAGGTCTCCTTCTTGGAGGTCTCCAGAAGCTGCCTAGACATGGCCCTGGGCACCCTGCTCTGAGTGTCCCTGCTTGAGCAGTGATTGGGCTAGATGTCTTCAGAGATCCCTGACAACCTCAGCCATTCTGTGATCCTGTGGTTCAGTGATTTCTCCATTGGTTGAAGTTTTTTTTGGATTTCATGTTAGTTGCAGAATGTTAATAGATGATAAATTTTGTTTATTGTTGATCTCAAACAAAATAAAGCTGAAAAATAAACTGTACTTAATCTCAATTAGAAACAAAGTAGAAGCTCTCCTAAGTAGAAATAATTGCTTGCAATCTTTGTGAATAGACAAAAAAGGAATATTTTTCAAAATAATGCCACAATACAACCATATTTCTGTCCTCATGCAATCACTGCATTCAAATTTTGAAATGAAACCTTTTAAACTGGTAACATAAAAGTAAAATGTTCATGCTATTTATTTCTAACATAAAAATTACATTCAAATAATTGTTCTTTTATTTTACATACTTTTTAAATCCAATTGAAATTTGATTCATTTACTTTCATGAGCAACTGTGATTACTTTTAAGTCACATAGGAGAAATAGCCAGTGAAGACAGTACAGAAAAACATTTTTACCGATCTTGCTTTCCATTATAGTGATGGAGATAATCCATGATAATAGTTATGATTCCTTTTCCCAAAGGTAAACAGCAGTGAAACATTATGAATGTCTTTGTTAAGTGCTGATCTTTTAAATATTCTTCAGGCTCCTCTGAGAGACAGTCGGGAACCATGATCTTTGTGAATTCTGATGGTGAACTACCAAACAGCATGTTGCAAAAACTGTGCTAAAGAGTGCATAGTAATGCTTGTTCAGAAAAGGAAATGTTTTGCAGTGCCACTTTGTACAATGGAAAGTGCTCAGGAGCTTTAGTAATTTCTGATAGATTATGTGGGATGTTTATGTATCTTTTTACCCTGGTAAATCTGGCCATAGGAAAGCTATATCCTGTTGTTTTTTGCTGAGGTCTGCCTCTCAATCACCATTAAAGCTGTCCTCAACAATGGATTTGGCCGAGACATTTTTGGTTGAAGAAAATGTTGCAACATTAGAATAATTTTGTTTTGGATGAAGGTTTCCCACCATACACATGTAATTATCACCATGTATCCTCACTTTACTTCTTTCACTGTCCTTTCCCTTTGTGACATGTTTTTAAACCTGCTCGAGAAAAAAATTCAAAACTGGCACTTTGGGGGAAAGCTAAAAGCCAGGATTTGAGCATATCCTAACAAAGAAGCACTGCTCTGCATCAAGCAGAGACTGAAACTTAAAAATCGGTCTCCTACCTTACAGACTTATCTGCTGAAACGTCTCATGCTTTGCCATTTTTGTTGAAGTCTGAAGACAGTTAACAAACAATGAGCACAAGTAGGCATGGTATCTGAAGAGGTAGGCCTGATTTGAAATAGCAGCATTTTTTGTTCATGTGACACCACAATAGAAAACCAGAAGGTATATTAGCCAAAGATGTTTAAAGTCAAAAGCAAGATGGTCTGGGTTTTGAGTCTTCCTTTTGTTTTTAACTAAAAGCCCAGCTTTTATAATTTAGAAGATTTGTAAGTATGCATTATATGTAGTAGAGCCTTTCTCACTTTCTTTCTTACTTGGTGATGCCACTTTTTCTTAATCAAATTATCCACGCTTAAGGACCATGTATATGTTTTCTGTTAGGAAAACATTGATGATGAAGTAAAATATCTCTCATCCAGTCCATTGTTTATTTACAAAGACTACTGGAATTCTGTCTTCTCAAATTCAGAAAGGCTCAAAGAGCAGAAGATATTCTTCCCTTCAAAACTGAAAGCATTTTAGCCAAAGTTTGTGCTAAAAATCTTCCCTTCCAGGTTTCTTCAGTGCATATTCTTATTGCTTGTCCAGCATGTAGCTGGGGCACTCATGACTTTTTTTTTTTTAAATTTATTTCTGCTGCAGCTATTTAAAAAACAGTTACAAAGTCTGTATATATTCTTGTTTGCATGTGCCTTTGGGAAAGGAAGATGGTTAGTTTTAGTTTCAGGAGATATAATGGTGCCTGATTATTGTAACAATTTTAAATTATAAATGGTAGCTATACCCACAGTGTCAGAGGTTTAAACCAATCCAGAATAAAGCAAAGGGAAAAAATGATCTCCCCTAAACTGATCAAGACAATAGATTCAAGCAATTGCATTTATATATGAACAAAATTAGTGGATAGACCCAAATCCCATTTTTCAAAGTCACAACACTTTTATGAGGTCACAAATCATACAGCCATAAATCAAATACAGAGGGCATGGTCACAGAGTGTAAAGGGTTTATTCACTTACTGATAAATTAGCTGAACAACAACAACAAAAAAACAATTTCAATGAGAACTTTCTCCTTTTGTATTAGTATTTAATTCATTTAAAAACCTGCATTATAATAATATGATAAGGTCCTCAATCTGACGAAGACCAAATATGAACAAGTGCTTTCTAAAAAGTGTGATGAACATAGAGAATGAAAGATGTTTGATACATATTTTAAAGTTCAGCAATTGTCCAGTAGTGATGATGTACAGGGACAGCTACTGAACTTCCCAATGACTAAAGGGAACTCTATAAATATCATCATTCCCTTAGATTAGATTTTTTTTTTTTCAGTTTCTTGGCGATGATAATATTCATAATCAGCTAAAACTCTTAACTTCTGCTGCTTTCTAATGATACATCACTTGCACCTGTAAAAGAATAAATGGCTTGGTATGAATGACATAGAGGTGAGATAAAGAAATGCAAGGCACATAGGGAACTGAACATAGCGAGGGATATGAAAAATAACAAGAAGGGATTCTATGGGTACATTGGTTAGAAAAGAAATATCAAGCAGTGTGTACTCCCTCTGACAAATAAGAAGGGAGAACTGGAAACAGACATGTAAAAGACTGAGGTACTCAAGTTTTTTGCCTCAGTCTTCAGTGGCAGTCAGTCCCATATCTTTCAAGTACCTGAATATCTAGATGGAAGGTGAGGGAGCAAATCCCTCCTACTATAAGCAAAGAGCAAGTCTGAGACCACCTGTTAAGACTGGGTGTGTACAAGTCTTTAGGGACCATTGACCTGCATCCCAAGCTCCTGAAGTAACTGCCTGATGAAGTTGCCAAGTTGTGGCTGTCAAGTGAAGCCCTTGGAGACTGGAAGAAAGGGAAACATACTCTTATTTTTAAGAAAGGTAGAAAAGAAGACCTGGGGAGCTACAGACTACTGAACCTCATGTCTGTGCCTGGGAAGATCATGGAACAGATCCTCCTGGAAAACTTGTTAAGGCACATGCAAAGAATGTCGGTGATTCAACAAAGCCAGCACAACTTCACCAAGGGAAGATCATGCCTGACCAATCAAGTGGCTTTCTATAAGGGAGTGACAGCATCAGTAGACAAATGAATCATGTTGTCTTGGACTTCTGTCCCACACCACATTCTTATCTCTAAAATGGAGACATATGAATTTGAAGGGTGGACTGTTTGATGGATAAGGAATTGGATGGATGGAGTTATGGCTCTATGTCCAAGTGGAGGCTGATGATGAGTGGTGTCTCTCGGGTGTCTGTCTTGGGACTAATATTGTTCAAAATCTTTATCAACAGCCCAGAGAGCAGGATTGAGTGCATCATCAGGAAGTTTACTGATGACACTAAGCTGGGTAGTATTGTTGAAACAACAGAAGGAAGAGATCCATCCAAAGGGATCTTGACAAGATGGAAAAATGAGATCATGTGAACCTAGTGAGATTCGATGAGTTTAAGTGCAAGGTGTTGCACTTGGGTCAGGACAATCCTGGAAACATGTATAGACTGGGAGAAGAACTCATTGAGAGCAGCCCTGCCAGGAAGGATTTGGGAATTACAGTGGATGAAAAGCTTGCCATGGACCTGCAGGTCCAGAGGACAGCCGAAAGATGATCAGAGGACTCAAATACCTCTCCTGTGATGAAAGTTTGAGGTAACTGGGCTTGATCAGCCTGGATAAGTGAATTGTGGCTATCCAGTATTTAATATGGGGTTAATGTACAAAATGGAGACCAGCTTTTTACATGATCTGATAGTAATAGGACAGGGATGAACAGTTTTAAATAAAGGAGGGGAGATGTAGATGTTAGGAAGAAATCCTTTACTCAGCAGATGATGAGGCACTGGAACAGGTTGTCCAGAGAAGTTGTGGAAGCCCCATCCCTGGAGGTGTATAAGGCCAGGTTGGATGGCGCTCTGGGCAACCTGATCTAGTGGTTAGCAACCCTGTCCACAGCAGGAGGGCTGGAACTTGATCATAGAATCATAGAATCCTTAGAGTTGAAAGGATCATGTAAAGGTCATGTAGTCCAACTCCCCTGCAATGAACAGGGACAAGCACAGATAAATCAGGTTACCCAGGGCTTGATCCAGACTCACCTTGAAAGTCTCCACGGATGGGACATCAACCACATCTGTAGGCAACCTGTTCCAGTGGCTCACTATCCTAACTGTAAAAGACTTTTTCCTTATATCCAAACCTAAATCTACCCTCTTTGAGCTTGAAGCCATTTCTCCTTGTTCTATCACCCCAGACCCTGCTAAAGAGTCTGTCCCCTTCTTTCCTCCATCTCCCCTTTAGATACTGAAAGGCCACTGTCAGGTCATCTCAGAGCCTTTTCATCTCCAAGCTCAACAGCCCCAGCTCTTTCAGCCTGTTCTCATAGGTGAGGTATTCTACCCCTTTGGCAATTTCTGTGGCCCTCCTCTGGATGAGCTCCAACAACTCCATGTCTCTTCTGTACTAAGGAGTACACATCTGGACACAGTACTCCAGGTAAGGCCTCACCAACACAGAGCAGAGAGACAGGATCACTTTCCTTGACCTGCTGGCCATGATTCTTTAGATTAGATAATCTTTAAAGTCTCTTCCAAACCAAGTCTTGGTCTCTGGACATTTTTGTAACTACATCAAATGAGATGAATAAGATGTGACTACTATAAAAAATCCATATCTGATGTGCATACTCTATCAAGTTCTGATCCATATCTCAGCTCTGAAAAAAAAAATATCATAGAGAGCAACCAATATAGATCATAATGATATTACATATTGTGATACATAAGTAGCAGAGTACTCATGGAAGCTTGTAAAAAGAGGTTACATTCAAAGTTTTTAAGGAAATTCTAACTAAAAGTGAGAAAGAGAGGGCACAGTAAGAAGCAGTGTATTCCTTGCACATTATTGTTTCTCTTGGGCTCAAGAAATTTGGAAGCATTTATGGAGCCAGTCTGAAGCCAGCTGGATTCTGATGAATTTTAACCTCAGCCTCTCAATAGCTGAAAACGAAAATACAGAAAACCTTTGCAAGCTGGTGTAGCAGTCCTGTGAAGACTGGAAGCTGGTCAATCCCACTGTTAGCTCAGGGCACCAAATCATACTAAATAAGTGAAACATTGTCTCTAGCGGTTTGGATAAAAAATAATAACCAAGCTATAGGACTTTGATGTAAGTATAATTCAAAAGTTCACCTCCGATACCTAGTCTTGCTGGAAAATGTACTTGTTACAAGCTTCTTTCCTGTAGCTTTGTGCTACATAGTACATATAGGAAATAGCGTTTTACTTTGCGAAGCAAAGCTTCATGCAGCTGCTCTGAGTCCACAGTTCAAAACTCCTGCCCTGATACCTCTTGCTGCATTCACACGGTCTGGGCTTTTGGGAGCTGAATACCCAGCTTTTTGGCTTTGCTGAAGCCAACCAACCGCTCAGCATCCTCTCAGCTGCCCAGGGATGGAGGTGGCAGGGGAGTAGAGCCCTCTCTCGACCTTTTCTGGGCCACAACTTCGGCAGGAGCAAGGCCAGCTTCCGACGGGCGGCAGAGCTCGCGGCGTCCAGGTGAGGACGGGCGGTGCGGTGAGCGGGGGGCGGCCGCGGGGCCCGGAACCCGGAGCGCGGATCGCGGCCCGCCCCGCGGGGTGCCGGGAGGGGTGGCCGCCTCACGTCACCGCCGCCCGCGATAAATGCCCGGCGAGGCGGGAGTCGGGAGGAAGAAGCGTGGAGCTCCCAGGGGCGGCGGCGCGCTCGGCGACATCCCCCCTCGCCGGCACGACTCGTTCGCAACCCGGCAACCACCGCTGGGGCGAGGCCGTGCCCGCGCCCCCTCCCCAGCCCCTCGAGCCCGGCGCGGGCCCGGCGAGGCGGTGGGCGGCGGAGCGAAGCTGGCTGCGGAGAGAGGAGGCAGCCGCCGCCGGAGGGTAAGGGCAGCAACCGGCCCGGGGGCGGAGGCACCGTCCGGGAGGGGGCCGCTCCCCGCGGGCCGCAGGGCAGGGCCGGGACGCGGCTCCGTGGCGGCCGCTCAGCGTTGGGAGAGCTCCGCGCTGCTCCTCCGCCTCTTTTTGTTGTGCTCCCAGCGGCGGGACCGGCTCGGGCGGTGGCGGGATTCACGCTTTTTTTTCCCCTGGGGGAGGGAGGCACCGTGGTTTTCCTTTTCGCATCGCTCAGTCACGTAACAGACGGCGTTGGCATGTTGCGTTCTTGATGCAGTAGTACTTTTTCAAGTGTTGTCCGTGCTTTTTTTTTTTTTTTTTTTTTTTTTTCGATGAGTAGGATGACCCCCATCTCCCTCCATTCTCTTGCCAGAGCTGAGTAATTTTAGTTCTATTAGGTATTTGGAAATCATAAAATAAAAGTTTTCCTCGCAGTCATGTTTTGAAATGCATCAAGAAGGGATATTTTGTATCAACTCCACTGTGTTTCTCATTTAACATTTTGAAATTGAATGCTTTTTTGTTTTGTTTTGTTTATAAATTCCAATACTAGGAGAATTATCTACAGCTAATCTTCATTGATGTCTGGCTTCTGTTAAGTAGCTGCAGAAAGCATGCTTTCTTGTATGCAGACACTTAAATGTGCATGCCAGAGTGTATACAAAAGCACTTGGACAGATGAAGTTCATAAGGTTGAAGATAAGCGATCTTTCCAAACAGCAACTTGTATTTATTAGTGTAAATAACACGCAGCATTCTGGCTTCTCCCTCTAAATCAACAGTGGCCAACTCTGTACACACTACAGTTTGACTTTTTTTGCTTAATGAATTCATACAGACCAGTGCTTCAACCTCCAAATTACATTACTCTCTCTTATGCGTTTGCAGCCAACAGACCTGGAAAAAAGACTTTGTCTTGGAGCTAACTCCTGAGCATTCTGAGATCATTCATCATGAAGTATGTAGTGCAGGAATGGCTCAGAGTAACTACCTTGCTATTCATAGCTCAAGCAGTTTCTGCAATGGTTCTTCCCAATGCCACGCTCTTAGAGGAACTTTTGGAAAAATACATGGATGAAGATGGTGAGTGGTGGATCGCCAAGCAGAGAGGGAAAAGGGCTATCACAGACAGTGATATGCAAAGTATCTTGGATCTTCATAATAAATTACGGGGTCAGGTGTATCCACCAGCTTCCAATATGGAATATATGGTAAGGAAAAACTGATAGCCACATGCAGAAAGAAATGTTCTTTAGAGTAGTTACTGCCACTTTATAAAGCAGCATACTTTCAGTCATAGCTTGCCTGATTTCTTCTTAAGAGTGCTTGTTTTTGTCTCTTTTATTTTTTTATTTTTTACTTTGTACAGGAGTGAATTTTGAGATAAAAATGCTTATGTATGAATCTTGTTGTATTTTATTGATATTAAGAGATTTAATCTCTCATAGCTCTCCTGAATTTAAGAGGCAATTCCTTCGGATAAGGGGCCAATTTCCAAAATTGCATTATTCAAAATAGTTGATTTGGCCTATGAAGTTACCATCTGAGAAGAGTGCTGAACTATGGAGCTTCAAAATAACATGGATTCTCTCCCACACTTCTAGGTTGGATTCAATTTCTGAGCAAAAAGAAGCTCCCATAAAGTCTTCTGTTTGAGCTGGCATGTGCTGGAGTTCTGTATGTTGCTATGTTTAACGTAATGTAATACATAATTTCTGTATTTTAATCTGTCTTCTGTAAAATATACAGGCATATTTTAGTTTGTTTGTAGATATAAATCTCCCATGTTTTTGAACTTAAATTTCATGCCATAGTTCAACACTACCTATTTCTCTTCTTGTTGATTAGATCAAACTAGGTTATTGGAGCTTTTAACAAGAATGGGCACGTCTTCCTCTATAGCCTTGTTCTTGCAGAAGCACCCAAATCTTACTCCTGTACATACAGTGTGTATTATTTATCTGACCCTTCATCAGAGGAAGTGTTACTGAGTTGTTAACACCAAACATTACACCAAATATAACACTTTTCATTGCGAGTTTATGACAGAGGATCGTCTTAGCACATCTCAGGACTTAAATATCTTTCCCAGCTTAGAGTGATGTCTCTCTTAGCTTGGAGATGTGATTGAACTGAGAATGTATGTGTCATAGAGAAACCATGTTTGCTTAAGTCATCAATAAAGGTAGTTTAACTTGAATGTATATATGAATTTTATTATATTAGGCTATGCACATTCAAAGAAGTTACTACATTCTGTCTCCAAACAAAAAGAGGATAGTATCTTAAACCTCTTTAGCCCTTTCAGTTACTGTTGTCTGCATATACCCTTAAACTTTGTTGTGGGCTTTTTTTCAAACTTTTCAATAATGTGCGTGACATTTTTTGTCTCTAAAAATGAAAGTTGATTTTTTTCTTTTTTCTTTTTTTCTGGGAAACTTAAAAAAAAAAAAAAAGTTGTCCAGCCTTCTTTCTGTAAAATGACACTAGAGAAGACTATTAAATTAGAGAAAAGGTCTGTAACTGGTTGAACGAAGGAACAGAGATGTGCTCAGATTCAG
Source organism: Chrysolophus pictus (assembly GCA_037305975.1). Lineage (NCBI taxonomy): Eukaryota > Metazoa > Chordata > Aves > Galliformes > Phasianidae > Chrysolophus > Chrysolophus pictus. Next base: position 65,120,154 of record CM074577.1, read on the forward strand.
GAAGCTATGAGAAGGACCTGGACGTAGACTGAGTGCCTGGGGAGGTATTGAGGAGTTGGCAGCAGAAGGGGAAAGAACATTTGATGAGTACATGCAGTTAGGAGAAGAGCTGGGTCTCTCAGGGCGGAGAAAAACTGAGAAATCAGAGCTTAGAGGAGGAGGTTTAGAGACTGCTAAGAGGCTACTTGGAAAGTCTGAGCCTGAGATTGTTTGAGAAGGGAGGTTGTACCTGGAGGAAGCAAGCAGAAGCAAATATGGTGAACCAAGAGGATGGTTTAGGAAAGAACACATCTACTGCTTGAGAAGAAGAAGGTAGTGACTGAATTTGTGAATGCTGGAAGACACATTTTGTGATACAGTTTATGACTGTGTGACCGTCTACCTTTTTTTCTACATAAGATGTCATAAAGGCTGTTCTGTTGCTTAATAGCTCAAAAAATTGAGTACAAAATTGCAAATGAGATGGGTAACCCCAGATTGAGCTGTGAAGTAGCAGTAAACATGGTAGTTCATCAAGGAAGCTTGTTTTGTCATTTAAGTGGGCAAAAAAACTAAAAAAATCTTGGGAAACCTAATGTCCAGTCATTATTACAGAGCATCTATGCAAGAGATAAACTTAGAGGCAAAGTCCATTCTCTCATAAACTCTGACAGATATTGTAGCTTATTGTAGCTGTATAATTATTAGTGCTATTCTCTTGTCCATGATTGAATATAGGCAGATACATGTTTTTACACATTCATAAACACTTTATTTCTCTGGACGCATACTAAGGTATGTACCATTGTGGCCTTTCCAGACAAAGAGATAAGCACTCTTAGATCTGGTTTCAGAAGCTTTTTTGACCTCTGGGTCAGTTCTGTGAATCACAGAAAGGTCAAAGAGTCAATTATGGATGGAATTATAACTGTATTTGGCTTTTTTTTTTTTTTTTTTTAAATAAAGGATGGATGTTGTTGAGAATCTTAAAAGTAATTTAAAAAAGATCTTTGCAATATGATTAAGATATGTAAAGCCTTACAAAGGCAAGTTCAAAAATCCCTCTAATTGTTTTCCTGATATTTAGTGAGCTAGAGAAGTACAGCTGAAATATTTTTGTCTACTTTTGGAGTGCTTTATTAGTATAGAACTCCTGGCAGAAACCTTCCTGCTATGGGCACAGCCATGTCAGTATGAGCAGCCCTTTGTACTAGTACAGTCCTTCTTTGAAAACAGAGCTGGCTCTACTGGTGAAAATGAAGTTTTAACAGTGTACAGAATCTGAGAGGAGGTGGTGAAAGTTCAGGTGCCTCACTCATATGCCTATTTCTCTGTAAATCTGCTATAGAGCTTAAAATCTTCGAGTGTGTTTGGAGCTGGGAAAAAGTACGTGGGAACTGTCTTCTTTCATTACACAATTCATATTTTTCAACTATGGTAAACTAACAGTCAGCTTTACCTGAAAATGCCTCTGTCCTACTCCTGCCACTGATACATATCTAAGTTGATGATGAGATTAGTTTAACCAATTAAAGAATCAGAAACATGTCTCTCTCTCTCATTTTTTCTTTCTCTCTCTCTTTCTCTCTCTCTTTCTCTCTCTCTTTCTCTCTCTCTTTCTCTCTCTCTTTCTCTCTCTCTTTCTCTCTCTCTTTCTCTCTCTCTGTATTTCTCTTTCTCTCTCTTTCTTTCCCAGTAGTTATAATTTTATGCCAGTTTGAGTTTGGAATTGATTCCCTACATGGCTGAATCAGATGAGTAGTGGTGCTGATAAAAGAAGAGGGTGGGAATGAATAGCTAAGGATTGGAAGAAATGAGGAACTGCAGTTTATGTAGAAGCGCTGATCTGTACCTTGCTAGCCATATCTTTGAGAGAACTGCAGGGCCAACACTTTTTTTGAGTTGTGCAGAGGAGAAAAATTTTTTACACTAATGTACTTTTGTATAATGTATTCAGTAGGTAGATGATACAGCATGAAGACCGAAAATAATAAACCGTGACATAATGTTCCATGTCATGCAGCACATTGCAGTTTTGATTTAGCCTCCGTGACAGATACGTGTATTGATACAAAATAGTATGTGTATGGTGCTATTCTAGTACAGATTTTTGTAGTTCTTTGGCATGCCTTTGACTTCCCTTGTATTTGAGGATGGACTTCAGCATGTAAGATCTAGATTTCATTAAGGAAGAAAAAGGGTTGAATTACTGGTTTTCTATACAGCTATAAACTTTACCCTTTTGCCTTGTAAAAGAAAAAGGGTATGAGATTATCACAGTTCAGTGACCCCAAGTTACGAACTGCAGCAAAATTTAGAGGCTCTGCGTAATAAACAGAACATTCTCATGGCTGTCTGGCTGAACTAACCGGATGAAAAGTTCATCTTCCCAAGTAATTGGCTCTGGTGGCGAGCTGCTGGGGATTCCTAGGGTAAGAGGATAAGAGTAGAGAATGGAAACAGAGAAACTTCTGCAACGAAAACTCCCAGCTTTGAGCAAACAGCAGCTTAGGGACTTTCTAAATCGGCATTTTGTTTTATTTTTCTTCCAGTAGTTCCAGAGGGAACTCTTTTATATGAATCTAAATGCTTAAGTCTATATATATCTTTGTGATAAAAAGTTGCAGAGCTCTGCACATAATTGTATGCTACATGAACTGTTACTATGGTTATGTTTTTCCTTTAAATTGGATCTTTATTTCTTTATCTCGTCTATTTCATTATAGCTTTTTTTTTTCTTCATTTTTTAAGAACTTAGTGAGAGACTTTGCAAAAAAGACTTAACTACACTTTTTTTGTATCTTTATGATGCTTTCAAAGAAGTCTGATAGATCTGGGAGGAGCTTGTATTATCCAGGTATTTATTTTACGACTTAGCCTATCAAATCATCCAAGTAGAAGTCAGTTTCTGGTCTGCAGTTTCTCAGAATCCATTGGAAGCATTTTAAAATATTAGCACCCATATACTGTATTTTGTTAGTGAGGCCATTTTGGAAGAGAATTTCTACACTACACAGTAATTCAGCAATTTCATAATTAAGTTTCTCCAAATTCATGAACGATACTATCTAGGCCTTGCAACTTGATAGTGTTAAAATTAGCAATTTCCTTTTTTTTTTTTTCCTCTTCTTTTTTAATTTTTTTTAAATTTTCATTGCTTAATTCTGATATAGGTGCACCTTCTGTCTCTTTCTCTGTATAGAAAGTTTCTGGTGTGAGGACCTGCCTGAGCTCTCGTGTAGGAAACAGCAACCCAACATATTCAGCTGCCTCCTCTGCAGTGGCTGCAGATGATCTTATGACTGCATGTTAGATCATTCTTTCCTAGAGCTCTTCCTTCAGCACTGAGACCTTTTTAAATTGTCAGTATTGCAGCTTGATAGTAGGAAAAAAAGTCTTGAGGTAATGGTGAGCAGCTTGTTATGAAAACATACAGCAAGTCCATACTCTATGGATGTTTATCCTTTTGTGTACAGTAAACAAGTGCTTCCTAACACATGAAAGAGTGAAGACCTTTTTTCTTCATGATGTGTTCAAGAATTAACAGCACTGCTAAGAGAGCAGTGAGAGATGACGTTTCTGTGCTAATGTTCCAAGGTTCCTGAGCTGAAATTAGATGATGCTTTCAATATTTCCTATCCTGAGCCATTGACCCAGTGTGGCCTTCTCATCAGTCACTTGGGGTAACTGTGGAAAAGATGTTCGTAGTAATACAGGGAACTGAAGCAAACTTCTGATGGCAGTCGTGAGTCTGACCAGAACAGTGTCATAGTGAGGCTTTTCTGCTCTGAGCTGGTCTGTGCTTTGCTGCCCAGCATCTCTTGGCACAGACCTGCTGTTTAAGACAAAAATGGAAAATGCCATGATTTCTCATGCACTTGCCAGTGTATGCAATAGCCTTGGAATATATAAGGCAACACATTTTTTTCTGTCCTTATTTGGTAAATTGACTTTAGACAGACTTCTGCACTGTCCTGTCATCAGTATTTTACAAGAGACTGTTAGCCAATCACAAAATCAGTATACTGGTTTGTCTTTTGAAACTGGATTTCATGAAGAGCCTTATTCTACCTTCAATTAGTTAGACAGGCTTTTATTGCATTGTTAATAAATTATTATTAAGTTTTAAAATGTTAATAAAACTAAAAAAAACATATTTAGGTATCATAATCCTATAGCTTTTCTATCACCTAATCCTATTTCACTATCTCTTTTTTATTACGCGTGTCTCACAATAAATTGAAATTATCCAACAATACTATTTTGATTAGTGTCGGCATTGTAACTTGACAGTTGAACATATTCTTGAAAGCTGAGATCAGCACTTTAAAAATAGTCATTGTAAGATGGATAAGATGCTGTTAGTTCCTTTATATTCTGAACAGCTACACCATGCAAACTGGGACCCACCATGAGTAAAACTTACAAAATAAATTTTGAGTGCTGAATTTGTAATGCATTCTGTTTTAAATCTTTCTTTTAGTATTCAGTTATTGATTTCATATTTTCTCAAGCAAATAAGTTGAACAGCTTATGTGAAATCTTCATTTCTTGTATGTCCCTTTTCTGTACTGAAAAGTGTTCAGCTTTCAGCTTTCTAGGTTGATAGACAGCAAAGTATTTCAACTTGGTGTTTCTTGACACCTTGCCACACACTGCAATTTGTAATTAAAATAACTAGGAATATCAGTGTTTTCTAGGCTTCTTATTTAATTATTTTTAGTTTTCTTTTGTCCACATCCTGCCATAACCTGTTAGGGATGTCATCACAAAGCCCCTACCTCCTGTCTTGATTTTCAGATTTTTTACTTCTTGTTGTTGTTGTTGTTGTTGTTTTTCTGCAAACCTTGTGAAGGAAATGAAACTCTTGTAGGAGTACTTCTTTCAAAAGTTCAGATTAGCATATTTATTTGGTGTAGTTTCATAATTCTTAGGGACAAACATGACAACAGTACTGCATCTGTATTTTGTTCATAGGAAAGCTAGAAATATACCTAGTTCTGATACATTTCCTCAGAAGGTCTTATCTGTCTGAAAACTACCATGGAGTAGTGTTGCAACTGTTGATACTGTATCATTTCTTTCAAAAGTGGCTTCTGGATGAGTACAGGCTTCCTCGGGACCTCGTTCTGAGGGTCTTGAGAACTTGCAACTTGGTTCAGTAGCTTCATGAAGACTTCAGAAGAAGAAGAAGAAGAATGACTACAAATCATTTGGATTTTTCTTCATTTTCCTCAAGCAAATTCCTGCTGTTTTTGAATACAGATGATTCAACTTTGGATCAGATGAACCCACTAGTACAGAGAGCTCTTGCATGGATAATAGAAAAACATTCTTCGTGTCATCACAGTGGCTGATTTCAATCCGTATTCTAATAGAGATTGAAATAGTTTCAGCAATTTTGTGCTTCTTCATATAACGATCTGTGTATGTCTGGATTTAGCAGGTTTCTGCACATGTCTGTTAGCTCTCAGTTGAGATTTTCAGTCTATCACCTATGTAGCTACAGAACTGAAGTATGCTCAGGTGTCAGTCTCAGTGCTTCAATGTGTGGAGAACTGAAACAGCATTAGGAAACTTAGAGACCTTGCAGTAGATGTGGTGAACTTTTATGTGCTGAATGACAGTCTCCTGTTGAAATTCCTAGACATTACTGATAAAATTCTTACATGTCTCTAGTTTGTTTTGTCCATTTTGCAGAAAGTCTGGGTAGCCTGATTAAAGACAATTCTTGTTTCCTTCAAGCAGAAAACCTTGGTTTGTGGAATCCCTTAAATGGCCACAGAGCACTATACTTGCCAAACAGAGAGCAGCCTTTTTCAGAGTGAACCTGTCTGTTTTCTCTTTGGTTTTCCACTTTCCTGCTCCACTTCAAAAGTTGATGGAATTGCTTCAGCTATTTTGCCTGTGCTCAGAGCTTACTGACACTGCATCAGAGAGCTCAGTGACGTTGACTTACCCTCTTATTCTCTCTGGCTGTTTTAGCAAAGGATTGTGCAATGTGAAATGGCCAAGAAAGCGAGTGGATAAGTCCGTGTTATGACTTTTATTGATAGAATGCCAACCACAACTAAGCAACTCCAAGTAAAGAAACTGAAAGTGGAAAGTAGCAGAAAGGCTTACTGTTAGCCTTCCCATAATGAAAGTAATTAGCAACATAGAACAGATATTGTTCATCCTTTATTTTGCTGTCAGAAGTACTCCTTCACTGCCTTCCCAAACAGAAAAAATTATTGATCAGTAGTAATGGGATCAGAGCCTAAACATAAAGTAGGCTAAACACAGTAAGAATCAACGAGGTTTGTGAAAGCAACTCCATGTAGTCTTTCATCTTTATGACACCCTCTTTAACATTTTTTATTTGAGGAAAATAAAAAATATATTTATTTCTTAAATAATGACATTAAAAAACTAGATATGTCTTCAGCCTGTTTCCTATAAAAGTACTCTTCAACCTTAAATTTGGCATAAAGTAGAGTGACTATAATAGTCAAAAAGGCATAATTCATTAAGAAGACTATCTTGCATCTGGGCAACTTTTACTTTATTACAAAGGAAGATTGCATTAAATCTAGAACTTTGTGTTTCAAGAAAGTTTCAGGAAAGAGTGATACTTACTTCATAATGCAGTATATACATTCTCAGTGCCTTGTTGGCTGCTTGAATGGTCAAATACTCTTTAAGACATATTTTCCAATTCCCTTCATTTAAATTTTATTTAAACATTTCTGTCAGTAGGGCCATGTTACATATGATCACTGTGATCTCTTACAGTAAGTTCAGTTCACTTCTGCTGTACTAATATCAAATTGCAGTGGTCACCTTTTAAAAGCCAACATTCATTGTGACACATATGTGAGATACTGTGGCTAATTCCTGTTCAAAGTCCAGGAAATTCTGCAGCATCTGTTAAACTGCTGCATGAAAGCAATCAGTTACATCTAGTTTATAGTAGTAATGAGTACTAGGATTTGAGGTAAGGAGCTGTGCTGTGGTCAGTTTATAATTAGCTATGCATATTTATGAATACTATTTGTAATGAATGTGTAATTCATTCTTTGGCAATGCACAAAATGCAGAAATCAAGATCAGTTTGCACGTCTGTGATCACCGTTTTTTCTTTTCCATTCATGTCAGAATATAGAAGCAAATAGATGATTTTTTAGTCATCTTCTCATAGAAAGTCTTTATGCACTGCTTTTAAAAAGTAGCAAAGTAAATGTACTGTTTCAGAACACCTTGGAAACCTGACTATTCCAGCAAGGGTGTTTTTAACACTCTTAGAGTACACACAGAATTAAATGTGATTAGTCATGTCTACTCATTCCTATTCCTGGTTTTTACTTTTTGAACACATAAGCTCAAACACATGAAACTGTAATAGAGAGATACTTCTAAATATTGGAGCAATTTATTCAGTGTTTGGGAACAATATTTTTGGCCTCATCTTGCTTTCCTGTTTCCAGGCAAAAGCCACAGTTTTCCTGCTCTTTACTCTCTTCCAAAAGAGTAGCTGTAACCTCAAGGTCTATTCAGGGATCTCTGCCCAGCTTAATGCTCTATAACTCCAGTCTACCACGTGGTAGCATGTAAGGTTCTTACCTTTTTACTTTTAGACAAGCTGTCTTCCTCCAACAGAAAATGGATGCCTGACTTTCCTGCTACTGAAAAGTTTAACGATTTTACTTGCGCTTTCTCAGTGTTAAGGAGTACATCAGTACTTATTAGAATGGGTATTTTTGTATTTTCAGGGACAGTTGTCTGGTGTTCCAGTACTCCTGGGGTTTTGTGTTCACTCTGCTATATACTATGCAATGACTTGCATAGTATAGGCTCCTCAGGCTAGCACGGAATTTGATAGTTTTGGATTCAAATGTCTGAAGGTAGCTGTCTCAGTTGCATGCTAGTAAGTGACTTTTCAGAGGTGTTAATTATCATTAGTTTTTATGGACTTCGCTCAGAAGGTTAGTTATGGATGAAATTGCCTTACCTCACCTTAAGTGAAAACAAGGAAAACTGCCATTATCTCTCAAGAAGAGATCATATCAAACCAATCCTTTTTACTTTTTTGACCTGGTAGTTAACTAGTGCAGTATACTGGTATAAGTAGTACGCGTCCCATTTTTGACTCTGGAAGGGTTTTAATACTCTACCCAACACAAGTTAAAGGTGACAGAAGCTTGGTGTTAAACATGCAAAGGGTCAAAAATGTTGATGATGTCAGAGCAAGTCCCATTTCAGTTAAGTACGTAGACAATGACTTAGATGAGCAAGGAATGCACTTAAGAACTGGAGAATACAGCAATGTAGGTTGGGATTGTTTTAGAATTGTTTAAAAATTATCAGAACTTGTCAAGTGGAGGAAATGTCCTGGAATGAATGTGATAAAATAAAGTAAATTTAACTGCAAGATGTAGAGTAAGTAGAGTATCAAGTAGGTGGAATGCAAGGAATAAATAATAGCTAGGAGTAACACTACCCTGTCCATAAGTTACACTAAGTTAGAAAATAATGAGCCAACAATATGTGAAAGAAAGTTACTTCTTTGTGTGAAAGTGTTGAGACCTTTTTTGAAATGCAATGTCCAGCTTTGGCCGCATTTTAGGAATTGTCTAGCCACTTCATAGTGAATGAATGAGATTAATGGGATTGATTATAAACACAGAGTGTGTGATTTATGAGGGCTGAAGGAGAGAAAGAGCTGAGTTTCTTTAATCTGGGAAATAAATAAAGGTTATTACAGGAAAGAGTGGTTTCTTGCTTTTTGTTTTTTTTTTGTTGTTTTTCTTTTTTCTTCTTCTTCTTCTTTTTTTTTTTTTTTTTTACATGCAAAAAAACCCAACAACAACAACAACAACAACAAATCAGCTATCATTGCAGGGCAGGAGGTTTATGTTGCCTATCAAGAAAATACTCTTTATTCTTACACTCATAAAATTTGGAAGAAAACGGCAATAAATATTATTCAGAAATTACCATTATTAGTTTTAATTGTTAAAAAGTGGACAACACACAAATATTTGATTCGTCTTAGTAAAAGAGGCTAAAATGTAGTTGAGATCCATCTCTCAGTGTTGTTTTCAACTATACCTTTCTGTCATTCTATGCTGATACCACATAGCTTTCTGGTTTTTAAGTGTATTTCTGGCTTAGTTGCTCATGACATTTCTTAATCAATGTAATCAATGTTTCATCTTTCCTTTTTTTTTTTTTTTTTCTTTTTTCCTTTTTAGTGTCATTAGTCTTAAAGAATACAGTAAATAAATACCCATACTGTACTGTGGTATTTACTTTACTACTCTCTCCCTATATTTAGAACGTATACAGCAATGAAGTATTTATACTATGCCATGGTAAATGTTTACTTTCAGTGGTGCCCACTGTACTTACTTTTCCATCTTTACTGAGCTTAAATTTTAGCTCTTTTTTTTTTTCCTTTCCATACAGTTGCTTTCCATACAATTTTTTCTTTATTCCTTCACACATGAAAGTCTCTCCAATTAAAACGTTATCACTGTGTTTTTGAACTATTGGGCTTCTCAGTTTTGATGCAACACCTGTTGCTGTAATTGGTGGACTCACTTATGCTGATCTGCCTTGGGTAGAGAATTTCCTCTTGATTTAACACTCATATAATATGAATAGTGAGATTCATCTCACTGTCTGGTGTAGATTTCTACATTTGAGCCAGTCTCTTTTATAATTAGTGGAGAGAAATGAGAATTTCCAGCACGCAGCTCCTCTCGGTTAAAGATAGGTAGCTAAAATTATCTCCTTCTGTAGATGCTTATTTGTCTATGTAACTACAAAGGTAATTTAGATAATTAGCTCAAATGCCTGTATCTACTTTGAGCCTGTTTAATTTCCAGGAAGGTTAATCCTACCCCATGTGATTGGTTTGGCTGTTGCTGAGTTGTACTGTAAGCTGCAGTATCCTCTCTGAACAGCTTTTCAATAAGCGGAGCATTGGTTTCAATATACATGCTACTTGAACCCCATATTGACAGAGGTTAAATACCACAATTTGTAGTCCAGTCTGTGAAGCTAATCTGGTGTTAGTTTTGGTTTATTTTAATGTGATATGTTGTAAACTGGGAATATTTAAAAGATTTGCATTGCATGTGACATCCCTGCTGCTAAGCCTATAAAACTTTCTTGAGGGGAAAAATTGGCGACTGGAATTAGTAACTGTTCTCATTATTTAGTTTAATCAACCAGTCTGGTCCTAGCCTCAGCTAGCCTAGCATAAGGTTTGCAAAGCTCTAGGATTGTTATCGGCACACAATTTTAACAAAATATTGAGAAAGGCAGTGCTTGTGTCAGCGTGTTGTGTTACAACAGCAGGTTTTGTAGAGCAAAACAATTGGTGCTGAGGGCCTGACATTCATACTCTCTACATTTCAGGGTTTTCTATTTTGATCTAGGTCTTATCTTTTAGTGTGGACTAAAAACCCATTAACAACTGTAAAGCTATAGATGTGCTCTTAGAACACAACTCCTGGTATTTTGTCTGGAAGGAATCTGGTTTGTACCCCAAGAGTGCTCTGTGATGTACACTAAATGGAAATGATTGGGAGTTTCATTTCGAAATCACATTCCTCATCTAAATTAAAATCCTGCCATTGAAAAATCCTAATCTGATCTGACTTCCATTATGGTGTATGTGATGGTGTTACAGTCTTAAAAAATTGGCATTGTTTCCTTCATGGATGGGAATGTTTTAGTACATAAGTGTGAATAATGCAGAAATGTTGTAAATAATCATGGTACTTGGATGATATGCAAGTTATTTTCCAAATCTAAAAGAAGACAGTAAAATAAACCCAACTGAGACTATAAGGTGGAAGTATGTAGAGCTGAATGTTTTCTCCTCTTACTGCTTGCAGATTCTGGAAGTTCAGCCAATGCCCATGATGTGCAGACCAGCTCACATATAAGTTTTGGGGATAGCAGTTTTACTCTGAGCATACTTATTTGGATAGCAGAAGTCAATGGTAAACTATTCAGAATAGATAATGGAATCAAGTCTAGAGTATCATTAAACTTTCAGCTAAGGGTTTTATATATGGCAGAACATACTTCACAGCAATGATGCCTGAAAAGTTCATAGACTTTCTGTCACATATGAGGATACAAGTATAAAAAGGAACTGCTTATGCTGTTAAGTTTCTACAGAGAAATGTATGTTCTCTTCAATGGCCAAGAAACTGATTTCCAGCATCTGAGATCTCCTGTTTTGAATGTGTATATTTCATTAGAAGAAAATTTTGCTTGTCATAAGGAGGCAGATTGCTTGTGAACTTAGTTGTGTCTGTATGTCCTGGGGGGTTTTAGGAAAAGTAAATTTGGCAAGGTTAAAAGCTAAGAGATAGCATCTTGATTAAGTATGAAAAAAAACCCACTTGCTTGAAGTAGTCTGCCTTGCAGGATGTTGATCTTGAGTAGCAGCAAACTCTGTATTACCTATGCCTGTATTGATGTTTTTCTTTTTGTATTTCTGAATTTTGCAATTTTTATATCAACAACTGAAGCACAATGAGCATCTCTAAAATTATGATCAGCTACCGCTAAAACCTATGTCAAATATTTCTGTTCATTCAATGAAACACAAATAGGATGATTTGTTTCTCTAGAGAATTTTGTAGAGCTGGACTCATGAATCTGTCCATCACTTGGAACCAGACCAGTAGGAAGTAATTTCCTGTCCAGAATGGAAGGCAGAATGAAGGAAGAACATCATCCTTTGTGTTCGTGAGAACCTACCTGTCTGACGTTGTTTGTAGCTGCAGTTCTCAGGAATATGTATGTATTGAGTGTTCTAGCCATCCACTATCAGGCACAGCTTGGAATGTAAGAGATTAATATCTTTCTAATTGAGGTTAGGTCCATGAATTGGTAAAATTGGTACATGTCTTGTAAAAGCCATGGGCAACATACATGACTTAGTAAAGTTGATGAAGTTTAAATCTGCAGGACTGTGGTAAGTTAATACCAATAATTTTCTGTGAAAGATAGAATTAAGAAGGATTCAATACCTATGTATAATACAGGAAAGAGGTAAGAAAATAAGATTTACGTAGGTCACTCTGAAAGTAGTGCCTCCTGTTTTTATCTATTGTAGTTTCCATGGAAATCAAGAGCACAATAAAACTATTTGATAGAGCAAATTCTCTGCTACAAAACACTTTTTTTCAACACAGTCACCACCATTAGCTAGGCATTTTCACCAGTGATGAATAAGATCCTACATGATGCGCACAAAAAAATCTGCATCAGCTTACGTGACCCTTTGTTGCTGTCACCACTGCTGAAATGCACCACCCAGCACCTCACTGTGCTCACATCCACTATTTGGTTTCCATAAATGTTCAGCAAGTGTAATGAATGTCAATGGGTGCCATTTTTTTTTCTGCATGGAGGAACCTGATGATGTTTCTTGGCTTCATATATAATTCCATGTCAGACACCATTTTGTCTGACTGCTCCTCTGCTGCCATCTGCCACATGACAACAAAATGTAATGGAATATTTGTGGGAAGATTCAGCTTCTACTGTCATACTACCATTGTCCACCTCTGACTTCATGCACCAACATAATTAAATAGGAAACATTACTTTCAGATCAGCCCTCGTAGGTATTTGTATTCTACTTGGTGTACCTCCATATGATGAGATACTTGAACTAGCTTTGAAATATGTCTTCATTAACAACATGAGTAATTATTGTATATTTGAACTCAAATGTAGACTTGATGAAGCAGAAGCAATGTTAAATTGTACTGTAGGTGGATATTTCTTCATGATCTCCTTATAAAAAAAAAACAAAAACCAAAAAACAATAAACCATGCTAGCTGTATATGCATTATATCCATGCCAGGTAGTTTTTATGTCTGGCTTTAGAAATAACGGATTTAGGTGTTAAAGGTTGAGAAACAAATGAATGAGTCCTTTCTTCTCTGGCACACACAGAGAATTTCCTGAACAGCTGACTGTTCTGAAGTGACTTCATTGTGTAGTGTACACATCAGGGAGAAAATAAGACATGGAATTGTTTGTTGCAAAACTAAAATATGTATGCAAGCTTTTTGATATGTGATTCATCTCATTGTCTCACAGTATTTTGAAGGTGGAATTAACTGTGAATTGATCATCCTACCATGTGTTTGAGCATGCCATATAACTAAGAAATCAATCCTTACATAGTCCCAACTATTTGCTATCAGATTTCTGATGATTTTCTCATAAAAAAATTCTTATCACTTTTCATCAGGATTTTTATGATTAAACTTAAAATTAGCATGTATGAAATGTGTTGAAATTCTGTACCGTATTTTTGATAAACATTTCTTTTTATGCTTCTGTTTAAATTCTGATTTATGACACAGTTCCCATTAGCTATTATCTCAGACATTTTACTAAGGTACTATAATCTGAATTGCTCAAGTTCTACATTTTTTTCTTTTTCCAGTGTTATAAAACTGTACCAAAACTGTTTTTAAAGAACAGTTGATGACAGAACAAATGACATTGAAATGTGCATATGTGTATAGATAATGTAAAAAGAAATAGGTTGATTTCTACATGAGCCATAACCTAGTACCTCTTGCCCTTAATTGTGCAAATTCTGGTCTGAGACAATCTCATGCACACATTCTTAGGAAGGATAGAGTTGCCTCCTGACTCATATATCATCCTTTTCTGTAGTCAGGAATAACTGCAACAGGAAAAAATATTCAAAGAGCCCAAACTCCTCATTGCTAGAATAGTCTTCTGCATTATGCTTCCTGCAAAGACCTTCACTGCAGCCCATCTTCTGTTTCAAAGACTATATCTTTGCTGCAGCTAAGGTTGTGGCCTAAAAACTGGAAGGCATGCCTATCTCTGGTTTGGCAAGCAAAGAAGAGTAACGTTATTTTATACTATGGCTAAAGACAAGAAGCAGTTAATGAAAAAAAAAGAACAAAATTGTTGAAGAAACGCTTGAAGACAGTATCCAATCTCAGTTGTACTTTGGAGTTTGGGTGTACATCAGTCAGGAAAATCTGTGATGAGCTTAAGTTCTTTATCAAAGACTATTGCAGTGCTCTGGATGTCATGTATACCTATCAGTTTTCAAAAATTTTTTTTTAAATATTTTGTTCACGAACTTGAGGAATTGCTTCAAACAACTACTACTGACTACCTTGCTGTGAACATGCAAAAATCATTAAATTAAAATAGCTGCATATAATATTTCAAAATTTGCATGGAAAAAAACCAGCAATAACAAACAGTGCAATTCCCTTATCTGCCACTTATGTTCTGAGAGTTGAAAAATCATAGAATAGTTTGGGTTGGAAGGGATCTTTAAGATCATGTAGGTCTAACTCCCCCTGCTATAGGCAGGGACACCTCGCATTAGACCAGGTTGCTTAAAGCCTTGAATGCCTTTAGAGAGAGGGCATCCACAAGCTCTCTGGGCAACCTCCTCCAGTGTCTCACCACCCTCACAGTAAAGAATTTCTTCCTAAAATCTAGTCTAAATCTACCCTCTTCTCCGCAGGCTCCTCTCAGGCCATTCTCCATCCAACCTGTATTTGTTTTTGGATTGCCCCAACTCGGATACAGGGCTTTACAGTTGGCCTTGTTGAACTTCATGAGGTTGGCATGGGCCACCTCTCAAGCCTATCCAGGTCACTCTGGATGGCATCCCTTCCCTCTAGCATGTCAACTGCACCACTCAGTTTGATGTCATCTGGAAACTTGCTGAGGATGCACTTGATTCCATTGTCAGTGTCACCTACAAAGATGTTAAATAAAAATAGTTCCAGGACCAATTCCTGAGGAGTGCCACTCATCACTGGTCTCCAACTGAACACTGAGCTGCTGACCACAACTCTCTTGTATGACCATCCAGCTGATTTCTTATCCAGCAAGTGGTCCATGCATCAAATCCATTTTTTCTTAATTTGATGACAAGAATCTCATGCAGGACAGTGTCAAATACTTTACACAAGTGCAGACAGATTATGTTAGTTGCTCTTCTTTTATCCACTGATTCTGTAACTTCATTATAAAAGGCCAGAAAGTTTGTCAGGCACAATTTGCCCTCAGTGAAGCTATGTTGTTTACCACCAATCATCTCATCTTTATTTTTACATGCCTAGGAAGAGACTTCAGGAGGATCTGCTCCATGATCTTGCTAGGCACAGAGGTGAGGCTGACTGACCTGTTGTTCCTTGGATCTTCTTTTTTTTCCCCTTCTTGAAAATAGAGGTTATGTTTTCCCTTTTCCAATCTGTGGGAACTTCACCAGACTGCCACGACCTTTCAAATATGATGCATAGTGGTTTGGCAACTTTATGTAGCAATTCCCTCAGAACCCCTGATTGAGTCTCATTGTGTTCCATGGACTTGTGCACCTTGTTCTTTACATGGTTTTGAACCTGATCTTCACTTACAGAGGGCAGATCTTCCTTCTCTCACTTCTTTCCTTTGCTTTCTGCAACTTGGATAGTGTGGCTAGAGCCCTTGCTGGTGAGGAGTGATGCAAAGAAGTCATTGAGCACCTCAGCTTTCTCCATATCCCTTGTGACCGGATCTCTCATTTCCTTTGGGAGAAGGCTTGCACCACATCTTCCTTAGCCTTCCTTTAATCACTGATATACTTACAGAATTTTTTCTTGTTCCCTTTTATGTCTCTGTCTAGATTTAATTCTATGTGGGTTTTAGCTTTCCTAACCTGAACCTTGGCTGATTGGACAGCTTTTTTGTAGTCCTTCCAGGTAACCCGTTCCTGCTTCCACTTTCTATGGACTTCCTTTTTGGGTCTCTCTTCCCTTCAGGGCTTTATCCCATGTCACTCTGCCAAGCAGTTCTTTGAAAAGTTCTAAGTCTGCTCTCTTGAAGCAAGCTTGCTGCATGCCCTCTTGGACACTAAGGATCTTGAACTCCATCATTTTGTGGTCACTGCAGCCAAGGCTGCCCTTGAGTGTCACATTACTCACCAGCCCATCTTTGTTGATAAGGACAAAGTCCAGCATAGCACACTTTCTCATGGGTTCTTTTCCACTTGGAAGAGGAAGTTATTATCAACATGTTCCAGGAACCAATTTGATTGCTGTTGCTCCGCTGTGTTGTCCTTCCAACAGATATCAGGGTGGTTAAAGTCCCCCCATGAGAACCATGTTTTATGAACACAAAGCTGCTCCCATCTCTTTACAGAGGGCTGCATCCACTTAGTCTTCCTGGCTGGGCAGTGTGCAGCAGACACCCACTGTGGTGTCTCCTTCCGCTGCCTTCCCTTTAACTGTAACCCATAAGCTCTGTCAGCTCCTTATGAACTTTTTCAAGGATATTTTACAAGAGAATATATTTTGGTGTTCTTAGATTCATAAGAGTTGTAAGAAAATTTACCTGGCTTTGGAGACAGGAAGTTCCAAGAGTGTGAAGATGCACACATTTGGTCTAACTGAAGTCTTATTTAATTATATATTTCAAGATCCATTTGATAAAACCATTCTTAGCAGCAATTTCTTGGGATATGTGTTAGCTTTACATTTGGACTTATTCATATTCTAGATCTAAGTGATAAAAGATTTTGAGCTGACTTCACATTGTGCAATATATACAAGGACAAATTGTATGGCATTTATTTTAAAATGCTGCAGTGTTGCAATCCTATAGCAGAATGACAATGCAATTGTACTATTGCTTATAAGAAAATATTATATATATGGAAGAAATGCGTTAATCTTTGGTGTTTTTTTTGTTTTTTAAATAATGTAGGAAGCAGGACTGTTTATGATAGTGTGACAGGGAGAGGGAAAAGATTTATACAAACTCATAAAGCTTTCTGATTTGAGATTAGAACTAAGGTTTTTGACATTTTAATACCGTCCCAGTCAGACAAATAGAAAATTATTACTGTATCCTAGAGTTGGGGAGTTTTGTATCTGTATGAAGGGTAAGAGCATTATTATATCATTATTATACATTGTTATGTTTAAGAATACTGTCAAAATAAATGCTGCATTTTGAGAGTCAAAATGTATCTTGTAAATTTTTTACTAATAATAACAGACAAAATGGAAATGCAGTAGCACTGGAGTCTTCTGAAGAGAACAAAGAATTGATGAACTTGGATTAAATTGAGTGATAGTAGACTTTCCATAATCATCTTCTTGCATAACTAAAAGCATATATTTTGTTAATGAGTAATCTAATAAGGTGAAAACTGCATATCAAAATTAATAGAAAAGTAAATTATAGAGCATGGATTTTTTCTGTTATATTTCTGTATTCTTTGGCTGTATTAAGAGTTCTTTACCTTCAGTCTCTGCCAAAAATCTGTAGACATGACCTACAGTGTCTACATGGGAATTTGGAAATACTGAATTATTGTTACTTAGATAACATGGTTTAATGGAAAGAAATTAAGTCTGAACATATGATGAAATAATTGTGTTTTTATTAGCAATTTTCTTCCTTCCTGGAAATATTTCAGTTTCCTAACCTGGGTATTATTATCAGTGAGTCAGATATCTAGAAACTTCTGCAAGTATCAATAAATTTAAAAGGCCAATCAGCAGTATGGGTACTTTGCTTAACAAGGACCACTTTGAGTAAGCCCTAGATGAATATGTTAAACAAACACAGTATAATTTATTATTTTTTTTTAAAGATGAGTAACTTTTAGTATGCTTTTGAAAGAGAGAAACTTACATTTGCCTTTCAGCTACAAATCTGTTCTTCTGTATCTTTTAAAGAAAAGGAGAAACAACTGTGATGCTTTTTATTTAACTGGTCCTAAGCATGCTTCTTACTAACATGAATGCCTCCTTTTCTTACCAACCTAGCCATAAATCAATGTCTGACAATGTTGTTCTGGTTTCCATATTTTCTGTTTGCATTGTGTATTATTTCAATGAAAGCTGATTATAGAAGAGAGAGACAAAATCACTTTCATTTCAAATAAACTACTGGTTTAGAGGAAATAAAGTCTTATGTTGAAAGCATGTTAGATAATACTCTTTAGGCTAAGAAAAGTGCCTGTTACTAAAAAGAAATCTCACAAGACAGAAAATGCACTTAATTTAGCTTGGAAAGTTGAACTAAGCCTTTCAGTTTCATATTTGTCTTTTATTCACTGCAGAGTGCCTGCACAGGCTTTCTAAAAGGGAAATCTGGGAAGGGATTAAAACTTTTTTTTCCTCTTTGTGGAAACTTTTCTATTTCTTATATAATAGGCACACAATTGTACTGTCACTTTTTTTCTCAGTAGCAGAAGCTTTAAAAATGAACAATCTTCCTAGCTTTCTTTTGGTTTGCCTTTCTGTTTTAAGGTATATGAGGTACACATCAAGTATTTCTGAGCAGGTGTCAATTTCTTTTATTTCGAATTTCAGACATGGGATACAGAACTGGAGAGATCTGCAGAATCATGGGCTGAAACGTGTCTGTGGGAGCATGGGCCTGCAAGCCTCCTACCATCCATTGGACAGAATTTGGGTGCACACTGGGGAAGGTATTTAAGACATTGCTAAATTCTCCATTATTGTTTTTTGAAATCTAAAAGTTGCTTATTACTTTAAGGATATGATAGACTCTATCAATGACAGAACTTACAGCTGTTTAGTGGTCTAATAGATTACTGCTGGCTTTCATAGGTACAGACCACCAACATTTCATGTCCAAGCATGGTATGATGAAGTGAGAGATTTCACGTATCCACATCCTCATGAATGCAACCCATACTGTCCTTACAAATGCTCTGGTCCTGTTTGTACACATTATACACAGGTATGTAGGTCGGTTTGTGTTTTGTCAGCTACAGAAGGAAATGAGCAATCCTAAACTCCAGTTAGGTCACTGCATGGCAAGTAGAACGTTTTAGTCTTACTATGTGTATAGTGGTACTAAAGCAGGAAAGGAGCTTTTTACTAGACTCTTTAGTTACAAGCATTGGGTACTGGTGATGTTAAGTAGGGCTGTCATGCAAATCTTTAGATTTCTTCTTCATAAATATCACCTCCTTAACAGGGTTAAGGAAAAAGCTCACAATACCCGGTACTAAGTGTGGCTGCTCAGTGCACTTTGCATAATCTTGTTTCTGTGCCAGCTGGCGTGCTGGTACTCCTTTCTGGAATATGCATACTTAAATGAAAAAAGCTTTCTTAGATGAATTCCTCAGGTCAAATAACAGTTAAGTACAGTTTATAACACATTTCTTTAACTTCAGCAAGATTTTGAAATTGCATAAGAACTAATTTATTTTCTGCTCATGAAGTCTAGGTATGTAATTTTTTTTTTTTTTTTTTTTTTTCCTGAGGGGAGCCAGTCATGTTTGCAGTAAATGGGAAATACATGATCTTTAGATTATATTAAAATCTACACATAATGTTTTTTTTGATACGTTATTAGAAAACTGCTCAATTTCAAAAAGTTTATTTTCTCTTTGTACCACAATTTATGATTGTATCTATTTTCTGAAGAGAATTATTCCCATATTTTTGTTTACAATTTCTTTAAAAGTGACTGTAATTATACTTCTCTGTCACATGCACGACCTATAATACATATATATACTTCCTTATGTTACTATTTCCTTCGCAGTACATATCCTTTTCAACTCCCGAAGTCCTGAAGGAACTACATCGTTGACTTCCCTTAAATTAATACAAGATTAGCACCTGTTGTTTTTGTCTGCTTTGAACATACCCAACTTTGTCTCTCAGATTATTTTGAGTTCTTCAATAAAAAGTGTTTCAGTAGACGTATAAAGGATCACAGACATCATATATTGCAATAACATGAAGGCATATTTATTTAAAATCTAAGACCTGGATCTTATTGACGTATGGCCTTTTTTAAAATTTATTTATTAGTTTTATTGTTTGTCACTTTCTCTCATGAGTGAACAAGTGCCCATTCTCTCAGTCTAAGCAATCTGAATCCTTGTGCATTCCTAGTTCATGCTGAGAACTCCAAGGCACAGGAACCTGAGTAGAAAACATTGAGTTGGAATAAGTCATTTTAGTTTCATGGATCAGTTCTTCAGATAATGTGCTGAAAACATTTGCTGCAGTTTCAAATATATGCTTAGAACTTCTATTTAAAATAAACACCATGTATGTTCTATCAAGGTAATGCTTTTCTAATAAAAAAGGCCATGAGAGGCCTTTAGTCAGTTTTAGCTGGGTTGCTTCAACCCATATATAACAGAACAGAATATAGAATCTCTTGTGATTTGAGTTCTATATGTTGAAGCTGTGTTTTCATGTTAGTTAGCTTTGATTTCCACATGTCTTTCTCTTTTTTTTTTTCCATAGGTTGTTTGGGCTACAAGTAGCAGAATAGGTTGTGCAATTAATTTGTGTCATAACATGAACATCTGGGGACAGATTTGGCCAAAAGCAGTCTATCTTGTATGCAATTATTCTCCTAAGTAAGTTATCTGACACCCAAAAATATCTTGAATGGGGGGAAATACTTTGTAATAATCCAGGAAATAATCCAGAAGGAAATCAGTCTGAGTTTTCTGTTTTTTGTACTGTTACAAAGTAGAGCATTGTTCCCAACACAGCCTTGGCTGCACAAATACTGTTGTGATTTTGTAGAGCTTTGGTTTTCTGGCCTTCAGTGCTGAGTGACTTTTTTTTATAAAATAAATATATCTCCCCATCCTGACCATAAAGAATGTGTAACGTGAAGTTGATGTTTAAGATCACATCCCATAGGTTATTCCACTTAGGGGAGTGGAGCCCGTTCTCATGTAATTGAAAAATTTAGATTTACATTGCTATGCTGATATAGAATACACACACACACACGCACACATATTAAGGCAGCTAATGGCACTACTTCTAATATTTTTGGTGTACTTCTAAATGACTTACAGCATGTTCAATTTATTGAATAAATGCTATGGTCTACGTTAATATTAGATTTCATCACATATTTGTCAACATATAGAATGATGCTTATTGTTAATATATTAATTTATTATGGCATATTTTACTAACTGTTTTGTTTTGTTTTGCTTGAAGAGGTAACTGGTGGGGTCATGCTCCTTATAAGCCTGGCCGTCCTTGTTCTGCATGTCCCCCTAGTTTTGGAGGAGGTTGCAGAGAAAATCTTTGTTACAGAGGTATGTAGGATTTTAGCAGTACAACTATAACTGGGCAAAGAAATGTAACCTTTTGCTTTATTTTCTCATTATGTTTCAAGTTAGTAGAATAGAATGTATTTTTGGGGGCAGTAGGCCCCTGCCTCCCCACCCCCGCTGGGTCCACAAAATGGGAAGGAAGGAAGGGAGGAAAAAGAAACAGCGGCAAAAATCTATGGAGGAAAACTTATTTTACTAACTATGATATCGGAATGCAAGATAACACAATATAATACAATCTAATTGAAAATAAGACTAATAAATCAAATAAGATAGGAGAGAGAGAGTTCCTGAGACTGAGTCAAACCTGAAAAGCTTGGAGAGGCTAGGAAAGCACCCTCCAGCACCCACTGCCAGGCAGTAAGAGACCGTCCCACCCGGAAGGGTCAGATCCCATGACTTCCGTAATGTATAGGGATAGGTACCTGGAACTGGAGCATTAACACTTTAATTCCAGTACATGATGTTTTGATGTGGAATACTGAAAACCAATAAAACCATGACATGCATGTAGTCAAAGACATGGTAGGGATCTGCTTTACCATAATGAATGAGATCATGTACTATATATGGTAGATATGTGAGGCTGAGCATCATGAGAAAGAGTGGAGTGTGCTGCTGATTTAACTGTTGCGTGAGAGCTTTTAGTACATGAAAATTTAGACTTTTTCTGTATGTTATTCATAGGCCTTTTTGTAAATTTTAGTGAAGTCTGTGCAGTGATTTGTTTAAAGGGAAACATATAAGCTCAGTGACATAGCAATATGCATTACTATAAGAGAAGATCAAAACAAGAATGAATTAATAATTAAATTTTCAGCTAGTGTGATTATTCGTTTTTTAGAATTGTCATAATCTTGTATATATTGCATTGAATTATAGTACATCATGAAACAAGTGTTTCTTTTTGTTTTGCTCTGTGTATATGTACCTTAGCTGCTTTAGTTAGACACTTTTGAAAGCAACTGTGTATTCATATGGACCATAAAAGCCCCAAACACCTTCCTTATGGTTCTTATTTAAGTGAAAACTTTAGATTTAGTAATGAGTATTTCAAAATTATTTACATTATGTATCATATTTTCAGGTGCAATTTTTTAGAAAATCAGATTATTTAATTGCAAACTATTTTTGAATTTGGTAAAATTTTTCACCATCTCTTTGAATTATTTCCTTTGACCTATTTGTTTTCTGATGGCATAAAGAAGATAGTTCAGAAAAACATTAGGGTCATTTTCATACCTCATTTGTGCTGCTTTTTCTTTTTGTCAGCATGCAAAAGATAATTGAGATTATTATGAAGCTTGAGGTTTTCTTCCTGTGAAACAATGGAAAGTTTTCCTTGCTTTTTTTGCTTATACTCAACGACCATTTCATGAAAACAGAATTGTGTTACAAAAACATGTTAAGAGTTTTACATTCCACAAACACATTTTGTCTGAGAAATCTTTTCTCACTTGCTTTCTGAAATAGAAGATTCAGAGAGGCCTTATTCTCCTCATGAGCCAGAAGAGGAAACCAATGAGATTGAACGGCAACGATCCAAAGCCCAGGATGCAACAGCACAAAACCGACCAAGAACTCGTTCACCTTCAGGCTCCACAGGCAGTGAGGACAGTGAGAAAAATGAAGTAATAAGCACACAGCAAATGTGTAAGGAATTTAACTGTTTTTGAACTGGTCAACAAATTTGGAATTATATACTATCTAATTTCAGTGAAATTGCTCTTTTCTTGTTTTAGCTCAGATTGTTTCATGTGAAGTAAGGTTAAGAGATCAGTGCAAAGGAACAACTTGCAATAGGTATGGCCAATTTTACAAATGTCATTACATTACAGTTGTGTTACAGATTGTTATTATTCTGAAAGGCTATTATTCTAAATGTATGTGAACTGGAATACTTTCCCTTTATGTAATTTCAGGTTCTGAGACCAAATTATATTTTATTTTCTTAGGTATGAATGTCCTGCTGGCTGTTTGGATAGCAAAGCCAAAGTTATTGGAAGTGTACATTATGAAATGGTAAATATTTTAAAATAAGATTTTGTACAAATAGAATGTTTAATGAAATGTATTTTTTTTCTGGAATGCTAGTTAAAATTGCAATAAGAATGGATTTTGAAGAAAACAGTTTTCAGCCTAAATAAAAGCCTATATCAAATATTTAAAACAGTACCAAACTGTGTTTGAACCTTTGCATTTACTATCCATGTGTACTTCCTCCTCTTGCACACAAACAGAATGAAAATTTGCATACCCAAATGTTGGGGTGCAAATTTGTGAAGATGCAAATTCAGGACAAATATGACAGTCTGTGGGCACAAATTGCTTTGATAAGACAGATTTACATATATAAACTTAATATCTTGCTGCATAATTTACCATGTATAACTGAAAAATAATAGAGGAAAAAAAGAGCAAAGATGAATGAATATATTGTAAATGAGTATATTTTATCACTGAATAAGACAAAGTGATTTTTTTTTTCATTTGAAATAATACCTACATAGACCACTTCAAACTTGATAGACTATCTTCCAAGTTTTTAATGATGTAATTAAAAGCTGAATTAAATTGCAGTAGAAAGTACTGTTTTTCTCTGACTTGGAATTCCTTCTCACATTCTGTTTTTCAGCAATCCAGTATTTGTAAAGCTGCCATACATTATGGAATCCTAGACAATGAAGGTGGTTGGGTTGATGTCACAAGGCAAGGAAGAAAAAATTACTTCATCAAATCTTACAGAAATGGCATTCAATCAATTGGGTAAGCTTCCTTAAAATTAAAACGCGTGGAACAGTTTTCATTTGTTTTTGCTGTTATTGCTGTTATTTCATACAAGATGTGTAACAAGAGTAGTATTTTGCATACTTCTTTTATCATAAAAAAATGAAAATACTATAAAAGTTTATGTGGATATACAGGTATTGTATCCATTTTGAAACTTTAGCCAGTGTTTAATGGTGTATAGAAAAGTGACAGAATAATTAACTCATTTGTAACTGTATAGAATTACTGTAGAAAAATAGTACATACTGACACTAACATAGATTGCCTTAAAAATTTTGGACAAAGCTGTTAATTTATTCAGTGTTGGTCCACTTACACAGAAGAGTATGACAGGCAAATAATAACAAGGCAAAAATTGTCCAAGCTCGTGTTTGGAAGTGATCTTCTTGTACTGTGCATAGAAACAATACAAACCAAGCAAAAATGCATCTCTTCTTATATTTTTGATAGTTTCATTACAGTTCAGTGACATTTTGCACGAATACTTTGCTCAATATCTGCATTGGCCAGTGATGGGATAATACCGCGTGCCGTGGAAATTTCATTTGGACATGAACTGCACTGTTCAGGTGCTTGTCCTGAGACTGATGTGTGACAATAAATCCAGATACTCCCTGACATGCTAAAAGTAAAATGAGAAAAATAATATATAAAACTGGAGTATATCATGCATAATTTTTTATTGGTAGAACAGCATTAATATTAGTATGTTGGAATATAAGATATTAATAGTATCTGGAATCTACACGACTTGACATCTTAATGCATTCTGGAGAACTGTACAATACTATGTGTGGTTAATATATGTGTAATAATACTGAACAAGTAAGAATGTATGAATAACATCAAATTGAAAGAACACAGCATTTTGCTGAATTATGCATTTGGTTTGTGTATGAACTGTGCTAACCAATTGCACATGCTGTAAAATCTAGTGTAATTTTTCTCTTCAACAGATTTACATAATCCGAAATACAGAGAAACACTGGCCAGGTAGACGAAGTTCAGTGGCCTAGAATTTGGGCTACCTAGGTAGCAAGCTCTTCAGGCATTGACATTTATCTGTTTCTTTGGTCATCAAATGATCTGAATGCAGTTTAAATTACACCTCCTTAAAAGGAATATACAGATAATTATTTCTTCATTAAATGTTTTGACACAGATAAACAGATCATAGGATCATAGAATGGCTTGGATTGGAAGGGAAATTAAGATCATCTGGTTCAAATCTGTATTGCTTTTAGACTCAGCTCTCCTACAAATGTAGTGGTAATTACATTTCAGAAAATTTTCAAAGTGAAAGGAATGGATTTCCTATCACTTTACATGTCTGTGTTTCTGTGCTATTTGAGACAAAACCATGAGTGTCGTCTATAGAATGCGTTTGGCACTTATCCTCTGAGAATCAGAACACAGAAGTGAGGTATTAGTTCTCAGTTTTCTTTTCTATGGACACATATAAGTTGTATCTCATCTGAACATTAATGGCTAATTTGTTTTTGGTTCACATTTTAGAAAAATTATGTTAGAGGTCTTATGGATTAAATACTGTTAAATGACCAATATTGTACCTTCCTCTCTACAAATATACTTCATGAAATTTCTGCTGCTGTATGTGTGTACAGATGACATAATTCTTCATTAATGTCCTGCACCGTTTGTGACTTCACACTATAGAGTGAATTTATAAAATATTGCTATCCAGCATTAGCATAGTAAGTCAGTCCCTAAATTGTAACCGTTGGGATAAATAAAGAAGATTTCCCAAAGTTTCACACCTAGAAAATGTCCCTTCTGCAAGGTTATGATGCAAATTCTGTATTAGTTGATTTCTCAGTTTTGTAAGATACCTGTTTACAGTAAAATGATGGTACTACCTGACCAGGATTTCTCTAGTGTTAATGGATGAAACCTTCAAACAAGACTAGGGATACCTTGCAGCTATCTCATCAATGTCTCTAGATGGATTCTTGCATAAGCTACACATAAATTTGATGAATATTATGAAGACAATTTCACTCATAGTGTATAATCCAAAACTTAGAAAAAGAAATTTCAGTTTAACATACAGCAAACTTCCTAGTTGTCTTCATTGATTTATATTCAGGATTGATAATACAGTTGTTTTTATCCATTTGTTCTATTATCAGGGTATAGGCTAACATTTTAAACCATATGTCTACTAGTTAATCAACAATAGAATACAGTCAGCTGTTCCTGTATCAGTGTTTGGCAATGCTAAGGCAACCAAAGTATGAGGTAACTTAGTGAAAACAAATTGAAAGGCAGTAAAGGATCAGATATGAAATTGGTGGACTATGCAATAACATGAACCAATCCAAGCAAACAAGTGAATGATCCCTTATCATAAATGAATGTTTCTGAAAAATTCTCAACTATAGTTTTTGTTCACTATATTTTGAGGTACAAAGAGTTTGCATAATTTGCTGTTAGCACACACAGTCTCTTAGCAAACTAAGTTACTGAAAGAGTTTAACATGCATTCCTGGTTTCCAATTAGATTTACTGAGAGTACAAACTAAATGTGCCACTCTAACAAATAGATTCACATTTGGGTAGGGTGGGTTTAGTGAGTAAAAATTGACTGAGGACAATGTCTTGAGTTTGTTTTTAGATTTACGTATGAAAGTTCTCCTAACTAAAAAGACATAGAAGACTGGAAACATTAAGAGATGTTATTTACTGACTATTTCTGTTATATCTTCTTCAGAAAATACCAATCTGCTAATTCCTTCACAGTCTCTAAAGTAACAGGTTAGCATTTATTTTTTATGAACTCATTTATTTTAAACTACGATTTTCTAAATAGCACAAACTTATTGGTTTCTATTTTACTTTTTCCAGTTCAAGCTATCACCTGTGAAACAACAGTGGAACAATTGTGCCCATTTCAAAAACCAGCTTCACACTGTCCAAGGTAAAATTCTTTGAATCTTTTATTAATATAAAATGCTACATATTTTATGTCAGATACTGATTATCTATAGTTGACATTAACAAAGGTGATAGCAGTAGCTGTAAATGTGAAGGCAGAAATATTTTCCCAGTATTTTAGTCTTAGGTCTAAATAAATGGTTGGGTAGGTGAAGATGATCTGTTGGCTGTATTCATAAGAAGTATTTCACTTTCTTTTGCCTGTTGAGATCTTTCTTTCATCTCCTTGTCAAATCTTAGTAAATCTTTTGTTGGTCTAAAGACTGAAAAGGAAAATCTACTTTTCTTTTTCACTGTTCATTATTAAATTTATGCATCTTGAGCAAAACATACTTTATTCAATGTAATTGCTTGTAAGACAGATAAATTAAAAGGAACTGATGCAGATACTTATCACAGAAGTAATCAATTTTTTTGAAGTCCTGGAGGATTCAGTGGGCAAATATATTTGCGAAAAGATTGAAGAATATGTTGTTAAGGTAAGGTGTGGTCTGCAGGTCAGTTAACACCTTTCAGTCAAATATATGCTTCTGTTCTTTGAAGCCTATGTTTTAACTCATCAGTAGAAGCCAGTGCCTCAATATTTTGAGGAAGGAAATCAGTAACAGTTCTTAAGACCATAGATGAGCCAAAGGTAAATACACTGTAGCATGATTTACCGCAAACTAAGCTGGAGATATCCACAGGAGTACTTTCATAGCAGTCCTACCGCCAGTACAGGAAGCAAGTACAAAGCCAGAACTGCTAGGAAAACATCCCTTCATGTAGCACTTGGGTCCATGGACTTGTTTGGTGTTTGGCTATGACTTCTGGCTTTTTAGCTGGAGGATGTGGAGAAGTAAGCGAAGGAGTGGAATGCAGGAATGGACACTCATACTTCTACCTTTATTATTTTTTTCGTAATCAAAAACTGAAACTACCTTAATTAAGAAGAAAAATAGTGTCTAGCTTAAAAAAAAATACAAAAATGAAAAAAAAAACAAACATAAAAAGAACTAATTAATTCTGAAGTATCAACTTAAGGAGCTTCTCAACAGTGGTGATACACTTAGGAATATCTGTACATACTTAACATAATTCTGAAAGTGTGACTGTCTATGGCATTGATTTTGCAACCTTGATTTTCCCTCATGCTCTACCCATAAATCAGGAAGTCTTCAAAGGACTCTTTGACATCTTACTTCCTTTAGACAAAAATCTCTCTCACAGCTGCACCAGCTTATTTTGGTGACCCATCTGATAATACTGATAATAGCATGCCCAAAGGCTGTGGCATATCAAATATCAACAAGGGCATAGATAGCAACAGATCCCCTGGAATCTGCTAGGAATCTCATTACCTTCCAGAATTTTCTATTTTATCCAAGGATTTTAAGTGCTGACCCTCATTATAAGTTGCTAATTTTTTCATGGCATTAACACTATCGCAGGCCTTCATTGATATATTATTCTCCTGAGAAAATATTCAGCTGTACAGTTCAGATAGGATACTGTAGAAGCAGATAATAATACGCTGGCTTTATTACTGTCCTCAAATATGTAGAATGAAAATATCATAAACTTATCCAAAGAGAAGAAGACCAGAGCTTTGAAGCATGTTTTCAAGCACTTTATTATGAACAACAAGTTACTTTAGGAATCCTTTTCAGTCAGTACTAACAAAAGTTTGAAACTATTAGCCTTCTAGCATCAGTATGGACATTTGTGAATGCACCATCAAACTGATTAATACTCACTAATGTTGATATTGAATATGTTATAGCAGTACTCTTCTATCATTCTTCCTAATTGTGCTTTATTTTCAATATTTCAGAGTGTATTGTCCTCACAATTGTATGCAGGCAAATCCACACTACGCTCGAGTTATTGGAACACGAATTTATTCTGATGTAAGTTCTGTGATCTACATTGCATTAAGTAATGAAATGTAAAGTTCTGTGAAAAGCTATAATGTAAAAATAATGCTAATAGATAAATATTCAGTTTTCTTCCACATGCTAATTTCTTACATTTAATATCATAAAAAGACATACATAACAGTATTTTCAGAAGTTCTTTGCCTTTAAATACTCAGACAATTCAACAGAAATTTTATTAAAAACTCAGTGTAGACTTCAGTCATGGGACTTCTGGACCCATGTTCTCAATTTTTGATCTAAATTCCAATTGATTTGTTCAGTATTGACAATGTATACCCATTTAAATCCTTGCCCTTTAGATCCTAAGGCAACCATATTTTTTGTCTGACTAACAAAAATCTGAAAATAAATGTCCACATATTATTGTTTTGGATATTTCTTATCTTTGTAGATAGCTAAATATTTGTAGAAGGATTCTGATATATTTGTATAAACTATCTCATATTGTATTATTTTAAGAGACTAATGTTGCATTTTCTGTCCGTTTCCTAGTCAACTTTTTTTGTTGCCACGTCTTCTGTACATCTGTTTGGTTCCCAAGTAGATAGCCAGAACTAAATGAATATTCTTTTCCATGTACATCCTTTGTCATCTCTCTATGAAGAAACCAGGAAGTAGTGGCAGAGTTCACATTTTTATCAGTTTGCTGTATGTTGTAACTACTTTTTAGCTGTCATCAATAGTAGTATGGCAACCAGCTAGGTTACTTGTGTAACTTGAGTCCCTATCCTGAAAACACTTTTATACTTGCTGACAAAACTTGCTACCTGTTTGAAAAGCCATTCCTGTTTAGTAAATACCATTGATTTATGCATGTGCAACTTGGTCCTTAATGTGCTTAAGAGATTAAGATTCACTGATGGTTGATTTTGTGGAAGACAATTTTCAGTTTTCATGTTGCAGTCAGAGGTTACAGCCAGATTTTCCCAGTGAGATAAATGAGGCTTTGTTGTGAGAGAAAGAAGACCTGTTTCTGTTTAACCTATACAAGAGGACATAGAATCATAGAATCATAGAATCACAAGGTTGGAAACGACCTATAAGATCATCTAGTCCAACCGTCAATATTACATATTACATATTACAGTGTATGTTTATTTTGGCTGGAAAAATCTTAGATGGCTTTTGTTAGTATTATGGAATTATGCTTTAAAGATATTAGATGTACTTTCTCATTATTCATCTCCACTGGATAGAAATGTGTACAGCCATACTGCTTTTAGGAAAAAATGGACAGAAAAACAGGTAAGAAGCCAGTGATGGGAGTCTTTTTACCAACTTCAGGTGTTGCTACAGTAGATCTAATCACCGAAGCTGCTCCTTTAGGTTATTTTTACAGCAGTTTGCATTAGTAGTGGTAAGGTAGATAAATGGACAGCTGATGTGGAGAATGCATTTGACCATTTCTGAGTGTCTATCTCTGCTTGAGGTGAATAGCCGAGCAGAGATGTCCATTCCTCTCCATTTCCTACAGAAGGTTACTAAATCATCCAACTCAGATGTAGACAGATGCATCCTATCTATATTTGTGCAGATGTTTCTATTGATAGTATTGTCATTATATGATTTTCTGCAGGTTTTTTTGTTGTTGCTATCATTTAAAATATTTTAAAGCTAAGATGCTTTTAATTGAAGTTTTCACTATCTAATACGATTGTGTATTTTGTACACTATAACTTATGATTGAACTAGTTTCATATTAAATATTTAGAAAACATCTAACAAGCGTGTCCTCTTTTTCAGATTTTCTTGTATTCACAGATTTGTCCATATATATAGGGAATTCATTTATGCATGCATCATAGCAAATGTATTTCTAATTGCAGTCAAAGATCTTCCTGGTTAATTCCAGAAAACCAATATTTTTTATGATATTCCTGCAAATTCTTTTTTTTCCCCCACATATGTGAATGTATGTATGTAGTCATATATGCATGTGACTATTTATGTGCACTACTGCTTAGGCCACTTGCATTCAGTAGATACAGAAGAATTTGCTTGCGTAAATATTCATGAGAGACAAATAATTAACAGATGTCACTTCAAAAATATGCCTTTAGAGAATGATTTTGGTAGTGTCAGTGGGAAACTATTTAATCATTTCCTTTTCTATCTTCAGTTTGATCATATATTCATTCTTAAATTCCCAGTGTTTTTTACAGGTACTCCTTTTTCCTTTGTTCCTGAAAGGGATTTTTCCTTGAGGTAGATTGCAAGCCCTTTAAAATAAAAGTATCTCTTATTCTGTGCCTGTGAAACAATAAGATTCTCTTCCGAAAAGATCTGTTATGGTATAAATAAAAACTGGAGTATGCATCGTTCTCCACAAACAGAAGTACAAATTACTCACTCTTCACATGACTCAAACTGTCACCTTTGTGCCTAGTGAGGTCCTTCTGTTATGAATTTCTACATGGCAATTCTTTCCATGTTGGGAGGCAGGGTAAAAAGAAAGTTTCCTACTTCCTTGTGCTGAAAAGTTGGTTCCATCTTTCAAGTTTAGTTAATCCATTTTGTCTAAAACTTCTTGAATTTCATTCTGGAAATTTCAGAGTCATGTCATAGCAGAGAGCATTTTATCAATATCTGTGTTTTTAAAGCACTTTTCAATTGACTTAATTTGTGAAATCAGATAAAAACTTTCTCAGTAACTAAATTATAACAGGCCTAGTGTGATTGTCCCAACTCTGTTGGAGAAAATATTGCAGGACCTGCCTATTTATAGTTTGTCTTTTGTTGTTACTCTTAGCTCTTGCATTATCAAGGTATCAAGATAAGAAATAATAAGAAATCACAAAGGTCCCTTCCAAACTCTACAATTCTGTGATTCTGTGAAGTCTTTTTACACAAAAGAAAGGCCTTTTGAAGTAGCTATGATAGTTAAATAACAAATTCTACTTGCAGAATTTTTGAAAAAAAAATATTGTATGATATTCTGAAGATATTAAGTTTCATCTTAATTACTTATTTATCCTGGTTTCACAGCAGGCAGCATTTTTCCAAAGACTCTTTACTAGTAGTAACTCTTCATTATGAGTGTTGATTGAGTAATTCTACAAAAAAAGTGAGTCTAATTTTGGTGGTTACAGATAGCAAAGATTTTTTATCTGGATAATTTGATGGATGGATTTGGACCATATTATTTTTTTTTCCAGTAACCATATACAGAAATATTTCCCTAACTCTTGTGCAAAAACTATTAGTAACTCTAAAACACTGTAATAAAAAAACACTATTAAGTGGTTCTATAGCCCTACAATGACAAGGGAGACAGACTTATGGTTAAAATGCCTTTTCAGAGTACTCCTATCCTGTGTTACATATTTGGTATTTTGCTGAGTAGTTGAAGAAGGAAAATAATTAAGCAGTTTGGTATACAAATTCTATGACTTGTTAAATATTAATGAATGTCAGAGCGTTCAAATTACAGGTCATATGCTCTATGAAATGTTTATATTAATTTACACTTATTAATATGGCAACTTAAAATTCTGCCCTATATATCTTCAGAGTGAATTCATGAAAACTGAAGAAAAAACCCAAACCACTGAAGATTTCCAGAAATAACTCTGCTAATGTAAAATTACCAATAATGTGTCAAATTTTTGATTAAGTTTCAGAATCCTCTTCAGCTAAATTTACCTCAATAAGTTATCTTACATCTCTAAGTAATGTGATGAGGATGCAATATTATAGAGTAATAAATGTTATGACATCAATATTGGAATTTAAGTTTGATGAGGAACACCAAACTAATGAAAAGTTCTTGAAAACTCAAACCAGATAATACTTGTTCCAAAAAAAAAAGATAAAAACTACATGCATTTATTCATTTGAATACATATGAAAATACATAATTGTTCATAAGGTATGTACATTTGTGATCCATGCTCATCTGTAAAGCAGTATGAGAATTCAATCTGAAAATAATTTCTTGAGTTGACCTAATCAAGTCCCCTTCCTTTTCACATATCCTCTGTCTTGACTTTAGCTTTAAAATATAGCCTAACCGTACTTCATTGATTACTTTCACAATCAATTTTATGACCAATCCTAGCACTTTTCAACAAGTAGTCTATCTCTTCTGTAAAAGCCTCCATCCCTTCACCTTTTCCTTCTTTTCACTTGACCAAAAATTTCCAAATAATATTGAAATGGTCGATATCTTAACCACCTTCAAATAGAATTATGAAGGTGTCTTCCTGTCTAGTATACAGTTTAGTCTATTGGTTACGATTATGAAGATGATCTCTTTTATACCCAATTGTACCTCTAGCTTATTTCCTGTCTCCAATGTGAACTGAAAATAAACTTGCTACTATATTATAGCACTAGTAATTAATAACATTCCTCTAGTTCTTCACCGTAGTTAATTGCTTGTAAATCTCATCTTTTGTTTCTTTTTACTTTAATCTTGTATTTGCAGAGATCATTTATCTCCCTATGTATCATGTATCACACAGTAGCAGTCTGATATATAGCTACTGCCATAATATGAGTATATAAAGGATGCTGTAACCCTAAAACTAAAGTGATTACTACTGTTAAGGATATAATGAAAATCTGGTGGATTTGGGAAGGGAAAAAGTATAGAGGAGTGCATAAATGGCATCACTTCTGACATTCAAAAATGCAGCCAGCACTGTGGAGAGAAAAACTTTAAAGTATCTTTGCTAAAGCTTCTTTACATGAACAGTTTCAAATCTTTACTTTCAAAAATATTGTAACATCAAAAGACAAACTAGTTAACATTGAAGCTGGTAGCACTTGTGTTTGGGATAAGTGTAGGAAAAATCATTCGTATCTTAAGTTCCTGATTTTATATAGCATTGAGATTACAAAATAGATACAGGAACAGATATAAATTATTCCAGTTACAACTGGAAGAAATGCAGGTCTTGTTTGAACAGTGGTCTGTGTCACCAGCTATTGATTTATATTGACTTCAAATTTAAGATTGATTGAGGAGAGACCTTTTGCAGTGAATTTTTTTTTGTTTTTCCACAAAATAGCATGGTTTTAAATGGAGATTCATTGTAACTGGAACTATGCTTTGCAGCACTTTGTACTGAAGAAGATTGGGACCTTCATTCTGCACTATATAAAAGGCTTCATATTTATGGCTATTGATTTAAAATATCTTGAAAGTTATAATATCCTTGAAGGCGTAACCTGCAAGTTTAAATCAATTATTTAAGTTAGTGTTTTTAAGATTGTCACTGAACTCTCCTGTAAATATTATTTGTGTTACCTAGGTTCAGGATAGAAAATTAATAGGTTTCACACAAAAGAAGGTGCTATTAACAGAGAGTTTGCCTGCATAAAGTTTGTGATAGAAAAATTCTTCTTCTGAAGCAATTGAAGAGACCTCACATCTCAATTGTATTTCCTCACTCAGAATTAAGGATCTAAAATCATTAGTCTGGCATTAATCAACTATCATATCTAAGGAATTATTTTAGATTTCTTTGTTCTATTTGATGCTCATATTATAACTTTAATCTAATTAGCTTTTAATATTAGCCTGTGCCCGGGCAGAAAATTTGTAATATTCCCTCGAATATGGACCACTGTACCTCTGTTTCAGGTTATTCAGATGGAGATGGAATTGCTGTCCTCTATCCCTCTTACTTTTGGGGTAGGACATCTCTTCCTAGAAATATACGACTGCAGTGTGCCTTTGCTACTGTGCTATTCCACTGTTTGACTGGATATTAAACAGAATCTCCTGATATATAATAATTCATGAGACATGGGTTTGGTTTTCACTATCTCTCTGCTACTGAAATGAAGGCAGATAGAGCCTTTCATTGTGAAAAGCTCAAGAATTTAAACATGTTTTTTTCTTGAAATGAAACAGGCTGAAATAAATGATTATTGGATCATGCTGTGAAACCTTGCTGAAGAGACAGTGACTGTACTCCTATAGATTGGCTTAATCTGTATGCAACTGATTTAAAGACTCTAAAGATTAATAAAATCAGTCATGCAATGAGTGTAATTATTTTACGTTTCCTAAAACTTTACACATTTTTATTTTTTTCTTAAACCTTTTGAAATAAAAAAATGAATACTAAACTTCTCCTCATTCTTTCTTAGATATCCAGTATCTGTCGGGCAGCTGTACATGCTGGTGTAGTCCGCAACGAGGGTGGCTATGTTGATGTTATGCCAGTAGACAAAAGAAAGGTGTACATTGCTTCCTTCCAAAATGGCATATTTTCAGAAAGGTACAGAGCTCATTTTCTAATATTACTGTTTACCCTTCACCTTGATAAGATTATTAAGTCTTGCATTATGTCTATTTGTACCTCGGGCACAGCTAGTATCCAATTAGGCCAACGTGGGTGATTTACAGAGCTTGTGTAAGAGCTGCAGTGACTTTGGAGAAGCTGTGGTACCAGAGCTGCCTGCCTCCTCTAAGCCCATAAATCATTATTCTAAAAAGCTGCTTATGAAAAAAAAAACAATAAATAACCCTCTTGTTTATTTTTCTGGTTATGTTGCAATAGAATATTTAATAAAAAATGCCTCTGGTTTATTTGGGATTTTTTAAAATTAACATCAGTGATCTATTCTTTCTGAGTTAGAGAATCTGTGATAGGCTGATACTGGTAGCTAGTTGCAGGTTCATTTGTTCACTCTGAAATGGACTTTACAGGTTTATATAGTATCAAACCAATAAGCCTGGACCACGACTGATGCACAGAAAAAGTTTTTAGTTTCTATTTTGTAACAGTTTTACTGTTTTTATCCTTTTTCTGAAAGATAAAGATGTGTCGTGGAAGTTCATTTAATTATACTCAGTATAGTAGCGAGTTCTGTGATGATATCTCATGGCTGTACATCGCAAATCAAATTTAATTCCTGAAGGAGCTCTCCTGGTTCTACAGGAAGAAAAAGATATAACCTTAAGAAAAACTTCCTCAGTCCTATAGAGCTATGAATGATTTTTACCTCTGTAAAATCTCAGAAAGTTTCTTTAAAAAATTTGGAAGTAGGAGAAAGATAAAGATTTTTTCTTATTTTTTATTACAGTTGTCAGGCAGTCTTGCCCCTTTCTTTCATAAACCTCTGAGCAAACCTAGAAACTTGTACATATTTCATTTCCTTTGTGAATAATTTCATTGCATATTCTTTGGCTTTTTCCTGATTATCCTCCAGTTCCCTCAGAAAGAATGCTTCCTTATTGTTTTCTTTTGTTCTCCTTCTAATTCCCTCACTGGGTAGAAGAGTAGATAAGTGTTGCAAATTTAATCATTATTTGTACTTTGCCATCTTGGTCAATGTTTTGGAGACCATTCTCATGAAAATTTTGTTTTGTGAAACTGAAGAACTGTAATGAAGACTGCAATGCCAATGCAGACAACATATTTCATTACTCCCTTTTTTATGTTCGCTCCATTTCCCCTTCTTTCTCAGATGTGCCTCAAATACATTTTCCAAAAGGGAAAAGCATTAGACCATTAAATGTGACAAGTTCTTTCAGTTCTCATTACAAAAATATTTATTCTAAAAAAATTTCATTGTTTTTGTTGTTGTTTCTTTTGAAGCCAGATTTTAATCTGTTCAGAAGGCTATCTGTACTTTAAATACATTACCTTTGTTTTTGTAAAATATAAATTCTGTTTAGCAGTACATCCTTTAGAGTATAAACAATCAATAAGCAAGTGATCTCTTGGATCTGCAAGTTATACCTGAATGTAGTTCTTTAAATAGTCAACATAAGATGTATGCTTTTGCAAGTTCCCATAAGCTGTTCTTTAGCATTTTGCTTCATTAGAGCTTTATTCTTTAAACCACAATCCCTGGTTTTCTTTTCAAAGGAAAATCTAGGATTACTTGAAATTCATATGTTATAAATTGTTCCTAATAAATTTATTGGAAGAAAAAAAAATCTGATTTTTTAATAATTTTTGTTACAAATAAAAGAAATATTAGCTATTAAGAGTTATGAGTGGTCATAGGAAGAGTTGCAGGAATCTGGGACTATATTTAACAATTCAAAAAAGTTGTCACAGAAGTGCTATAATCTTAAAAATAAAAGCAGCCTTTTTTCTTTTTTCTTTTCTAATGTTTCAGTTTACAGAATCCTCCAGGAAGCAAGGCATTCAGAGTATTTGCTGTTGTTTGAATCAAGCAAGTAGGCTATAAAACAGGCAAGTGAAACCACGGCACTTGGAAGAGAATACTAAAGACCATTTCTTATCATTGCTAAAATTTGTATAAAGCTGTAACATTCTTGTACAGAAGATATATACTGCTTCCCACAAAAAAAAAAAACAAACTTTAAATTACATATAAATTTTAATGAAAAAATCTTTAAACATGGGAGAAGAATCCATTTGAAAATCTATATTGATAAATAACAGTATTTTGAATCCTGTGTTAAATATTGCTATATTTTCTTAGCAGTTACTCCTAGACAGCTAATTCAAAGCTCATAAATGTTCTGTGTTTTCTTCATCCGAATATATTATTGTATGGTGCTTTATATATGCCACTAACAGTAACCTTAAAAATAGGGAGGCCTGAGTTTTTATTTCTAATGTACATAAAAGATGCCATCCCAATAATTCAGTATAACAAATCATGCCTTAAAGTAAAATAAAAATATATATAACTTTTTGATGATTTACAGTAGCATTAGCCATGCAAGCAGAAATGAAGAGCTAGACTGTTTTTCAATTTTCACACAAACCATAAGTTCAAATACAATTTTTAAATAAAATAGAAAATACAGAGAAGTGCTTTAGAGAAAACATATTAGTATGTTTTTCTCTAAACAAATATTTCTACAAGAGAGGACCATTCATATTTGCTATTTTTAAAATACATTTATAAATACAATGTTTATTGAATGCTGCTAAGCTCTTTAGTTCAAGGTACCGATTCACTATGGCCCAGTCCTTCACATATGTTCTCTTACCTTATCATGGCAGATTGAGTGAGATGTATAAAACCTTGAAGGATCTTAGTCTGGAGGTAAATTTTCATATTCAGGGGTGGAGTAACCATAAATTAAGGCATAAACCATCAGATCTGCAGTGCAGTTCTGCATACATACGCTTTACTTTTACCACATGACTCATTCAATTTACCTAAATTGGGTTTCAGAAAAAAAACATACAATTGTACACGTGTATAGTTATTTGCAAGCTTGAGGGCTTAAGCTGTACATGGTATCCGTACACTATACAAAAATATGAGGGTAAATATTAAGAAAATAGCAAGCTTATTCCTCATTACCTGGCAAATATTCCTGCAGGCCAGGAAGTATAGTGGTGCGGAGCCCTGTGGCAATTGTCATTTGTTGCTTCACCATTTTTTTGAAATTCATTTATGGTGAACAGCCTTGTGCGTTAATTTTACCATATTATGGTATATGGAGAACATGTAATGGTGATACTATGTTTCTTTCTATGAAAAGTGTATTGTGCTTTAAGACTGAAAAGCTGTTAAAATTTATTTTTGGTATTTTTTGTTTCTGTTGTTGAATTTATTTCCTTTCAACTTGTAAACTGATTCATATTCTTCATACTTCAGAATATTATATTCTGCCTTCTGTTTTGCTACATGTACTACCTCATGTAGTTAGACAAGCTTTGTTAGTTTTTTTTTTAATCTGTTTTGAATAAAAATTATTTACTTAGAATTCATTTGATGGCCTTTATTGTTTGACTGTTTCCCTCGCCTCAAGAAGAATTAGCAACCACACAAAGTTTCCTTCTGCTCAACTAATTGTTGCAAGTTGTACAAGCAAGCAGTAGACGTAGCCTGAAATTTCAAAAGCTGTAGAGGCAGCGTAGGCACACAATTTCTATTAACTACATTGGGAGTTCTCTGAGTAAGTCTTGCAGTCATTTTTCAAGTTCTAACCAGGGTATTTGGGAGCAGACTGTTTTGTCATTGCAAAGGGGAACTGTGTCAGAAAGCCAATGTTATAAAAATAAACAAGCAAACCAAAAAACTGCCACCATCTCAATCCAGCTCTTTGCTCTTTTGGTAAATGCTTCGGGTGAGAAATGTTTTTCATCAGTTCTAGTTGGGAAATCTATTTAACTGATGAGGGAGATGAAACGTGGTATTGGCAGGGGAAGATGCACTGAAAGAAACTTTATGTAGATTGCACAGTAATGTCACTAACCATTGCTCAGAAATGAAACCATAGTGCAAGTAGGCTTTGACTGTGATGGGGCACCAAGTCACTCAAAGGCTTGAGACAGATTTGCACCAGCATTCTTTAAATAATAACAATAGTTAACGTTATCAGAACATAAAATAGAATAAGGCAATTTCTGAAATTAAGGAAAAGCAGACTTGTTGGTAAAGATATTTGAAACTACATTGTGGGAAAGCAAACACAGTGCACTTACAGACAGGAGACTTTCCTACAGGTTGGCTTTACAGCCCAACAGCAACCCTGTTGCCGCAAGTTACCAGTGCTGCAGGTCTTCGGTGGTGAACCAGCTTTCTGCTCTCTGACCAGACAAATTGCATACCTCTCTTTGGGTAGAGCAGATACCAGAGTAGAGGGAGGGACACTGCAGTCAAACCTTCAGTCATAACCACACCTTCTTTCCTTTCACTACTTGTGTGAAGGGGGTCCTAGATGGAAATGCAGCTACCACACCAAATTTCTGCCTTTTCCTATACTTGTTTTCTTGAACAGTTTTCTTTTTTTTCTGTTTGTGATGTCTTTTTGTGTTCTGCAAGTCTGCTTTCTGTCCTCTCTCCCCTTTGAAGTCAAATCTATGTTTTCTGAGAGTTCCTGTGCAAGGGGTTAGGGTTGGATCCACAGCAATGTAACAACAAAGAGAGTGTTTTGTGGGAAAAAAAAATGGGGGCAATCTCCAGTGCATTTAAAGAGTTACAGGGAGCAGTTTCCCAACACTGTTTAAAGAAAGGGAAGTAACTCTCCTCATACCTGTTGAACAAATTTGGGAGCCTGGTTGCTTTTCCGCATGCATTCTAACCTATTAATATAGAAATCCCCAGCTAACTTTGACCCCTTGAGAACTGTTGAAAATGAGAGAAGTATCTGTTTCCCAGTAGTTCTAGAGTGAGAGCTACACATTTTTATGTTTGTCTGCAACAAAGCAACTATATGTCAGATGATTATAACTAGTTTGAATGAGTAACTAGCTGTAGTTGAGAGCATATTATAGTATAAGCAAAAAATATAGAAGAAAGTAAGACTTCAAAGTCTGAAGAACTGCTTGGTTAACGTATGGGAACTGTTGATCACAGCCCGAACCTTTGATTGACCACCTGAAGCAAGCAATGAGTCAGCCACTGAACAGGTGAAGGCAATTCTGGAGCCGGGCTCCACCTCTCCTAGATTCCATTTCAGTGCTGACTGCCACTGAGGAAAGATCTCTTTCTGGAGATTGCTTCTTGTGGAGTTTGTTGCGAGTCTACAACACCAGTGAGCATTTTTCACTTATTATCTTTCCACCATTATAATCCTACTTAGCTTAACCTCTGTACACCTATTGATTGTACAGTTAATCAGAGAGTTATAAAGTGATTGTATGAAATTTAAAAAGCATAAACAATAAGAAAGCTTAGTTCATGTTATTCATAAATTGTGGCTTTCTTCCATAAAACATCAGCAAATAGCTACCAAGTGTAATTAACACTGATCCATAACAATCCTCTTCTAAAATAATAAATCACTCTCCCCCTAAAAACCCAAGCTGTTATAGTACACCAATATCTGCTATTTACGAATTTCAAAGAGTTAAAATATTAAAAAATGCAAACCCAGTGAATGCAGTAGGCCCTTAAAAGCATTATCTGAAGCAAGGAAGAATACTATGAAACTCATCCCACGATCCTGTGGCATTTACAATTACAACTTGCAATCTTTTCAAAAGAAAACCATACGAATCATGTGGAGAGGGATCAAGTATTCGTCAGGCATAGTTTACCTGCCTGATGAAGCAGTGCACATCAGCTGTGGTCTCTCTGCTATGCTGCATTGCTTCCAGATGGAGTGGCTAATTTTATGACTAAACAGCAATTAGTATGATAGCAAAGTGGTCAGACACAAGTCATTTGAATCTCATCATTCTGGTAAGTGTTTGAGAATATTTTAGTTTTAGGGAACTTGGAACCCATATTCATAACAGCAGACTGCTTACAGTACTAGGCAGACATAAACTAGGGATGGTGAGAAGCAGTTCTTAAACTTTGTGAATGTTAAAATATATTAGAGAGATTACAGATTTTGCTGTGTCTCATTTCCATGTAGGGGACAATCTGATCTAAAAATTATGCATAAAGTATTTTCAGAACTAAGCCTGAAGCACGTGTTAGGATAATTTGTATGTAAGTTTGTGGTTTTTTAACCAGTGAAGTACCCAGTCCCAAATTTTACGTAAATACCCAACTGTCAGATTGGTATGGATTATCAGGAGACAACAAATGATAACAATAATAAAAGAATAATAATATCTGTTTTTTGTTTTTTTTTTCTTGTATTGATGCATATGCTCAGGAAAATGCATGGCACTTTATTTCATATAGCAGAGATGTAACCAAGTTACTCACATATACGGTATCTTCTGTGTGGCAATTGCTTTTGAAGTATGTTTTGAATTTGGCTTAAAGCTCAGATAAGCCAGCTTCCTGTGAATTCAAAACGGAAGGTTTATTTCCTGCAATTTCTGCAGTAATACAAAGGGTCAGATTTAGAAATGTAAATATTTAGAAGTGATGAAAATAATTCATACAGTACAATATTCTATTTGGAAATTCATATAAATACTCTATAAAATGCTGTACTGTCACAATTTCTATCTTAAGGCCTTTTTAAGCATCTGTGAAACTCTAGGGAATTAAACAAAGAATGAAGAGCCTGGAGAGTTTTGTTTCACTCACTGTATAAGATGCATCTTATGGAGCTTTAGATGTACAGATGAGAGCATACTTTAGTGTTCAGAAAATTGCATATGATTTTATAAAGACATAAATTGTGCTTATGGGAAAAATAACCATGCTGTCAGCGTTAGCTCTCGCCTGTATTTACTGTCATGAATAAATGACTAAATTGATATTTTAAATATGGTCACTATTGATATTATTAAATCAGAGGTCCTTGCCATGCCCTGTGAAAATAGAATCAAATGTGATTCCTGCTCCATGTTAACACAGGATGATAATGTGACACCTGAAATTTGCCATTGGCTGTTCAAAGATCCATCTTAAATGTCTTGTTCATCTTAGCCTGGTTGCTGGGAGATGGATGTCCAAATCATAAAACCATAACAGATTTTGCACAAAGTGCTAGTAATGAGTCTTAAATGTTCAGAAGCTAGCAGAACCTGAAAGCCCACATCAGACCAGCTGTTTTAATAAGATATAGTAAAATATAAGAGACCAAGGGAGGAAAGTCAAGAACACGTGAACAAAGTCGCCAGTCGTCATGCTTCATGTCTTACTAGTCACACTGATTTCTGTAGTAATTACTCTAGTTACTCAATTCAGTATCTGCCCCTGGTGATTTATCCAATATTGGTTTTGTCTTCACTAACAATGGTGAGAATGTCTGAAGGCTAGCAGTGAAATTGTTGGTTAAGAACTGAGATACACTGGCCAAACAAGAATAAATTTGCAGTACTCCATTTTTTTACAGGCAAAATATTTTAATTTTCAATGCCAAAAACACTCAGGCTTTAAAATTCAATGATTAGAAATTTAATGCACTGGCATTATAAGGAAATAAAAATGTCACTGTATGCTGACTGTTTAGTAAGATGTTCAGAAAGCCATTACAGCTGAACAGAAATTGCAGTACAAAACACCAGCAATATTAAAAATAATCCTGAGATTTTGTTGCATATAAGACATGCAGTCTGCATTGGCTTTTAAATGACATTTAACAAACTTCATTTAGTGTGTTTGCAGATATTTTTTGTATGAATATTGTTTATGAGGACAGTACTAGTAACAGTTTAGAATAAATGGAAGAACTCGTATTAGATTTGCTCTTGCAACTATTTGCAATTATCTGAGAGACTCCACAGGATTTGTAGCAATGCAAATTATTTTTATTATTCTCAAGAAACAAAAAAGCACTAAGAGGTACCAAATCTCCTAAACTTAACCTAATATTTGAAAAACAAGTATTTCAGCTGCTTAATTATTCACTTAGGCTTGTTTGTATGCAATGTAAATAGCAAGCTGGCTTTGACTTCTCATAAGTTATTGCTACTGTACATCTCAAACACAAATTGGAAACAGTTGCTAAATAAATCTCCCTGTAGTCAGTTCAATCTCCATTCCATCTGTTTCTTGTTGGTGCTGGGTGGTTTTCTTTATTCATATTGAAAGATCATGTCTTCTGAATAAGCATTTATTTTGTTGTGTCAGAACGACTCCAAGACCTTTGGGCTGCAGGCTGCGCTAAGCACAGAAACAGAGCAATCATTTTATGCAAAAGGACTTAGTCTCAGATTTTGGATTTAGCCCAGTTCCATACACAAAGAAGTACATTGTATAAGTTGATTTAGTGCTTGCTGCAGTGGAGGTGATAGTCCTACTCTGGCATGCCTATAACTGAGACGAAGAATAGTTCTGTGAAATGCTCTGAGCCCCACTCTCTTATCCAGTAAGAAATTAGATCAGTTTGCATTTTGAAAATAAAGGAATTACTGCACAGGAGGTTTGGTGGATGACTAACAAAGACTTGCCCTTCTGCCACCAGTTGAGAGTTCGAGTATATTATATCAGATGTATTCAGTGATGTGCAGATTGTGCAGATATGGTCATTTTTAGCTTGTTGCTAATGTTAATTCATATCTGGAAGCTTTAAAACCCACATCATTTTAAATCAGTTTTCCATAAGTTACAAGGCAATTATTTTGTAATTTTAATTATTTTGTAATATGAACAGATTTCTCCTAGGAATGAGGAAGTTATGCATAGAATGAGATGTGTTGTTGCATCTGTTACACAATATACATATTTTTTCTTTGGTTAAGACTTCTTTTCTGCTAATGCTTCAGTTCAATTTGTAGTTATTACAGTCCCTGGAGAAGTGCAGTCCAATCAGAACAACTAAAATATACTTAAGGAAAACCACCATCTCTACCATGATCTCTCAGAATACTTTCAGCTGTTATTTTTCTTATATCAGTACAGAACAGAATAACTCAGAGCCTCTCCTATAAAAAATTGCCATCTATGATTCCCTGGAAGGCTGAATATTCAACCCAGCTTCTTACTTAGCGCTAACCAAAAGCACAGGCAAAGTAGTCAATATTCTTTAAAATATATTACATAACATCCATAATCTGTCACAGAATTGGGCTTTAGCAAGAAGAGTGAGACTAGTTTGCAGCTAAAGGCTGGAACATCAGAGGTTCAGGGAATATAGAAAATATCTCTTACCGAAAAACAGGACATTATTGTGTTTTAGAAGACAAACTTATATGACTGTACCAAACACATGGTCCTTGAATAGAAGAATTCAAAGAATAAATCATAATAAAGATTGATTTCAGTACTTTAAAACTGTGTGGTTACTATCCTAAATCAAATAAACTTCAGATAAGGTCACATACTACAGAAAGCAGAACAAGCTGTTCAGTAAGGAGAAGACAGGATGAAGGGTATGTCATAGAAAGCTTCCCAAACTGCTTAGGTTTGTTTGTATTTACAAAGTCTTCTAAAATAAACAGTGATCAAGTTTCTCTTAATTTCTAGGATGAATCTTTACTTAAGATTGAAGATATGAAGATGCCAACCAATCATTTTATTCTGAATGAACTTGGAAGAATTTTAAAATGAACTTAAATTCTTGTAGTCTGTTCAGCTCAATACTCTTCCCTTTGCTTGATTTCCACCAGTTCATTGATCAATAAAACCACACAATACTCCCCAGACAAGCAAATTCCCAGACACCAATGTGTTAGAAGTGAAAATTCAGAGCATTAGACATCGGTAAAGAGTTAGAAAGGATGCAGTAATATGGGGATTAACCTCACAGTGCAAGGAAGATAATCTGCACGCAGGGAATAAAGTCTGTGTCCCTTAAAAGCCGATGTAAAGGATATAGCTTCTTTCCTTCAAGCTACTGACAAAATGGTATGTGTTAGCTGGAATACTTGTTATGCAGTGCAACTTCTGGTTCTGACCCTGAAGT
This sequence comes from Chrysolophus pictus, assembly GCA_037305975.1. Classification (NCBI taxonomy): domain Eukaryota; kingdom Metazoa; phylum Chordata; class Aves; order Galliformes; family Phasianidae; genus Chrysolophus; species Chrysolophus pictus. The sequence continues at coordinate 65,165,093 of CM074577.1, forward strand.
TATTGAAAGTATCTGCACACTTGAAGTTGTGACTCAACTCTCACTCTCACGACTCATGCCTAACGACAGAAGTGACTGTGAAACAGAAGTCGTGTCTCTCCTCTCACCTAACCTAGCTTCTTTGAGCCTCAGCAAGGCATAAACGCCTCTTTTCCTTCCTAGTAAAAGGTAGGAGTTACAAAGAAAGAGAAAATCTTGAGAGGATATCTCTGGTGATACTGCACTGCAATGCACAGCAGGGTGAATGGGATGGCAGACTCCTTGCAGGGCTCTGTTTCTGAAAATGTTCGTGTGAAATCAGAGAGAAGAGAGGGAGGGAGGGAGGAACATGAGCATGTATGAGAAAGCATGGTAACAAAGGCGTCTTCAGCACAGGGACAATAATGACAACAGAGGTTTTGTTCTCTATGCAATTTAGCAAACCATATTATGCAGCAGTGAAGCTGTTTATTGTTAGATAAAATGTCAAAATTTGATAAAGGAAAGGTTGGGTTATCTTTTCAGTTAAACTGTTGTAATTCAGTGAACAGAATAATCTCATAAATACCTGTAATGCTCCTCAAAAACTGGGATATAAAGAACTCTGCTTTTCCAAGTTATAAAAATATTTCTGAAAGAAGCAATATGTTCACCAGATGATTAGAGCATCATAAAATTTTACCTGTGTCAGTGTTTCAAGTGTTTTTGTCAAGGAAGGATCAGCATGGCCTATTCTGAATATCTTATCTCAGTAGTAGATGTTTTAATAAAGATATAACTTTATGAAAAGGTAGTTAATCCATTTCACTGGGACATTCAAGTCTGAGAAGATTACAGAATTATGCAATGGTTAAGGCTGGAAAGGACTTCTGGAGGTCATCTAGTCCAAATTCTGCTCAAGGAGGGACACACAGAGCAGGGTTCCCAGGCCCATGTTCAGGTGGCTTTTGAATATCTCCAAGGAAGAGACTCCAGAACCTCTCTGGGCAATCTGTGCCAGCATTCAGTTATCCACAAAGAGAAGTGTTTCCTGATGTTCAGAGGGAACCTTCCATGTTTCACTTTGTGCCATTGCCTCTTGTCCTGGCACTGGGCACCAGTGAACAAAGCCTGGCTCTGTCCTCTTTGCACCCCCCCCCCCCCCCTTTCAGGTGTTTGTAGACATTGATGAGATCTCCCTGAGCCTCCTCTTCTCAAATCTGTGTAGTCCCAACTGTCTAAGCCTTTCCTCATAGGAGAGCTGCTCCAATATCTTAATTATATTTAGCCTTTCACTGGGCTCTCTCCAGTATGTCCAGGTCTCTCTTATACTGGGGAGCCCAGAACTGATCACAATACTTCAACTGTGGCTTTACTAGTGTTGAGTAGAGGGAAAGGATCACATCACTCAACCTGTTGACAATGCTCTTCACAGTGGAATATCATTAGCCTTCTTGATGGCAAGAGCACATTACTAGCTTACATTCAATTTGGTGTTGACCTGAACCACCAGGTTCTTTTCAGCAGAGCTGCTTTCCAGCCAGGTTTCCATCAGCATGTACAGGTACCTGGAGTTGTTCCTCCCCAGGTGAAGGACTTTGCACTTCTCTTTATTGAACTTCATGAAGTTCTGATCAGCTCATTTCCCTCTGGGTGGCAGCAGGGCCCTGTAGTGTATCTGCCACTCCTCACAGTCTTAAGCAAACTTGCTGAGGATGCACTCTACCCCATCATACAAGTGATTAATGAAGATGTTAAACAGATTTGGACTTAGTATTTACCCCTTGTTACTGGCTTTCTACTACACATTGTGCCACAGATCACCACAATCTGGGCCTGGTCATTCAGTCAGTTTTTAATCCATCTCAGTGCCTGATTATCCAGGCTACACTATACTAGCTTCTCTGTGATGATGTATGGGAAGCAGCTTTGATCTACTGATAGGAGATGTCCTCTTTATGCCTTGCCCCTAGGGCTTCCTACTAGTCTGCAAGTAATCTGCTCAGTGTGTTGTGATTTAAGCCAGCAAGCAGCTAAACACCACACAGCATTTTGCTCACTCCTTTCACTTCCAGTTGGATAGGAAACAGAATTGAGATAAAAACAAGTTAGTAAGATTGAGAAGGAAGAGAGAAATAAAAGTAATGATAATTATATGTAAATGTGTATATATACACTAAAAAAGTGATGCACACAATTGCTCACCACCTGTCAAAAAATGCCCAGTCCCTGAACAGCGCCTGTCCCTGTGGCCAATTCCCCTCAGTTTTAAAGTTTTTTCACATGATGTCATATGGTATGAAATACCCCTTTGGCTGGTCTGGGTCAACTGTCCTGGTTCTACTCCCTCTCAGCTCCTTGTGCCCCTCAGGCACTCACCGGAAGCTGAAAACTTGAAACTACTGTGTTAACATTATTCTTCTCCTAAAGGCAAAAACATAACATAATACCAAACACTATGTAGAAAATGAACTTTGTCCTAGCTGAAACCAGGACACAGTGGCTATGGTTTCAGAAGTTTAATGCAGGGATTAGTAGGAATGCTTCTCATTCTGTAAGTGGAGGCAGCCTATAGAGGGAGAGAGAGACAAACAATATTCCTTATGTTATGCTACCATCTTATTTCCAGACTTTTCTCCTTAAATAAAGATTTCAGTTTAATGGTCTGACTCTCCTAACTGGATATTTGCCTATGACCTTCATCTAGCCCTAAACAGTGTCTCCAATTTCCACTGTTAGGAACCCAAAACCCCCACCTGAGAACATGTCTTTTACAAAATGAAACAGTCTGCTGAATGTGATGACCAGTTTTGCTGTTTCAGATGGATGTAATTCAATCTCAGAGTTACAGGCAAACCTCTTCAGACTTAAAGTATTCCATCAGTCTATTCATGCCAGCGTACATCAGATGAAGGTTCCACTCAGAGGATTTAATGTAAAATTGTGATGCCATCTGCAATACAATGAGATAATACTCTGCAAAAGGCAAATCCTTCCTACATTAGCTCCACGAACAAGTCAAAGACATTTGAATGTGATGTAAGAAAATATTCTTTGTCTGATTTCCCTGGAACAGTTCTGTGTGGAACAGAGGAAGTAAAGCATCCAGGGTTAGAAACATTGCAGGAAGTGGCATGAATTACAGATCATTCAACACAATGGGAGATTCTTTCAGAGAAAAAATAAAAGTAACAAAGAGGTATACAGATTATTCAAAATACTTATTTTGGAAGCAAACCATTTAATTCTCTCTAACATAAGAGTGTCTTTCATTTTACTTTGAACAAACTGAGCAGGACTGTTTTTAATCATAAAAGTAGACTTAGTTTTCTCAGTTTTACTCCATTCTCTCTACTATACCATTTTCTTGACTGTGTGATGACCACGTTTTTCTTGAGGTGCTACGTATTGCTCTCTGGATACCATCTTTCTTAACACAGCAGCCTTACTAACCCTGTACCTTCTATTTTTGTGAATAGCATTAGTACACCAAGGCACAAGCACATCTTCCAGACAAGGTTGAATTTACTTTACCCAAAAGAAGAGGGTGGAAAGGGGAATTAATTCACAGCCTGTCTGTCCAGGATATTCACTGAATTTGGCATTCCCTGCCTTCTCTTATGCGGGCTGGTCTCTAACCTGTTATGCCCAACTCTTTTTGGGATGAAGTTATAGTTTCTTTAAGTTAGTCTCTGTGCTTGACACAGCCAATATCTCCCTTGATCTCTTTCTACAAGCAGAAATACCCTGGCATAATGAGCAGGGTTTCTTCTTGCATGACATCCTGGTCATCAAATTAAAGAAAAATGGATTTGATGCATGGACCACTTGCTGGATAAGAAACTGGCTGGATGGTCACACTAAGAGAGTTGTGGTCAGCAGCTCAGTGTTCAAGTGGAGACTAGTGACGAGTGTCATTCCTCAGGAATTGGTGCTGGGACTATTTTTATTTAACATCTTTGTAGGTGACACTGACAATGGGATCAAGTGCATCCTCAGCAAATTTGCAGATGAAATCAAGCTGAGTGGTGCAGTTGACATGCTAGAGGGAAGGGATGCCATCCAGAGTGACCTGGATAGGCTTGAGAGGTGGGCCCATGCCAATCTCATGAAGTTCAACAAGGCCAAGTGCAAAGTCCTACAACTTGTTTGGGGAAATCCAGGCACAGATACAGGTTGGGCGGAGATGGCTTCAGAGCAGCCCTGAGGAAAAGGATTTGAGTGTGCCAGTTGATGAAAGACTCAACATGAACCCATGAACCAGCAATGTGCGCTTGCAAGCCAGAAGGTCAACCATGTCCTGGATTGCATTAAGAGGAACATGACCAGCAGGTCAAGGAAGGTGATTCTGCTCCACTACTCTGCTCCCATGAGACGCCTCCTAGAGTATTGTGTCCAGATCTGGGGCCCCCAACACAAGAAAAATATGGAGCTGTTGCAGCAGGTCCAGAGGAGGGCCACGAAACTGATCAGAGGTCTGGAGCAACCATCCTGTGAGGACAGGCTGAGAGAGCTGGGGCTCTTCAGCCTAGACAAGAGAAGACTCTATAGGTGTGTTATAGCAGCCTTCCAGTACTTGGAGGGGACCTACAGGAGAGCTGGGGAACGACTTCTTATAAGGACGTGTAACAGAACAAGGGAAAATGGTTTTAAACTTGAAGAGGGTAGGTTTAGACTACACATTAGGAAGAAATTCTTTACTATGAGGGTGGTGAGACACTGGAATAAGTTGCCCAGTGAGGTTGTGGTTGCTCCCTGCCTGGAAGCATTCCACACCAGGCTTTGAGCAACCTGGTCTAGTGGAAGTATCTATGATTCTATGATTCTATGATTCTATGATTCTTGGTTTGAGACAGGATTTTAGGCAAATAAGATTTACTAGTTTTACTGTCATGTAGAAGCAACACCCCATGGTGGCCCACTATCCTAGCTGCTTTCAAGATGCCTAGCTGAAAGTTCTCTGTCTCTGAAATTTTGCCTCATTTCCCACTTCGGTAAACATATTACTCAAGAAAAATAACACCAGCATTTAATCACAGTGATTTTTAAAAACTCAAGCCAGATTTTCAGCTGGTGTCAATCAGGCCAGCTTGCTTGACTTCAAGGGATATGTGCTAATTTACACAAGCTGATGGTGTAGTCTACATTCTTCAAAAACAAACTGAAAATAAACATTGACAAAGTTTCTTCAAAGGGCATTAATTTGGATTCATAGTCTGTCACCTCCATAAACTTAAAAAACAGAGCATGCATAACTTTCCATTCCCAGGCTCATTTCCTGGCCAACAACACAAAATGGTAACACAGGAAGCAAACAAGGCCCTCTTTAAAATGATGATATTTTTAAAGATTTACTACTAATGAAATAAACATTACCTGGTTATACAATAGGGCATACCTCTTCTAGGATGGGAATTTCAGGAAACAAAGCAGGGGAGAATTGAATTTGCTGCACGGATGGGATAGAAACTCTACCCTGCACCATGAAACAATTTTACTGTCGTTACTTTTCTTTGTTGGTGAGAGTGGAGTTCTTTTAGAAACCCCTGCAGAGCCCCAACATGAGCTATTTATGTGGGCTGAATGCAAAGTTAGAATTTAACCAAAGCACAGTAAAAATAATGGATAATATAAAAGGCCAGCTGTTTAGAGCAATCTCATGCAAACTAATAGGTACTTGTTTTTATAGACATAAGGGAATCGTGTTAAGTCAGCTCTCAATGATATTTTGCCTGGCCCCAAAAGCATCCCAGATCCCACAGGAGTGCTAGGATTTTTCATCTGCATTTATTTATGAATATTTATGAAGACTGAACAAGAACTTCTTTACATTAGTTGTGTGGATTTACTCTCTGCTATTATTAGATGTAATATAGATTACATTCTATGATTATGTATGAAACTGCAAAAATCTAAAACTCTCATCTATAGCACAGCTTCAGAAATACTCAGAAGACAAAATATACATATATTGCTTCCTATTAGACAGAACAAAATCCAGTGATGAAAATAACCCAGAAGGACCTGAATCAATCATTGATGGTGTTTTTTGTTTTGTTTTATTTTGTTTTTCAATAGATACCCATCCATATTTCTTGATAGATCACGTCCTGTACATTTAGGGACATATTTGCTAAAAAAGCTCAATTTTTGGACTACAAGTTTATAAACTGCAGGACATAACATCAGAATAAATGAACACCTTGTCCTTTGGAAAATCTGTCCTTTGTTCATGCAATATGAGGGATATTGCAGGGAAAGCATTTTGAAAACCTGGTCATTTTAATACATCCTTCTGGGAAGAAAATAGCCCTACCAAATCACAAACACGTTTGAATTTTAGAAACAAAATGAACAATGTGATAGCCATATTCTTTCCTGTTCATTTCCATCAGCCTTTATTGACTATACAATTTTTACTGTACAGTTTTTACTGGTAATATCAAACCAGCATATATATATGTGTATATATATATACATATATATATAAATACACACATTCTGGCAGGAAACATTTAAGGGTGAGGGAAAGGGGAAGGATAAGGAAGATAAAGAGAAACAAAGGAAATATATATTTTTATACTTACTATTTCTATTTTAAAATATCTGACAATTGTTGCACTTTCTATTTTTTGTGAACTGACCACAAAACAATAATTTTCAGTAACTATGGTTGTTCCTCTCAGGAATTCTCCTAATATTTTGTGAACAAATGAACAAATGTTGGTCTTCCTGTTATTTCCAAACCTTCGCTTTGGTTTTTACTCTATAACTGTCTTTCAGCTAGACAATAGAAAAGTAGAACAGTGATAATGAGTGGTTCCAAGTACTTCTGTACATCTGTTAGTCACAGCAGGTTGACCTGATACCTGAGATGAATTTTTATTTCTTAAACTTACAAAGATCAGGAAAATGCAGTGCAGCAGTGAAACTCCAACTAACAATTGTCATCAGGAATTGTGTCACACTGCATCATAATACCTGGCAAGAGTGGCCTAGAAGAAAATAGCACTCCACTACTCCCTAAGTAACAGTGTGTGGAACAGGACTAGGTAGTCTATTGGCCAGTTTCATAGGTTCCTCCTCAACCAGGTGCAGCATCTCTGTGCTTATGGCAGTCAACCTTAACACCAGGTAGAAGTGAAGGCACGAGGAAATATGCACATTACAATACAAAGGTGAACAAAGTTGTTGGTAGGCTTAGAGAAGGTAAGCAAAAATGTTATGGGAGGGAAAATAATGGCTCTTTATTCATTTGATTTGTTCCAAGACACAGTCCATTAATTTAGTAAAGCTTTATCTCTGAGCGTTGCTTTTCGTGAATGCAGCCTGCAGCTAGGAACCTGTCTCCCCTTTCTCTTTGGCATCTGATATCTTTCTTATTCCTTCCCTTCAGCTGCAGAGATTTTTTTTTTTTTAATTTATGGAACCTAATACTTGAGGCCGCTTAACGCTTCTAAGAATCATTGATTTTCCTCAGTAAAGCAGAAACATTTTCTATCCAAACAGTAAATACAATTTAACAATTGGCCTGGCATTAATTTATTTGAAACCAAACCATCTGACCACTGTAGAAAGCTACACTGTCATCTGCTGCGGTGGTTTTCAAATCTTGGTAAAAACTTTGTACATGAAATGTTATGATTTATATAAGGTCTATTATCTATCACATTTCACATTTCATTCACATTTCATCATCTCAGAACAACTGAGGTTGGCAAGGATCTCTAGAGATCCATCTGGCCCAACCCCTGCTCAGACAGGGACACCCAGAGCAGGGAGCCCAGGCCTCCAACCAGTTGGTTTTTGAAGATCTCTATCAAGGAATCACCACGGCCTTCCTGGGCAACCTGTGCCAGTGCTTGGTCATTTAATGCAAATATACAGTGGGAAGCAATGTGTATAAGACTCTACTAGTTTAAAGACTGAAAAATATTATAGTGACTAAAACATTCTGAATTGATAGTGAATTTCTAATGAACAACCTCTTATTTATGAATTTCTGTGTCTCCCAAACAACAAAAGAAGATCTTTCTTTTTTTCCTAACTGTAATGAAGTAAACTGTATCAGTCTGTCACAGAGTTGACATAAGCTAGTGTAAAAATAAGACCTTCAAATCTGAAGGCAAAACAAATACAAAATTTACCCAATTTATATCTTGCTTTCTCTATCTGAGGCATAGCCAAAAAATTAACCTTTTTTTTAAACTGGAAAAATAATACTGTATATTTTCATAATGTCCTTTGCTATTAACAAAATTGTCCTTCCCCTTATTGTTTAATGTTTTATTTCTTGTTTCATTTATTGTTCAAACTTTCCCAGTACTTCCATAATGAGATAAAAGACCCTCTTTGATACAACAAATATGTATGTGTATTAACCCTGAATTTTGCTGCCTTTACTGGTGGTAGACACTCCAGGAAATTCTGTCCTGTTCATTAGCCATGGCCACCACACATGAGTTCATTAAACTCATTTGGACTTCTTTCATTTTTACTATTTGGCTTTTTTGTTTTGTTTGTTTGTTCTGCTTTGTTGTTTTTATTTTTCCCCTCGGATTCTTTCCATCACATTATTTAAATAATTCTCAGCATTCTTTCTTCCAAAGTTTAATAAACTATACAGTCTCAATTTCCTGCAAACTGACTTGCTGTCCTTGAAGTCTTCCAGTGGATACACGAACCGAGAGATCATGTTTTCTTTTTCTGACTATCTTTTCTTTACTGAATTTGAAAAATCATTACATTGTTGCCTTTTTACTAACTCCTGAGGAGAGAAATAGTAATTAGCAAGGCTGCCCAATCTCTTTTTCTGCCTCTTTTTTCCCTTTCTTAAATAGCTTTAGGAACTAACATCAGTTTTCCTGAAGAGGTTGCAATGCTTAGAGCCAGGTGATGGAGTCAGTAAGACTGAGGCTTCCTTCAACTTAGTAGGAATGTAAAGCAGAATATCTGATGATATACTTACACTGTATTTCATGTGGCTGGGCCTGCAAAGCTTGTGATCAGATTTGCCCATTGCCCATACTATTTTTCTCAATTGGAGCCCTTTTAGAACTGCTCTGGGTAGTATTTCCTGGGGCAAACTCAGCTGGAATCTGAAGAGTTGAATTCACTTTAGGGCATCTCTGCATGCACTGGCTGGTCTAACCTCCACCATGTATTCCATCCATTTTTGTTCTGTTTTAACAGGAATAGTATCAGCCAGATAAAATAGTCTGAGTAAAGGAAGGAAGTTATTTTTGTATTCCTGCTGTCTGTGACATTGTCTGCTCCGAGAACGGGCCCTGAAAAAATTGATGGGATTTATACGAAGCCTGAATTTAGACTGCATTTGGGCTGCCAAAAAGACAGGGTTGCAAACACTGCTGGGTACACCGCAGTTACCAACTCATGTCAAGTTGTGGATATACAGTACTAAGGGCTTCATTTCACTCTGGGAAGGTTGAGGCTTGTTAAATTACAACAATTTACATAATTACAATGTTATTTCAAATTGGATGTTTTGTTAAGTTCATGACGCTGATTGTGTACTCATAAACAGTGCTTGAAATTGTTCATGCAAAATTTATACTTTGACTTTTGAAATCTGGCAGATTCCTGGCATTTTGTTTCCTCCACTCATGTGAATCTGAAAAATTCAAAATTGTTTTAAAGAAAAAAGGAAAAAAGTAATAGGAAGAAACTGCAACAAAGATCCACCATTTTTGGATAAGTGTAAATAATAAAATCAAGATGTGAAATCTGTCTGCTCACTGAGTGCCTAATTTTGTTTCTTTTTGCATGGATATGTTTCCACGAAGTATTGATTTTTATAGGAGTGAACACATTAAATTTGGTCCTAAAAGTTAAATTAGATATTCTTCCTTTATCACAAATATTTGTATTCATTACATGTTATATGATTTTTGGGTTTACTAATTGGCTCATCTTGCCTTCAATATTAGTGATGAATGATGAAAATAAATATAAGGGAAAAACTCTACATTCCACATAAGTGAGAGAACCCTACAAGAGGCAGGGCTGTAAGGTACACATTTTGAGCAAAAAGACAACTCACAGAAAGCTCTCAATCTATGATTTAAAAATAGAAAGAGTTTCTCAACAGCTCTTAAGATCCTTTTCAAGAGTCACTTTCAATTTGTGTTCAATATAGACCTATTTCCAACATTTTCATACAGGTATATATTTGAATAATTGTTCATCTCCTAAAGACAAAAATTTCTTCTGCTTGCGAAAAAACTAAGAGCTCATAATCCATACTGGAAAATAATTTACTTCTTTTCCATTCCATTACTGCCCATCTCTCCATGCCAACATTTGTTTGTTTGTTTGTTTTTTAAAATATCATCCACAGAGTCTTCTGTGCACTTATCATTTAACACCTCAGTATTTGGAGGCTTCTGAAGGGTAGTTTAAATTACATATGATTATTTCTATTGCCATAGGCAGTGCTTTCTTATTATTCAGACACATAAGCAATCCAATTTAATTTTGATTTTATTGTTTGCAGGCTCAGTGAAAATAGAATCAGTACTACACATTTTGTATATACAGCAAATATAGCCTTATTAATATGAGGGGTAAAGGCAATGTGAGCAAATATTCCAGTTTAAGTAAAATCCTCTTCAAAAGAGGAAGATGAATGTCTAATAAAGTTTAAGGAAAAATATGTATGGTTGCTTTTAAAATAAACTATAAATTTTGAATTTTATGCAGAACAAGAAAAGATCTGCAATTGCATAAAACATTAGTTACAATTGAAAAAGAATTACTAATTGAAATCAAAATGCAATTACTAGAAAATAATAAACTTAAGTTAAATAGAGTTGTATTTTATTATTTATTATTATTATTAAAATAGTTTTTGCAAGTAATAAAATATTTTATTCTTTAAAAATAAGCCACACATCTGCCAATTAATTAATAAAAACATGAGAAATATGGGACTATTAGGTGGAATACTAAATATCAACTCAAAATGTGTATGCTTTAACCTGATGCTTATTGTCCCTTACATGAGCATACGCATCATTCTAACTTAATTTTCTCTTCTTTAGAAGGCTATTCATTTTTTCTTTCTTTCCATCCAGAATACAGTACTAATGTCCCCTGGGAGCTTGTCTTAGCCAAGATTAATGAGTACCCACTGGTATAATAATTACATTGATGTATACCTCAAACATACCACAGAAATATTTGGACAGGTATAAGTGTACACCGCTAGGACAACAAAGTCTACCTTGGGTCCAGATGAGGGCCTCAAAACCCACCCTGGCCCACTGCTCCAGCCAGGAGCCATTTTTTTCTGCCACAAGGATATGCAGTACAAACGTAAATTTTTTTTACTTTTCAATCACCTAGAACTCAGGAGTGCAGTGTCTTTGGAGACTGACTTTTCCCTGTCTATCTTCTATGGCTTTTACAGAACATTTTACAATGATAACAACACCTGAGAAGTTTTTTTTCTGTGCAACTGAAAAGAGTATTTTTATTAAAATGTGTACATACCTCATGTAAAACTAAGAAAATCACTCTCTATATAAAACTACATTTTATTCCTTCCTAATTTTCTTCTTCATTCTAACTACAATTCAGTCTCATTTAAGTTATGACAGTAAAAATGTGCAGGATGCATATCATGGCAAAAAATCTGTAGTCATATTTTGATGAATGTATTACACCATGAGAGACACAGTTACTTTTTTGAATGTAAAATATTAAGTAGTGTACCAGATTGCTCTAAGGGAGTAATAATTAGTGTCAGTAACATGTTCAGATACAAGAAAAGAATTAATTTTTCAAATGCTCCTCTAAAAATTCTTAATCTTCCCTCAATGCTATGTTTTTCTTTTTAATAGATTTACCTCAAAATGATTTTATCATTTATGTTCTGGTCTATAAAACAAAACAATTCCTCAAATCCTAATGAAATTTTCATCAAAGGAGTTGTTAATTAGCACTGATGTGAAAATAGAAGAAATATAAGGCACTTTACTAACAGCTGTAGTACCCTCTTTGGTACTTTGTAATGTACCATATACAGATCTAGGATTGGAGAATTAAGCAGACATCTAGTCATGTTCAGCTTTATTGCATCCTACCAAACCAGGTACTAAAAATCATTAAATTTTCAATCTGATCCATAGCTCTCAACAAACACGATGCTGTACACTAAACATTTAACACTATTTTCTGGAAAGAAGGGTCAATAAAATTGTCACATACACTCCTTTTATTATAGCAGAGTTGCCTCTCACCATGAAACACATAATTAAGAACCATTTCATGTAAATAAATCTCATGCAGTCTAGCAAAATAAGAAGTATACTTACTGATGACTGTATTTAGTACCTTTTCTTTAGAGAAAAGCGCTGAGCATGCAGTATCTATTACTAAGACCTGCTTCTACTCTTTGTCAATTTTAATTTTAATAAAAACATGAATAAAGTATAAGTAAATCTAAATAAACATTTCATTTTCTTTTATTTTTTGTAACCGTGTTTTGTATTTAAAAAGTAATTACTACATTCTGTCTACCCGACTGGTAGGTTCTACATTAAAATTTCACACACAAAAAATCCTGCACAGACCACATTAGAATTTGGTCAAAATAGATATCTTCTCAATCAATGAGAGGAAGTCAAAAGCCTATTCTTATTCTTTCGGATCTCTTCATTGATCTCTTGATTATTCACTTAATTATAGGAGAATGGTAGCTGGCATGTGAATGATCCAGACAACATTTTATGATATTTTGAACTTTTATAAAAGGAGTTTCACACAGCCTATATATGTTAGAGACAGATTGCAGAGAAGAGTTATTTTTTTGTGAATTTTCCTTACACTTACACTTGTGATCTTTGTATATACACTCAGTGGCTGCTCCCTTGGGCAATTCTGTTCACTTTTAAAGTTTTTACATATGATATCATCTGGAATGGGATATCTCTTTGGCCAGTTTTGTTCAGCTGTCCTGATTCCGTCCCCTCTCACTTCTTTGTGCCCAGCCTGCTCCCCTCACTAGCAGGGCAGTACAAAAAGCTGAGAAACTGAAATGTCCTTGGCTGCACAGCACTGCTCAGGAACATCAGCATGTTATCAACGTTGTTTTTCTCCTATAGTCAAAACATAGGATATCAGATGCTATGAAGAAAATCAGATGTACACCAGAGGACAGTAAGCAGTCATTTTAATTTATTGTGTGCTGCTGATGCAAAGCACAGTGGTACTCATCCTCCACCATATTGGATTGCTATATTAATTGGCAACTTTCTCAATTCCTGGATGAAATTAGCAAACAACAATGACCCAAGCAAGACAGAAGTGAATTTTATGATCAAAAGACAGTATATACAAATCACTTCCATGTGAGTGGACAGTTCTTTTCTAATACAATGACAGAAGACTAGGTTTCAGTTTTCTTCATCTTTGCAAAGCATTACAGAAATCTAGGAAAATCAACATTAAGTATAAAGACTTAACCATTTTGATAACTCCAGCTAATTGTGAATGTCACTACACATAAGGAAAGTACAATGTAGTTGTATTTTGCTCTCTGTATTGATTGCAATATTTTAAACAAGATTTATGGAACCTCATTTTTATATACTTACCTACAAATTCAGGACAATCTCCCCTTGGAAGGACATTTCTCCAGCACAATAAAAAGTGTTGCTGTAGCAAGAACCTGTACTTCTACCTGAGAAGAAGAAAAGAACAAATGACACAAAACAGATATGAATAATAGCAGGTGCTGATCGTACTATATAATGCACAAATGGAAGATGCTTAAATACAAGATGCTCTGAGCATGACTATGAAATCTGATTGCAACAGAACAGAAATAAAATAATTATGTAGAAGTCTCATTTCTTAGACGCACAACAAAGATGGCTGAGGAAACTGATTTTTCTGTGGGATTTTTTGTACAGTTTTCTCAAAAAACAACTTTGAACACCAAACGTCACTGTTCATGACTTATACTTTGCCACATAATTTCTAATAGCCTCTCCTCTTGTTTTGTCAACAGCTTCATTTAGTAGCTGCCTCATTACTTTTTTAATTATACGGGAAAGTAATTCAGATTAGTGAAAGCTACCAACACTTTGAAGTCAATATTAATGTAAAGCTGCAGGGGAATAGTAACTAAATTTAATGTAAGTAGCAGTTTCTGAATTAAGCTCTGTGTCATCTATGCTTTTAAATTGTGTTATGCTTTTGGTAGCTGTAAAATCGAAGATGCTTTTCAAGGATGCATCTGGATGTCATCTCTGAAGAAGAAAAATTTTGAACAAGGCACAGCAGTGCTGGTTTGTTTGTTTGTTTTCTGGGTGAAGATTCTAGATGGAATTTAGTTCATCTGTGAAACTCATATTTTATAATAATATAATTGCTCATACAAAAGGCCAGATAAACAGGTATCACCTGTTTAGATACCAAGCATAAAGACCCTGTTGCTTGCGCTACAAGCTTAAAAACAATACAATTATCTGTACTTCTTTTATTGTCCTTTGAACTAAGGTTAGAAGTGTTAGCAGAATCTCATTACAGTTAAAGAAAAGTGTAGACTGGAGAGGACAAACTTTACAAACTGTAACGCCTTGCCTTTGCCACTTGCCCTTTTTACAATCATGAAATATTGTAACCATCATTGAAATATTATTCATTCCTTAAGGGGAAATGAAAGGAATCTTATACAAAATTCCATGAAGTTGCTTTACCTCTTCACATGCTGCCAATAATGACAATCTTACAAAGGAAATCTTCCACACCATTTTATATATTTCTTTATGAACAGACTCTACAGTGAAAGAGAAAGGTGTTAGAAATATATTTTAAAAAATCTATTTAAGTGTGTTCTGTGAATCTTACATATATTATTCTGCCTATATTTTTGCCTACTGACTTCTTTATACCCTTATATAAACAAAATAAAAGCCAAAACAAGGTTTTTATGTTGAAATGCTTTTTCTTATTTGTAGCTGGGAGACAGCAGAAGGTATTTTTGGCTTTTGTCATTATTTCATGTCTCTTTCTGTCATTTCTGTACCTTCAATTACTTGGAAGAGGTAAAATTCTTGACTTTTACTTAGTACTGTTTGGTAGTGCTGGTAAAGACTGTAAGTTCAGTTCTAAAACCAGTTGGTTTTGGTATTCTCCTAGAATGGTTTGTTGACTATTTTAAATGTGTATATTGCAAAATCAGTTCACTGTTATCTACAAGGCTATGAAGGTCCAGAGAAACTTGGATTGCACTATTAGTTCTTCAGTGAGAATTAAGTGTTTCTTTACCCTTAGACAAACAATTCCCTTGGCACAGTGATGATGAATGTTAATATTTTGCTAAGTAAGCTATTAGATCATGCTAGGGAGTACACTGATTGAAAATTCGGAGTACTTCAAGACTAGTATTTTTTCTTAATTTCAAAAACAAATAGGACTCTCTGTTAGTTCTTTCTTATTTACTTTTTCACATTATAATCAACAGCAGAGAAAGTAAAAAGCAACAAAATGGAAAAGTGAATCATTCATGAGTGAATCAAAAAGCATTCTCATACAGTGGATCATTTAAAAACTGCCTCTTGTCCTGTCAATTCAATAGCATCTTCAATGACAGAAAGAGAGTAGGTCTGAGTGATATTTAACATAACTGTAACATTTTCTATTTTTATAAATGCTTTACTCACAGCTCATCAGTTTTGGGGATTAGCCAGTTTTAAACAACAGCAAACTTGCTTTGCTTTCCACATATGAAGGGAGAACAAACTCGTGCCACTTGAAGCTGCTGCTTGTCTTTTTCAGTCCTTTGGTAAATCTAAATTGAGTAGATAACAGTGGCTTCAGTCCACCTCATTGTCTGTGTTTGTCCATTCAGGATCTCGTCTAATTTATGACGCCATTTAATAATCACTCAGTCTGTTACTAACAAAAATCTTTTTGTCTGCTGCCAACTGTACAGAGTTTTACATAACCTCTGTACTGTTATCTCTACACAACTAGATGCCTTCCGTTAGTCATTCTGTTCAGGGAATAATCATCAATAGTAAAAATTTCCATTTTTAGATTATTTTCAATGCTGGAAGATCACCAAAACTGATTAATATCAGGTTTAACTTGTACAACTGTACATATGAAAATATTAAACAGAAAAAAAACGCTGGATTAAAACAATGTACTCCATCAGCTACATGTGGATATGATATATTACTGCGGATTTTGTGCTTACACATAAAATGTTTAGCATCTCCATCTTAGGTAAAGAGAGTCAAACATGCCACTTGTAAAATTTAAAGAAATTCCATAAGTCAATAAATTAATAATAGTTAATACCCACTGAAGATGTTGCCTAATTTGTCTCATTGGAAGAACTGGAGCACATCTAGATCAGTACTGCTTCCTGCCATATTGGCAGCTTATCTGTACTTACATGGAATCAAAATGTTGCACAAGATGCTGGACTCAGTTTTTGAATAATTCTTCAGTGAATATTAACCAAAATGAAGCAAGCCCAAAATACGAAAAGCAATCAGTGTTAGGGACTGAATGACAGTGAAAAAAATACAGATATTTCATGAGAGAAAATATCTTTTGCATAAGAGGATTTTGGGTTATATTCTTACCCAGACCTTGTCACATGGCTTTTCCCTGAGGGAAAGCATCTCATGTCTGATGTCTGAGATATAAGAGTTAATCCTCAAAATAACCTTTCTGAGAGCACAAGAGCTCTCCATCCTGCTGCATATGAAATCAGACAAAGGAGGAAAAAAAACAGCATGGCTGAACAAGAGCCTGCTTGTTAAACTGATGGCTAAGAACAAATCCTGTTCACTGCAGGGGGTGTGGAACTAGATGGTCTTTAGGATCTCTTCCATCCCAAGCCATGTTATGATTCTACGATTCTATTGATCCGTTCCCAAGGGGACTAATCACAGGCTTTTTGTAATACTTATCATCTCTTTAGCTTCCTAGGCATCCCATAAGCACTGCGTCTAATCTACAAATATGATATTATACTGTTATATGCTATGTAAACTTTGAACATATTATATTATATGCCAGATGTTATTCCTAATGAGCAGCAAGAATAAATTCGCCATATCTTTTGAGAAGGAAAGACATATACATTTGGAAAACACAGGAAACTATCTCTGCTTTGGCTGTGTTGTGTAACATGCCCTCGGGTCAAGACAACTGAGCCTAGGTCCATGTTTAGTTTACTAATAGAAATGTTACATTTGTGTCTTACTTCTTATTTTTTATCTCAGATTTAGGCATTCATTGGTGATATTGTCATGTCATCTTCTTCTAGATCCTTCAAGATATTGCATGGAAAGCACTGAATTGACAGCGGAGGAAAAACATGTCTGTAAACCAAGATTTCTGTAGTCTCACAGCATATCTGTATTGCTTTCCAGAGGAAGGACTAATCACTTATTACCGGATCACGGAATCATAGAATATCTTGAGTCAGATGAGGTTCATTAAATCTGATTCCTGGCTCCACACAGTACCAACCAAAAATCAAAGCATATGTCTGAGAGCATTGTTCAAATTCCTCTTGAACTCCAACATGCTTGGTGTTGTGATCATTTATCTAGGGAGTTTGTGGGGTGACCTTTAAAGTCCTTATCACTGGCCAGAATTTCTATATCCACTGTCAAACTCCACATGAAAAACAACATTGTTTTATGTATTTTAGGCTTTCTGAACTGACTTAAACAAAGATGACAGAGTAAGTTTCTATCTTTATGTATCCAAATATATTTTTTTCAATATCAGAAAAATAACATTAAAATTTACTGTCTTCTAGTTTTGAAAGCTAGAACACAAGTAAATTTCATCATAATCATTGTTTCGATTCCTGTTACCAACTCAGGCATTGCTACAAAGAAGAAGGAACTTACCTGGAATTTTTGACAAGATATAATTCTATGAAGTACTACTGAATCTTCATTTAAAATATCATCTTGATGTCAAGCTAGCTAAAACAGGATGCATTTACATGTGTGCTTTATTTCAGATATTCTGCCACTTAGCTATTTTTCTTAAGACTGTAACTATTGCTGACACATTTGGGAATCTGAATAATCTGAAAATGTTCTAAGATTAATATTATCCCCCCCCCAAAAAAAAATCCATTGATTTTTGACTTTTATAAGAAAGATATCTGACTACGGATACTAGAGTACTTTCCCTGAAATGAATTTAGTCTTCCTGTTTGTAAACAACTAAGACATACAGGCACTCTAGCCATGGACTTCTATCAATCCCTGCTCCATTTCTTACATTCCATTTCTCATGAGAATCACCCAATCGATGTTTTAACTAAAAATATTGTAAAAGTAGTATGATTCCTGTATTAGTCATTTAGCCATTGACTTATGCCCTATTGCCTTAGGTTAACCTTTGTAGTCTTCATGGGTTAACTATGGATAGAAATGATATGAAGCATTTTTTCTTTTACTGTTAAATAGGCATGGCACTCAAGATATTGTGATAGCCTTTTGGTTGAACTTACAGTTGACATTTGGGAATATGTAATGTTTTGAGGTTTGCAGGGGTTTTTTTAGTTTGTTTTTTCCAGGAAGTTAGCTTTCAGCAAAACTAAGACAATCTCTCCTAGAATCTCTTATCTCTCTACCAATGAACTGAATGGGATATAACGCCAATGGTATCCCAGGGTGCATTAAAAAGAACTTGGTCAGCAGGTCAAGGGAGGTGATCCTTCACCTCTTCTACTTGTAAGTACCTATGATGAAATATTAGAGTTCCTAGTAATTTACTGAAATGTATCCTAGATCCAGGTAATTTCCCAAGACAATTGGAATTCATATGCAACAGATATAGTTTTAGCCAATTCCTGTGAAAACTCCAGAAAGAAGTAGACATCCTGAGTGAAACTCCAGTGTTCCAAGTAGATGGCATCTAATAATTCAATATCTGAGTTAGGTATTCTACTGTCTGGAACTGATCTGTGTAAAAAGTTTGTCTGTTTGGTGGAAGTTATCAGTTTTGTTTTGTAACTTGTGATGTAGTACCAGCCCTTGGCATGGAAGGATGGTCACAATGAAGGTAGACTAATGTATTTGTATACCTATGTGAGCAGATAGTTCCAGGATGAGACAGCACTAATTCTGTGAAAACATTTCAATAAGGATTTATTTCATATTAACTCTGATCAGTAACTTCAGCAATAAGAAGCATGTACGTAATTCAGTGTTCATTCTTGATTGTTTTGTCTTCATTTAAAATAAATAAAACAAAGCCAAAATTTATAAATCCTCTACATAAATCAGGTGGGAAAAATACATTTAGCTTTAGTCTACAAAGAAGAAAGTAAAATAAATAAGAGAAACACACAAATGATTTAAGGTAGAGTGTCAAAAATTGTTTTACATCTCTGTAGAGAACAGCTACTGTCTTTGTAAGGAAAAAGTGATTCTATTGATATGCATTAGATATTCTATTTCCAGTTTCTTTTCATATTAGGAAACTGAAAAATCAATGAGAAATATAAATATTGCTACTGCAAGGAAGTGCTATGGATGAAAATACTAAAATAAATTTGATTATTAGTTCTAATGCTTCAATTGGAAATAGGCACCATATGGAGGTATTAGACCTCTAAACATCACTGAGGTTTAAGGCCTCTAGTTTATGTAGTGAGTTGACGGCAGACTCTGAACAAGTATTTTATTCCTAACATGGGAATAAAACACCAGACAGAAAGATTGTGCTGAAGAACAGCTGCATCTTAAAAATTCACATGCATCCCTAGAGCATATGATGTGTACATCATGCTTTCTCACAGATATTTTGGGACAATCATTCGCAAATAGCTTTTCCATTATATTCTATCAGTATTTGTACAGTCCAGGTCTTGTCCAGAAAAGCACTGCCAGAATGATTTTCCATTGTCAATAAACAAATGATAATCTGCCAGGACACAAGAAAATTCAATTTGCTAAAATCACGTAGCAGCAGCGTTTGTAATGTGCTGTGTGCAGCAATTAAGAGCCCTGAGGCAATTTGGGAAGGGGAGGGGGGTGGGGAGACGAGAAAGAAAAGGGAAAAAAAAAAAAGATTTGCTTTGAGAAGACTTTTTGCAGACAGTAAGAACAGAAGGAGCTGAAGCAGAAACATTCCCTAAACTGCAGAGACCAACTCTGGGTATGTTGACACCCAACTGAAGTTCTTTCAACATGGTATTAATTAGCAACTCACTTAAGTAACAATGTACATGCTAGAAGCATTACATCATTTGAACTTGTCACTGACTGTTGAGCAAATAGCTGTGAGGACCGGATACTATTGCATTACAATTTCTTTGAGTCCTTTCATAAAGTCCCAGGCATGGATTTAACAGGGAAGCTAATGGGCTTTAGTCCCTTCTCCCCCTCCATCCTGCCTCCTCTCCTCATTAAGAATGCTGTTTCAGCATATGCTGAGTGTCAGGTGATGAGGGAACTGGTGGCATCTAGCTCTGCATGCAAATACAACATTCCCATTTTTCTTGAAGCTAATAAAAGACTCCCACTGAAGTAAATGGAAGTTACATAAGAATCTTGACCTCTGACAGAGCAATTATTCTAGACAATAAGCAATCATAAAAATATCAGTTCAGTAGTGTTTGTGCAGATACTTGCCTTTAAGCAAGGACATGAATGCATTTCAGTTTGTAATCCATTTATGCACTTTATTTTTAAGACACTGGACTTCAATATAACCTTTAGGCTGAATGGCCCTTTGCTGATCAGGTACCACAGAAAATATTAGCCAGTCTGCAGACTTCCAACAAAGGTGTACTACTGCAGAGATCTACTGAAACAAAAATGTAATTACAAAGGCTTTATTACAGCTTTGTTCACTCCATTAACGTATTTTCTTGGTTTAATAGGAAGCTGAAAACAGTCTTAGTTTGATACCAATACCATACCTGATGCCAGTGGAACATCCAGTGCTACAACAGAGGTGTCCTGGTTTCTGCAAGAAGAATCAATTTTCTGGAAAGTCTGTAGTAGTGACAATATGAGTCAGCTATAAGCCTGCTTATAAGCTTTCTTTAAGTAAAGTACATTTATGTTCAGAATTATTCTCTGTACTTGTATAAAATCATAGAATCATAGAATTGCTCAGGTTGGAAAAGACCTTAAATATCATTGAGTCCAACCAGAACCAACCATACTACCCTAACAACCTAAATCATGTTCCTGAGCACTGCATCCAAACAGTTTTTGGTGACTCAACCATCTCCCTGGGGAGCTTACTCCAGTGCTTAACAACCCTTTCTGTAAAGAAGTGTTTCCTGATATCCAACCTAAACTTACCCTGGCACAACTTGAGGCCATTTCCCTTTGCCCTGTCACCTGTCACCAGTGAGAAGAGACCAACCCCGCTCTCACTGTCAGCACCTTTCAGATATCAGAAGAGAGCAATAAGGTCTCCCCTCAGCCTCCTTTTCCCCAGACTAAACAGCCCCAGTTCCTTCAGTCTCTCTTCATACGGATATTCTCCACGCCCTTCACAAGCCTTGCTGCCCTTCTTTGGACCTGCTCCAGCACCTCAATGTCCTTTCTGTAATGAGGTGCCCAAAACTGAACACAGTACTTGAGATGAGGCCTCACCAATGCCAAGTACAGGGGCAGGATGACTTTCCTAGTCCTGCTCACCACACCATTCCTGATACATTCCTGATACACACTGCTGGCTCATATTCAGCCGGCTGTCCATCAGTACACCAAGCTCCCCTTCCATCAGGCAGCTTTTCAGCCACTTCTCCCCAGGCCTATAGGGTTGCCTGGAGTTGTTGTGACCAAAATGCAGGACCTGACACTTGGCCCCATTGAAACTCATGCAGTTTGCCTTGGCCCATTGATGCAGTCTATCCAGGTCCCTCTGTAGTGCCTTTCTCTCCTTAGGCAGATCAACACTCCCTCCCAACTTGGTGTCACAAAAGTAAAGTGAGTTTGTGTCCTTAATTAAAATGCAATTTGGCAAAGAGATACTACGTGAAAAAGTGTGAAAAACCAATAAGGTAAACTGTAATAAACTGACTCAAGTTAATCTACATACATTAGACAAAAAAAAAAAAAAAAAAAAAAAAAGTAAAAAAAAATTGAAGAAGCACTCACATTTTTGGGGGGTGGGTTTCTTCTTGTTTATTTGTTTTATTATTATTTTTTCTTTCTGGCCCTTCACTAATTTGAAAAATACTGAGAAATTTCACATTAACTTGTTTATTATTATAATTTAGGGGGTATATTCTAACTAAACAACAATTTTCAAGCTTTTATAACTTTCTGGAAACATTTTTCTTTGGACAGAAATGCACTATGTATATTTCAGTGTGCAATCAGTTCAGAAAGCATTTGGCAAAATGTCAGATGAGTAGATATTATTGCATTTGGACCTCAAATTGCACACTGAAACAAATGACTCTGTGTCTTTATATCAATTTGCAATTAAGCAAGCATTATCTTATTCTTCCTTGAGAATTACTCTCAATTTTTTTTTAGTTTTAAATATTGCACATACTCAAAGGAGACACAGAATGCCTTTCCACTTCACATGCAATCACTCACCACGTTTTTAAAAGGAAAATAACTTTGCGTAAATCGTTTATTTATGCAACATTTGTCATGAGTTGTGTTGAGAACTTAAGCAGCAGCACAAGTCAGAAACTTTTCAATGAAATTGCGATTCTCACAGCAACACTAAAGTAGCATATTATTCATAAATATGTGAGATATAAAGAGAAGTTACAGCTTATAGAAATATAATGCAACTCTTATGTACAACATGATGATATTCAAAATTAAAGTTCTTGAAGCATTTATAACTTAGATTAGTTTCAACTGCTTTTGAAACCATGACATTGAAATTTGCGCTTTCTGTTTGATTACATTCTCATGATACTTCACATAATGCATACTTGCTCTTGGTTTATAATACTAATTTCTCTGAAAATACTTTTTGATGGGTTAATCAATTTATGGATGATTAACAAGAATTTGCTCTGGAATATATGCTTAATTGTAATGAGCATTTTTAAATAATAAAAAATTCTGCAAGATTCAGAGAAGAAACTTAAACCTTCAATTTTTTTTCATGCAAAAAAAGATCTAAAAATGAAGCACAATTGGAATGTCTCATTAGAGAAAATTTAAGATGATATTGGGGAATAACCCACCCTACATTCCTTGAATCTCAGTTCCCACGTTTGTTTGCTCACTGGCTGAGAGCAAAAGCATGGTAACAGAATCTGGTTGTTTGGGAGGGAAAGAAACTTGACAGGATTTTTATGATTCTAACGCATTTAGGGTTCTTATTTCATTTAAAAAAGCCTGTGATTAATACACACTTAGGCAGAATCATCTCCACTTAGGATCTATCTTTCTTTAAGTGTATTGTCAGTTTCTAGCTCAGTATGGGCCACATCACTATATGATGTCAGGAATTAAATACTGAATATATTAGTAGTAGTAATGATAACAAAATACAGATCCTTTGTATGTATTCCTTCTGTGCACTTGATGAAAATAACCAAAACAAATTATATATTTTGTTCCTTTTGTTCTTCTCTAACTATCTTACTTTTGACATTTGGTTAATTAAATTAGTTTCATAACCTTGATTCCCCAATTATTTCTTGCATAAACAATATTTAATCAAGAAAAGAGGCTCAAAATAGAATATTTTTTTTCTTTTGTTTTAAACAGGTCCACAAATGCAGTGAGTTTGAATAGTGTTATGGAAGTTTAGTTTACCCAAGTGACATTTAATTGTTTCGAACAATATAGTAATGACATACAAAAGATGATCAACCTTTATTTTTTCTTCCTTGGGGGGACTGTCTGAATGGCAATGAATAGGATTCCTGCCTGTTACTGCTGGTTTTTATTTCAAAAAGAAGCCTGAAGGAAAACTGTTTAACTTATCCAGTTTTTGTGGTTTAAATATTTACTGAGTGCCCAACCAGCATGACTTGGCTTGGTCCAGTAGCACATAGCATACCCTGGAGCTTTTGATCCATTTACTGACTAAATATGAGTTTGACTGTTTAGCCACCAATAATTAGATAAAACATTTTAATTATGTGTCCTAATCTTAAATGTAACTTAAAGCAAGTGGCATTCTGGCGATGAAAGATTAAAAGTACTGAACTCTAGTGGTAAATCACAGAATCACAGACTTGCAGTCGGAAGGAACATCAAGAGATCAAGTCCAACTCCCCCCTGCAGGTACCTTACAATAAGTTACACGTGTAGGCACCCAGACAGGTCTTGAATATTTCCATAGAATGAGAATCTACAGCCTCTCTGGGCAACCTGTCCTGTGTCTGTCAATCTTACTGTAAATAAGTTCTTCTGCATGTTTGTATGGAACTTCCTATGTTCAAATTTTAGGCCATTGCTCCTTTCCTATCACTACACACCACTGAGAAGAGCTTGGCCTCATCCATTTGCCTCCCATCTCCCTTTACAACCATTAACCAGATACTCTCATCCGTCCTTTTTTCCCCACGTTACTCAGCCTTTCCTCATAAGGGAGATGCCCCAGACCCTTTTCCATCTTTGTGGCCCTCCACTGAACTCCTTCTAGGAGATCCTTCTAGGAAATCCCTTTTCAGATCTGGACACAGTACTCCAGATATGGGCTCACCAAGGTGTAGAAGAGGTGAAGGATCACCTCCCTTGACCTGCTGACCAAGTTCTTTTTAATGTGCCCTGGGATACCATTGGACTTATAGGCCAAAAGAGCACACTGCTGGCACATGGCCAATCTGTTATCCACCAGGACTCCCAGGTCCTGCTCCTTAGAGCAGATCATCCTCTAACTTATACTGATGCATGCAGTTGTTCCTTCCCACATGCAAGTCTCTACACTTGCTCTTGTTAAACCTCATCGTGTTCATCCCTGCCCAAAACAAGTCTTTCCAAGTCTTGCTGAATGGTAGCACAGCCTTCTGGTGTGTCAGCCACACATAAATACTTAAAAGTTAGATTTTTTATGGTAATTTATGCTAGAGTAAACATTAAATATATTTTATTAAAACTCAAGAAAACAGTAATTGAGAACACATGCAAGACGTTTTCAGTCTGTGATTCTCTTCTGAGTTTTCTCAACCATTCACAGTTAGATTTTAGAAAAAGAGAGCTTGGAGGATGGAGCTGTGGTGGCTTCTGTATGTGCATAGGAAGATTTATTAAATTATAAATGGGGCTAATGGATTTACAGTTTGGTTGCAGAAATACTTCAAAGAAAAGAGAAAATAAGAACTTACTTACAGCTATTATGTTATTGAAGAAACATGGAAAAGACAAACTTATACATGAAGGAAGTACCAAAAATGCATTTTTTAGTATTTGAATTCATGTAAATGCTGGCAAATTCACAAGATTTCAGCGTTTTGCAGGGAAGTAAATAGAAAATTGGCAGAATATAGTAGTGATGTTTCACATTCAATGTTCACTCTTCTCTAATCTCTTCTTGCCATTGTCTATCTGTTCATTTCTCATCATACATCTATTCAAATATTTATTGACATAGAGGTACATTTGGCTCTCTCATCGCACCAAATCCTGTTTTTTTCAAGCCATTTCTTTTGAGACAACTTTAAATTTTGATCCTGCCTTGCCAAAGGCACAGCAATTTTTTTTGTAAATTAAGCAAATGTGCTGCCTATTTCGTCATCCACCTCATTAATAAAAAATAGACCACGCCCAGGAAAGGCAGCTATGGAATGATACTGAATATATCTCTCTAATTTGAGAGTAAACTACCAGTAAATTCTAATGACTTGTTCTAAGAGATAATTCTTTTACATCATTGTCTCAAAGCTTGCTGGGGGCACAGATGAACAAGTCCAAACAAGTACTGGGCAGGAGTTGAGAAATCCTTTGTCTGAGGGACACAGATGGACAAGGCCAGGGGCCATGAGAGAGAGATAAGCCACAGATTAATGGCCAGGAAGAAGTCCTTTGTGTGGGCTTATCTCTAGGAAGGTGGCCATCTCAGGAGGTGCTGCACATGACTCTTACCCAAGCGCCCAGGAATGCCACGCTGACAGAAGAAGAAGGATAAAAAGAGGACCTACAACCATGAGGCTAAGTTTTCTGGCAACAGATTCCTCATGAAGAAGAGGTTTCTGCCATAAGAAGCCTCACGACCTGTCTCTCTCCCTCCTGGACTTGCTCTGCGCTCTACCAGCATGCTGAAGAAGAGCAAAGGTGTCTGCCATCAGATTCCTCACTACGGAGTTCCTGCATGCTGACGGACTCTCCTGGGCCTGCTACCTGAGTCCTGCTGCTTCCTCCCAGACTGGCTCTGCAACTTCTCCCTGCTACCTGCTTGCTGCCCAAGGCTGGCCATGCTGCTGCTCTCTGCCCCCCTCTCCCCCCGCTGCCTTTGCCTCGGACCTTCCAAACGTCGTGCAATGGGACCGCTGCTGGATCCTGATGGTGACTATCCCCACTTTATGCTATTCTTGCTTCTTTCCTATCTTTTCTATCGCCCTCCTTCCCTTCTCCGTCTCCCTGATTAGGATTTATAATATACTGGTTGGACCAACATTTGAACCATTGTTTCTTAATCTCATAAACTCATGCTGGGTATACATATATTAAAAAGAACCTCCTCTCCCTCCTATAAATCGGAGCAAAACAGTTGTTCATCTACATGCTGTAATGTAATACTCATTCCTAACTGTTAAACCTAATTTTCTTTTCTTTTTTTTTTTTTTACTCATGTTGAGTTTGAGATCCTGGAATACTTCTTTGTATCTAATAATTGTTTGGGCTTTTTTTTTTTATTTATTATTATTTTAAATTTTCTATTCTAAATATTGCTCAGAACATCTCAAAACAAACAATTTCTGTACAGTACATATGAGTTTAGCTTTTTTATTTATTTTTTTACTCATTTTAAGTTTGAGATCATGAAATACTTCTTTGTATCTAATAATTGTTTTGGTTTTATTTTTATTTTTAAAGTTTCTATTCTAAATATTGTTCAGAACAGATAGGGGTTTTCTTTAGAATGTAGATTTTCCAAAAATTTTTGACCATATATTCAGACAGGTCATTGATAACTCATCTGGTTTCATTTAACATAGCCAGCAGAGAAAAGCTGAAGAATATTAAAACAAAGCTTAAGGATTATTTAGTAAAAGCAGAAAAAGTACCAAGTCTTAAGATTCAAAAGTGAGTATTTAACTTTCAGATTTTGTGGCACACTACAGCTCCTTGTGATTATGGCTGGAAGCAGATCCTTTCTTTCTGGCTGCCTAATCATAAAAGCCAGCTTTACACCTGTTTAAAATTTTCAAAATAATAGAGTACACAAAAGGCAGCTTTGAGAAGTTAGGAAATGAGAGAGTAGAAAATTTTCTTTTGAGACCTGCCAAATTGTTTATGAGGAAATTGAAACACTCAAAATATAGTGCTACTAGCTGACTTACGCGCAGCTTATAAAA
This sequence comes from Chrysolophus pictus, assembly GCA_037305975.1. Lineage (NCBI taxonomy): Eukaryota > Metazoa > Chordata > Aves > Galliformes > Phasianidae > Chrysolophus > Chrysolophus pictus. The sequence continues at coordinate 65,192,526 of CM074577.1, forward strand.
CAGAAGATTTACTAACATTTGAATTTGAAATAAAGGCATTGGTATCTCTAAGAAAAGTGATATGAGAGATAATTGTGTTTTACGTCAACAAATTGTACTATAAGAAAAAGGTTGCAAAAATGGAAATACAAATAATCTTATCTGTTTTCTGCAAAGTACATACAAAATTTTATGGTCATCTTGCAATCAAGCTATAAATGTGAGAAGGCACTGTGTAGCAGGGAGTGCAAACTATGGGGAAGAAGGGAGGGAATTTATTAGAGCCAGCCAATCTTGTTTATGCTGGCAACCTTATACATAAACTCAAAATGTTTTTTTTTATTATTTTATTTTATTTTGATGGTCTTAAAGAGGGCAAATTTTATGTTCTTAAATTACTTTTTGCATATTTGCAAAATTTACTCATGAACTCAGCAAGGGCTGGGTGTGTTTATAGTAAGGTCATTTTGTAGGTAAACATGTACAAACATAGCAAGTAGATGTCCCCGAGCTTAATCCCAGCATGCTGAAGATTTAACCTATTACATTTTACGTATCTGCTCTGTTTTCTTACATGTATAGTGTCTTTATAACAGGGCTTTAAATATTCTCTCAATTCTAAGTATGGGTAATTATTCTCTATTTATTGCAGGGTTACTTCTGCTGTATCTGTCTGAAAACATTCACAGCATCATTTCAAATTGGCAGTTAAAAGGACCATAAACAAAATATAAAATAGTGAATTTTAAAGAAGTCATAATGTTTTTTGTTATTGCTGTTGTTGATCATCCTTTTTTTTTAAACAAGAGAAATTCCTTTCCTTTTGAATACTCCAGTTTGTAGTATTTAGTGGATGAACAAGAACATTTTTAAACACCTTCTGACAATCCTAATGTTAGTACTATGGACTGAACTCAAACGTATGTGATAACTTTGGGCCAAGTAACTTGGGTTTGATACAGAAACATTTTGGGAACATTCCAAGAAATCAGAAGTTCCAGATTATTTAAATTTCAATATCTCTCATGGGAAAAATATAACAGCAGATCATATTTTAAAATATATCAGAAACTGCGGCACTCTTGGAAAGCTGTTGTGGTTTAACCTGACAGACAGATCAGTACCACACCATCATTTACTCGGTCCCCCACTTCCCAGTGGGATGAGGAAGAGAATCAAGGAAAAAAAAAGTAGAATTTGTGGGTTGAGATAAAAACTATTCACTAGAACAGAAAAGGAAGAGAGACAAACTAGTAATTATAATAATAGACATATTATCATATATGTGTGTGTAAACGTAGATATACATATACATTCACAAAACAAAAGATGCACAAAGCAATTGCTCACCGCTCACTGACCAAAGTCCAACCAGTCTCTGAGCAGTGGCAGCCCCCTCCCACCAGCTACCCCCAGTTTTATAGTTTCACATAATGTCATACAGTATAGAATATCCCATGGGCCAGTTTAAGTCAGAGACTTTGATTCTGTCTCCTCCTTCAGCCCCTTCGCTGTCAGGACAGTTTAAGACCCTGAAACATCCTTGACTGTGTATAGTACTGTTCAGCAACAACTAAACACTGGTGTCTTATCAGCACTGTTTTTCTCCTAAAACCAAAACGAAGCAACGTACTAGACACAATGAAGATCACCGGTGTTGCAGCTGAAACCGGGACAAAAATCTAGAAGGATTTGTATATCAGAATCAGATAGGTAATGGGACAATAATTTTAAATGTAATAGGGAAGACATCAGTACCCTCCAATATTTTGATATTTTACTTGCTGGACTTACATTAAAAAATAGAGTAAACCCCTTGCATTCATATCACATACACACTTTTCTTTGTAAGTCCACGTCTTGAGTTTAACTACCACTGACATCAGAACTGTATCCAAGACCTTTCTTTCAGTGCTAAGATTTCCTTTTGTTTTGGTACATACATAAAAATATGCATACACCCAGTTTTGTACATATTACTTTTCTGGATCTATTATAGGATTTCCCTGTTCTCTTTAACATGTCTTACTGGTGTAGCAAGGCCTACTTGACATAGATAGGTGGGATGCTGCTGCATGCAGTGTCTTAAGAACAGACGTGTTATTCAGAAATCTGTGGCTAAAGTATCTGTAATGTATGATTAAAGAAAAATTTATTCCTCCACTGACTTTGAAATTCAAAAATGTGTACTGTTGAAGAGATACCACGATAGTAAAATTCAAGTGACATTTCTAAGCCTTTGACCTATTATTAGTAAATGGATGACTGCTATACAGTTTACAAACAAACTCACTCTGGGAAAAAATGCAATCCTTGCTTATCTATTTGTATTTTCATTATTATTCAGAAGTAAAACTATTACTTAAATGTGATTAACTATGAAGTAGCTGACTAATTTTGGAAGTAGAGGAAAGGATGAAATTAGAAGGAAAGAAGTGCTTAAAAACAGATTTCATATCTGTTGGAGAAAGAATGTTGGGCAGGCCCTAAGCTCCCTAAGTGATAATATAAGGAAAATTACTGTTGTTTCTTATTCAAGACTATGAATTCTTTACTCTCTTTTCTCTATGTTGTTTAGTATAAAAATACCAAAAAACAGGTACATGATTTGTGACAGTAGAACTGAAGAGAAGGGACAAGATCATGATGGTAAATATTATGTTCCAAATTTGAAAAGATCTAAAGTAGAATGGCTATCAAAATTTATTATGCAGAGTGCTGTGCTTTAACATTGCTGGAAACAAAAATGTGTTTTCACGTCCTTCACCACAATGCCTGTTAAGACCCAAACAATGGAATTGTCTTGCTTGGCAGGCAGAATAGGCAATCTGAGTTGTCTTTGCACAGGAATGAAATTGAATGTTTCTTGCTGTGAAAAGTTTTCCATTTGCTCCATTGTTCAGACTGCATTGATTCAGACAAATTGATTGTCTCTGTGGTAACACATCCATGCCAAGGGATGACAAAAGTTAAGTCATCTATGAGTAAGATTCAACTAAGTTTCTGGAGGCACTCAGATGAACTTCTGGAGGCATCATAATTACTGAAATACAGAGATTAGGCAGTGGACTTCTTAATAGTACTGGCTATGAAAGAGGATTAATTTTCTTATTGCAATTAGAGTATTTGTCATGTGGGTTTTATAGAAAACATATGCAGATTAATTCCCGCATACAGATTCTCTCTTCCAGATGCAGTCTCTCGCTTAATGATAGCCAGATATTTGTCAAATGACCTCAAGCTTTGCACTTACTTAGATAAGATATTTTCCAAAGACTGCCCTGGAATTTATTGCTTCTACAGATGAGTGTTATAAGCACTGACCCTGGAGGCTCATTCCACACTTAACTAAAAGTTTAACACAATTTTCCTTCAAGATCTCTTTTTTTGTTTCCTAATATGTATTCTTTTCTTGCTAAGCATGAGTTTAAATAATGATAATTGTATTCTACATTGTAGAATAAGTAAAATGGATAAATGTCATTATGTTTAATGACATAAGTGTTTATTAACAAACAGTTCGGGCCTGGATGTGGATTTTGACTTTTACAAGAAGTGCACCCTTGATATTTTTTCCACTGAGGTAACACTAAGGATAGTGAATGTGAGCTTTCAGTCAGCATACTTTTCTCAGTTACCTACTGTGTACCATTTGTGGACCAGGGGAATTCCCCAGAGATCCTAGGATATAGTTTGAAAACCACATATTTTAGGAGCTGAGAGGTTTTGATGCTCTAGAAGTTTGAAACAAGGCTTTGAAAGGATGGCATTAGTGAAAGAATATCATACGTTTTCACAGGGAGGCAGAGGCGGAAGGACAGTGTTGTATGGAGATAATTTCTATTATGCACAAAACTATGTAATATCAACATGAACTTTAAATATTAACTTTTAAATTGTATCTGATTTTTCTTTAGGAATCTTGTTAGTTGTTTTATTTTTCAAACTGTAGAATAATTCTACCTTCTTATGACAAGGCAAAAAAAAAAAAAAAAAAAAGCGTAACTTAAACTACTGGAATACATGGAAATGCTGTTAAATTTTGGAATCTAAAAACTAAAAAAATGAAAGTTTCCAAAAAAAAAAAAAGCATAGAAATGGGAGAAAATAGCACATCTAGACTTCAGGCGAATAATTTAACTTCAAAATTTCACTGTTCATTCTGCTTTTAATGGGTGTAATCATTATAACTTATGGAAAAATAGAGGAACTTGAACTCAGATTGGCCACTGCAGTAAAAGACGATAAAAAATCCTTTTATAAATATATCAGTGGCAAAAGAAGAACCAAGACAATTCTCATCCTTTACTTGATGCAGCAGGGAATGTGGCCACTGAGGACAAGGAGAAGGCTGAGGTCCTCAATGCCTTCTTTACATCTGCCTTTAATAGCCAGACCAGTTATCGTTTGGGCATTCTATGCCCTGATCTGGAAGTCTGGGATGCTACTCAGAAACCACCCCCAGCGATTCAGGTGGAGGCAGTCAGGGAGGTCCTCCTCCATCCGGACTGTCACAAGTCCATGGGACCGGATAGTCTACACCCTCGGGTGCTGAGGGAGCTGGCAGGGGTGATTGCTGAGCTGCTCTCAGCAATCTATCAGTGCTCCTGGTTAACTGGAGAGGTCCCAGAGGACTGGAGGCTTGCTGATGTGACTCCCATCTTCAAGAAGGGTCGTAAGGAGGATCCGGGGAACTATAGGCCTGTCAGCCTGACCTCGGTACTGGGGAAAGTAATGGAGCAAATCATCTTGGGTGAGATTGCACGGCATGTACCCTCAGTGAGTTTGCAGATGACATCAAGTTGGGAGGTAGTGTCGATCTGCCTGAGGGTAGGGAGTCCCTTCAGTGGGATCTAGATAAGCTGGATTGCTGGGCTGAGGTGAATAGGACGAGGTTCAACTAGGCCTATGTCGAGTCCTGCACTTTGCTCAAAATAACCCCATGCAGCGCTATAGGCTTGGGGATGAATGGCTGGATGACTGTGAAGAGGAAAGGGACCTGGGGGTGTTGGTTGATGCTCGGCTGAACATGAGCCGACAGTGTGTCCAGGTGGCCAGAAGGGCCAATGGCATCCTGACCTGCATTAGAAATAGCGTGGCCAGCTGTAGTCAGCACAGGTGAGGTCGCACCTCAAGTACTGTGTTCAGTTTTGGGCCCCTCGCTACAGGAAAGACATTGAGGCCCTGGAGCGTGTCCAGAGAAGGGCAACAAAACTGGTGAGGGGTCTGGAGCACAAGTCTTATGAGGAGCGGCTGAGGGAGCTGGGATTGTTTAGTCTGGAGAAGAGGAGGCTCAGAGGTGACCTCATTGCACTCTACAACTTCCAGAAGGGAGGTTGTGGTGAAGAGGGGTTTGGCCTCTTCTCCCAGGCAACAAACAGGACCCGGGGAAATGGCCAGAAGTTGTACCAGAGGAGGTTTAGGTTAGACATGAGGAAGAACTTTTTCTCTCAGGGAGTGGTCAGGCACTGGAATGGCTGCCCAGGGAGGAAGTGGAGTCGCCATCCCTGCAGTGTTCAACAGGCGTCTGGATGAGGAGCTATGCTATATGGTTTAGAGGCTTGTGGTAGCAACGATAATGGGAGGACGGTTGGACTAGATGATCTTGCAGGTCGTTTCCAACTTTGTGATTCTGTGATTCTATGATTCTATGAAAAAATGGAATAGAATAGCTGAGTACTGTTCTCTTTTTTTAATTAGTGAAAATAGTCACCAAAGTCTTCTGGAAATAGGATTACAAAATCTGACCAGCTCTAAGATAACAACTCATATTTTGGAAACCTTAAGTACTGGAGTAAAATACTTTGTAACTTCTGTGACCAATTGACTTTTGCTAAAGAAAATTTGGAGATGAGAGATTTGCAAGGGAATAAAAAGGACTTTTAGGAGGTAACTGAATTTCTTCAGCCGTTTCAGAGTTTGTTCAGGGAGACATCTGTCTTATGAATAACTGGTAGATTTCTTCTCAATATGAGTTCATCTCAGAGGAGTTTCTTAAACCTTATTTGAATTAGTCTAGCCTTTCCAAAACAACTGGTATAAAATCTTTTGTAAAGTAGCACACACCCCTCACCCCCACGTTTTTAGAGGTAAATATTAAAATGGATTTTGAGTGTTTATTTATTTCTTTACTTCATTATGTTTATTGACTTACTTGCCTCATGAGTGCAAATATGTGATTTCATTGTCATTTCACAGACAATCTTCTGACATACTGAGGTTCAAAAGATGTTCACAAACCATATTTTGAATAAGAGTATCATGGAAGAACTCCAAGAAAATAATCTGTTCCAATAACATTCTTTCTGTCTAACACAAAGCTAAAAATCTAACCTAACAGCAACCATGAAACATTACACCCCAGGTTGCTTGTAGTATGTTTTTCAATGTTCATTCTTACTCCTAGACAAGCTGAGCAGTTGCTTTGGGACAAAGCAACAATGGAGGTTAATTATTTTATTTTATTCTTTTTTTTTTTCTGTGTTACTTAAAATGGTGTATGCTAGAGAACTTCACAGCACAAAATAGAATTACAGAACCACAGAATGGCTAAGATTGGATGACGTCTTCAAAGGTCTTCTCGTCCAAGGCCGTTGCTCGGGTAGGGACACCCAGAGTAAATTATCTAGAACTGTTATATCTCTTGAATATCTGTAAGGAAGAGACTCCACAGTCTCTCTAGGCAACTTGTGCCAGTGCTGTGTCACTTGCACAGTAGAGAGGTACTTCCTGAAGTGCAGAGGAAACCTTTTGTTCCAGTTTCTGCCCATTGCATCTTTTCTTGTACCTGGGCTACACTGAAGAGAGCCTGGCTCTATTCCCTTTGCACCCTCCCTTTGGATATTTATAGAGATATGTGAGATCCCCCTGAGCCTCCTCTCTTCCAGGCTGGACAGTTCCAGCTCTCAGTCTCTCCACACAGGAGAGATACTCCAAGCCCTAATTCACCTTCATGGCCCTTTGCTGGCCTCTCTCCAGCATGCCTATGTTTCTAATCCTGGGAAGTGGACCAGTACTGGGAAATGGACCAGTACTCCAGGCTTGGCCACATCAATGGTTAGTGCAGTGTGTGAAGGATTATAAACTGAATAGCAGTTGTGTCAAAGGAAAGGCTTAAAAGCCTACATTTATTTTTTTCTTTTTTTTTTAATAAAATAAGTAGATAGACTGTCTTGGCAAAAAAATTACCAAAAACCCAACCTCTGTGATCTAAGGTGCAAGTACAAGTATACAGGTACTCAAGTACATTTTCTATCATGTTTAATCAGATTCTAAAAAAGTTATCACATACAGTTCAAATGTTATATTTCTAAGCATGAAATTAGATAAAAATTTGTTTTGTAACTTTGATTCTGCACACCTCATTTAGATATATTAAAAAAAAATTCTTCAGCCCATCTGTTTTGAGGCTACAGCCATTATAATGGGACTAAGTGTATAAGTGATTTTTTCCTTTAAAGTGACAGAACAAAACAGATCTGCTCCTTCCCACACGCAACTTTAAGACTGCATTCAGCATCCTCAGGATGCAGTTTTTATTTGTAACTGCTCACTAAAAGAAGTCCTGTTCCTGGGAAACCCAGACTCTACAGACCTCATTATGCCTTTGTTCAGATTATAATCACTAAATCCATTCACTCAGGAAAAATAACATGTGACATAAGACAATAATTACAATTAACCAACACAGCTTTAATCGGCAATTACCTGAAGCTGAAATACTGAATGAACTGTTCATGGTCAATCCTCGGTGGAGAAATTTTCATGAAAAAAATGCAAATTATAGTTGAATAACTAAAAAGTTAAGGAAATTACTCTCAAATAAAGATCAAAAGCTGAGCGACAACAACAGAATGTTCTGTACATGAGAGAGTAAAGCATTTGTTTGGGAAAATGGATATTTAAGGACATCTGAACATTTATAAACACAAACACTATCCTGCCTGCTCCTTGTTAGAAAACACTTTCTCTGAAGTGTTAGTTTGCCTCATTATTTCTTTCAAATAAATGTCAGAACATTTATGCTCTATTCATTCTAATAAAGACTTTCTTTTCTTGAAGCTAACTATATTTTTGAAATGATAAATCTATGGATGTGAAGAGGAGATTTGTAATGTGGTCAACTTTAATTTTCACAATTTGAGACTAAAATGCTTATTTTCCTATTAGATTTAGTACAGTATATGCAAGCTATTCTCTTGTGCTTGGAAAAGGTGGCAAATATGGAGTGGCAAGATGGTACTTTTGGGTGGTCAATGGCAGTATTATTGAAATAATATTTTGATCTCTTGCATATATTGAGTTCCTTACATTTCTGTGTCCCCCATCATGATCATAACAAAAAATTCATCTTCAGTTTCTGTCAGAAGTTTTTATGATTCCCATCTGCAAAAATAAATCTTCAGATCACTCTTCTGAACTGAAATGGTTTATTTTATTTCTGAGTCTCATGGTTTTATGATTTTTGTTATCTGTATTCTTCATCATAACATCACGTGGTGCACTGGGAGTTAAAGAGTTAATGCTCCAGTTCCATGGACTGCCATTTTTCCAGGTACCTGTTCTCAGAAGAGAAGAACTACATAACCCAGAGAACTTTGCATTTTTGTTTTCCATTGAGAAGGAAAGATAAAACTGTTAGCAGGACAGAAGATGCCCCTTTTCCCCTTTCTGCTCATCTCTGCAGCATGTGTGCTTCCTAGCCATCTCGCTTTCAGCATTAGAGTAAGACTTTCAGTTTTTGGACACTCTCTCTCATTTTATTTGATTTATTAGCTTCAATTCCAATACAATATTATATTGTGTGATCTTGCATTCTGATACCTTATTTAGTAAATTAACTTTCCTTCTCAGATCATTGCCACTGTTTTGTTTTTAGGCCCATCTTCCTTTTTTTTCCTTTACCCTTTCCCTGGGTGTGGGTCTGTGAGTCCCCCTGGCCCAATAATTATGGACCCAGACCAAACCAGCCCATAAACCATTGACACTGAGTTAATAACATGAAGAATTTAGCTTGAAAGTTTTTTTATTTCGTGTCAAAACTACCAGTTTGTGAATGTAATTAACACAGATTCCTATTAACTGCGCAATTCGTTTTTACAGAAAAGAAGGTACTCACTGGGATTCTTAACAATCTTTTGATTTAATAAAAAACAATTAAACTAGGTAGCCTTCTTCTACCCAGAAGTTTTACTTACAATTAATTTTCTTGTCTTCTTAAGCATAGAAGCGCATCACAACTCATGTAGTAATTCATGGATCAAGACAAGCATGATCATGGTGGGCATAAGTAGGCATATGTCTTCTTTGAGATGTGCAAATCTGCCTTCTGGGACTATTTCTCATGATGAAGAAGGACAGAGATGCTAAACAAATGTGAGGGAAAATGAGCTGCCCCCATGAAAGTACAGCTGCTCATATGTATATATTATCCAATAACTAATTGAATTATCTTTTCTGTGTATCCAGGGAATAGTGAAGACCACACTATGAAACATTTCTGAGCTGGGAATTACTCTGTAGAAGAAAACATATCCACAAAGAATTTGCATGAACTACAATACTGTTATATGCATCTGAATTCAGGCATGTCATTTAGATTTATTTAGATGACTGATGCCCAGAAGCAGCAGAATTAGAAATAAATTTAAAAAACAATATTTTTTTTAACATCAGAAAAACTACATAAGAGGGAATATTTATTTTTCAAAAGAAATGTTCAAATACATTTGGAGTTTGCAGACACTTTGAAAGGAGATTTCTTGTGTCTAAGCCTTTGATTCTGATCATTGTCTTGACTCCTTGTAGTATCCAAGGAAAAGCTTTTTAGAAAAAGGGAAGGGAACGGAAGGAGAAAGGGAAAAGGAAAGAATCCCTGCTAGTTATTCATCTAGTCTCAACACACACCCTCTGGTTTTTAATGGGTACAAAATGTTTTAACTGTGCACCAAGCTCTCACCAGAGCTATGCTGTTCTCCCGCAGAGGTACAGTTCTAAGGAAGATGGAAAGTGCAGCCAATCATTCTTCTGACTGTCATCACATGAGAACACCTCTCACTTGAAAAGCTAAAGTATCTCAAATGCAATGAAAGTAAGTAAAAATAGGATTGTACCAGTTCTCGATAGTAGTGTGTATTGATAACTGAGATGTACAGCACATGTGCTATGTGTTATACAGTGCACTTCTTCAGTGCTGAATCATTTTTTATCAAGGTCTGCTAAAAAAACAGAGGTGGTGCCAGTTACTTGAGACAGACGTCACTGGGGTCTTCAGTTTAGTAGGGTACAAATATAACCTAAAATTAAAACCAAATGCTCTGTTTATTTCTGCTGTTCGTGAAGCCATTAATAAACTGACAACAACATGGTCTCTCTAGTAGTGTTCCAATGTCAGCTGTTCCTGTGGCCAACTTTAACCTACTGTGAATGGGTTTCATTGAGTTTCCCCATCCTCTGTATACAGTAGACTGACTATCCAGGAACCATATTTTATTTTCAGCTTTAGCTTGTTTTCCACTGAAATTAAAGAAAACAAAAATGTATTCATACCTCTGAGTTCCAGTGTTAGCATGTTTTAAAATAATGTAATATAATATCAGCCAGAGATACCAGCTTTTCAGAATCTAATACAGAGATACCTCTTTACATCTCTGTGAAGAACAGCCAGTAGGTTGAAAGCCAAGATCTCTTTAACTGGACGCAGTAACCCTATACAACAGTTACACTCATTGCTTCCCACTCTTTCAGAACAAAGTCTTAAACATGAGAGTCATAAAGAAAAATACTGCCCCCTCTAGGGGATACTAAATCTACAGGGCGATGAATAAAGATTGGCACTGCAGCGGCATGACAATCTACTCCAGGCTCCTGTTTCAGAATCCTGTCCTGTAAGCCCCATTTCTGTTGGCTTCCTCTTTTGCTGTGCATCATTTTGTGCCTTTGGTTTTCTGGAGGTGATTCTTTCAGCTCTCTACAGCCTGTTTTTTGCAGGGCTAGTTTTTGCCTCCTAAGTCTTCCTTTGAGCTAGTAAGAATCCTTGTTTTCAAATGGCAACCCTTTCCTTATATGTTTAAGAGAGGCGTGTTCTCATAACAGATCATACTCTTGTCTCAGATTATGAAAAATAAATACATAAATTGGAACATTATCTTGAGGAAAGTGAGGAAAGAAACAAGGTGTAAGCTTTCTTATCCTGTCTCAAGTGACGCCTACAAAGGTGAGACTGATGCAAGATGATACATCATAAGTAGAAAACAAGGTAACATTTTTAGTATAGAGTTGCACAGTTGATGTTTTGTTGTGGGTTTGTTTCTGTTGTATCATGATTGTTCTGTCTTCATTACAAATCACTGTGAACTTCAGCTTGTGCCCGTATCTTGCATCACAATCTGTACAGTAGAAGATCTTTATAAAGTCGATGGGAGGAATTTAACATACCAGAGAGGCAGTAAGTACTCCATGATCTCTGGAGTCTACAGAAATACACTTTCTCACTAGGCTTACAATGTCTGAAGACACATGAGCTCAGAGAGGCTGCTGAGGGGGTGTTGGACACAGTGATCTCTAGAGGTTCTTTCCAAATCCTGTGATTCTGTACAATTCTGTGTGATTTCCCCCTGGCTATAACAAAAAGCACTCAGACGCACAAAAAACAAATACAGGTCCTATATACATGATACCACAGGAAGTCACACATTCTTTACTGATTCAAGAAATACAGTGTTGTCTGCACTTAGGCCACTTCCTGCAGTCTCCTCCTATATTCACATGTATCTGAAGGCGGCATGATCATATGACTATGTCACTTCTTGGCTGAGAAATCTTATCCTCTATATTCATGTTCAGTTTTGTCCTTGCTAAAGAAAGCCTATTGCATTGCACCTCAGCAGTCACAGATCTGGATTATCTTTGACCCTACTGGCCACATAGAAATCTGACGAATGAAGAAATTCTGGCTTTTGGTACAGGTACTTCGGAAAGCACTGAAAAATATAAAATAATATCACTAATACAAACAAGCAATGTCAGAAATGGTATCTTCATTACCATGGAGAACGTGGCTCAGAATCTCACGAATATTTAATGAAGTGCACTTTTTCCTATATATTATTGTGCACTAACAACAATAACCAGACTTATTGCAAAAATATTACAGACTTTTAATGACCTCTGACAAGTGTATGAAGCTAAATGTAAATTTCTGTGTGTTACTATTTATATTTTACATTTTGATCATTGGTGTGCTGGCCAAGGAGGACAGCAAAATTATACAGAGAGACAAAAAGTTTTTATCTCTCCACGATATAAAATAAAGAAATGGGAATAACAGAGTACTTCTGTTGGCAACAAGAATACAATTTAAATTGTTTTCATTCCATTAAAAAGTCTTGGCTGTAGATTTTGTTTGGGAGAAAAAAAATACAAAAAAAAAGAGATGTTTTTGTTTTACAGAGAGGGATTCTCTGCAGCAGTTTTTCCCAAAATTTTCATTAAAACTTTTATATCTAACTTCAAAAATAAATTTTTTGCAGAAAAGAATGTTGGAAAATTTGTTTTCAGCCTTCATCTTCATAACATAGTTAAACCTATTATACTGTGGATTTTTATTTAAAAAAGAACTGACTCATCAGTGTAGAACCCTTTGAGAGCATTCTCCAGCCCTGTGGAGAAGGTCTTGAGGGTCCTGGTGGACAAGAAGCTGGACATGAGCCAGCAGTGTGCGCTTCCAGCCCTGAATGCAAACTGTGTTCTGGGCTGCATTAAAAAAAGGGTGGTCAGCAGGGAGAGGAAGGTGATTGTCCCCCTCTACTCGGCTCTTGTGAGGCCCCATCTGTGTCCACGCCTGGGGACCCCAGTACAAGAAAGACATGGAGCTCTTGGTGTAAGTCCAGAGGGGGGCCACTAAGATGATCAGAGGGCTGGAGCACCTCTCCTGTGAGGAAAGATTGAGGGAACTGGGCTTGTTTAGCTTGGAGAAGAGAAGGCTTTGGGGAGACCTCATTGCGGCCTTCCAGTACTTGAAGAAAGCATATAAACAGGAGGGGGAATGGCTATTTACGAGTGTGGATAGTGATAGGACAAGGGGGAATGGATTTAAACTGAGATAGGAGAGGTTTAGGTTAGATATTAGGAGGAAGTTTTTCACACAGAGGGTGGAACAAGTTGCCCAAGGAGGTTGTGGATGCCCCATCCCTGGAGGCATTCAAGGCCAGGCTGGATGTGGCTCTGGGCAGCCTGGTCTGGTGGTTGGTGACCCTGCACATAACAGGGGGGTTGAAACTAGATGATCATTGTGGTCCTTTTCAACCCAGGCCATTCTATGATTCTGTGATTTCTTCTAGACCCTCTAGGCAAGGAAACTTGTAATGCTGACAACTTGTGTTTACCAAGCCAGCTTGCAGCTATGTGTGGGATTTGGTATGGCTAAGGATAAGCATGATAGATCAAATATTCTGTGATGACAACATAAGCAGTGGTTCTGAGCTCTTACTTTTCTTTCGCTCTTCTCTTGTTCCAAGTGAATAAACTGAAATGAAAAAAAATGTGTAGAAATATTCTTCATTTGGCAGCTGAATTTACTCAGTCGCAAAAATATGTTGTCCTGCACCTCTAATAGAAAGGTATTCTACATCTTAATTCCTAATTTTTCCTCAATTCCTTACATGAGTGAATATAAATCATGATTAATCAACTTTTGTTGTTGCTGTTATTCATTTTGAATTATTTTAGAAAAGCACCCTGAAAAAAAACGAAACTGCTATTCAGTGTAATTTTCTTTTGATCAGATTTTTCTTTATTTTTTATTCATCCATTTCATTTATGAAAAAAATCATAAGAAAAAGCAATGAAGCTAGGTGCATTTATCTATATTTTAACTTTAAAAATACTTTTAGAAAAGATCTCGGTAATGAAAAACTCAGACCACTGTGGAAAACTCCATTATTTTGAACTGCGTTTCCATCATTTGTAATAAGAAATTCTTAGCTAGAATGGCATCAAAAGAGTTTCTCCTGATTCCTGATTCCATGGAAATATATCTAGTGAGTTCAGATTTGTTTTCTTAGAGAATGCCTAATGGCTGTTGCTGGAGATAACAACAACAAAAAATCTTTCTGATGCTTATCAATATTCCATGTGAGTTCTTGAGATAAAATATTTCCTTTTTTACTCAAGGAAAATTTTAATGCCTTGAAGATTAATGCTAAAGCTCTGTTAAATTCTGTTTCTTATAAGGAATTCATCATTATTCTTGAATCAGTTGTATTCAGAGAATGCACAAGCCATTCAAGATATTTAGGCTGGAGAAAGTCTCATTTCTAGGCTCAGCCTAGCCCTTGGAGCAAAGTGCAGGACTGCACTCTGCTCTTCAGAGTGGTTACTTCTGGATATTCACAAAGGTAGGCACATGGAAAACTTTGTAGTTAAGTAATAATAATAATAATAATAATAATAATAATAATAAAAATATATATGGTTCCTGCAGGTTCAAGTGCTGCTGAAAAGATGTCTTCTAACCAGAGCTTGGATTTCAAGCAACTTTGGTTAAGCTGAATTCATACTGTCATTGAGTATTACAATCAATGCTGCCCGTGGACTAGCATCCTCAGTGAGTATCCAGATTACATCCACTTAAGCATATTTCCCAGACTGTTTAGCATGTTCATATACAGAAGTCAAAAGAGATGGGATTGCTATCTTAAGACAATGAGTACCTGGTCTATTCAGTGATTTATTTAAATGTCTTTGTGTTTTGAAAGTGTAGTTTCTATACATAATGAGGCTAATGAAAAGCACTGAATGCAGACTATGAAGCAGTTTCATCTGTAAATAATTACATACTTGCAGAGGGTTAATTTTTTTCTTATTATGGTTGGCATTATCTATAGGTTGGCAGATTAAGATTCCATAATTTGTGTAATTTTAGTTGCTTATAAAATTTAATTTTGAATGATGGCATATCTAGCCTTTTTCTGTCAACTGTTTCAACAATTATTAATTTTTGAGTTGTTCTGATCCAGTAACTGGCACACCCTCAAGCAAAGAAATTAGTTGTATCTGGTTTATGTGTCTCTTACCATGGTTTGAAAATATTCATATACAGTGAATAAACCAGAATATCTCACTATAAAAATGTTCTCTCCAGGCTCGTATTGCAAAATGTAATGTGAAAATAATTCCATGGATCTTTTATATTAAAGATTAATTTCTTCTTTATTGCAGATAAAGCTACTCCATCACTTTGCTGAAACTCTCTATGACATTGTTATTTTAAAGGAAAGCCTTTCATTACCAGATGCCAATACATATTCACCTGTGCTCTGTATCACTTTGTGATACTTGTATCTGTATTCTGAAAGCCCAAGAAAACAGAAAGAAAACAATATAAATTACTTAGCTCATAGTAATAAGAACCTCAATACAGAAGAGCTTGCTTTATGTGAGACCACTTGGAAGTATTTGTTATGTTCTCATAAACATAATGGTTGAACGTTCTTTGAAAGGGTGAATATTTTGACAGTTGGTAGTCACCAGTGAATTTGATTTTTCAATATTTTTTTACTCTTACTAGATCTTACCTATCTGTAGGTATTTTTCCCCCTATATGTTTCCTTTTTATTCTCTGCTCTAAAAGGTTCATTTAGACATAGATTCACAAAGACAAAGGGTAGGATTTCATGCTCTAAGAGGCCATGTGTACATGTTATGTATATTTTTCAATCATCATTCAACATTTTTTTAGCTTCCACCTCCCTGGTGGCCTTTTTTTCTAACCTGTTATAATGACATGACAATGTATTGAATGAATGCCTTTGCCTTTCCTTTGAGGTGCTCTGACTTCATATTTCAATTTTCCATCTCTTGTAAACTCTATTCACTGACTGATTAAAACAGACATATTTCTAGTGTATGTAAATGATAACTTATTATAGCATTCTAAAGTATCTCAAGCTCATAAAAACAAGGATCAAATTCTGGCCCAAGTAGTTTTGCCCAATAAGAGCAAAACTCATATAATTTCTGAAGGGTTGAAATTTCACCCCAAGGATGAAGAGAAATTATTTATGGTGGCAAAGGAGAATGCTGTGAATAATTTGTTGAAATTAAGATGGAATAAATTCCTATCAGTGAAATATATTATATCAAGGAACAGTATATATCAAAGGAAGTAATGGAAGATCTATAGATTCAGATGTTTAAAAATAGGTTTGAGGAAGGACTGATAGTAATATAGTGAGAAAACTAATAAATTACATAATAGATTAAATCTGTCTTCAGTTCCTGTAATTCAAATGAGCTTCTACTACTGCTGCTTATTGCATTTCAGCTCATTTTCCTAATAAAATAAAACTCATTGTTTTTTCTGAGTTTTTTATATATACATATGTCTGAATCCTCTTTGAGAGAGGATTAGAAGCTTAAGACTTTTTACAAGCACTGAAAAAAGAGGTAGCTGTATAGAAGAGGGGTGTTTAGCAGCCTTTATGAAGGAAGGCCTAACAAAATACCGGGCTGTATGGCAAAGAAATACCAGTTTCCAGGACTCCTTCATTCCATCAGATTTTTTTTAAATTCCATTATGATGCTAAAATCCTTAGGGACTGACATAAAAAAAATAATAGTAATAATAATTTAATAACACAAATTCACAGTCATGGACTTAAGTTTGCTAACAAGAGCTTCTACTTTAAACTGGTATCTTCTCTGTTAGAAACAGTATAAGAAAAAAAGAGTCCCAGATGCATCAGCTGAGGTATTGAGATATTAGTGTGGTATAGAAGAGAAATGTTATATATACAAATATATTATTTAACTTGTTTCAAGTTGAGAAACTTTCACCATAAAACATCAAACAGTTATCTAACTTTATGAAGGTCAGATCTCACTCAGACCTGCCAGAAAAGAACAGCTTTTATGAATTATCAAAACCTACATCCAGGCTGATGTTTTTTCTAAATACTAGTCCTATACTAGCTAGTTGGAGAAAATACTATATCAATTCCTATTTTTCCATTGCATTTTTAATGATTTTGTATAATACTGGATGTAATTCCTATGTGGTCTAAGATACTTCTCTGTAATGGATTCAGCAATGAAAAGAAGCAATTTCCTGTTTCAGGTTAAATGTATTATTCTTCTAAAAACACTCCAGAATGCTGAGTTCTGCTCATACATATCTCACAAAGACTTCTGGCATTCAAAAATGTAGGCTTGTTATAAACGTATTAATGCCTAGATGTATTAATGCAGTGATACTAGAGGAGTGTGATGGTAGAAATCTTAATCAATTAAAGTTTAGAAAAATCTGCTACAAGTAGGATATTTTAGTATTTAGTTCAAACAGTATGACTCAGAACAACTCAGGAAAATGATTATTGCATTAATTGCTCCTGAAATAAATGTGTCCTATCTAGGACAAGGGCCACTAAATGGGAAAAAGTCAGCTCTGCTTCTCACTACTTTCCTTGATTTCTTGAGAAGTGGAGTTCAGACTTCTCTATTTACAGCCACCAATGTGATATAGCCTTGAAAAAATAAAACTTTTTGTATTATGTGAAGTACTGCCGGAAAAACTGGGGTGTGCCACTGAAATTCTTTCCATGCATTCTGGCATCTAATGAATAATAAAATAAATTTTTTACCATTGCCTTCTTATTCTCATGAATCAGTGCTATTACTAGAAAAGAGCAGCTGTTTACCAGCTTTTCTAAGGCTGTGACTCATAAATTATAATCATCTTAGATTTCTCCTATTTCATCAGTTCAGCACCCTATAAAACTACACACTGTATGCAAAAGTTTGACCTCTGGCATTCCTTGTTATTCCCATTTCCTCTCAGATAAAAAAAGAATAGGATTTTTTAAAAGTCTGTAAGATATTGGACAGAATGCATGGACACATTACATTCACATTTAATTTGTATATATTCCTCTGATTTACATTTGTTTTCAGCTGAAGTCACTTTTGACTGAAATGGGTTTGCCCCTGGTAAAAGAATCTTTTTGCATTCTGCTCTTTTGTTATCTGCCAGGGACTTTCTAGGAATTTCAGTACAGATTAGAGAAGTCAGCACCTTCATTATACTGTTTCTATAGGCCTTCTTGGTGAGGAAAATCATGATAGGGACAAGTGCACTGTTTATTACAGTTCAAATATAAAGATGGGATGCAGTCTGTAGTAAAAAGCTAAGGGCTTGTACTGGAGAGCTAAGAGGCCATGCATGAGGGACAGAGTAGAAAGCATTATAATGAAAGCTTTCTTATTATTGGCCTAATCTGCTCTGCTCACAGTCATAAATTTATCTGTAGCTGTAAAAAATGGCACCAGTTTTGCTCTTATAATTCCATCTACATACAAATATTTTCCATGTTAACTCAGAGCATTATATACTTCTGATTGTACTTCTCCATACAGAAAACAATGCAAAATTTAATATTAATGTATGATTAAGACAAAAAGGTACAATTCTTTGGGTCTATGTGGTAAGGACATGGCAGTTTTTGTAGACCATGAAAAAAGTAACATTTATTTTATTTTTCAAACTAAATAAGTAAATAATACATTTATGAAGGGCTAACAGCTGTTTGATTTTAGCACATATTTAAAAATATATGTAGATTAACATCTTTCCATTCTAAATCAACCTGCTACAATATTGTATGCATCTCCACAGTTATCTTTTTTATCAAGGCAAGGTAGTTTCTTATAAAAAAAAATCCTGAATAATAGAGAAACCAAATATTCTCTATAGCCAGTGGAGAAGAAAGGAGAATGAATGCTAAAAAGAATCAAAATATCATGTATTAAACTTCGACTTTTCCAAAACAAAGTTGTCCAAAACCATCTAATATTTTTGGCAATACTTTTTTGTTTTGCTTAAGCACCAGAAGAAATGGAAATATGTTAGTCTCAGAGTTGTTCACTATCTTACTTAATAAAATAGGCTAAGTAACATGAAATGATAAAAAAGTCTGAAACTTCTGAACAAATAAGGAATTATTTTTTACATCTCTGGAAATTCGTGCAACATATCTGTGGAACTACTATCATGTTCATCCCGTACTCATACTCTTTTCCAGTATACTGGCCAGTATCAGATACAAGACAGTGTAAGCACTGACCTCTTACAATCCTTGCAAACCTTGTATATTCTTCCTTTCCCTACTTGTCATCTCCTGAAGTTGTGCTTTATCATTACCTTAACATAATCTCACCTTCATCAACACAAAATAAAACATATTCCCAAAGAAATGAAAGATCTCTTTAGGCATAAAATAAATAAATAATATTAAACACTTAAAGCATACTTACAGCAAGAACTGACAATATAATTTTGCCAAATTTCTAAAGTTTCATTAATGCAGTCTTTAGGCCAGTATCAATAACAAAGAGATAAGTAGTTGTTTCTTCTTCAAGGGGTGACAAGGAAAAGGGCATATTGCTTTAATGTGCTCCGTATTGCATTTTTTTTTGCTGTAGAAAGATAGGAGCTGGAGATTTCTTCTAATTTCCAAATAAGTTCTACATCATTGACGTATACCAAATAAAAATGGATATTCTTTCTCTCTTAGTACTTTTTTTATTAAAAATATAATCAAAGAGTTAGAACTGTGGAGCATCCAGTCAAAGTCAAATACTACTTATCCTGCCGGCAGTATTAAGCCTTCATGAGTCTTCAAAACCTAATTTTTAAAACCAAGACAGTTCAAATACTCTAATTCCAAGCCAGTTATTCAAAGCAAGCTACAAATAACTGAGCTCCTTGCCATTCTAGTGTAATATGGACTTCTGATAAGAAACATGAACATACGCTTCCTTTTCAGACTTTGATAATTTTATGTGGTAGACTTGGAATTTTAAAGAACAGAAGTAATTTCCTGTTTTTCATTCATTGTGCTATTATACAAGAGACAGCTTTGAGTGCTGTGTACGTGTCCCACTGGTGGGCCTTCAACCTCTAGAAATTCCCCAGAGATCATATGGCACTGGTCATTATGCACCAGCATCTGGAAAGTCACTGGAGAATCTGAGTCCCTGAAGACTCAGAGCAAGAAACAACAATATTATACTTACAGTAATTATGTCTTAAAATGAATGCAAATGAAAACTATTTTAAGAAAAGTCAAAATAAACAATCAAGAAAAGTGTTATCCTCATCAAATCCACACTCATGTATGTACGGCCTTTGTAATCTGTATATATTGAAGTGTTTCTCTTCAAATCTTTCTCTCTGATGTCACAAAGGATATGGTCACTCCTTTTACACTCCAGAAGGAGGATATTCCCTTCATGTAGACCAAACTGTAGGACTGATCTACCATGCCACACCATAGAAGTCAAATTAAGTCTTACAGAATAGGAACAGTGAAAAATTATTTGGGACAGTACATGTTTCGAAGTTAGGGGGAATTAGATCATTAATGTTTCTTTTGGTTCAGTGTCCTGGTTTCAGCGGGGACAGAGTTGATTTATAGTGTCTGGTATGATGCTGTGTTTTGGTTTTAGGAGAAAAACAGTGTTGACAACACACTGATGTTTTGGTTGTTTTTGAGCAGTACTGTACAAAGCCAAGGATGTTTCAGTTTCTCAGCTTCTTGCACAGTTCTGCCAGCAAGGAGGCTCTGGGACACAATGAAATGGGAGGGGACAGAACCCAAACAGCTGACCTAAACTGATCATAAGGATATTCTATATCATATGACATCATACCAAAAACTAACAAACAAACAAAAAAAAACAACCCACCTTGAAAGATGGTTAGGAATTGGCTAGGTGAGAAGCCACTGCTCAGAGACTTACTGGGCATCAGTGTGTAGGTAGAAAGCAATTCCTTGTGCATCACTTGTTTTGTACATATATATACATATATAGATAATTATCATTACTATTATCTTTTTTCTCTCCTCCTTTTCTGTCTTAGTAAATAGTTTTTATCTCAATCCATAAATTCTACATTGCTTTTTTTTTGTATTTTTCTTTTTTTTTTAAAGTACTCTCCCCAGTCCCACTGGGAGGGGGGTCCACGAATGAATGACTTTGTGATGCTTAGCTTCCCGCCAGGTTAAACCACAGCATGAGTGCATATTCTCTGCTGGCTAGAAATGGTTCTGTCCTTGTGACAAGGAACTACTGAAATTTCTTCTGGGCTAGCCTTTCTTTGCTCTGGTTTCCAACATCAGACAACTGTTATCATTTAGGTTGATTCCTTGCATTTTGTAATTCATAGAATCACAGAATTGTAGGGGTTGGAAGGGACCTCCAGAGATCATCGAGTCCAACTCCCCTGCCAAAGCAGGTTCCCTACACCAGGTCACACAAGTAGATGTCCAGGCGGGTCTTGAATATCTCCAGAGAAGGAGACTCCACAACCTCCCTGGGCAGCGTGTTCCAGTGCTCCATCACCCTCACCGCAAAGAAGTTCTTGCACACATTTTTGTGGAACTTCCTACGCTGCAGTTTCTGGCCGTTTCCCCTTGTCCTGTCTCCACACACTGCTGAAAACAGTCTGGCCTCGCCACTCTGCCCCCCACACCTTAGATATTTATAGATCTGGATCAGGTCCCCTCTCAGTCTTTTTTTCTCAAGGCTAAACAGATCCAGTTCACTCAGCCTTTCTTCATAGAGGAGGTGCTCCAGGCCCTTCACCATCTTTGTGGCCCTCTGCTGGACTCTTTCCAAGAGATCCCTGTCCTTTTTTTTTCTGGGGAGCCCAGAACTGGACACAGTACTCCAGATGAGGCCTTACCAAGGCAGAGTAGAGGGGGAGGATCACCTCCCTCAACCTGCTGCCACGCTCTTTTTAATGCCCCCTTACCTTCTAACATCCTAGCCCACAGGGTAGCTCCAAGTAGGTCCTGGAAAAGATCAAAATTGGCTCTCCTAAAGTCCAGGGTAGCAATCCTACTTTTTGCTTTTCTTCTTCCACTCAAGATCTTGAACTCCACCATCTCGTGGTCACTACAACCCAAGCTGTCCCTGACCTTTACTTCCTTGACAAGCCCTTCCTTTAATAAGGAAGTAGTGAGAATAAGGTCCAGCAACACCCCACCAAATTGCTCAACACTGACATTTTTGCATGTATGGTAGTCATGATCCTAATTAAAAAAATGAATGGTACTACTTGCAACCTGCATTATGTCCATTCTCCCTAATGACTTCTACCATCTGAGTGTATCTTTGAAGTGGAAGACTTGCACTATAGTATTTGCAGACTCAACATGAAGAACATGCTGTGAAATATTTCCTATTCCAATATTTCTTTGTTGAAAATTATGTCTGGCATGCATACAATCCATACAAGGGTTAGAAATCAGAAGAAGGAAGGAAATTATAAACTAACCAATACTTGAAAAATCTGCACAAGTCTGGATTTTTTTATACCGCACATAGAAAATATGAGATGCACGTTTCTTCACTTTACTGCAGCATTGGTACCTCCGACTACAGTAACCACAGAAACCTCAGAAAATAAATGTCAGGTCTCAAGTTTCAATGAATAAACTTTGGGGAAAAAAAGTGCGTACACACAAAAAAAACTGGGAAGTACAACTCAGTATGTGCGTGCATATATGCATGCTGCAAAATACTTTGATCTTAAAGTAGAGTTGTTTTACTTTACTAAACTACATGCCCCTTAACAAACTGGTATGTAAGTAAAACTTTAATTGAAAGACAATCTTGGTGAAAACTGATATTTCCCTTACAGAGTGCCTCCCCTGAGACACTAGGTTTATTTGAGAGTTTTAAATTCCACATGTGGAATATTTTACTTTGACCTGCAAGAGCAGTTTGTTAAAAATGATTTCCCACTATTACCATACTTTGCATAAAACAGTTACTGCTGTCAGGTTTTTACTTTTGCACAACTGATTTCAGAATTTGTGTCTTAATAAACTAACAATACAATAAACCATTACTGCTACTACTGTTATACTATTGACTGTTGCCTTTGACTTCATCCAAATATAATTGGAAGTTAGGAAGAAAGATTTTTGACTCTTTAGGAATTGAAGGTTTTTTTTTCTGGATTTCTTTCCTGTTGTTTAAACATGATTTATGGAGAAATGTAAATGTACCCATCATTTTTACAAAGGTGGTATGAGATACATTCATTACCCTGAAATGTTCATAGTCTAAAATAGAAAAACAATAAATGAAGACCAGACTCAGGAAAACAATTTATACAGAGTGGTGTGAGAAAGAAGAAAGAGGGGAAGACAAAAGGAAAATTGGAAAAATATCTCCTTATTGAGGGTGAGATCTTATGGAAGCTGGAAACTGTGATAGCAACTTAGAGACTGCTTTAGTGCATTATCTGACCAGTGACACATGCTCCTACTCCTTCTCTGAGAAAAAGAGAAAATAAAAAGCAGGAGTAGGAGAAGGATACAGAAAGGCTACAAAAAAAAAAAAAAAAACACAAAAAAACCCCCACAAAAATAATTTGGAAAGAACAAAGGCAGTGAGTGAGAATGGCATACCTCAGGGCTATGGGCAGGGTCATTTGAGGTTGACTTGCATCCATGAAAACATCAGATAGTGTTCTCTGAATATTAAATAGATACATGTCAAAGCATCTTTTTAGCTTTGGGAATGATATTCCAAGTTAAGGTGAAAGCATTCCTTAGAATGCCAGCACTATTTCTTTCATTATTGGACAATTTACTTCAATCTGTGTAAATTACCTTTTCCAAAAGACATAAAAATGATCATTCTAAGCATGGAGTGCATGTCTCGTTTCCATTTTTGCTGGCTCTACCTTTAAAACTCATCGTGAAACTTCTCTCTAGTGAGTCTGAAGGCAGAAAATCAGCGTGCAACTTCTACTCCTTTGGTCTAAAGACATAATGTAGCACCTCTTCCCCCCTCTTCTTGTTAGTTAGTATGGAATAATAATGAGCCCTGTAGGGTGCAATGTGTCAGGAGTGCTTTATTTTCTCAGTGGTGCATTCTGAATTGCCCCATTTCTGGTGCAAGTATTGACATCTTGTTCAGAAAATGCTTTGTGCTCACTCTGGATGCTTCACACAGGGGTTGGCTGTGCTGTGTCCATGTCTGGCATTCAGCTGTGATTGTACTACTGAGGTGACTGTCCAGTCTAAATACCCAGCAGTACAGTATGTAAACAGGCTGACAAATGTGGTACTGTCTGCTGTTTTTGCTATTAAAGAGTTAATCTATGCACTGCATACCAGATAGCTAAATGCAGACTCCAGTATACAGTTCTCAAACTAGTGCAGGCACTTTCTCAGAAGCTGAGAGGCTCCTCTGGAGGAACACAGCTCTTTCCAGGGGCTATGACTGGAGTTCAGGCTTCCTCATTCAGACACACACCCCAAATGTCTGAGAGCATGAACATTCTGATGTTGTGAGAAATGGTCAGACATGTACTTTTCTCTTCTGTCTGTTTGTAACAACTTGTTGTATAATTAGTGAGAAATTATTGCTATATTTTAGTAGTATTATTACAATTTTATGAATTTAAGAATGAGATATTTGTTGACAATGTGTAACACTTAACATTCCCACATGCCTAATCTGCTAGAAAAGATTGGTTTAAGCGAAAAAATGTGCTTATTCATGTAGCTGGAACATAAGAAGAATATTTGAAATATAAGACCAGACATTTTTGCAAACTGTTAAAGAAACATACAAGTGAAAATATTGACTTTGGAGCACAAATGGCCTTTGAAGAAAGTTAACCTGGAAATTATCTTAAGGATCAAAACAGTAAACTGCAACCACAATTACCAATTTCTATTTTTTTTAACCCATTGAAGCAATAATTTGGCTATGGTGCAAATTTAAGAATGAT
This sequence comes from Chrysolophus pictus, assembly GCA_037305975.1. Taxonomy (NCBI): domain Eukaryota; kingdom Metazoa; phylum Chordata; class Aves; order Galliformes; family Phasianidae; genus Chrysolophus; species Chrysolophus pictus. Next base: position 65,217,316 of record CM074577.1, read on the forward strand.
AATCAGAAAAGGAATGTTTATAAGTTGTTTTATTACTTAAACTGACATTCAAGACCCTCTGTTTTCTTTTTCCTGCTTGGAAGCAACAGTTAGACACAATGTCCAAAAAAATGTTCCAGTTACATTTTTCCGACTGATAACTTGACACTTAAAAAAGGACCTGACAAAAATCTAAGAGATTCCATCACTGAATTTGAATATTTTTTACCTACTGAAGTTCTCTGAATCAAGTGTATGAAACCCTGAATCAAGGGCTTTGTAAAATGCTACTGCAAAAGGTAAAAATATTTCCATATTTTTTTTTTCCCCACATCTTCATTTTAGCTTCCTTTTCCACTATCAAAAGCAACTGTTTTTCTGAAAGGCAGAGTGAAAAACTCAGGTTGCTAATTTTATGGCAGCTAATAATAAAGTATTATGTATTTTCCAAGTACAGAACCTTTGAAATGTTTTCTTCCCTGGCATCTGATTTATGTTTTTAAATCAGCTTTGCCTAGCAAAACTAAATTATAAAACAAAGGAAAAAAAAAAAAAAGAAAAAGATAGACATGTACTGTTTAACATGGCTGTACTTCTCACTAGCAAGTAAATACCATTAAGAATTGCTGTTTACACAGTCAACTCCAAAATTAAAACAAATAGTCTTTAATTGAAGGTGCTTTTGAGCACTGACTCCAGCAAAACTGTCTGGGACATTAGTTACAGAACGATCACTGACTATGACTTGAAAACATGCAGAACCTGTTTTTTATCAAAGAAATTGGCTTTGTATTAAATCTGTTTTACAGTTTTTGTCTCCACTGTCTATCAGATAATGCAGCATGGAAGTTCTGTAGTTTCTTTTTTTTTTTTTTTTTTTTTTTTTTTTAATAGCAAGATAATCCATACCTGTATGGAGACAAAGAAAACCAAAATACTTTCAAAATCAATATTTCTTGTTGCATGACTTGCAGGGCCTTCAAACACAATGCTGCTTACACAAATCTAGTCACAACCCACATGCTAGATCTGACAAAGAGCTGAAACTATGATCTCAGCAGTAAGTGTAAAAGAAAACATCACCCTATCCTATCAGTGTGGTTGGGTGCATCAGGATTTCCTCTAATTTCTCTAAATCCGACAGCAAGACAGATCAAATTGTCCTGAGAGTTCAGATATTAAAGAGTTATAGATTGTGATTCACTGGCATAACTTGATCTCTTAATCAGTGAGTTACTCTGGCCACACCCTGGCACACAATAAAACAGACACCAACAATTTGCATGCTCATATGTTTTCATTAAAGTAAGAATTCCCAAGTAATGAACACGATAGCAATGGTAAGACTCCAAATCATGAATATGCTTGCAAATTGGGCACTCTGACATAGAAAGGAATCACATTGATATGCATTATCAGTACCGAAGAATTTGAGACCAAAATTCTATTTTTATATTTGTCATGGGGGAACAATTCTGCAGAGACCTGCCTTTGTGTTGTCTGTAGTAGGCCCAGAAGTTTCAGATCATTGTTTTCTGATTTTGGTTGTGTCTGGTTTTTCATTTTGTTATTGTTAGTGGTGATATTGTTTCTTGTTTTGATTTAGGTTTTTTGTTTGTTTTCATTTTTTTAAACTTTGGAATAAGTTGGTGGTGACTCTCAACAGTCACAGCCAAATTGAATTACATACAAAGCATAGGAACAGGACAGCAGCTAGATAGACAGCCCTCCAGAAAGAGTAGCACTTTCCAATACCTGTAGCACTTATCTGTAGCCATGATTAAAAAATATAAAAACTAATGCCTTGATAAACTTTAGCAGAAAATCAGATAATGGATGTTTTCAGATTGACCAACCTAGTGGCTTTTTATGATGATGTAACTGCATCTAAAGACATGGGAAGAGCGACTGATGTCATCTATCTGGACTTGAGTAAGGCCTTTGACACTCTATCCCAAAACACCCTTCTCTCCAAATTGGACAGATATGGATTTAATGGGTGGACTGTTCAATGGACAAACTGGCTGCGTGATTGAGTTCAGAGACTGGTGGTCAGTGGCTCAATGTTTAGACGGAAATCAGTGATGAGTTGTGTCCCTCAGGGGTCAATACTGGAACAGATAGTTTTTAATATTTTCATCAGTTATACTGACAGTGGGATCAAGTGTACCTTCAGCAAGTTTGCTGTTGACGCCAAGCTGTGAGGTGCAGTTGACACACCAGAGGGATGGAATACCATCAGGAGGCACCTAGATAGGCTTGAGCAGTGGGCCCAGGAGAACCTCACAAGTTTCAACAAATCCAAATGCAAAGTCTTGCATCCGGCTAAGGCAACCCTCCCTACCAATACAAGCTGGAGAATGAAAGAATTAAAGCCCTTTTGAGACCTGGGGGTACTGGTGGATGGGAAACTGGATGTGAGTCAGCAATGTGCCTCCACAGCCCAGAAAGCCAACTGTATGCTGGACTACATTAAAAGAAGCATGACCAGCAAGTCGAGGGAGGTTATCCAGCCCCTCTACTCTGCACATTTTATCAATGTGTATAAAAACCTGATGAGAGGGAATATAGAAGATGAAAAAAGCATTTCCTCAGGGGTACTCATGGACAGAACAAGAGGCAATGGGAACTACTGAACACATTGGAAATTTCTCTTAAATGTAGGAAAACCTTTTTACTGTAAGGGTGGTTGAACACAGGAACCAGCTAATCAGAGAGGCTGTGGAATCTCTGTCCATGGAGATTCTAAAAATCCACCTGGATATGGTCCTTTAGGTTCAGGAGACAGAATCATCTGCATAGGTTTATATTAGTTAATTGAATAGTTAAACAGTTAAAAGATACTCTGTGTTTGTATTACCAGAATCTGATTCATTACGAATAAAATCTTCAAATGTGGGTAATTTTAAGCTAAACTAAAGCATGTTGAATATGGATATCTTATCTTAAAGGCCCTTGCTCCTAGCACTGCAATAATAGCAGTTTTTATGTTGACAGCCTTGTTCACTTAGGCTACTTCATAGTGACACAGAGAATTTAGCATTTAAATTATCTTTGGCTGGAGAAAAGCACATTTGAATCTAAATCTGTACATTAGGCACTGATGCAAGTGCTGCATTTGAAATCTCTATGTCGGAACATATATTTCCTGTCTTAGCTATCAAAGGTGAAGACTCTATATAAAGTTATAGAATCACAGAATCACAAAGTTGGAAACGACCTGCAAGATCATCTAGTCCAACCGTCCTTCCATTATCGTTGCTACCATAAGCCTCTAAACCATATAGCATAGCTCCTCATCCAGACACCTGTTGAACACTGCAGGGATGGCGACTCCACTTCCTCCCTGGGCAGCCATTCCAGTGCCTGACCACTCCCTGAGAGAAAAAGTTCTTCCTCATGTCTAACCTAAACCTCCTCTGGTACAACTTCTGGCCATTTCCCCGGGTCCTGTTTGTTGCCTGGGAGAAGAGGCCAAACCCCTCTTCACCACAACCTCCCTTCTGGAAGTTGTAGAGTGCAATGAGGTCACCTCTGAGCCTCCTCTTCTCCAGACTAAACAATCCCAGCTCCCTCAGCCGCTCCTCATAAGACTTGTGCTCCAGACCCCTCACCAGTTTTGTTGCCCTTCTCTGGACACGCTCCAGGGCCTCAATGTCTTTCCTGTAGCGAGGGGCCCAAAACTGAACACAGTACTTGAGGTGCGGCCTCACCTGTGCTGAGTACAGCTGGCCACGCTATTTCTAATGCAGGTCAGGATACCATTGGCCCTTTTGGCCACCTGGACACACTGTCGGCTCATGTTCAGCCGAGCATCAACCAACACCCCCAGGTCCCTTTCCTCTTCACAGTCAACCAGCCATTCATCCCCAAGCCTATAGCGCTGCATGGGGTTATTTTGACCAAAGTGCAGGACTCGACATAGGCCTAGTTGAACCTCGTCCTATTCACCTCAGCCCAGCAATCCAGCTTATCTAGATCCCACTGAAGGGACTCCCTACCCTCAGGCAGATCGACACTACCTCCCAACTTGATGTCATCTGCAAACTTACTGAGGGTACATTCAGTCCCTTCATCTAGGTCATCAATAAACATATTAAACAGGACGGGCCCCAGTACCAACCCCTGGGAGACACCACTCATAATAGGTGGCCAGCTGGACTTTGCTCTATTAACCATTACCTGTTGTGCATACCCCTCTAGCCAGTGCCTTACCCAAAGAACCTGTCCAGGCCACAGGCAGCCAGTTTCCCCAGAAGAATACTGTGAGAGATCATGTCAAAGGCTTTGTTGAAGTCTAGGTACACTACATCAAAAGCCTTTCCCTCATCTACCAGGCTGGTCACCTAGTCGTAGTAGGAGATGAGGTTGGTCAAGCACAACCTGCCTTTCATGAACCCGTGCTGGCTGAGAAATTGAATTTGATTGAATTTGAATTTGAAATTATTTATAGTAAGTATATCAATTTAATTGATTGCATTCAAGATCTTTTTGCTCCAAATGGTAAGTCATATCTTCTGACAGATTCCTGTGTTGAATTTCACACAGAATCATAAAATTTTTAAGGTTGGGAAAGCCCACTAAGATCAGCTAGTTCAATCACCAACCCATCACTCATGTTCACTAGGCTATGTCTCTGAGTGCCTTATCTACAAATTTCTTGAAAACCTCCAGGAATGGTGACTCCATCACCTCCCTGGATAACCTGTTTCAGTACCTCACCACACTTTCTGAGAAGAAGTTTTTCCTAATATCCAATTTGAACCTCTTCTGACATAACTTGAGCCTTTTCCTTTCAGATAGTCTCTACAGTACTACTCTACAGTTTTTGAGAGAATACATAAGGATTACTTGCAAAGAAATGCTCACCTAATACGAAGGTACTTTGAACTATCGGAGTATTGGCTTCTTAGTAATGGTCTGCCACATCTATAAGTCTTGGATTGATCTCTTTTTTCTTGGATATAACACTATAAATTTCACATATTCCATATGGATTGCTCTATCAATTCCATGTAATATATGTAGGTTGCTTCAAAAGTAATGTCTCCATTGTTTCCATTGAAACAACAACAGATACAGAGAAGAGAATAATACTATTTGATTCTCAGCTACAAAACATTGTTTCTTAACATCATTACTACCATTATCTATTCATTTTCACCAGCAATGAACAAGAGTCTTCATGCCTTGCTTGTTAAAATTTTACCAGGTTAGGTAACCCACTGTCGGTGTTGCTACTGCTGAATTGGACCGTCACCACTTCACTGAGCTCACATCCACTGTTTGGTCTCTATTAACATTCACCAAGCATCAATGAATGTCAATGAGTGCCATTATTTCCACATGGAAGCATTCAATGGCACACCTTTATTCATACGCTCTTCCTTGTCAGACGCCATTTGTCACACTGTCTCTCCGCTGCCATCCGTTGTATGACAACAAAATGTAATGGAATATTGGTGGGAAGATTCAGCCTCTACTGCCATACCACCAGCATCTGCCTCTGACATTGTGGTCGAAGTAATAAAACAGGAGACATTACTTTAGATGTAGGCCTCATAATACCACACAGTAGTGATAGGTCATGTGCTGGACACACTGAGCACAGGCTAATGAGTACTGTACCTCTAATCTCTGAGGGTTTCTCTGCTCTCTCTTCATTTTCTCTCAGGTTAATCAATTTGGTTTGAGATTCCTGTGCGCTCAGGTTAAAAAAAGTCAAATAAATGGAGAACATGTATGATATATAAGTTGCAGAACCCTGGCATCACCTCCATGCTGTTTCAAGTTGTATGTGTGTGTGCATAGAAGTTTTTAAAAGAATTATGTACAAGAATGTATGTGAAAAACATGAATAAAAAACAAAGACAGCACACTCTTGAGTTTAAACGATGAATTAGTGATAATTTTCATGAGATTAAATGGGAAAATAATTTTCTAATAAATCATGATATGTCTGTATTTGCAAATTTAAATATTTTTTGACAAAAATATATTTCACAGGTAATATGATAAAAAGCCAGATACAATTATAATTAAAAAACAAACAAACAAACAAACAAACAAACAAAAACAGACCAAAACCAAACTACAGAGCATATAATGTAAGCAGTATTATTCTGAGGTTTTGTTCTGTTTTCATAAGGAATTTGGAGTGAATCTATTTACTGTCAACCTGCAAGTAAATAAAAAGGTATAATAGAGCAGCAGATAAAATTTATCCCAGTTTATGATGGAGAGTCAGAAGTCATGCATTAATATATTGTAACCATCTAAAGTTATATATATATTTTAACAGAAAAAACTTGAAGATTCAAAATCAGCTGTGAAGAATTATACATGAAGTGAGAATTGAAATTGCAGAAATTTTCAGACCAAGTCTAGAGAGATTCAGAAGAACTGCAGTCTGGCTCATATAGTGTCATGAGTTGAAAAAGATTCTTCCAATACTTGAGGGAAGTTTATGATCAGGAGGGAAACTGACTTTATATATGGTCTGATAGAGATAGAACAAGAAGAAATGGCTTTAAACTAAAGGAGGGGAGATCCAGATTAGATGTTAGGAAGATATTCTTCACTCAGAGAATGGTGGAGCACTGGCACAGGCTGCCCAGAGAAGCTGTAGATGCCCCGTCCCTGGGGACATTCAAAGCTAATTTGAATGGCAGTCTGAGCAGCCTGACCTAGTGGATAGCTCCCAAGGCAGGAGGTTTCTAAGTTATTCTATTGTTGTATGATTCTATAATACCAGAAGGTATTTGCAGTGAAGATCTCTGAGAACAGTAAGAGAAACTGTCAGAACTCAGATCTTAACTGTGACCTCCATAGTACTCATTCTTGCTCTTCGAAGGAAGAACTTATCATGTCCAAGGTTTCCAGATCTGGCACATGAACTGTTTTGGCACTTTGGTAAAGGAAACATTCTTCTGTAGTTGATGCAGTAAAATCTTTTCACTTAAATGTATTTTTTAGAATCTGGACTTTGGTGCTGTGTATTTACATAATATTTTGAGGGTAGTACAAATGTCATTATGTTCTAGTATATTATTTTAAACTGTCAAGATGGATACTGCCATCTCATTTATTACTTTTGCCATTCTTAAACATTATTATTTCTATTACAGTATATATTATTGTTGTTACAATATTACTTCTGAGGTTAAATTTAGTAGCATTATATGAAGTGCATCCTCTTATTTGTGTGGATAGAATAAACATTGTGACTGGAACATAGTAAGCTCCACCACTTCCAATATGAAACTGAAGCCAAGAACATGGAAAAGTACCACAAATAATCCTCATAGAGTGTTTTTACCTATGACTGACTCATCTTCCTAACTATTCACTTAAATTTGTATTTACAGGATAATTAAAGCAAGTTGAAAGGGTTCTCATCATACTGGCTTGTGAATAAAATATACTTCTTTCAAAAAAATTAATACCAAAAACCAGTCCAGAATATAGCTGTTTAAAAGCAAAGATTCAGGCATGCCAGTTTTCACCTAAGTTATCAAAATTAATTCCTTGTGTTTTCATTTTTAAAATATTTTTACAGTAGAAAAAATCTCTATCTGTTTTACTTTCTGCAACTTGAATTGTAACATTATCTATGGCCATGATTTTTATCAGTAACAGACTGAGCAAGTTTTATCTGTCACAAGTGTTATGAATTCAGAGTATTGACTACTTCATATCTATACAGTTACCTTTTAAATAACTTACACATAACCTAAGGCAGTCAGTAGTTTGCTTGACAGATACAGTATTCATTGTTAAGGAACTGTACTGACTAGCCATTTTGCCATGTCCTGTACAAAAATAGGAGAAAGACGTTGGACTGTAAAATAAGACAGAAGACTGACCTCCCAGAGGTAGAAAACGGGGCAGCATATACAAGCAGAAAAATGCAATCCAGAGCAAAAATCCTGTAAGGGCTGTCTTTCTCAAGGTACTTTGATATTAATCGGAAAAATGGGGTAAGGAACTGGGGAGCAATCATTGAATAGGGCTTGACTGCACATGATGTGGTCTGTACCCTAGGTTTCCTAGCTATTAACAACTGACTGTTAAGTACTGTGCTACCTAATTTTGCAAACTTTCAGCCAGACATTAGGCTTTCAACACACACCAGAGCAAAAGTCTGAAAAGCATTTGTGTCATTTTTAGGGACTTTTTCATCCTTTCATTTCTTAGAAATGACAGATAAATTGTTGTTAAGCGTCCTTAACCTGTTGAGGAGTGAACCACATATGGTTTGACTTGAAAGACTCCTTGATGCATGCTGCAGAATACAGAGGTTGCAGTTCTACAGCTTCATTTACGCTATCCTTCAGAAATAAAGACTTAATTTGGTAATCTTATTCTGAAGATGGATGATCAAATATTTAAGTTTGTTCCCATTCTGCTCCCCATAGCAGAAGGGATGTCAACATTGAAAGTAGAGCCTTTGCTAATTGTCAGCCATAGCTAATTCACAATTTCTGCTGCCATCTTTTGTATTTAGGGAAATGCAATTAGCTTTCTTTCAATAGTATGCTAAATGGATACATTTTTAATTGCACTGGTTCAACACGGAGTTATTAATTTCTTTTTTAATTTGTTATTTATTTGCTGCTATAGATGTACCTCAAGCTGAGTTACAGTCTACATATACCCAGAAAGAATTTTATTCTAACAGTTGCAACAGCAGTTGCCTACTGTTTTGTATTAATAATATTCCAACTAATGCTGGTAGCTGTAATATTTAGGACAATTCACTAAATCATCCAGAAATGGGGAAAGAAATAACACTGGACACCTGTAGGCCTTCTGAAAAATGTTTTGATACCGTATCTATTCACGACAGCCAGTGTTAATAATTAAATTCATAGAAATATACAGTGATTGTATGTGAAAGCTTTAATAAAACCCACTGTGCTTGGACATTCAAACCAGACAGCTTACTGCATCCAAAGACCAAGTTTTGGATAGCTGGCATTTGGATGGTTGGCAGCATAATATACATTAGTAAAATTTTACATTGAAGTGGAATTTTATGCACATTAAATCATCTTATGGGAAGACTCGTGGATGTAAGATACCTGTTAGAAAGGGATGGGAGGTGATTAAGATTGAGGGCATCTGCCTGCAGGGGTTTTTCATAAAAATAACACTTCAGATTTCAGGAAAAGTAAGAAACCAATACAGCTTTAATGCATGGTATGGTCATATCCTCTGAAAATACTCTTCCTTCTTTACAGCCTGTGGCTATTTTTATCTTGCTTTCCTCTCCTTTTGTCTTAGTTTGAGCTGGGACAGAATTGTTTTCTTCAGAGTGTCTGGTGTGATGCTGTGTTTTGCTTCTAGGAGAAAAAGAATGTTCATTTATAGCTGGTGCTAAGCAGTATCGTAGAGACACAGGGCTGTTCTCAGCGAAGGGCCCAAGGAGGTAAGAGGGAACAGAATTAGGACAGCTGACTTAAACTGGCCAAAGGATTATTCCACACCATATGCTATTATATGGTTTTTGAAGGGGTGGGAGTTCATCTCTCTATCTATTCACTGGAGATCTAGCTGGGCATTGCTCTGTGGATGGTGAACAATTGCTTGTGCATCACTTGTTATATAGATTCATATACATACATACATAGTAATAACTATTATCCTTCTCCTTTTCTATGCCTTAGTAAATAGTTTTATCTCAACCCATAACTTCTACATGGTTGGTTGTTGTTGTTTTTTTTTTTATTATTCTCTCCCCTAACCCCTGGGAAGAGTGAGTAAATGACTGTGTGGTATTCAGCTACCCACTGGGTTAAGCCACAACAGAAGCATATTACACATAAGTTTCACTCCTGTGTTTTGAATTTGTTGTAAAAAAGAGGTAGAGGAAGGAAGACATAGAAGGAGAAAGAAAAAGTTGAGATCACCAGTTGTGCTACATTGCACTAAGCTGCAAAATTATTTTAAGATACTGATAATTCCTCCAGATGCAGAGAACTCCTTTTCATTTAAACTCAAAGGCCACTTTAAAGCCAAAGAACTCGAATATTTGCTTTAGCAGCAGGGGAAAGTTAGATGTTATACAGTGTTATACAGTGTTATACAGTGTTATACAGTGAATTTTTTTTGATAGGATAGTAGGAATCTAATACTGCATTCTTAGATTTATTGTCTTACAGTGGGATACTGAATATGAATGCTGAAAACTTATGTATATATGAATATATATTTATTTTGTATGTGTGTATATGAGCATCTTGCTTTATTCTGTGATGTATAGATAGGAGAGAAGCAAAATTTATGTTTTTAAGGGAGATCACTTACATACTATTTCTGAGGCTGTAATATTTTTTACAGACAGCAGACTCTGATTTTGAACAATTTCCTCTATAAGAAGTGCCTTGCTGTGGAAATAGGACATCAGTTTTAAGGTGTTCAATGTCCTTGGAGTGGGCATTGTTATTTCCAAATGGGAAAAAGAAATCTAAGCAGCCTAAGATGACCAAGACACATAACTTAAAAAATATTCCTTGTACAAGTGCCTCCCAGCTTAGCAAATACTATACATAAAATCAGGAAAGAGATTGGTCTTGAGTGAGGATATTTTCCTTCCCCCCAAGATTCAAGATCTTGCATCACTGAAATGAGAATAATGTAAGATGCAAGAGTTGAATTCCATGTCTATTAAAAAGATACATAAGCAAATGAAGAGTGAAAAGTTACAACTTTTAGGAGTATGAAGTCTAAAATTCTACAAATGTTTGTAGCTAGAAAACAATTCAAACAAGCTTGGTCTCAGATATTAATGATTACCTTTTAACAACCAAGATACTTTGGAACTTTGGGAGAGAATATATGATAGAGCACATGCCAAAGCTGCAGGAATTCTTGAGTTCTGGTCTCTGACCAGTACAAGCAATTAACTTACTGAAATTCTTTCAGTTTGCATACCTATAAAATGTGAGTAGATGTTAGAACTGCTGGGCACATGTAAGCATATATAAGGTATAATGTGACACTGTGCAGTAATCCCTGCACTACTCATCTTCCAACACTGTAGTTAGTGATTGAAGTACATTATTGAGAGACCAACAGAGTGCCAAGCACTGCAGTGTTCCTTGTAAACTTCTAAAGTTTTCTTGAAACAAATTCTGGCTATTTTGGTGCTGAATTTTGCATACTCAGGGATTCATTTTTTTTCTAACATGTTAGGTAAGAAAATTATTCTTGATGGTTGTTGTGTATCAAATATGCATGCTTTATTTTAGAAAGGTAATTTTCTGTGTATTTTGGCATTTGCTTGAGAAAGTGGAACATTCTGAGTTGGAAAAAGAGCCACAGATTATCTATCCACAAAGACTTTGGAACATTCAGCTGAACATTGAGGGCAGTATTTCACAAGAAGGTGCTAAGTAGTACTAAGATTTTGGAAGATTCGGGAATGATATTTTTCTTGCCAAGCAACCCATCCAACCATAATGAAATCCCACCTCTTGCTGGGACGGAATTTTTGCAATGCGTGGTTTGTGTAATATAGACTCTGCCTGTGTGCAAGAATATATTTGATAGTTGAATTTCGTGCTGAGTCTTAGTGCCTTCTTTCCAGTTCCTGACAACGTGAAAAACTGTAAATTTATTTTGAAGTATCTCTGCCTGTGCTGCATTTAGAACTTGATTCCACAACATGCCGAAGAAGTATCTTTACCCCCACAGAATTAGAGATCTGAGGATGCCATGTGTTATTCTAGAAGGCAAATAAAAGAATTGTCTAAATACACAGTACTGTTTCTAATCACTGGAGCTTTGTCCAAAGGTTACATAGGAGATTTTTTTTTTTTTTAACCCATATTCAGAAACAATGCATAATCCTGTGTACTTATAAAATTTTTGTTGAATATCATGCACATTACTATCTAGCAGAACATATGTTTCTTTTTAAAGATACCCTTTTATAACTATTGAACCCTGACCTGTCAATTTTAACTTCACTCATATTTCCTGCTTCTGAGTGCCAAAATCCATGGCTTTTATGTTGTTTGGCCTCACAAGCAGTAATCTAATGAGAAATTAATGGCCAATATTTATTCTAAAAAATCTTCTATATTTATTCCAGATAGTTACAACAGCACAGGGGGTTAAAAGGCAAGAGCATTAATTCCAGAACCTGTACAACTTCACCTTGCACATGATGCGCACCTCTAAATATAACACCAGATTTGGCATGAGGAGCAGAGGAGTGTTCCAGTTTCAATACTTCTAAACTTCAAGAAGTGCTGATCTATGACATATCCATCAACAACACCTACTATGTGAGAATTAAATGCATTGTACTAGAAAATGTCAGCTGCAACCCTGTGTATCTTGCTTAACTGCAGCTCAGATTGCTTTTGTTCTGTAAATGTTGATTTAAAACTTATTTTCATAAAGCCAAAGTACACAAACAATTGTACTTTAAGGGGCCTCACTGGTGGATTTGAGGCTACTTTTTCCTGACTTCATCATTTCTGCTAGACACATGTTAAAATAGCATGAAAATAAATGAATGTTTTGCCTGATTTTGGCTTTCAAAAAGTGACTTTAGTTCATGCAGTGAGTCCCAGCTAGGGCAAAGCTAGGGATGAAAAACACATTAATGCCAGATTTGCCCTAAGGTGAAACCTCAAATTGACCAACAAAAAAGAATTTTTTTTTCCTTCCTAAATTGTAACTGTTATTAGTAGTCCAGAAAAGGAATTTCTATATGTTAAAAGCCGAGTCTTAAGATATACCTGTTATTAATGTAAACATGCAAAATAAAAATATTTTTATGACAGTTTTAATAAGCAAATTCAGACATTCTTTAATTGGACTTTTTTTTTTTTTTTTTTTTTTTTTTTTTAAGTAAAAATTTTATTTTTCTGAACTTCCAGTAAGATACTTAATATCCTTTTCCTTTTAGGGAAAAATGCAACAAGATACATGATGTGATTAATGTGCTTTATAAATGCAATCATTATGCTGTATTTGCACTTCTAGGAGGAATTTAACATAAAATCTAATATTCAAAATCAATGAAAGAAAAAATAGAAAGATTAAAGTCTGTTTTGCTGATCAATTTAAAATAATAATAAATAATCATCCTTTGAGCACTGTTGCCAGACGACTTCCATTCAGATCAGATCTTCTTTTGTTGCTGTATCATGTCCTTTTATCAGTGACTTGGAGAAATATACACAATCGAATGAGACATGAGTCGCATCAGTACAGATATATATGTAAAATCTGAAAATAATTCAAAAGCTGTGACAGTATTAAACAACTTAAAGGACAATTACAGTGAGGATAAATAGCAGCCTTTCTGTATCTAAAGGGGGAGCTGTAAGGACTATAGGAAAGAATAGGCTCTTTAGCAGGGACTGTTGTGATAGGTCACGGGGAAATGGTTTCAGACTAAAAGAGGGGAGATTTTGATTGGATATAAAGAAAAATTGTTTACAGTAAGGATTCTAAAGCTCTGGAACAGGCTGCCCAATGAGGTGGTGAATACCCTACCTTGGAGACATTCAAGGTCAGGCTGGACAGGGCTCTGAGCACCTGATCAAGCTGTACATGTCCTTTGTCATTGCAGGGCAGTTGGACTAGATGACTTTTAACGGTCCTGTTCTAGAATCTGTATGTTTTTTTCTGTATACAATATGGTAGATCATGCTTTCAGATGTAAGATTCTCTCATACTTTCTTAAAGTATACTGGTAAATCTTGTTTTGCCTACAGATTGCAAGACTCCTTTGCTTGCAGTTTTGCCTAACTTCAAACATTTGAACTGGAATTTCCAATATCAGTATTTTTGGCTGTAAAGGAGATGTTTACACTTATTTACCATCAGCTCAAGCATTTGTAAAACTGCAGTCCATGAAACCTCAATCTATAGTTAATTTTAGCAGATAAATTTCCACTGGATTCTGTTAGCAAAGGATTAAATAAAGCACTCTTAAAAATGGCATTTCTGCAAGATTCCTGCAATAATAGCCCAACAGCAGTTGTCATATGGAGTCATCACCTGGAAGAAGCAGACAGTGCATAATTCGAACATAAATACGCCTATGATTGCCATGCATTGAATGAATGTAAGTGTGGAGGGGACATCAGAAAACTGAGTTTTCAGGTTGGACAAGCAGGCAGAGACATGAAAAATCAGTTGAGAAAAACTGAGAACAGGTGAGACTGGGAGTGGCCAAATGGAAAGATACTATGTGCAATAGTGAAAGATGTTTGAGTTGATCAACTAAAATGCTAGTTCTGAGCTCACATCCAATGTATTCACCATGATGACCTTCTCCTGGAAATCACAACGTGGAGAAGGAGGAAACAAGGTAAAAGAGAAACTCTCATTTAACCAAGTTAGAAGCAGTTAGGCATATACATAAACAGAATGTGTTATGTTGCTCCACTCTTGCTCAATGCTGTTGCAGTTTTTTATTTCTGCGGCTAGTGAGTAGTAAATGCAATCATATTTTTAACTATAACTTTTAGATATATTTTGAATATGTTTTAACTCTCATCACAATATACGTTCTTAATATAACAATTGTCAGACTCATAACTTCTTCTGTATATCTTTTAAAGGAGTTTAAGTGACTGCATTTGATCAACCTTTTACATTTATCCATTTACTGTATCATCTAAATGACTGCCAGCAAATCCATGAACTGATGAAGAAAAGTAGTTTTACAAGAACTAAGCACACATTATAATCCTACATGAGCCAAATTGTGAGCATAATCTTTGAGGACTTTGTCCAATGGAGTGATACTTCCAGTACCAAAGACTTGATAATATGAATGTGTCTGAATTTGAAAATAAACAATTAAATTTCTTAATGGATGGATTAAGAAAACAATATTCAGTAATTTTGAGCACAGTGTCTTGGGCAGAGCAATAGCGAGAAAAAGCAATGGACAGGTTAGGCATGTCTGTCTTCTTCAAGCACAGATGCTTTCACTGGATTTCTGATAAGGGAGCTATAGCTGTGAATTTTACCTTCTACTATAAAACCAGTATAAATTCCACTTGTGAAACTCAAATAAGCTTTAAATTTAGTTAAGCATTGTTCAGTAGGCATCCTATTGATGAAAATGAATTATTCTCAGTAAAAAGCATTGGTTAAATATAAATTAGGTCTCTCTGAAACAACCTCCATAAAACGTAGGAAAGTATGTCTTTACAAGCATAATAGGAAACAATGGATGTACATCATATGTGGCAAAATAATTATGGAATGCAACTTTATCACACATGGCCAATGTTTCCAATTATTTCAGCAAAATAAAGCCTTTTTTTTCCATTAATGATGCTGCAGATAACTCACTCAGAGGATCACTACTGGTAGGAAGACTCTCAATCTCTTTAATGAGGACTTCACAGGCCTTCAAATGATTCTGAGGTAATTATAAAATTAAATCAAAAGTAAGAAAGAAAACTTTCATTGTAGAGGCATATAACAAGCTAATGTGGAATTGAAGAGTTCCCCAGAGAGTGAATAAATGTGGGGTGGCCTTAGTGCATTTTACTTCTCACTGAATATTTAATTGTAAGGATGTATTGATAAACTGTTGCCAGTTTATTCACTGAAGATAAAGAATATTATTTTCTCATTTTAAAAAATTATGAACGTGTATAAATACCTGTGGATAGATAAAATGGTTTGCTCTTTGCCTGCAACATTATAAGCATTTAATTTGTATATGTATATTGCAGTTTGCAAATGTTAACTGTTAAAATACATGTGTCTAAGTGAAGAGACATGTCAGAATGCCTTCTGTTAATTCTAGAATGTTTTTTGGTCAGCAGCAGAAGTATTGACAGTGAAAATCTGTTGTTCTAATTAGTTTATTCCTTCTGTCTCATTATACATGATTCTGCAGTAAAGGGTGTTATGTACCCTTAATAGCCTATGGTGTAGGGTGACAGATGAAGCCACATCAAAAGTTTCACTTGAATACTGGGTTCATTTCTGATGTTCATGTCTCAAAATATGGAAGGGAAAAAAAGAAAGGATCTAAAGATAATGCAAATAATGAAAATTTTGAAAAGAATTGTATTTCATTCAGGAAACACATAAGGGAACAGAAAATACATAATCAATAATGAATCATATAGAAAAGAAAAACTGTTTTTCCAAATTAATCCTGATACAATACAAGAAAAAAATCAATCAGACATAAATGAGAAATTTAAAGAACAATATTGCACAAAGTATTCAACTTTTATAACTCATTGATTCAAGTATACCAATAAATAAATGTACACAAAAGAGTGTTGGAATGGCAAACTGCAACTTCATTTATAAGTATTGGTAACCATGAAACATACTCAAAACAATTTCCTGCTACAGTTTGTAAGCACACACCATCAGTATCCATTTGCCCAATTAAAGACCATATTGCTAAAACAGGAGTATACCTAGAAAACAATCACTATTTCTGCTATTGCACATAGCACCAGCCTTGTAGAAAGTCCTTTGTGTGAGTTCAATGAGCTCAAATATAAGGTTAGTCCTTGGCTGTGCCTGTTGTAATGGTTTCTGAAATTATTTGCCGGTCCCATGCTGAGAAGAAAATAAATACATGCATGTATATATTTTAGCCAACCTAATCTTTGTATTACTTCTTGCCCTCTTGGAAACTCTTGAGTAGTCCATAGCATGAACTCAGATTCTTCACAACAGTCTGCCTGAATATGACTGGATTAGGACACTTCTGTCCACTTCAGATCTAGACAAAAGGTTTTATAGAACCTCTCACGATTTCTTTTGCACAATAACATCCTTTCTAAAACCCAGGACATAGATGAAACATTGCTGAATACTTTAAGGATAACTGTTACCTGATGGCATTAGGGTATCTTTATATTTTATATAATAGAAAAGGGAAAGAAGCCTGCCTATACCTTACTGTAACATTTTAGGAATGTTACAGTAACATAGGAATCAGAGATTCCAATGGCAGCTGAAGGAGTTGCACAAGCTCTGTGCTCGTGAACTGCACATGTAGTATAAAGCTGTCATATTGTAACTGAGAATCTCACTTCAGGAATTAAATGAAGTGAATATCCATCTATTTTTCTGTGAATGCTGCAAGCATTGAGTTTGGAAGGTTATATTTGAAACACCATACTGGAAAGTGGTACTGCAATGACTAGACTTCCTGGTCAACTAAGAAGTATTGCAATAGGTAGGGAGATTTTAATCTTCAAACAAGAATCTGCAAGCTCAGCAAAGCATGAAGAAGGAGCAGTAAGTATATAGCCCCATTGTATCTGACCTCCTGATAGCCCTAAGATGCAATGCTAAACAATGCACAGACTGGGCCTAATTTACTGGGAATACAATTACAAGTTAAAATAGTACCAGGGGAGAGTTAAGGTGTCTGCTCCCTTATAATAAGGATTGCTCTTATAAATCAGTGATAATATCAGACATCTTATATTGTCATGGATTTAAAAAGTGCAATAAAAAGTGTGTCTGAAAGAGTTAATGAGGGAGTTCAAGAGCAATAAAAGATCACAAGACTAGCTGTTTAGCCCAGCCAAAAATAATGGTGGTAAATTGTAACCAGGTGTCTTTATTTCCTGATTCTCAAAGCATTGCAAACTCAGCACTCTTTGCTAGAAAGGGCAACACATAGACTCATAAACACACAAAATTCATCAGATTCACCCAGCCCTAATATGACTTCAGATTTCCCAGCTTATTTTTATTGATTACAATTGATATCTGTCCCAAGAATCCTAAAATTTATATATTTATAAGAGAAAGCTGTGATATAACAGGGGCTCAGACAGATATGACACCTGACACCATTTCTTTGTTTATCTTTGAGTGCTAAATAGCTTTGTGTATATTGCTACATTATAACAGTAATAAATATATGGTAATTCAGCAACTTAATCAGTATATCTTCATATCCTGTCTTCCTAGACCCAGACTGGGGACTGTGTTCCATTTCCAATCTTAAAACTTTATTGTGCTTTTAAAAAGATCTTTTGGGGTGAGAAATAAAAGTATAGAGAGATTCAAGACATGGTTAATAGACTGGGTATGATTCAGTCATTTACACGATAGATGCCTACTGCCCTCTGTAAAGGTATCACATTTCCAGAAATTATTTGCAGGTCTGGCAGATAAGATATAGCACTTGCAGAATACCTAGACTGTTGTGGAGAGCAGACCCATGGTATCCTGCAACATCTTAAATGGCATTTGCCAGCAATGCGTGAGTGATTGAATCAACTCTTTAATTGCCTTCTAAATCAAGTATTTTGCTGATCTGCACAGCCCAGTTAAGAAACAATAGATTTGGCAAAGTTCAGAAGGACATCTGTAAATGAGAACTTAAAAGGAAAAAAAATATATATATATTAAAAGATGTTAGATATCAACTGGGAAATGGTTCAAGTGAATTAATGTTTCATTTATTCATAATTAGTTTGTCAAGTTATTTATGAGATTGTGGAAAATAGAATTGGAAGGGACCTTAAAGATCATCTGGTTCCAACTCTTCTGCCATGGATATGGTTGCTATGCACTAGATCAGGCTGCTCAGGACCCCATCCGACCTGGCCTTGAACACCTCTAGGGATGGGGCATCTGCAGCTTCAAGGAGCAGCTTGATCTGATGCCTCAAACATACTCTCATACTCCACCTCATGGTGAATCATTCCTTCATTATGTAGAACTTAAATCTCCTCTCTTTTAGTTTGAAGCCATTAATCCTTGTAGTATTACTATCTGATCATGTGGAAATCTGGTCTCCATCTTTTTTTTATAGGCCCACTTTAAGTACTGGAAAGCTGTGATGAGGTGTTCCCAAAGCCTACTCTTTTCCAGGTTGAACAAGCCCAGCTCCTTCAGCCCTTATCCATAAGAGAGGTGCTTCTTGAGATGTTTGAAAGATGTTTGTCTTAGATTTAGCTAGGACAGAATTACTTTTCTTAAACCACGATATTATTGAAACTTTAAATGTGTCATCTGCAGTGATGTGAATATATCATTGGTATGAAATAAGCTCATTCATTTAAATATATATGCTTGTTTTAACATCTGTCAAATTGTAAAAACTGTTAGCCATTAAATCGCTACAAAAAAGTATGGCATCATGGTAAAAAAAGATCATTCAGAAACATATGAGTTGTTTAGTAGTCAGGTAGCTTTTGGACTAGATAATGTTTGAAGGCTTCTTCCCTTCCCTTCCCTTCCCTTCCCTTCCCTTCCCTTCCCTTCCCTTCCCTTCCCTTCCCTTCCCTTCCCTTCCCTTCCCTTCCCTTCCCTTCCCTTCCCTTCCCTTCCCTTCCCTTCCCTTCCCTTCCCTTCCCTTCCCTTCCCTTCCCTTCCCTTCCCTTCCCTTCCCTTCCCTTCCCTTCCCTTCCCTTCCCTTCCCTTCCCTTCCCTTCCCTTCCCTCCCCTCCCCTCCCCTCCCCTCCCCTCCCCTCCCCTCCCCTCCCCTCCCCTCCCCTCCCCTCCCCTCCCTTCACCTCACCTTTCTTATTTAAAAAAGGAGATTATTACTGTATTTTACAAAATAACAATAAATGTTTGAATGTGATATAATACACTTTTAAAGTTTATTTTCCATAATTTACTTTTATTTTGGGGGGGGAGAAATCTTTTAATGTAAATTTCTTACCACATATACAGCAAAAAAAAAATCCACATTATGAAGATTGCTTGTATTCTGACACAAAACAATAAAACCAAAGAATTTCTCATTCTTGAGTAGTCCGCCATATGTTTTTCCACACAGCATCTGTTTTGTCAAATTAAAGACAATTTACCCACAAACCTCAGTGGTTTGGAACTGGCATTTTTTAATTTAAAACTATAAAGAATCTTGTTTGCATTTGTTCTCCTTGCACTGTTCATCTGAGAAGCATGTTTGCAGAAGTGGAGGCAACTGAGCTATAAATAACAAAGGAGGCATTTCCAAATCTTTTTCAAGATTTTTCAAAGACAACTTTTTACAGCAAATTTTCTTGAAATAAACTCTCTACTCTCAGAAAACAAATGCCTGTTTGTTGTTGTTTTTTGTGTGTTTTGTTGTTGTTGTTGTTTGTTTGTTTTTGACAGAACTTTTCAAGCTGTGTAAGCAACATTTTCACCTTGGGAAATGACATGTTCAGCAGTGGTATCCACAGAAGAGTCATTATGATTTCTTTCACTAGATCACATCTTTGCTGACTTGTTGATACTGAATCTCTTCAGTGCAAGGTTTCCCCTTCAGAGAAACAAAGATTTCTGTTGAATATCTTTAAAAGTAAGTAATATCAAGAAGGAATATAATACTCAATATTGTGTCAAAAAGACAATTTAGAACACAAATGGTCTGAATGCATATTTCTTGTTTACACTGCTCATGTGGCTAACACTTGAGTATGTGTTACATGTGTCATAAATATTGTATTCTAGCAGAAAATTCTTCAAGTAGAATGATTACTCTGAAGAACTCAAATTTTTACTATAACCTAGACTGCAAAATTCATCCATATTTTCTTTTTCTAAACCATGTAATCCATCAAGACTGTATGCAACCACAATATAAATACGAAAGCCATGCTTTAGAATGTGAAAAATAACAAGAAGGGATTTGAAAGATAACAAGAGATTCAATAGTCATTTTGGTCAGAAGAGACTGGCAAAGGAGAGTGTATGACCTCTGATAAAATGACAGACATATATGAGGCTGAGGTACTCAACCAGTTCTTTGCCTTCATCTTCCCTGGCAGTCAGCTTTCCTGTGTCTCTCAAGTCCCTGAACTTCTAGGCAGGGGATGGGGATGCAATATCCTTCTCAATGTAAGAGCCAGAAAATGGAACTGGCTGATGTGGTTGTCAAGTCATAGTATTTGAAAATTCATGGCTGTCAGGTAAAGTCTCCAGAGACTGGAAAAAGGAAGAAAACGTCACTCAACTTCAAGAAAAGAAGAAAGAAAGTCCCAGGGAATTATAGGTCAATGATCCCCATGCCTATACCTGGAAAGGTGATTAAACAGATCCACTGGAAGGGAAGACATATTAAGGCACTTATGAGACAAGAAGGTGATCCGGAGCATGACTTCACCAAGACAGAGTGTGCCTAACCAATGTGATGGTCTTCTATGATGGAATGACAGCAATGGTGGGCAAATAAGGGCAACAGATGTCATCTACCTGGGTTTGTGCAAGGCCTTGGACATGGATTTCCAAGCTGTAACAAACCACAGATTTTTCTGTAGTTTCCCTTTTCATTTATAGAAACTATAGTAAAAAATACATTATCTTATATTTCAACTTAACATGGGATGCAGACATTATCTACATTTTATTAGTTTCCATAAAAGCTTTTAATTCATAGAATCATAGGATCACTAAGATTGGAAAAGACCTACAAGATCATCCAGTCCAACTGTCTACCTATCACCAATAGTTCTCACTAAACCGTATTCTTCATCACATCGTCTAAACATTCCTTGAACACCTCCAGGGTTGATGACTCCACCACTTCCCTGAGCAGCCCATTCCAGTGCCTGACCACTCTTTCAAAAAAACAGTATTTCCTAACATCCAGCCTGTATTTCCTACTGGAGAGATTAATTAATAAGTATATTTAATACTAAGTATAATATTATCATATATATATGATACGTATATCATATGAAGCATGAAATGTCCTCATAATTGCTTTTATTTTCCTTATGACTCAGATTATGCTAATATGAAGACAAATGCACTTTGATATGCCTGCTCTATAAAATGGAGCTCCGGATTGTTGTTCTGGGACAAGGCAGGAGTAACTTCAGTTGGAAGTCAAAGCAGGGAGGGTTTTGATAATGCTCAGTGCTCAGGGACTCAAGACAATGATTCTTTCTCCTTACATTCACGCCACTCTGAAATTCTCCAGCTATGTCTTTACCTTCTCACTACCACATCCTTCCTGTTGCCGGGTTAAAATATGGAGATGTATGCAAAATGACAGGATACTGTGACAGAGAAGAGGTAACTGGTGCAGTGTTTATGCTTTTCACTGCCGAACTAAAGGACCTGAACAGAGCCTCTTTTCCAAGCCTATGGAAAAATTATCTCCTCCAATGTGGAAAATAACAACAAAAACACTGCATTTAATTATTGTGTGGGAGCTCTATGGCAAATATGTTAAAAAGGAATGAAAATCCTCCACCATTTTGCAGGCAATTCTTCTGTTTCAATTTTTATATTTGTGACTGAAATTATGAATTTTATGAGTTCCAGCTTTATTTTATTGGTTGTTATTACTACCGTTTGTGGGTGGATATCTTTTGTGGTGAACGATGTATTTTCTGCTTGGCTAAGGTTCTATTTCAGTTTTCAGATGCCCTTGTCATATTGCATTATTTATTTAAGAGAAAAAGATTAAGACTTTCCCTTGAAGAGTTTTAAATATCTTGTTAAAAACTGAGGGTTTTTTTTAATTTTTTTATTTTTTATTGCTTTTTCTAAGTACATTGCTCCATGGAGGTTTCTCCATGATAAATTGAAATTTAATTTTGGTATACACACTTCCATTCAACCATCACCTTAGGAATTCACATTTATATCACTTATATTGTTTTAAATTCAGTTCTAAGCTTTTTCATTTCTCTTGAGCCCAATTACCACCGAAAGAAAATATATATTTTAAGAAGTGGGGCTTTTTAAAAGTGTCCTGTCAGCTGTTTGGAGAGGAGCCAATACACTGTAGAATTTATGTATGTTCAAATAAATAAATATATATATATATGTATATGAGTATGTAGAAGGAATGTTAGGTGGGAATAGATGAGTGAAAAAAGAAATTAGGAAGATAAATGACAGGAAATCTCATGTATCTTGGTGTAGGGGGAAGAGAATGCCTGTGAAAGGGAAGGAGGAAGAGGATAATAATTCAGCTTTTGTTTTCTGAAGTTTTTCCTGAGTGGGCAGACACTGTTCCTCTTGAAATCAACAGGGATCTGAGTATGTACAAAGTGCAGGTCTCATCTGATAGATTGAGAAGTAAGCTTAAGTGGTATTAATGGAGGGGGAAAAGTTCATTTATTTTGACTCATAAATCCAGGCCTTTCTTATTGTATGCACAGCATTTCAGGAGATTCCTTTGGCTGTGCTTGCTGCTTGCAGCTACCAT
Organism: Chrysolophus pictus; assembly: GCA_037305975.1. Classification (NCBI taxonomy): domain Eukaryota; kingdom Metazoa; phylum Chordata; class Aves; order Galliformes; family Phasianidae; genus Chrysolophus; species Chrysolophus pictus. The sequence continues at coordinate 65,240,429 of CM074577.1, forward strand.
TCCCTCACTAATGCTGCAGTGAGGAACTTGAAGGTTCCTAGTGCAAAGCACAGTTTGCTACACTGAAGTACCTATGCTAGAAATAAAAGCTTACTTTAAAATGTGAATTTTAATATATACCACAACCATTCTACAAAATATTCATACTTAGCAAAACATCTTACACTGTAGCTCAATAAAAGTAATCAAAGATTATTCTTCATGCCAGCATGAGCATGTTATTCCAAGATGCTAGTAATCAAACAACAACTGCAGAATTTTACCCTATCATCAAACACATCTGTTCTTTGCCTACCTTCCAAGACAGTGAAAATCAGAGCACTGTGATTAAGATAAATAATGATACAGTTCAGAATTTTAAGACAAAGAAGAAGGGACATAAAATGTAACACTACAAATTTTTCACATAGCTTTTATCATCGTACACGCATCTTAAACTGGGGAATAGAAGTTGACACTTTATGTACAGGGATAAGCATAAATGCCTGAAGAGTCAAAGTTGCTGTCGGTATCATAATGAAATTCTCCAAGGCCTATGCAAAGCAACATTTAGAACTGTAGCATTTTTACTATATAAATATGTATTTAATTATTTTTTTTTAAGTAAGTTTCAGTCAAACAGCAATGGATATCATCAGTGAGTTGTTCAAGTTGCAAATATTGCCCCACAGTAAATTGTATAAACATAAAATGTACAACTTAATCTTCAGTGTGGATTGACATTAGTTTCTAAATCTGGCTGAGATTCTGGAGGAAACAATATATCTAAGATTATAACTCCAAAACAGGTGTTGTAATTAGGAAAGCTGGAATATACTGATTCCAACATGTACCATTGTGTTTCTCTGTTGGTTATCTGTCCTTGGTAATTCCCAAATTAACTAATCATTATTCTTACACCTTCAAGGTCCAAAAGAAGGAAGATGATGCTATTCCCACTCCATTTATGTAGCTAATGCAATCTGCCCAGTGTCACCCAGAGCTTCTGCAGCAGAAGAAGGAACATGAATGCCGCATTTCTGAATCCAACCTTAGGTCGCAAACAGTGAAAGCATTTTTGCACCTATACCTAATACAACATGCAAAATGCAACAACAGGAAACACCTCTCACAAACACTGTTAGGAGCACTATTTCTCATAGATGGTTATGGCCAAGGCATTAGCTACAAAAGAAGTGAAAGGCTGATGATGTTTTTCATGTTATTAGCTCCACAACCAGCATTGTCAACATGTAGTTACATAGCATGCAGCTGTTCCTTATAAATGCTCCTTTATGTGGAGAAACTTCATCTCTGTCAAATTGTATTCCTTCTTTCAGAAACAAATAGGAACTCAATTCTTGCAGAATATTTTCTATTCTTATATGCAACTTCAATTTTAAATGATCTAAGTAACAAATTTGTGAATTGCTTTTAGAACATCATGAACTGAAGTAAGATTTCAGCAAAACAGACATGTACAAGGCTGCTCCAAAAGCTATGCCTCCTATTTTTTTAGGATACTGATGGTATGGCAGTGGAGCTTCCCAGCAATATTTTGTTACGTTTTGTTGCTGTGCAACAGATGGCAGCAGAGGAGGAGTCTGGTAAATTGTTGTCTGATATGGAAGTGTATATGAAGGAAAGGTGTGAATTTGAATTCCTCCAGGCAGAAAAAAACTGCACCCACTGACACTCATCAGTGATTGCTAAATGTTTATGGAGACCAAACATGAATGTGAACACAGTGAGGCTGTTGGTAGTGCGTTTCAGCAGCAGATAGTGCGTTATAGCAGTGATGACAGCAGCATGAAAGACAAACTACAATCCAGATGACCACAGCTTTCATATCACAAAATGAGGAGCTCATCTGCATGAATTGGCAGGTTATAATCAAGGAATTGTGCATGGAGCTGAATATTGGCTTCAGTCTATTGGAAATAATGATGGCAATGTTAGAATATTACAAAGTTTGTACCAGGTGGGTCCGATGAATGCCAACCAAGAATGGAAAGAACACATGTTGCAAATTTGTCAGGATTTACTAAAGAAAATGAAGCTGAAGTTGACAGTTTGTTGGACTACATCATTATCAGTGACGAGACGTGATGTCACTGCTATGAGTTGGAATCAAAATGGCAGCCCATGGAGCACTGACGTGAATTCCTCATCAAAGAAAGTTCAAGGTAGAGCCCTCAGTGGATGAGGTGATGTGTACTGTTGTTTGGGATAAGATTTCCTGGAACCAAATAAGCCATCGACTCTGACCGCTACATTGCAATGGTGACTAAGATGAAGGCTTGAACTTCAAAAGTCAGGACAGAGAAGAGAACAAACATTCTTTTGCAACATGATTATGCTAGATCCCATACTAGTTTGAAGACTGTTTGAAGAGCACATTGCCAATCTTGGCTGTCCTACCACCCCCACTGTATAATTTGGATTTGATGTCTTCTGACTTGCATCAGTTCAGACCAATGAAAGTTGGACTGTCTGATCAAAATTTTCCTAGCAACAACACCACAACACTCATAGCAGCTGTGAGACAGTCAATCACCTCCACCTGTGCAGATTTTCACAAGTACAGCATGCAGCCTCTTGTATATCACTGGCAAAAATGAACAGCTAATGGCAGTGACTGTGTTGAAAAATAGTGGTTTGTAACTGAGAACCTGCTCTATCAAATAGTGCTATTGCACTCTTTGTATCTCTTGTCATTTCCATGGAAATAATTAGAAGGCCTTACTTTTGGAGAGAGGTGTATATTTTGGCAATTATTGATGCCAAAAACATGGTTTTAAAGAAACTGGAAGCTAGTATTTTGTCAGAAGGAAGTTTGTGTTTGAGATTATGTAAACAAATCATTAAAAAAAAAAATCAAAATTAATAATCTATTAATTGTAATAAGAAAAAGTAGTGGGAGAGAGAACAAGGCAATGATTCGGCATTCAGCATTCAGTCTTGCAGCGCATCAGAATAAGCTCTGCAAGTGCACAGGCAATATGTTTTGTGGTAAGATAAATCTGCTTGTCTTTTGAAGAAAAACTTGCCTAGTGAAAAAATAAACAGTATTTCTTCATAGGAAATATACAGGTGAACCTGAAAGAAACTCAGATCTCTTTCTCAGCTTTTTCCTCATCAGCTTTCTCAGAAATTCAATCAAGCAAAATCAGTTTACAGTCAATTGCTTTAGAACAAAGTTGCGTAGATACGTATACCTTACTTTGGATGTGCCTAGAGCTAATGCTAACTTGCTGCTCCAGAAAGAAAATGCTTCAGTCAAGTCCCTGTGAGCTCCAGGGAATTATCCCTCAAAAGCTGTGTTTTTGGCACATGAGACTGATAAAACTTATTCAAAGATCCTGCGAGTTAATACAGAAAACACAGTGCTCTATACCTGTTAATACAGAAACACTGAAAAAAATGTTGGAGATCTACCTTTCCTACAGGGAAGAAGAACATTATTACATTGCTGTTTATCTTGCTCCACAGCTGCTGCTCTGAATAGTTTTTCTTGTATTCCCACATTACATTAGGGTGACATGGTCTGTGGGTACAGGACAAATGGAAATGGCTGTAAAGTGGGACGTAGGAAATTATACACCAATATGCTAAAGAGCTTCTTCACAGTGAGGGTGACAGAGCAGTGAAACAGGCTGCCCAGGGAGGTTGTGGATTCTACTTCTCTGGAGATATTTGACATATGAATAGACACTGGGACGCCTACCTGTGCAGCCTGCTGTAGGGAGCTTGCTTTTCAGGGGGTTGGACTTGGTGATCTCTAGAAGTCCCTTCCAACCCCTACAATTCTGTGGTTATGCGATTCTGTGATTAGAATTAATATTGTGTGTATGTTTTCCCACTGATTGCTAAAAGTTGGCAAATCTATAGTTACTTCAGTTTTATTATTCACAACAACATTTCAGTCTTTGAGTGTGCCAGCCACTAACTGCTGCGGGGTGAACTATCACGCACCATTAAGGTGTGAAGAATCATTGAGTATTCTGTATTTCCACTGAATAGTGCAATGTTAGTATCCCATGGATAGTCTGATGTTTCCAGGTACAGTTCTGAAAGACTACTTTTACAGACAGTGGAAGTATGCCTTTCACTGATTAATTCCAAGTCTTTAGCTTATGGCAATTGAACCAGATTAAATACTTCTTATGGATGTGGGTTGCAGTGGTATAGGTAAGTGTATGTGGGTTTTATCAGCTTTGGTATCCTATGCAAAATCCCACTATATATTCATTAGCCCTGGTAGCCTTTGTCTAAGTCATTATATTGTTTACAACAAGAAACATAAAATGAAGAAAAGATCTCATGCTGTTTTCTGGCAGATTTAAATTCGGTTTCAGCACTTTCAGACATTTCCCATGTTAAAAAGTAGACTTATAGCGAATGGCTTCTTGAACATTTAAATTGTTGTACTCCACCATCAAGTTGTTTCATTTTGCTAGCACAACTATCCACTGCTATTAACTGAATGTTAATCACCATTTCAAAAGTTACTGTTCATGAAGTTTGGAGAAAATGTCTGATTTAAAAAGAGGCTAGATGAAGGTGCTAGGTAACACCTTCCACTGCTGCCAGAAAGCAAGTTGCTGGGAATTTCCTTCACCAAAGTAGTAACAATGCCAGTTCCCTTCTGACTGCAAAAGCATATTGGAAGAGAAGACAGCAGAAATAGCACTTTTATCACTGCTCCAAACTGCAAGGTTGTCAGATATGGACCCCTAAGCAGCCCAGATGAATTTGCCACTCTTAAATTTGTTTTTGTCCCCTCTCTCAGATTCTTCCCTTTGATATCATCATTCCTCTCCTAAATCAAAAACTTCCCCAGTCACTTTTTCCCTCTTGGTCCTAATTCTCCTGTAACAGTTTGGTATTTCTGATACTTCACATCCAGTCTCTGAAAAGGCCCTGATATTCTTTAATAAATAGCTCCTTGAAAAGTCCCTGTAAATTTCCTAGTTCCCACATAGAGAAGAACTGTCTCCCTTAACAGCCTGTGCAATCTATCTATTCTTTATGACATGGTAAGTAAATTTTTTAGTTCTTCACAACGTTATTTGTTCTGTGCATCAATTTTCTCATGCTGTATCCATCACTTTCTGCTCTGTTAGTTTGACCTTAGGCAGAGGCCTCTGTGATCTACTCATCTAACATACTGTCTAAAAATATTTTACAATCCACATTCCAGAGGAAAAAAAAAAAAAAAAGAAAGATAAACATTTTAATTTTTTTTAACATTACTTCTGTGCACTTTATATTAACTGAGTTTTGAGGCACACAGTTCATATCATTGCTTCAAATTTATGTAGTTCTGATATTTGATATGGACAAGGATAACTTCCCTGTACTTATTGTTATTGTTCAATTTACTTAATAAAACTGCTGTGTTTTGCATAAAGAAATACCAAAGGCTAAGAAGTAAATAATAAAGAGTCTAGATTTGGAAAGCAGTACATCTTAAAAGATGCCATTGAAGTGCGGATCAGGATAGATGAAACTATGAGCATGAGAGGATATTCTGCCCAAACTTCATTAGACATGAAGTTTAACCAGATTTTGTACCTTCATCTCCAAACCTGAATGATCAGTGAACATTTCTGGAAGCAAAATAGACAACAGAAAATGTGAGATTATAGCCTTTAATATGGGGAATAGTAGAAAACTAGAGGAAATTGTTAAGGGGGAGTATTCTTTATTATCTGCAGTAAAAGCAAAAACAAAAACAAAAAATGGAGATAAAACCTGGATAAAACCAGACATGTTTCTGAGAAATCTGACAGATGCTAACAAGTAAATACCAATAAGCACCAAATATTTTAAGAACAACCAGCACAAACAATGAGAATCCCATTTGAATTATTTTAGTCACTCAGTCAGGGAATTACAAAATTAGGAGCTTAGCTGTGGAATAGTTAAGGAGATTCATACATTTGTTGGCTCTTATTTTAAGCTGGAAAAATAAAATAAAATAAATAAGAAAAAAAAAGACACAAAAAAACCAAGCTGCTTCTCAGTAACACTGTGTGGGAAAGGTTTAAATTACATTTATGGATCACTGCTCCATAAAACATCTGGCAGAAATGCAGATCTTGAAAATCCCTTTGTGTTCCAATTGAAATTTTTTCCTTTCAAAAATGAATCACCTATATTCAGGAAATTGAAACAGGAGGGTGGTCGTAACATTGTCCCGCTGTTTTGCTCAACTAAAATTATCTCAACTAAAATTTAAATGTGATTTTCCTTAATCTTGATCACAGAATCAAGCTACAAATTGTATAACACTGCCTCTCTGTCAACCTTCAGCTAAGCAAAACTCTTTGAGCCAAAGCTCTACCTGAACAAACTTCTGGATCTAAGGAAAGAAGTGTAAATGTGTTTTATGAGCCTTAAATTTGTTAGACATTTCACTAGCCGAGTGCATGTTAAAAACATTTGAAAATGCTTGAAAAGCTGAAGCAAATAACATAGAATGAATTCTCATTATGCATATTCTTAGTCTGTCACTCATTCTGAAATCATAATGAATGGAAATCGTTTCTTATAGCCAAGGTGCAACTTTTTCAAGTTCTGGCATACACTAAGGAGAGGCATCTTGGTGAAGGGAGGCAATGTGATAGTCTATGATTACTTCAATGGTCTGAAAGTAGTTACGAAGAAGGAAAGCAAAGGCAGAATAAGACAGGAAAACACACTAAAAATCATTTATTCAAATATGTTTAAGTCAGTAAGTGATGAATAAAATATAGAACTGTGATGATCTTAGCAGACAAAGTGAAGAATTACAGAAAAAATCATCTAAACAAGGTGTGGGGAGGTCACACAGAACATATCTTCTCTAAGACAATTAAGGCTAGAAATGAAGTAAATGCTCACACTCAAATGCTCATGTTGGGTTCTGCTGCTGAAGTGACACGGAAAGATATATTAATGGAGACTAAATACATTTTAGTCTTTCATATTTGAGAACACCAAGTCAACTATCAGCGCTATGAGCAACATGCTAAGATACGTTATAGTGAATTAACAATTGATTTGTTCATCGACTGTACTATATTATGGCTATACAATTAGCTAGTCCTTACAAATGAATGCTAGCTGCATCAGCACAAAAATACAAGTCTCTTCTAGATTTTGTGTCATATCTACCATGCATGTAGATGTCTCAGATAAATCCATATGTGGAAAACTGACTAAAAGTCTTAATTTCTTTAAAACCTAAACCATTCTGTCAACTTCAGACTCATTACAGATTTAAAATATATATGGCTAATAAGCTATGCATAAACACACAAGAACATAAACAGTGGAAAACATTTTCCTAGGAAAACAGGCTAAAAAATGGACACACTGTTTATGAAAGAATGAGTACCTTGAAACTGTAAAACAATTCATCAAGAGTAATGATAGACTTTTCAGTTGAGGTGTATCTACTGCTTAATAACTGTGAAAACAGGTCATTTTAATTTCATTTCCTGTGAAAGAAGACTGTCTACCCTTATATTCTGATGAAGGCACAGAGAAGAGCATAGGGGAAATTTTAAACATGATGTTAGGTATTTTTTCAAAGAGCTTAATGTAAACTACTGGAATGAGCAAAGATTTTTCCCCAACAATTCTGTCCAGTTCCAGACCTACTTAGTTTGCAATGAAAAGACGTGAAACCAGATCAAAAATATAGGAAGACCATGCTGAAATGAAACCCTAGAATACAAGAACACAAGTTCAACAGTGGGGATAGCTAATATTATTCACACTGTTGCACAATAAATTAAGATTGTTTCTGTCAGTTCTTTCAAGAGCAAAGCCATTTACTTTGTCACAAAAACAAACAAACAAACAAACAAAAAACAATGAAACAAAAAAAAACCCTCCTATGATATTAGCTTTCTCTTGTAAATATTCCCTTGTAAAAGACACAAGGGATTTTATTAACTTGTTTTCTAGTCCAGGACAAGGACCTGTGACCACTTCATGCTTTAGTATGACAGTTTCAAAATCCTGTGAGATCTAAGGACAAATATAGTAAGAGTAGAGAAAACTTTCATTGCCACTAATTCTTAACTGACCTCTTTCCTTGTAAAGGCAATTACTGATACCTGATATTGCTGCTCTCCGTATTGTGTATTGATGTTCATGCTATCCTTTCCACTTCTGTCCATGTAAAAAAAATACTGCACTGGAGAAGACTTCTATTACTTTGTGTTTCTTTAGTAAGAGTTAAGCTTTATTTAGTTTTTCCATCATTTTCCCTCCTTGTGCCAGTGTCAGCAGGAACACTGAAACCCTTCTGGCTGATCACTTGTTTATTCAAGTTGTTTCCAAATAGATATTTTAAATAGAAAATTAACACAAACTAAAGGAAAACAGAATACAAGTTACTACACCTACCTTAAGTTATTACTGGAAAAAAGTTACAGTGGCATAAATTACTATTTTTCCTTCACTGCAAACATTTTCAGTTTGTCATCAGACACTTTTGAGCTCCAGCAAGTAACTAGAACCTTTTGCTTTATAGTTTGACTAGTAAAATAGTAGTACAGTAGTGTGAGGAACTGACATCTTTGCTGAATGCACAAAGAAACAAACCATATTCAGATTTCCTTATTTGCTGGAAAATACAGAATGGTGAAAAATGTTGTCCTGAGGATCTCAGAATGGCTGGAAAGGGCAGATAGGATAGAATTAGTCCACAGTGTTGGTTCCCCTCTTTGAAAGCATCTTTTCTTACTACTTGAGAAATTAAAATGAACCTGGTGATACTATTCACATATGAAAATTAAGTCAGCATATGGAATGTAGAACAGTTGTTTGAATTAATACTTTGAAAGTGAGAGGAAATCTACAAGCTGAGAGAATGGAGGTTGCAACTGAGTATTGAGAGTCTCTTGGCTGCAGTTCTCAATATTAACCTAACCATGAGGCATGGAGGGAGGAAATAATGAGAAGTTAGTATGAGATCATGAAGGTTTGACAGCCTTCCCAGATGGAAGAAGAGGACCGGCACCGGCTGCCTGTTCTGGGAGGAGGGTGAAGGCCTGCAAAATCTCACTGTACAGGGATTTTCACGCTTCTTAAAAAAGTGTGAGACTAGGATTGTAAAACTGCAGGCTTCCCTGGTTAAGATGGAGCCTAAAACTAACAGTGAGCTTTTTTTTCCTTTTAGTATTTAAGATTTTATTTCTTTCTCCCTTGATCAATGAGATTTTAATGGAAGAGTTCTATGTTTCAATTTTTAACTTCTGAAATTTAGGGAAATACAATTTCCTGATCTGTTATAATCTCCATGAAAACAATTAAAAAGAGGACTGTATGCCCTTGTACATTAGAAAAGATTAAATATGTCTCTAAGCAGGCATTTGCTCTGCTTTAAAGAGGTACACAGTACATACAACTAGCAATAAACTGAAGAAGACAGACATGCAAGGCAAGAAATTTTACAGGTGAGTGTTCAGACTTGAATCAAATTAATACAGTAGTGTCTCTTTCAGAAGATCACTGATCTCTGTGGATGAAAAGTAGCCCTTAAATTAAAAAATCTCTTTCATTGCCTGGTTATTGTCTGGACTGCTGTCCAGTTTGCCCCTGGAATTTGCATCAGGAGAATTAGAAGGGAATATAGGAACTGTAATACCCTGCCAAAATCTGACTGCATCACAGCAACACAAAGCGCTATGCTAGTTCTACAACATTTGGCATTTCTACCCAAAATTACAACATGATGTGAAGAATCTGTAATAAAGAGATGGAAATCATCAGCCAATACTAACAGCAGCTATGAAAAAAATGTAGAAAGCACTGTACATTCTGTCAAACCAATATGTATCCAAAATGTGATTTCATTCTTAAGAAAAAGAAAGGATGGAAATGTATCCAATCTAATATCCTTTGCAATTGGGATGGCTGTCTTTTTTTTCTTTTCTTTTTCTTTTCTTTTCTTTTCTTTTCTTTTTCTTTTTCTTTTCTTTTCTTTTCTTTTCTTTTCTTTTCTTTTCTTTTCTTTTCTTTTCTTTTCTTTTCTTTTCTTTTCTTTTCTTTTCTTTTCTTTTCTTTTCTTTTCTTTTCTTTTCTTTTCTTTTCCTCTTCTTTTCTTTTCTCTTCTTTTCTTTTCTCTTCTTTCCTTTCCTTCCTTTCCTTTCCTTTCCTTTCCTTTCCTTGCCTTTCTTTCCTTTCCTTTCCTTTCCTTTCCTTTCCTTTCCTTTCCTTTCTTTCCTTTCCTTTCCTTTCCTTTCCTTTCCTTTCCTTTCCTTTCCTTTCCTTTCCTTTCCTTTCCTTTCTTTCCTTTCCTTTCCTTTCCTTTCCTTTCCTTTCCTTTCCTTTCCTTTCCTTTCCTTTCCTTTCCTTTCCTTTCCTTTCCTTTCCTTCCTTTCCTTTCCTTTTCCTTTCCTTTTTCCTTTCCTTTCCTTTCCTTTTCCTTTCCTTTTCCTTTCCTTTTCCTTTCCTTTTCCTTTTCCTTTTCCTTTCCTTTTCCTTTCCCTTTTCCTTTCCTTTTCCTTTCCTTTTCCTTTCCTTTTCTTTCCTTTCCTTTCCTTTCCTTTTCCTTTCCTTTTCCTTTCCTTTCCTTTCCTTTTTCCTTTCCTTTTCCTTTCCTTTTTCCTTTCCTTTTCCTTTCCTTTTCCTTTCCTTTTCCTTTCCTTTTCCTTTCCTTTTCCTTTCCTTTTCCTTTCCTTTTCCTTTCCTTTCCTTTCCTTTCCTTTCCTTTCCTTTCCTTTCCTTTCCTTTCCTTTCCTTTCCTTTCCTTTCCTTTCTTTTTCTTTCTTTTTCTTTCCTTTTCCATTCCATTCTTGTATCTCTATCCTAGAAGCAGTGGCACACTACGAAACTGCAACACTGGAGTACAAAAAGGCATGAAGGAGTACTCCCCACGTGAGATAGAACTACTGTTTCTAACATGTAGCTGTTTATTTTTCTTACAGAGAAATTTTGAAGAAATATAGTCAAATCAGTCAAGAAAAAATCTAGCAATTTATTCCTATTAAAACAAACAAACAACAACAAAAACAAAGAGAAAAATTCCTACTAGTAAGATAAAAAAGTAGTACATTTTTAGAAAATCTCTTATTATTTAAATAAAACTAATGAATGTGGAAAAGAAAATCATGAGCTATAATGTGATCTAACATATCTTTGAGATTCAGTGATTCCTGGAGCGACTGGATTAGGTAATTAAAAATAATAACTAAAATATTCCTGAACATTTTTTGTAGTTTATTTCTATATACAACTTGTTGTGTAAGAACAGAATTCAATCACATGGTAATGCATCAATAGTTATAAATGAGATTCCAGTGTTCGTTGAAAATCCAACCTACATAATAACATTTACTTTGGCTCCAATAGTCTTCATACAGGTTGTCACTTTTGGATTTGCCATTTACCACAGCTTGACTTTTCTTTGTGTCCTCCTTAATGGCAAATAGTTTCTTCCGGTACTTGAAAGAGAGCGTTGGCTGCACAGTGTTCAACATATCCACACACGTGTACACTCAAAAGGACATCTGTGGTAAGCCTCTAAGCACCGGAATACTTGGGTGGAGATAAGTCAGATGTACATCTGAGTGAGTAATTTCTGCCCCTGGCACTGGATGTTTCTTCCGTTGGACACTGAAAGAAGCTATGTGACTTAACTTTAAAGAGCTGCTGACATGCACTGGAAAACTTTACAAAACCTTACATAGAAACAATTCTGTTTGTGTCGTATTATCTCTTCACATGCATCATTACATGGGAAAGCTCAATCTATAACATGTAGAACCAAGTTCTTCTGGTCAGAAAAGTAAAACAACAGACATTTTCAATGGTGTCTATGTAAGCATTAAGAGGAAGCTTTTTTTTTTTTTTTTTTTTCCTCTGGCTCCCAAACTGTATTTTCCTTGCTGATAAAACCAGCTTTAAAAGAGATTTATGAGACACAAAATATAGTTTATCACTTCAAATACCTCCTGTTTTGTCCCAAGTACCTACAAAAAACTTGGCAGCTCAAGCACTTACAGCATTGTCTGCTGGGCTGACTAGTATTTGTCCATGGTTTCATTGTGTTTCCCATCTTCTTTGTTCTTAACAGCTCTTTCTTATTTTATTAGACCATAAAGTCTTGGGTCAAAGGCCATATTTTTATCCAGTATTTGTCTTGATTTGAGTGTTTGAAAGATTTATTGAAACAAACAAAAAAATTTTCAAGTGTACAATAACCAGAAGGCAGAGGAAATACTGCAACTTTCGCCAAATAAATGGAAGTATTAAATTGATTCAGACTTGTTTGTGAAATTTCTGGTTTTTCTCTGAGCTGTACACAGAGGCCTTTATTTATTTTAATTTTTTATGTCTAATTAATAATACAGAAACTGTTATCACATATAAGGAACTAAGGTTCCTTGTATTTTTTGTTGTCATACTGAGATGATATACCACATTTTCTTAGGTAAGAGGATTTAGAAAGCTGATGCCATCAACAGGCATGGCACTTTGTCTTGAGTAATATTATACTGTTCTGCAAATCGCTTGTTCCTTTCATCCTCAAGTTTAGATGAGGATCTACTCTTGTCCTTGACCCACGGGGATTTGGGAACTTGCCATAAAGCAATGCCTGTAAGGGTACATGTATATCCACTGTAGATTTTAAATTAAAAAATCACTAAGTGAGGTGTACAAAGCATGACTCTGTCCATCTAAATTAAATGGCGAGAACTTTGCATGAGAATTAGGTTTTAATCCCATGTCTCTGATTTGTTAGAAAAACTCCATCACTACTTTTCTATTTAAATATTTCCCTGAGGAAACATACTATTTTAATTTCTGTTAAGGTAGTCCTTAAATTTTCCTGAACATTATGGTTTAGGCATTAATTCAAACTTGAAAAGTAGTCCCAGTATAATACCTGTCACAGAATTTCTTTCTCAAAGTAGGGTTACATACACATTTGTTATGTTGGAGTAATTCTGAGTAAATCTTAGAAGGAAACTTCAGGTAAAACACATTTCACCTTAAATGATGAAAAAATAATTAGTATTGGGTATAACTTCATTTGGCATGAGGCCTCATATGGTAAGTAATTGAGTGGATTGATACCTAACAGAAATGTATCTTGAAGTTCATTGCCTATTGCACTAAGATAGAGAAAATTATTCCAGTGAGAGCTGTAGAGGCTTAGAGCTCTGAAAATAAGGCGCTGTGTTCTTAAGTTGGTCATTTTAGTAATCCAATTTTGAAAACATTGGCATTAACCAAAGGATGTGTTATGCTAATTAGAGAATTAAGAACTGTTAAATGTAAAATGAAATGAAGGAAAGGAGTACAATTTTTAAAGCAGTACATTTTCATATGGAGATGCTGAACAGTGTACTATTTTGTATTGTTTAAAAAATATAGTGTGATCAGATAATTCAAAGTGAAAGCGTTGCCTAGACACATGGTTTATTCATACAATCTAAACTCTGGCTTTTACATTAGAGTTTAACTCTGAGAACTTGACATTCCTTTGTACAGAATATATACAAATACATATGGCCTTAATACTGTAACATAGTACTGTACATTGGAATGAGTGATTTAGCAAATTTAGCAAACATATTCTTTCAATAAAATGCAAACTCAAACTCAACCTCAAAAAAAAAAAAAAAAAAAAAAGGTGTAAGGTATTTAACCTCTATTGAATTACATGATTGATACCCTTGCATTAATTTCACTATTTTGGGTCCGCTCCAGTAGAAAATATCCATGTCCTTCTGGGTCACTGAAATCCTGCTGGTTGCAGAGGAAGCCAAGGATGTGGGAGGAGAAAGAGGAAGAATGTTAATAGTTAGAAGCTGCAAGGCTGTTCTTAAAGGAAAATTCTTACCTGTACCTCTATACCAAGATCTTCAGCCTGTTTAGTTGCTCAGAATATTTTTGTGCACCATATCCACTACTGTTAAAGACAATGACCCTGCCCATGTTTAAACAGGCTACAGAACACAGTCATTGTTCTGCAGTTGATTAGGAGAATGGAGGAGATGGAGAAATTATGTCTAACAGAAACAGGATTTGTGAAAATACCTTAAGTTTATTTTCATGATTTTTTGCTTTATTTGCTTCTTTATCGTCAAAAACCAAATCTGTATTATGAAAATTCTAGTTTGCTTCCACAGCAGTTAATCATATTCTTACCTGAGACCTATGTGAGAATGCTGTGTTGAGTTTGCGTTTGTTACAATAGGAATCAGTCTTTGTTCAGTTGAGTGACTGGTTTTCTGTTCCTTGTATGACAGGAAAATAATGGCTTTAAACTCTTGGCTGAACATCTTCCACAAGTCTGCTGGACCAAGGTTAGATAATGCAGCCAATTGTAAAATTTTTTTAGGTGACAAATGTTGACCCTTTTCATTCTGAGAATGGATGGAGGTTTTTCAGCTCAGTGCTTATACCATGCTTCTAATAGTTCAGAAAAAAATAAAATTATATGGACTTGGACTAATTCAGGCCACAGAACTGCATCCCTATGATTCCTTCAATAAATCTATAATTTCTGTTTGTTTTGTGAAGCTTCTTAGCAGCAACACTCTTAACTATTTAGTTTAGGGTCCCATCTCCTCTTACAATTCACTTAAATCGTTGTCCTGAAAAAAATTATGTGGCTTCCTAGTAGCCAAAATAAACAATTCGTATAAAAAAGTGAATGTTCTGTTCTATGAAAACATCCAGAAAAAAAATACAGGAAAAACATTTCTGTTGGTTTTACTGAATACAAGGGCAGAGGACACATGATGTTCAATTACACTGACGTTGTGAAGTATCCAGTTAAATTAAAGTTTATTTAACTCCTTAGGATGGGGTTAAGGAAGTTAAAAATCTCTGATTTCTGCAATACAGATTTGAAGAAGCAAACATCTATATATTCTGTGAACCTCATGCAGTGTGAAAGTCCAACAATTCTTTGAAAACAAGTTGTATGTTTGTATTACAGATAACAGACATCCATGATTTCATGTTACTGAATGGTTCAAGGCAGATCACATGCTGAATAAGTACAAACTTGTCAGTAACCGCTATATATGACATGGAAAATATTTATTCAGCAACTTTCCTGCCTGGTTAGAGAAGTTATCATTATATGACAGCAGCAGCCTGACAATGAAGAGATGTGATTTAGGCTCTACTATAATATCAGTAGGTCTCAAATTCAATCATTTTTTGTTGAGAGATCAAGCTGAGAAAAATAGGTCAAGTGGAAGCTGGAAGCACTGGAAAATCTCAGAAAAAAGGCTTTTTATGCTTCATCCAAAATAAACTTGGGAGACTTTCTAGATTTGCCAGTTGATATCCTCCCACTATGATAGGACTGATTATTATAACCATTATTCACTAGTACTTTCACTGTAGCCACAAAAAATTTAATTACTTCACAATATTACTCAAATGACTACAGATGTTAGTCAATTTGGAGATGTATCAATGAAAGCCAGGTAACTCCACTGAAGTCATTCAGAGTTGCACATAGCCACATGCAGGAGTTTCACATGAACTACCAGTGCCTGCTGAAGACTTTAATACTTCTGGCTCCCTTTCACTGCCCACTACCTGGAGATTACTGCCCTTACATCTCTGCCAGCAGACAGGAACTTTTGTTTTTAATACACTTCTGGCAAAGTTGGTGATATGAACTTGAGTAGCCTTTAGCAGCTGGCTTTGCCAGAAAGGGATTGATGATCAACACAGTGCCATCTGCCAGTACAGTTTTGGGATCATTAACTTCCTACAGATGAGTAGTGCTATTATCAGCAATATCTATGATTTTTTGAGGAATAAATTTTTATCAGTGTACTGAGAATACAGTCAAATAATAAACTTTATGAAGTAAGAGATTAGCAAGTAAATGAGGAGTGAGAGCAAATTGCTGACTGATGGCAAGAGCAGGCAGCCTCTCATTACATTTCTGAATATTGGTAAGTTGCTTGTTTCTACTCAAAAACTGGCATCACCAACAGGAAACCAACACACAAATATCCAAAAACACATTCAAATTTATTTTCCATTCCTTTTTCCATTAAAATAAAATGTCTCCCTATCCTACTGCATTTATATCTACCACTGTAAAAAGATATACAGGTTAGAGTGGTTTCCACTGACCATGTCATCTGCCATAACTCCACTTTGAAGTCCTACTTCATCTCTACTGATAAATTTCTGATCATATGTATGTGTGGTCTTTTTAAAAAATATGATATGGAAAAAGAGAACGACCAAGCCACACATAATTTTCATTTTTTCTGCCAAATCAGTGATTGACGTTTGAAAAAATTGGGGTGTAAAATAATAGAGAAGGAAGAAGGAAATAGAAACAAATTCCACCTTGTTTAAACAAGAGAGTGGTATATTAGAGTGGTATATTACTTCGGACTGGATTCAGCAGGCATGGGACTGTTCTGTGGAAATAACAGTTAGCTGTATGCAAAAATGAGAATTTAAAATGATACTTAAAGCTCTGGAAAATAACTCCAGTTCTTGTTATTCTCATTGGTGCTTGTTATGCTCATTGGCACAGGTTGGCTTTGCTACAAGTGTTGGAACATACACTACTGTACCCAAGAGTGTGCTCATAGGTAAACACTATTGTTCAGATGGTAGCACAAGCACTGTATTTCTGGTCATTGTGAGCAAGCCGACATCTGATCATATAATAAGAAACTGGAAGGTGTCACTCAGTGAATGGCCTATAGTAGTGGAAGTAATCTGCTGCCAGGGCCAGATGTAACATGAAAATATATTAGAGATAGAAGCATGAAAAAAATGACAGACCCTGAGATGTAGAGAGTTCAGCATTCTTCTGATCTAGCATAGCTTTCTGACAAGATGACAGGACAGGAAAAATAGGATCTGTACTTACGAACAAGTAGCATAGTAGCATGTCTCCACTCAGGATTGTCTGCCATGGCATTGTTTAAGTTGGGAGATGAGGGGAAATTGTGTCACAGATAAGAGGGGAATTTGAAGATGACTGAATTTTATAAAAGCTATGAAATAAGCCAAAAAGTGAAGCAATTTACTAGTTTAAATATGAGAAATATTTTATTACTAATGAATTGCAAGGTGAAATACCTAAAATTAATAAGTGAAACTAGCCTTGAAGTTATCTAACAACCTGACGTAAATGACAGTACTGGAAACTGATAATCACCGTCTTGATTGATACATGATGGATTGAAACAGGGATCTGTGGAGCTTGGAGCAAACTATCATTTACACCACTGAGCTGTACTCAGCCCAAATAAAAGCCGTGTTACCTCTGACAGTCTTGAATGCAGCCTTCCATTAATCCTGATAATCTCTAAAGATCTGTAAGTGCTGGGCTGTGAGACAGTATTGGTCACTCCAGAACAAATCCAGTTCTGCATTTTTTACTTACCTGTCTAAGAAGAGTCCAGGAAAGTGACTTGTGAAACAAACAAACAAACAAACAAACATATAATCACCATCAAAAATAAACAAAATCCCTTCCTTCTTAAAATATTGGTTCTTTCAGCCTAGATTTTGTAGATGCGGCACATTTCTCTCCTTATCCCAAACACCAGTTCTCCTGTGTTCACTTTTCACATGGTATGGCGTCTGCTGCCAGTTTGTAGGATGTTTGGAAAAACTTGAACGTTTTCATGGAATGGAACTGAATTCTATTAGGACTATAGAAAAATATTTAAAATTCAGTAAATTTTTTCTTGATCCAATTGCTATTTTTAATAATTAATTTCTGATACTGTGAATCTGAAAGATACTGTTAAAATATAAGTAAAATTAAAAAAAAAATAAAACAATGACTTTTCCACAATAAACCACATTTACATAAAATCAAAAGTTTCGTAGCCATTGTGTATGGATAATAAAGTCATTACACATTCAACATTTTTTATATTTGTTTTTTCAGGCTCTATCAGCTGTAGTAAATTAAAGAGAGGGAATCTGATATTTTTCTTAAACTTCACCTGAAATAAACTGATGGCTTGGATCAGCAGTGGTATTCAGTCAGGTTTTGGGTAGTTTCCCTGACATCAGTACTACTCAGTGAAAACAGATTCAGTATAGCTTGCTTGGATTTGATATGCTTTTTTTTTGTATAAGTATGTGTGCTAATCTGTCAAATAAACATCGAGCATATGCTAGTTTGGCCAGGATCTGGCACTCTTTGAGCTTAATCCATATCACTTCACTGTTTATATTTCCATGAGATTGCTGAGAACTCAGCAAACATGTTCAAGTGCAATTTTATTTTAAGGTTTTTGCAAACTTATTGTTCAACCCAACCTAATTAGCAGTAAGTGATGTCAACAATCTGAGAAGACTGTAAGAGTGACTCACTGGTAATTATTCATGCTTCTAATGGGGAAAAATAATTCTTCCAGTATGTTTTCTGGTCTCATGTGTCTGGTGCAATGTGCTGTATTCCACTATTCAATAAAGTAGAATAATTTCCTCTCTCTGTTTACCGTCTTGGGAAGCATGTGGGTCAGGACTACATTCTACGTTTGGCCCAGACCCAAGTCTTTGGCCTTACCTTGGAAAGTTTCTGAGCCTCATGTCTGTGCCTAAGTACTAAGGGCCTGTTATATCCATGTCCATACAGAAACATTCTCAGGCTATTGAGTTCTTACATTGCTACAGGTTTTGAAAAACCCTTCTCATCAGACAAAGATACCTTCACTGCACTGCAAAGCACACAATGGTAATTGCAAAATGGCCTGAGGCTGGACTGATCCATAATTTTTCAGCTGTCACTTATTGTCATTATGGAGATCTCAGGGATATTGCTAGCCCAGTTCAGTTCAAAGACAGCCAAATGCTATCTGATTACTGTTAGTTGTGTTAAACCAGTTCTACTTAAATGGAACAATGGATGCTTATCCACAACCATGATGAAACATACAATAAAAATAAAAAAACATTAGAACAAGTTCTGAAAATTTGATCTTCTATTTTCTATCTATAGATAACTCAACATGAAAACACCATTAAAAAAAAAAAAGAGAGACCGTAAGAGTGGCATCCAGTATGTCTGTATTTCTGAGAACTAGTTAACTAGTTGAAATGTATTTGGTAAAACTTTAATTCAATGAAATCATGACTTCTGAAACAGATAATACTGAGAGGAGAGAAATGAAGTGATTAGCTCTCCAGCATTGTAAGTGTTGGGTGATCAAGCAGAAAAGCTTTGGACATTGTTCCAGCGATCACCACCCCTCTCAATGGCTAAATAGGAATTTATGTTTCTGCTTGAAGAATGATAATTCCACACCACACAAGTGACAGAAAATATATCTAAAAGCATGCCAGTGTAGAACAAAATACATTTATATTTTATTTATCTGTCATTTATATTCAACAGAAAGTTCTTACAAAGCAGAACTTCTATTCTTTGGTCAACTGATATTTTAACACAGATTATTTCATCATCTTTTGGAAAAGAAATGGTCATTTCAAAAGTATTCTAGATATTATGCTAGTTTACATGTACTAGACAGCATACATCCTCCACTGTGGGCAGCCTCAAACTTCCATCTCCACCCTGAACTCCAAAGATGCACTATTGCTATCACTGGTTACTTTTAGAATTTCCAAATGAAATGTGTTTTTCTTCTGAACAGTGGATACTTCATGAGTGCTCTCTCAGATGACCTCTGGATGAACAAATATGCTCATGCTTCCTTGTTTAGTAACAACTGAACAGTTTGCCCACCTGACAATGCTGGTTTCTTCCCCTTTCAGTGGGTTTTAACAAGGTTTGAATTAATAAAAAATAATAATAATTAAAGACTCATGGGAACCATTTACTTGAAATAGCATGGCATGGCAAAAGAGCACTGATCTAAGACGTTAAACAAAACTGTGTGGATGTGATGTTCTTCATGAAAGTGGTATGTTGTGGGAGGGAAAATGTTATTCTTTGTAAACAACAATACTCTACAGAGAAAAAGGAAGAGAAGGAAGAAATAAAAGAATGACAGAAGTGCAATAGTATTTAAAAGCTGTCTTTTAATCTAGTATAACTTTGTTTTCAAAGGAGAAAATACTGTTACCCAAGGCTTCATTAATTCTCTGGTTCATGCAGGTAGGAGAAATTAGGAGAAATGCAGTCCCTCACAGCATTCTCGTGGAGAAGCTGGCTGCCCACGGTTTGGATGGGCTTACGCTCCACTGGGTGAAACACTGGCTGGATGGCTGGGCCCAAAGAGTTGTGGTCAGTGGAGTTAAATCTAGTTGGCAGCTAGTCACAAGTGTGTCCACCAGGGCTCGGTACTGGGGCCACTTCTGTTTAACATCTTTATTAATGATCTTGATGAGGGGATTTGAGTGCACCCTCAGTAAGTTTGCAGACAACACCAAGTTGAGACGGAGACTTGATTTGCCTGAGGGGAGAAGGTCACTACAGAGGAACCTGGATAGACAGGATCAATGGACCAAGGCAAACTGCATGAGTTTCAATAGGGCCAACTGCCAGATCCTGCATTTTTGTCACAACAACCCCAGGCAACCTTACAGGCTTGGGGAGGAGTGGCTGGAAAACTGCTTTTCCTGATGGAAAGGGACCTTGGTGTACTGATGGACAGCTGGCTGAATATGAGCCAGCAGTGTGTATCAGGAATGTATCAGGAATGGTGTGGTGAGCAGGACTAGGGAAGTCATCCTGCCCCTGTACTCAGCATTGGTGAGGCCTCACCTCGAGTACTGTGTTCAGTTTTGGGCACCTCAGTACAGAAAGGACATTGAGGTGCTGGAGCAGGTACAAAGAAGGGCAACAGGGCTTGTGAAGGACTTGGAGAACACGCCCTATGAAGAGAGACTGAAGGAACTGGGGCTGTTTAGTCTGGGGAAAAGGAGGCTGAGGGGAGACCTTATTGCCCTCTTTCAATATCTAAAAGGTGCTGACAGCGAGAGCGGGGTTGGTCTCTTCTCACTGGTGACAGGTGACAGGATGAGGGGAAATGGCCTCAAGTTGTGCCAGGGTAAGTTTAGGTTGGACATCAGGAAACACTTCTTTACAGAAAGGGTTGTTAAGCACTGGAATAGGCTCCCCAGGGAGGTGGTTGAGTCACCATCCCTGGATGTGTCTAAAAACCATTTGGATGTGGTGCTTAGGGACATGATTTAGTGGAAGGTTAGAGTTGGGCTAGTATGGGTAGGTTGTGGTTGGACTCAATGATGTTTAAGGTCTTTTCCAACATGAGTGATTCTATGATTCTATTATTAGCTTTTGCCCGTTACTGAGATAGGTGTAATGAACTGGTGTAAGTAGAACTACATGTGTCTGCCCCAGCCAGACATTTCTATGTGAATTTGTTACACTGAAAAATTCAGTGAAAATTACTGAAATTCATTTACTCTTTTTACTAGATGCGTTAATTCTAGTATCAGTGCATATAGAGACTCTGTGTAGATGCTGTTGTTTCTATAGAAGGAAAACTTGTACATGTACACCAGAAGGCAAATCTGGGTGCTAAGTGAAAAAGAGTGTTTAAGGAAATCTATACAGTACATCAGCACACAAGTAGCGTCTCCACTGAATTCGCCTGCTCATAACTGTGACCTATAGGAGTCCAACAAGAAAAACAATATTTGAAATTTATATAAGAAGGAGCAGGTATAAACATAGATAAGTGATATGCAGCACGGACTGTGCCATTCTCTTTATTTTCCCTTGAAGGGGAAATAATAATAATTTGTATTTTCCTGCTCTACAACCTCATGGCAAATCTTTGGTTTTATGTTTTTTTTTTTTTTTTTTCTCTTTTACTTTCCTTCAAGGAATAGTTATTTACGTGAGACACGATTGGCTATTTACTGTTTTTTCTGCCGTTCTTTCTGCCAATCAACACCCCTCTGTAATGGCTCATATGTTCTGGTGAACATACATGGGGCTCTTTTATCTGATTAATGTTTTTTCTGCAGATGCAGTGAAGGAAGTAAAAAATAACTCACTGGATAATTAAACATCAAGGAAGAAAAGCTGAGAGAAACAGAAAAATCATTTCCATTATCAGTTGAAATATAAGTTCCGCATGGAAGAAAACCTAGATCAGTGTTTATTGCTTGAACTGTGCTGATAGATCACGTAGAAAATAAGCAGAAAAGGTGATGAGAACATCACAGTTTCATTTTTTACTTTTGTTCTCCTAGGCTCAAATAACACAAGTGTTTCAGTGAAGTTTGTCTTACTCACAAAGCGAAAAAACATAGCGGCCCTAAAGATTTCTCCCTAAAAGCTACCAAGCAACAGAAGCAGGCACTAGAGAAAACTACATGAAAGAATATAATGGTATTATAGAAGAGAATTCAGAGGTAAAGCTGATTTCCCTTGTGTTCTCACTGTATTTTCACTGTAGTATTAATGTGTTTAGTACAGAAGGACAAAGTGGGATCCCTGGCAGGAAACTGCAAAAATAATCGCTTACACATGCAGCCCAACTCATTTCTGCAAGCCCCTTCAGTGCTGCAGCACAGGAGGGGACACAAGGGCAATGCACAGCTCCAGGAGAGAGCTCACCTTGTGACTGACTACAAGGATATCCTTGCTAAGCAATTATTGTCATCTAGGCATCTATTATAGCAACACCTGCTCTGTCTGTCATATCAATCAGTTTCAATTACTTTACAGATGCCTGTGCATTACTTTTATTAAGAAATTGTGTATATCTTAGTTGAGATTACAGTGTATCATTGAGTGATAATATATAGGATAGCTGTGGGACTACAGCCCTACTCCATGTGAAAGTGTTGGTTCAACATTGGAAAATGGTTTATGCAAAAAACATTGATTAAAAAAAAAAAAAGAAGAAGAAGGAAGGAAGGAAAAAGAACTGTGTCTAAACTTCTTTCATCAATCTTCAAGAACAATCTAATGTTCCCTGGTATGGGAACTACAAAACCCAGCCATGAATGTACTAGATTTTCTAAAAGATTTTAGTCTTCCATATCAGTGTTATCCAGGTGAATGTACACCATCAGTGCAGAGGCTTGCAGTCCTGACATATTTGTTACCAGTCCATTGCACATCTCCCAGAAGTGACCCTGACAATTCCCTGGTGATGCATAGCTGATTCCAAGAAAAAACTAGCTATACTCTGTCTTCTGTTTAGTAAAGCCATCTTATTTCTTGATGACCCCTTGATGACTACTTTCTGATTTAGCCCTACAACTTATATCACCTCCTAGAAAACTTGTCTTGCCAAACAAAACAAAAGAAAACAAAAAATAGTATCAAGTATTCAGTTTGATTTCCAGCTTTTGAGATTTTATTTCTTGAACCTAACATGTGGTGAAAACTTCTATGTATTGCTACACTCACAGCTATACTCCTACAGGAGAATTAGGTGCAGAATTTTAAGAGAAGTAATTTAGTCACTGGATTCTTAATTGCCATAGGCTTTCTATTTTCTTTTTCATATTTGGAAAACAAGTTAAAAATTGTATGAGTAAAAACTGGGTTAAAAAAAAAAAAAAATGGTCTCATGTTTGCATTTTCTATTCCCTTTGGACAAGCATTCAGCTATTGGCAGTTAGTCTCTGCCCTGCCTGTTTACTCTCTTTACAGATATCCTTCAGGAGAGGGAAATACTACGTCATGTGGACGAATATGTAGACTGAGCACCTTCTAAAAAGAAATGAGAATCACAATCATCTTTAACCGTCCTCTAGCTGACAATAGAAACTGCCTTCATCTCCCTGTTGCTGATGTATTTTTTCTATATATGTTATTATCAGTCAGGAGAAAGATAATGCTGAGAACTCTGAGGTACCAGAATTAATGTTTGCACTTTTCACATAGATTTTGTTGCTATTTGTTTCTATTCTGAATTTCCTGTTCAATTTAGTGCTTTGGCATCTTAGCACATTGAACCCTAGGGTGCCTTCAAGCTATATCCTTAGCCCATTCTGCACAAGAAATTAAATGAAATGAAGAAAATGATTTCTCTCAGCCAGCTTGTGCTATCTGTGAAATGGGATTTCCACCACCCTGCTGGTACGAAAGATGAAAACAAAAGGTTGACCAATATGAAAGCTAAAGCTTGAATAAATTTTCAGTTCAACTCTTCTTTTTTGGAACAAAATATTCTTTTAAGATTTTTTTTCTATATATTGACTTATCTTAGTAAACAGCCCTTAGTTAATAATGCAGAACACATGGTCCTGTTTTGATAAGCACATCCCTAGGGATTTGTGCCATTCAGTTTGAATACAGCTACTAGTCATATATTTTTGTACCAAAATCAGGGCAGCTCATGTTAATTTATGGTCAACAAAGGCTTTTGCTGAGCCTTTTGCTCATCACTATTGAAATAAACTGCAAAGTAAAGTGATTTTAGGTTCTATATGAGGTCTGCTCTATCAGATAACGTTTAAAGCTGTCATTCAGGTTTGGGAATAGAAATAAGAAAGTCACAAGAGCAATGCTTTCGATCCCATTTAGGTAGAAGGACAGAAAGTGCTGCATACATTTCAATTTCATGCTCTTTAGCACAAAGATACAGATCAGAGTGTCTCAGTATAGAGAAGACAGTCACAGTTTCTTTGAATATAAAAGGAGATGGTAGTTATACAACAAATTCTGGAAATAAAGGATGTGGCTGTCATAAAATACTCCAACACTATTTAAAAAGCAGTAGCATGAATTAACAAGTGAAATGGGCTGTTTCTAATTCAGTCTATTATGGAATCCTACCTGAAATCATCCAAGATTTCACAGCTGATGGGCAATGCACCTGATTCACTGCCACTGTGTCATTGAAAATTATTGCCTTAGAAATGTGATTAAAGGTTGTTTCCTTTTTTTTTTTTTTTTTTCTTTTTAATAAAAATGAAAATTCTAAGAGAAGGTGTTAGAGATGAAGTATTATAAGCCAAAGAGATATTCACATTGCTGCTGTTTCAGCCAAAGATTCTTAAAGCACATATACTGTATCACAGACTGTCAACACACCTCTACATGTTTCATTATGAACTGTTTCCTTTCTGCAAGCTTCTGTCTATGTGACACTAAATGAAATAGGAATACAAATTTGTCTAGCTTAACTTTGGTTCCGAGAAGAATTCTTTTCCTTCATTCTGATAAATAAGAACAAAAAACAAAACAAAGAAAAACCATGAGCTGGTAATGAAATGCAATGAATAGTTGAAGGTGTCAATTTAAAAATAAAAATAAAAGTGGGACCATGTGGAGAGTGACAACAGCAATAATTATTTGTATAACAGAGCTTATCTATCTTGCTGTGCAGGAATATAAGGATTCAGAATCTTTCCTCCAGGGAGGAAAATGTCACACATCTGTAATTTCAATGGTCATAATTGTAAAATTAAACAAAATATCTTTGTCTATATATTCATTTCTTTCTTTCTTTCTTTCTTTTTTTTTTTTGTCAAACATTTGTTTTTACTTTTATTTACTTTTCCTTATTTTCCTTATTGGCAATTTTTTAATTAAATATCCACTGAATTCATTCAGCGTTAAATTCTAAAATATTTGCTCCTGCTCATCTGCAAAAACTGAACTGCTAATAAACATCAGGAAAAATACCAGAACAGTTTATAACCTTTAGATTTTCATTTGTTGCAAGCCTAGTGTCACAGTCTTTTTTTTTTTTTCCGTCCGCAATAAAATTAAACAGCTTTATTTTGAAGTTTAGGGTTTGATTAATTCTTCTTCGCTGTGGTAGAAGAAACATTTTTTCAATATGTGAATAATTTTATAATAGAAAAATTTCTGCAGTTACTACAACCGCACTGATTTAGAAGTAAGTTGGAATTTAAATACATCAAATTACTTGTGTTGGGAAAAAGAAATAAATTCCTATCCTTGTAACATTACTAGTGGCCAAAAAGTATAAGATGATGGCAAGGATATTTCAGTTTAAGAATTCAAACTTTCACACTAGACCCCTTATTCTTGGTTCACAGCAGTTTTAATAAACAGTTTTCTTCCTTATGCTGTGCTCTTCTATACCTACTGTGAGATACAATAGACATTTGGGACTGAAATGAAAACTAAGCTGCAGGTCAGCTTGTATATGCTGATTCTTAGGATTATAACAAGAACTATTCCTGAATTTCAGATTGAAATACCCACTGAGTTCTCATAAAGAACTATTTAAAGCCTCCACAATAACTTTGCAGCAAAAAAGGTCAAATAAGAATTGCAAGCAGAGAAGCTGCTGGAGATCAGCGATGAGATTGAAAGTAAGGAAACTGAAACAAGCCAAACACAACAAGCGTGTTATCAGCCTCCCATCTATTCCGACAGATCTGATAACAACTTTGAAGGTCCTCTGGTTAGTATGTAATTCTGTCCCCTAGCTTGTATATGTAGGTTGTATATGCTTATATGATCACCTTTAAGGTTAAAGCAAGCACTCTGCAAAGAAAAAAAAATAGCTGTTGCTTTTGGTATACAATGATTACTAACTCATAACACTAAGTCTCATAGTCTCTGCTCATAGAAGCACCCCACAAACAGATCTGGTTAAAAACTCAGTCTGCTTAAGGAGTCTTTCACTCTCCTTCCTTCATTCCGCTAAGAATGCACCAATCTATCCGCCCCTCCACTGCCTCTTTGTGCAGATTCTGTTCTGTCTGTTTACAGAGAAGCTGCTACTTTAACTCCATGGTAGGTGAGCTATGACATAATGTAGACATGCAAGGGCAAACAATAAAGGCTAGTGGTCTTCCTTAACAAGAAAGGAATTACTGTGAATTCTTAGGGAGATATACAAAAATCCATGCCTGGGTGCCAAGCTGAGGTAGCCCTCACTTTACAGAATTCTGTGATGCAGCAATGAATCCATTTCCTGCTAGGATATAAGATTTCTTTATGAGAGATTTGTAAATTTTGCTCTAGGAAAGAGTGAAGAGCTACTCAAGCTGCAAGGACTAGAAATCACACATTTTGAATAAAAGAGTGCTATTGATGCAAAAAGAATTCAGGCTTCTGAGCTATTATTTCTGCATTTCAGAACTCATGCCTACATACAGCCAATTTAATTTTAGATAAAACCACATAATAGAACTGGATTTTCCTTAGTAATTTCAGTTCCCTTAATTCATTAGTTTAGTATGTATTTATCTGGCTTTCTTCTATGCTGTCCAGAGTATTTGTGTGCTCATGATTATAATGCTTTAACTTGCCTATTCACATTTAGTGCTGAACAAGCCTTTAACTTGAAGAGGCACAACTTGTGACATTTCTTGAAATTGCCAGTAAAATAAGAAAATTCATCTAGATTTGATTAAGGATACAAAGAGTGTTAGTAGTATCTTTACTAACTCGGTAATTCCTTTTTGCTGTTCCATTAGGACAACATGCAAAATTTCAAAGAGAGGAAAAAATACAGCGTTTCATGTAAGACTTTAACAGCAAAGCTTCTTTTGAAAGTGGAAACTGTAATGCAATTTTACTAGAATCCAGTAGGCCATGCTCATGGTCTGATTTTCCAGCTGAGATGCACCTGGTCATCATTTGCTCTCCATGCAAGCATGTGGCTTGCTTTGTTTCAGTGATTCAGACAGCTCTATTCAGCTTATCTCCACAACAGGAAATACTCACATGTTCCAGAGAACTCATTTCATAACATTTATTTCTAACAATTCCTGACATCCATTTTCCTAGAAACAGTTACTGAAAAGTACCATGTCCTGACTATTATGATGTACATAATTACTGCTAGGATACTAAAAGCAGGCTAGCTTCCTCCCTTTGGATTGTCCAAACAAGCATATTCTCCCTGGTCAGGATAATTAAGTTGTCTGTCATTCTTATCACCTGAGTGACAGGCTCTTCTCATTTCAGTCAGTGCTTGTTAGGATAGGTAGGAATTTCTAGGAACAGAAGCCTTGTGAGCAAATGTAGACTATAATTTATGCCTTGGTGTCATTTTCTGAATAAATTGCAATCAATTTTAGTGTAAGATCTTCTGTATGGTGGGATCACTCAAGAAAATTAAAACAATTCACCTAGGGATTTTATTTTCCATGTGTGCATTTTTAAATTCTTTAAATAGGATGAGGATTGATTCAAGTGTGAAGTAACTAGAAGCTGTAGTGATCTATGACTGTAAATTCTTAACACCTCTTAATTTAAATTCACATTACCAGGCTATTTACATCAACTTCTTTTTTTTCTTACTTTGCTTTCTGTCCTCACTGCTAAGAAACTCAGACTCATACCCATGAATGGGTTTGTAGAATCTCTTCTAGAATGTTTTATCCTTCTGCAACAGGCTTTCAGATTACAGATATCCTAAGGGAGGAGGCAATACCTATCTGCTCTGAAAAGACATTTGATTGGATTTTCACCTGCCAGATTCACTCCTTACAGTCATGGGAAAGAACTAGGGAATGCCATGGTTTCAGAGTTTAAAGAAAATATAGAAAATTTATATAATAATATGGCTATTTTATGACTGCACAGAGGGACGAGGTGGTCTTGTAGCCTTATCCTCAACCAGTTGACTGTTCTATTCAACAACAAAAGGGAATAAGAGCAAAAGTGGAAGTTTCATTAACCTTGTGGGGGTCATCTGCCTTTGATGTCCTGTAGTACATAACACAATGACATCTTTGTGATGTAAAATACCAAACAACATTGGACTGCTTAGATGCTAATTCTACTGTAGCACTGATAATGCACTGCCCTAAAGCATTCTGCATTTCTCTCTCTGGCTCTGGTTGGCACTGCATTGTATCTTTCTGCTTTCTGACTGCCAAAGATGGGACCACATATGCAGTGCAAGAGAAGAGAGTCTGAAGAGTGAGCCATACGTCCACCCTACTCCCTGTCACATCTCTTCCCACTCTTATACAAGAGGTCAAAACAGAGTTCTTGTGTCAGTGAAATCTGATTGAAGTGTAGAGTTGTGGCAGGGAATTGTGTGGAGGGGATGCCCCAGTATGTCTTTAATACTCACCTACAGGAGGTTCCAGCCCTCCTGTACCATTAGCTTGTTTTGGCTAAGGGCCAAAATATTTGATGATAACGCAGTCTGGAACACATAACATGAAGGACTCTAATGGCATTCCTTATCACTGTTTTAAAGAAGGGAAAGAGAGGGGTTCACAGCTCTGATCTCCTGATATTTGCAGGTTGAGAGGAAGTGAAGTAGGAGGGAAACAAAGGATGTGAGGTCAGACAAAGTCAAGCCAACACCGGCACAAGGCTCATCCATCACTGGTAATGATCAGGTGGCAAAAGTTTTTGTCCAGATTTAAGGAAAGTGTCAGGTGAATGAAGAGCACACAGTGGCCTTCTGGCAGGGCATCAAAGCTGAGCTCTGCAAAAGCACAGACCAGCAGCATACCCTTTCCCACATCATGAGATGACTTCATAGGGTGTCTTCAAGAACGTGAGTTACTAATTATTTATTGCTATGTAAAGAATAGAAAGGAGTTCTGTCAGCATGTGCAGGGCTGCCTGCCACAGGTCTTTGACTGAGGCTAACCTGTATTTATATTTGACAGGGGAGCAAATCTTGGTGTGAGGGGAATTCCAACCTGTCTCGCTCCAGGGAGCTGAGACGGTCCAAAAACATTACATAATCTCTTTGGGCTGTAGTCAGCTATAAGTACAGCACCGTCTTTGTGATGTATCTGGATGTAGATTTATAGTTAATGCATAATTTAAGGAGAAGAACAAGGCTAAGCAAATAAAGAATGAACAGAGAGCTGAAGCAGAGCAAGCAGTTCCTTGAAAAACCTTCCCAATAAACCAGTAGCATGGCTCAATCAGTACCTTTCCAGGCAACACTATCTAATATCTAGGTAAAAGGTTTCAATAACAGAGCGCTGGCAGAATGCTATTGACTGTTTGTCATTGCACCAAGATGACTTCACAAAAATCTGTGCTCATATCAGAGCAAGCCTCAAAACACTGAGGAAATCAATAGGTCAGTTACACATCTTCAGGGCCAGTGGTATTACAAGAGACATACTGAGTTGATAATTATTAACCCTGCTAATTTAAAAACTCACTGGAGTTCAGCACTTTTGGTGCACCAAGGGAGGGAGATAAATGTAACCACAGAAATGAATTTATGGCAATTTAAGGATTTGCAGTTGTCCTTTTGCTTACCTGAGGCTGATGTTTCTGAAAGCAGGCTGAAGAAAAAAGAACTTGAGGTTATCATTAGGATGTTTATCATAAGAAGAAATTTACAACATTTTACTGTTTGGTAATTATATTAAATGTCCTACATATTTATGGATCAGTGAAAACTAAAAAATTCGTAGTTAAATAAGATTATAGGAAATGAAAGAGAAGACAATGCTAAAATCTTACAGATCCAGAAAGTCACTGCTGTCTGTCAGTTTTATAGAGGGGAATGGTAGATATGAGTTCAAAGTGATGGACTAGAAATACAGAAGTGTCAGTAAAATTATCATCTGTGGAAAGTTACAAGCTCTCTGTCCTTCTCATCACATTTAACAAATTTATGTTATTTTTGAGTATTATTGCCATACTCAATACACAGAAACACTATCCATACATTGTGACATTCAGAATCTACATCATGTTCTCATTCAGTAAGCTAACTTCCTAGTTATAGCCATCTAGTCAATAAATTGCAATAAACTGCCCTTATCCAGCTATCCAGGAACCTAAGAAGGATTAGTACTATGACCAGGAACAGCTGGCAGAACTAAACTTGGGCACAATAAAAGCAATATTGATAGGCAGAGGAAAACATTTTGGACAAGTAACCAACTCTGTAATAAAATTTTTGCTTGAGGGACAGCTGTTCTCAGTTCTCATTTCTTAAGATAGCAGGCAGCCTCAGCATCTTTCTGCATTTCTCATTACACCACAAGACAAAAACTGCCAAAAACATCTTTCATTTATGGCCTGCCATAAGACTGGACCTTTTCCTGGTGGAATTTGACCTGTCCACAGTTATTAAAACTTCTGTGGCTTGCTTTGTAGTGCTCTAAATTTGAATGTACTGCACTGAAATGAATATGATGGGCCTCAGACTACTGTATTTGCTGACAAACAAGCTCTATATGAAGTCACAGTGATACTTAAGATTACTTGGTGGTGGTTTTTTTCATGAAATCATCAAAATATTTCTTCAACCCACTTAAATTTTTAGCAACCATAGTACATTACAGTAAGAAGTTCCACAGTTTGAATGAGTGTTGTTAGAAGTCTTAACATTTTTCTTATTTCAAAACTGCCTTGTATTGTTCGTTTTTAAGCTCTTTTTTTTTATACTGTAAGACACTATCTGATCTGTTGCCCCCTATTCACCTTTTTGATGCTATTCATGATTATAAAGAACTCTATCAGATCTCCCTCAGTCTTCTCAGGCTGAAGAGATAATATACACATGTTGATGATTTTTATGGAAAACACTACACAATTTTTATCATCCCTGTTCCTTTTTTTCTATACCTGTTCCAGTTCTACCATATTTTTTTTCACAACAGCATGACTGGAATTATACCTGTTATTTAAGATGTGAACTCTCCATGGATTTATAGAGTGTTTTGATAATATTCTGATTTATTCTCTATTTTTTTCTGTAATAATTTTCAAGACTTGATTTGCTTCTTCACAGCTTCTGAGCCCTGAGCTGCTTTTTTCCTGGAAATATCTATTATAACCACAACATCTCTTTCCTAAATTGTAATGATCAGTGCACAGCATACCAAAGGGAATTTACATTTCTCTGAAGTTTTTATTCCATACCTTTAAATGCTGGGAACAATTGGACTGGGGATGTTCACTTTTAAAATCCACCTTTTAAATGAAAATATCTTTGGTTTTGATTTAGTGAAATTACGTATCTAGGATTTCTGGCCCCCTATTTAAGAAAATAGCAATAATCCACGGTCAAATATAAAGTAATGAAACTGTGCAAGATTTGTGAATGCAGTTTCTTCTCAGTTCAAGGACTGTATTTCAGAACAGTAGACATGAACACTGGATTTCCAACTACTCACAGAGATAAACAAGTTTCTGGATAAGCTATAAAAACTGTTCATCCTTGCCATGTCAGCTTGATGTTCATAGTGAAGTCTACATTATTAAGAAAAAGAAGTAGATGCATGATGTGCACTTGCAGCCCAAAGACCAATTTCATCCTGGGTTGCATCAAGAGAAGCATGATCAACAGGTCGAGAGAGGTGATTCTGCCCCTCTAC
Organism: Chrysolophus pictus; assembly: GCA_037305975.1. Lineage (NCBI taxonomy): Eukaryota > Metazoa > Chordata > Aves > Galliformes > Phasianidae > Chrysolophus > Chrysolophus pictus. Next base: position 65,272,565 of record CM074577.1, read on the forward strand.
TCTGCTCTTGTGATACCCCATCTGGAACTGCATCCACTTATGGGGCCCCAACATAAGAAGGACATGGAGCTGTTGGAGCAGGTCCAGAGGAGGGCCATGAAGATGATCTAAAGCAGCTCCCCTACAAGGACAGACTGGGAGAGTTGGGACCCTTCCACCTAGACAAGAGAAGGCTCCAGAAGAACCTTATAGTGGCCTTCCAGCACCTGAAGGGGGCCTTCAGAAAAGCTGGGGAGGGACATTTTATAAGGGCAGGCAGCAACAGAACTAGGGGAAATGGCTTTAAACTGGAAGAGAGTAGATTTAGTCCAAATACTAGAGAGAAATTCTTTACTGTGAGGGCGGTGAGACATTGCAACAGGTTGCCCAGTGAGGTTGTGGATGCCTTCTCCCTGGAGGCATTCAAGGCCAGGCTAGATGGGGCTTTGAGCAACCTGGTCTAGAGGGAGGTGTCCCTGCCTATAGCAGGGGGTTGGAGCTAGGTGATCTTAAAGATCCCTTCGAACCCAAACCATTTTATGGTTCTATGATACTAAGAAATAAAATGTTAGTGGATAAACTCATAGTATCTACTGACCTGCTCTTTAGAAGTAAAACATCACTATCACTTGGCCAGTCTCTAAAAAAACCTCTAGTTCTGGCACCACAAGGCTTTCTTGAAAGAAGATAAGTCATCTTATTAACTCACAGAGGTTTTGCTCCTACTTTCGCCATTCTATTCAGAGCAAGCATCATTAATCAGCTTTCCTTTAATATGGGTGACTGTATCTTGGCAGCAACACTGAAATTACTCAGGGCTTGTAACTTAGAAATATCCTCATGATTACATGGAGTGGTGATATATCATTACTGCAAGGAGATGTTAATTAGAGTAGAACTATAGGCCTCGTGATATAATAATGTCTGAATGGGATTTAAAATCCTACTAAAAATATTTCCAGAAAATGCTTGGTGACAGACGGATGTAATTAAACTGGTGCCTCAGTTTTTCAGACTTTCAAGGGTAGCCAGTTACAGGCAATGTTTCAAATTCAAATTTCATTTTATAACTATCTGTAATTACAGATGAATAATGGACATAAGTACAAAGAGATGAACAGCAGAAAATGATCCTGGTTAAATCATTCATTAGCATAATCTTTTACTTAGAATATAAAAACAAGCAATAGCTAATTTTCCTTCTGCACATATTTTCTCAATAGAAATCCTTTAATGAAGCTGCAACCTGAAATATATTTTCATAACTGTGACCTGAGATACTGTATTTCTTTAAGTATATATCAATTTCAAATCCAAGCTTCCTCTGCAGGATGAACACAGCTCTCCTAATAAATCATCCATTCTTTGCACTCATGCATGAAATCATTGTAACATGCATGACAAAAGATAACAGATTATTACACCAAGTCAAAAAAGAATAATGTATGCCTATATTTTTTCAGGAAATAAATGAGATTTCTGTGTTTACTTAATTCCTCTGTTTCTTGTGTCTGATGATGAAAGTTTTATGAAATAAAACACAATCTGAGTGAAAGGAAAGTCTAACCCTTGTCAAGATGACATTTACTCTGCCATCATAGTTGGCATAAAGTAAATGCCATGGCTGCCATTTTGCTTGACTACCAAGTTCTGAAAATTAACAAGTGAGAAAAAGGAAGGACAACAATAATTAAAAAAAAAAAAAAAAGAAAAAGAAAAAGGAAAAGAGAAAAAAAATGGCTTAAAGGCATTATAAAAAGAAGAGCATTGTACAGTATTTGTGTTAATTAGTCATCCCTGCATCATTTAATAATTCCTATTTATGGCACCACGCTGACACCTAGTGGTTCTTGCAGGGCTACAGTGGTTCCCTTGGTTGGACAGCCAAGTGGTGCTCATGTTCCCAAGAAGCCAGCAGTTATAAATATTTGAGAAATCTGCTTCAAAATCTTCATGGGAAAATCTTGAGATGGATATGAGAACCATCTGCAGTCATCAGCTGGTGAATTTTCATAGCAAACATGAAGATGCATTTTTCTTACTGAATAAAATTCACTTGGAATTGGAAGAGAGAATAAGAAAGCTCACCTGACAGAAAGGAAGACTGTGTATGGCAAAATGGTCTATTTCAGATGTGCATATATTCATGCAGTCAGAGCACATAGTATTTGTTTATCACACTGCAACAAAATAAAGTATCTCTCTAAAATTCAGCATTATATCTAATGAAAATACGGGGAAAAAAAGCACAGACCAAATCCACAGATCTCTCATTTAAGGAAACTGGAGGTAACTGTCATGTAGTTCACTGTGGTTGATGTGAAAAAAATTGTGACTCTTCAGTCTTGCAAGTCTGCAGAACTTCATACACTAAAATGTATCCAGAGGTTTAAATCTGGAGGCTTTAGAGACAGGTGTATTACAGCTGCATTATGTGTTCAATAGTAGAGCCTTTAAACAGTTTCAAGTACTAAAAAAGATCCTGAAATCTGTTCTTTCCATTAAATATTTTCAAGAGAATCAACTAATTTACAAGGCATTTTCTGACATGACTTACTGGACAATGTGCATTTGGTGAAATTGATGAGTATGAATTATGGACCTACTGAATACAAAGGTTTTTTTTTTTCCTTTAAGTTAAAGAGGGCCAGTTTGACCTTCAATCTAGTTACCTAACAGATGCAATGATGCTATCTGAAATATTTTCATACAAAAAACAGCGGATCTGATTCTATTCTTGTTATTACATATTCACTGAATTCCATGAAAGTACTTTATTATATATTCTGGAACAGGTGAGATCAAAATCAAGTTGTTTTACTTGATAAAAGTAATCAAAGAGTAGATGACCTAATCGGAAAATTAGGTTTGAAGAAAGTTATTTAAATATCATTGTTGTTTTATAGATCTACAGTTTTAGGCAATGAATTCTAAAATTTAGAGTAGCATTCCTTATGCAGTCCCTGTATGTTACTCAGAATACTATATATATATATAAGATCATCATGCAGCTCTTATTCAGGCAGGACAGTTTTTAAGTGGATCTCTCTTGGCAGTGATATGTAGGTTTTGAAATCTTCACTGCCCTTAGTCATGACAAGGTGGGAAGGGGACTTATATCTGCATAAAGTCTGGGTGTTTGTATGTTATGCTCTTGCAAGAACTTCTGAACACATTTAGTAATTACAGACAACTAAAGGAGGATTGAGTTGCCCAAAATGCTAATTTCAAATATTTTTTTCTGAAAATTAGAATTTTTTAGTGCTCCCTCCTTCTCGCCTTACAGGGAGATGCTGGAACAGTCCTTCCCTGCTGGAGCCTGTCAAGCAAATGTCAGGAGGCAGGATCCAAAAGGCCACAACGCAGCAAAATGGAGGTAAGCTGGTAAGTAGGGGGAGGCAGAAGCAATATGAAGAACACAAAGAAATTTTAGGACTAAAAGTTAACCAGATTAGAGATACTTGCAGAAGTTCAAAAATCCTGAGGAAAATATCTGTTAGACTTTTAGTTTGTGACTTCAGTTTTACCAGTTCTGTCTTTTTCCACAGAAGCTTGTAACTTTGGATACAGAATTTTTGCACCATTTAAAAAAAAAAAAAAAGGAAAAAGAGAAAGTGTTGATTGTAACACCTGCAAATTCACTGTGACAAATTCAACTGTTGGAATTTTTAATAAATTATAGGAAAAGAAAGCAACTACCTCATAGGAGCATAGGTGGGAAACTTTGGGGAAGTACCTTGCTCCCACTGTAGCTGCATAATGACCTTAGATTTCAATGGCTTGGGATCATGCTCTTGCAGATAAGAGACACATAGACTGAAATTTTTAGTATGCCATATTAAGTTCAGTGCTCAAACAACTCTTGCAAAATGATAGGCATTTTACATTTCTTCACTGGGAAACAGATCTCTGTAATGAACAGGGTTGATCAAATACACTACAAACTTGCTGGTTTAAAATGATGAAAGTACAGCACTTACAGAGGTATTTTCAAAATATAAAATCCCGCATAAGGTTTGGTGGTGATTTGTTTTTCTCTCTTTTTTTTTTTCTTCTGAAAGGAAAATATACTTGTAGGATAAAAATCACTTCAGCAGTAAAGGTACTGAGAAATTATATCTAACTGTTGGAAAGGTATAAAAGAAATAACAGGAAGAATGTGTTTTTGAGCTCACAGAGGCTACATCTCATGAAAAATAAAAATAGGGTACAAAGTAAAAGATCTTGATGTAAAGTAAGAATCCTTCCTCGACTGTACATTTTGCTTGGTACAGATTTATAAAATTGTAGCAGAAAAAAATTAAAAGGAGGAAAATACTTATCTTTGGTTTGTCAGTGTTGAAATTGTTTGCACCAATTTTTTAGCATTTTGAATAACGTCAATAGCATCTATGTGAATGAACTTACAGTTTTGTAGAATAAGGTTTTATAATTAAAGACTAAATGGTTAACAATTAGACTTAATGATCCTGAAGGCCTTTTCCAACCTGAATGGTTCTATGGCCTTCTATATGAATAGCACCTATTTTTACAAATGCTATTTTTCACTTTATTCCCAGGTAAATTTAGCACTGCTAATGAAAAGTTACAGCTGTCATTTAACCAGAGAAGGGACAATTAAAAGTAGCTGTGTTTTACTTTTGATGATTTCTCTTTTGTTACTGGTCTTTATTAGATGTGCATGAGGTGACTCGCCTTCTACTGCTTTCTTTTCACTATCCTTTGCAAAATCTTGTGAAAGACCAAAGAAGCAAATGCATTGCTTTGTTCACGTACAATTCCAACCAAATGCTCACTGAGATCAGTTGAAATACTCAGCATTGTACCTATCAAGACAGACTCACTCACATATTTCTGAGATCTGCAGAACACATCACCCCTCTATGCTGTTTCATTGTTCGTATCAAGGTCAAGGTTCTGATATACTGTCCTGGGATATTTTGCTTCTGAAAGCATTTTCCAATCACATGCAAAATAGCAGTCCTGAAAACCTTTACATCTCTCCAAACACTGTACTGTTTTTCTTGTACCTTAGATGATGCATTTTTTAGATGGAACATAAGATATCAACCTCAATTAATGCTTGTTTTGGTGCAGTATGGTGGAAAGCTGGCATCATTTGTTTGGATGAAGAGACGCCAGATATGCAGGCCATTCTTCTGCAGATATAGTACAGCCCAGACTCTGTTTGGATTTTGAACAAGAATGCAGAGGGTCAGCTACTGTGGTTCTGGTTTGTTTTGTGTATTTCTGTGTTTTATTGTTATTGCTGGTTTTCTTTTTTTTTCTTTTTTTTTTCTGAGTTTTGTTTTGCATGTCAGCTTTCTGTCTCATATATTTTTTACCAATGACTTGGAGCTTTAGTGTACATAATGGTGTTAAATACATAGTCTAGCAATGATACTCAGTGATCTATTGCAAAAAGACTTCTGGTGATATGCAGACTCCTTATTTTCTTTCAGGTTCCTCTGCTACTTGCTAAACCCTGTGAATATTTGTCTCAGGCTGCCACTAACCAGTGCTCAGTCAACCTCCTGCTGGGTTCTGCATATTTTTCTGCCAGAAAAAAAAGCTCCGGATTTTGTGCCAGGGGCACGGGCATCCAACTACAACACATATCTGCAGATAATCTATGGCAATATGATTTTAAGTTATACTTCAACTAAAGGATAAATAAATATTTTGGATCTTCTTTCTAGTTACTAAAACTGAAAACAGTTTCTGAAGCAGTGTTTGTAATTGCTTATGACAACAAGCGGTGGAAACAGTCCCCTTACATGTTTCTATGAGTATTTGAATCTTCAAATGATTTCACTTGGACTACATTCCTAACCTTACCAGGCTCACTATTCAGCAGCACCCAAGCACATAGCATTACTAGTTGAAATGCTGACCAAAACGGATTCTTTACAATACATCTTCACAGATCCTGGTGAGGCTGATTGTGAATTATTGAGAAAATAATAAAAATAAATTAATCCTTTGGGCTGATTTTCAAAAACAATCAGCTCATGCAACACAAAAATCAGACTCACGGAAGTGCTTGGTTTACGGTGAGGTTCCTAACCAATTTTCAAAAATATGTAGTATGTCCACTAATTCTTGCTGCCAACATATCATTATATTAAGAGCAGAGAACATTTGAAAATTTGATCAAAACTTTGACACACAGAAATGAGAAGTCTAACAGCAAGCTATTTATGATCCTGAATAAAAGTACAGAATTCCTTTAAATGCAATTTTGTGTAAGCTTTCTACTCCACCAGAGAGTATCTGGAGAGCTATAAGGTACCTTTCATGAATTAAGTGTAGAAACTGTTCCAGTTATTTGAGAAAATGTCCTGTGAGGGGTTATTAAATAAATAAATAAATACAATTCCAGTTAAAATTATTCAGCTGGGTCTATGAAAAATTGAATTGGATTTTACAACAAGGCAACTGTATCGCAATAATACAATGTTTTGAAGTGACAGGGTTTTTTTTTATGGTGATATTTATATTAAATGGACATAAATACTTGCAGTTCTGTGGCTCTAGTGAACTTTTTTTCTCCAGTTTCTTCAGGTTCACACTGTCTCAGACACATGACTCATAACTTCCAGGAGCCTTCGTCTCCTTCCATAGAATGACTCCACAGGAGGGAGTGTTCGTCTCGTCCATTCCTAACCACATTTGAAGGCAACTTTACATAATTTTGTTCAAAATCTGAAAAGGAAGCTCAGAATTTTCCTGGGTTTCCTGTAGGCACAAGTTCAACCATCACTATATTTAACTTAAATATTTATGCAGCATAAATGAATTCCACTTATTTGTACTCTCTTTTCTGGAACATTTGGACTATCAGGTGTACATTTTCCTTGATTTTCTTTTCTTACTGTTATGACTTGAGGTAGCTGGGAATATTCTGTTTGGATATGCCACTTGTTGGGAAGAAAACTGTTTCCATGACAATGAGGAAACATTTTTTAGAACAGTTTTTTCATTTTTTTTCCATAAGAATCAAAATATGTGTAGATCACTCTGAACATAATGCCTTCAATATATTTCCATGAAAACTACATGGAAAAAAAACAAAAACAAAAACAGCTATAAAGAGCAAATTAACAGTCTTTGAAAGAGTAAATTCTTGGCTACAAAAATACTATTTTTCAACACAGCTACCACCATTAGCTACACTTTTTCAGTCTGCATGATTCACTCCTAAAAATTTGCACAACTGGAAGTAACCTACTGTTGCTGCTGACAGTGCTTCACTGTGTTCTTGTCCACTGTTTGGTCTCCATAAACAGTCAATGCCAATAGGTGCATTTTTTTTCAGGATGGAGGAATTCAGTGACACAGCTTTTCTTCACATGCACTTCCACATCAGACCTTTTTTGTCAGACTGCTCTTCAGCTGCCATCTGTTGCACAGCAACAAAATATAATGGAATGTTGGCGGGAAGGTTCAGCCTCTACTGCCATACCACCAACATCCACATCTAATTCTGCATGGCCAAGATAATAAAATAGTAGGTATTTGGAGCAACCCTCATGTGTGAATATATATTTACATTCCTTCAAAAATCAGAAGATTGCTCACATGTAATATTTAATGCCTTTTTTGTGTGTGCGTTTTTTTTTTTTTTAATTTTGATTCATGATCCCATATTGACAAATAAAACTTCTCTACAAAGCAGAAAATTATTTCTCCCTACGTTCTACATGGAAATATGAAGGAAAAAAAAATTAGCTACAGAATATGCATAAAGGACCTCACTACCTGGATGATTCATGTTTGGGATGCTCTACATTCTCTGAAGATCTGATGTAGTCCTGGGGTCTTTTCAAAAGGCTGACCTGAATTACTAACTGCAATTTGAACAGCAAGGGAGAAATCGTGGGTATTTTGAAATTAATAGCAAAACTTCCAAGGTTTCAAGGGAGCTAGGTTTTCATCACAAATATGTCTAACGTAATAAAATCTAGATCATCAAATCCCTAGTTCTGGTCTTTAAGCTCTGGACTTCTTTTTTACATTTACCACTGAATAGTTCATAATTGTAATGAGAATATTTTTCCCCTCTTGATGTAACATCTCAGGGATCAGCAAATCTAGGTGGTCTTTCCACCTTTAAAAGAACTGAAAAATTTTAATGGAAATTGGAGCATAGATGAATGAGCTAACAGCAGGGTTCAATTTTAATGACAGCAACAAGGAATTCTGTAATTAAGCACATTAAGGCAGAACACCCTCTTTGAATTTCAGAACATCTCTAGTTCATACTCTAACATCTGTTTTTCTTAGACTGCTTTAATCTGCATCCTCCCTTCAGGCATCTTACATTAAGGGCTTGACAGACTTTCCTAGCTGACAGTAGCTGGCATCCTTTTAATTGACAAGGGAGACCACTGTTGAAAGAGATTGGGAAGAGCATTCTCTTTTCCCTCAAGGTCTAAATGCTCTGCATTTACAGAACTCCTGCAGGACCTGCTAGCTACAGACTCAACCTGAAAAGGCAGTTTTTGCAGAATCCAGTGAAGAGCTCAAACGAGCTTCACATTTGTTCCACTCTCTTTTACTTTGGATTTTTGTCAGATATCCCAAGAGAGGAAGTTTTGTGTTTTATTCTTCACATATGTGTTATTTTAGCAGAAAGTGGAATAATCTCCATTTAAATAAAACACTGATGCATGTGCTTACGTCTCATTAAAATCAGATACAAATCTATCTAAAATTCTTATATATTTGGTTGTGAGACTGAAACTATCTTTTTGGGTTTTTCTGTTTTTTTTTTCTTTTTTTTTTTTTCCTGCATTGTGCTCAGTGGATGTACCTTTGTAAAAATATGAAGATGTAGAAAGGTGTTACATGTTAAAAACAATAAGCAATCAAAATAATTTACACCTCATTACACCGAAAGCACACACAAATTTGCTGTCTAGTCATGCTGGCTTTCTTAGAGCACATGATGAGAATTAATTCATTTAGATTGTAAGCTCCTGGTTAAAGAAGCTTACCTTTGTGGGATTATTTGATATATCCCGTGCCTCATCAATTAGAGCAGTGGTTTTAATTACTTGTTCTTGCAAATGTGTAATCCCAGATATTTCACTTGGCCTGGTGTCTATTATTTATGATTCTTGATTGTATTTGCCTAGTTTAATGGCCTGTACCTGGTGATCTGCAAAGATTAACAGCATAGATTCTTTCTAAATGCTATTTTATGTGCATTGTCAACTGTTGTATTTTTCATTATCTGTTCTCTCATCAGTACACGTAGTTAGGTGCCACTGACTGGACCATCCATTATATTCATACATGGCTTTCAAGAAAAACTGAACTCCCAGTCACTAGGGCTACCGCAGTGAAGTCACATTTATGATCTAAACTAAGCTGACATTTCCACTTTTGCATCCAGTGTTCCCGGTTTATATTATTTTAATCTTGCAAAGAATGAAAATGGATTATCCAGATGATCCTTATAAAAGTAAACAATGCTCTAGGTCTTTCAATCTCACCTTTCTTCATTTCTAAAACAAATCAACAGCTCTGGATAAAATTCTAGACGAAATATTATAGTCAAAAAAGCAAACCGGTAAAGGCATACAACATAAATTAAGCCTTGCTATTAACAGATTTTTGAAAACAGAAATCTTGCTGAGATGTTCAGGAGACATTTGTGAAACAGTGGCTCAACTTCTGCTTGCTCACTTTATCTGAGGTATGCTTTGAACTAAGTTAAAATTAGAAATGGAAAGCAAACAAACTTCTGAAATGGCAGTAGTTATTTTAAGTTATACTTCTAGCTCCTGTTTACTTCCCTGCTTTACTTGTTGGTTACATTTGATGAAAATAAGTGTTACCAAAAACAAAAAAAATGGCACTTTTCTTTGGAAAGATACGCTCTCAGGCAATGTATACTATTAAAAAATGGAATATCTAGGCTTAATATCATAGAAAAATACACAACAAACCTAAATAAACAATACAAATAATTTTCAAGATAAGATGTACCTATCAAAGAAGAACTTGTTCAAATGAAAGTTGTTTCCCCTAGTGGGTTACTCCAGCACTCATAAACTGGACCCTGCAGCATCCAGTATACGCTTGACTCACTGTTCCCCGGCAGAGGACTCTCCAGCATTGAGGGATGCTCTGCACTTCATTCCCCCAGCACACCCTCAGGACAATATTTATTTAATCAACCTAGAGTAAACTGAATACATAGATAAACCATGCTATTTTGCACACCTCTGTTTTGAAGAGCTGTCCAGGATAGGTAAAGTTGGCCAGTGCTATGAGAGAACCTAATTATATTTTTGCTCAGAAACCACATGCAAACTAGTTGGCCCTTCTGTCTCTTGTCATCTGATGTTACAAAGCAATCTACACTGTCTGCAAGCTTCAGAACACATACTGACAAAAGAAGTAGTTTCCCTGGTAACAAGGACCATATGAAAGCTCTCAGAACATTTCCTCCCCAGGAGTTAATTTGTTTCAGATGGGAAAGGTGATTACTTACAAGAAAAAAAAGGAAAACAACTGAGCTATTTAAGGATGAAACAGTAAAGAGTAAGCAGTGTTATTTGTTCCTCTTCCACTATTTTCATTTATATGTATACGTTATATATAAAAAAATATATATTTTGTGTGAACTCTCATTGTGAAAGTGCTAATAAAATCTTGTAATGGACTTAGCTGTAAAGAACTTCTATGATAGCTTCATTACATTACCAAAAAATGAAAAATAATCTCTCAAATGACATTTTTAAGTATTTCATACATATTCCAAGCATTTAGAAAGAAGAAAACACTACAGTACTCACAAAAACAGGACTAGCCAAAAGGTTAGGAAGAGCAATGCAATGGGATTGCCAAAATAAATAAATTGCAGAATAAATAGTGGAAAAAATCACAACAATATTTAAAAATAAAGCTATCTATGAGGATATGATGTTCAGACACAAATATCTGTTAGGAAAAGTTAACTCTCTTTCTTCTAGAATAATTGGAAGTATTATGACATGAGTGATCCAAACGGTCTTCCAAATGTAGAGAGTGAACTACTAACAATTTATAGCTTACTATGTTCCTCAAGCAACTACTGAGTTACTGTGATTGTAAGGGAAAGTTATCTGTGCGTTCATGAGCCAGAGAGCAAACATCATCCACAAATGAGCATGGCAGAAGCAAGACATGTTGCAAGAGTCATACGGTTGGATGCGATGAGTGCAATGAGTGTTTGAGTTGACTGCTGATTCAAGAAATGTATATTTCCTGAATTGTTTATTCATGGAGATCATTTGTTATAACATTTCAGTGAATAAAGATTTCAGTGTGCTTTAACAAGACCTATCTCTCTGAAAATAAACTAAATGAAATGCCAAGATGTCACTGCGAAAACAAGAATCAAAAGAATTAAGTACCTTTAAGATGAGAAATGTTTGCCTAGATGCAATTATTAAAACACAAAATCTTCTTTGCTGGATCCTATAAGTTTTTCATCAGCTTGCATTTTTGGATTTTTAATTTTTGAGGGTTGTTTTTTACAGACCTATAGGGAAAACTAGTGTAAAGATATAAATTTGCTTTGGCCTTCACAGAACACTGAAATCATTAAAGTTGTGGTAAGCTATATTAAAAAGGTTTAGGTCTCTACCTGCTTTGGCATAACTCTGAGAGACAGTGGTAGTAACAACTATTTCATATTACTAAATCTTTTTTTTTTTTTTTGCTTTCAGTTCTTAACATCATTAATTCATACAAGTTTTTACGCATAATATAAACATTCTTCCTTTCAGCTAAAGGTGGTGTGAAAATTAATACCTAACTGAGAAAGAGAAATCTAATAACAGTAAACATATTTCAAACTATTTCACTGGATTTTTTTTTTTTTAAAGTGAGATGTCTCTTTAATGTCTTCAGTCCCAGAAGAGAAGGCATGAGTAAATTATTCTTACAGTTCAGTCACATATTAAAATTGTCTGAAGGAATTCCTATAAATCTTATTCTTTGCAGTGTTCCACACCTCAATTTGGAAACTTGAGCTGAGCTCCAGCAGAAGGTTGTGGTTTTCTTCTTGAAGAGTTCTGCTTTCGGGGAGTATGCATATTCCAGATTTTCCTCTTGATTTCAAAGTGTTTCTGGTTACAAATCAAGATATTGCTTTTGTTTTTAAAAGACACAACTGACTTGGACCAAAATGTTGAGGAATGTGTAAGTGCCTTCGAGGTTAAGACTGTTTTAAAAGTGATTTAGGCACACTACTTAAGGATGGATAAGTTCACCAAAAGATTTCCAGTGTGTCCAAGTAGCTTAGTGCTCACAGTGGGATGGGCTATTACTTTATGGATCTATTCTCAGGATAAACTCTATGATAATCCCACTCTACTAGATCCTAATACAAGTGATGAAATGTCTCAAACTTTTCTATCAACTTTTCTGTCAAACTCTATCAAACTCTATCACACACTGGTGGAGTCCCACCCACCTATGATTGAACTTACTTTCATAGTGGTTGCTGGAGGAAATTTGAAAGCTTGAAATATTTCCTTACTTCATTGCTTTGGGTTTTTTCCCTTTTTCTTTAACAGAATTACTTCAATAATAGACAGTAGAAATATTTAGAATATATTTGCTAGTGAACACAAAGTGAGAGATTTTATTTTCATTCTCCTTCTCAGAGTTGCTGTTGGAGTCTGTCAGTTTTTCTAGGAAAAATAAAATTTCCCACAGCTTTTTATTCACCCTTTAGATTCTTTATCATTACTAAAAGACTGTGTGTTGAAGAGCCCACCTTTATGAAGATAAAAGCACACACTTGTTTACCGCTAAACCTTTCCTTTCTGAACATCTGTTCCATTACTGAGATGATTCTCTTAAATAATCTGTGACATCTATTTCATTTTTGTTCTTTTGCTGATAATTTTCATACAGGATCTTCTTCTCTGTCCAATTATTTTTGGGCAAAAAGCTGTTAGAAGTCAACGATGCAGTTAGTAGCAACCTCACTGACCTACCTGGGCTATTAAACACTGATGATCTCCTTGTCTTCTTTGAGCTCCTACTTTTGCTAAATGTAGAAGTTCTAAAATATATATGACTTCAAAATGAAGGAAGATAGCAAATTTAAAGAAAAATAAAGATCTGACTCCTAAAACTGGTAAGGAAATATTTTGATTGCCACACTAAGTATTAATTATTATTGTTGCATTTGATGGTTTATTACGTCCTATCTATGTATATTTTGGGTTTGTTATGTATTTGAAAAGCAACCATATCAATGAAATAAAAAACTAATACATGATCTGATATGCAGCAATGAACTCTTATGGTAAAGAAAATCCTCTATATTAACATCTAAGCATAGCTTTTTTTTTTTTTTTAATTGATTCAAGATGTATTTTATCTGCTTTTTCCAAGGGGCAGAACAAGAATACATGCCAGCAGAATAGCTGTTGATACCATAAAGGCATCAAACAAAGAACATAATTTCAAACTAAACACTGGAATCCTGTCACAAACTAAACACTCCATCTGGTGCCATTTAACTGAAATAACTTCTTCAAGGCACCACTCCCATGAAACATACAAACTTCAAACAACATTATTTTACTACAAATGTGGGCTATAAAACTTGATCGAAAAAAAGGAAACCATAAAGTCCTCAAGTTCCCTCCGAGCCTGATCTAGAATCCAGATCTTCCTGAATTAAGTCACTTTCAACATGTTGCAACAGATCTTCAGACGATTAGTGTCCCAGCAGATATAAGTTTTATTTTCATAATTCACCCTCAACTTGGCTAGGAATGAAGTAGCCACCTCCACATTTTTGGCAAGACAATTTTCTTTACTGGAATAAAGGTCTGCCTCATTAGTGGGATGTTTGGCAAGAAATAAAGAAAAATTAAGATCTGATTTCCTTTACACTTGATTTCTTTTTATTTCTTTCAAGCTTTAGCAAGTCCTCTCTCTTCATTGCTCAAGTCCTCCAGCCAAAAATATAATTGCTTTGATAGTTCATTTTTTAAGCACTCACATAGCCAATCTTCTATATCTGCTTTGCAAATATTGTATCTTTTTAATAGCACTGACACTTTCCTCTCCTCTCCTCTCCTCTCCTCTCCTCTCCTCTCCTCTCCTCTCCTCTCCTCTCCTCTCCTCTCCTCTCCTCTCCTCTCCTCTCCTCTCCTCTCCTCTCCTCTCCTCTCCTCTCCTCTCCTCTCCTCTCCTCTCCTCTCCTCTCCTCTCCTCTCCTCTCCCCTCCCCTCCCCTCCCCTCCCCTCCCCTCCCCTCCCCTCCCGTCCCCTCCCGTCCCCTTCCGTCCCCTCCCTTCTTCTCCCTTCTCCCTCTGAGGGGAGACCTCATTGTTCTCTTTCAATGCTTGAAAGGTGCTTACAGTAAGAGCGGGGTTGGTCTCTTCTCACTGGTGACAGATGACAGGATGAGGGGAAATGGCCTCAAGTTGTGCCAGGGTAAGTTTAGGTTGAGTATCAGGAAAAAACTTCTTTACAGAAAGGGTTGTTAAGCACTGGAATAGGCTACCCAAGGAGGTGGTTGAGTCACCATCCCTGGATGTGTTTAAAAACCATTTGGATGTGGTGCTCAGGGACATGGTTTAGCAGAGGGTTGTTAGAGTTAGGCTAGTATGGGTAGGTTGTGGTTGGACTCATTGATCTTTAAGGGCTTTTCCAACCTGAGTGATTGTATGATTCTGCTCTTCTTTCTCTCTCCTCCTCCTTTCCTTCTCCTTTCCTCTCCTCTCCTCTTTTCTTCTCTTTTCATTAACTTCAAAAAATTCTGGAATCTGATATCCCTTTATTACAGGAAAATTATTATGCCAGCATTATAAACCTCTATTTTATTTTCCAGAATAACAATGAGTTTTCTTCTCTTTTACAGAACTCTAAATATTCATCAGTGGTCTCTGCTCATTATAAAACTCCTGTCCTTCAAACCTCTTTTCCTTTTATGCTATTTATATACCAATCTACACTCTGGACTCACTGATCAAATTTAAACTCATGAGTGCCATCATGATATTCTTAGACTCCCAGGTATTCGTATATCAACACTAGAGATTCTGGTGCTAGTTAATACCTAAAAAATATTATTTGTAAGTTTGTTTTTAGGAAAAAAAAAAAAAAAAAGAGCAAAAAATGAGAAATACTTAAGGATTCAGAGAGCAAAAATCATAGCTCAAAAACAAGATCTCTGTAGACTTCCATAGAATACCATAATCTTATTGCAATCTGTAACAAATTTCACCTGATACATAAAAGCTGTCTAATTCTTTTCTGGAACAGGTATGGCACAAAAATCTGATGGAAATTCTCTATCTTAGGAAAGTAAACTAATGAGTTTATGGTCTGCTTGTACTGTGGAAGAAGCTATATTTTATCTAATGTTCATGAAAGACAGCACACTTGAAGAGGAAAAATTTACCTACTGTACTGAAAATCTACATGCTTTGGAGATAAACATAAATAACTAGCTGCTACTTTCACTTAGCTCTCTGTCCATGACATTAAAGCCAGGGTAGTTAACCAATATGCATTTATTAAATACAATAGAAACCATATCACAAACAAAAACCAAACAGAAAGCTGTAACCTGATGAACAAAGATTTACATTATTTTGCTTCTCAACTTTATCCCATACCACCTATAATAGAGTAAAAGTGCTATTAGGCATCTCCATGGTGCTACAGGGAAATTATATATAATAAAAATCTAATAGAAATTTTAATAGTGGTGATTTACCAAGGCCGATTTTAAAATGCTTATAACTTTATTTTAAATTCCATGGTACTTGCAGGGATATATCTAAGGTTTAAGTGGAATGAGATACTGTGGGAAGCTCTCAAGGGTTCCTGGAAGCAACTTGTTAAAATTCTTTCCCCAAATTGAGGGGAAGTTGAGGATAATTTTAAAGCCTCTAATGCAATTTCTTCTTTCTCTGAGTAGAAAAAAACATCCTCACTTGATATGAGTGGTCCCTGGTAGTCATGAAAACAACTAACAAATAGTAATTTATTTTTTGGAATGCACAGCACCAGTCCCAATTATATTATTAAAAATGTCTTGGGGACAACATAACCCAGACACCTAAAAGGCTTTTTACCGCCACTCCATTTTCAATTACATGAGCTGAAGTTTGAACTGTGCTATCACTGGGCTGCACATGTTTTTGCTTCCTTGGTCTTAAGATTTCTGAGTTTTTTGCTTGTTTGTTTTTTATGGGTAAGCATATCAATAGATATTCTGATCTAGGAATTTTCTCAAAGTGAGAGAATGGTGGGTAATTTTAACATAAACTATAGGAGAAAATGTATGTTGATGCCTGAAGGCAGTTAAGTGTGAAGAATGCATGCATTATAGCATTGTTCCCTAGATGAACCTAAACACACATACGATCCTAAAGATTTTTTAAGTGACTTTGAAACAACTTTGTGCTTTCATTCCATTTTATTCTGTATTCTATTGTGCCTTTTACCAACACAGAAAGGCTCCAGTCCTATAAATACACAAGAACTATAAACAATTGAATAGTCCCATTATTTTCTGGGGGACCATTCCTTTATTTGAAGTGAATCATTCACATCCACAGATTTTCTCAAGGTGTTGTTGTCTATATGGATCATAGCTATAAATGATTTTCTGTTCCACCAAATATGGCTGAAGTCCTACTCCTTCCATAGTAACGGCTGCATCAGAAGAGTGAAGCCAGCATGAACAGGGAGGTGATTGTCCCCTTCTACTCTGCCCTCATGAGGCCCCAGCTGGAGTACTGTGTCCAAGCTTGGGACCCCCAGTACAAGAGGGATGTGGAACTGTTGGAGTGGGTCCAGAGGAAGGGCCACAAGGAAGATCAAGGGGCTGGAGTAACTCTCCTATAAAGAGTTGAAGGGACTGGGCTTGTTCAACCTGGAAAAGAGAGAGCTGCAGGAAAACCTCATCACGATCTTCCATTATTTAAATGGGAGATTATAAACATAGGGAAATCAACTTTTTACATGGATAGATAGTGCTGGGACAGGGCGGAATAGCTTTAAAGTAAAGGAGGAGAGGCCAGGTTGGATGGAGCTCTGGGCGATCTGATCTAGTACTTATCTAGTGGCTGGTAACTTTGCCTGTGGCAGGTGGGTTGGAACTTGATGATCCTTGAGGTCTCTTCTGACCCAAGCCATTCTATGATTCTATGATATGTTGAGGGAATTGGGCTTGTTGAGCCCAATTGGAAAAGAGAAGGCTCTGGGGAGACCACATTGTAGTCCTTCCAGTAAATGAAGGTTATATACAGAAAGGAGATCAACTTTTTACATGCAATGATAATAATAGGACAAGGTGGAATGTCTTTAAACTAACAGAGGGGAAATTTAGGTTAGAAGTTAGGAAGAAATCTTTTACTCAGAGGATGATCTGGCACTGGAAACAAGAGAGCTCATATATGTCCCATCTCTGGAGGCATCCAACACCAGGCTGAATGGAGCCCTGGGCAAACTCATCTACTGGCTGGCAACCCTGTCCATGATAGGGGGGGTTGGAAGTAGATCTTTAAGGTCCCCTCCAACCTAACTCATTCTATGATTTTATGATATTATATGACTAAAACATAATTTTAACTTTGCTTGCAGTTTATTCTCAGTCACTATACAACAAATTCTAGCTAATGGAAGACCTCATACATCATTTGAAACCTTAAAAATAAGTGTTACTTTTACAAGTTCTATGATTATGAAAATTACAGATAGATAATAATATTCCTCCAACTAATTTATTTATTCTGTATCTTTTGTTTTGCACTGAGGTGAACTGTGAATATTGAAAAAAATATGTATGTTGTATGTATTTTGTATGTTTATACAAAAAAGAAATGATGGGAAACGCACTCTAGTCTTCAGCCTTTACTTAACTGAGTATCTATGAAATGTCTTTTAACAGACAGTATGCTAATGAAAAAAATCATTGATGTGAAACATTTATTGTTAGTATAAAATTCAAAAAAGTACCATAAAATGTAACTAATCACCTAATATTTATTTTTCAAAATTGTCTTGTGATGTGACGATTTTAAAAGGCCAGTGCATCGGAGAAAGATAGACATTCACCTAATAAGCCTATGTGCTTTTGGTGACCAACTAGTAACCAAAACCCAAAATGTTGATTCAGTAGTATTCAGTAGTTTTCCTAACATCTTTCCTAATGTAGATTCTAGGATACCTTGTGCAATATGTGCACGCTATGATGGAACTCTATTTCAATTTGGGCAATTTTCATATAGACATAGTAAATTTTCAGATTTACTTCAAGGTTCAGTTTTGTCCACAGTGAATGCCAATAACAACCTTTATGTTGGCTTTAATAGCATCTAATCAATCACAGAATCATAGAATTTTAAAATCTTTTGAATTGAAAGTGACCCTTAAAGGCCATCTAGTCCAACTCCCCTGCAATGAAAGGGAATTTGGCCAGTCTTAAAGCTCTGTAATTACCTATCTATATTAAATTGTTTTAAAGCAAATTATTTCATAGTACCACACTCATTACTATCAGTGCTACAGCTAATAACACGATGAGCAATGTATTTTTTGAGAATTTTCATTTTCTTTTTAGTTCAAGTGTTAGAGATTTAATCCCGAAACACAAAGAAATGAAAATAATAAAATATTTTTTATCAGGATTAGCCTCCCTTACATCACAGTGAGAGATGAACATGTTTAACTGTGGTACCAGTGATGCCTGTTACATATTAAAATTCCAACAAGGTAAATGTGCTTCATTTTTAAAATAAATGCAAAACTTGTACATAAAAGTGGCATTTTCAAATGGGTTTAAATTTGCTGACATTAAAATCAGTAAGACCTCTATAACAGCAGAGTTACATGGAAAATGTTATGTATTTTTCACTATCTCACCTTTAATTCTACAAATATTTTAGTTCCACAGCTGATGCATTGTGTCTCAGTCAGCCTGCATTTCTTCTAGGCATTTCTGTTATGCTCCAAGGCACTGACATCATTCTTTCCAAATAAATTAACACGTAGAAGGGAATGAAATTGAAAGAAGTTTTATTCAGTTACATTTTCAACTGATGTCATGGTGCCATAAATGACCACAACATCTCTCTGTTTCTCTTGCTTTAAAGAAAGTTAAATTATATAATCAGAGTTCAGATGTTCACCATATGTAAAAAGCCCTTCAAAGTAGATGATGTAGGGTGATGGTCACTCCTAAAGAAAACATAATTTGTAAACATCAGTTGAATAGAGCAACTTTTAATTTTATTGGTTAAAGTAGCTACGACAGAAACACAAGGCAGTGTTTGTTGTGCATAGTCTCTACAGGCTTCAAAAAATAGAAAAATAGATATACTCTTGAAACTATACTTTAGACAGGCATTCAGAGGAATCCTTGTCCTTAGCTGGCAAAAATGCAAGTCAACTTATTTTTTATATCTTCACATTTAACTCCAAAACAGGCCACAAGTAATAACCTTCTTAAGAAAATTTCACATCATGAGAGTATTTCATCAGTTAAAACTGATGGACTTCTACAACTGGTTTTGTAAGCAGTTGATAAGCATTACTAGACTGTACACATATATCTTGCTACAGGCTACAGTGAATGCAGCTTTCTAAATAACATCTATGATCAGTGAACACAGATCATATCAAGGAACCTGATTTATGGTGACAAAGTTGTAGATACAAACATGCTTTCTCTGAAAGCAGAGGTAGAATACTGGTTTGCCATCTTAATAATCTTAGCATTTGTTGTCATCAGTAAGGAAAATAAAAAATTTTTTGCCATCTTAATAATCTTAGCATTTGTTGTCATCAGTAAGGAAAATAAAAAACAGCTATCTAGAGGAAAATAGTACAACTAGCCTAGTATCTTGTAGTTCAAAGATCTTGAAGAGTGATATGACAAACAAAAAATGAAAACCTGGACTAAATCTTTTGATTCTATTTGGCTCAGAAATCACGCTTGATTCATCTTAACGTAACTAAGATTATTTCCTTCATCTAAAAATGTAAAGCTGTTCTACAGATGAAGTTACAGAAGAACTAGAAATTAGCCTCAAAAAAAATATATATAAAAGGAAATTTAGAATTACATAATTAAAATCGTTCTCTGCTAAATTTAAAATTTATGTCTTCATACAATTGAGATTTGAATTCATTCTTCAATAAATCATAGTCAAAATTAAGATCTGTAGGGGATTGAAGGTGAGATGCTTTTGATCTTTAAAACTGGCAAAATACATGTAGAATTACCCCTTGGAACATATGTGGTGATGTTAGTCCATGTGGCCCCAGGAAACCACTGAGAGATTTGTTATTTCACTTTAGGATATATTTATTCATTTGTTTATTTATTTGGAGATTGCATTTTAAAAATGTAAACATATTAGTTTAAGGACAAAGGTTCAATCTGAACATCCAGTTTCCTTGTGGGTTTCAGATAAATTGTTTTTGTGATCTTGCTCCTAAAAATGGAATTAACTGTAACACAGCAGGCATTGGGTAATACAATACTGACATTCAAAAACAATTAAAGTGGCCTCAGCTTTATTAATAGCCAGGGAATATTCTGATTTCTAAAACAGATGCTTTAGTTATACCACAGAAATTTAATACAACAGATGCTATAGAATTGAGCCTTAGAGTTCAATAGTGAGAGTTATCGATCATTAATTCTCTTAAATAAATTGGCTTTATTTCACCATTCAGTCACAGTACTTAAAAAACTAGGTTAATGATTGAAGCCAGAGATGTGTAATAATAACTAATATAAATAATAACTAACTGGGACTCCCAGCACAGGAAAAACGCTCTTGGAACAGGTCCAGAGGAGGGCCACTGAGATGATTAGAGGGCTAGAGCACCTCTCCCATGATGAAAGGTTGAGGGAACTGAGCTTGTTTAGCTTGGAGAAGAGAAGGCTCCAGGGAAACCTCATTGTGGCCTTCCAGTACTTGAAGGGAGCATATAAACAGGAGGGGGAACAACTGTTTATATTTGTGGGTAGTGATAGGACAAGGGAGAATGGTTTCAAACTGAAACAGGGAGGTTTAGGTTAGATACTAGGAGGAAGTTTTTCCCTCAGAGGGTGCTGAAGCACTAGAACAGGTTACCTAAAGAGGTTGTGGATGCCCCATCCCTGGAGGCATTCAAGGCCAAGCTGGATGGGCTCTGGGCAGCCTGGTCTGGTGGTTGGCGACCCTTCCCACAGCAGCAGGGTTGAAACTGGATGATCGTTATGGTCCTTTTCAATCCAGGCCACTCTATGATTCTATGATTCTATGGTACTTACTAATAGAAGTCAGATGAATAAATCTTTTAATTGGAAGAGTAGTTTTATCCCATGCACCAAAGTGATAAATGAGTTTACGCTATAATAAGGCACAACTGTTCAAGGCATTTGGGGATAAAACACATCACACACCAGGGCAGCACTGTGTAATGAAAGCCCATAAGAAGAAATAAACAAGACAAAATTCCTTTCCATTTTTTTAATATTGTTTAAGCAATATTGTGGTTGGAAATTGGAATTCCTGGCATTTTTCCCCAGATACATTCTGCAAATATATTTCTACTTTGTTTAAAGCACATTTCATCTACTAACTTATCCATAACTACATTCTATTGTGCTGTTGTGCTTCCTTAGATAATTTGGTAATTTCAAGAGATAATCAAAAGTACTGAAAGTTCTGCTAGCACTTAATTTAAAATATCTCCCTGACAATCTATGCAGAAGTTTTAGTTGCACAGAATTGCTCCCCTCCCCTCCTGATTCTCTGCCTTGGCTTTTCGTCTTTCAAATCAAGACTGAACTTATGTTCTTGACCTTCAACTTGTTCTTTTTTTGTCACCTCATCATTGCCTGTGTCAGCATTTATGTTCCTTTTGCATAGCATCTAAATACCTGCTTGTTTATGATACAGAGTGCCTTTTGTCTTAAAAATAACTTTAAATTGACTTATTCTGCTTACTAATGTTAATTTCTTTGAGTAAGGATATTATCTACTCAAATAAAAGCACTGCAACATACTTCTGCATGTTTCTGACACAGAACTTCCTATGCATTTAGGGATGGATTTATCTTGTCTGTATATTTAGACTATAAAATCCTCATGGCAGGAGTTATGTCTCCATCTCTTCCTGATTCTGTGAAGCAGTAAAAGGCTGGCACCTAAGAGATGATTTGTATTAAAAATAATAAACTTTGTTTTGCCAGGCATGATCTAATGTCGTTATGTGTCAAGTATCAGAGAGACAAGGTTCTTGTTTCTTAAATGAGAATGGTTTCTCTGAAATATTCACATTTTAAATGCTAAAAATGTATTTTGCTTGTTTATTTCGTTTTGCTTTATTTTACTTAGACAAATTGTTCTCTGTCAGATTACAGCTGTTTAAGCAATACAGCTGACCTGATTCTCACCTCGTATAATGGGCAAGACAGACAATTTCAAATGCGTGACTTCAAAGTTTTCCAAAAAAATACCATATCCTACTTGCTCACACTGGGAGGGAAATTAGAGCATCTAAAAGATCACTGAATTCTATAGGCAGAAAATTCAGATTTTAATGTAAAAGTCTACAGTAATATCATTATAATAACGGCAAGCTTCTTCCTCCTTAATACTCAGACTTTTTACTGGGGCTGTTCAAACTAATAAGTTTAGGTACATTCATAAATATTTGGAAAATTTAAGTCCAATTTTTTGTTGTATTTTACAGTATGTGATGATTTTTCAGCACTGAGACATCTTTTTTTCAACCTAGTCCTCAAATTCGCTGTGTATATGTTATATTAAAAAAACTTTAATCCTTTTCCCTATTCCAGTATTAGTGAGGGAGATTTTGCTGTTTTCCTCTGACAGGACTCAAGGCCCTTTGTGGCAGCCCAAAATCTGCCAACCAAAGAATCCACACCATAGAGCATGTGCTGGGACACTTCTCATGTGCACGATGCTGTTTGTTGGAAGAGATTACACTGTCATCACCAAAAACAAAACTCAAGCACTCTTTTGACTGTTGTACCAAGGATTTTGTTGACATTCATAACAGCTGCAGCAGCATTTGTACTGTTTGTAGGCAGCTATTTATAGTTCCCCTTGATATGTTCATTTCCGTACAACTCCAGTGCGTAGATGAGTATTTGATTAATTAATTTAAATAATGAAAAATGTGGGGACTATCAAGACAAATAACAGTACGATTTTTGCTTTTTTTAAAATGGCTGGGTCAGTGAAACAGCATGTTAAAAATTTCTTCCTAAATATTCCATATTATTGCTTCAGATGATAGTAATAATCACAGAAAGCCTAGAGCTATCAACCACCATTATCATCTCAGTATTGTAGCTCGTTTCAATATGAGTGATTTAATAAAATTAAGCCTCTCAAAAGTACTTTTTAAGAAAAACATTGGCCAGACACTTGTTTCCAGCTACTTCTTTCAATACACATACACACTGCTCCTTCTTGATCATGAAAGGATTTTTCTACAGCTATAGTTATTTGTATAAATTTTAACTTTCGTACATGTGTATTTATATATTTGTGTATGTATATGTATGTGTATATGATAGATTTGAAGCACAACCTGAAAAATATTCTGCTCACTGAGGAAGAAAAAAATTACACAAGAAGCTGTGCAGTATTAAATAAAACACTAAAATAAGAGTACCTGGTCTCATTCACAAATATGTGAAGGATAGGCCTGAAAATTCCACTTATTAAGTGGAAATTACTGAAGGCACTGAAAATTCTGTTCATTTTTAAGTGTGCTTTTCACAGTGTTTTTAACTATTCAAACACTTTATCATAAGACCAATAATGAAATAATTACAATAAAATGCATGCTTTAGTTTTTACACTGAGTTTATAAATAGATATGTGAATAGGTAAGGAGATAAAATTCAGAATGGCTTACAAAGCCATTACTAAGCTATGATCATGTCTTCTATTTATATCCAAAACTGTATAATTCTAGTTATTTCCAGTGCTGGAATCTGATTATGAACACTAAGGTCATCCAGTGGATTTTTGATCAGGCCTAAGAGACAAATCAGTAGTTGGAGAACTTATACATACAGGGCAGATTGATTGATTGATTGATTGATTCTTTTGCCACATTAAGTAAAATTATAATTTATTACAATTCCTTATATTAAAATAGCGAATAAATATCTTAAAACAGTGACTTACTCAAACCTTTACCTGTACTTCTGTTGGCTGCTTCACCAAGCAGCCTATTACTAAGACTTCTGACAACCAAGTCAAGAAGTCAGAACAAGGGTGAGCAAAATTATTTGGGCTGTTGAGTAAGATTGGACTAGCCAGCATTCTACTTGTCTGACCTCAAATTACACAGACATTTTTAAAACTGAAGCTATACGGCCTTGTACCTGAATGCTTTGAGAGAAGGCAAGGTTTATACATAGAAAATGGAACAGCTCCAGTACTGAAAGATTTTGTTTTTCCAAATATTACTAATTTCAATGGAAATATCACATAGAGAGAGGCTACATCAGGCCTTGAATGAGAGAGATTAAATAACGAGAAATTATAGAAGAGAATGAGTGGAAAGAGTGGAAAGAAGAGACCAAATAAAAAACAAAAAGAGTGGAAAAAGATATGTTAGGAAGAACATAATTTGCAAAATAATTTTTGAAAAAATCACATTCTACAACAACTTAAAAGTAAACTAAGGACTTGAACTTGTCACTACAGGATGAAAAACGATAAACAGGACTTTTCAGAAGTGACCTGATATTGTAGGACATTGAATGACTCCCAAAGGGAAAAATGACCTCTGCTTAGTAGAAGGCAGAGCAAGTCAAACATAAAATCACAGAATCGTAGGAGTTGGAAGGGATCTTTGAAGATCATCAAATCCAACCCCCCTGGTAAAGTAGGTTCCCTACCATAAGTTGCACAGGA
The DNA here is from genome assembly GCA_037305975.1 of Chrysolophus pictus. Taxonomy (NCBI): domain Eukaryota; kingdom Metazoa; phylum Chordata; class Aves; order Galliformes; family Phasianidae; genus Chrysolophus; species Chrysolophus pictus. Next base: position 65,297,478 of record CM074577.1, read on the forward strand.
AAGCGTCTGGGTGGGTTTTGAATATATCCAGAGAAGGAAACCCCATAACCTCTCTGAGCAGCCTGTTCCAGTGCTTTGTCACCCTCACATTGATGTTCTTCTACCTCATGTTTGTATAGAGCTTCCTATGTACAAGTTTTTCCCCGTTGCTCCTTGTCCTGTTGCTTGGCACTGCTGAAAAATGAGAGGGTGAAGGGGTAGGCAGTAGAATCCAAATAATAAAAAAATGGAGTAACAGAAAGGAAGGATGAAAGTGTGACAAGAATTGGTTGAACTCTGTGTATGAGAACACAGATCCACTGGTCTGCCTTCTGAGGAGAGAAGATGGGCATGTGATGTAGCAAAAATAATTGATAGTAAAGTGGTTTGCCTAAAAGGAAGAGAAAAATACAGAGATGAAGCTAAAAGGAAATGGAAGGGAGAGCCTATTAAGAAATTTAACAATTAAAAATCTTGCTACAATTTTGCTTACAAAATACACTGTTTTTCAGATATTTAGTGAGGAAAACTGCTCTATAAACCCTATGTGTATTACAAAACTACCTTCTCTCAAAGATGCTTAGTGGAGACTTTTTTCCATGCTTTTTATAACAAACCAAACAAAGGTTGTCCAAACAAGAAGAACATCAGGTATTACATTAGAAAAAAGAACTGTCCAAAAATGAAAGATTTTATCAAGCAATAGTCCACGAAATAATACTCCCAGAAAACACCAATTATTTTGAAACATAGAAAAATGAAAAAACCCAAACATCTCTAATGACAGCTACAATTAATTACTTTTCTGAGAAAGACTTCCGTAAAACTAAAATGAAACCAAAGAAATTAAATATACATATATATCTTCATTATGTCATTATAAGTGTAAGGGAAATACCATTACCTTGAGCTTTTAGAATATTACATGAGCTTATAACTCATGCTATTGGCTCCTTTTCCAAATGAGGCTAGATTATTTTTGTCCTCCATCATCATCTATCTCTGTTACCCAGACTGCAAGTTCCTTGCAGAAGGGAGTCTATCTTGCTATTTGTGGCGTGCCAAGCAGAGTATACAAATTTAGCCTCACCTGCAGCTTTTAAAATAAATAATTATTGAAAAATAAACCATGAAGCTGATCTTCAAAGCTGTCCACAAATGCCATACTCAAAAAAGCTGTGAAAAGCAAATGTTTACTCAGTGTATTCCAGATAAATCAGAATAAATCCATTGTACTACGTGACATTAGAACCAAAAATAACTTGTACTGAAAATGAGTCCACAGAATAAAAATAAGGACACATTATTTTTCTTCACTGTCATAGTCTGGAATAATTCCTAATCCAAAATCATAAACTTTTATTATTGTCATATTTTTAGACATTAGCCACCTCAGCATATTTTCAACATAATTATGAGCTGTGAGATTGGTATTTTAGCATGCAGTATATCTATATAATTGCAATCTATATCTCAGAGCTCACTTTTCAATGGATAAATTGAACTACAAATCTCTGTGGTATTGTTTATGGAAAATTCCATATGCTTTTTAGATTTTTTGACCTAGATATTTTAATGTTTTCTGAACAAGAATTTCCCATACTTTACCAAGAGACTTGTTAGGGAAAGCACACAAGAAATAAAAATAATAATAATAAAAAAAAAGCATTTAATTGTTTTATTTTCTGAAGTTAAAGATCTCATAACACAGAGGATAAGTCATTTCTGCCAAAACATTTCCACTGTACAGAATAGATGCTGGTAAACTGATAGACATCAGTATCCTATTGTTATAAATGTAACACACAAACTCAAAAAGCAGCAATCATAGCTAAAGAAAATGATGAGATAATTGATAAATGAACTGAGCTATAAGAATAATTTTATGGTTGTAAAGAATTATGTTCACAAAGATGACCTAACAGCTTGTAGAATTTATTTTCTTTATCTTACTGAAATTTTCAAGATTATTTTTCTGTAGAGGACAAAGATAAAGCCAAACTTACGCTATAAGAAATGCATATTAATTTATAACATACTCCATAATGTTTTTATTCAATGGTAACAGCAGGGCTTAAAGCCCTTGAACTGTAATCAAAAATGGTTAGCTTTTCTGCTGTACATGTGAATGAATATGCAGTGGAACAAAGTTGAATAAAAATCTGGAAGTCTCTGATCTCAGGTTACCAGAGATCTTTTCCTTAAAGACTTATTTGACCTTACAAAGATGTGTCAGCTAATTAGATTTAAGCAATGCTGCTCCCAAGAGCTCCAATTATGGCTTATATGTATACTCCTCAATTCATTAAAAAAACATGCATTATAACAGCTCTACTGTATATTAGTTTGCATACACATCAAAATAGAACTTCAATAACCAGAATTTGCAGACTTGTTTTAATTTTTCTGAAACATTCAGATGTTTCATACATACCCATAACTATTATTCATAGTTGACATACATTTCTTGAACAGTCTGTCTAATTTACATTTGTTTTTGGAAGTGGCCAGCCTAGATAACTGCTCTGCTCGAGAATATCTACTAATATTATTATAACTCTTAAAAAAAAAAAAAAAAAAAATGGAACAGAGTGTCTTAGTGTCTTGGGTTTGACATCTATCGAAGACAAGGCTTATGTTTGCTATTCCTCATTCACACTCCAAACTTGTCATAAAAATGGATGACATACAGTTCTATGCTTTTTTTTTCTTGTCTTGTCGTGGTAGCAAGACATCAGAAGTTTAATGTTTAATATATCCTGTGAAATACAATAGCATAAAAAGATTTGTGGATATAAATATGCTTGCTACATCAACTCTTCCTTTTTGCCGTGTGTCTACAGGGTTGACAAATCCACTTCACTTGTGCTGCTACCTACTGCTTTCTAGCTTCTGGTAATAATATTGCATGCTTGGGAAGACTATGGACATTTTCCGTCACATATGAAAAAGCCCCTAAGAAGGCAGTAAACATTTTGGGCTGCTTGCAGCCCCTAGATCTGGGGTTACCTAGCTGACACCAGTGATACATTCTCCTACTAGTGGCCTAGCCATTCACCTTCATTAACTCAAGAGGGAAATGTATAAGCTGCTGGAGTGATTTGCAGTGTGATGTCAGTTTTGGGTTTCTAGTGACCACAAGGAGACCCTCAACAAGATAGAGGATACCCTCATAAAGATGATTTTATATTCAAATTATTTGTAAGAGGAGGGTCTATATGTAGGATTTAACCCAATAAAACCAAGGAATTTGAAAATACCAAGATTCAAGAAAGAAGTAGTACCATTTCATCTTAACTCACATGGATTTAGACTTGATGAACCATACTGTAAAAGTAACTGATGGAAAGGACTGAAGGTCTTTTAAGCCAAGAAGGTAAATGTCTGTGAAGGGAAACTATATACCTATTATTGGTCTAGAACTAAACCTTACCAACATTTGCAAGTTATGGAGCTACGGCTTCTCTCCCCTTTTGTGTGTTGTCTCTGCATGCTTTAAAAAAGATAGTACTGTTTATGAACTGATGCTGCACTTACTTGAGAGGGGCAGAGGAGACTGAATTAGTGAATTAAATGTTAGCAAGAGAGGAACTGAGCCCATAGCTAGCAACATCTACTTTTTATGTGTCTTCAATACATGCTATAGTCAGTTTCAGAGCACCTCAGTTCCAACGTAACTTGCTTGAATAACCTCAAATCTTAAAAAAAAAAAAAAAAAAAAAAAAAAAAAAAAAAAAAAATTAAGAAAAGGAGAAGTAAGAGTAAAGTCAACACAGTCCAACCAAAGGGAGCTTTTCTGTGTCAGTTAAACAAAAGCAGCAGAAATTTAGGTTAATAACAGAAAAAGTGCCACAACCTTATCCTATAGGACCACTGCCCTAATGTAAGCATGTGTGTAATCCTTCTAAAAATGTCATTAGAAGAAAATTTGTCACTCCAAACTGTAGTTACATTTACAGTAGAATATTTGTACAAGCTAGTTGCTGAAATATATCTGTTTTGATTCCTCAGTAAAGAGAGGAAAGGCAAGAAGCTCTAGGCTGTATTTACCATGGCACACACTCAAGATAAGCCTTAAAATTGCTTTTTGGTGTCCAAACAGTGTGGTTTCCCCATCAAAAGGTTATTTGTTATAAAAGAGCTTTATTTGGCAAAACACTGAGAACGTTCATTTTTAATTAGAGCAGCAAACTTCTGAGCAGTCTGAAGCCAAAATTATGGCATTTTATGATGCTTCTCCTGACTACGAAAGAAACAAGTGCAGTAGAATCTATTTCATCCCCTGAGAATTCCTTATAGGTCAATTACACTATGAAAAAATGAAACTGTAGCACTGAGTATGCTTCCTTATCTGTTGAGAACTTATTTAAACCCGGTGGAGCAGGAGCTTATCTCCTGGTGTTTTTACTTTGTCTACCCTTGCAGTGCTTAAAATGTTAAAACCTTATTTCATTAATGTCCTTTTCTTGTGCATATATATCATATTTTTAGCTCCATTTTTATTTTGAGTGTTTCTGCATTTAATGTTATTAGCAAAGCGTAAGACGGTCAAAATGCTAGCTCAGCCATCTCTTTTTATCCTTTGTCCTTGAAGGAACGGGAGCCTTTGTTACACTGGATATTTCTTGTTGCTCCCAACTGGATATTGTGCTGTGATTTCAACTCTCCAGGTAAAACAAATTTAAATATGTGAAATTTTCATCCAAATTTCTCCAAAAAGACAAATAATTGCATGAAACAGCTGATATATTTGAATAAATACTAGATCAAGCTAGGAACATTTTTTTCTTAAAAAAAAATGAAGTGCAAACTACATTCAGATTTAGACACAACAAATTACATTCTATCTGTTGTTTCACATGATAAAGCCTATTAAGTTCATTAAGTAAAATAACCATAGTGCATCTTCAGCAGTTTTGAATGAATGCACAGTCAATACTGTCTGTCCATGTGGATTATAATTTTTATAAGAAGGTCAGAGGGGATTGTTAACTGTTCCAGAAGCTCTCTACCTCAGGAGTTTGCTCTTGGAGTGGGATTAGAAGCAATGCTAGTTGTCCAGACTGTATTTAGCTTCAGAGTGTCACAAAAGTTTGGCTTTAACTATCACCTTCCCTGAGAGGGTAACATCTTGCAGACTATGTAGGAGAGGTTTAGTTGTAATATTTCAACATCTGTGAGAGGCACATTTGTCCAAAAACTACTGTAGAACACAGCAGGATTTTTTTTGTCCGGAAGGGAGGAGAGCTAGAGGGCCTTCATACAGAGACAAAAGAACTCTCAGCTTTACTTTTACCAGATTTATAAGAGATATTTGTAGCTCTGGGCATTTCTGGAATAAAATACTGTAAAACTATCAAAAAACTAATTTTTTTTACAGTATGAGAAAAACACTGAAGTTGCTTGAAGTTCATTTTGAGTAGCATCAAAGAAATTAAAAGACAAAATCCCATGAAAAACCTGCCACATCTAATTACTAGAACTGTGAAATAAAACTAAATTTAAAGGGGGGGGACTTTAAAATAAAATAGACTATTTCCCACAGAATCGTCCATCATGCTTAGCTAGTTTGGGTTATTAAACTGAAAGTGAGTTTTGTAGGAGGCACCAAAAGGTCCATTAGAGCAGAGATAATAGAATTAATCAAGGCTGTTTGCACAGGAATGAACCTGAAACAATCTGAAGGGAAAAACAGATCTCTGTGTTCCTCAGCTGATGAGAGTTTAGAGGCTTTCTTATCAAGAAAGATGTGTAACTGAACTCTTCATCAATTCTTCAAATCGTAAATCTAACAAAGAATATTTTCATACTATTGTTTTGGTCTGCTGTGGATTAACATCTTGAATAGTATTTGTGAATAGCTTCCAGAAGAAAGGAAAAAGAAAGCCAGTGAGGATAATAAGTGCTATGGACCAGCAGAACAGAAATGATGCAAAGTAGGACTCCTCCTCTGGGAAAAGACAGTTGAGGAACGCTCTTGTAGAGGTCAATAAAAATGAATGATGACTAATACTTTTTACAGACAAAGAGGAAGCAACATAGAAAGAAATTATTTTACAAACAAAAGGAAACGCTTGCATAAAGGAGAGGATTAAACTGCGGAACTCAATACCACAGAATGTTGTGGAGGCAAAATTACAAATGGATTCAAAAAGGACCAGACAATTTTAATGAAAGTAAGGGCTGTTGGTAATTATTAAGCATGATGTTCTATGCCCATCCCCTGACATGGAATATCTTTAAACTACCGACTGCCAGGAGCTAGCAGACAATGGTAAGCGAAGGGTAATTTCAGAAAGACTGAAGAGTCAGTGCATGAAAAAGCAGGTCAGCTGAGGTCCTAAATACAAAATCAGGATACTGTCTGGCAGTATCATATGCTCAAACAGTGAATGCCAGCTTACAAACTTAGGAAGGTGTGAAGACCCAAGGCCACAGAAGTGCAGTTGCATCCCACTGCTTATCAAGGATGCATTTTTGCAAAGTGTGGCAGTGATATGAGAGAAGGCAAATAATATTTTACAATTTAAATAAATAAATACATAGCAGGGCTTATACACTGCAGCATAAGATCTTTCATGCTGACTTTCTTCAAAACTGACATTTCCAGAAATACTTAAACTACCCATCCATTCTGTAAAAATCTCATCATCCTCCATGGTAGAACACAAAGTCTCCATCTACCTCAAGTCCATAGGCCTTTAATATTTTCCTCGCTGGTGAGCTAGCACAGTAGTATATCTTCATTCTTCAGTCTTGGCCAAATTTGCCCTATGAGAGAGCTTTGTTATACTATTTGCTTTGACAGTATGGGAATTTAGCATGGTCAGGGAATGTAAAGCATACAGTAGAAGAGAGTTCTCATTACTGCAGCATCAAATCATAGAATTAGTTGGAAGCGACCTTTAAGATCATCTAGTTCCAATCCCCTGCCATAGGTGGGACACCGCCCACTAGACTAGGCTGCTCAAAGCCTCATCCAACCTGGCCTTGAATGCTTCCAGGGAGGGGGCATCCACACCCTCACTGGGCAACTTGTTCCAGTGTCTTACCACTCTCACAGTAAAGAATTTCTTCCTAATATGTAGTCTAAATCTACTCTCTTCCAGTTTAAAGCCATTTCCCCTCATTGTTACATACTCTTATAAAAAGTCCCTTCCCAGCTTTCCTGTAGGCCCCCTTCAGGCACTGGAAAGTCATTATAAGGTCTCCCTGGGGCCTTCTCTTCTCTAGGCTGAAGAGCCCCAACTCTCTCAGCCTGTCCTCAGTAGGGAGGTGCTCCAGCCCTCTTCGTGGCTCATCTTTGTGTCCTTCCTCTGGACCAGCTCAAATCAACACTTCATGTTGTGTGTTACTGTATGCATGATCTGTTTTCTCTTTTCCCTAGTCCATCTTCTAGCTCACAGGGCTAGAAAGTCTTTCATTCTCATCTAGACTGATTATTTTTAGAAGAGGCTCTACTTATCAATTTAGAACAAAGCCAATACCAAAAGCTAACTCTTCTGTGAGGTCATTTCTAACATCAAGTCAATTCTAATATCTAGTAGTCCATACACTTTATTATAGCATCATAGCACGTTGGACAGCTTCTTCCTACAGTAGCGTATACCAGTCTTGGAAACAAGTTTTCTGATAATGCAAGCAGACACCGGATTGAGTAACCACTGTTCCAGTAAAATTCTAGCATGTTCCATCTTTACTGAAGTCAGCTACTGAAAGAACTCTAAGGAATGATTATGTTTGATTAACAACACTTGTAGGAAAAAAATTCTGCCACTGAAGCTTATTTCATCTGTTTTATCAAACATACTTAACTTCCATGCAGCTTTAATACTGTTCAACAACATTCCCAGAAGTAGTGAATCTGCATGATTAATTCAGTAATCAAATTTCTGAATGAAGAGCTCCACAAGACTAGTACTTTGCAATCAGTGATACTTTACCTAGCAACTCCTAAAATGTATGTTTACAAATGGGTTTGCATTTCCAATTAAGTCTGGTGCTTGCATTGAGGTCAGCAAATACTTCACAATGATCGTCAGTAATCGTTGGTACTTTTCTCACAGAAAAATAAGATCAGGGATATCTCAGCCCTGAAGAGATCTTGCACTGATGACTACAACTCTGCATGGAAAAATCCCTTTCTCCTCCATAACATGATGGATACATCCACACTACCTTTTGGGAATGGCCTACTGGGAATAGCCACCTGTGCAAGAATAATTAGGCGTTTGTCTGTCCACTGGGGCAGGTCAAGTCCTAGTTGACAGGGACTAAGTTGTACCAACGAGTTTGCTAAAAAATTAAACAGAATGGACAGTTGTGATCCAGTGCTTAATTCCATGTTCCAGTCCTGTTCTATTTCACAGCATAAATGTAGGCTTATAGACTAAATTAAAAGATTGGAAATTAAAACTACTATAACTTTCTCTCAGTACAAACAGAAAATCATGGTTTTTAAAAAGTAGGTGCTGGTAGGAAGTCATAAAAAGTCTCAAAAGGTTTGTTCAGGAACATAGTCTAAATTCTGGAATCAGAATAGCTCAGACTGGAAGAGAATCAATGAGGACGTCCCAGCAAACCTCCTGCTCAAAGTAGTGTCAGCAATGAATACGGACCAGGCTAGGGCTGCCTACTGAAGTACGCTGGAATTTCTTTGAAAGCCACTCACCGCTGCCAGATGTGCTTTAAGAATACCAAGCAATAAGCAAAAACCCAGATTTACCTATCAAAAGTGAATAGGAAATACCTGGGGAAGCAGTGTTGTGCCCTGAAGATTTTAAAACAAGAATTTTACCTATCTACAGCAAAGGATTGTTCATCTGTTTGATATAACAGCCTTCTTACATAGCTGATCCCCCCTGAAATAAATAGCTCTTTGAGAGTAATAAGCAGTGCATTAAACTCAAATCCAATTCCTTGGCTTTCAATACTATTGAGCATTCTGCCATCCAAATATTAAATGCGAAGCAGCTGCACTATAAGGGTGCCAGAAATTTATGGTCAATAAAGATCTGCCACTCGAGGCTAACGTAAACGAAGAACAAGCCATCTGCCTAAAATCCAAAAAACTGCTTCAAATATACGCCTCAGATCTTTGGGCAGAACATAAAGATCTCACATCTTAATGGCATTTAGTATAGGTAGCCAACAGTACCCTGAGTAAGAAATGTATTTTTAATCCCACGTAAGTAATGCCAGGATTTACCTTACTTCAGCTATACTGGACTAAACACATTTGGAGCCAAAGAAGTCACAGAAAACATACAGATCTTCTGCATAAGCAGAGATAACTTTCTGAAGAGAACTTCAGACCAATATCCACATTATTATACCACTCTGGAATGTGCAGTGATGAAGGAAACATAAAAGAATTTTTTCAGACTGCCCCCATGTTTGCAGTAGACTTTTTTTTGTAAATATATATTTGCTGATTTTCTGAATGTCTGCTATAAGAAAGAAGGAGAATTTTTATACATAACTGCATATGAAAACACTATTTTATCAGTTACTGTGTGTTTCCAATAGGCAAGGCATTTTTGATTCCGTTTTAATTATTTTTGCATTGAAGTCCTAGGAGTTCGGTAGGCAATGGATCTATCAGTGCCTGAAAGGTTCCCTCTTATTCTAGAATGAACAAAAAGAATATGGAAATTTTTTATCCTTTCTACCAGAAATCCTGACAGGATGGGGAAAAAAAAAAAGTCTGTAAGAACTGTATTAAACCTGTGGAAGTCAAAGGCTCTGTTAAAAAGTGAAAAACAGAAGGAGTATTGTTTGATTCACTAATCATAAATTTTGGAACAACACAGCCTTTTTAATGAAGGACTATTTTAATGCTTCTGCAGAAATATGAGGAGGAAAGTAATTACTATCAGATCCTTTTAGTGGTTCAATTTTTACAAATTACAAAAATTACATATTTTTACAAAGAAGGTACAAAACTTAATTGATTTTTCGAATTAAGAAGATACAGTTGCAAAAATAAAAAAAGGTATACATTACAAAAAGGAAAAAGCAACTTACATCCTAGAGCAACACGAGTGAGGCTGCTGAACTCTTGTTTAATAAAATTTTTGTTATCAAAGATGACTATACTTTGTGAATTAAAATAAAGCATAATATATAGATTCTCTTAGTGACTGCATTCAAATTTGGGGTTTAGTAATATATGAATATATGAATATTCACACATAATATAATTTTCCTTCATTAAAATGTTACAGCAACAGGATGTAAGGTTACTTTGGAATTGTTATCAGGCTTTTTTTTCCCCTATATAAATATATATTAACAACAAAAAACCCTTCATGTCATGTGTAGCTCTCATGCACAATATACAGTTGTGTGATTTAGACCCTGCTGCAATTAGTTTAACATGGGATAAGAAACTGATAGTATTTACAATCATCAAGAACACCACAGGCGCTTTTTTGTAATTAAGTTTAAACGCAGGAAGAAAAAGGCCACATGGCCATCTAGTGCTTGCTGTGAGAAATGCAAGTGATCAACTTCAATTCCTTTTGCAAACACTTCACAGATCCCTCTTAACAGTGGAAACGCTCTCAGGGTGCATGTTATTTCTGCAAAGATTAAATATGAATTTCTGCCTGACAGAAATCTCTAGTAAAGGGCTTATTTCACAGATTCAGCTGTCCCTGATAATTGAACTGTTGTTTCTAGACTTTCACAGCACACTCATCAGTATGGAACAGAGAATATTTTAAGGCTTTCTCAGGATTTGAATGGGTAGAATGCATTTCAGTAGAAGTCGAATGCCTAACTGCATTTGGTTACGTAACGAACATCATCTGACATGCCTATATGCCAAATTATTATTCAAAGCAAAGTAAAGATTTCTTGCCTTTGTCCATTATAGCAGACTGGCTGGAGCTGATGACCAGAGCACTGCTCTGAGAGAGGGTTTATGCCCAGCAGCTGGCAGCTCTCTGCCATGCAAACTTGCCAGGCCTACCCTGCCACATAGGATACAACAATGTGCTGCCACTCTCAAGTCTGGTCTTGCCTTGAGGACATAGTCAAACCCATAACATAAAAGATAAAGATAGATGTAATTGGATTCTTCAGCTTCAGTATGACCTGCTACTGAACCAGAGCAGCTATTTGCAGATCTGTAAGTCAAAGAATGCTTATATCCGTCAGTACGTGTCAGGGTGGAGTTATGACAAACAATTGTTACAGTCATATCCTAATGTTTGCCTGTGCATTTTATAATGTGTTCAGTGCAATAAATTCACATTCTGCCATACACAGAAGCACTTTTGTTTCCTTTGAAAGCAACAGGAATTTTACCACTGACTTTGGCAGCGTTACTTTTCTTATGAAATTAATTCATTTGTGAACATGTAGACTTATGGTATTAGTTATCCTTCACGGAAGTGTAGAAATGATCGGAAAATGAGTTAGCTTGGAAGGAAGTTCCAAAGATCATCTCATACAATCAGCTAGAAAGAAGGAAGGACCCCTACTCCTGACATGAGGATACTTCCTGACATCACTTAAAAACTCAGGCTGAATCCTTTCTGAAAATGGACAATTTTGAAAACTGACAATATTTTTAATGCTCACTTCCTGCTTCAGCATGCTCTGCTGCTCTGCTAGGTTCTACACAGAAAGCCAATGTACTGACTGAAATCCTTCAGGAAAATGAACTACCAGTCCTGGGATGAAAAATCTCTCATGAAAGGAATTTTTAATACCTCTGAAGATGCAAGAGACAGAGCTAAATGTCTCATCAGTACATGTTCATTAGGAATGGCCCTTTTGTGCTTAGTGAATTTTAATTAGCATTACTTTTGTCGCTGCAGGGGATGCTGCCAGTGACAGCTAAGTTCAATGTCTTGCTGACACTGGGTAAACACAGTGATGTCTGCACAGACATGGATCTCTTCTGTGCTTATAAATGTGGGTTCTTGTCCTACCTCTGTCTCATTTGTTAATTACAGCCACTGAGAATTATGTCATCAAGCTTTATTTGAAGGTACTTTTAGCACAAAGATGAAAAAAATTAAATGACATTATAGATAGTAAGGGACCACCTGAGCCCTATAGCAATTTTTACAGGCATATGGGAATTGGTGGGCTATTCAAGAATGCAGAAGAAATATCTGAGGTGATTAATTCATTAAATAATTCCCCAGATTCTCACTAAGTACTACATATACATGTACATGACATTGTTCTCCTTCTCTTTTTTTTCCAGTGTACAATTAATGAGATGGCACACTGAGGAGTGGTTGGATTTAAATATGGATTTAAATGAAGAGATGCCATCAATGTAAATGTCCTGGAAGAAGCCCAGACTGGCATTTCACAGGAAAAAAATAATGTAGAACAACAACATTATGTAATCTAAGTAACTGGATTTACCCCACGTCAGAGGATATTAAACTAAGTCAAAGAAGAAATATCTTAAAATATATCTCAGGGTTTAGACAGGATTTTGTGAAAGATACATGGAAATTCCTTCAAAATTTTGAAAAATCTCATCATCCTATCATAGAAAAATATATTCCAATCACTTTTCAAAAGACCAGACTCAGTGCTAAGAGAGCTGCAAAGAAGAGTTTATTGTAAAGAAAATTGTAGAACTTGAACATTGTAGGAATTATAAAAGCACTTTTAACGATGTGCAGTATGTCCAGTAAATACATTCTCTAGCTCCTGTCACTTCAGTATGTAGATGATGCACAAAGCATAGAATCATTCTTGCTGAATTCAGGTACAGAGAGCAGGCAAGTTCTCATCTAAATAAGGACCCTTCTGATACACTTGATCACTAGCATAGATGTAACTCTGGTTCTCCTCCTTCTCTGGACTTCAGTGAGAATAGCTCCATGCTCACACAGTAATATAGAAATGCATAGAAATACATCAATAGATCAATCTAAGATAATTATCATTTTAAGTAGTTGCTCTTTAGATGTTTCCCTGCTCTTCAGATGTTTCCTTCCTTTGAGGAAGGAAAGACCCTGAAAAAATTAAAAGGTGAATTGGGATACAGTCTAACCTCAACTTCATATTTGAGTCCCTTATCACCACTGGATATTTCTCTGTATTTTATAGCACACTGTGTCAATCTGAAATAGGGAAGTATTCACAGATTCTCCTTGTAGATGGAAGAGAGAGGCACTGGTTGAGATCCATGGCAGAGGAGACAACTGAACAAAGACCTTTCCAGGCACAAGGACCAGAGTGTCATTACCTTTCAAGCTTCTGATAAATATGTTCATACTTTATTATTATTGTACAGTATAAAGAAAATAGATGAAAATACACTTGGAAAACTAATTAATTTGTTTAGTTCACTAAGTTATCTTCCATTTCCTATTTACTGAATTTTCTCAATTTTCCTTGATAAGCATAAAGCTTTCAAAATCTTACTACTAGTTTGGCAAAAGCTTATTACATTGCATTTAACTTCCTTAGTTGATTTAAGGATTTCCTGATACCTTTTGAACTGCTACTTGATGCCATTTTGCAAATGAAATGACTTAGGGAATTGGTAACAGGATATACAGCTTTCACTTTCTGGTCGATGATTGCCATCTACCTTCTGTCAATACTGATTACAGTAATGCGTGCTTGTTTGCTGGAAATGAATAGGAATTCCAACTCTGCTTGCTAACTGAAAATAACTGCATCAGAAACTACCCTGACAACTGATATCTACGTTGTGAAGCCTCAACAGAATGAGTAAAAGAAACGCTGGACTCCATTTCTATCCTTCTGGGACAGGATTGGATCACTAGATAATTTGTGGAATTACCTACTACCCATAGTGGCTAGTCAATGACCAAATAAGGAACTTCACTTTACAGGACTGTCAATGTATCACCTTTCAGGAGCATTAAGTCCACTTAAAAAAAAATTAACTTGAGCAGAATAGGATGTTATTGCTTTTACTGAGGTCACCAAAAGGGTAATACCATTCTCAGTGATGCTAATGTGAAGGTACAGGGGTGACATGAGTTAATTACCCAGTTACCACTCTATTATTGATTTATACTCTCTTGACATTTACAAAGAAATAAAATAGAGTTTACAAATACACTCTCACAAAATATTAGCCCCACAACTATTGCAAAGAGATGGACTTCATATTATTAAAAATATTTTATGCAAGGAATAAAACTAAGAAAAGACATAATTTCTTCTCTAAGTTTCCTTCTGTGAAGCACTAAGGGACTTAGCGCTTAATGGTTTAGTGATGGGACTCAGTGAGTCAGGTTCATGGTTGGACTTGATAATCTTGAAGGTCTCTCCCAACCTAAATGAGTCTATGAAACATTAAATGTAATGAATAATTAAAACTATAATTAGCTTTTTTTTTTTTTTTTTTTTCCAGTAGCTAGGTGCATACAGAAATGTTCTGCTCCTCTGATTAGCACAGCTGTCATAATTAAGGCCCAAAACAGAATTTCAGAAATATATTTTAGAAATATATTTTACTCTGTGCATATTCAATTGTAAAAAGTGAAGCAAATTTAAAAGAATTGGTGCAAATTAACAATAGCTTCTAATAAGCACATACGTGAATGTTCTTTTCTTGAGTTTCTTCTGCCAAGACTATTCAATCTGGTAACTCAGTTGGGTCTCTTTTAGTCACTCACAAGTCAGAATATGAGACTTTTTGAAAGCCAGACTTCTTAAGAAACTTCATCCAAACTTTGCTTCAGTGATAGATTTAAAATTTACACTTCTGATCTCTGTCCTTGTTTCATAAAACACTGCATGACTGTGTTTTATGTAACAAGTCTAAGATTCACTTAATAGTACAAATCTGCACTCCTGAGACTCAAATAAGATAACAGAAGATGAATCAAGTAGATACTGATAGTCCAAATGAACACAAGTCCTGAAAATGTTGGTTCATATCAACATCCTGAAAAATACATCTTAGATATCTATTTGTACACATATTCTGTACACTTACCTGAACTCCTAGGCTAGACTTGTCAAGCCCGTAGCTTTGCCCCTAGCAAGCCTTGGGCCTCTTTTCATTACTGTACAAGTTTGGCCTTCTCCCAACACTGGGAACACACCATTGTACCAGGTGTAAGAATCAGGAAATGGAACAAAGACTCTAAGAAACTTGGCAAAACATCTTATGGCTAGTCTGTTGAAAAAGCAAGGAAAGTAGTACATCTACATGAATGTAGAAATATATACAGATCGTCACTCTGAGAAAATCAGCTGTTCCATGATGAAGGTAGCATAGAAAATAGAGAAGTAGCTCTTCCCAATGACATCCTTCTTCAATCATCCCATGTATTTCACACCAGTGAACATTCCATTCCAGGTACCCTTTACCAGCATGCCTTTTCTTTCTTTCTTTCTCTCTCTCTTTCTCCTTTTCCTTCCTTCCTTCCTTCCTTCCTTCCTTCCTTCCTTCCTTCCTTCCTTCCTTCCTTCCTTCCTTCCTTCCTTCCTTCCTTCCTTCCTTCCTTCCTTCCTTCCTTCCTTCCTTCCTTCCTTCCTTCCTTCCTTCCTTCCTTCTTTTTTTATTTTATTTCTATCTTTTGTATTACAGAGGCAAGCCAATAAAACTCACAAATCATTTTGATGGGTTTGATGCATGTTTCTTCAGACCAACATATCACCCAACTTAAACAGACTTTTTGTTTCTGACTGTCAGGAAAAGGTGGACTGTCTCAAACTTATTCATGTTAGCACGCTATCAAATGACATATACAAACTTTCTAGCAAAAAACAGAGTATTTTATTGAAGCATCCTACTTTCAGTCTGGCAAAAAGAATGCATTTATTGTGAAAGAAAGTACCTATTTGTAAAAAACCATACAAGAAAAATGCACTGAAAACTGACAAGTATTATTTTATATACTGTGATATGATTTATGAAGTGTGCTTATTTTTATGGTGACCTTGACGTGTTTCCTCAGATAAGTGACTGAATTTTACAAATGATTTAATAGGTAAATGCGTTGTCTCTTGGCAATCTTAACTGGTTTGCTTTTACACTTCTTTTATTAAGCTTTTAGTTTTATGTAAATAAGTGACAACTTAAGGTTCATCCTCTATAATATCAGAATGCCTCTGCTGTAATGAGGCTGGACTTATGGAAGACTGTATGACATTTCTTACTGAAAATGTACATGCAGAATTTTAGACCTATAGCTATATTAAGATTCAGTCTTAAATTTTATTTGCTTTTCTTCAGAAATTAAAATTGGCTTGTACTGTTAAAAAATATACATAGTGAACATAGTGAAGATCAATTAATCAACGTCTTCTGAACATGGTTGTGCTCTATGAATTGCAGAAGGAATCACAAAGTTATAAAAATCACAACTCTATTCAATTATTTCAGTAATTATAAGAGAAGATGAAAGGCTAAGTTATGTATAAAATGGGCTACCTCTGGGATCTGTTACTTCAGAAACTGCTTATCCTCTTTTTAATTTTTTTTTTTTAAGGTTACACTGGACCATTTTGATATGGTTACATCAGGAATGATCAGTGATAGATCTCAGGTATTGGTGGCTTTCATCTGAGTAGGTCTCCACTTGCTTCCATTTAGGAAGACATGCTTAGAGCAAAAGGAGGAGTGCCACCGCTTCTCAGCTCCTGCCTCAGCCCCTCCTGCCTCAGTTGCTGCCTATTTAGTACCACTGACCTGAACCACATGTCCCCAGTGGACTATGTTGAAGCAGTCTAAGTGCAAGCAGTTCCACAGAAGGCAGTCATAAGGAGTTGGTTTACATTTCCCAAACCAGTGGTTTTCAGCCAGTGATCTGTGAAACACTGGGTATCTGTGGATGAAGGAAAACAAGGGATACCTATGTAAATAATTTAAATCTTTTAAAGAAAAGAAGGGGATCTACAAATGGAATAACCTTTAAAACATTCTATTAAACAATTCAAGACCCAGAACAGGCTTCAAAGCCTGCATGTAATCTACAAATTCAGTTCAAGCACATCATGTTCTGGGATTCTGTGAAAACAAATGGTAAATTAAACATTTTAGGAAAGTTGAACTGTTTTATCTCTACATATACATAAGCATAAAAATAGCCAAGACAGGCCAATTAATTGAATTAGCATTATTAACCCAGGGAGAATTTGTTTAAATGGTTTATTAGACTTCTGCAACACTATTTTTTTTCCTGTGATGTTCAACTGAAAACACTGTAGTTTTCCATCGGTTGATGCAATGGAGACTGAATTATTCCCAAATCTCAGCAAAAGCGCATTTTCATCTGCCATGCCTACAGTGTCAATATCAATGTACACACACTGTTTATCAGCATGCGCAGCGTGAATTACACTCACTTATCGATAAAACATCGTTTTCTTTTGCCCTGCCTACATTTTTAATCCAACCATCCCTAACAGAATCAATGAGGTGGAACTATTTGTGCACAAGTTTTGTATCATAAGCACTTTCATCCTCTTAATCCCCATTCTAACCTGTTTCAGAGATCTGTTTAAGGCTTTTTCAGTTTTGCTGTGTTCTCACATCGGTACTGCTTTAATCTCTTTTCACAACAATGTCCCACTCACCTGTTATTCAAGTTTCCAAGATATTGCCTAAAACGTTTATCTCCTGGGAGGCAATTGAATGTGACCACTGCATATTCAAACCTAGCAGAAGTTCGCACTTGACTAAAGAGCATTTCAGAACAGCCCATATTGGACAGGGCGTGTAGACAGACAAATACATATATATGATGAAATTGTCATGCATATTAACATTTGCAATCATTTTTTATAAATAAACATGAGAAATATATATATATATATATATGTCATTCAAGATCAGGCTGGATGGGGATCTGAGCAACCTGATCTAGCGTTAGGTGTCCCTATTCATTGCAAAGGAGTAGGATTAGATGATCTTTAAAGGTCCCTTCCAACTGATTATGTGATTCTATGATTCTATGATCGTATGATTCTGTATTTTAAATGACATTGAAGGTAGCAGATAGTGATGGAACACCACTCTTCCCAAGCGTAAACCAAGCAACAAACTGTTAGGCAGCTGATCTGCTGTGGCCAGCAGCCATGTGCTATGTTGAAAGACTTGCAATAACCATGTAATACTTTTATCTATGGGCTCTTGACTGCATTTTGGGAGGAAAAGAAACTCACAATTTGCATAAAGTACACTATGAGCATGGCCTGAAATAAGCAACAAGATCAAAATACTATCTGTAAGTACACAGTTATTGTCTTTGACTGAGGAGCAGTTTTCATCGTACTTGTTCATATGACAACAGCACCAGTTTGTGTGTGGAACCCTTACTGCTGCTTTAGCCCAGTGGGACTTTTAATCACAAACACCATGAACACGGTTTGCACTTCTGCACACTCACTGCCTTTATGCTAACGGCAGATCCGAAGTGATACTGTACCCCTACCCTACATTTGTTTTCAGCAGGGAAGGAGCTAGCACAGCTCAGGTGAGAACAGGATGGCAGACCCTGGCTCTTAGGCTCTATTTAGCAACGCAGCTACAGGATGAACATCTGAGGACTGAAAGGCTGAAGATGGGGTGAGACCGAGGTGAACGAAGCATTCAGGCACCGTAAAGCTCTTCTGCTGCTGGTCGCTTCCTTACACCCTGCGGCGCTCGGGGCTGTGCGCGACAACGCGCCGCGACGCTCCCGTTTCGAGACAGCTGCCACAAGGTGCCGTGCCCTCCCTTTGCCCGGTGGCTGCGGTGAGCGCGGCCCATCACGGCCCGGTCCGGCGCGGCGCGGCGCGCTGCCCGCTAGGTGGCACGGCTGGGTCTCGCACGGCGCTACGAGCGGCGCTGCCCGCAGCTGCGGCCCCCCCGGCCCGTTAGGTGCGGAGGGAGCCCCCGCCTCACCCTGTGGCTGCCGAGGGAAGCGGCCTGGGGGGAGTAAGAGGGCTCGAATCATCTTAAAACAGAGGCGGAAAAATCGCCATGGGAAACGGCCACGAGGTCGGTTTTGTTTTTCCCCTCTTGCAATAAACTGTTGTAATCTGCAATCATTAGCATAATCTTCAAAGGTCTGCGGGGGGATAAGCTTTAGGACGCCCAGGGTGCGGCTGGTGGGCTCCTGAGACACTACAACACCGCCGCCGGGTCTTTCTTCGGGTTCGGGGGGTTCCCGTCCGCCGTCTGCCTGGCAGACAATGGGGTGATCCCCGCCCCGAGGGGGCCAGGAGGGCGTCGGGGTCGGAATGCTCAAATCTGCAATCTGGAGGACTTCTAATTGACGAGGGAAAGATGTATATTTTCCCTCCGAGTTTACTTTTCTTCAAGGGTAATTATCTCACTTGCATTTGAACTCGTCGGGGGAGCAGAATGAGTTTCCAGTCGTTGGATTCCCCTGCCTGAAATCTATAGCTCTTTTGTGTGAGCCTTCGGAGCTCTGGCAATGAGCAGCCCAACCCGCGGTTCGCAGCAATGTTCATTGCAGCGAAGGGCGTGTTCGGGGAATACAAACAGCACCCACAGATAGTTGCCAAGGGCACCTCATACATCTCTACATTACACCTTGAACCAGCCTGCTCGTATCTTTCGGGTTTTATGGCACGGATCATAAATGATTGTAAAGTCTGCAAATCTTTCATGAAACCCCGGCAATTAATAGTTTAGCCAGAGAACCTTTAAAGAAAACAGAGGCTTTAATGCAGCCCTGGAAATCGGTTCCTAGCCGTGTAGTGTCGGCGTCATCTCACGATTCAGAGTTTTAAGAGGTTACAGCTTTGCAATTTCTTTTCGAACAAAGCACTTTCTCCCTCGCTCTGTTTTTCGAGGCAAGAAAACTCAAAGCCATGTGCGAAATGCCAGGTGCTTTCTGACGGGGGGCGGGGGCTCTGCGGAACTCAGCCCGAGCGCTCCAAAGCAGAACCTGTAAAATTGGAGCAGGTTTCCCATTTATGGTCTCAGGTAACCACATAAAACTAGCTGCTTCTTTAAACCGGTTTGGTCCTGATCGTTTCCTGTATTGCGCTTTTCGAGCCAGGAGCGCCCCGTGACCCGCGGTGACTGCAGTTCCCGGCAGCCGTTTAGGTGGTGTCTGACGGCGCGTTGGGGTCTTTTATCAGTTACTCGCGTTCACAAAGAAAGGCGTTCGCCTGAAGATGGGAAAGTTTTTCGAGGGAAGCTCCTGCGAGGAGAGAAGCGCCCGGTTCCTATAAATGATTTACGAGGGATGGATCAGTAACAGGGAAAAAGCAGCCCTGGAAAGGGAACGAAGGAACACAAACAGTTGCCTCACCCGCGGGTTAATGATACCGATGGATGGAGCGACGGAGGCCGGGCGGGCTGTAGATGAGGTGCACCCCCCTTCTCCTGGCCTGTAGCTCCCCTCGTCCCGTCCCCAAATACATTGCGGGCGTCCGCCCCGTAGGTCACAGCCCGGAGCGGGTGGGGAAGGGCAGAACCTGGCACAGGTGCCCGGGGAGTGCCCTGCGGCAGTAAACCAGGGTCTGCGGCCACGGCCAAGCGCTCAGGGGGGCTTCTCAAAATTTGCACAGGAGCTGTACCGTCTGGGGCTTCCCCCTGGAGGTCAGCGCTGGAAATATTCGTTATCTCCGCTGAGAAAAGCTGCGTAGATCCACTGCCTGCACTGAGATCAGTTCCATCTCCCCTCCTTGGCTCTGAGGATGCAGAGGAGCGGTGGGCAAAGGGGCAGCCCCCTCCCTGACGGCCCGGGGATGCCGGCCACAGGGTCCCCTCGGCTGCCCTGCGCCCTCCTGCTGCCCGCTCCTCGCCCCGGGGTGGGAATGGAGGTGGTCGCAGCCCCCAGCCCTATGCGGGGGCGGGAGGGAGGGGGGAACCGGAGGAGGCTCCAGAGGCACCAGGCGGCTCCGGGCTTCTTTGGGCAGCCGCGTGGTTTTACCGCGGAGGTGACACGTGGAAGCGCTGCCTTAGAGGTAGCCCTGGCGGCGACGAAACTGGCGAGGGACTCGGTGCTACCCCCAAACTGTAACTCAAAAACGCCGCTGGTAACTGAAAGACGCAACCACTTCATAAACGGTGTTTAAGGAAACGCTCGTGTCGAAATAAAAGGCACTAGTTACATTAAGGTTACATCAAACGCGGCCTTATGTGATGAGAAATAGGCGCAAATACTCCCTGCATGGGAAAGAAGCCCTATTTCCCACCCTGCGGGCTATTTGCTTTGGTACGAGGCAGAACCTTTCCCGCAGGGAGAAGAATTAAGTGCGCTGGGACACGAGGGAGGGACCGGAACGGAAGTACAGAGCCCCCCACGTCCCCAACCCATCAAATTGCTCCTCACGGTCTAGAAACGCGGGTGGACATAGGGTTTCACATAGCTTTATTAGGTTATTTTTTATTCTCATTAGAACAGCAAAGAAATGATGGAGCAACGCTTTTTATTCATTTAAGCAAAGTGCTCGTGCCCACTGCATCGGGCCGAGATTCCCAGCAGCGAGGTGAAAGCAGACCCCACGCAGGTGGCGGCCGCTTTTAAGCCATTCGCTCCCGCGGAGCGCTCCGAGCCGCAGCAGCGCGTGTGTGTCAGTGCCAGCGCTGCCCCTGCCCGCGGTATTTCACCTGCGACGGGCAGCGCTCCTCGGGAACAGCTTCCCCGGCGACTTTTATTGGCCTCTTAAAACCCACGTCTGTGATAACACCGGAGGGCCCTGTGGCTACGGGGCAATTATTTGCAATGATTATTTAATGTTTCGTAACGGAGGGAATTGCCAAGCGGAATTCTCTTTGTCCCCTCCAAGTGACAATCGAAAGCCCCTGGAAAGCGAACCCGCAGCTTCCACGGGTGAGCTCAGGGAACGAGGCATCGGCCTCCGTAACGAGATCCAGCGGCACGGCGAGGGACCGCGGTGAGGACGCAGAGCTGAGCTCCACGCTGAGAAACCCATCAATCACAGAGGCCAGAGGAAAAGAACGTTTTTCATCTCTTTTTCTCCCCAGTCTCAGCGCATGACCCTCTCTGCGCCGCTCCTTCGAGTGCCGCTCACATCCCGACACTGTGCGCGCTGCGGGACGCGCACAGGCCGGGCGCTCCGTGGGCACTTTCTTCCCTCTCGCGTGGCACCTCCCGCTCTATTTCACACCGCAGGGACACCCTGGGTGGCGGTGACACACAGCCCCAGGTGCCCGCTCCCTTACCGATGCCTCCGCGGGTGTGAGCGGTGATCTCACGGTTCGAGCGTTAATTATTGTTTCGAGTCTGAGTGTGCCGTGGCGGAGGACAATGACAATTATTATTTTACAAACACTTCCTTGTGTCACGACCTGCGCGGCGCTGAGAGGTCCACCGACCTAGGGCACGGAACAGGGCGTTCGCAGTGGGCGCGGGGGCACAGCGGGGCAGAGGCGGATTGCTCCGTTTCCCCAGCGCAGTGCCGTGGGCGGCCCGAGCGAATGCCGCCCGCAGACGGCGCTGGGCACGCACCTCCCCCGCGTTGCCCGCAGGCCGCGCCGCTGGGCCGATGCCCCGGGGGTGCGGAGCCGGGCGGCGGAGCCCCTCCGGAGTCCGAGCCGAACCGAGCCGAGACGGGCCGGGAGCGCCTCGCACGGCAGCCGGCGGGGCGCGGGGTGCGAGCAGGGCCAGCCGCGGGCTGAGCAGCTTTCAGTTTTCATTGAAGCTGCTGGTTACTGTTTAACATCCCCACCCACGTTTGTTTAGTAAATCGATCTGATGCTTGGGCTGAGGCTGCTGCCCTGTCGCCATTGAGCAAAGTTAATTCTCCCTCTGCACACACACATAAACACACGCACACTCCTCCGCCTCTTCCACGCTACAGCGTACGGTGTCGGCTGCACCGAGAGAGGCACGCAGCGCAGCGCCGGGACCAAGTGGGGGGTGCGGGGAGGCGACCGGCTCGGGGGATGCCGCCGCCCTGAGCCGCGAGCGCGCCGCGGAGGCCGAGAGACGGCGCGGCCCCGCCGGTAAGTCCGGGGCTGGCGGCAGCGTGGCGAGGGGCGGCCCGGCGGCGGGAGGAGGGCGTGCGGGCCGGGAGCGCTGCCCATCCGGCGGGAGAGCGGACATCAGAGCCGGACTGGGAAAGGGCGGAGGTGGGAAGGAGGGGGGGAGGGGGTTCGATTACATACATCCAGTTTTGTGTGTTTGTTTTTTTTTCCCCCTAAAGAAATACGTCTAGTCACGTGTCTCTGTTGTCGGCACGCGGGCCTCTCCGCAGAAGCACGCCGCACGCTGAGCGCACCTCGGGCCCCCGGGGCGGGGTGTGTTGCCGCTGCGGCCGTGGGTCGGGGACGTGGGAGCCGGCGGGTACGGCCCCTGTCCTGCTCCGGCGCTGTGCAAGCGTCTGCGGAGTTTTGGCAGCCCCGGTTACGACTTTGCATCGGGTTTAGAAGCATTTTCCTACTGCCTTCTTCTTCTTTTTTTTTCTTTATTAATTTCTCGGCCCCGCCCTCACAGTGACTTGTGAGACACAGTGACTGCAGCAGGTGGATTTGTTACTGTGAGGCTGCTCCTACTAATAGTTCTTGGCCCAGCGGTGTGCCTCGGTGAAGAATCCTAAAATACTTCCTGTCGGGAAAAAAGCAATGATTATACATGTAAACATGAAACGATTATGTATATAAACATGAAAAGGCCCAAGCAAGATGAAGGGCTGAGGAAGAGTTTTGCAGGCAGATCCAGCAGTGCTGCCAGCGCACCGCTCCAGCACAGCAGGTGCAGGAAAACAGGCCTCCTTGTAGCTTTGTTGAAAGCCAACTTTTGGATGCTGCACTTCAGCCTAAATCCAACTTCCCGTGTGCTGAAGTGGGAGACATAGTCAAACATTTTCAGAAAAATGCAGTAGGTTGCAATGGTAGTAGTATTTTAAAGCAATATTCTGTAAGGAAGTATGGTTGTGTTGTGTCCGACCTTCCTTGTTGTAGGCCACTCCTTGTACAATGAGGCATGTACTTTGGTTTATGGTGACTTCTCATCCACATTATAAAGACACTGGAATAACTGAAGGTGACATCTTTGTTACTGCCTCTGCGTTTGTTAAAATTGGCTCCATGTGTAGAACTGACCATGCTTTCCAGCTCTCCAAGTCCTTGACTCTTCTGTGTGCTGAATGGAACTATGAACGGCTTTGGAATTCTCCGTGTTCCTTAAGAACAGCAGTTCTCACAGCTTACATAGAGGCATATATATATATATACACACAGATGGTTTTCAAATATTGCAAACTGTGCTTCAACCACGTCATTCTTCTTTCCTTTTTCTTGTCATATGCTAAGGAAGAGGGGACAAAATGCTTACAGTGTTCTGTTGAAGATCAATTCACACTTCTTATCATCTTTCAGTTTGGAAAACATCGAGAAGAGAACAGAATATATGTATATATATATTTCCATCATTTGGTGCTCAGCTCCCCATCCCTATCCCTGTTTCTCTTGCTGAAGCACACTGGGCAGACTGAGTGTCACTTCGTACATACAAAAAAGTATAATCAGGCATTAGTCATGTTAAGGATGCCATTCCCTTGTACTCGTTTTAGCAGCTCAAGCATTTGAGCCTAGAACTGATTTGCCAAAACTAAATGCTTACCACAAAGTGTAGCTTTCTCTGCAACTTATATAATTAGAGGAACACCTCCTTTCCAAACAATTGCATTTAGTGGTATTAATGTAAAAGCAGGACAATGCAGAGATCCAGCCTGAATTTCCAAGTGGTTATTCTAAGTACCAATATGCAGTATAACGGCCAAAGATGTAGTTGGCATCAAGGCAGCACTGCTGTCTGTCCTGCCTCCCACCAATGAAGAATACAGGAAATACACTAGAAAAAAGGGAATTCCTGAGGCCTGGCAGTATCTAATTCCTCGGATAGTCAAGTGATACTTACTGCTCTTTTGCATGCATCACTAAAGTAGCTCCAGACTAGCTCCCTACAAAAGGTCTTGTGGGATAAACATGTCTTTGCTGCTTTCACTCCTTCAGAATAGGCCAAAGTTGAATTTTGGAATCAAATAGGATTTGGTGTGTGTTTACTGAAAAACTGAAAAGATGCAAGAACAGAATTTAGTCATCATGCTTGACATGGCTTCTGTTCCGAACTTTGCTGCGGAATTCATAGCAGGTGTATATGGACTCAGTACTGCAAAAGGTTGTTTCTGCTCTGTCTTCACTCTCTTTAGGATTGAGTTGAAAAAATGGGGTCCAGCACATACAACCCATTACTTCCAAATCTGCATCACAAACAGCAGTTTTCACTGGCTTTTTGTTGGCTACAAGAATCAAAACATTACTTTAGACGATATTCATAGTATTCTTCGTATGAAGAGATGTCCTGAAAAAAAATCATGGTCATTAATGTAGCAGCCCAGCCTCCACTTGCATGCTCTATACTGGAAAGATTCCAAATGTGATGGAAGTTTTGGAAAATTAATCAAATTTTGTTTGTTTATTTGGGAATTAGGTGCATTGTAACAGAACAAATTCACAAGTGACTTAAGACTCAATCGTGGTGACCATGTGGTTCTGAGCTGAGCCAATTACATTTTTATATCTATTGAAGAGCAGGGGCAATGTGCTCCATCTATTAATTGATATGTGGGCACTTCCCATGCAGGGAAATCTCTATTTCTTTTCTCAAGGATTTTAAAGGTCCGTATTTGGCTTGATTAATTAAATTTTTATCTAAGTGAAGTGTTTCAGCTGTTCAGAAGTCTTTCTTTTGTTCCCTTTGTGTGTTCAAAGGTGACCAAAGCAATTCGCAATTTGATATTAAGCTTGAAAATTAGCTTGATTTGCTTAAGTTGCATCAAGCTGATAAGAGGTACGCAATACCGGATAATTGCATTATTTCAGTATCGTAGCTTGGTAAAGTAGGCTGTTTTAGAATATATGTAAAGGCTTTTATTTTTGCCATTGTTGCCTTTTGTAAATGGTAATATATTCTGTGATAGAATTTAATTTTGCAAGGAAAATGTTGCTCTAATACATTAGAGAAAGGCATGGTTCTTAGGTTTTAATGTGCCTTAATGAATGATGCATTATATAACATATGATGAGAAAATATGGGAAATGCATTACTAACAAATTAAGATGTTTGAGTGCCTTGCAACAGCTTTGATTGAATCAAATTCTTTTCGAATTTTCAATTTTAAAACAGCACACCCTAAAAATCAGGTCAGAATGCTGTGTGCAATGTCAGAGCTGAGATCTATCAAAGTGAAAGGCTCCAACAACATTTTCAAACCTTTCTCAATTGTCAATTTAAGTTAATTGAAAATGAAAGGTCTCGGTTTCAGGATTGGGCCATTTAAATAGAAGCCTGCTGCTTTCATTTTGTAGAAGGGCAATCTCCCTCCACATACGTGTTTTAAAAGGTTCATTCATAATTCTCCCTTCACACTTCTATTGGAAATGACAGAATTCATTATTTTGAGTTCTTGAACTATTTTTTTGTAACTTGGGTGATGAATTGTATGAGATCTAGTTCATAACATGGCGCAGCAACCCACAAGATTTAAAATTCTCATGGCTCGATCTGTCTTTTTATGGCACTTGGCGGGCAAGCGCTCAGGAAGCCTCCATGTGCATCTCCTACCTCTTACAGAGCGGTACGTTGGGATTTTTTTATTTAATACCAGCTAGGAAAGAAACTCGCACCCCTGCTTGGTAATTCACTGGAGGTATCCAAGCAACAAGGACATACATTACAGTAGCAGTATACAAGATGCTGTGTGAATTTTCTTTGCCTCCTGCTTATCTGTGAATCCAACCACAATAGACCTGCACAAATACTGCTGTTTTCTGTCTCTATTTCTAGCATGGCAACATTTGCCCCAAGACAATGCCTGTCCAAACAAAGAAATTAGGAGCAGGTGGGAGGGGGGCTTTGAGAGATAAATTCTCAGAACTGCACCCAAGACTAAGTTTTGTGCCTATGAAATGGAAAATACAATTCAGGTTGGATTTTTAGTGTATCTCTGGCAGAGTTGCAGTGAGAAATGTTTCTTCACGTCATTTTTGTATGGGGTTTCTCTGCTACACCAGCTTGATAACGCACTCAGAAGTAACCAGCTGCTTGTTATTCAAAATAGGCAGAAATTTAGGCAGATCTTAGAATTTCTCCCTTTCTTTGTTAAACATGACATTTGTTCGTTGGCTGCTGAAGTTTAAAGTATCGGCACCAGACAAGGAGTGAGATCAGTTTATGCTCTCGGAGCTCTTCCACGTACTTGAAAACTCTTCATGGCAACCAACATGTTTCCTCATGTTTCTCAGGCACATAGTGTGCTTCTTGCAGCTAGATTTTTCTTCTTGTTGCTTTGAAATTGATGACTGTAATGACTTATTCATAACGCCAGTTTCAGAATTGCACCCGAAAGTGTCTTTCAGACAGTGTCTTTTGATATGCTCTTCAGGATAATAGTATTTACTCCTTCTGCAAGGAAATGTCAGACTGACATTACACTGGCAGACAAAATTCCTTCTGCAGAGGTCTAGAGATGACTCAGAGAACTGAGATGTTGTCCATGCTGTGATTGCACACTGATAAACATTCACTCTCCTCTCTCTGCACTTGTTAGTTGTAGTCAGGTGTTGGCTTGTACCTGCTGTTGCAGTTCAGAGTAATTATGATAATTGATAGAATTTCATTTACCATATTGCTAAATACCTGTTAATTACTCCCCTGCTCCGTCTGCTAAAGAAGTTGAAAATGGTCTTCTGTTGGGCCGCTTGGTAGCCGCACTGTGACATTGACAGTCTGAACAGAGATCTTGTACGGCATCGACTATACATATGTAGTTTCATGCAACTTCTGGGCAGTTACCATTCGATCTGCACTTCTTTTGTCATCACAGAAATGGAAATATGGAGTTTGGCTTTTTACTTACAAAACAAGATACAGGTTTTATTGCAAGGTCTGACTTTGGTGGTAGATGCTATCTACGCAGCAGGTATGTATTATCCGTACTTAATATCTTTCTTACCTTTTGGAAGAAAAGTGGCATTCCCAGCTCCAGTGTCCAAATCTAAAATATTAAAATAGGATCTACATTTTAATGTCTTTAATATTTTTTAAGCCTTTTGTTTCAGTTCATGTTTAACATCGTCTTGTCTTATATTATTGTTTTTATCTTTCTTTTTTTTTTTTCCCAATTATTTGTCTCTTTGAGCTTCTGCGACTTTCTACGTTAATTTTAAACAAGTTATTTTAACAAGTGCTTTGGGGAGACTTAAGAGACAATTCTTTTTCATTTAGTTTGGTTTGGAAATGCTAGAACTTGGTCTAACAGAACTTTAGATTTGATTGCTTTAACATGAACAATTTTAGCTGTGATCAATTGGAAAAAAAAAAAGAGAAAAAAAAAAAAAAAAAAGGCCCTCAGTTTGAATATGAGACTTCTCCTTCCCCATTTCAGAATCTTCTAGATCATTAAGAGTTTAGAGTTGATGCCCAGGCTTACAGGGACAGCAGTAAAAAGCAGTATCATATCAAAGAAACACCATCTTCAAAAATATATTTTCCTGAAGAGCAAAATAAGCTAGGTATTAGGTAAATTTAGGGTAAACATTTTTAGGATTAGGGTAAACAGTTTTAGTTGTAAAATTGTAAAATGCACTAGGCTAATTGCAGCTGTATTAAGCTAGTTTTGTGAGTATTTTTTGCTTGTTGATTGGTTGGTTAGGGCTATTTTGGTGTAAATGGATTGAAGAGAAAAAGAACTTAATAAAAAGCAGTTTTCAGAGCCTGAACCTCCTTAGTATTGTTATTTTGCATTGAGAGTAGAACGTAACTGGGATGAGCAGAACCTCAGCTTCCAGGAATGAACAGTCCATAGTGCACGAAAAAAATAGAGATGCTCTATTTAATGAGCACAGGTTTAGTTTGAGCTTTTAGGTTGACCTGAGTCCATCTCCCCAGGCAAATTTCACGTTTCATTCAAATGCCTTTGTTTGCTGGTAAATAATTTTGGAGAAGAAAAAATGCAAGTTTCTTGATACATTTCATTTACGTTTTCAGGCTCAACCAAAACAACCAAGGCAGTTTAAGGTATAAGCAGCATTTGCTTGTGCATCACATCTTCCACATATTTTAAATGTAATTGTCCCCATTAGTGCCAACAGAATACAAATCTTTGTCCACAACTGAGGTGAGATAGTAGCTTCAATTGCCAGATACAGGGCTGCTGGTAGCTTGATGCTGCGTGTCAGTGGCTGAGGTTTGAGTATATGCCTGCGTTAACTGTGGGAAGGAATGGTCATTTCTGGGGAGAACTGAGGCTGAAGTTGTAGAGTATTGCAACCTCTGTATGTCGTTCTGTCTGAAAAAACTGTTCATTTCATTTCTTGGCAAGAAGAGTGAGCTCTGGTGGTGGGTATGTAACCATAGATGCATTTGCCTGCTCGAAAATTGACAGAGGGCAACTCGCCTCTTGTTTTTAACATCGTGTTATTTAGAACAAATAGCTATAACAGCTTTTCCAATAGCAAGTCTATAAAGACCTTCTTAATAGTAGAGAAAATATGGGAAATTTCAAAAAAAATAGATTTACATTTCGGGGGCAAGGAAGTGCTAAATAGGTTGCAGACTTTGAGAATGGAATTCAAATTCTAACAAAATTTTCATATTAATTTTGTTATCACCAAACTTTATAGTTGAATTTTTATCATAGTTTCATCTACTAGGTCAAGTAATTTATTTCCCAGTATGTATCTGAAGCTAAAAGTATGAAAAAATCTGAAAATGAAAACCACTCCTGGTGAGTGTTTTTAAGTTTCCAATACCATAGAACATGAATGGGCATTTTGAAATTAAGATACATGTATGAAAAGCAAATCCTTGCTGGGTAGAAAATGAACACAGATTTGACTGGCCAGGAGAACATATATATGAGACTGCAGCAAATTTTTAAATCCTTTATGATTCATTTCACAGCTTCGAATTTGTAAGGCCAGCTTCTTGCTTTCCACAACAGTAAGGAAGGCATCGTTACAGAGCAGAGCAACTCAAGCCACCAAGGTGCTTGTTAAGCCTTAGCTGTATGCGCAAGGTCATGAAGGAAAAACATTCTTGATAAATAGTATTTCATTAGTTGTGCAAAACAAGTTAGTTGTAGAGAAGCTACTGTTAAGAACTAAACACATTATTCAAACCTGAAAAACCAATGTGCTCCAGGAAATCACTGTGAATACAGCTTCTTTGTTTCTCAGTTTAAGAGCTGTTCCACCTCAGACCAGTACAACTGACAGTAGAAACTGTGGGGAGCCCTGGCTTGTGTGATGGATAGTTGAGAAATCTTGAAAATGGCTGATGCGGCGTACTTCTCCACCAAGGATATATGTACCCACAACTACATCTTGTGATTCTGGACCCTTACGGATGCTTCAGTGTTCTTAGCTAGATAAAGAATCCAACATATTTTGTAACCTGGGATGAGATGATACATTTTCTCAGATAGCAAGAAAAATCTGCATCTTGCGAATGGTTGCTGCTTGGAGGAATCCTTTTCTTTCGGGTAAGACGTTTTCCATATAGAGTTTTGATTTGGTGTGATAAAGAACAGAGACATCTTCTTTGTCTTCTTTCTGTGTCTCCTTTTCATTTTTGGTCAGATCTAGTATCGGCTGTTTCAGATGACCTTGACTCTAAAGTCACTGTAACTATAGTGGAACTGTAAGAGACGCACAGTAAAAAAAGATAGAGAGACTTACATACAAAAATATATCTTCCAGTTGGTAACTACTTACAGTGTATCTCTACTTTAGATACTGAATTGGGATGAATGCATACTTTCTGTGGTTGGTTGTGAGTCATACAAATCTTCAACTTGCATTCTGAAACAAAGCATTTAATAAAGTTATTAGTATATGACCAAAACAACATAACCTTTTAACAGCTTCTCTATTAAACAATTATTAAGGCTTATCATTATTTTTTACTCTATTTATTTTCCAAATTTAGTCAGTATTTAGGAATTTTACTTGCCTCTATTAAGCAAGCTCTTTGCTATTCTAAAATCTTTTTTTCAGTATAGGCTCCATCAAAATAAAGGCAGAAATACTTATTTATTTATCCAGCTATATACTTATTTATTTATGAGATAGATTCTTAACAAAGTATTTCAAATAAAAATATGAGATTTAAAATAAGTGATTGACTAGACTAGGTCCTAGCAAAACAGATTTCAAATTCTTTGATTTCTAGGAACTTGGCTTAGAACACCTCAGAATAGTGTTTCATATGTAATCTCTATGCTAGAAAATGGAGGCTTAGTTAGTTATATTACAAAGCCAAGTTAGTTTTCATTCACGAAAGTATCCCATATTTTTATCTATTTCCCAAATAATTTCTCTGAGTTTCATGCTATTTTCTTACTGTACCTTGTGTCCCACGCTCAGAGGTTTAAACTTCATACATCTCTGTCGGTGTTGATACCTGTGTTCTAACAGTTCATTTCAAATTTTCTGTGTCTCTCTAAACAAGGAGAAGTATGCACATTTTTATTTAAGCAAAACTGTAAATCATTTATATGAACTTGACTGCTAGCATTTTACATTTTTCTCTATTATTTTGAATGTAGCATTCCAGTTTCTGCAGAATTGCCTTGCCCTAGCTGAATCAAGATAATCGTGAGTTTTGTATATAGGCACTAGTGCTAATGGCTGATTACATATGTGTGGCTTCTGTACGTGTATTTGGAGTTTGTTTGCTTTTATTTGTTTGTTTGTTTGCTTTTGTTTGTCTTCGAGTAACTCACCAGCTTTTGCTGGTAGACAGGAGTTAAATAGCTGGCTGCATATTAAATATGGTTAGCAGTTACAGCATGAAAAAATGTGACATACTGTGTTCTTCTTCCGGTACTGTAGATTTCTTCCAAGCAAATATTTGGGTGAGGGAGAACATTGGAGGAATTTTATTCTCTTTTTTTTTTTTTTTTTTTTTTTTTTTTTTTTTTTTTTTTTTTTGTAGCTTGCTCTTGGGGGAGGAGCAGATGCATCATTCTGTGCATTGGAGGATGGATTATGATCTGTACATCTGTCGGGCTGGAGAGCTTGGCTTTAGGGCAGAAGGAGATGTAACTGAATTGAAAACAGATGAGTATCAAGATGAGGAATTTGGTGAAGATGGATGTAGGGAGTATTTCCAAGGACTCTGCTCTCCCACGTCATTGTTTGGAAGAGATGAAATGAGGTGACTGGCCTCCGGCACCTGGGGTGTCTGTGTCAGGAGGACCACAGTTCAGACATCAATCCTAGCAGCTACTGAGCAGGGCAGTCCAAGACATCTTTGAAAAGGGACAAAGGCTGCAAAATTCTTCATTGTAAGCACTGGGTTTCTGAGTAGGCTGTTGCCTCATGATTTTAGGGGAAGCAAAGCATGATCCGGCTGTATGCCAAAGAAATTTTTATATACAGAGAATGTTGCAGGAATCAGCAGGCAGTCTGCAGATGAGATGTAGGAGGAGAAGAACCAGGTCAGTGATGAGATTATGAAATATGCAAGCAGTTTAGAAGGAACAGACAGAAGGAGCAGATAATGAAAGCGATTATTTGTTTGGGTGCATCTCAAGCTTTGGCCTAGGAAGCCAAGAGCAAGAGCAAGCCTAGAACTTAACAATGGGGATTATGGAGGAGGAGATACACTAAGAAGTGTTAAAATGTCTGCAGATAAGCATCACTAAAGTTGCTGTAGTGGTTAAGATTAGAGGTGACTGATGACCTCATGTCTGATGCTTAGGAAGTAGTAAGATGAGAACAGAACAGGGGGGACAAAACTGAGCCTTGCAGGACTTCACAGAAGCTGGATTCTCTGCTTAGTAGAAAACAAAATGCTGAGGCATGAAAAATGAGTGTTTCACAGATAAAGTAGTAACAAGAGATTTATGTTCCAATATAGCAATGGGAATATTGAAGGCTTTAGAGAAATGTGTGTGCATTTCAAAGTTTGTATATATATATATATCTGCGAGTTAGAAGGTTACTTTTAATATGTTGCAGGTTGCCAAGTTCATTAAAGTCTCATTCTATAACATATGCACACTTATGAAATCACACCACAGTAAATCTGATAAGAATGAGGTAATACCCTGAAAAATCATGGGGAAATGCTAGCAGTTTTTAACTGTAGGCTAGCTTTTTAAAAGCTCAGCTGAAGAAGTCAGAACAGTTTTATTAATAACACATCCGATTTGCAGCTGAATAAAGAATTCAAAGTATTGCTTTTCAGCAAACTGAAACTGTTTCAATAGTCACCAGGCTCTAGGAACATCTGCATTGAGCTAGAATATGCTGTTACTAATACGTCACTGCTATCATGTGGCGTGGGGGAATCATTAGCACCAATTCTGCACACTGCTGCTGTCTCATGAAGTTCAATTAATTGGGTTACACTGGTTTAAAATCACTGTGAAAGAAGGAAAAAAAAATGAATCCCACCATTTTTACTAAATTCACAATCATTGTGTGAAACATTTTTTATTTCAGTGCTAACTTTGCATGTAATTCTGTTGAAGCAATT
This sequence comes from Chrysolophus pictus, assembly GCA_037305975.1. NCBI lineage: Eukaryota > Metazoa > Chordata > Aves > Galliformes > Phasianidae > Chrysolophus > Chrysolophus pictus. Next base: position 65,330,897 of record CM074577.1, read on the forward strand.
GCACGGCTTGTACCTCAACAATGGCACAGCATGGATATAGACAACTACTTACTCTTGATTGCAAAAATTACAGGCACCATTATGTGACAAAGAATTTTCTCATTTTTAGAGAACCTTAATAAATTTCTTTGCCCAATCCTTTTAACTTGGAAGTTCACATGTAGGGGCTGAATTCCAGCATTTATAAATGTTTGCTACATAAGTGTTTTATTTTTGGTGTTTTCCAGATTTTCTTTTGAAGGAAAAGCTTCACAATCTAGTCCTATGAGTTACAGCTATTACAGCTCTCTTGGGGAGGCTTTAGCAGGTGGGGCTCTGTACAAAAGCTGTTGGAGGCATATAAAGTGGAGAAAAAGCACATGCACTGAACTGAAGAAAGAAATTACAAACCTTTTAAAAGGCAGTATGAGAAAGTGCAATAAATATCCTAAATTTTGAAACAAAAATAAATTATTGCCTATCTAAAGGTTCTTTAAACAGAGACCCTCCACAGGTCAGTTCTTTGTGCAGAATATGACAACATAAATGTGAAGCTTTCCCTTGTTATTCTGCTTACTGGGGCTGTTAAATATCTCAGAAAAGACTCAAATGAGCACAAATGATTTCTAGGTGTTACCGTTACATACATAATTAATATTTATTGTAATCGTAGGTTAGCACTAGTAATTCCACAGATGTGTGACAAACCTGCTTTTGATTTATTCAAACACAATTTCAGCTGTTTGTCTTTCATCTGGAAATCACTTTTGAGATCAAGTAGTGTATTTCAGTGAAATCGGTGATTAACATTGACACACCAGTGTCCCCATAAGGAGGTCTTGTTTTTATTAACACATTCTCACTCAACAATGAGAGAGGTGATAGTACCTTCCCATAGTTCAGGTTTACTTGATGAAGGAAAATAGCTTGCAGACCTTGAGAGAATGGGACCCATAGGATTGGTTGTAGTCCACTTTCTCATTTGTGATTTTCTCTTTTTCATTTTGTTTGAGATTGAATTTGAGAGAGAGCTTTGTTCCGGACAGTAGTTTATGGCACTGGGCTGAGGAGATGAGATTTCATTGAATCAAAGAACTAATACACAAAGAGAAAATATGTGAAAATTGAAATGACAAGGTAGAGTAGCTTGGTTGTTGAGGTAGACAAAATAAGTAGGTTCTCAGGGAAATGAGGTGGGGATTTTTTCGTGAACAAGATTTAGTTTGAACAAGAACAGTTGAGATGGAAAACCTAGACATTATAAAAACTTGATAGAAATAGAAAAAAGTATTTTTCTCTCTTTTTCTTGTAACTTTATGTTGAAAGATATGTAATAGTGCGATCCTACAGACTGGAGGAGCCAAACCAGGGTTCATTTTTGCCAAGCTAACACAAGAGCCATAAGTATAAGGTATTATAAGTTTATCTGATTAGAGTGAATTTCTTTTTACTTTATTTACTATGCAGAATTACTGTCAGAGCAGTTTGTAATATAGGAATGCAGAGGAAAATCAGTAGCACTTAAAAAATCTGTTTTCTGTTTTTTTTTTTTTTTTAAATCTAGAACAATAGTATATTTATTTTCCCTCCTTTTTTTTCCTTTAGAATCACTGGGGCAAGCTGTGACTGATCTAAGACATGTGAACTACCTCTTTGTGAACAGAAGTATAAAGTCGGGTCGGTGCACCCATGCCGCAGCACTGTCAGAGCTGTACTGTTTTGAGCTCGAAGAGCCGGGAGGCCTGCCAGGGCTCTCCGCTTCCCAAGTAACTGTCTCTCCCCACTCTCTGATGTGACGGAAGAGACAGAATTATTTTGCCTTTGATTAATAACAACTTAATTTCAGTAGAGCTTCCTTTGACTCTTTTACAATGCTCAGGGAGAGAATAGTCGGCATAGCTTTGGCGGCACTCAAGGGAGTATGCCCCAGCGAGTGCGGAGCTTGTAGCGAGTGGGACAAGCCTGGGCTGAACCCCAAGCAGAGCAGTATTTCTGATATTTTTTGTGTGCGTGCTTTTGCTTTTACTATCTGAACAAGTGTCCATTACAGTCAGGTCACGTCGATTTAAAACATAGGATAACTGTAACAAATTTGACATTTTTTATCAGTTAGCTAAGATTTTCTACAGAAGTCTGTTTTTTCATATTTGCGTTTTGATTGCTTTTAGACTTCTGCATTACTTCTACTAAATTCCTATGCAGTATTGTTCACAGCTACTCTGGATTATGTTTTTTTTTTTTTTTTTTTTTTCCCCAATCTATTGAAATGATTAACGTGGCACAAAATAACCACATTCTCAACAAAGCACTTTCAGGTCTCAGTTCCTTCACTAGAGAGGAACAATGAGCAGAGTGGCTGTACCTACATATTACGCCTCTACCTCCTCAAATGGTGCCATCTTACAGTGCAGTTTCACTCTTCCATTTTGCTGCTGGCTAAAGTCTTCTGTTGAAATCTGCCTTATTTTAGAAATATCTATGGAACTGTACAAAAATATTCAGAAGTTTAAAAGTCAGTAATTTAATTTTCTACTAACTTTCCTTATATCTGATGTTCAGAGCAAACCCAACTAGTCTCAACCACCACTAGGTTTTCCATATGTTACACGGATGCTTGTTAGCCTCATGAGGCTGAATGCTGTTTGCTGGCATAATAAAAGATAGCCTTTGCTCTAGGACCGTTAGTGCTTTTAAAAGTATTATCAGCAAAGTTAATATTTCTACTGCAGACTTGACTTTCACAGCCCCTTCCCTTCTTTATTTGCCAAAATAAATCGACTTCATTTTCCACCTGTGGAGAAAGGGAGTTTACTTGCTCCATTTTTTTTTTTTTCAGGCTGAACCTGAGGAATGGCGTGGAGCTAGGTCAGGGGAGGTTCAAGTAGGATATCAGGAAAAGGTTCTTTATCAGAAGGTGATGAGCATGGAACAGACTCCTCAGGGCAGTGGTCATGGCACTAAGCTGCTGAAGTTCAAGAAGAATCTCTGTCATATGATCTGGTTTTTGGGTGGTCCTGTGTGGAGCCAGGAGTTGGACTTGATCATTCTTGTGGGTGCTTCCTGACTCAGAATATTCTATGATTCTATGATCCTGGGATTCTGTGATTCTACAAAATGAATTAACTTGTCCTCTTTGAAAAGTACCAGTGCCTCTGTTTTGGGTAAGCAGATAGCTGGATGTTTTTCAGGTGTTGTTAGAAGAAGCAAATGCTTAACTTTGAAGAGCCATATACTGTAAACAGGGCCTACACTGTCCAGTGTAACCATCACAGTAACTATAGTAAAAGGATTGAGTACTGAAAAATCATGATGATCTATTGATTGATTGATGAGCTATAGGAATAATGAAAAATAATAAAAAATCTGATTTTTTGTTTTTTGATCTAATTTTTCTAGCTCTTTCCTCCTCCTTTACTTGTTGCTGCAACTTAGTAGTATTTATACATGGCCAAAAAAAAAAAAAAAACTTGGCTGGAAGTGATTCTTTAGAATCCTTAGAGGATAGCTGATTATTTGTTAAACAACCCCATGGGACTGCCAGGTTCCTTTCTTAAAAAACATGAAGTTAATTAGTCACCATGTTCAGAGAGTGGTGAGGGGTATTTAATATGAGTGAGAAAAGGGATCATTATAAAAGATAAGTTTATTAGGACAATATTTCATAAAGTTCCCTTTCTTATTCTTATGAGAATCTCTTATATCTCTTACAAACATTAGAGAAACAAACAGTTGTGATAACTTCCCTAATTTTTACTGCCTTTACAGGAACACTGCTGCAGTTTAGGTTATGTTACAGAGGCTAGAAGTAACTGCCATGGTACCTTGAGAGAAGGAGCATATGTGATTACTGGGAGGTACTAATGAGGTAGTATAACACTCCCAGTAAATCTGCCCTTAGTTTCACCCCAGATAGGAGGTAATAAACTAGACTAGAATGGTATTTTCAAGCCTCAACCAGTGTACTTTCGTATCAGCTTTTTTTTTTTTTTCCTTTTGATTATTGTAGAGCCTTTTGCTGGCTTAAAATCTTGGTTCGTTTAAATCTTGTGAAAGTAGAATTTTACTCCTTTGCTTGATAACAAGTCTCTCCAATATTTTAATTTTATATGTATATATATACATATGCATACGTCACAGAATCATAGAATCGTAGAATCAACAGGGGTTGAGAGGGATCTCTGGGGATCATCTAGCCCAGCTTCCCTGCTAAAGCAGGCTCCCTACAGTAGATTACACAGGAGAGCATCCAGGTGGGTCTTGAATACCTCCAGAGATCGAGACTCCACAACCTCTCTGGGCAGACTGTTCCAGTGCTCTGTCACCCTCACAGTAAATACGTATATATAAAACATACTTTATGTGTTTATATATGTTTTGCTTATGTATCTATTGCAGTAGGATTGAAAATGCAGTGATCACTGTCCAATAATGGAAGAAGACCCTGGTCTTGCCCACCAAACACTTGATGAAAGTTTTCAGCTAACTTAAGAAATGATTTTCTACAGTTAGCTTGTCTTTATTCTTATCAAAACTGTGGGTTTTTCCAGTGTCAGGACACTTGATGGGCGGATACTTCTTAGGAGAATAGAGGACTTATCAGTGTTTGCTTAGGATCTATTACATTCTTAGCCATAAAAGTAGCTGTGCTGTCTATAGCACCCATAAATCTTAACCTAGTCAAGGCTACTGTCTCTTTCTTCATGTGAATTTGCATTTAAAACCATGGGCATAAACCAGTTGCAAATACCTGATTTCTTCACTGCTGTTTTTGAGAATTGGTAACAGAATTCAGTTTGCAAAACTGTCAGAATTACTTATCTGCCCTGCCACAGATTTGTTCTCTTTGCCCTTATAATGAAAGAATATTCCTTAGGCACATAATCACCAGAGGGCACTCTTACACATATTCTTACAGATGATTCTTTGGGTGAAGAAGGTGAAAGTAAGTCTTGGAAGAAATGGTATATTAGTTTTGATATATACTTCTCATAGGGAAACTGCTGCTGATAGGTAGTTCCAACTCTGCTTTATTTTCTCTGTATGGATTAAGTACATTCTTCTTGTTGAGAAGTGGCCATTGCTATCATTGCTGACATTTCTTTAGAGCTCTTATTTGTTTGAATTAGCTAATTTATGTCGAGCTCCATGTAACTTCTAAGAAATGAATCTAAAAAGCTCTGAACTTGTGGATTTCCACCAGAGCCACTGAAAGTAGTAGAAAAGCAATAATATTTCTGTTCTTTTTATTTATTTTTAGATGAGAAGAATGAACAAGTAATGTCAAATAAAATCGGTAAATCAGCTTTAGATAGTTATTACGTCTGGTGTTTATTACTTAAAAAGTATATATACTCAGGCATTGTGGCAACAATATAATTGCGGAGGAAGTCTTTACATGTACACACTTACACAAATTTGTATTTCTATTTGGTAAATAAAGATAGACGAGAAAACAAAATTACGATGAAAATACTTCAGGTTATGTTTTGTTTTCGAAATAGGCTACTTTTGCTAGTTTTCCTATGGCAAACCTTACTCCAATGCCTTTTGGGCCTGATCACGTACTTCGAGATGTTTTATTTGTATTTTTCATAGCCAAAGATTTTTTTTTGTTTGTTTCTCTAGGATACGTTTGGTCTTCTGTGTGTGTATTTTTACTTCTCTTTGTTTTAGTATTTCTCACACCATCAAAATGAAACAAGACATGCCCTATAAAAATGGACCTTCCTGAATAAATGAACATTACCAGTTATTAAGGCTTAGACATGGTTCTAGTCTTTTATTGACCATGCTCCAGCATCTATTATCTGTGAATGTCAATGGCTTTTTGTTCATAGAGTGGATTTCTCATTTTTAAAGAAGTTCCTTATCGCTGATTCGGTTGTTAGCAGTTGCAGAGAGAGCTGCCAGCTAGAGCCCAGGCTGACCACGCTGACTTCTGTGCTCCCAGTGGCAAGGAGACTGGCTCTGTTGTCCATGGGGAATGTCAGCAGTAGGAGCTGGAAATCCACTGTTCTTGCTCTATCGTAAGGATGTTTTCTGTTTCACCTGTTTTAGATTTTTTCCACAAGAGGTTATCACGAACTATCGTGATAAAAATGGTTGTTTTAGCACACTGTTCACAAGTAGATATTTTAAGTTGTTATTATTTCAATGATCTTTCTAAAGAATGATTTATATTTACTGATCTGTTTCACTATCCTATGTTTGTTATGCCCTTGCACCAAAGTAGCAGAATGTCACATCTGGCCTCTTGGTACTTTGTGCTCCTTGCCTCCTCTTTCAGGACTGTTCCATCCTGAGAGCAAACAACTCATAGCTCCTGCTCTGTCCTGGTGAGAAGGAAGCAAGGATCCGCTGCCCTTTCCAGGCCTTATCCCAATGCAGTTTGTTTCACCAGGACTTCTTGAAAGGCCTTGATTCACAAGGTAGTGAAGTTTTTTGCAGTTGCAAGTCTATTGGGTACCTCCATGGTGCATCCAAATCATGAGTATTGGATGTGGATCTTGTAAGCCGGTTAGAAAGATGTAAGAGGATTTGCAAAGGTACCCTTTGCATGTCATTTCTGTGTCAGTCAGGATGGCAGCCATGACAGTGATACTGGGCAGGTTTTTGTAACTATTTCAAAAGCTTTGGGTAAGGAGCAGGATAATTGGGAGCATGACACTTGAGTTCTGTTCTCCACAAACTGCACTGGAAAGGCTAATAGTACAGATGTGTTAAAACTGTCAAACAGTACTGATTCCATGGGACTTCTGAGTATGTCACTTTCTTTTCTATTAAGTGTTTTGTAATTTTTTGCTGATTTTTTTTTTTTTCCTGCAAGCCCATTTGATTATACTTAGTGCAGCCTTGATGCAGTTCACTTGAATTGCTGTATCAGTGAGATTTGCTAAAATAAGTCACACATGAATTGTAGGCCATTATCTGTCATTAACTCATCTAGAATTTCATGGTGAACTAAGTGCTATGTATAATGTGTTTCTCAATTGCTACTGGCTATGTTGTCTTAGAGTAGCAGAATGTGACTGATACACAGTTGTGTGCAGTTCAGATAGATGGAAACCAATTTTTAAAAAAGAGCCTTAGTTCATAATTGAAAACATTTACATTATTTCAGTTATTTCAATTAATGTGTAAACGTTAAAATTAAAATTTATCATATATTTGTTTTAGACTTATTAGTTGCATACATTTCTCATGAAAATCGTATCTGTGCAGAAGAAGAACAAAGAAAAGCAAACTTGAGCTCTTTTATTCAGAATATGTTTATTAAACTTAAAAAAAAAAAAAAGCATTTTTCAAGATAAGCAGTTGTTTGTACTTTAAAAGAACATATTTCATAAAACAGATTTCATTTACACCTGAAACTGAGCTCTGTGATTTGCCCACAAGCACGTATGATTGCTGTAATCATTTACAGTTAATTGACAACTGGTGAGCTCAGTACAACAATCGAGTAGCAAAAACAAACTTTTGCCATCATACTTCTCTATGGAGTACTTAGGATTATGGTCAGATTTTCAAAAGGGTTTATGCATCAAAAGATTCTAACAGGCATCTAGTGAAATACAGCATCCCTATCCTAAGCTGTGTCTCCAAACTGAATTTCTAGACTGACAGCAAAAAGGAACAGGACAAAATTACCATAAAAATAATGGTTCACAGTTCTCTTTCATGTTTAAAGCAATATTACACTGAGCACTGCAGCTGTGTGTGTGAAATCACTGTACAAGATTCTTGCTCTTTTTTACCCTCTTCTGAGCGATCTCATCCTTCTCTCATTCAGTATTTCAGCTGAAAGTCACACATTTTAACTTGCTGGTTCCTGGCAGGATGAGGCCAGGCATTACCAAGAGCCATGGTTTTTCCTGCAGTGCATGCATATATAAATACATCTCACGGTGCTTGAATATTACTGAGAAATCTCCGTGTATCTTTTTTATGGGGCTACTCAATCTTCTCCTGGTCTGTTGTTTGCGTTTGCTTCTCATGTCCGTTTGTTCAATGCTGTTTTGCTGAGAAGATGACTTTCCAGCGGGTGTGAGATTTCTGTCCTTGTCCGCTTCTTTACTGTTGAGAACTGCCTGGGACAGAATGTTCTCTTTGGGAAGAACACTGCTAGGTTGGTATATTGCAGTCTTTTTATATCTATTCATTTCATCTAATCTCACCTAATTTTATGTAATTTCCTGTAGACTTGCTAGGGCTTTGCACAATGTTTTCTATACTATGTCTTCCAGTAGTTAATGGAATGTTTCAAGTAAAATCAATGGTTGCCTATAAACACATTAATAAATATTTTTATGACATAAAACAATTGCAGACATAAGGGCATTAAAAATTGAAAAAAGATATTTTCTTGGTCTGAATAAAATTTAACTATCCTCCATCAGTCATGCCATCGAGCCATTATCTGAAGATCATTCTCACACTCATGCGAGCTTCTATTTCTAGATATACTTCTAGACTCAATTGTCTTTTCTAATTGCACTTACTAACATTTTTAGATAGCTTTCCTCACCGTCTTCTTTTAAATAAATACCCTGATTCATTTTCTTTGTGTAAAACTGAAAAAATCTGTGTCCTTTGTCCCTCAGTACCTTCTAGAAGATAATGCACATTGCTAATGTTGCAGATGTAGTGCTACTTTGTAATAATTTGTACGCTTTGTGTGTGGATTTGGTTACTGATTGGTGTACTTTATGACTACTTTCAGTTAAATATTGGAAGTTTATTGTGTGAAAATATTTGTTTAGCTTAGTACAGGCATGTTGGAAAATCAAGAAGAGTGGCTTGAGAAAACTCTAACACAGCTTGTACTACAAGCAGTCTTTCACTTTTGCATGCCTCTGACCCACAGTGGTTTCACTGATGAACTCGTCAAAGTGAGTGGCAAAAATCTGTGCTCTTTGACATAGGAAATAAAAGTCTAGTAAGATTGAAAAGGATAAGAAACAGGAAGATAGACACGAGAGGGTAATGATAAAGGATTGCAGGAGCTTGAGTGAAGTCTCGTTGATTGTTTTGCTTCTCACTGGTCACATGAGAGCAAAAAAATCACGAGAAAAAAAAAAATCTTACTGGCTAGCTGGGCATGTGGGCCAGACCATACTGTAACTTGTGACTTTCTTCAGGTCAGAATAATTGTTTAACTTCATAGAAGAGTTGAAGAATTGGCAGAAATGGGTGTAAATCTCAGTCTGGGCTCAGTGTTGCGCATATCATTAGAGCTAGTCAGAAATATAATTTTATTTGCTAAAGTTCTAAATGTTTGTTTTTTTTTTAACTTCAAATTATGAAGTTAAATGATTAATTGATTAATGAAAATTATTAATCAACTAACTAACATTTTTTTTGATGACCAACTTGCTTCTCCTTTCTTTTTCTTTTTAACCACTGTTTTTTTTTACATATACTTTTTCAGAAAAACTTTTCTATATCAACCACATTTAGATTTTGCATAATAGCATTCTTGTCAAGTATCTCTGATGATGTTACCGCAGTGACTGAAGAATTAATATAGTGAATGCTTACAGAGTCCTGAAAAAGTTTTCCTCTTAGAAAATCCAGGGATGTATCTGTTATAATTACATAAATACACATTTTTCAACTTCTTTATTTGTCAGCACATTTCATTAAAGATATGAAGATTTCTTTAAAGATTATTATTTTGTAGAATTGTAATTAAATTGCCTTCTCTCTCTTGTATATACATGCAAACGCACTATATGTGTGATGAAAACCAAATTGTCTGTAGATAGTAATTTTTCTGCATATCTTGTTAATTTGTTTACATTATCTGGTTAAATTGGCCCAGAATTTCATTCTGGAAACAAAATTGTAACTATAAATGCGAATATATTTGCTTATCCAACTTCAATGTCAGCTTTTCTTATTAAGATTAGGTGAAGTACATGTTGGCCACATTCTAACAGTGAATTCTTACAGTAGTTTAAATGTGTAAGTAAACAAGGCACAGTACATGTAGGCAATGTCATTATAAAAAAAAAAAAAAGAAAATGTCATCTACAGATCACTTGTTTTTTTCTTGTTGACAGTCAAGTTTCATTGCCACTATTTATGTTATGAATGTTCTATTTAAATATACTAAAAATACTTTCATGTTTTTTACTGCTGGATAATTCAGACCTCACTATTGACATTGTTTCCTGATTTATTTTTAGTTTCCCTGTACAGAAAAATCTTCTAAATTTAGGGAGGCATAAAGTTGATAGAAAGCTGCATATGTTTTCCCGGCCCTTTTCCAACTGTGTGACATTTTGTCAAGAGTATAAAATTATGTAGCAGAGAGTAAAATATGGATTCCACAAAAATCAATCATCCTGAAAGGGGCACTATTTTTATTTTTCTTCCAATATTTTCTTTTTTGTTGTTTTTGTTTTTGTTTTGTTTTGTTTTCTTCTATGTTTTATTCTCCCCGGCTTTTTAAGTAAAATGATGTGATTTATACACAGGGCTCTACTTTGGATTCTGACTCAATGAAATAATTCAACATGTAGATCTTCTTTATTGTGTTTTTATTCCGGCAGGCCATTTTTTTCACTGTAACATACTAGTCAATCATTTGAAATTTCAAAGACAGAAGGAAATTTTTTTTCTTCTCAGTAGTTTTTGACCAACTTTCCTATATATAGCATGGTATTTGAAGAATGTTACTAAGCTATATGCCTTTTCTCTGTATCATGTGCACTTACTTCTGTAAACACAATCTGTTGTATCTTTTTGCTTACAATATTAATACAACATCTCACATGCTGTCTTGGTCAGGTAATTTATTTGTTCTAAGCAATTGCTCGTTTATGACTGGACTTACACATTTGTGTAGCTCATCCCAGTTTGAAAGAGGCCAGGTTTCCTGAGCATTCTGGAGTCAAACAAAACACTGCTGAAATATGCAGAAAAATATTCTCTGATAAAATATCTCTAAAAAAGTCTAGGAGAGACGGAGACAGCAGGAGCACTGCAACAAGTGTGAAGTATAGCAGTGCAAAATGCACTTTAAACCCCCCAGAAATTACTTAAAAAGAATCCCAGATTTTCCAATTAAGTAGTGATTCAGAGACCAGTCCTACTAAAGTTGCCATAAAAAATGTGTAACTGCATATTCACAGGCATTTTATAAACATTTGTTAGGAATATTTTAAAGAAGAAGGGGAAATCCACTCACATCTCATTATGATGTAGTAAGTAATTCAACAAAGATATCTTCCAGGTTCTGGAATTTTTTATTCTGAAAAATGGTTCAGTGAAAGAATTTCTCTAATTTCATTACCAGTCTAAAGACATGCTGGCTTCATTACATACAATATTTTTGTTTTTAGTGCATAGGGAATTACTTAGATAAAATGATAAAATCAAGGTGAGAAGAGATTAATTGAAAATAAACAAGGGGGACAGGAAAGAAGAAAGAGGGAAATGTTGGGAAGGAAATACACAGCATGAGGTGAATCTAAAGTGATTCTGCAGACATTTTTCATGAAAAAGTGGCAACTCTAAAAAGATAAAATGGAACAGTTTTCATAGATAAGTAGATAGATGGGTATATAGATAGATGAATGAACAAGCGAGGGATGGTTAAAAGGTGAAACTAGAAATAAGGAGAAATATGTTACTGTTTTTTTTTTTTTTTTATTGAGGCTGCATTTTTGACTGTGACTAATCACTGGACTGTGGTGGTTCACTGGACTTTTTCGTAGATTGTTGATCATTTTAAAATCAAAATGGGTTCTCCTGAAGGACAAGCACATGCTCCCTGTTAAGAATAACTGGATTACATAGAACTTTTCTGTGCTAGTCAGAAATCAGGGCGGATTATCTCAATGTCCCCTTCTGGCAATAATGTTTCTTAACAGTTCTTAAACAATACTATAAATTGCAAAGTAAAGATAGAGGAAACTAGTCTTAAATAGTTAATAGGTAACTATAGCTCTTGAAGGAATATGGTATTTTAATAGGAATGGATTTTAGATTGACATAGCAGTGACTGGAAAAGTAATCACAATATGCTATAGCTAATACAGTTTTAATTTGACTGCTTGTCAAAGTTGAAGTATTTTGAGGGGATGAAAGCCTGACTGGTCATCAGATTCATTCACAAGTAGCTACGTTTTAAATATGTTTCTTACTGCTAAGAAAGTTTCTGCAGTCTACTAACACCCCCCAAACTCTATTTGATGTTTCAGCCTTTTTATGTCCCTAATTTTGACAATATACTTAAAGACTGAGGCCAAGATTAACACATTTTAATAAATCTCAGTGCAGCTATGCAAATTTTGCATTGTGTCAGATCCAGTCTGCTCAAAGCATGGACAGCAGAAGTGCTGCCTGAACCCACTTGGTGTCCACTTCTACCATTTGGGGACTGACATTTTACATGTGTAGCTAGCAACAGGACAAGGGTGACTGGTTTTAAACTAAAAGGGGGATTTAGATTAGATGTTGAAAAGAAGTTCTTTACTCAGAGGGTGGTGAGACTCTAGAACAGGTTGCCAAGAAAATTTGTAGATGCCCCATCCCAGGTCGTGTTCAAGACCAAGCTGGATGGGGCTCTGGGCAGCCTGTGCTAGTGAGTGGCAACACCCTCCTCAGCAAGGGGATTGGAAATAGATACTCTTTAAGGTGCCCTCCAACCCAAGTCATTCTGTGATTTTGTGATTTATTCTTCTTAACCCAGCTTCTTAACCCACAGCTATTCTTCAAGTATTGCTTTGCAAGAAAATGAGTTTTGGCTGAATTTAAAAAACTTCTTTTCATAGAACTGATCTTCCTTTCTGTGAAGTGTTTTTCTGATTCTTTGTTTTGTTTTGCTTTCATGGTTTGTGTGAGGCAGGCTTTAATGCACTGAGCATATCCAACAATAATCCTAACTAGGGATTTGAGTCAGAGGAAATTTAGTAGCAGCTCCAGGTATCACTGGGTACGAAGGTCTCAGTCATTAAGGACCACGACTAAATAAACATGCTGGGATAGATTACTTTATTGCTCTTTGTTCATTTTATGTCATTTCACTGCCTTACTAATGGCTATAGGATTAAGTGTGTAAGGGAGTTCTGAAAATGTAGAACTGAAAGAGGTATATAAAGAAGTGTGTGCTTCCCATAGAGATTCTATCTTTTCCTAATCACTAACGATGGAGAGACCAATTTACCTTGCATAGATAAGCAAGGGTACAGAGGGGCACAGAGGGACTTCAAGAACAGATCCATTTCTAGGCTTCATCCTCACTTTAGTACAGCTGATGATTTTTATGTGCCTTCGTAGTGGCCCCAATGGGAGAGGCTGTGCCATTACACGTGCTGCATTTTTCCTACCCAATTAGCCAAACAGTACATTTCTGATCCATGGTTGATGTGTGAAAATATGCATATGAGGATTACTTTTATATATACATAAATACCAAATAAAACACTCTCATTTCTGATATTGTCAAAATCAATCTTAAATCTTTTACAAAAAAATGTATACTGATGCAGCAGTATCACTTATGAGGACAAAAAGTACTGATTGGTTGATAATTTTACTGCTTTCTATTTTGCATGCACTGCAGTTTATAAGATCAATAAAGAATATAATGCCTCAGCAGACCTACAATTTAGACTGTAAGAATCTCTGGTCTTGACTAAAGTCCTGCTGTATCTAAATAAGGGGAGCTATTTTCATCCCAGGTGTCTAGAAGTGATTTTCTGCGTTGTCATTTTCTTCCATGAGGAAGCACAATGTATGACCCATAAGGTTTCTAGTAAAGTAAAAAGCAAAGCAAAGAATGATGTCTTAGGTGAAGCTAGTTTTCTGTTTTGTTTTCTTCATTTGTTTTATTTTAACAGGAAAACCTGAAAATAACATGTACTTACTTGGAATTTACTTACAAGGAATTATATTTTGAATGTAGAAAGAAAACGTATTTCAGAACTTTACCACTGTATATATACCAACATAAAATTGTTTTGAATTTATAGGTAGCATGGATGAAAAAAAACAACAAAAAAAAAGTTGTAAAACAAAAAAGATAGTACTGTCCAGCTAAAACTTAGCATTTAATAATGCAAGTCATCCTAGAAAAATCAGCAAGGCAACATAGGATATAAGGTACTTTTCAAGGTTACTACAAAATATCCCTTGTTTTTCTTCATACTTTCATCCTTCTTGAAATCCTCTGCACATAGTCAAATTAAACTTCTTCTTTTTTTTAGATTTTTCTACTGCAAATCCTGTTTTACTATATAGTTTACCCTGTACCTAAACACTAGGGTCATCCAAAGAGCAGGGAATCTTTTATTCATATGCTTCTCTGTCAACAGTTCCACAGTTTTAAAAGCTTTCTGTCTCTTCTTCCCTATATATAATCCTTTCAGATAGCATTTCAAGACCTTGTATAAATTCTATGTTTTGTTGGTTTTTTTTATCCTGCAAGTGGAAGAAAATCTGGCAACACTGTCTGATGACTTAATCTTTTCTCAAAGTTTCTTTAATCTTCAATAGTACCTTTGTACCTTGACTAAAAGTAGTGTATTCTCATCTTTTATAATAGAAATAATTTTCTTTCGGAGCATGATTGGTTTACATTACAGGTAGTTTCACATTTATTTTACTTTTATTGACTGCAGGTGTTACCTACAGGTGAGGATGGAAACACAGACCAGGAAATCAGCCTTCCCTCATCTGTATATGGAGAACTGAATCTTTTGTACTCTGTTGTTTTGTGCTTGAATGTAAGTAAAGTTTTGCTATATGCTTCACTAATATTCTTGCTTGCTAGAGACAGTATAGTTTGTTGTCCTATTTTCATATGTCACTCTCTCAGAAAAATGATGACTGTTTGGAGACACAACTGTATGAATGATCGTGTGCTCCTGAGAGCCACATAAATATCTGTGGCATTGGAGAAATTGGTAGTAGGTTAGTGGAAGGTGTGCGCTGCACTAACACTTTTACTGGTATGGTGTATTATCAATTATGTGCAATCAATACATTGTTCTACCAAGGCTGTGCATACTACTTTTGAGGCCACTGCTCCTTCATCATACATTATTACTCCAGCTGTCCAGGTTCTCTTATACCCTGGGTAGGGTGACCGGAAGGCCAGAGAACCACTAGCTTCTTTATTTTGCTAACTCCAAACAGTATTGCCCCTGAAGATCTAGTCCTGAAAGGTTATGATTTTTTATACTGATTTTATCAGATATTCTTCAGTTCTGGGCTTTAAATATACAACATTAAAAAATATATTTTTCCCTTTTCTACTTTATTAAAAGAATTATATTGTGAATTCTCACTCTCCATAATCCTTGTTCTTTTCTACCCAGCAGCAACTTACACATTTTGAATTCAGTCCAGCTTGCTTCATCAGGATGATTTTTTGCATATTTTTCTTGTTTAATTATATAACATTTCTTTTGCTCAATTTGTGCAAACATCCTTTGGACTTGTTACAGTTTGATTTTCTGTCAAGGATGGTTGCAAAGAAGAGAAAATTATATTCAGATAAAATAGTGCTAGAATGTAACTTATTTGCAATTCCAATAATAATTTTGTGATTTGAACATGTTAGTAAAGAGCGTTTCATTGAAGCGTATATTACCACACAACTTGCTAAACATGTCTGAGAATAAAGCTACTCCAGTCTTGGCAAATTAGATGGATAACATCATTTGTGTATCAGCTGCAGTTAGTATAGTTCAGTTAATTGTTTATCGCACTAAGGTTAACGTTCTGTCATTTATGTTTGCTTAATTCATAATTGGAATACCACACTTGATATTGCTCAGTAACTACTTAAAAAAAACAAAAAACAAAAAAACCCGATGCAAATGTTGAGCAACATAAAACTAGAAGAGATCTTCTGAGTCATGAATTTGGCTGATATTATCAATAATAACATTCATAAATCTGTCTCCTAAAACCAGTTGAGTCCCTTGCCTCTGCTATGTAACTGAAGGTTTGACACCGTGCAGTAATCTTTTCGCATTTAGAATCTTTCCATTTGTTAAACTAAAATTTATTCCTTTGTTCTTATGATGGTACTGTTTCATTATCTATTTTTTTTCTCCTATATTTATCATGCATGATTTATTTGTAGAAAACACTCCCTCTCATTGTTTACTTCCTGGAGGTGGGTAAACCAACTCCTCTCAGTCCTCTTCTGCGATATGTATGTTCTCTTGCCCTGAACATGGCTGGCAAGCCATTACTGCTCCTTAATTTCAGCAGTAATGACAACTTTTAAGCCCTTTCC
The DNA here is from genome assembly GCA_037305975.1 of Chrysolophus pictus. Classification (NCBI taxonomy): domain Eukaryota; kingdom Metazoa; phylum Chordata; class Aves; order Galliformes; family Phasianidae; genus Chrysolophus; species Chrysolophus pictus. The sequence goes on from CM074577.1 coordinate 65,347,131, forward strand.
GCCAGTGTAGATGGAAGCAGAAATACTGTGTAGTCTCGTGTGAATGACAGCAAGAGGTGTAGATGAGTTCTGCTCCATCTATGGAATGTGTTCAGAAGTACTGGTGGAAGCAACTGGTTGACAGTTGACTTCTTCTTCTGGCTAAGTGAACAGATGCTCCAGTGTTTCAGTTACAACTCTTTGAGACAGCTAAGCCAATCTTTGCATGGAAAATTACTTAAATATTTCTCTTAAAATTAGAGAATACTGTAGTAATTTAGCCTGGAAAGGTATTATGACTTGTAATAACTGAGGACAAATCTTGTACTGGTGGAAGAATGAGAGGTTGGGCTGTGGAGCAACTCTGCTGAAAAGATCCAAAGGGACCGTAGCAGACAGGATGTCAAGCATGAGCTAGCCATGTGTTCCTGGAGCAGAGAGGGCCAACAGCATCCTGGGCTGTTACAAGGGAATGATTTCAAGTGGGATCAAAGACAGTGATATTTTTCCCCTTTATTCATCACGTTAGACATTACTTAGTTCACTTCAGTATCACTTCTTTCTTGGCTGTATTTTATATTCAGATCCCCTTCAAGAAATAACATCAAGCTAAGATTTTATTGTTTTAAAATTTATTTTTATTAATCCTTATCTTCAAAAAATACATCACAACAATCTACTACAGTAGTATTTCAGTCAAATTAATTATCTTCAAACTTGTAAGTTATGAAAAAAGCTGGTCCTGTTTCACCTGTAAGTCTTCTGTAGGCAGACAAATGAAAAATCCTTCACTTCTATGAAGTAAAACTTTGGTTACCAAAGTTTGTGTCTTCATGTCTTTGTAGGATTCAGTGATTCTGAAGACTTCTGGGTTCCGGAATAATTATTTCAGCCACATTTCCTAAGAATTGTTGGATTTCTGATTTATTTATTTATTTATTTTAACTGTGTTTCTAAGGCAACAGTGCTGCAGTTTTATTTATTTATTTACTTTTTCCAAGTGAGGTATGCAGGTCACACTAGATAAGCCACATCAAAATACATTCTTAGATTTTCAATTAGGAAAAACTTATCATGTTTCCTATCTTTAACATTTATTATATGTCCAAAAAATTATAAAGAAGCTGCACCATTTCAGTTGTACTTACATAGAGACCCGGGCAAGGCCACGTTTTAGCAGGAGACTACATTTCATATTAGAACAAGCAGAATATCACTTCAAACTGCAAATGTTGCTGTCTCCTCTGGTACAGCAATTCTGTTGCTGCTAGGTATAACAGTCAGTCTACTGTAACAATGCCTACAAGTCTAGAGCTTACATTACCTTAAAAAAGAGTATCTTATCACCTCTATTTCTCTCACTCACCTGCAGAATTTGAAGTTTTTCAAATAATTAATTTGTTTTATGTGTAATAAAACCTTACCATAAATGGTTGGATATGCCCATTAATGACCTTTTTGTCATCTGTCTAGTTGAAGTCATCTTAGTTTGCTTACACACCAACTCTTCTGACTCAGCCTTCCTGATACTTAAGCAAATTTGTTCTGTGGTTCATTCTGATAAGGAGATACTTTTCTAGGGGGCTTTTGCTTACTTTACAAGTTGAAAGACTGACTTCTCGCAGGAAGTTACTTTTACCATGCTCCCAAATCATATAGGGATATTCAAATACTAATGTGTTTTAAATGCTGATGTATTTACAGAACTTAATGATCAAGTGGGCTGTTACCTTGGATATTTTCTCACATGTGTAATTAAAGCAATATTATTACCTGGATAATGAATCATTTTTAGATAGGGAAGGTTGCCAGGGCATTTAATCAGTGAAAACTACAGTTTATAACTGCTTTTTTCTGTTGAATCAGAGGAAAAGTTGTATATATTTACAACATTGTTTTGAAAAATCACCAAAATATTGGAGTGCAGCAATTTTTGTGTGATTCTCCTGAGATATAGTTAATACATCTGCTGTGATTTCTCCTTTTATTCAACATAGTTTTAATAAGGCAGCTTAACCTGTCATGGAAAGCTGTTCTTGTACTGTTCTTGACTGTAGTGTACCTGCAGGATGGGGAACTGACGTGTATCCACTGCATGCTTTGTATTTCTGATTCCCAAAACCCAAGAAAGAACTGACTAGGCTCTGAGCCGCTCCTCTTAGTGTTCTTTCTGAAGGAAACTACGGAAGAAAGAGTAGCCATCCCCGGAGATATTTCTAGTGGAATCAACATCTCTAACAGTATTTAAGAGATACGTGTATGTCACTTTAAGGTGTGTGTCACGTTAATGCTAGCCTTGGTAATGTTAGGTTAATGATAGGACTTAATGATCTTGAGGGTCATTTGCAACCTAAATCATTATATGATTCCATACATCCATATTGCAGGGAATTTGAATACACACAGTCCCACAATTGGGACTTCCATGCAGTGGAGATGTTCTGCACTTAGGTATGGGAAACTCATCATTTTTCTGTCTCTTTGTGTTACAAGGAATGTTCTTCACCTAGATTATTTTTGGATTTCAATCTGTATTCAAAATATAGCCCCATTCTTACCATGCAGAGTTATGTGGGTATAGTGCTCATCATTTTATGACTGCACACATGGCCATGTGTGTTAGGTTGGCTGACTCTCTTGCTAAAGCTCAGGCATTCTGAAACATTTTAGAAGGTGAAGCAAACATCCACTATATGTAGTAGGATCACAACAGTATTTGAATTTGTTTAAAATTTGATAAAGGATATTATTTCCCTTGGATTTGTATAACTTGTAGCAGGTAGGACATATGATATACTTGCAGTTTTGAGAAAGTACTCAGGTGAATAAAGCTGAAAGTAGGTCTCCATCCAGGGTCTCCATCTTCTCTGACTTTTAGGATTCACCAGTGGGTGTTTTGAAGGATGACACAATTCAACTCAAAGTCAAAGATATGTTTGACAGTTCTTTTTAGAAATGTTTTTTTCTTTCATCAGACACAAAGACATTTAGACTTCTAGTGTGCATACAGATGACTGTGTTGTAGGCACATGGACTCAAGTGTCATAAGCACTATAAGCTCTCCTCTGCTCCAATTCTCTGTTCATAAAAAGAGGAATATGCTTTTACCCTCTCTCATAGATACAGAGATAAATTTACTGACTACAAGATTCTTGGATAAGGTAATGAGGCCTACATGAGTACACTAAAAATAACTACATGACCACATGAATATTGCCTATGTCCAGAAAACCCACCCTGACAAGAGGTTATTTATAATATTTAATGTAGAATTGATCATGCAACTTACATTATTATAGCTACACATAACGATTCAGATTGAATCTTAATGATTGCATTGTGGTTTTGGTCATAACTGCACCTATGGCTGTTTGTCAAAGCTTCCTCTTATGTAGACTTAAGATTAAGCCCAAAAACTTTGCAGTATTGCTTCCCTCATAGTTTCCATGCCAGCAATTTTTTCCTGCTCAGCTTGTTCAGTGTTCTGGCTTTGTTCTTCTAACAGATAAATCCATCTTAGCTCTCATAAGATTAATCAACAGTTTTTTAAAAGGGACTTTAGCTATTTTTGAACTTATTAAAATTACTGTCAAAAATCTGTTCGGAATGGATTTATTTGTATCTTTCAGAAGTCACAGAGTTAATGTTTTATCCCTACCTGGGAACATACCTAGCATTAATTTCCTTCTGCAGACAATTCTCTTTTATGTGAGCTGGGATATGAATTTATTGCATGCACAGCGAGGATGCTTCTGCCCATAAACAAATCAACTCTCCAGACCTTCCTAATTCTTAAAAAAGCTGTTTGTATTTTCAAGGAGATACTGTCATCATTTTGTTTTTGCTGGAATAATGGCTTTGTTATCTTAATGAAAATAATGTAATAATTTGAATATGAAATTTCTTGGCTTCTGACCAAGTGAAATGGTTTCATTGGCCCAATTTAGGAATATTAGAAGCTTTGGATTATTGGTTCTGATATGGTTTAGAAGCTAGATTTTTAGTAGTACTCAATCCCTTCATATATTACTGTTTTCAGAGGAAAAAGTATCCCTTTGAAAGTCAGGATATTTTACATGCATGCTTCCCCAGGATATGAGATGTTCTGAAAATCTTCATGTTTATTACTGCATACAGTTGAGTTCTTTTAATACTTTAAAAGACTAGTCCAAAATATAATTGCAATAGAATATATGCCCTAATACTTTCCTCTCGTACATTCTGGTAGTATTTTGAATTTTCTGTCTCTTTGCTGTACTTTCAGTTTAAACTCTTAGTTTTTAGCACGCTCTGAACTTCACATTAACTGATTTTCGTGACAATAAAAATGAGAGAAGTTGTCAAGCCAAGCATAACCATGCCAGTGGCTTGGAAGAGTTAAGCTAATTGTGTTGACACAAAGTTCTTTCTGTAGGAATGTGATGAGTCAGTTCAGACACTAGTTAAAAATTTTAATTTTAGATAGAGTAACTGAAAATAATGGGACTTGTCTGACTATTTAGTTATTTAAGTAGTTTTTTTTACGTGGGAGTAGGAGTTACACAGTCACTAACTTGGGCAGAAGTGTACTGAGTTCGTCCTGAAAAATTATGTAGAATATATTACTCATTCAGCAAGGGATGGGATTTAGAAGTTAGAAGACTTGCTATAATTAATTCATCACACAGAAGGATTCTAAGCAAGATTAAAAAAAACAACCAAACAAAAACAACAGAACAAACTGTGTCCAAATAGTGGTTAACCTTTTTTTTTTTAACTCTTTTATTGTTTATGACAAAGACAAGGGTGTTTATCTGTGGAGTAAAAAGGAAAAATATATATCATTATGTATTATTTCTCAAGATAACATGGATAAATTAGAAGCTACCTAGTTGGCTATATAAAACATTGTTTACCAGTAAGTTTCAATAAAAACCTGCCAAGGAGGCTTGTTAAGAAATTACTAATCACATGAGGATGATTGAACAAGAACTTTTAATCTTGCTTATCAATATCACGATGTTTTGGTTTTATCTTATGCCTGAACTCTTTCCTATTTTCTTCTCAGTTCATTCTGCTCTCCAAGACAAATCTCTGATTAATTACCCTGTGTATCAGAAAATAATAAAAGTTATCTGATCTAAGCAAATAATTAACAAGTCACGTCAGTCATTTAAACGTAACTCAGCAAGTCTTGCCACAAAACTGTACACTACAAAAATCCTTTAAGCCCTCTAAACTGGCAAAACTTCAAGGCTATTGTGAGTTTTCAGGAATAAAATGAACTGAAGAATATTCAGTTAAAACAGAAATATTAAAGTCTACCTAATAGTAATCCAAATACCTAGCAGTAAACTTTATTTGATGCTATGTAAAAAGCAAAAGTATCCTTTTTTTTTTGTGTGTGTGTATGCTTCCACCCAATGGAAATGCACAATTATCCAGATAAGGTTAGCAAATTTATTGTTAATCTGACCACAAAGCAAGCACAGGAATGGACTGAAGTGGAAAAATACAGATTTACTACTAGTTTATGGAGAAAATCTGCTCAAGACAGTATAATATCAAGAATTAGTAGAATCCAATATTTAGGACTGAGACATATTTGAGCAAGATGGAGAGCTTCCCCCTGCTAAATACATTTTTATAGGTACACTCGATAATAATTCAGGAGCCAATCCAACTGTTAGAAAGACAGTGAATAGAAATTCACGTGTGTATGCATACATGCATGTATGCATGTACATTTTATATAAGCCAAGATTTTAAATCTGCTTTTGTTTGTTTACATTTGTCTCAAGGTCTACTGCGGCCCGATGCCTCCTGGAGCTGCTAGAAAGGGGAATGTGTGAAAACTGTGTCCTCCGTCTTTTAAATCCTAATTGCTAGCCTCCTAACCAGGAATATATGTCATGACTGTCACTTCTCCCTTTGGTGTCCCTGTAAATCTTCCCATAAAGATGTCCTACTTCAAGAGGCACAGTCTTGACTTTGGGTTCTCCACCACCCAGACACACTGCTCTCCATCAGTTAAGCAGTTGTTTTATTTGGTGGAAGTCTATCCAAAATCCCTCCACTAAGGTGAACACTGAGTAATGCCAGAAGACAGTTTTAAAGTATCAGCTGTTCACACACAATTATTGTAGGAGCAATCTAGCTCTTCTTAGTTGAAGAAATTCATTGTAATATGAATAAGAAAGAGTGAATAATGAAAATAAAGAGTGAATAATGAAGTGAAATAATAACAGTAGCAAAAATCTCCCCAGTAGAAGTAGTTAATCAAAGGCTGGAGATCACCACTGCAGGAACATCACACACAAATACAATGCTGGTTTTACTGGACCACTGACAGAAAGTAGCACAGCACACTGAGAAAATGCAGAATGGTGAAGGGCCTGGAACATCTCCCCTATGAAGAAAGGCTAAGAGAACTGGGTCTGTTCAGCCTTGAGAAGAGAAGACTGAGAGGGGACCTGATCCAGGTCTATAAATATCTAAGGTGTGGGGGGCAAAGTGGCGAGGCCAGACTCTTTTCAGCAGTGTGCGGAGACAGGACAAAGGGAAATGGCCAGAAGCTGGAGCACAGGAAGTTCCGCACCAATGTGCGCAAGAACTTCTTTACGGTGAGGGTGACGGAGCACTGGAACAGGCTACCCAGGGAGGTTGTGGAGTCTCCTTCTCTGGAGATATTCAAGACCCGCCTAGACGCCTACCTGTGCGACCTGGTGTAGGGAGCCTGCTTTGGCAGGGGGGTTGGACTCGATGATCTCTGGAGGTCCCTTCCAACCCCTACAATTCTATGATTCTATGATTCTAAATCACTGTTATCTGTTCAGAATATGAGTGAATCCAATGTAAGAGTCATCCTCAAAAAATGCCTTGATATTAAAAAGAGAGAGCGACTACGGATTTGTGATTTGAAATATTTTGTACTTTGCAAGTTGTACCTAGGAATCACACTGATATTCTGCAAACTGATGTATGTGCATGTGAGAAATAAAATTAGATAAACGAGATAACTTTGTTTACCTTGACCTTACAAAATGAGTGTAACATCTTTCCTTTGCATATGGCACCATTATATTAGTGCTGCTATGCTAGTAGCCTGTCTCCTCAATGACAATGTAGAATATAAAATGAATAAATCATGTATCCTTTTAGAATAAACTGCAGAGATTGAAATTTGGAATATGGAACAAGGATCTGAAAGTGGGATATATCCTCAGCTTGTGTAAATTAACTTCAGATGCTGTGGTGACTATTTATCAGGCTTCAAATATTTTACAGCTTTCATATTCCTTTGATATTTCCCCTTAAGTGCAGACAGGGCAGAGACCTCAGTGGCTGCAAGGTTAAAACTGTAAATTGCACTTCAAAGAATTTGGAGCGTTAAATCTGCTACTCACCTTTGAAATTCTGGTGTAGGCTAGTCATTGACATCTTCATAACTCCTGGGCAATATTTCCAGCAAAGCACTCTAAATAAGGTGAGTCCATAGCATTTGACCAGTCATAAGCCATCCATGTTCTTTGTTTTTTCTGTGTATGCAGATTTGTATAGTGATTTTGTTCTACTAGATGGATAATTTTTGAAGCCAAAAGCATAAAAACAGTTAACACCTCAAATGATCTGTTCCTGTTAGTCCAAAATTAAAAAAAAAAACAAACCAAACCAAACCGAAAAACCTCACCTCTTGTGTTATTAAAGGAATCTGTATTTTTGCTGAATGATGCTGTGGAGTTTAGTGTAATGAGTAATCAAATGAAAAAAAGAGGCAGATTCAGTATATGCAAGTATCTCAATTTTATAGAATGCATGTGGTGGTCTAAGTGTCTAAAAATGTGTGCAGTGGAAACAGGTTTAACCTAGATTTCCCAGAAAGATTTATACTTGCATTTCAGTGGGCATGATTTGTTGCAGATAGTCTTATTACCTTGCCTAATACTTGTGCCGCAGAAATCTGCTGTTGATTCTGCTTCTTACTTTTGTAGTGTTTTATTTACTCACTAAACTTTCAGGGCAAAGTCGAAATGAAGATGCAAAATGGAAAAGACATAAAAACATCTAAGTGCTACAAATTTATTTGGTAAAGCAGAATGCTGATGCTGGGTATATATTAAATTGTTCCTTTGATCGGCTTACTGGAAGTAGTAGTTGTGCTCTGCATTTGCTCTCACAATTCACAATATTTTCTGAAAATTATTTTAATCAACTCAAAGACAACTTTGTCCTTGTTTGGAATAGTATTGTTCTTTATGTGGGGGGCAGGGTAGTGACAGTGTTAGAGACTTGCTGTGATCTTTTGTAGAGAACTGTAGGCATATTTCCATTATGATATTTAGGTCTTAAGCACAAGAGAGAATTTATTTTCCAAAATGTCTAAGAATTGGGTAACAATTCTTAGCTTTATTACTCTTTTTTGGATGCGATTCACCTCCGACATTTTTATTTCTTAAAAAAAGCTGATGATCTCCATCATGAAAAATAACACTGCAACATTATGAATCTTTTAATATCAAACATGCTCATAATTTGATATGTATTAGAATACAAGTTTCTGAGCCACTGCTTGTGATTCATTTATGAAATGTTTTGGGATGGGCAGTGTCACAGCTGATGCAGCCTTCCTGTGACAGTGCCCGTTGAGAATGTGTTATGGGGATGGGGCACTCAGTCTCTGCAGCAATACGGAGGTGTGTCTTTATAAGCCAAAGGTGAAATTCCTCACTGACATGAGAAAATCTGGACACAGCTTCCTGTATCAAGCTTTTGGCGAATAATCTCTCTAGTTTGGAGATCTTTGGCCATGTTGATGGTTGGAAGGTGATACTATGGCATAAATTTGTGTGATTTCATTAGGTATGGTTAATGTAGGCTCCCTGTGTACTCTTACGTGTCAGCAAATGGCAGAAGAGACATATCAAAGTGTGTGTTTTATAAGCATACTTAATAAATACTCCGTACTATTAATATAAATACGATATCTTTGGAGTATGTCAATTACAACTCTCCACACGCAAAAAACAAAAAGAGATACTGTTATTCTTTATGTGTATGCCTTATTCGGAACAAACAAGAAACAAACAAGAAACAAACAAACAAGAAAATAACCCTTTAAATAAAGACCTTGTTGTAAGTACCTATATTTCTTACTAAACTGGAGTAATAAGGGAACGTATTGCTACATATAAAAAAAATTCAGTAGTGATAGTAATCTGAGAGCTGTTTTCATTTTCAGGAAGACATTTTATGGAAATAACCTTGATTTTATTAGCTTGTGTACTATTTTATATCACAATCAGAAAGAATGATTACATTTATTATGGAGAACTGAACAATTAACAAGGTTAATAGTCCTAAAGATAAGATTGGAATGTTTTCTGTATGTGACTATGAGATCAGATTTAAAGCAAAAAAAAAACCAACAAACCTACAACAAAACCATATGAACAAGTACATTATAGTGCTGCTTTTTGCTTCTTCAGAGTTAGTGCAAAATTGATTTTGAAAAATCATTTCGTACTCAAGTTTACTGTATCACTAGTCTGAAAACTATTTTGTAGCCTGACTAATTATGCAGTTTTAAAGCTTCTGCTTATCAAGAGCTAATATTTCTTGGCCTTAATTCTGGGGCTGCATTGTGATTCACTTAAGACAGAAAGAAAGCATATAGGTATTTTACAGTAATAATTTAGAATACATTGTTTATGATTTACTTTATGAAGCAAAAAATCCCCCCAAATACAGATTTTTATGAATGCAAGATGTAACTGTAAGAAATTTCCATATGAAGGCATGAAAAAATAGTAAGAACGGTTCCCTATAGTGTGTGATTTTCCATATTAAAAAATCAATTGGAGTGAGTTTTTATATGACGGAATCAGAAAGGGTCAATTCATTCCCTCTCTTTAGTGGTCACTGAGGGGCCTGTTTTTGCAGCACTGAAGAAGTGCTTTAAACAGTAGAGGATATAATGGTATTTGATAATGTCATACATTTCTGTTTTAAATACACTCCTTATTTAATAGTTACTTGCATGGCAGACTGTTTTGGAGTTAGAGTTTTGTATTACAACTCAGCTAGCTTACGATAAGTTTGAGCCTGTGCAACATGTAGTTTTGATGTAAAAAGTCATAGATTTTTTCTAGGATATCTTATCAAAACCTATGCACTAGGATAATTCTAATTAACGTGGAACCCTTGTATATAATTTTAACTAGCATCTTTAATGCAGTGAATCATTTTATTCCTATAACTAGTAACTAGTTATGTAGCAAATACTTCAGTTACAACAAATTCTGCAACTGAAGAAACTTCAAGCTGAACCATCAGAATATAACAGGAATCTATCTCATAATGAAACTACCGTGATTTCTTGAACAAATAAAGCCTTTCAACAGCAAATAGTTTTTCATCAATCTTAATTTACAAAGATATTTTGCATGCTTCTTTTAAAAAAGCGAAAAAATTATAGAGGATAAAAGATAATGGATCTTTTTACACACTCGTTACTGAAATGTTACTTACTGAGTAGAATTTTTTTTTATGTTTGTAGACATGAAATAGTCTAACACTTCAGTTGTAATCCTAAAATTCCCAAATACTGTTTTCTGTACTGTATAGGAAATACAACTGTGGGTTAAAAAGGGCGCCCTACAAAATCTGCAGGGAATTTGTGCAAGCAGGAACATGGTCAAAGGTACTCTTAAATTTGGGGATAGCTATGTGATAGCGGACATTTATCATTCAGATGAACATTTAAATGCTGTGTATGTAGTTATTTCCTCTTCTTGGTTAAGCGTAACCTGGAAGGTTTTCCTGTACAGGTAATCTTTACTGTATCTGTTGTTTAGCAGTGTAAAGAGTAGTTCTCTGTACAGGCTCATTTGCAAAGCAAGAACATTTGAAATTCTGCCATGCAGCATTTAAAAACACCTGTTAGCAAGCAAAATTCAGCAACCTTATGCAGAGATTCAAGTGACTTCCTGGGTGGGGTTTGTTTGGGTTTTGTATCTAACTGATGAGCAATGCATCTACCCAAAATCTCCGCCTTCTGTTCAGAGAAGGAAAATAATTTCTTTTCTATGTACCTTAATGGTTCTGAAAACAGCACACTGCCATCGCATTCTGCATGAAGAAGTTTTAGAGCAGGAAGCCATCTTCTGAGAGCATGTGAGATCCACTGCTGCCATCACAGCAACACAGTATGTGTTGGGGAGGGACTGTAAAGAGGAGGGGGAACTCTTGCTTTAGTGTTTATGTTGCTTCAGATCTTTGTTAAGCATGCCTGCACAGCCAGCTCATTGTCACAGTTGAAGAACATGAATAGTTGTAAAAATAGACATAATAAGGCTAGATAGATGGGAACTGAGGAGAGTCTGTAATTGTATTGCACTTCCTTACTGTTTGGAACAGAGAGAACAAAATTGCATATGAATCTACAGTCTCTTTACACAAAGCAAACGAGAGTGGTTTTTTTAGAACCTTTACACCACTACTTGACAACAAAATGTGTAGAAGGTCACAGGAGATAGGAAGCTTCCTGGATGTACCTGAGTTCATGAAAGAACTAGAACCAGTGTAACTTCTGATAAGGTAATTCCATGAAGCATTCCAAGATTATCAGAAGGGTTGCACTGTATCATAAAAGAGAAAAAAAAAAATATGCAGGTAGAATATAGCATGCAGAAGCAGTTTTCCAGCTCCTCCCACTGTAGCACGCAAGAGACACGGTTATAGTTAACTTTGGATAATCAACCACTGTGAAACAGAATGGAAAGGTTGTACATTTGAGCAGCTTTTTCACTGTTTTTGCTCTGAATGATGAGGGTCTCAGAACCAATACTAGACATGGAAATGGCAAACTACAGTGAAGTTTTAGATCCAACGTACACCGCACTGGAGTTTGAAACTATGCAGATTCTGTACAGTGGCAATGGTGAGTTCCGTTCCATGATGCAAAATCATGCCAGCTAGTGGGAAATGTGAAGTTTATTAATGTTTTAAGGTGTTAGCAAAATGTTTTATTAATGGAAGATTTGGTGATTGTTTTCAAACTACAAATCATCTTTTTCACACTTCATCGTTAACTCTAAGTTAATGACATTATAATTCTTTAACATTAAGGAAAATAAAAGAGTGGTTATATGTAATAAAATAACTGAACTGTACTGTCATCAGTCAGTTAATCAAAGAAAGAAAATGGTGTATTCAGCAGTTGTTTTATTTACTGTAAGACAAATGAATAACTAGTATTGACAGTTGGGACATGAAAGTAAACGTTATATATAGCATTCAGAAGGACACGACAAGATTATCCAGAGGTTTGTGGAAAAAAAAATAGCTACTGCTTCTCAATGCCTAGTTTCTATTTGTTGGACAATATTTTATTTATTTAAATGTTAAACAAATCATTCTAAATATGTGTATATATGAATGAGAGTGATTTTTTAAAAAACATGTTGTCTCTCTACAGGCTAATGTTTAGCTGAGGAAAACTATTGGCATAAACTATTGGCTAATGTTGTATTTTAACTTCAGGTAGATTTTTATTTTATTTTATTTTATTTTATTTTATTTTATTTTATTTTATTTTATTTTATTTTATTTTATTTTAGAAATTGTACCAATTGTACCAATGCTTGGAATAGGAAGCACACCATTTCATTCTGCTATCTTTTTGCATTGAGCAAAACCAGATAGTTTCAGTCTATTAAAGTGAAGAAAAATATCAAGTGAATTAAACTCCCCTAAAGTGTCTTTCCAAATCTTCTGATATACTTAAGAATTAGTTTTAGTTGTATTTCTAATACAGTTATAGTATTTATGAAATATGTATGAAATATATTGAAATGCAGAACAAATACTTAGCGGTTTGCAGGAAAAATACTCAGCATGTTCCATTTCCCATGTCTATGTATTCTTTCAATATAGAATCCAAGTTAGTTTTTATTACTGGTCTTGAATTTTTATTTGAATTTCTAGTATTACTTTACAACCAGCTCAGTAAACAGAAAAGTAGATTTTATTATTGATTTAGGAAGAAAAACAGACCTTCACTGCCTAAATGATTTTGAAGCTATCAACAATGATTATGTAAGTTTTAGAGGATTTATCTGATTTTCCTTTTACTATGGATGATTTCATTGGTCACTTGTTTTTTGCTGAATCTCATTTTTTCTGATCTGTTAATGTTACACAGAATGGGAAAGCTGATTAGGGAGGTTATACTGTGTTGTGTGTTAGTGATCCAGTTAGTTAAATTATTCACTGTAAATGATTACTTTGACAACTGTTTTTTACTAAATGTTGTCCTTTTTTTCTTCAGAGTTTGCTTTGAGGTTAGCCTAAGTATTTTCTGATAGAATTTATAAAAAAGGTTGACCTCCATTTACAGTGCTAGGCTGGATCTGAGAGCTGCCTTTCTGAATTTTCAGATGTGTATTTTCAAAACTTCTAAGTTCATTAGATCTATTCGGAGAAATTTAACTATCCACATTCAGACAGGTTCTACAGTTCTGTTGAACAAACTCTGCAAAATCAAGTCGATTTCCCAGACATTTTCTTTCAGAGTATTACCCAAAGAAAACAAGTATCTCCATATATATGTACGTATATGCATAAACACAGACACAAGGAGATACAAGTCATATTGCTATAAGTATTTCATCATTACATTTAAATATTTTAATTATTTGGATATGTCCTGATCCAAAATCAGTAAAGTCTGGAGTAAAGCTTTTATATTTTTCAAATGAAGTTACCCTGTAAACTATTTTTAAAAATCATTTTTTGGTCATAACAAACCCAATTTTAAAACAGTGAATTCTTCAGGGAACTGAATTCTTACCTTTTCATTTTTATTTGAACATTTTAAAATGCGATTTTAATCAACTATGTCTAAAAAGTTGATGCTAATTTTTTCTTCATCTAAAGAATTCTATTTACATTGTAAGTTCCTTAGGACATAAGCAAAATTTTATTGTATTTTTGCATGACACATTTCAGATGGCTCTTCTACAATATAAATATTATCTATCAACATTAACAGTTCTGCTTTTCGACATTTTCGCTCTTCATGAACTCATGTACTTCTTAATGTAGGCTTGAATATTTAAGTAATGTTAACCTCTTTTCTTTGAATAACTACGAAAGTTTAACAGATACTAAGGTTTTCCTTCCATAAGAACAGAAGCATACTCAGAAAATATGTCTCTTAAGCCTTGTGACTCAAAGGATAATAAATATAACTATTCTGATTTTATGTGAATTTCGGTATTGTTTTCCACATTCAATGATTAAATGTTGAGCATATTTAGATAATATTTTCTCACAACCTTTAAGACAATCTTCCTTCGAAAAAGTTATTCAAGGAAGTAAAGCTAAGTCCTCTTAGCATTCTTTCCTTAAGTCTACTGTGTTGTTTTTTTTAAATATAATTGATTTTTTCAGTGATAATCAACAGTTACTGCCATCTCCTATTAGACGTGGTATATGATGTCTTTGCCAGCTATCCATGTAATGCTGCTTTATGCCAAAGTTCCTCCTCTTGTTAGAATACATATGTAATTAGACCTGCAAGGTTACATTTACTTTATAACCCCTTTCAGTTGGAAACAGTTTGGAATAAAATTATTTGCTGTTGAGAACTTCATAAATTCTGCTATTCTGACTCTATAAATTTGATAGCGTTCATCAGAATAACTGTCAGATATAATAAAATACACTGTGCTAATTAAATAGTGACAACTAAAAAGGAAAAGAAAAAAAGCAGAAAAATCCTTATTTTTTAAGTATAAATTGTCTGTGTGTTACTTTTTCAGAACGTTGTCCATAACTGTATATGTTGTTCTTCCCTCTTTTCAGACAGTTCTGGAGAACCTCTCAACATGAATGCTACTGACAGCGGGATCAGCAGTCTCTGTGCAATATGTGGAGATCGAGCAACTGGAAAACATTATGGTGCTTCCAGTTGTGATGGATGCAAAGGGTTCTTTAGACGCAGTATACGGAAAAATCATGTTTATACATGCAGGTATTTAAAAAGTTAATCTAGAGGCACTAAATTAATGAATGTATGCAAACATTATTTTCAGATTTTTCAGACCTGCATAGGGGTATTTTCAGCTTCTTTTGAAGGAATTCTAAACAGCACTTCTGATGGAGCATGCGGGGATGTTATTATGTTCTTATAATGTGGAAAACAATCCCTTTCATTGAAGTCTAATGAATTGGACCACCTATAAATGGCTTCTCTGATGCGGAATCTTTGTAGCACTATATATGCTCCTAAAGAAAACATATTTAATTTTAATTATCGAAGCTGGGCTGAATGTTTTAAATGTTTTATATTAGTTGGTTTTTTTGTTGTTGTTTTTGTTTTTTTTTTTTCCTATGAATTGACTTGTTATCGCTACCAGAACAAAAAATGTTTATACAAGTATAGATACTCAGGTATCTTTTTATTAGGGAAGATCTGTTCTGTCAGAGTTTCCACGTGTCCATTGATGTGGTTGATGTCCTTGTGTTACTGAAGTTCAGTCTCAGTCTTTTATTTATGATTACAAAGAATAGCAGAAACACAGAACAGCTAAAGTTGGAAGGGACCTCTAGAGGTTATCTGATCTAACCTCTTTGCTCAACCAGGGACACCTAGACAAGAGTGCCCAGGACCATATCCAGAGAGAAATCCCCTGAAAACAAAATAAAACAAAACAAGAAGAAAAGAAAGAAAGAAAAAAAATCTTGTATTTTCACTGGCAGTGTGAAGAGTGTGATTCTTAACTGATTTTTAATTTTAATTTTAAAATTGTTCTTTGTTAAGGCAGTTTCTGTAGAGAAAAACTAAAATTTATGAGTCTTTTTTTAAAGAGAGATCAAGTCTATATACACATTCCCTCTTCATTGATGCTCTGCATCAGTCCTGCAATAGTCCTGTTAGTGACTATTACCCTCCTTGTCAATCTGAACGGCAACCTGTTAACTTTTCTGTGCCTAGCTGCCCAAATTGTCATTCTGCAGCTATGTGTACCATGTTTGAGGAATTGCTCTGTGCATGCCCGAGTCCTTAAGATGTCAGTTTTAAGCCATGCACAGAATATATTTGTGAGTTTAGACAGATAGATAAAGCTGAAAACTTTCTTTGTAGCCTTTTTGCTGGAAATGTTGTTTGCTCCACTCTTCCTTAGATACTTAACATTCTAATTGTGGATATATAAGGCAGATACTCACTGATCTGCCATGATCATAGACATGCTTCTAAAATGGTGTAATAAGACCTGATGTAGCTGAGGCCGAGTAGAGCTCTGAAGAAGATAGATCTATTTATCTAACACATAAAAAAAAAAAAAGAAAAAGAAAGAAAAAAGAAAAGGCAGAAGCAAATGGAGAGGAGGGGATGCCTCATATACATTTTTATTAGGAGCATCTGTGGATGTGCATGAGAACCAGGAAAACTTTGTTGCAGTGTCACACTCTGTGTGTTTCCGCATCTTTATGTTGTTGTGGTATTCAGGTTTTTTTTCCTCCTGTTTCCTGTTTAATTTGTCACCTATAATATTACAGGTAACTTCATTTGTTCATTTGTTCATTTGTTAGCTCCTAGAAGTAAACTTTGCCAACCAAAGGTACCGGTTTTGCAGGAATGGGTGGGCTGCTCTGTGCTGGTGACAGTTGACATTTTCATCAATTATCCTATCCTTCTTCTATTTGTAGCATTTCATCACAACCCTTTCTGTGTAGGCAGTCACTTGCATATCTCACAATAAAGCATAACTCAAAAATACTCCATTCTTGCCCATTCTAATACGTATTTTATACATAGATACACAAATGTGCTTGCAAAATAAGGAGGTATGAAATCTCTCAAGCCAGAGTGGTGCTTTATTAATGTTTTGTATGTTTACCCTTTTTTGTCTCTGATAGATTCAGTCGGCAATGTGTTGTTGACAAGGACAAAAGGAATCAGTGCAGATATTGTCGTTTAAAAAAATGTTTTCGAGCAGGAATGAAAAAGGAAGGTAATAGACTCATTTATTATTTGATATGTTTAAAGTAATAGAATCTAAGTTTAAAAATTTAATCAAAATTCCAAATTTAATCAAAATTCAAAAAAAATTAACAGCAGAATAATTAAATGGAAAATCTGCAGTAGAGCCTGCATGATGGAGATTTTTACTGATGCCTTTACTGATGTGAAGTATGCATCATCTAATTTTCAGTGGATAAGCAGTTTTAACACTTTGGGCAATATCAAGCATGACAGGTTTGAAGTGAATCTCAACTGCTTAATCCATGAATCCTGGCACCAAAATTCATTGCTTTCTAAGTGCCATATGCCTGGAAAAAATTCAAAGCACAGTATTTCAGTTCTGATTTCTAATTTTTTCCGAATTTCAGTCATAAAATACATGTTTAGCATTGTGTTTCTACCCTACCTAAGCTACAGGGCTGAGTTGCTTATTATTCCCTTCATTTTAAATGTTTGAAACTCTTAAGGAAGAAGTGTGAGGTAACTGTGTTAACTGTTAGTGGAGTGTCAACAATCAGGAATATTTCCAATCTCGCTGGGACTTAATGTGTGTATGTGAGATATACTTGTATGTTTGTGAGAAAATATGCCTCTACCTGAACAATGTGAAGAAACATGGATCTTCTGGTGATCTTCTTGAGGACATGGAAGGATTATGCACTACTGTGTTATCAGAGCAATAGCAAAAGAAAGTCAGTAGGAATATCAGAAAATTTTTACACCAAGTTGTTGGGCTTGTTGCTTCACTTTCAGTTATAATGTAGTGGCAAAAGGCGTCCTGATCTGGTTCAAATAATCAGAAATGATTATTTCATTGCAAAATTTGTGTTTTTTCTGATACTCTTTGCAACCTGTTTTATTTGGAATATGATATGTCATCTGGATGGCCAGTCTGCATGGGAGTGCATGACTGTCCTGTAACTAGATTGTATCAGTTTTAGTCTAGACATTGCTTTTCTAAGATGAAGGAAGCTGTTTCTTTATGCTTTTAAGTATCTGTAGCATCATATTGCTTTGCTAGTATTCAAGTTATAGTATGAGATAACAGGATTCTTTTCCTTGTAAGTACAGACGAATAGTCTAACTAAACAGGTAGTACTGTGCTTGTATGAAATAGGTTTGATATTTTTGTGGAACACAGTTTAGTCTTCTGGAATTTGAATCATTAAAGTCAGTAACATGTTGGTTATGTATATGACGTGAAAAAAAAAAAAGGAAGACCTTCATATACATAGCAGCCCTAGAACTTCTGCAAAAAGCAAGGCTTTGTAGACTTTCAAAAATGGGAAATAAAGAACATTTTAACTCAGAAGGGACGTCTGGAAGTCATCTGGCCCAGGCCCCCATTTAAAACAGATAATTTCTAGGTTCAGTCAAGTTGCTAAGAACTCTATCCAGCCAGGTTTAGACAATCCCTAAGAGAGGGCATTTCTCATTCTCTGTCAGCAACTTTTCCCACTGCTTGACAGCCCTCACTGTGAAGATTTTCTTTGTAATGTCTAACTAGAATGTCTCATTTTGCAGTTAGTGTAGTGTCTATTGCCTTGGCCTTTCACTGCACATATGAGAAGGATCTGGGTCTACTGAAGTTAGACCACCTCCACCTTGGTCCCCTTTTCCTATAAAATCAACTACTCTGCTTCACCTTGGATATCATGTGGATTACAGCACCACAGCCCTCTACTAGGAGCAGTTTTCCAGTGTCTCTTGCATACTGGGTAGCCCAATGCACAGTTAGCTAATGTGAACACAAGGCATATTGCTGACTTGTGTTATAAATGAAAATATATATCCTGTTCAGAATTTTAATCTCATTTACACTATTCTGCCTCTTTCAGTTCCACTACCTATAAGGCTTTCATTTTTCCCCATATCCAAGTCATGTTTATTCAAGGCTTCCCAGCAGTAAAATAATTCAAGAGACCTAACTGTAGATTTCACTGCTCAGATGCTGTTATAGACCTCTCTCTACACAATCAGGTTATCTCTTACAGCATAAGTGTAGCATAGTCTGTATGATATATTCTTAGTTTGTTTCCAGGAAATCACTTTCTTTTCTTCAAGGCAAAGGTGAAAAGGGCTTCAGCTGGTAGAGGCTATACAAGCACTCTTTGAGCAAATATTCCCCCTTCATTACAGAGTCTGAACAAAGGGTCTACAAATACAGACAATTCAGTACATCTGAAAGTATGTATTCCCAAAAAATAATTTGCCTATGATTCTCAAGTGCTCTGCTAGTGACTTTCACTAGTGATTGGCAGAATAGCTTACTATTTTATTAATATTAGTTACTATTATCATTATTTTAATAAGCAATTTGACACTAAGATTCCGAGATTAAAAGTGAGTGTTTATTCTCCATTTTTTTTTAAAAAGGTTATATTTTTTGTCTCAGTTCTTCAGGCACATTTAGCACTTTGTGTTTATCACTGCACAACATTTCTTATTGTGACTTTAATAAAAGGCCCATCATTGAATGTCCTTGGCAAAAAGTTACTACTCCTCAGGAATAAACTATGTGCATTGTTCAGATAAACCCTGAAAACTATTCAGTTTTTTATTTATTTATTTTCTATTTTTATTGGATCTGCTCACAAAACAGAAAACATATCTTTGGAAATAAAGCTGCTGCTCTTAAAAGATGATGAGATTCCTTGTGCAGTAAAAAATATTTTGATCAGTATAATTCTTTTTTTTTTTTCTTTTTTTCTTTTTTTTTCCTGGCCTAACCTTGGACATGCTCTAGGTTGTAGAAATATCTGATTGATAGTTTTATTTTTCATTCTTCCTTGAATTCAGAGGTAAGCCTTGTTGCTTCATAAGCCTTGCATGTACTGATTAAGGATTCCTTATTTAAAGTCCTTTCAACTACCTTTTTTTGTCCCCCATGGGACAAAAGTTACCTGCCTGGAACCTTTTTGGTGCTTTTTTGTTCTTTGATTTCTTATTAATGTTCTGTAAACTAGCTAGGAATTCGTTGTCAAAGTATGATATTTAAGTCTTCAAATTATTTTACTAGAATATTTAGTTCATTTTCCATTGCTGTATCAAGGTTTCTCACAGGAAACTACCTCTCACTCAGACATTTTTCACAGTGCTGTACCTCTTGACCTATTCAGCAGTACTGAGATGTCCATTTCTAACACTATCAAAAAGGTTCATTTATTGAAGTTCAGTTTCTAGCTATAGTTGGTTGTATTAAGTTTTATAGACAAACATTATAATGTGGATAAGGACCATGAACATATACTGTCATTCTTTCTCATTGTTTAGAGCTGAAAGCACAAGGTTTTTTGAATGCCGTACTTCTTATAATTATCTGGTAAGCCTCTGTAATGATATTGTGTGGCAATGTTTACAAGTCAATAAATGAGACAATTATTCTCTTCCAGCTGTACAAAATGAACGGGACAGGATAAGTACAAGAAGAAATACTTTTGATGGCTGCAACATTCCCTCTATTAGCACATTGTCACAAGCTGAGACACTTTCCCGTCAGGTACCAATATCTTCCATAAAATTCTTTAATGACTTCAAGAAAATATTTTCTGTGGTTAAATACTTTCAGATTCTCATTGTATTCAATATAATTTTAGAGATTACTTTCTTCCTACTTCCAAAATATACCCAGTTTCCTCTTTCTAATAAAGAATCAGCAACAGAATTCATTCTTAAAGCAAAGTCAATATAAAATTTCTACTTTGTCCTGGACAATATGTCCTAGGCGCCTTTCTTAATAAAGCTTTATGGTTCCTACTGCTTTTAAAGCAGTTGCTGTCTCAGGCAGCTGGTGGCACCTATCTTTTCTTGAGGCTTGCTTTTATATGAAACATTAGTGAAAAAATTGTCCAAACCCATTAAATTTCTAATGGGTATGGACACTCATTTCCTTACATTCTTTTGAAAATCCCATTTTCAATATCCTTAGGTATTATAAATAAGGCAAACAGAAGTGTTCCAACTGCAAACTCTTCTCAGCTTTCTTTTAAATTTTCTTTGTCTCATCTGAACTTCATTTTCTTTTTTTTTTTCTCCTTTTTTTCCCTATTCAATCAATTGCTGAATGGAACAGTCTCCAGTCCTTTTCTGCAACTGAGATAAATCATGGTCATTGATTCTGCATTCTTGCACCTCTTGCTAACTTAGAATTTAACTGCCACCTTTATGATTTCATGTTGACTGATTTATACATCCCCAAATATTTTGTAATCTCATCCTTTATCAGCATCTCTCTTAGAGTGGAACTGTCTGTAAAGAATTGATGCAGGAATTGCTGGGTGATAGTCTTTGGCAGATATTGCGTGTCTGGGCAGATGAACATAATGGACCTTCCTACCTTTCATAGCTGTGCAGTATGAAAAATATACCTATTTTACCTCCTTAGTAATTCTTTGAACTTGCTTATTATGCTTTTTAGTATGTGCATGTGTGTGTCAGTCCCTTAATCATTTCCAACTGACTCATGCAGTTCAGGAATAAGAGCTTTCTTAAAGAGAATCACATCCTCAGTCTTTTCTGCCACGAAGTTCTTGTCAGCTGGTAGATTCCTGTCCTAAAACACCACCTTGTGAATTCACACAAAAATTTATTATTCTTATTGTTTGATATGGTGTAATAAAAGAGAATTGCTTCCAATATGCCAAAACTTAAAGGTCAAGAGGTTATTTTAATGTGATGGAAGAGCCAAGTTCTAGAGGTCCTTGTTTTTGCCTCAGTTGAATGGGCTTGTAATAGTTCAGTCCTGAGAAGAGATTTCAAGAGTTTGTTAGTGTCATACATCATACGATAGAATCATAGCAAGTCTTGGGTTGGAAAGTACTTTAAAGACCATCTAGTTACAGTTCCCTGGAAAAGGTTGCCACCCACCAGATCAAGAACCCTGGCCTTAGTCACCTTCAGGAATGGAGCTTCCACAGCTTCACTGGGCAACCTATTGCACTGCCATACTATGCTTAAAGTAATTTCCTCCTAACATCTAACCTAAATCTCCCTTCTTTTAGTTTAAAACTGTTCCCCATTTTCCTATCACTCTCAGACTGTGTAAAAAGTTGGTCTCCCTCCTGTTAATGAACTCCCTTTAAGTACTGGAAGGCCACAGTGAAGTCTTCCCGGACAAGCCCAGCTCCCTCAGTCTTTCTTCATAAGAGAGGTGCTCCAGCCCTCTCATCATCCTCATAGCTCTCCTCTGGACTCTCAACAGCGCCACGTTTTTCTTGCGCTAGGGGCCTCATGCTTGGATGTAGTATTCCCAATGGGGGCTCAATGAGGGCAGAGCAGAGGAAGACAATCACCTCCCTTGCCCTGCTGGTCACCCCTACTTTGATGCAGCCCAGGATACTGCTGGCTTTCTTGGCTGTCAGTGCACACTGCTTGCTTGCGTCAACCTTTTTTTGTCTACCACAACCCCCAAGTCCAGTACTTGGTCAAGTATTTGAGCTTTGAAAATGAGGAAGAAAGTGACATTATTCCTTTTTTTAAATTTCATATTAAAATGGGGAAAACAATTTATTTCATCCCCAAGGATTGTTTGTGAGGATAAATTGTACAAGTAAAATTCTTCTCCCACAGATTGAGAGGATTACATAAATGTGTAAGGGACATGCTGTATTCTCAATAAAGATATGTCACTGACATTCCTCAGGATTATAGGAATGTAGTGTTATGTTGTTTTGTTCATCAAGCTGGTGACACCCATGTTGCAACCCAGAAGAGCAATGGAGAAAGAGGAAAGTTGTTTGTTTTATTTCTTTGTTAAGACATGCAGTCCTAGGAGTTCATAATAGAAGTTCACCAAGTAAATTCTGCACACAGTCTATAATCTTGTAATTTATCAAGTCGTATAGCATAGGATATTAAGGATGAAGTGTGTTTCAAGTTCATGAGTCATTATGTGTAATGATTAAAGAACCTGCGTGTTCTTTTCCCTCTTGAACTAACTCCTACTTGGTAGATGGTGATATATCTGTTTTTCTGGCATTATCACATCAGAGAGCCTCCTGCTATGAGAATTTTCTTCCCAGTGCAGGTATTTTTGACTGACAATCAAGACTTTTCTGGAAAGAATGAAATACATTGAATTTCATTATTCCCTTTCTGTTTTTTGGTTTTTCTAGACTAAATTATTCTGCTAGATCCTACCTACCTAAACAATACTCAGTATTTTTTTCAACTTTGTTTTTGTAGAACAGATGCCAGAAATAGACTCGTGTTTACTGCAAGGATTTCACAAATAGTCTGCCTGCAAAGAGACAATATCTCTACCTCTTTTCCTACATCACTGCCTTTGAATGATCTCTGAGGACTTTTTTTTTAATCTCATTGACTGCTGTATTCTCCTGAGAACAGACGTTCAGATGGTTAACTGCCATTACTATCTAAGCTGTTTTCAGTGTTTTAGGCTACTGAATTATGTAGGAAGTGCTGGGCTTTAGTTCAGAAGTGCAACTCCCTTTGACCATCCAAGGATAATGGGATTTCACCATGGGTCCCAATGGGTGATTAAACACAGATCTGAGAATGAGGAGGATGTGGCAGAAGTCAACCTAAATAGGATCCATAGTCCTGAAATTTGTAACTACAAAAAAATCAAACAGTTTATTGTTTGTTGTTTTTTGTTTTTTGTTTTTTGTTTTTTTAGGGGTTGGAGTGGGGAGATAGCAGAGGGTTTACAGGAATAATCAAATCCCAGGATTTAAGTATCCTTAAGTAAAATGTAAAGTGAAACTGTTTCAGTGGTCTCATACATTACTTTGTTCTGTCCCTATTTTAACTTAAGAAGTTAGTAACACTTTTCACTAGAAGAACATGCTACCCATTTTCTCTTTCTTTCTTTGCCTTTCATTTTATTGCATGTGAACTCTTTCTTTTTTTTCTAAAATGAAGTAAATTACAGCCATTTTAAAGGAAAAAAAGATCAAAACCTGAACCTAAACAAAACAAAACCCTCCTGGCTACAGACAATGGAGGCTTTAGAATCTTTACAAGCAATATTTTGGAATGAGGAGATATTGTACCATGGTGTGAATAGCAGTAATAAATGTGAAATTAAGTTTTATAATTTTTGTGCAGACTATTCTATCTTGTATTGCCTGTATAGTCAAAGAATTTCTTAAGAGTATGTGATAACTGCTGTCATTTTATTTTTCTTAGTTTGCTCTGAAAATGCAACTATATGAAATATAACATTATTAATTTTTTTCTTTCAATATGTCCAGATCACAATCTCCAGTCCTGGTGCAAGCACTGACATAAATGCTAAGAAAATTGCTGGTATTAGTGATGTCTGTGAATCTATGAAGCAGCAACTTTTGGTCCTGGTGGAATGGGCTAAATATATTCCTGGCTTCTGTGAATTACCACTGGATGACCAGGTACAAGAAGAACCAAAGGGAGAACATTATTAACTGTCTTTTTCTTTCTGTGATATTTTAATTATATGAGAAAACAGTAATGCAGTGTCTGATCAAATACAGCTTGATACTACGTGCCTGATTTTAAAACTTTTTTTTTTTTTTGAAGTAACACCACCATGGAAAAATAGGAGTTGATATGGCTCTAGCCTGTTAAAAGAAAGAATCACTTCTTCAGCAAACGAGTAGTCATTTAGTGTTTTCTGTTTTCTTTTGGAAACCAGAAATACCAAGTTGAATGCAGAAATGAAAAAAATATTGTAAAAAAATCATGATTTTTTCTGATCTTCCAAAATATTTATTTTATGTCCATCTTTCATTACAATATAGTTTAAGGCAGCCTGTTCTTTAATTTGAAGCAGATTTTCTCTGCTTGCAAAAAATAAAAGCCATAAGAATCTTGAACAAATGCCAAACACGTGCTGATGTCACTCTATAGCAAGTAATATTTCATATGATATAATGTACTCAAATTATATTGTAAATAACAAAAGTGTAGAGAAAAAAAATCGTCAAAACGTGAAGGGTTCTTCAGGGTCTTTATTACAGAGGTCTGACTTATCATCTCATTTGTAATGCACCTAATGTTTAGTGGGTTTCAGAGCCAACCATGTTGGCACACATAGAATAAGTGTCTTCACGTTGTGGTAGGCTGTCTTGTCACCGGCTTCCTGGATAGAAGATTAATTCATGGCTCAGGATCTCAGCGATGTCTGATTTAGCTTGAAAATTACTGTAAGAAGTGAAATAGAGCAATTCCTCTTTTTTTTTCCTCTTTAGTTCTTCAGTTTTTAACAAAGTCTCATTAAGAAAGTTAGATAATTGGGTTTGAAACTAAAACTGAGTCCGTTCCCTTTTATACGGCTTTCTCAGAAATATGGAGTTGGTTCAGACACAGGAGATAACCCCACATTAGTACTTCGCCATCTATGCAGACTCATGGGGTACTATATATATGCACAAACTCAACAGACAAGTTAAAAATCTGTAAAAGAAAGAGAAATGTAGTATTGGATCTTTAAATACAGTGTTCTATAAAGGCACTGGAAGCAAGCAAAAAACAACTTGCTAAGATGACATGAAAATATGGAAAGGATCAGATGTCCTTCAACAAGAAGTTACTGTCTTTACTTAAATGAAAAAAGTCACTAGTACAGATAGAGAAGTTAAGGCTGAGAATGTGCTACTTGAAGAGTGCATGTTTGGGAAATATTCCTGAACTTTGAATACCTTCGAAAATTAATGACAAAGGTATTGGGAGTTAAAATAAATGCCAATTTATTTATTTATTTATTTATTTTTGTGATAACTTCTTTTTAATGTGTGTTGTGTGTTTATTAATTACATTAATCATCTGATTTGCGACAAACAATTCCTGATTGGAATCAGACTGTGGAGCAGGCCAATCTGGATAAGTTAACTCTACTGAGAGTCTGATGAGTCTTAATACATTAAGTATTCCTAGGTGCTGTATTCCTTTACATCACCCATAAAGAATGGGCTTGGCTTCATAAGGAAATGCTTGCACAGAGACAAATTTTGTGAGTTAACAGAGGTCAGTGCTGAAGCTCCGAGGAGATTTTAAAAGGGAAAGTAAATAGGTGACAAAGAGTAAACAAATGATCACATTTTGTACTACCTTCCTGGTAGGAATCAAGTTTCTTCATTGTTTACTGTAGTGTTTATTTTAGCATATCTGATTGTGTTGGGGAAAAAGCTCTTTTATGTAATGCATACAATTTTGATGACAAAGTGAAGGAGTGACAGTGCAGAATTTACCATTACGGTTCAGTCCAGCCCACTGGAGTCTTTGACACCAAGCTAAAATTTCAGAGCAAAATTTGTTAATGAAATAAAGGCAAGGAAATAAATACAAGAACTATACTGACTTAGAAGTATTTTGTAGAGTTATATGTTTAAGATCATCCCCAACTGCTAGAAGTGATAAGGAATGATAATTTTATTATAATATTATAATTATAAATTATAAATACAATGTTACACAGTGGAAGGTTTTTATATTTATTTGACATTTTACCGTATGACCTTACAGTACATGTAGCTAAAAGTACTCATGTTAATATGCATGGTCATTCATTTTGCCCTTTCTTGGAAGTTACTGCTTTATTTTCTAATGAGTCTGCTACTGTTTTTAAGGTTGCACTGCTGAGAGCACATGCCGGGGAACACCTGTTGCTTGGAGCAGCAAAACGGTCCATGGCGTATAAGGACATTTTACTTTTAGGTAAATATTGGTTTTATTTCAATTAATAATGATGATGATATAGTACACTAGCAACCATGTAGTCACTTAAATGGGACAACTGTTCTGACATAATCAAAGCAATGCATTCTGTGAATGCTAAATAGCTATTAAAGACATAATGTCATCTGCCCTGTTCCAGCAAAAGCAGAATACCAGAAGCCACAATTTAGAGATTTCCTAGCACGTGATTTCCTTACGTTAGCATCATTTTTTGTATCTTTATCCCATACAAAAAAAAAAAAAAAAGTCAGAAAACAAAACAGCACAATAACAACAGAAAACACCACCAGTACCAAAATCACATAAAAAATCTTCATTTAAGAGAGAAGATTCATTTAATAATTTCAATCTCATGAAGACCATTTACCTGGTTCTTTCCTAAAAGCTCTTCAGAAACTATCACAGAACATTCTATAGGCTGTGAAAGTGGATGGCCAGTTCCCTGCATCTGTCTTTCCCAACATCTTTTTCACTGCTGGTTTGACAGCTGCCATGTGTCACCATGCAAAGAGCAATCCTTTTATTCCCTGCCATGTTAGTTGTAGGTACCTACATGTACAGAACAGTGTGAGTGTTGCATGTGTAACTAATCATGCAACAAGCTTCTTGATCATAACCTTTGCTGGGTTATATAAAGAGATTGGAGCTGTTAGGGAAGGGAACATTGTCACACCGTGGAAGCAAGTCTTCCCTTCAGTCAAACAGTAGAGAGGCACAGTCATATGATGAGATATGTGCCTGTGTGCATAATGGCATGATGAGACATTTGTTAGCAATCTTTGACACAGCAGTCTGCAAGTCTAAAGCGCACCCTACCAAAAATGTCCTCATTTAATATGTTCAGTTCTTTAGCTGTTTTGTAAGAAAGTGTTTAAGTCTTTTTGGACAGCTGATGTGTGTCAATACTATGCAGAATATCAACTCAAACTAGTTTATTCATCAGTCTTGTGGTACTAAGGAGTTTTCTGCTACTTCTTTGGGTTTGCCTTTCCATAGCTGTGATTCAGTTTGAATTTTCTTTCACACGCACCATAAGGTTAAAGGACAGAAAGGGCTTACTCTGAAGATATTACTGGCATCAGCAATATTTTCAAATTAGAAACTATACAGATCACTTCTTTGATCGAGTTCTTTCTCTAGCTGTCATTTTACTGACAAAATTAACATAAATAATACAGCTTTATCAGGATTATTAAATAATAAGGACAAATAATGAGAAAATAATAAGCAGAAAATTGTAGTCAGCATTACCAGAATCAGCATACATACTGAAAGAAGAAATAGTTTGAGGCTATGTTTATTTCTGTTACTTCGAGGTAGATGTCTATATAGTTTATGAGTCATTTTGGCATGGATCTCTTGTGATATGCTTATCAACTTTTCTTTCCAAAATAACTTTGTGGCTTCTGGAAGCACTGTGGTCATCCCAGTGTTCTCACCACTTATTTTAGATGCTTTCTTGTACAGTAGTTGAATTAAGATATTAAGATGGTGACTTACCCAAAATGGAAATTTAAAATGAAAAGAAGAGGTAAAACTGATTATTTACTGAAAGTTTTCTGATGCTTCTACATTTTGTTAGGAATAATGAAGCATTCCTCATGTCTTCTCTGAAAAAAGGCTTTTTGTCCACTGAAAAATCTGATTATTCATCTTGTGATATAATGGGGGGAGAAAAAAAGTTAGATCAGTTTACTGGTGTCTTTATCTTTTGTGTAAAGGCTTGCTTATTCCATGCTTGTGCATTCAAATGTCCATCTCAGTCCCGTGGACTAATAAGTAACTACACATGATGGCATATTTACCTGCACAGTTTATTCACTAGGTGAGAGCTGTAATTGGTACGTATAACTTTATTTGCATCATGAAATTTTTGTATGCTATAAAGGAGAGCTATTGAATGAAAAAATACTAATTTAATTAAGCAAAATAAAATATATTTTTGAAAATTATTTTCATCATGTAGTGTATTGCATCTACATCTTTATATCAGTCTACATATTGGTATTCTTTCTTTCCAAGGTAACAACTATATAATCCATCGCAACAGTACTGAAGTGGAGATCAGCCGAGTGGCAAATCGAATCCTAGATGAACTAGTTCGACCCTTCCAGGAAATTCAGATAGATGACAATGAGTATGCTTGCTTGAAAGCGATTGTGTTTTTTGATCCAGGTACATTCCTGAAAATATATCTCAGAATTATTGTTAATTATTGATTTTGTTCAGATTACATTGAAAGTGATTTTTGTTGATATAGCATATGCTCATGATATCTAGCTGGAAGGAAAAGAACAAAATGGAAAAAAAAAAAAAAAGATGCTCCTCCCAAATCAAAATTTGCCTTGATTGTATGGTTTTGTCATTTTTCAGATGCAAAAGGCCTGAGTAATCCAATGAAGATTAAGACCATGCGGTACCAAGTCCAAATCAGTTTAGAGGATTATATCAATGACCGTCAGTATGACTCCCGAGGAAGATTTGGAGAGCTTTTGCTTTTACTGCCTACACTCCAGAGTATCACCTGGCAAATGATTGAGCAAATACAACTGGTTAAACTATTTGGAATTGTTAAAATTGACAGTTTGCTTCAGGAAATGTTACTGGGAGGTAAGTTAACAACATCTCAAACTTACCATGCTGTATTCTGTTGAATTTAGCATACTGAGATGCTGAGGGAATCATGATGTAAGCAAGCACTTTGACCAGTACCACACTGACTGAGCTTCAAGTCATATAATTGTTAGCTAAATGCTTGTCCTGTCTGCTCATCTTTTTTCCTCAGTTCTACAGCCTCAGACTGTGCTTTGTACTTCTTAGTCTTTTCTGGATATCTAGACACAGAATTCCCTTGACAGATTACAGAATTCTTACAAATATTTCAAGAAATCCGCTATTAATGCAGTCAAAACAGTGCAAATAAACACAATGCTTAATGTGGTTGAAGTCTGGTTAAATTGTTTAATGAATACCCAGAGGCAATTATTCAAATTGCCAATCAAAATATTTGCTCTGCAAAAATGTAATTATTGCAGTATAAATCGCTGGCAACAATCTGCTCTTCTAAACTGATGTATGCTCATGTTATTTTTGCAGGTACTTCTAATGATACCAGTCATTTACATCATCCAGTACATCCTCACTTAGCCCAAGATCCATTAACTGGCCAAACCATCCTCATAAGTTCAATGTCTGCTCCTGTACACGCAGAACAGATTTGTAAGTAATTGCAAGTTAGCCTTCCATCATAACATTTCAGTCTTACAGTTTAACATATTAATTAAAATGGTGGCCTGTCAGTGCTTATAGTGCTCTATGAAATAAGGAATAAAATAATTGTGCATTAAGAACATGTTTGTAAGCATGTGATAAGTAAGAGTCTTTGACTTGAATTTAATCTAATTTTAACAATTTAGCACCATTCTGATACATTGTTGGTTTTACATGCACAATTTCTGACAAGCTGAAATCTCCAATAATGCCCTATTTGCCTAGCATGACAAACGTAGAAGAACTTTATTTGGGGTCTATAGTATGTATATATTCGTGCAGAATTGGACAGAATATAAAAAAGTGCAATTCTTTCTGAATTCTTTTTCAGCAACACCAGAGACTCCATTACCTTCCCCTCCTCAAGGCTCTGGACAAGAATACAAAATATCTTCAAATCAGGCTTCAGTAATTGCACAGCAGTCTATTTTGAAACAAAAATCATTGTGATAATATTTCTTTGTCTTGCTCTTCCTACCTTCCTTATTTCCCCCATTTTTCCCTTCATTTCTCCCTCCTTCCATTCCTCCTTCCTTTTTATGCACTAGATAATTTGGTAGGAAACTTGCACGTTTAAAATCTCAGGATGATAAAGAAGATTATTTCCCCAGCAGCCACTACTGTGGGTGTTTCTTGAGACCCTTTGTGATTTGGAAAGTAATACTCACTGTACTGACTGCTATGCAGAGCTGTAACTGTGGACACTGCAGTCTGATAAAAATGTATAAAGGTTGATGTTATTTTTAGATCTCTTAACTGCACAGATTCATTTTTTTTTTATTTTCTGTTTTAGTTGTAATCTTAATATTATTGTTTTAGTTGTGTATATAACTTTCTTTTTCATTGTGACTGAACTGGCTAGGACTTGTTTAGCTGTGAATTGTAGGCATGAAAAAGTGCGTTAGTCAAACGAAAGCGAAGATTCCACAAACAAAGCACATATTCTAAATAAAAACAAGGAAATACTGAATAGAAGTATTCAATACGTTTTCAAAAATACAAGTAAAATTTCAACAAAAGATTTGAATCCTCCCTGCAATGAATGTGTATGAATCAGAGGAATGGCTTGCCATGTGCGAAGATGTTTGAGAACTTTTTGAAATCTACATACACAGTAATGTCTATAGTACTCAACGAGACAGTACCTAGGCATGGATGTATAGACACCAGAGTGCTACCATTTATATTACTAAAGAGTTAAAAAGAGCTCTGAATTTTTAATGCTCAGGACTACTTCTCTCCCAGACAATTTCTCAGGGCATTTTGGGAATTAGGCCTGTCTAGGGACACTTTTTACTATGCACTTTCAATATTGCCATCTTTTTTTACAGAGAGTAACTGTAGAAACATGGCCAGGCTATGTCAGTTGACCTCAAGCCTGGAGTATATAGACTTGTACTGTTTAACTTACTAATGTAAATGTAGTCATTGTGTTATTTGTCTGTCTGCTGAATGCACTGGCAATCACTCTAAACTTTATCTACAGAATAATTGTATCAGAGCTGCTCTGAAAGTAATGCCTCTTATTTTATTATGCTGTGTCACATTGGCAGAGGTGGATGTTGGTAGTATGGCAGTAGAGATCAAACCTTACCACCAATAATCCAGTATGTTTTGTTACCATGTGATGGATGTCAGTGGAGGGGCAGTCTGAGATATCTGACATGGGAGTGTGTATGAAGCAAAAATATGGAATTGAATTCCTTCATGTGGAAAAATTATTGACATTCATCAACACTTGCTTAATGTTTATGGAGGCCAAACAGTTTGAATGCAGTGATGCAATGCGTGCATTTCAGCACTGGTGAAAGCAGTGACAGTTTTCTGGACCACCTGGTGTCACCACTATGAGCCTGAGTCAAAATGGCAGTCCATGGAGTAGACACATGCAAATTCTTTACAGAAGAAAAAGTTCAAGATTCATCTCTCAACAGGAAAGGTGATGTGCACTGTCTTTTGGGACAAAAATGGGGTGATCCTTCTGGATTTCCTGGAACCTGGACAAACCATCAACTCTGACATCAACAGCTACATCATGAGACTGACTAAGTTGAAAGTTTAATCTTCCAGAGTCAGACCAGAGAAGAAGACAGCCTTTCTTCTGCAACACAATAATGCCAGGCCCTTTACCAGTTTGAAGATCATGGAACACACAAGCAATCTGGGTACCACTGTCATACCATACCCAGCATATAGTCTAGATTTGGTGCCTTTTGACTTTCATTTATTTGGGCTGATGAAAGATGGACTACATAGCCAACATTTTTCTATCAACAGTGTCACAGAAACTGTGAAACCGTCAGTTACCTCCAGTGGCGCATATATTTACAGGCGTGGCATGCAAGCTCATGTTCATCACTGGCAAAAATGCATAGCTAAAGCTGGTGACTGTTGAAAAATAGCATTCTGTAGCTGAGAATTTGCTCTGTCAAATAGTATTTTTGTACTCCTGTTGTACTTTCCATGAAATAAATAGGAGGCATTACATTCAGAGCAACCTACATATTTATATTGTAGATGTATATCTGGAGACAGATGATTTGCTAACTCGAGTGGTAGATATGCTATATCTAGTGATAGAATATATATCAAGTGATAGAATTCAACTCCAAATGTTCTTCATTTGAGCCATGGCATTTCAAGTTATGAAGATAACCAGCACATTGTGTACTTTTCATTTGGATTTCAAACTCAGAATTTTCGGGTGTTTGGTATGAATTGACTTACTGTGATGAGTCTCCTTTGACTCCTCTTCCTCCTTTCCCAGTTTTGAAGGATCCAGAATTGATTGAAATTTTCCTTCTGGAGTCTATATTAACTGATCTAGATATAGACCCTCTGTCAGTTTGCACAAAGGGGCTGCTGTGACATATGCTCACATCAGTATATATTCATTAAGAATTTTTGAAAATTATCTCTTATAAAACATGAAGTGATTATTTTGTTCATACAGTAATGATATCATAAGAAAATTGCCACTTTGCACATTTTATTTATTCCAGACAGCAATGCTTTTCTTTTAATACTTCAAAGTAGGTGTTTGTTTGTTTTCCCCCAGAAGCTATATAAGAAATAAACAGGAAAAATATTTGCAGTTTGCTGAACCATGGCGAAGATGAAACACAATGGAGTCAGAAATTCTGCAAGGTGAGAAGTCGTTCATTCTGAATCAGACATTTGCCTTAATCACAGCATCCAAAGATGGTATAATTAAACCACTGGCCCTTAAAGTTACTTCACATGCTTTTTTTTTTTTTTTTTTTTTTTTTTTGTAGGCAGAAAATACACAGTAAATATTGAGCTGACCTAAACATTTAAAGGGCTTTAATGAAAATACATTTACCACAAGGTAGATGCTGTGTTTCTTCTTGTTATTTTGAAGCAGTTGCTTTTGTACTTAGATCTGCATACAATAGCTCTTAAAGTTTACCTTTTGCTTTATAGAATGTTTTTCTTTTTGCTGGTTACTGTTTGTTTTTGTTTGTTTGTTTGTTTGTTTTTTATCAATTCATTGCTCTTTTTACTAGACCCTTTTAGTAAGACTTTTTATGACAGAATAAAGTATCAAAGTTTTGCCATAAACTTTAGGGGTATCAGAACTGTGCCGTTTCTCCATGTAGTCCACCAGCTTTCTCACTTTGTGAGAAAAAGAATAAAGCATGCATGAGACACCCAAATGTTGATGGAGGTCACTTTTGTGACCGTCTCAGAAAGTGAATCTTTGGCTGTGGCTAGATATGTGTGACTTTTCTGGGTGAGATTAAATAGGCCAGTTTTGTGAATATGACAGGATCGATCTGACTAAATAAAAGTAACTTGAAATATAAAATGACCCCCGGATTGGGTACCCCTGCCTTATATAAGCAATTAACGTAATAACATAATGGGTTTAGTTTTCACACTGTTTTTTAGATATTAAATGTACAATAACATGGTTTCACACACTGCCAAAATGTACTGGATGAAAAACATACTTTAGTATTTTATCTTACTAAAAGATGTTATCTATTTTGTACAATATATTACATTTTTGAATAAGAGGAACACTACTGTAATTTATTGGGAGAAGCTGATTTATTTTATAACTGTAACATTATTTTTGTAAGCTTAATTGTTCAAAATCAAAAATGATTAGCTTTGTTAAATATTAAATTATAATAAGATGTAACTTTATATGTTTGAACTCTGATACCAAGTTTTTGTGTTGAGCATTTGGAATTGAAATGGTTTCTGGACATATTTCAAATGGACTGTTTTTCATCAAAATTCAATAAAGAAAAATGAATGATCCAAATGACACATTTGCCTTTATTAATTATTATTATCATTATTTTACAATTTACATAAACATTGATGACACTTTCTATTGATTATCTTATGAAAAGGCATAAAACTGTAACATGCTTTCATGTGTACTGTATTCACAGAATCACAAAATGGTTGAGATTGCAGGGAACTCTGCAGGTCATCTGGTCCAACTCTCTTGCTCAGGCAGGATATTGAAATCATATGAAAGAATATAATGGCAACATTTTAGTTGATTCTCCTGTAACATGACAAAGCATTACATAGCTATGGTTTTCAGTTTTTAGTCTTGCCTCAGAAAAAAAAAATGAAGCATGTGCTCAATGCCATCTGTATTTAAAATGAAGCATATGTTCAACAGCATTTTCTCTTTTTTTCTGGGCAGGGATAACTTAATAAATCACTCCCTTTTGTTTCTCTAGAACATTGCTACTTAAGCTAATGTAGTTACTTTATTTTATTTACTTTGTAGGTAAATACATTTAAAACTTTAAACTGATTTTTTAAGATAGACCTTTTTATATAAGCAGTATCTCCTAAGTTTTGAAAAGTATTTTTCCTGTGTATGGATTTTCAATAGAAGTAGATTGGGGGAATTTTTGGAGGGTCGGAAAGAAGGGAAATAACACAATAAATTGGGGTAATTGCTTTTGCTCAAATACCCTCTACTTTGGAGTGCAGAGCTTCTGGACAAATCTTTCATGAGAGGAAGAAGCAGCTACACTTATGAATGCTGGAGGTCTCCAGGTCCCATTGAGAATGATGTGTTTTTGGCTGATAACTCTAGATTAAGGGTTTATCTGCTTTTTACTCATAAATGCTAACTTGAATGAAAAAAAAACAAAACGATTTTAAAGAGTAGAAGAGATTTTCTTTCAGCCTACACTGGAGCCTAAATCTTCAATGACATGAAGACAGACCCTTCTTTAAGGATTTCCATAAAATTTTTGTTTAGAAACAACTTCAGGAAGTGAATCAGGAGCATATATTTCACAGAAAGAGGTGGACATCGTATCTTTCAGGTCAAATCACTGTATAACATTTCTCCCAGTTAAGGAGTTCTGAATATGGTTGAATATGGTATATATAGTTCTGAATATGGTATTTATTGCAACCACTGACAATTCTGGGCCTTTCTACTTGCAGCAGTGATTGTCATTGGCATCTTAACAGAGAGAGGTGTTCTCCATAGGGAATACAGCAGGAAGTGCTGTTGAAGATTTCACTTTAAGCAGTCTGATCTAGGGATGGTTCCATCTGAAGCTTAGGCACTGTGCTCTGAGTTTAGAGATGAAAGCCTAGATATCCACATTAAAAAAAAAAAAAAAAAAACCCTCCTAAAAAAAACTCCTGAATAACCCTGGTTGGTCTCTGTAATAAAATTTATTATAACAAGAAAGCGCTCTGAATAGTTGAGAACATTGTGTTTTATAAGGCACAGCAGCTCTGTGGGATTTGGCCACACAAAAAAACCTCCTTTTGCTGTTTTGTTAGTGAGTAACCCTAAGAAGCAGTTGCTGTTTCAGATTTAGAATCCCAAATATCTTCATGGAAATGAGGCTCTACTCTGCCCTGGTAAGGCCTCATCTGGAGTACTGTGTCCAGTTCTGGGCTCCCCAGTACAAAAAAGACAGGGATCTCTTGGAAAGAGTCCAGTGGAGAGCCACAAAGCTGGTGAAGGGCCTGGAACATCTCCCCTATGAAGAAAGGCTAAGAGAACTGGGTCTGTTCAGCCTTGAGAAGAGAAGACTGAGAGGGGACCTGATCCAGGTCTATAAATATCTAAGGTGTGGGGGGCAAAGTGGCGAGGCCAGACTGTTTTCAGCAGTGTGCGGAGACAGGACAAGGGGAAATGGCCAGAAGCTGGAGCACAGGAAGTTCCGCACCAATGTGCGCAAGAACTTCTTTACGGTGAGGGTGACGGAGCACTGGAACAGGCTGCCCAGGGAGGTTGTGGAGTCTCCTTCTCTGGAGATATTCAAGACCCGCCTGGAAGCCTACCTGTGCGACCTGGTGTAGGGAGCCTGCTTTGGCAGGGGGGTTGGACTCGATGATCTCTGGAGGTCCCTTCCAACCCCTACAATTCTGTGATTCTGTGATTCTGTGAAATGTAGTGAGAAAGACTGCATAGGCAGATGTGTCTCTGGAAGTGAAAAAAACCTCACAGTTAAAAAAAAGATCATGATTGGTAGGAGAAAAATATTTTAAAAGAATACATAATGTGTACTAGTCTTTTAAGGGAATTAAGTAAAACAAGGAAGGAAATAAGGTCTGGATAAATCTGTCACCATCATCAATTCCTTGAAGACATTATGAAAACCTCTACAGTGGAAGTAAGAAATTACACAACCTTGCTGAGGAACATTTGTTGTGGTCTAAGCTATTGCTTGTTCATTTCAAACATAGGGTTTAAGTTGGGACAGCTGATTCATTTACATTTATTTTTATTGAGCAGGTCCTGGAGCATAGCCTTGCAGCTTAACAGGTCTGCTCGTGCTCTCAGACAAAATGCTGGCTGTTGTTGGGGCTGCTGTGCAGGGAGTACTGAGTTCATTCTGCATCCCTGCTCAAGCATCCTGCCTCTAAGCATTATTTAAACACGTTTCTTGTCACCAGGCACTAGGACCATGGAAATGAAATGGCACTCTTCATATAGTCCATGGCAGTGTTTTCTGTCACCATTCCAATTATCATAGGGGCACAGTAGTGGCACAGTTGAATCTGCCAGTTGCATCATCTGACCACGTATCCTGGAAAAGCTCTAAGAGTTCCCCCATTTTGGGAACATCACAAGATAGGAAACAGTGCAAATGCTTCGCCAGGAGTCACAGTCACTCTGTGAAGTGATAACAACAGCAGCTGATCCAGCACATTAACTCATACTTCATTTTATGCTTCTCACAGATCAACTGATGCAAGGTAAAAGCACAGTCAAATTGTGTACAGAGTCCACATTTGAATTTGATGCAAATGTGGAGAAAAGAGGTGTTGGAACTGATGATGTTACATCCATAAGTGATACTGGCTGTAGTCAAACCAGTTATCTGCAGAGCCCTTGTGTCTCCTCTTGGAATGGTACCTACTTCCTCTCTGTTTGGAATAAAGCTGAACAGGCTGGGTTACAGCTGCCATCTAGCTATATGTGTGTCAAATTCATAAAAATCTGATTTTGAGAGCATATAAAAATTTTGGTTTTTAGCCTATGCATTTTACTGCTTAAATGCAGCTTTGTTATACTTTGAACAGCAAAAGGTTTTTTCCCCTCCTTTTTTTTTGACCCCCTCACAACTAAATGAATTTTCATGAATATGACTGCACAACAAAGCATCCCATTTTTCAGTTGCCTTCCTTTTGTAATTTAAATAATGCAAGCATATGAACATAGAGATTTTGCATTAAGAAGCAAAGGTAATCTCACCAGTAGAATTTATTCAATACATTTCCAACATCATATGTTCCAAGATATAATTAAGATTACCACAGCCCGAGACTAATTTTCCATGGCTTCCAAAAAATGGAGGAGATAGCAATTGTAACAGAGGACAAAAAATTTTCCATATAAATTTTTTCATTGTCATATTAGATTTTTTAATGAGCATTAGTCTTGATCAGAAATGTAATAATAGGGAACAATACTGTAAAATTTGTGGACAGATGTATTATAGAATAACAAACTTTAATTTATTTCCTCTGAAGTACACTTTTCTTTTGCAACACGAACACTTATATCGATTTTTATCTCAACAGCAAAATCACAATTTAACTGTAGAATGATCTGTCATCTATTTTAGCTCAATTTTTTGCAGGTTGATTAATATTGCATCATATGAGTAAATACATAAAGGATATTCCATCCCTGTGACATTGTGCTTGTTCAGAGACTGACAGCCTGAGGAAGTGCTCATTAACCAACAAGCTATTTCAAAATGAAAATAGGAATAGAGTCCTTCTGCAGGGCAGAAGAGGAATCCATATCTCTCTGAGTGTGAGGAAAACACTGATGGAGATTTCAGCTGGCAGAAGAAAACACTTACTTAAGGAGAAATTTGCACTTAAAAAAATGAGGGGAATGGTGGGAAAAAAAATTGCTTAGAAAAATGTAGTGCTGTTAGTATCAAGGGAACTCAGAGAAGGTAGATACAAGAAAGCTTGATGAGCACAGAAGGCGATTCAGCCAAGGAACTAAGACAGCACTGTTGCCTTTTTCAGTGTACCTCTTCTCAAAATATATGAATATCACAGAATCGTAGAATCATAGAATGGTTTTGGTTGGAAGGGACCTTTAAGATCATCTAGTTCCAACTCCTGTGCTATAGGCAGGGACATCCTCTAGACCAGGATGCTCAAAG
Organism: Chrysolophus pictus; assembly: GCA_037305975.1. Classification (NCBI taxonomy): domain Eukaryota; kingdom Metazoa; phylum Chordata; class Aves; order Galliformes; family Phasianidae; genus Chrysolophus; species Chrysolophus pictus. The sequence continues at coordinate 65,385,717 of CM074577.1, forward strand.
CCCCATCCAGCCTGGTCTTCCAGGGAGGGGGCATCCACAACCTCACTGGGCAACCTATTCCAGTGTCTCATCACTCTCACAGTAAAAAGAATTTCTTCCTAATATCTAGTCTAAACCTATCCTGTTCCAGTTTAAAACAATTTCCCCTTGTCCTGTTGCTACCTGCCCTTATAAAAAGTCTCTCCCTAGCTTTCCTGTTGGCCTCCTTCAGGTACTGGAAGGCCTCTAAAAGGTCCCCTTGGAGCCTTCTCTTCTCCAGGCTGAAGATCCTCAACTCTCTCAGACTGTCCTCGTAGCGAAGATGCTCCAGCCCTCTTATCATCTTTGTGGCCCTCCTCTGGGCCTGCTCCAGCAGTTCCATGTTCTTCATGTGTTGGGGGCCCCAGAACTAGACACTGTTCCAGATGGAATCTCACAAGAATAGAGTAGAGGGGCAGAATCATCTCCCTTGACCTGCTGGTCACACTTCTCTTGATGCAACCCAGGATATGGTTGACCTTCTGGGCTGCAAGAGCACATTGCCGGCTCACGTTAGCATCAACCAACATCCCCAAATCCTTCTCCTTAGGGCTACTCTCAAGCAATTCTTTGCTTGTGATTCTTTGTTTGGGAGTGCCCTGATCTAGCTGCACTTGTAATATGGGAAAAAGAATCCTTTTATTTTTTGTGGCTAGCACGAACTTCAAACTATCAGGGTTAGGGAGGGCATCCTTAAACTTACTCACAGGAAAAACAGAAGGGAAATTATTTTGACCTCCAAGTAATTGTTTATTGTTGTTTGCTTTTTTTTTTTTTTTCTTTTATACAAATACAATATTTCTGATAATTATTATGCTGTTTCCATATTTTGAATACTTGTTATTTACCACTGTAAATGCCATCTTCATGTTCTGCCCAGTGGGAGTGTGAGGAATGAAGACATTAGAAAGCAAAAAAACTCAAAACAATGGGAACGCTGAAACCCAAAGAAAACACTTCCAACAGCACACTGAATAGACTCAAGGGATCTACTTCAACTAAAGCATGTTAATAGAACTATTTGCTCAAATTACTGCCTTCAGCCTTAATAATATCATTTGCTAGTGATAAAGGTTCTTTAGTGTAATAACTATTAATTGCATTACTCTGTCTTCTCTCTCACCTGAATCTTATCTTTCCCAGAGTAAGAGTCCTTACTATTTACAGCTTAATTTATATTGAATCTTGTGCCTGAGTATCCTTGAAACCATCAAGCTTACAGCACTTGCATTGTCAATCTGCTAGACTGGTTTCATATGAGTTCAATCTGAATTTCCTTGGGCAAAAAAAGCACCTACTAGAATAACTAGAAAGGGCAAGAGAAAGCAGGAGATTTAGAGGATTGCAGCGTATCTTGTCATTTCTGTTACTCACTGCTGCTGAACTCACTGCCTACTATTTATGACCTCTGAACAAGTTAGTAGCTGCATGGTAGTTCTTCATGTCACAGGAAGACATAAGGTGACACAAAGGTCTATGTACTGCCAATCTTCTTCTCTGCGCACTCTACATCTGGACTGGTATAGGGATTGTTTGGAAGGATATGAGCAGTGAAGTTATTTCATGAAATTTCTTTGCTTAAAAAGAAAATGCATGAGTCATCCTTTACCTCTTTGCACCTTATTTCATTCATAAACACTAAACATTTAACATACGGACCAGATCCTTTGTTGATACATTTCACTTTCTCTACTACACCCCTTACTAAAATCAGCTTTTAGTAGTGCTCATTTTCTAATACTACTTAGTTTTATTACAATTAGTTTAAGGTTTTAATCTAAAATTGTGACATGACTGTGTAAAGGTAATGAGGAATACCAATATTTCTGTAAATAAAATATCAAAACAATCAGTGTGCTAAAATGCTCTAAAGCATCTCTTCTCTGAAATTCTGTAACTGGAATGGAATCATATTCTGCTTTTTCTGGATGTAAAGACAGCTCAGCCTCTGTTAATGCTGCTACTTGCTACTCCACTGAAGTGATTCTTATGCATATTATCCATATTATCCTAATATGAATTAGCTATTTTGCTTTCTCATAAGAAAAATATTACAATGCAATATTATGATATGATACAAAACATTACAGAAGAAAAAACAGCAAAAAAACCTTAGCAAATGTGATTTGGAGTTTGATCACATTTTGTTATAGAAGTAAGTAAACTTGAGAAAAGATAGCAAGGGTCCAATTATCTCTGTTCATGAAGAAACATAAAGTTATCTGGGTATTACTTATTAATGTATCCTACTCTATATGAGGATGCACCCACCCTCAGGGCATGAGGTAGAGCTTTTCAGGCTGCTAAGATATTTGAGATACAATCTGGGATAATGCTTAACACTCCGAGCAAATGCAACACAGCAGTTAGGTAATGCTTAACCTCAGAAACATGTCTGACTTCACTGGAGCTACTCATGGGTTTAAATTTGTCCCTGCTGCATGCTATTGCATACCACTCTGCAGAACAGGCAGTGTTGCAGGGCGTCATACAAATTATTTCTGTTTCAGCTGCAGCATTAAAAATAAATAAATAAATTCAGCAAAATAGCTGTTCTTGTCTATTCACAGGAAGCAATGTAAGAAGACAACTTGCAGGCTGAGCTCTGCGTCTTGAATGAAAGGAACAAACTGTCCCATCTCCTCATTATTTTGAATACAAAGTAAAGTACAGATGGAAAATTATGATTTTTATCTCTGGACATTGGTGAGAGAGTTTTGAAGGAAGGAAGTTTTTCTTTTCAGCTGTTTAGGAAGCTTGGTGGAACTGGCTGGAAATGACTGTTCAGCCATCAGGTGGGTGAAAACATTTCTCCTACCACTAAGCTACAATTGCAAGCAGGGTTACACTCACAGCCTCACAAGATTGGTGACTCAACTGACTATGAAAGGCTGCTCTGGCTTGTAACACCCTTGGACACAATACCTTTCAAAATGAATCTAATGAAGGGAACTTTGCACTAAAACTAATAAAAGAATATGAACTCTGTCACCAATATTGAAAGATACTTTGGCACCCAACTACTACTGAAATCAATGGAAGTTGGGTACCTAAATCGTAATTATGTGCCAGTGCATCTCTGAGGATCTGTGCCTTTGATCTCCAAATCTGTCAGTTCAGCTCATTATGAGCTCTACATTTTCTTTAAAAAATACACGAGGAATGAATTAAGGATAAGATTAATTAATAGTGGCATTAACTGCAGCAAAGCAAAGAGACAGATTGCACTGACAGAGAAAGTAGAAAGCATAATGGATTTAATGGCATGTGTTCTAATGGGAAAAAATAACCTACTGCACAAAACTGTCATATCTGAAAAAAAATGCAGCTGCCATTTACAGTTCATATAGGAACAAAAAGGTTTAAGCACTGGCAGTATATAAATCATTGAAAAGAATAAGCTGAGATCTTTATAGTAGTAGTGATATATATTTCCTTATGGAGGACCTAGACAATTTTTGTGTCTATGCAGTCTCTTTCTGGATTAAGAGGCTGGCCTGCATCAAACATGCAGTGCTGGAGAGGGATGAATCCTGAGTGGAGACAGTCCCTCTGAGAAAATAATCACAGAACAGTCATGAAGATTCTTATCTTCATTTTCTACTCACTAATGCAAGGAACGTACCATACAGCCTACTGTATTGGTTATCATTTAAGCCTTGGTTATCATACAAGGTATGTCCTCTAACAGGCTAGAAACAGAGCCTAGGAGCTGTCAAGACAATCAAACAAGATTGAGAATTTGACCAGTGGACAGTAAGCTGGAAACTTAAATATGTCTACTCCAAATGCGTCCCATGTAGAAATTCGCATGAGTGCTAACCATTGCAAATTCTGCAAAAGGCAGAAAAATATGTTGTGCCCTTTCTTTGACCGTGCTGTGAGTCTCCATAAAGAAACTCATCACAGTCTGAGCTACTGAGGCTATGATGTTCCTGGGTGTGTGCACAATTGAATATTCTGAAGCTTTTCTAGGAGACTTTGGTGTTTGGAAGAGCAGAATTTTGGGGATTACAGTTGGAACCTGATTCCCTCCACGGTCCAGCAAAATAATGTTGCCTTTGAAACACCTGTGGCCTTCCACTGACATGCCAGCAGTCATACTACAATCATTATATCTGTGTCAGTATAACATTAAGCTCAAAGATGTAATTAACTGTCACTGCCCAACTGCCTTCAGACTTAGCAATTCCAGATATTTCTGTGCTAACTTGGTATCCTTCACATGTGCTCCACTGTGCAGGGCAAACATGGATTTCTGCTGAATCTCTTTGCAGACCTAGTTTTCAGTGGCTCCTTCAGAGGATTCTTTGCTACTTCTCTGAGCTTGAATTCTTAAATGATTCAAGTGATTACAGAAGCAGACATGAAAGTGGAAGCAAGTACATTTACAAATTAACTATAAATGAATATGATGACTTCTATACTGATTTCAAGTCAAGCTAATAAAGAATGCCAAATGTGATGCCAGTCATGTCTTTACCTGGGAATGATGTGGTAAATTCTGTGAGACTTAAGAGGGGAGAGGGTTTCATCCTAGGTACTTAGAAGTGGTCAATTGATGCCTGTAAGAACAGTTTCTAAGTCTAACGTGCTGTCTGTCCCAGCTTGGTGCTGACATTCAAATTGCAGTTATTCTTCCTGTCCAAAGGTTCAGGGGAACAGGCGGGAGTGGAAGCAAACAAACAAACAAGGAAGCTTTTGTAATGATATTAAGATCAACAGTTCCAGTTCTACATTCTCACAGCAGCTGGATACTACTAAAGGAGTGGCTAAGGAACAAAGTGCTGATACATGGGCCAGATCTCCAGGTATGGCTATGTGCATAGTGCAATTTCATATCATCAAAGAATATCCCGAGTTGGAAGAGACCCACAAGGATCATCGAGTCCACCTGCTGGCTGCACATAAGACCACCTGAAAATCAGACGATATGCCTGAGAGTGTTGTGTGCTGTTTGAACTCTGACAGTTTGGGGCCATGACCATTGCCATGGGGAGCCTGTTCCAGCGTCTGACCGCCTGCCAGTGAGGAACCCTTTGGAGAGGAAGGGAGAAAATAAAAAGGAAGAGGAACTCTCATCAAAGCCCTGCCCTCATTCTGGGACTGCCATGTGCAGGGCCAGCTCTCAGGCATAGGTCAGAGCATCCCTGAGGCTACCTTGCTAAGTAGACATATCCCTCTAAAGTACAAGATTACTTCCAAAAGAATGTTATCCACTGCTGTGTTCAATTTAGTTTTAAGTGATTCATGTTCTAATTGAACTTTCACTACTTACCAGCTGAAATATAATTTGACTTCCCTGTTATGGAATGTAATCTTGTTCCAGTGTCCTGCTAATTGCCATTGCATTGTTGACACCTACCACCAAAAAATAAGTGGCTGCAGAATGATTCCATCTGATCGAATCTGCTCTCTGAAAGTTATCAGGTAAATATAGTGCTGCAGTTCATTTTCTTCAGGCAGCAAACCTAAGAAATGCTTCAGGGCACTAATGCAAATAGGCAGAAACAGAAACATAACAAGCTGGAAACGATTCTTCACAGCTAGTAACTTGTTCAAATGCTCTAGATCAGGCTAGTAATAGAAAAATAGCAGACAATAGCATATGATCTTCATAAGATTTTTCTGAACCTCAGAATACTTGAAAGATGAGGTAGCAAAAAAATCATAAGGTGATTTAAAGGCTCCCTACCTAAATGTCTCTGGAAATATTCCGTTGACTTGTAGGCCTAAGTATACTCTAATTGAAAGAAACCCTTCTTTCCTGACATTTTTTTTCTTTTCTCTTCTTTTCTGGTGGTAGCTAATGCATCTTAAAGCATTTCCTTTTATTTGAGCAATGCTATTTTACAAGTATTCATCTGTGCCACAGAAATGTTTGGCGTAGATCCTTTCCTTTCTGGTACTTATTTATCTCTCCTAGAGGATATGTTTGTATTGTTGCTCCAGTAATGATAAAATGTGGTAGTCAGACGGTAGTGGTGAGCTGCACAAAGACTATTTGGAAGCCAGTAATGAACAAAGTACCCCAGGGGCCAATAATTGGTCTAGTTCTGTTTAACATCTTCATTGATGATCTTGACAATAGAATAGAGTGCACCCTCAGTAAATTCACAGGTGACAAAGAACTGAGGGAGAAAAATTGACTCACCAGAGGTGAGTCATGCTGTCAGCCAGAGTAAACTTGATAGGCTGGAGAGGTGGGCTGATGAGAATCCCATGAAGGTCAGCAAGGAGAAGTGCAAAGTCCTGCATCTGGAGAGGAACAACCTCAGGACATTCTGCTAAAAAGCACGTCCTGAACAGGACCCATGTGTCCTGGTGGACACCAAGCTGAACATGAACCAGCAATATGTCCTCGTCACTATGAAAGCTAACACTATTCTTGGCAAACCAGCAACTCAAAAGATGTGATCCTTTCCCTTTTCTCAGCCCTGGTGAGCCCACACCTGGTGTACTGTGTTTCATTCTTTTTTCTTGAGCATAAGAGAAATATGGGCATATTGCTAAGAGTCCAATGGGGGGCTACCAAGATGATCAAAAGATAAGAGCATCTTTCCTATGAGAAAAGGCTGAGAAAACTGGGACTGTTCAAACTGAAGAAGTGAAGGCTTAGGAGGGATCTTATCAGTGTCTATAAATGCCCAAAGGGAGCGCATCAAGAAGATGGAGCCAGGCTCTGTTCTATATTACAAGAAGCAATGGAGACAAACTGAAACTCAAGAGGATCTGTCATCAGGGAATAGTTATTTACTGTGTAGGCAACAGAGCACTGGCACAGGGTGCCCAGAGGCTACAGAGTCTCATTGGAGATGTTCAAAAGCTGCTTGGATATGATCCTGGGATCCCTGCTCTGAGTGTTTTTGCTTGAGAAGAGTCTGGAACAGATGGATTCAAAGATCCCTGCTAACCTCAGCCATTCTGTGATCCTTTGAAACTCTATAAACCATATTAAGACTCATAGACTGATTAATCTTATGAGCCACAGTGAAAACAGAATAAAACAAAACAAGTATACCAACAAAACACCAATTAAATGCAGAATTTTGAACCAGTTTGAAGTATCATAATTTTATTATAAAGTACATCACTTTCATAAAATAAAATCATATATTGAAGAACAGACTCAGTAGAATCTAATTGAATATTTCAAAGAAGATTTAAAGCTGGGATTAAGTGATCTGATGAATCAAAGCTTTATCTATTAAAACATGCAAACAAAATACTGGAAAAGAAAAGTAGAAATATATTTTGTCCTCCAAAAACTTTTTTTAGTCTATTAACTCAAAAATCGTAAGATTTGAAGATAAAGTCTTTCAGTAAGAGAAGTAGGAATGAACAAGTGATTTTCCACAGTTAGAAGAACAAGTAAAATACCCTGGAATTATATGACACTATTCATTTTTTTTTGGTGATTTAAAAATAAGAACAGAGTAGAGGAAGAAAAATGCCACCTGTGGTAGTAAAACTAAAAATTTTCTGCAAGTGGAAAGAGAAGCTGTCCACAAGAGCAGGATATTTTTTCTTCTGTAAAGATATTTATCTTCTTTCTCTCCTCCATGTGATAGTTACTTTTCAAATCTAGGACTCAGGATGTTCCTCAGCCACCAGCCTTGCTTGCTGGCAGCTGGAGGAAGCTGGACCAAGCTGGAGCCCAGCAGTTAGAGGAGCTCTGATGCTATGCTCAATCTTCCCTGCTTGAAACTTTTCTTAATGTATTGCTAAAAAGTGCTTGCAATAGAAATTATGGAAGTCCAGAACCTGCAGAATACATACAACCCACTCTGCCAATCAGAGTGTTTTTTCTCTAATTTTGCTTGTAAGTTTAGTGTCACTTTTGACAGTCTCTCTTTTTTTTTTTTTTTATATTTGCTCCCAGACCAAAGATAAAAAGGTGATTTTTAAATTTGCTGCTTTGATCTCTGACTTATTCATAAAAGAATGTCAGGTGGGTATTAATAACTTTTTTTTTTAATGTTTCAATTCAAGCACTTCGTGAGAACTCCACTGGCCAGAGATTTGTATAGGAGATGAATAAGAAATCAAGATCCCATATTTCTAATAGATAACCCTCATACACATCAGCACACAAAATAACCCACAGTTCCAATTCATTTTAGTGGGGCAAAAGCAATTTAAAATAGAAATAAGAACAAATTCATATTACTTGAAAGAATTGAACTCTGACGTATGTTGATATCCTGAGCTTTCAGAATTATTATTTCTTTGATAGAAAAGGTGCTGTTGCAACATTTTTAGACATTTATTCATCTTAAATGTGTATACTTGTGAGTTTATTTAAATAAAGTATGTGTACTATGGTACGTACGCATATGAATGATATTTGTATGTATTTTTATATTACATTCATCAATTGTAAAGACTGGCAAAATATCTTAGAAATTCTTAGCAGGTTCAACCTCTTCTCTATCAACTAAACAATGAATATTGAACTATTCCAACTGTGTCAGAAACTGATTCTTCCCTACCTGGAGTCAGTAGAATTTTCTATCTTATGTACACCTAAACTCAGAAATGCAGAATAAAGCAAGTATACTATCTTTTTTCATGAAAACTCCAGCTAACTATAGATCCTGAAGACACAGGTATTTTTCTCCTCATAATTATAAAAGTTTAGTACTTTGTTGAATATCATTTTGATTTAGAAACTGAATTATACTCAATCTTGTGAGAACAATCCTAGAGGAAATCAGGAGGCAATAAATTGAAGGATTTCTCAAATACACAGAAGGTTTTTTCCAGCCTTGTCATTTTGCAATAGGACATCTTCTATTTCCTTCACACTATTCTCTGTAGACACAGATATTAAACGACACTCTCTGTATTCAAGATGGTATACTAAAATGCAAAAACTCTTCTACTGTTTATCAGATCTTGCATACTATAAGCAGAATGATCACATTATCTAAGTGACCATCTTACACTTAAGTAACTCATTTAAAAATAGATATAAAATTATTAAAATGGTATCTATATATTTCACTGAGAATTGCTTTATTATGTCACTGAAGATCATAGCAAGTTTCCACAACTTAGAATTTCTGAAGAGATCTTAATATTCAAAGTGCAGAGAGATCTGACATCTCAAGGAAGAAAAAGCAGAATAGAGATTCACAAATTGTCTTCAGAAAAAGTGCCACTAAAGACACATAAAGACATTCAAAATGTAAAAATTAATAAAATGAGTTCCAATAGATATTGGTTAGAATAGAATTCCTGTTGTTTTTTGTATGTTTCTTTTTTTTTTCTTTTTTTTTTTTTTCCCCATATCTTCTGAGACACTGAGGTTCTGGTACTTCTTTTTCCAGTCCTACAAATTCTAATGAAAGAAGCAGGTGTTAAAAAGGCCTGGAAAACAAAGGACATCACATTTCAAGAGGGAAAAAGATATACTGAAGGAAGCTGAATATGCCATACCAAGAATGTGATGATTTTGTAATAAAAAGTATTGTAATGCAATTATACAATACATCATATTTAAATGCTGAAATATGGACAATGTTTGAACATTAACATAGTAAAACCTTGTATTTTAGAAAATCAATCTCAGTTCTATGAAAAGCTACTATGTATTATAGTAGACATGGTATAGGTTTACCTAGTCAAAGAACTACTGTTGATATAAAGCTGATCCAAAGTCCTTTACAAGATAATAATTGTCTTGGCAGATACTGTGGAGAAGGCATGTCAGAGCCTCAGCCCATGGACAGCGTGCAGTCCAGCATAGCTCATACTGTGGCTGCCCTCTGCCCTCAGCTGTCATGGTGGCAGCTCTTCCCTGGCAAGCAGTCCAGCCTGACCATTGGTGTGCACCCATCACTCAGCAACAACCAAACATCAGTGTGCAATAGGCAATATCAGGGCTGAAACCAGGGCATGGAGAGGGCATGGTGCAGTGCTAACTGAAGTTAGGACAAATTATTTAAAGCATTTTGATATGTTGAATAAACATGGTTCTGTGAACAGTGAAAAAATCTGCAGCTGTGCTTGCTGTTTGTATGAAAGAATTTGAGAACAGGTTTCAAGATTGCAAAGAAAATAATGTGGTATATTTGTGACTCCATTTTCAGTCAACATAAATACATTACCCGTGAATTTTCAGATGGAATATATGGAGTTGTAATCAGATATTCTACTAAAAAAAAAATGATTATGTTACTCTGCCAGACTTTTATAAGCCCTACTTCATCATAGAAAAATATCCTTCGCTTTACAATCACGTCTTATTCATGTCATTGTTTCTTTGGAAGTATATGTAAATTTGTGAATTGCACAGTAAGTTTTGTTACGTATATAGATTAACTATATATTTTATATGACAATTCCTTTTCACAAACCATGGCCCAGGCAAGACAAAAAGTTGGATTGCCGTGGTGTATAATCTATGATTCCCATAATCTTTCACATTTTTCCAGTACCATGATGCAAACAAAGTATTATCTTCTTAAAGTAGCAGAATATAGTCTAAATGAAGACGGTTTTAATACAGTGATTCTTCTCCTTCTCTTTTTGGAGCTTAGCCCTTGAATTACTCTTTTGTAGAAATCATCTGAAGAGCATTGTTATTGTTCCCTGAAAACAAGGAATGTACTCAAGATCACAGCGTCCTGGTTATAACACACGGGGAACTTCCGTAGATTATTTCAACACTTACTGCAAAAGAAAAAAAAAAAAGGAATAAAAAAAAAAGAATGCAATACTGCAAGAAGAGTAAGTGAAGCATCCTTGCAACTACTTCTGGAATAACAGGAAAGGCTGGATTTGTATTACTAAGGCTGGATTTGTATTATTAAGCTTGGTTTCAAGTACAGATCAGAAAATAATGAAGGAGCCTCATGGATATGCAGAGAATAGTGTATTGCAGTAAATCAACTTGACAATAAAAGAATTCTCTGGTTCCTCTATCTTCTGTTTCATTTTCCACAGCCCCAACATTACGATGGGGGCAACTTAGTGCAAAAAAAAATTGAACTTTTTCTCTCTTATGTCTGAAATTTGCTCTGAAACAGGACTCCATTGTTTGACAACAAACTTCTGGAAATAAGACTGTTGCATTTTTTGTGTAACTTGCATTCATAATCTCTGTGAAACTGTTCTTTCAAAACTAGTATTCCTAATTCATAAAATAATCTCTCCAACTCCTAAAACTCAACATCTAGTTTTGGTATTGACATCTGAAAGCCACAGATAAACAGCTGACCTTAACTGCAGTAGTTTTGGGCGGGCTCAGTAAAGGAGAAAAACTGAGAGGAGGTGTTAATCTTACTTGCAAAGGCAGTCAGAAACACACAGATGAGGATCTTCATGTGGTCAAAACTTTCTCCTCTACTTCTGTAGAGCCCTAAAAAGGCTTCCTACTGATCACTGGCACCCTTCATGAAAAGTTGCTATCCTAATTCTATTATTACTAATATTATTATTACTATTATTATTTAAATTAGTGCAGAAAAATAAATGTTTTCTGCTGTCCTACTTCTGGAGAACTTTTCTGATTGTCCAGATCAGTATATTCACATTTGACTGTGGCTAGTATTTTTCCATGAATTTTTACTTAAGCTCATCTGTCTGCAAAATATGATTAATTTTAAATTAAAGAATGACCCAAACAGCACTTGAGACTAAATTGAAATGTTTTATAAAATATGTATATTGATTTTAACCAAATGCAAGCTTTTTAGATAAAAAGATTCTTTGATCCATATTCAGTACACCATAACTTTCTTGACTTTGATCATACAAAGGCATAGACAAGGTCTTGTCAGAGATGAAATACAGAAGTGAAAAGAGGTGAAAAATGAATGAAGTGACATAACACTGGTTGAGCTTTGTTGTCCTTACTGTACTATAGTAGAATAAGCACTTCTTGTAACATGATGGAACAGAATATCTCAACAATTCACATAGAATTGAGGGAAAATTCAATAAGTAAGTTAAGAATACCAAACCATAATCAGGCCTTGGGGATGAAGCGATATTGAAACACACTTTTTTTGACAGTTTTGAGTGTAGCTCTGATGGTCTGTTTCAAAATCTGTCAAAATGATGATAAGTGGTCTTAGGAGGCTAGTTTGATTCTTAAACCAAATAATTTGACTGCCTTCTTGATATTACTACCTTTAGTAATTTTAAAAATCTGCTTTTTAAAAGAGAAGAAATGTTAAAATAGAAAAATGACTACGATGAAAGCAGAATAGTTACTTTCCATGACATCCTTATCAAAATCAATAGGATTGACTAATTAAGATATCTAAGCTGAAATCAATGGGATCTGACAGCTAACACATTCCTGCAGAAATAAGCCAACATCAACAATTTTGCATTTATACTGATGTGAAAATCAGACAATCCAATTTCTATTATTCAGAAATTAACATTTCCCTAACAACAAAGCCATTCCATATGTAGTATTCTTTACATGTCCTAAACTAAAAGCTGGTGAAATTGATATACCTGGCCTGATGCTTGGGTTCTCTTTCCTAAGATGTCGAAAGACTGCAAACAGATAATTAAAATGCACGTTATAGCCAGTAGCGTAAAATGAAACGGCAACATTCCAGAAATAAGTAAGTAAGTAAATAAATAAATAAAGCCTGCTTTCTTTTCTTTTCTTTTCTTTTCTTTTCTTTTCTTTTCTTTTCTTTTCTTTTCTTTTCTTTTCTTTTCTTTTCTTTTCTTTTCTTTTCTTTTCTTTTCTTTTCTTTTCTTTTCTTTTCTTTTCTTTTCTTTTCTTTTCTTTTCTTTTCTTTTCTTTTCTTCTCTTCTCTTTTCTTCTCTTTTCTTCCCTTCCCTTCCCTTCCCTTCCCTTCCCTTCCCTTCCCTTCCCTTCCCTTCCCTTCCCTTCCCTTCCCTTCCCTTCCCTTCCCTTCCCTTCCCTTCCCTTCCCTTCCCTTCCCTTCCCTTCCCTTCCCTTCCCTTCCCTTCCCTTCCCTTCCCTTCCCTTCCCTTCCCTTCCCTTCCCTTCCCTTCCCTTCCCCTCCCTTCCCCTCCCTTCCCCTCCCTTCCCCTCCCTTCCCCTCCCTTCCCCTCCCTTCCCCTCCCTTCCCCTCCCTTCCCCTCCCTTCCCCTCCCCTCCCCTCCCCTCCCCTCCCCTCCCCTCCCCTCCCCTCCCCTCCCCTCCCCTCCCCTCCCCTCCCCTCCCCTCCCCTCCCCTCCCCTCCCTTTGCTTCCCTTCGCTTCTCTTCCCTTCCCTCCCCTCCCCTCCCCTCCCCTCCCCTCCCCTCCCCTCCCCTCCCCTCCCCTCCCCTCCCCGCTGGCCATACTTCTTTTTGTGCAGCCCAGGATATGTTTGGTTTTCTGGGCTGTGAGGGCACATTTCTGGCTCACATCCACCTTCCCATCCATCAGTACCACCAGGTCTGTTTTGGCAGGGCTGCCATCAATCCTGTCCAATTTGGAGAGAAGGATGTTGTGAGGTAGAGTGTCAAAGAATCATAGAATCATAGAATGTCTTAGGTTGGAAGCAACCTCACAGATCATCAAGTTCCAACCTCCCTGCCAGAGGCAGTGTTGCCAACCACTAGATCAAGTACGTGGAATCATAGAATGGCCTGGGTTGGAATGGAACATATGTATACTTACACACATTTATATGTATTGTTTACATAAACACAAGCATATATACTTGTTTGTTTATTTAAGTAACAGTGATACACTCTAACCTGTCTCTGTCTTACAGGAGTTTCCCACCCTAGCTCTACTTGTTTGTTTTGGTGGTGATTTGTTCAACTTGCATATCAGGAAATCTGTTACCCATGTACATTTTGTAGTTGACCTGAACAAATTGCATGACGTCTGCTTGTTTGGTGCCAAGTGAAAGTGCTGGGTTAGTCTTTGGGAATGTCGAAGGGGTAGGACAGATGACTAGCTGTTTCATGACTATACAGGAGTTCGATATGGACAGCCATCACACCATCAATCAAACCTGTTGAGTGTAGCCATATATATTTAGAAGCACAAGCAGATGTTAAGTCATTTTCAAATACAATTGATTTTTTTTTTTTTTTTTCTGAGGGTTCTATTAATTACATAGGAAACATTTTTTCCTGGGTATAGGATGGAAAGAAGGTACTTTGTAACCCTTGTCTGAGGAAAGGGGGAACCAAGGTTGGAGCATCACTCCATGAGCAGCTGTCTGTAAAATTATCCCAGATCTTTGCATACTGCCTTCTATCCCTTATTCAAGGTGAGAGGCGGACACTTCACCTGTGACAGCAGGGACCTCTGTAATTTGAAATAGAGCATCTGGAGGCCACAGTACTGGAAGTGATGATCCCTATTACTATTAGCAGAGATCAGTAGTAAGCAGGTTTTCAGAGTAGGTCCCTATGCACATAGCACCAAGATTTCTGAGATGTGCTGTTGCAAGCCTGTCCAGATGTTCTTCCACAAACCACTTCACCTCTCCATGCCTCAGTTTCCCCAGATATGAAATGAATGACTTTACCCAGAATTAGTTGACATCGTAAATCCTTGGCCATGTGAACGATGACGGTTGTCACTACTTCTACATTCCTTTGCAATGTGACAGTGATGCTTCATTGCTGAACAATGGAATACTTGCCCAACCATAGGAGAATAAAGACAGTAAAAAGTCTCCAACTGTGCCAGGGATTGAGGTAACAAAGAATAGCTTTTGGATCTAGGAGGTCTGTAAGGAGCAATCACATAACTCTTCCTACCTCATTTTCTGTGGACATGCATCTTTAAAACTTCTCTCAGCCTGCAGCCACCTATCAGCAGACAGAACGCTGTGTGCAAAGCAAAAACAGATGTGATGTTGCTTTTTTTTTCCAGTCACCAGGAACTTCACCTGACTGCCATGACTTTTCAAATTTTTGAGAGTGGCTTGGTGACTACATCAGCTAATTCCCTCAGGACTCTGGGATGCATCTCATTGGGACCCATAGACTTGTGAATGTTCAGGTTCCTCAGGTGATTGCAAACCTGATCATCACTTACAGTGGGAGGGATGTTGCTTTCCCAATGCCCTCCTACCAAGCAAAAGACTTGAGGGCTGTGTGGCAAGCAGTTATCAGAGAAGACCAAGGCAAAAAAGCTGTTAAGTATCTCAACCTTCTCCTTGTCTGTTGTTACTTTATTTTTTCATTCTGATTGCTTTTGGTTTATTTTGCTATTTAATTCATGGATAAATAAGAATTACTGTTTTAACATATTTCTCAGTGGAAGTCTAGAATCGTGCCTTCCAGCAAATAAAGGTCACAATAAAAAGCCGTTTGGAGACATATTAACTGCTTGCTGTGGACCACATTTTCTCTTTCTTTCAGGTACTGGCACATTTATTTGAAGACAGATTATAAATCTAAGCATGCCGACTGAGGCCTATGTACTTTAATTCATTAATTTCTAAGATAAAACTCTGAAAATTTAAGAATCCAAAGTAACAGGATATCTTGTTCCAATTAGAAAACACATACCAATTCAAAGTGAATTAGAAATTGCAGTTGCCAAATTATCTTTGTGATTTCTGAGCCAAAATATTCCCATAATTTCCTTTCCTCCAGAAAAGAATTTTCCAGATATCTGGAAATTGACAAAAAAGAGGTTGTATGATTCATGTTGGAGAAGAACTGAAGTCCATGTGTTTGAGGTATAGAGTAAATCATAATATTAGATATATTCAACATTTACTGTAAGCACAGTTTTCTTTCCAAGAAATTTCATTATACCTGTATAAAAAGTATTCACTTGATTTCAGAAACATTAAGAAAGAATTTATATTTGAGAATGTTTTATCCTGAAACACGTCGGCAAGTATATGCTTGCAGGCAAGCATATTTCTTATATATGCAATGTCCATTCTAGCCAGCTTTCTGCAAGTTCATGGAGTTTTTCCATTGTATCTGAGCCCAGAGAATTTAAGCATCTCTGCTGCTCTCATTTGTAGCAACATGGCTTGGAAAGAATCTAAGTATGGCTTTCAAGTAGAAAGTTTCAGTTCATTTAGAAAATCACAATTAACAATGTTTCCATAATGCTTTTCTTTACAACTACTGCCATTAAAACAGAAACAATCTTTCTATGTTGTCTAATTGCGACATTTTATTCAAAACTGTGGCTATGAAGAAGATCAAATCACCTACTACACCTGAAAAGATGGTAGAACAGCACAACTTTGAAGCAGCAGGATACAAACAGTATCACAACCAACCACAGAAAATGCTGTAGCATGCTTTCTTTTTATTCTCTTTATAAGAAGAAGGTCTAACACACAGGCTATGAACTTAGTGGTAATGAATTCAGATCCACCCCTTTTTTCCTTGTGTTGACAAATCTGTGGGTCAGGTAGTTTTTAGTTTCCTCCAAATAGAAGAATATGAACAGAGCTGCTAAAGAGCTAACACCCCCAGAACAGCCGGATTGCTTAGGATTAGAGCTAATGCTGTACACATCTGAAATAAAAGTTTCTTGCACAATATTTTTGACGTCTGCATCCACCACAAAACTAAGTAAGTGACAGGACCTTTGGGTGTGGGGAAAATTGGATTTGGATCTCTGTTCTAATTTTTCATGAGTTAGCTAACATAGCATATTCCACAAGACAATGAAAAATTTTGGATTAAAGAGGGACATTCCCTTTATTCTTTCTAAATCATGTATTAAGGACAGGGTAGATCCAATGGAAAAAAATTACACATCACTGAAAAGCCAAATATTTTATGATTAAGGTACTCTCCTAGTTTAGCTACTGGAGAGGCAGAACCTGAATGTAGATAGCCTCCCTGCATGAGAGAGCTTTAGGCTTCAGCTTAATCTGTGATGTGATATACACTCTTTTTGTCATTTTCTCTGCAAAAAGTCAAGCCAGTTTAGATTTATGAGTCTTAGAGAGGGTTAATAGCCAAGAATTCCATTGAGTGATTTCACAGTATTGCGTCTTCTCACTTTTACAGGGAAAACCCTATAAGTTTCTCTTTGTCTCTGTTCCTTGCTGATAAAAATGGAATACAAATGTAATTATAAAATTGTAGGAACAAGGTTAATAGGACCACGTCAATTCTGTGCATGGATATCCGGTAACACAATAGCACATGAACATAATGAGCCAGTGATTCACAAATATAACTAAAAAGAAACACCTCTGGATTACAGGCTCCACTAGACACTTATTTTCTCAGGGTTCCAGGTGTTTACCATAAAATGCACCCTAACAGAGGTGCTACAGAAAAGTCTGTTTAGTCTATTACAGGGAGAAGGAATTTCTGTAACATTTAAGGCTGTGAAATGTGAATTTGGTAATTATAAGGCTTTTGCTAATCTCTGCTTTCATCTCTGTGTTATTAAAGAAAGAGCTTCACACTATAAATACAGTACAAATGTCATAAATAAAGACTTTTTTTTTTTTTTTTTTTTTTTTTTTTTTTTACATCAACATTCCATATAATCAAATAAGAGTCTATAAGCAAAGCTTACACAGATTAAATAACAAGGTGCAGCTGCCCTGGTATAAGCCTGCAGAACTCTCTGCGATACTTCTCAGGAGAATATCTTCCATTTTAAGTGTATTATATTCATTATTCCATTCCTCCTTTTGTCTTACATTTTAATTCATTTTCTGGCTTCCTCTTCATCACATGGGCTTTTATTTTCAAAATAAGCCATTTGTGCAGTATCTTTTCAAATGCCTTCGTGGAAAATTTAAATATATAATGC
Source organism: Chrysolophus pictus (assembly GCA_037305975.1). NCBI lineage: Eukaryota > Metazoa > Chordata > Aves > Galliformes > Phasianidae > Chrysolophus > Chrysolophus pictus. Next base: position 65,403,429 of record CM074577.1, read on the forward strand.
AGCTACATTCCCTTTATCTGTCATGCCAGTGATATCTTCAAAAAGTTTAGTGTATTTGTAAAGCAAGAACAGCTCTCCTAGTAGTCTTACTGCATCTTGTTAACTAATCCCCTTGTCACCACCTCGCTTTCACTTTCTTCTGTCACAAATTAATCCATCAACAATCTTGTAATTCGAATGATCTGGTTTCCTTCTTTTTCCATAAAGTGACATTAACTCGTATTTGAATTGTAAGAAGGCTGTATAGTTCCCACTGAACAAAATATAATCAAATTTTACTTATTTTAAATGCTACTCAAGGGCTTTACTAGTTACCATGCAATGTTGTCAAGGATATTTAAGAACTTAAGCAGAGGTAAAATGTAGATTCTTAAGATGTGGGATCCAAACCATGCTGGAGCTGGTATAAAGCTTCCCATTGATTTTATTGCCACGGCACTAACATATCCTGCTTTGTTGGGTGGAAGCAACTTGATTTTCCCACATGACAAGGAGGTGAAAGTAAAGTTCCTTGACTATCCTGTTAGACTTGGAGGGATGTGGGGTGGGGAAGGCTGATACCTCAAACAAAATATCAGAAATAAAGCTTCCCCAACACAATAGAATGATCATGTATTGGTGATGAAAGCAAAGTACATGGAGGTTTGTGGAGTCACCTGCAATTAAGCTGTTAAGCTTTCTGGAGTGCTACAAACTGGAATGTGTTACTAGCAGTCAGAACCAGCTCAAGTACAAATTAAAGCCATAGGCAGATGCTTCTGAATCATCTCAAATACAAAACAGAGGGCAGCGGAAGCAATAATGCAAGAAAGTATTATTTTAACAGGGAATCCCATTTTCTGTCTGCCTAGAACTACTTGACTCTCATCCTTGGTTTTTGCAGTGTGTCCAAAAGAAACAGAAGTTCCATGGAATGTGTGCCTTGCTTCAGGCTCAAACAGACAGAGATAGGTGACTGGTTCCCTGTTGCACTGAACTTCAGATAGATGTTTACAATAGTGTAAAACAATGGTAAATATTTTTGAACTTGACAGTAATTTATATCCTTTTTTTTTTTTTTAATTTTTATTATTATTGTCTTTTTTTATGTCAAGGCATATTTGACAACAGGAGGTAAAAGATAACTGGAAACAAAGCCATAGGAATTAGCCCAAAACAGCAATTTAACAGTCTTCTCCCTGACCCACCTACACAAAAACTCCAAACAACTTTGAATCCCTTTATCTCTCTAAATTCTTTCATCTTTTAAAGTTTATTTTTGAAACTAGGAACTCAAAGTCACTGGTTTCACATAAAAACTTCATATCAAGCTATGTGATAGACTTAACTACATATCTTAGAGATTTATAGTATGGGAAAAAATGGCTATTGTGATCTTGCATGAAACTCATGAATCTCATTCAGCATAGCAAAGTTTATTATTTTTTATATTGTTAACATGGAAGATTCAATACTGGGAAATCATATGCATTATAGTTTTTTTTTTTTTTTTTCATATGCAACCTTACACAGTAAATATAATCAACATACAAATTTAAGAGAAATACTGTTTTTTTTTGTTTCTTTTTGTTTGCTTGTTTGTTTGTTTTTAAATTAGAATTTTGGACTTTGGAGTTTAGAATTTTTGGAGTTTGTCTGTTCCTTCCTCAATCAAAAATTCAGCTTTATAAAGAACTATTTTGTGTCTGAATTTCTTCAATATATAGATTCACAGCAGCTTTTTTCCTGCTTTGTTTGATTTTGCTAACTCTTGGAGATAGCAGGTGAAAAACTTACAGTCTAAATAATTTTGTTTTAGGAAGAACCCATGCTCAGGTAATTTCAGCCCACAAAATAAGCGTGTCAAGAAGTTATGAAGGTCGTAATTTGATATGATAACATGAAAAGGGTTGCAAACGATGCTTTATTGTAATGGAGTCTGTACCAGTGGTCTCCTGTGATGAGAAGGAAGACTCATGTTTTATACATCTGATTCATACGACAGCAAGAAAGGCACAGTCTTGAAGACAGAGTTGTGTTACATCAAGAAGCTGAGCATGGGAAATACAAAGGAATTTATCTAGGAGGAAATAATGATGTCTGGAGCAAGGATATAAAAGACACAGAACTGATTTGTGTTTTTCTTCAGAACTCTGATATTTTCACTTTTTCACCATAGCCACCTGAGATCATATGACAAAGCACACAGCTAGCATTGGGGCCAAGTGGCAGGGAAAAGTGAGGACATTAAGCTGCAGATACAGAATGTGTGAAGCCTCACAGTTTGTGAGGGACATACCTTCACCACCAGAGTCAAGAGGCACTATGCCTCCTTCCCCAGTAAGCGATGTTGTGCCCTCCTTATGGCAAAAACCCACTCCTAGGAACTTCAAACTTGGTGACAGAGATGTGGGTGATCAATGAAGAGGGACTCCATATAGATCGTCTGCCATCAGGAAAGCTCCCACAGCAGCTTTTCCTCCCTGACATTGATTCCTTGTAGAACCATATCAAAATTCTGTCATCTACTGGCCTCAGTTTCTCCATTTGCAAATTGAGAGCATCTAATCCCTATAATTTCCACAGCCCTTAGAGATTACTGAACATAAGCAACAGTTGAGCACAGGTGTCTACTAAATATTAGGATTGTTAGGAGTAGATTATAAAAATTGTGTGGACAAGCTCCAAAGATGTCCCTGGGCACAGGCTGAATAAGCACAAACAGAGCAGCCACACGCAGTGGGACCAAACTTTCCATTATTATTTTTCATGTTATTTTCCTGCTTTTACAGCTTTGTGTTTTGGTTTTATTTATTTATCTGTTTTTCAAGCACTACCCACTGGTTTCAAAAGCAATTATTGCCCCTGCATGAAAGTTGTGCTTTTTCATTTCTAACTTTTTCATTATGGCAATCAAATTCCCATCACTGTTCCATATTCCTACTTATCCCTATAGGATACAGACTTTATCAGTTCTTCTGTCCAGTGCTCTACGTATTGACCAAGCAGTTTTCAACCTGTTCTTCTTTTAATGTCATCTCCGAACTTCCATCCTACCTTCCTATCTCTCCCAAATATTTTGTGGATGCAATGTTCCCCAATGTAACATGAGATTTTTTTTTCTGTATTTAAATCTCCCATTGTATACATAAACGAATGAATGGATGAAGAATTTCCCAGTAGGTGTCAAGCAAAACCTACTGTTATTTTAAAGGCATGTGAGAGAGAAGAATGTCTTAAATATAGACAAAAAAAAAAAAAAAAAAAAAAAAAAAACTGAAAAACAGAGAGATTTATAGAGTACAGTCCTAATAATTGCCTCCTTCAGCAGTCAGAACAGCAACACAGAAGTCCTAGGAAACAGAATAATTTGCTCCTCTTCAGGAGGACAAACATATGTTCATTTGCTTTATGAGGAAACTTGCATGGTCAAATTCTGATCAGCTTTGTACTGATGAAACACTAGCAGTTTCAGAAAGATTATTTTCTTCCTATGTAAGTGACAGCAAACCAGATCCTTAAAGCAGTACAAGTCTTTTAACTTGCATTTTAATCCAATAGTTCTTTAAAAAATTCTCCATAATCATATTTATGTACTATAAATATATATTATATATATTATATATATGTATTATGTATTTATTTATGTACTTTTAATATAAAAGTAAATTATATATTATACACTTATAGGTATTTATGTAAAATATGTTTGTATATTTATATATTCATGTATAAATTTTTCTTCAGACCTCTTACTGATTCATTCAGAAAACAAATCAGTGTCTGGAATGTTCTTGTAGTGCTCTCCATCTTTTCACACGTCTCCCCTTCCTGAAATTAGTATGCAAAGGTCTCCTCACAGAGTCTTAACTGAGAGACTGCTACCTCAACATATAGTATCTCAATACATATATCTCTTGTAAGACTGCTTCACTCCTGAAGCCTTTAGAGTGTTTCCTAGCCTTGAATTTAAAGATTTCATATGAAGGATTGAAATAAAATCTGTTTCTACCCTTAGAAAATGAGACTTTTCACACTCAGGATCTCCGTAAGTTTGTGTAGGAGTCAGAATGGTGCAAACATAAAGAGTAGCTTTGTGCTCCCATCTGATGCTGGTTCATATCGCTGGAAGGATGTTCTCATAAACAAAGAGCTGCAGGCCATGTCAGAACCTCTTTTCTTCTCCGAATCCACAGCTCAGTTAAAAAATAACACAGTTGTCTTCATTCAGGCCTCCTTTTATCTTTTCTCATGTGTCTGTGGGGTGGCTTTTTTCTCCTCTTTGCTATCATACTGCTGCTGAATGTTGATGAGGGACTACTTAGGACTATGCTAAGGACTTACTTATTTTTTTCCATTCAGATCTAGCATTTTAGAATACCGGGTTGCTTAGATTGCCTGAATACAGGGTAGTGCCCTAGAGTGGTGCTGAGGAAAGGAGGCACATTAAGAAACAAGGCAAAAGTGCTTCTCTCAATAAATCTCGCAGAAGAACACGAATATTCTGTCTTGCCATGTGAGCAAAAATCACAAGATGGAGTCGTTTTGGAGAGGAGAGAAAACAAAGGTTCAGTGCTGGTGTTCTGGGTCAGTAGGTTTCAAATGTATACTTACTTTTACATCTGTTGCACTGATTTATATACAAGGTGGAGGTTAACTGTTTTCTGTTTTCCTTTCACTACAACTTCCTCTGATCTCAGACCACATTCTTTTTTGATACTAACTCAAAAGGTTCTTTTTTTTTTTTTTTTGGAAGGAGGGGGAGGAAGAAGAGAAGAAGGAGAAATTTGATTGAAGCTGGTGCAAGGTCCCAGTTTAAAATTGTTCCCTCTCTGTGTGTTAAAAATGTACAACAATCATTTCCACTTTAGTCCATTTGCTAGGGTCTTGCTGTACTTTTAGGAGCAGAAAAACACATGTCTGAGACTTTATTCCATCTGTGCCAGGAGTGCTCAGTGGTTGAAGATCTTCTACAAATTTGTGCTGGAGAAATGAAATAATTAAAATATTAAAATCAGCTCTGTAGAATGGAAAGTAAGTGAGGTATAGGTTGATACAAAACTGACAAGGGAAAATAAGATTTGACCAATAGGACTGCAGGGAGTCTTCTACCATATTTCCTTATAGGTGGAGTGAGATTTGGTTAACAAAGGCATTAATATAAGCCCCCATTTCTATCTTACATTGATGTACTTCTGCCAAAGGTAGAGAAGAATTGCCTTTCCTTGTACTCGTATAACAATCCTGATAGGATTACAACAAAGGAAACCTTTCCATACTGCTGTTGATGGAGATTATACACAGGAATGGGGCTTCCCCAGAGCTGTGAGGAACTGTTGCTGGTGCCAGTCAGTGGGGCAAAACATTTGCCCAAGGGTTTTGTAGTATGGTAGATACTCTAATGTAGTTTTATTAGTAGAACAAAAAAATCCATTGTGCACTACTTATGTGCATCCTTAATGGAAAGCATGCAAATCCATTAGCCTCAATGGGACTATTCATGTATGTAAAGTTGGACGCATGCTTTAGGTCTCCATTACTTCTACTCAAGCCATTTTGCTGTTAGCTCAACAGGAAAACTGTTCCTCAGTTTCTTACCTCGATAACATTTGTGAATGTATTGGTTGGAAAAACCTGCATTGAAAGCTTCTAATGAAATGTGTTCTAGCTTGGCACCAAGGCACATTTCTGTGAAACTATCCCATGGAATTATTTTTTGACTGTTGTTCGAGTGAGAAGACTTTATAATAGAAAGTAATTGCTATTTTCATAGAATCACAGAATCATAGAATGGCCTGGGTTGAAAAGGATCTCAAAGATCACCTAGTTTCAACACCCCTGCCACAGGGAGGGTCGCCAACCACTAGATCAGGCTGCCCAGAGCAGCAGCTCTAATAAAAGAAAAATAACTGTTATAACTGTGGACCTCAGTAGTTTGTTACCATCCCAGATTTACATAGTCCTTTTGAAACAAGTCATGCTTGGTATCAGTTGGACTGCTTGTATTTAGCAAAGACTTTCGATGGACCTCAGTCCTCTAAAGTGACATACTGCAAAAATCATGCCTTGTTTGAGACATAGTCTCAGTCTTAGAGGATATAGTTTGCATAAAGTTATCATTGGAAGTATCTGTATCATGAAGGAGGCAGGAACAAACATTTCTCAGTAGAAGTGTGTGAAAATATAGTGGTGTCTTTTGCAATGGAAATCTCTATAGGAGGTAATTCAACTGTCTTGCAGTTACATGCCTGAAGATGTTAATAGCATAAAATAACATCTAAAAGCAACTAGTAGATTTACTAATTTCTTACATTTCCATGACTTTGTCATCTGCCATGAAACACTTAAATGGTTCTCACATTGTTTCAAAAACCCTATCTATATTTAAATAAAATTCTCCTTTTACTGCTTATCCTACATATTTCATTTTATCTGTATGAGAAATGCGAAACCAGGGAATTAATAATTATTTCACTTGGAAAGGTATGAAGCAAATTCCATTGCCTTTGTCTGATTAGAATCTTTCCTGCTGGTTTAATTAAAAATGGCCATGTGACAAGCAAAGAAAGCATCTCTCCTTTGGGGTGGAAAGGGGAGGAGGGAATGGTATTGTATTTTTCAGTAAACAGTGAATCCTGAAGCTCCAGACTTGTAAAATTTAAATGTTTAATGCAAATGAAAAATGCAGACTCAGGTCAGCTATAGACAAATGTCACTAGACTGGATGCAAAATGCACCGCAGGCAGAAAAGATGACATTTATCAGTCATCCATACATCAGTAACTAAAACAATTTTAGGGTTGTCTAGACAGGCATCTATTATTCCTTAAATTTAAAAGCTTTAGTAGAAAGACAACAGCAAATGCTCTATTTATATTTAGGGCTTTTTTTTCCAGAAGAGACAAGATAGGGAAAGGAAAAATGATAGTTTTCAAAATGAAAAGCACAAATTTGGTTTTCTTTTTTTCTGTCCTCCCCCCCCCCCCCCCCCCCCCCCTTTTATTATTATTAGGAAAATCTTTTTGTTGTTTGGTAAAAGAAATTTCCTTGACATGTTCTAAAAGTAATTGAAGTAAATTATCAGAGTGTGCATGCAATGCTGGCTGTAATTATTACAGTACAGCCCTGTAATATTGAGCTTAATTACTGTGTACAGTGTTTGGCCTTTATACTTTCTGCTTAATTTACCCTGTTTAGTTAATGCGAATTTAGTGAAATCATTACGCACCTTTCAGGTTTCTTCTTTTGGCAAAAATATTTACACTTTTCTCAGGAGAAACAAACTAAAATAGATACAAATATTGAAGTAAATCACCATGGTGGATGGATCCTTTCCCTCTATTGCTTATGTGGAGCCAGTTCTGCAAATATATATTCCCATGATGAATTGAAGTCTGCAGACTGTCCCATTAGCTGTAACAGAACCACTTGGAAGCTTCGGTTTCAACATCTGACTAAATATTTTCACTATTTAAACCACATGCAGCAAGGTTTTTCTTTTCATTTTTTACCCTATACAGTACCAAATATTTTTGTAAGAAGGAGCACAAAATTACAATTGTTCTCATTACTGCACAGAATACACATTTTGGAATGAATGAAATTGTTTGTATGATGAAATGATTTATACTGCTGCTTTAAATTAAAGATAATCCGTGGATATGCTACACTTAAGCATAAGCAGTATAGCCCTGCTCATCTGCAGCCTGTTGTCCATTAATATCTCTTCTGTTCACAGGTCTCTCTTTCATATCTCCTTCTCCAGCAGCTCAGTGTCGGATTACCTCTGGCAGCAGGGCTGGGGCATTGGCTGTTCAAGCCCTTGTCCTCAGTGCCTGCAGCTTAAAGCCCTGCAAAATGTAAGGTCAGCTCTGGCTGTCACTTGAGGTACAAAGAAGCCAAGCAGTGGAGCAATTTGGAGAACAGAAGGAATAGGTGTTGCTTATATGGTAGGCCTTAACAGAGTGCTCTGACTTTTTAAAAGATGGATCCTTTTAATGGGCAACAATGAAAATACAGGCTGCCTCTGAAAGCAGCAGGAGGAAAATGTTTGAAAAGTAAGTAATAAAAAGAAAATAAATCAAGGGTCTCAACTGAGAACATTCAATTGTATTAACATATTTAGAAAAAATACTGCTGTAGAGTGTATCACCTAGAATACACTGAAGGGGTTTGGAGGTTATTTATGTTTGTTTATCTGTCTTGCCTGCTTGCTGTTCTACAGTTCTTCCATTCAGCGTGGAGGTGTGTGACACCACAGTTCTCGTATTTTGTCAGCTTGAGAGAGTCAGGCAAAAGTAAAAGATGATAAAGCACAAAGAAATTTCACAGAATGGCTTAGGTTGGAGGAGACCTTAAAGATCATCTAGTTCCAGCCACCCTAACATGGACAGGGTTGCCTACTATAAGATAGGGAGACCCAGGGCTCCATTCAATGCCTCCAGAGACGGGGCATGCATTTCAGTGTCCATTCTGTCTGGCAGTGTCTCATTGCACATACAATACTGCTACGTCACTTCTTGGAATGAACTTTGAAGCAATTAAATATATTGCAAAAGTGCAAATTAATACTGCAGTAAAATGTGTACGCAGTAAAACTTCTTAATTTGGTAGAGGCCATAGGAAAACTGAATGAATATGGAAATTCAGCCTCCTTTTGATTCAAAGAACACACATAACACATGTGACAACTTTATCGTTTGTTTTGATGGATGACCCTGCCGGTATCAATGTGTGGTGTTCCCTGAACGAGCTGTAAGAAATAACTAGCAACCACATCCCACACACCCGAACCAGGAGCCTTTGGTCTCGCTGGAACTGAGCCGGCAGGAGCCAGGCAGGGGGAACAGCGTGGGGCCGGGTGCTCCCACCCGTCGGGGCCGACCCGTCTGTGCTCGCTCGCTGCTTGGAGCGTGGCCCCTGGGCTCGCGGCCCGCCGGGCCTCTGCTTCGCTGCTGTGTTTTCTATCGTTATCCACTAGGTGGAGCTGCAACAATATTTTTCCCGACCTTATGCTAAGGAGGAAGTAGTTACGAACCTATTTGAAAAGCAATGTTCGTCTTAACAATTCAAATGTATTCCTGTTAATTTGTATTTGATAAAGGTTCAGAAGTCTTTTGTTGTGTGTCTAGTTAGCCTGCATGTTACATTTACAGCCTTTGCAAATTTTCCGTTTGATTGTGAGCCTTACTGTGAATTTTTATATGGCTGTACACCTTCACTTATTTGTTTATATGTGTGTGTGTGCGTGTATTGCTGTGTTTTTCAGTGCGCATATATAATAGGCAGGAAGAGAAAGCTGTAACTTTACTGTTGCTGTACTCGTGAGTAGATTGAAGTGGTAAAGCACAGAGCAATGCCTAGTATGTACACAGTGTCAATACACTGTTCAGAGACAGGTGGAGATTAATGATTCAATTGTCTTCAGTATAAAACTCATCGGGTCAGTACCCAAAACTGAGAGACAGGATAGTGCTTCGCCTTCAGAAAGCTCCTTTTCTGTTGTTCAGCTTATTCAAGTGGGAGCTCATCATCCTTGTACCAACCTTTAGCATCTAGTTATCTTGTCCCCTTTCTAAAGGGTCAGGACTCCCTATGGCAGATACCTCTAAACATGGAGAAGTGGAAAAACAATTAATGAAAAGTCAGATATGGCAGATGTACAAGTGTGCTTGCCCTTGGGGTTAACTGTCCATAGATTCATGGCTACCATTGTTTCAATGGAAGAGCCTATGTTTTTTTACTGGAATTCACAGACTTGGGTGTCCTTGAAGATCTAGGATGTTTGTTGAGGGCAGGATACTTGAGCTGATCAAGCATTTCCTTTTCCTTCTCTATTAGGCATGGGTGCTGCAAAATCGTCATTCAGCTGCACGTTTTTCTGGCATTACCTAAGCCTTTGCCACCTCTGGCTTGCTTGGCTGCAGTGAGCCATAAAGGATATCTCAGGGTTCAGCAAGTAGCAGCATATCTGGTCAGGGGAGCAGTGTTGATATCTGTTCCCCAGAGACAGCACTGACTTCTCCTTTGTTTCTTGATTAAATGTGAGGTGTAGTTCTGATTGATCAAGCCCTGGACCCTGTGTAAATCAGATTATTCCTTTTTCTAGTATCACACTGTTAAACCGACATTCCCAAAAGATACTGGGTAGTTTTTGATCATAACCCCCCCCCCCAAAAAAAAAAAAATTAAATCCTGTTACTTGTTTTGAGAATCTTGATCAGTTATCAGAGGCTCTTCAATACCAGGGATTTTCTTTCCTTTGGATTTTAGCACAGGAACCCAATGGGCATATGGATGAGCAATACTGCTGAGGTAGTACCAAAATGACAGTGTTTATGTAGATGTGGGTGAGTGGGTGGAAGGGAGTCTCAGGGGGCATCTCCAGTGCAGTGTGTTTTCAGTCTGAGGTACCTATAGGCTGATATTCCTCGCTCAAGACAAAGTTACCCCAGTCTTCATGAGGTTTGTCTTAGGAACGCAGAGGGGTGTGAAGGGAGACCGGGGGGAAATGATGTTTGGCTGATGAAGTGGCTCTTGCCTTTTTACACGGGTGGGTTTTATGATGGAATAAATACACTTAATCAGATGTCTTCCTGACTACTTATGATTCATAAAACCTATGAGATTATTGGAAATACCCATCTAATATATGTCCATCTGATGGATGTGTCAAATTGTGCCACCCCCAACCACTCCAATGCAACACTGCTGGAGCATGCAAGGTATTTTTAAGGTTTTTTAAGTTCTTGCCCAAGTGGCAAACCTTGAACATTTGTCTCTTAATTAATAGGTGAGAGCATAAATATATCCGGCCACCTTTGATCTAGAAATTTTACAGGGTTGTGGTTGTACTTATTCATTTCTCTTCTGCATCTCTGAGAGCTTGGATAGTACTTCCTTGTTGAGAGCTGACTGGAGATAAGCTCTGCATGCAAAAGTACAGACAGAAAATACATTGTGAGCTTGAGTTTTTTGATGAAAATTCTCTTTAGATTTATTTTTCTATGAAAATTACCCATTACCCAGCTCTGGAGTGCATAGCATTTATATAGCAATCTGGGGCACACAATTTTTCAGTGACTTGATGAATCTGAATAGTGACTTTTATATCCTTTCTGTATGTCAAAACAATAAAAAGAGCTGGAATTTAACACTAATTTTTGTGCTGATCAGCTGTAAAAATGCATAGTGACCCATTTTAATCTCTGTGTTTCTGCACTTTTTTTTTTAGACTTCAGGCAAAGTTGCAGAACTACTGCAGATCACACTGAAGTGGGAAATACAGAAGGACTTCTGCAGTGACTTTTTATCAACAGGAAAGCGCCTATGTCTCCTTTTCTTCTTTTACTTTAAAATATACTGTAATTTTCAGAAAAATAAAGAAAATAAAAAGCAGAAAAACTGGTGTAGATTTTAGAGGATTTTAGAGCTTTTCACTTGGATAACAGCTGAAAGAACCACAGAAAATTGGGAAAAAGTTTGGTAAAGCTACCTGAGCCCCCCATAAATACCAGTCATGAAGAAATTGTGAAAACGAGACTCTCATGGTGTGACTAAGTAAATTGCTAAGTTAAGCCACGTGAATGGATTCAAGTACGATGTGGGATGACATGGTAGGAGTAGCAAGATATTCCTATTGTGTGTAACGGTAGTGAGCACAGTAGGAAGGGGTTGGTTACATCATCACTATGGTTTTTCTTTTTATCCAGGCTGCCGCTTGTGCAACAGAGCCCTTGAAATAGCATCGGTCCAACTACTGGTGGTTAGATTTGTATTACCTGATGTAATTAAAATGGAAGGATCTTTTAGGGCTTCTTGCTGAAGACATGAGCCACAGAGGCAGCCCCATGAGGGCAGGAAGCTGCGGGTCAGTGGTGAGAGGCTCTGCGCAGCAGTCGACCATCATTACAGCTGTGCATTATGGCTGTGCTTCTGGAAAGGATTGGGAAAATCTCCTTCCAGGAGATTGGCAGGGAAAAGGTGCGCCTGGGAAAGAGTGAGCTACATATTATTTCACTTTAGGTCCTGTAAAAGCTAAGTCACCACTCTTTGAAGACTGGTGACTCTATTTATGTAAGTGGTGTAATACAGGGAGACCTGTAGGCAATTAGCCTGTGTTGGTAGAATAATCAAAGCTGTTGCAGGTTTGAGAACTAGTGAAAACATTTGTGAGGAAAGAAAGTATCTATACTTTTTAGAGCCATTTAATCTAATTTTGGCTCGATGCGGTAACCTGACTCAACAAATGGACGCTGCTGCTGCAGCAGTTGTGGTTGTAAAGACTGCTGTAATGGCAAAAATATATATATATATTTTTTCCTCTGTATGTATTATTCTAGTTCACTAACCAAACCCAGAGATTTTTAATTGGAATATAATTTTGGAATGTCATTTCAAGTTACTTCTGACATTTTAAATTAGAAGCACTGCAGCAGACATCTCTTAAATGTTTAGTCTCAGAAAGTTTTCAACATTTATTAGCTGGTGTGGGTGGACTATACTAGAGCATACCAGCATTCTAGTATCTCTGAGGCCATCACAACCCGTGATAGCAGAGATGTGCAGCTCTCCCGCAATTATCTGTAAGTACAGAGGGCTGTGTTGATGTAAGAAGTTACGCTGTTAGCCAAATATGCAAGACAGTGTGAATTAGAAGCAGTGGTATTTTCACATATTGCTTTCTCAGCTTTGAGCAGCCTTCTCAGTGCAAGGTGTTATTCTACCTGCTGTTATTACTCACTGTATCCATATGGTGAGTAAACGCACATCCTTTATTTTTTGTAGCAGAAGAAACAGTATGCCTCCTAATACAAGTAGGTGCATACAACCATATTGTCTATTGAAAAATAGCCCAAATATTTCTTAGAAAGGAAATACTTACGTATTTCTTTCTTTTTTTTTTTTTTTTTCCACTTGGCAGAGTGTGAGGCTGTTGTTATAAATTAAGTTCTACACTTGGTATAGAACTGGGGAATGTAAGAAGAGGTTCAGGCCAAATATCCAGGCATAGTTTAACATAGTGTCAATCTAGAAGAGAAGCTGTTGATCCTTTGATCATTGCTAGAATATAGTGTAATGGTTCCTTTGACACCTTTGTCTTTTGTTTCATCAGCTTGTAGTACATGACATTTTGTGCTTGTGAAAGGTGCTGAACTGACAGGCCTTGAGACGGAAGTCTTCTGTTTGTACACATATCAGACAATACATAAACAAACACAGCACTCCCTCTGTCTCTTTCTCTGTATTTCCTGCATCTTCCCTGCACTTAAACTGCTTTATTTCTGCTGCTGCTTTCTTACTTGACCACCATTTGAAAAAAAAGATAGTCCGATCTCTACTACAATTCAGTAGTTACTGCCTTTTATTAATGCTACCAGGTTACCAGGAAGACTGCTAGTGCTATCCTATCCTGTCTCTTATTCTTTTTTCTTCCTTTTTTTCTTTTTTCTTTTCTTTTGTGTGTGTGTGTGTGAAATGGACACCTATTTCCATGAATTTAAATAATTCCAGTTCATTTCATGTGGGTCAAAAACCAGTCATTAGGCTGTAATATCTTTAGGTTCCTGGTGACCTGAACCAGACTGACTTGATCTGGTAACCTATAGAAGAGGTGAAATGCTCCATATCCTATTTCCATTCCTGCTCACATATGAATTTGTTCGGTATAAGGTTAATCATGCAAACAAGAGATTTTTTTTTTCTCTGAAATGCACAGTAGATCTGTGTTTTTGTCCTTACTATCTGTTCGGAGCAGACAAAGGAGATTCAAAATGTGTAAAGAAGAAATTATAGTGTTAACAGTACCAGTGAATGCACAGTGAAATTACTATGTTTCATAATATTAGTGAAATTTGTCTCTTTATTCACGTAGCACAGAATTCTCATTGGGAATATTGGATCCACCATGCAGATCAGAGGGAACAATTTTGCCTGTAGTATGGAGTTCTTATGGTTTTACCATTCTTGCTCTTGGAAGGAAAAGGGATAAGGGAGGAAGGAGTTATTGTCTCTCCTCGTTTGAATAATGAGACTATTTACAGAAAAAAGAAAATATGAAACAATCCACAGTTGCAGTTGCAAAATTTAACTTCAAAATATGCATAGCTATTATCTGTGGTTGGCACCATCCTGAAGAATTCAAGAGTTATCAGGAGTTGTTTTTAATCTGCCTTTCATCTTAAAATAAAATAAACTAAGTGCTTGAAAAAGCTTGCAATCCTCAACTAGAAATTACAACAAAAATCTAGTGCTTTCAGAATATTTCCATCGGGCTGCTTGGTGGGAGAGTGGTGAAGTACAGGTACAAGTATAGGTACAAAGCTTGGAATTCTTGGATAGAGAGTTTTCAGAGCAAAATTTTGGGTAAGATCTACACTTACATATTTTTTATACCATAATTGGTAAATTACATATACAGACCCAATATATAACTGCGCATATAAGCTGCAGTAACACAAGGCTTCATATGTTTTGGTGTTTTTTTCAACATTTTGGATGTTTTTCTATTTTCAAGGTGTTTCTTGGTGTGCAGAAATGATTATATTTTCTGCTACTTTTACAAGATTTGTTATGTACTTAGTCTTTGGCTGTCTTTCACTAGATGTTGGTAACTTTTAGTTTTTCAAAGATTTATGTCAAGAGGATACATTTGTTTTAGAATTTATTAACACTTTGGTTGACTATAGAAGAAAATCAGTAAGATAAAGGAAAAAATATAAATGTTGGTTTGGAAGAGACAAAGGAACAAGCTTATTAATAATCTCTAGCTGTACAGTGGCATAGGATGAGGTTAATATTTTCAGCATTAACATCATATTCCTATCCCACTTCCTCAAACAAGGTATCATATGAACGTAAACTTGAATTATTTTTGTCAAGACTGGCTTTGCATTAAGGATCTGTTTAGTGATTAAGGGCAAAAATTGCCCCCTATCATTTTTCACACTTGCATTTACTCACACTTTCAGACTTGTCTCAGCTAGATCAACTAAATTTTCCCTGAAAGATTGAGAACATTTCCAGCCTCACTCAGTCACAGTCCAGAAGGAATTCAGTTATTTCAAGAAGTCTCATTACGCAGGATCCTTTTATTGCCCCTTGTTATTTATCTTTCAGTACTATCACCTTTTACTACTCTTTCTTCTTTCTTAATTCAAATTAATAAAGTCCTGCAGTGAATGATTCTTCAGTTCCTTTGAAATTTCTTTTGAAAGAGTGAGAAGTCCTCAAAAATCACAATACTCGTAAAATGGTTGAAGGAAAAAAAAAAACCCTTTATTCTTTCCTCTAGACTTCAGTGACACTATGAAGTTTCACATAATTTGCAGACTGCATCTCATAAAATACTGGCAAAATTTATTCAATTCAAATTAAATAGATGTAGCACAGAGTAATCTTTCTCTATTAAATATGTCACTTTTTGCAATTGTTTCTTAATATCCCTCACAGCTTCCATCTAAGATTAGCACTTTCTTTGCTGCCACAGTTTCACTAACCTACTGAATTATTCACTGAAGCATAACCTTCAGATATCAGGTTAGAAAGACCTTGATTATGGCAGGAAGTGAACTGTATAAACCATTTTTCTTTAAAAGAAAATTTCTCAGTATAGAAAAGTCTGAAATGAGATAAGTATTAAATGTGTGTAAAAATTAAGTTCATAATTGATAGGAATTTAGTCAACTGTGACATTCCTGTATTTTGTTTATAATAATGTACAATAACATTCTAGATACCATTTAATGGTGTAAAAACATGTGCATTTTCATGGTGCTTATTTAAACTTAAAGTACAGACCAGGATATCCATTTGGTCTTAGCTGTAAAGGAGGGCTGTGGAATCTCTCACATGGATTTAACATACTGGACAAAGAACATTTACATCAAATTCCTGATTTTGTCCCATTTGCTGCAAATTACTTTTAAGGGGCTCTCAAGTCTGGAAACCATGGTGACAGAGTGGAAGGCTTACCCACAGTAAACCACTGTTATTGACCATTACTTTGTGCCAATCCACTGTTGAAAGGTCATTTGAACACCTACCAAGGAGACAACAGATTCAGGAACACTTCCTTTGTGAGTGTTGAAACACAAACTCACCACTTGCTTGTTCGCTTCTCATGACCTGTCCAGTGGCACCCAGGAGTAATTGTAAGATTTAACAGGCTTTCATGCCCTCGCAAACAACATTCTACAAATTATTCTTCTAGTCATGTGTACAAATTTTCATAACGACTTGACCTAGAATAGGAAGAAAATGTGTTTTCCTAGTGTGGGTGATAACTGCATAATTACAGCCTTGTGTTACTTTCCCAGATGTCAGAGAAATGGCACAGAGGGAGAAAACAAGTGGTAAGACTCTGGGATGTTATGTGCTAGTACAGTTTAGAACAGAATTTTCTCTGTTGACCATAGTTTGAAGAATTGTAATACAAAGCATGTTGCATAAGGATGTAGGGTTTTGGATTTAGCAGGGGCTTTGGCAATTTATTTGCTGCACCATTAAGTGTTCAGTTCCTAAGACATATTTAAACTTCTTGCCTCCTCTTCTCTGTCACTCTTTCTCAGAATGATATTTGTGGTTTACAAGGCTTTAAGAACATGTAAGGATGTCACTTATGGGTATACAATTTTAAAAGAAATACATGCAATGTAAAGGAAACTATGAATTTTAATGATTTTTTTAAAAGTGTTGTATATATATTGCTCTTCAAAGGTCCTTTAAACAACAAGAAGCATTTGAAAGCAGTGTGGGACATCATGCAAATAGGGTTCCTCTTGAGAGAATATAGATGATTTTTTTTCTCATATTTTAACATATGTTATGCATACATGTATCATAAAGAAACATGCATTCATGTATCCCGGTATTCGCTTATTTGATAATTCTGCTCTGTATTTGTTCTGTCTTTATTCAAGAAGGATGACTTTGACAAAAAGGGCTGCAGCTAAAGGACTTGAATTGCCAGAATTAAAGTTCCGATATGGGAAAGAGGATAAAAAGTGTACTTGGGGAAATAAATCATTTTGTACTTAGAAGTATATGGTGGAAGTCATTTTAGTGTACCCTGCTCATTTCAGTTTAGCTGTGTCTACTGAAGCTGCCAGGGAGTTGCATCGAGAATGCTCACAACTCTTCAGTTTCTTCGCTTTTGTCCTTTAGCAACGTTTGCTAGAAATCTTATTGGGCTTAAAATAATTGAATGTGAGCAATGTCAACACTGAAAGGGAAGTTATAAAGACAAAAAAAAAAAAAAAAAAAATCTGGTAACTTTTTTTTTTTTTTTTAATAAAATAGACAAAATGTAAATCTCATTATGTGCCTGGAGATTATATGATAATCTGAAGCCCTGATTAAAAGAAATACTATTAAACTGATGTATATTTTTTTTCCAATGAATTGATTTGTCATCAGGCTAGTGGAAAGGCTGTATAATCTGAGGCAGATTACCATCCCTACATCGTGGGAATATTTTGAAGAAGTTTGCTGACATCCAGAAAATTCATCTTTAATGGAGTGATAAGTGAACCCAAAATATATCAAGGAACATAAATACTCTTGCTCAGTATTCTCTGAAATGGATTTTTTATGATTTCTGATTTTTGTGTATGTACATACAAAATTTTGTAGGTTTGGAATCAAAATTAGTTTTTCATGTCAGAACTTTGGGTAATTGATAGATGAGCATGGACTTCAAATGTTATACTTTCTCAGATTTGTAGGCATTTTGGAGGTTAATAGCAGACATATGTTAGAATGGTTGCCAATAGCAACCTCTGGGATTCAGGTTGGGTTCAAATAGCCATCAACCCCACTTGTCCCCACTCATTACTTCCAAAAGCTAGCCATGCAGATTGTTTTGGGGGATGACATTTTACATGTGTGTCTAGCAATCTCTTCTGTACATGTTTATCTAAACATTTATATTGCTTCCATCACCACATTACACAAGTGTGAATGAATCTTGGCTGACAACATAGCTGTGAGGAATGGAGAGGGAGTATTGTCTTTCCCAGTCAACACTGAGAGAGAACTATGAATTTAAAACTTACTAAAACTTTCACAGAAAATAGGTATCACTGCTGGATATTGCTGCTTAAGTGTTGGAATCTTAATCTGATTCCCCTTTCTTTCCTGTATCCGTGCAGAAACATCTCATTGTTTTGTATCAGTGACTCCTTTGGACTGCTACCAGGGATGATAGGTTGGGACCTGTGTTCCGTACTTTATTGTAACAGTTTTTGCATTGATTATCTTGAGTTTTCAGGTCTCTATGCATGTATCCATGCATGCATATTCATTAGTCTTGCAGTCATTAAATATTGAGTTTTATCAGGTATGTGTATATAGTTGTGGGTTTTTTTTTTTTTTTTTTTTAATAAGTCACCCATACTGTTTGATGATTCTCAAGCAACTTAGGGATCTAGTTACACAGAAAGCTTTTGCAACATATTTTGTTTGTTTGTTTGTTTGTTTGTTTGATTGATTGATTGATTGTTTTTTCCTCTTTAAACAGCTGAGAGAGATGCTGTCCAGTCACGATGAGTCTGTGAGGGAGATTGTGAAGCTATGCCCCAGAACAAATGAATTCCATGTAGAGAGGCCTAAAACATAATTCAAGTAAAATGAAACAGCAATAGCCTTTCAGAAACTACTAAGTAGCTTGCAGAAAAAAAAAGAAACTTCTGAACCATGCTTTGAGTCCCCTCTTAGCAAACTTCAGTATGTTGGACTTTATATATACACCTACCTTCTTCCTTCATGCCAACACTGCTTCTCTGAAGCTTGAGTCTGTCACCATGTTATGTGGTAGTGAGCTAGAAAAAAATGTGAGACCACATACAACTCTGATGGTAGTTTGGTAGTTTTCAAATCTTCTACCACGATTTCTAGGGACAATACCATCACTAAACTATTTGAAATCAGCAATGAAGTTCTGATTGATATATTATGGGATATAAGTGCACTGTTAGGCCTGTTGGACAATCACATACAGAAGTGATTCCTAGAAGTAATGAAAAGCATAGAAAAATACTTATGAACACAATTTGCTGTTTTTTGGCAAGACTGCTAACCCTTAGTGCCCAAATGTCTGCTTAGAATGAGGTGGGTAAAATAGCTGAGCAGAGATGTTGTCTGGATGCCTTCTTGAGAGTCTGGAATGTATTCTGGCATAAGTGATTCTGGTACAAGTTCCTCAGTTGTGAACTTGGTTGGAGTCATTTTGTTAGTATATAACAAATATGGCGGGTTTTACTGTGTATGTTTTTCATGGTGTCATAGAAAGGTTTGAGTTGGAAGGGACCATAAAGATCATCTACCTCCAAACCTCCTGCCATGCACGGGGATACTTTTGACTTGACCAGTTTGCTCAAAGCCTCATGAGGTCTTCTCTTGAGCACTTCCAGGGACAGGGCATTCATGACTTCTCTGAGTAACCTGTTTCCCTTCCTCAAAACCCTGTTACAGTGTTTTTACTGAGAGAAGGGAAACTTGTGAAAGTCAGTATCAGACACACGTAGTAGAGATGACCAGTAAAGAACAGGGGGAATAGAAAGGTCACAAAGAAGGTTGAGAAGAATATTCTTTTTTAATGGCATTATAAGGGAGAGAATGCAGTTAAAATTGGGAGAAAGAAAAGGGAGGGGGAACAGATGGAGGGAGTTCCAATATTTACAAATGGCTGTAAAAAACTAATTTGGAAGGAAAACAAACCAAAGGAAGAAAACAAAAAGGAAAGGGTGAGGGGGAAAGCAGGAGAAAGGGTGGGAGGAATAACAAAACAAAGAACAAAGAGACGAAAAAAACCCAGCTCATGCTGCAGTTTTGTATTTTGAACGTAAATGTTTGCAGGTGGTAACAATAGCAATTTTTCCACTTCTCCTCCCATCTTTCCTTTCTGAACTAGCTCACAAATCAGTAGAATTTTCAAAACAGATGAAAATCTTAAAAAGTGAGTTTGGTGTCAAACCCACCATGATCACTCCACAACATCCACATCACTGTAATGAGTTTTTCAGTTCTGCAAGGCTTACTGACCTGTCATGGTAACTGTATTACACTAAACTTGACGCAGCCCCTTTTTAAAACAAATGAACAAAATGAATATAAATGTATCTGTGGGCTTCATCAACAGATTCTGGGCCTGATACTCTTCTTATATGAGTATTTTTAATTGTATTTTTGTACTTATGTTTGAGCACATCTTAATTGCTGTGCACATTAATATTGCTTTACAAGTGTGAAATATTCATGAAAAGTTGTTTCACTTGAGTCACTGGCATGACTTTCCCTGACTACAGGAGGGTCAAGTTTTCCTCCTTCCATTCCTGCTGGGTGCATGGCAGCTCTGGCTCTCTTTTGCTGTGGAGCTTCCACAGGAAAAGAAAAAAACGCTTGCAAACGTGTGCCTCGCACATCTCTGTCACTGCTGTGATAATCTCTGCTCATTGTTGTGCTGCTCCCTGTGTGCAGCAGTGGCAGTTCCACCTGCCCACTTTTGTGTGTCATTCGCTGTCACAGTGTTCCCACGTCTGCGTCGACACTTCTTCCCCGGCAGCGGCTCTGGCACCACGTCTGGGCCTCGTAAATCCTGGCAGCAGCGCGCAGCAAAGCCTTTGTGACAAAGCAGAAGGATGACAATTAATGACGGATGAATTTGGGAGAGGCAAGAGGAGCATGTTCTGCTTGTATGGAAGGATGCCTTGCAAGTCTTTTGAGCACGAGGCAATGTTTTTACTATCCAGGCAACAAATGCAGCATCCCTGGTCCAGCCGAGCTCTGCCGCACGTGAGCTCAAAGCATGCATTAATATCTGCCATTTGCAGGGCCTCTTGACTGCAACAGGGGCTCATTCTCGTCGGTAGGGACATCACAGGATGATTGAGGCAGTAGCGCTTTGAAAAGGACCTTAATCGTGTGATCAGTCTATAAATTAGATTTTACACACTGTAAGTGTGATGATGGGACTGGCCCCCTTGGCTTCAGAGGGGCTACTCACTCCAGTAAGGTTTAATGTGACTGGGGCCTTAGATTTAACAATAAATACTTTCTTTTCCTCCAGTTATACAGTAAGAGCTAATCTTTCCAAATTATTCTGAGCCTCACAAATGCTAAAAATATATATTTCTTTAAAGTGCAGGATTTTTGTTTATAGCGGGCATTAAACAGAGGGAATGTCAGAGTAAGGATAGGTGGACTTAATGGGTTAAAAACTGTGTAAATGTTACTCTAGTTAAATTACAGCTTGTTGTTCAGATGAATACTCTCCACTTCTCATATAGCTTTAAATTATGGACAAATGCTTGCAATTGTGAACTACCTACATTGTGGCTGCCTGTTCCCAGGCTTCATCAACCCTAGCTGTCCAATGGGATTACTGTAAGCTTTCACGGCAGTCTGCCAGCCACTGATCAGAAATTCATATCCCTGGATGTTAGATTGCTCTCTTTATTCCATCCTTGTGATGGCTGTGATTGCTGTCATGGTGTTAGGTTAGAAATTAGCATTTTGTGGCCCAAATTTTGCCATCCAGAACATAATCAGAAAAGAGAGAGAGAGGGAGGAAAAAAAAATCAAAGAATAGTAATTTCATCTGTCAAAGGGAAATGCAGTGTTACCATGATACAGATGTCTACGAAACTTAGGTCAGGAAATGTTGTGGTATTTATGGTCCTATTTGGTGGATGCTTAGGCCAGCAATGCTTTTTTGTTACTACAGACCTCTGTTCATAAATTAATGATTTTCCACTGATAAAAATAATTTTAAAAAGTAAAATAAAAAAAAAACAATAATAAAACTATAGGTGGGCTTTGGAAATTCTTAAATTAAAAACAAAACAAAAAAGAAAAAAAAAAACAAGGATCTCAAGCAGATACTTTCAAGGACATGCTGAATTAATCACAAGAGGCTGGTTAGCAGGAGGTCAGAGAGAGACTTCTTAGCATCATTTTGGGTCATATGTCTAGAGGCGATGGCAGTATGTATGTGCTGTATTGTAATATCCCCTTTCTAGTTTTCTCGTCTGAATCAGAAAAGGATGAACACATATTGCATAGGGCTTTTGAAAAGAAAGATACACACTGGTAAATATCACTAGTTTTGAGGATTTCTTTTCTATTCTTTAAAATAAAGTTGTATTTGACTGGATAATGAAAATATGCTACTGCTTTTCACCACTTTTGTGCTATATTCTGTTTTATTTTTCTAAGTGTGTTGTATCTGATGATACAAAGGTGGTGATTAAACAGCAGAGTAGTAGTCACTGATAGATTTAATGAACACTTATTACTTCTCCAAACAAGGATTTTTCTATTAATCTGTTTTAAAACAAATCATCAGAGCTTATTACAAAAATTATGGAAAACAACTGTTTGAAATTTAGTGTAGAAATATGGTTAGGTCCTTAAAGGTAGCCTGTTATTCTTTTTAGGCAACTCACAGACATGCTAATTTTTCCTGTCATTAGCACTGAACAAGCTGGAAGGATTCTGACATGCGAGGTGCACAGATTCTGTTAGGAGCCTTGATTTTTATCCACCCAAGCTTATCCGTCATCTTTAATCATGCAAAAAGCAGGATTACTTAATCATTTCATTTTATTGAAAAGAAAAAGAAAGATTTACATTAAAATG
Organism: Chrysolophus pictus; assembly: GCA_037305975.1. Taxonomy (NCBI): domain Eukaryota; kingdom Metazoa; phylum Chordata; class Aves; order Galliformes; family Phasianidae; genus Chrysolophus; species Chrysolophus pictus. The sequence goes on from CM074577.1 coordinate 65,426,043, forward strand.
ATGACATGCAAGAAAAAAATAAATTGAAAATGATGATGAAGAAAATGTAATGTAGAGACTAAAGCTCCATTGGTTTTGTGATGCTCATTTAAAGCAATGATCTAGTAAAGCCAAGATATAAAAGTAATGATGATGTTAGCTGTTGAAGTATAACCATCTTATCTTTGCATTTTAACACACATTCGAACATGGTATATGTAGTCAATTATAGCCAATGATAACTGAAGAAGGTATTGATTTTCACCTGTGCTGTATTTATTCTTTGCATTAAGCTGTACCTTTGTCTGTAATAACTGTGTGTATTCTAACACACAAACGTTAAAATGAAAGCTATACTGGCATTTTCATAATCACTATACTATGCATGTACTTATTTGTAATCTCCCTACACAGGACCTGCCAAAATTTTTCTGATATTTTTCATCTATCTATGGAAAGTACTGACTTAATGCGTGAGTGAATTATCTTTAGGAGATAGAATTAACAAAGTATTAATGAGTGGTTTCTGTATCTTTTGCATTTAAACCTTGCATTGTATTCCCTAAGAATCCTAGATTTAATACATTTGATTTAACATATTCCCTGTAAATTTTTTTTTATTCTCTTTATCAATTTTCAATATTCTTTTTAGTTAATACTTTTTTTTTTTTTTTTTTTTTTTGTTACGTTAACTCATGTTAAGGTATGTAAGAATTCAGGTGGTAGAAGGAGAAGGAAAAATATACCTGCCATCTTCTTAATTCACAAAACATTTGTTTAGGAAACATATTATAATTTTAAAAAGAGTTTTTTAATGGAGAAAAGGAGGAGATATTTTCTTCTTTTAATACATATAACAAGTGGTATATTTCACTAAAGAAAATTTATTAAAAGTACCAGAATTTACGGACTTGGTATGATATTTACATAAAATGGTGCATTAAACAAGTAATTGCATTAAAAATCAATGTTTACCAATTAGGTCATTAATAATTCATTCTACTGTACTAAGTTGAGTGAATTTAAGGTTGAATACTCTGGTGCCAAATTGTTTTAGGTACATTAACATTTAATGAAATCTGAAAAATATCTTTTTTTTTTTTTTTTAATTCATAGCATTCCTAGGTGTTGAATATTCATTATTTTTAAAGAGTGAAAAAAGAGAACAAAGTCCTGAGTGTTTTTGTCTTTACATCAGAAAAAGACTCTTGTGCTGGTACTGGAGGTAAAAATGTCGAAATAATAATAATAATAATAATAATAAAAGATAAAAATAGTTATATAGCTGTTTGTTTGAATTCAGTAGTTCTCAAGACACATTGTGGCATAAACTGTGTACACTGCTTGTCTGTGATAGTGGACTGTTTTGATGGGTAACCTTCTAGTAGCAGGAAAATGGTAATAATGTCAGGGTAAAATGGCAAGGATGGAGAAAAAGACTGGGAGACTCTAACCACAAGAAAAATTCCTGTGTGTAATAACATATGAACAAGTTCTGTTTTATAAAGTGTACAGTTATTATTATTAAAAAAAAAAAAAAGGTAGATAAGAAATTTAGCCTTCCTATAGCTTCCTTATGCACTTACTTATGTTACTATAAAAACAAAACCTAAAATTCTCTGCTACCACAGAAATATAAAATAGTTTGGGAATTAAAATACTGTGTTACTGCATTTACTTAAAATACAAAAGCAATCATTTTTCTGAAATACTTTCTCTTCCTCTTGAATGCTTCGGTCTCTCTGATAGTATCACAAATCTTAAAAGTCCAAGTGGATTCAAAAGGTGATATTTTAATATAAGCTGAACCTCAGCATTCTGCATTACGACTGTGAACATGTTAAGGCACAAGAACTACAGCTCTGTAGTTTTTTTGCTAATATTACAAGAAAATATGAGGGATATTGAATTATATACAGTTATTCCTCAGTAGTGATGAAGTAAAGCCAACTTATTGTACGGACCCAGTCTGAATAATACACTGAGGATAAGAAAAGGCCTTTCAATAATTTTTCTTCCAGAATGATTAACTATCTTTATCACTGTAAACGAACTTAGAAAGTACTTGTATGATACAAGTTCATATCTGGTGTTATTTTACATTAAGCAGTTATCTTCCTTATTGATATGATTTTGCAAATCTGGTAAGGTCAAGTACCTGGTTTTCAGTCTTGCTTTTAAAGAAATTGAAATAATTTTTATCACTTTTAATTTTGGTAAGGCTGGCTAAGGCTGTTCCGACAGTATGATTCATTTTCAAATATAGAATTAGAGATCCTTTGCTGGTTGCCTAATATAGAATTATTTACTGAAAAGAATTAGGTCTGGTCTTAGAGTGGCTTAATTCCATGCTTTTATATCAGTGACTCTGAAGGAACCACAGTTGTAGATTTACAGTTTGAATATTTGCCTGGCCACATACAAAATGTTAGCAAAATCAAGTTGGATTATATTAGACATTTTTTTAATCTAACTAATAACTTGGAATTTGAAATATTTCACCTGATATAGCCTAAAGGATCTTCTTTTGTTCCTTTTTTGAAAGGATTTTACATTTTGAATGATTTTTTTAAAGTATTTTATAGAAATTTACTTTCACAGATATTGAAATATTCTTTTGTTAACTTTTCATTAATTCCCACTAAATTATAGCTATAGTACTGAAGACAGACACTTATTATTTGTTAAGCATCTTTGAATATGAAAATCTGAGTCAGTTATTAGAAATAATGAAAGCATAGGAGTCAAAACAGCAAAGACGAGTGACAAAAAAGCTGCAGGAGAGTTCAGTTGTTTAACGTTTAAGCAATAGGTGGCAGTGTTACCTAAATACTCCCCTTTGAATTGGAAAAGGATGGGAGTACTTAAGAGGAACAGGACATTTGTTTTACTTGTACATAATTGCAGATTTGTACAAACAGATTTTACATTGTTAAGGATGCTTTAGAGGAGTTTTCTTGAAAAACAACTTTACATTCAGTATCCATGCTCACTTAAATGACCTACATTTTTTTGTTATATGATTTATTAATAAAGAGATTCTACTGGAACCTTAAATATTCCATTTGTATCTGAAAAATAAGAATATTTCCCAATGAAATACTGTGTTTGAAAATGTCATGCGTTTTAACTTAATAATATATTTATAGCAGTAAAAACCAAGCATAGTATTATAAAACATATTACAGAAACTACTTTTCTGGTTTATGTCAAATTTATAGATCCATTTAATAAAGCTTATAGCACATAGTGCTTTGCTAGAGACTTCAGAGTAAACTTGCAGAATTCTTTAATAGTACAGCTCCATATCACAGTGTATACTTGCACAAATCTAAAAACAACGTCTTCCTCTTTGTATAGGAGTAGATACTCCTTTCCACATCTCCTGAAAAGCATGCAAAAAGAGATGACATTGCCTAGTAAAATAGATGTATTAATACACATTTCTATACTCAGCATGTCAGTATGCATATTTACTTAAATATAAACTGCTATACAAAATACATCACTGTACATTACAAGCAGAATCAACTATTTAAGCCATTTTGGTCCTTTGTGTGTTACTTAAGTATATTTCATCATATAATAATTAAAAATACCATACTGACCAATGCAGCAGCCATATTCCATACCATGTGTTCTACCTCTAGGATACAGGTTTCCTACAGTACCACTTCCAAGAGAGGTATTCATCACTCTGTGATAGAAACACCGTGCTGTACTTTTTTTGCAGTTTGAAGAGGGGGAGGAAAGAAAAAGACTTGATATAGCATGTTGCCTTAGTTTGATAATTAAACCTTACTTTATATTATTTATATATTACCTCATACCTGTTAATTTTTAATATAAAATTAGGATGTTGCATATAAAAGGAGAAAGGTAAATGATAATCATGCTAGTGAAAGAAGATAGTGATGGATAGAAGCAATGATGAAATGTGTCTGATAGGGTAGTTTTCCTCTGTACCACCATTTCGTTGCTGCTCTGGGATTACAGCAAAATGGTGGCTACTTATATTTTATGGAAAATGTAAATTTTATGGTAACCTTCCTATAGACTCCAAATTGCTTCTCCCTTCCATCTCTGTTATATTGCTTTGTTAGAGTGAGCATGAAATTTGCCTTCTGAAGCTTACTGTACTAAGAAAAATATAAAAGCTCTGTTGTAAAATTACCTATCGGCAACACAGTATTTACTTACATACATATATTTAAAACTAAACATAATCAAACACGAAAATCATGTTGTCTTACTGTTGTGGATAAGGTACCATATCAACATAAATTTTTGAGCTCATTCCTGTTTTGCACAGCAAAGAACTTCTGTAACAAACTGCAAACACTTGCAGCTTTTTTTGCTTTGGTTAAAACTCCTTATTATCAGTGAAGTCTAATAAGAAGTAAAACTGAAGAAGGAGATTAGATAAAGTGCTAGCACTTTGCTTTCTTGCTGCTCTGTGTTCCTAATAGTTGATTGGCACTGAGTGACAACACTGTCTTGTAAAAGATCCCCTTATCTACTTTAGGGATAGGGGTAAGGTATGGAAACAGCATCTTCCTGAAACAGCCACACACTTTGTCACAGTTTACTGAGAAATGCTACTTGCAATAATATTGCTTTTTCACAGGTAAATACATTTTAGAATTGAAGGGAATTATGTGCTTTTTATTAAGTACGTGTGTTAGAGAGAATGCAGGGAAGCAAAAAGCAAGGGTAAATGAACGAAACCAAATTATGAAAATGAACTGAAAGCAGGAGAAATATCACAATATTGTTGTGTTTTATTTTTTTCTTAAACACTGTAGGAAATTCCTATGTAGAATTTCTTGTAACTGCAATTATTCTATTATAGTCACATTTTAGTTAAATTGTATTAGTAAAGCATAGGGTGTTTAAAAAATAAAGCTCCCTCTCTAGATAGATAGATAGATAGATAGATATTTAAAATTAAATTCATGTAGTATTATCTAAAATGTCCTTAGCTAATTTTATGAGGTAATTTTGAAAGTTTGACATTTTAAGTAGTATTAAAAAAAAAAAAATCATATAAAAAAATCAGCTTCCACAGTCTTTTTGTACATTTGGAGGATGTAAGCGTGGTGATAAAATACTGAATTTAAAACACATCATAGTGGAGTACAGGCACTAATGCTGTTTAGTTTAAAAGAAGGTTCATCAAGAGGCAACATTTTTCTTTGACTGTTCCTGCAATAACACAATCTGCATAAAACCATATATATTCTCCAGAGATACTGGATATCTATAGTCAGAAGGGGTGAATGAATATTGAATTCTACATGAACAAGCACATACACACTGTCCTTGTTGGAAGATAATGCTAGCTATAGTGCTGCTATGTTCTAAGTGTACCTGTCTTTAACTTCCACTTCACCCTCCACAATTTTACACTCTTGTTATCCCTCAGGGGGAATGGTGAGTTGGAACATTATGTAAAAGTAACATTGTAACTCTTTATCCTTTCTGATGGCTGGGTAAATTTTAAATTTAGTTAGTTTGGTTTGTTTGTTTGTTTGTTTTGGGGGGGGGCGGAAGGGAGGAGAAGTATTTTGTTCTGTAGTGCTCCAACACGTTTCAATTGAGATTTTAAATGTAGAACTGATAATGACTTAAATATTTCTGTGAGGGAATCATAAGCTTTTAGGCACAATCTGAACGTTTATTGTATCACTCCAGTTTCTTACCGGTAGCCTTGAAAGTTAGAAACATTTTTATAGATGGCCCTGTTTAAAAATCATACTATTTTATTTATTTCTTTATTTTTTATTTAGAAGACAATATACTGTTCTCAAATTACATAACCTGACTTTAAATTGGATTGATTTTTTTCCCCCTTTTTAATTTGCTCATTTTACCTGTATATTTACATATAAAGGTCAGCTTACACCGAATTGCTATTTGAAATGAAACAATACTCAGCAAGATCTAAAAATCACCTTTCTAACTTTACAATTCAAATATAAGTCACACATAATATTTTTTATTTTAGTTAAAATACCATAATCCTAAAGCCCTCTTGATGAATCAGTGTTCTAATCATATTGTGGCATCATTCTCTGTGTTAAAATTTGCTATTTAAAACTGCTAAATAATAACATAAATATTACTGTAACACTTTATGTATAGCTTGTTCATAGAGGAGCTCTACAGTCATTTGGTTTTAAAGTTCTCCAGTGTATACAGAAATGCAGCTTTTGATGCTTAAAAAATGACAGTATATCACTGCAAACACAAAATAAGCAGAAGCTTTAGTATAAGCAATTCAGCTTGCATACTAAGAAAAAGTACTCAAAACAAACTTGTAGTATGCTTACACAGAGTTGAAATAACATAAAAAGAAAGGCACATCGTGTTTAATCCTACAAAACTGCAGCTGTGCTGGCTAACAGTGGTTTGCTGTGTATTTGCCAGTCGCTGTTGGGATCTCTGCTCTTGTTGCAGATCGGACTGAAACCAGTTACATGCCAGTAGAGGCAGTTTAAAAATAATTATTTGTAAGGGTTCATGGTATGTTTTTATAAATTTATGGGTTAAAGCAGGGCTTAATTTCTAAAGAAGAAGAAAGGTACATTTTCAATCTGAATTAGGTGTAATCTTTTTCTCAGAGTCACACAGAATCCCAGAACGTCAGGAATTGGAAGGGACTTCGAAAGATCATCTAGTCCAATCCCCCTGCCAGAGCAGGAACAATTTATAACAATGTTTAAAAGTATTGTCATGTGCAAAGACATTAAATACAGATCTACTGACCATTTTAATTCTTTATTTCAAGTTATATACTAATCATAATATATACAAAACTATTGAGAGGATTTTTGCCATGTTTTTGTGAAATAAAAGGTACACGTTCGATTTCATTTTTATACGGACTATTCTAAATGAATTACTGACTGTATCAATACAGACATTCAGCAGCTCGATCATTTTGTGCTGTCCAAAAAGATCCACCACCAGTAGAACAGTCTAATCCTTTTTATTGAGCAGGTATTGGTGCCTAATGGGTGTGGTATAGCTTGCCTCAAGCCTGCAAACTTGCTCTTAGCTTTTCAGTAAGATTAAAAAAAATTAAAATGGTATTTAAAATGCAAATATATTAATATTGTCTCAGTTTCTGTTGAATAACTATTGTGTCTTATGTAAACTGGACATTTCTTTGTTCTATTCAGAATTTTTACCCTTTTTATATTTTATTGTGACTGTGATGCCTATATAAATTAAGCACTTGGCTTTTCTGTCATATTTTACAGTCAAAAAAGTTAGATGAAATAACTTCAATGGTTTAAATTGGATCTAACAGCATTTTTTTAGTGAAAACTATTTTAGTTTTCATAATTCCAGTCAAGAAAGAAATTATCTCTGAGTAACTCAAATACAAATATCTCAGTAACTCAAATTTAATCATTCAGAACAACAAAATTAGTGTCCATACTTAAAAAAAAAAAAAAAAGGAAACAAACAAGAAAACCCCAAATACAGGGAAAAAAACAAAAACAAAAACAAACCCAACACATTCTTTTTTACCTGATGCTGCAATGATAAAAGCTGTGCAATTACATTTCAATAGCTGAGATTCTGACTTTCACTAGATTTGTCATTCAGAATGCTCAATTTACCCATTTGCTTACATAGAACTTAGAGGAGAGAATGGTAACCAAGCCTTCTGTCTGTACCTGTGCAGAATTGTTTCCATGCTGTATATCTGGGAATGTTTTGGCCAGTTATTCTAAAATTGCCTAGCAGTGGGCCATTCTTTGCTCTCCAGGGAGATTTTTCTATTGGTTAACTCACAGTCATTTTCTTCTTTTTCCCCTACTGATATATTCCCTTTATTAATTTCCTCCCATTACTCCTAGTTATACCTCCTTTTACTATGCTAAATAATTCTTTTTATGCTAAATAATTCCTTTTTTTCCATTTTGAGTTATCACTGTAACATTGCTGTTCTCCTTTTTATGGAAACTGTCTCAAATTGGCAAGATCTAAAATACGCTGAGTTAAATCTGCTATAAAAGACTTTATTGACAATTACTATAACTTAAACACAGTACTGCTCTAATAAGCTCAGTTAAAACTGAAGTTTGAATAATTTTTCTTAGCTGAACCAAGAAATCTATTAAAAGGAACCCTCTATTTTGAGCTGTTTTGTAGTGATGTAATGGGGCCAAACGGTTAAGCATAGCTCCGATAGCCCAAATCCTCTGGGTCAAATTACTCCATCTGCTGAGAAACACAACAGGGTTAAAAGAAACACAGACTCTGGACAAATGCTTCTGGTAAGAGGAGAAAAAGTCTCACAGCATTTTCTCCCTTTTCCAGGGTCGGAGCAAATTTCAGCAGGCTCTCCTCTGCTCTCTCTGGGTTTTCCTGGAGGCTGCCCAGTGCTGGAACCTGCTAATATTCTCTTCCAAAAATGCTTTGCTCCCTTAAAGTCTAAAGGAATGGGGACTTGGGAATGCAAATTTAGCCTTATTCTGCTCCTGGAATTCAAAAAAGCTGTGATGGTACAGTAATTGCATGTGCCTGCAAAAGAAAATGGGGAGGGCAATTACAGCATAGGATGGACACACCTATGAAAGAGGAAACGGGTTTTCCTGTACATCGAATGGCACACTAGGAAAACTGAGATGATAAACTTAAGATAAACCACAATGAGTTTTTCAAAATGTCTTCTAACTTCACTTCCCCTGTAGGAAAGACCCCTATAAGGAGCCTATGGAAGACCTCTGTATTTTCTAGGAGAGACACCAGCAGCTTGGCAAGGATTGAAAAGCACTGCAATAAAGTTCCACTGATGCATGCTACCATCACAGTTACAGCGAGGTGGTTTGCTGCTGTTTGACACTGCACATATGACATTAGTAACTACCGATTTGCATCAGCTCTGCTTTTGCAAAACAGCAAAAGGATTCTATCCTAGCTGAAGTTAATGAAAACTGAGAGTTCATTGCCTTTGACAAGGCAGGCATGTTTTAAGAGTACCTGTACATGCTTAAGTAGGGACTAGTTTTCTGTTTGTTTGTTTTCCTTCAGTTGCTTTTTCTTTTTGTTCATTAAACTTTGATTTCTGCATCTCACAAGACAGTAGTCTTGAAATATGTGTATTTGTGTGGATTCTATATTTATTGAACTAATGTGAATTAGTACAAAGCTTTCAGCGCCGTAGTGATATCCGCCCTTATTGCATCACTCTTGGTGACCAGCATGTTTATTCTGACAGAAATTCAGGCTGCTGTATTCACCTTATTTTTCGGAGTTCAAGGCTATGTTTGGAATATTTTGTGCTCTCGTGTAATATGATCTCTTAGTGAGGATATCTGAAAAATAACAGGAACGCAGGAAAAAAAATCCCATGAGTAGTGGTAAATATTATGTTTCATAATTACATATAAGTCCTTCTGATTGTATTCTGAATGTTTGTTTTTACTTAAAATAAAAATTCTGATATCCCTCAGAGCATGAAAAAGGCGCTCTGTGTAAACAGGTCCCTCTGCCCTTGTTCTTTAGGCTGTAGCGAGGCTGCTGAAAGGTTTGAGTGATGGTGCAATGTTTTAAATTAAATATAGATTTGGGGTTCTGTGCCTGCTGAGTTGAGTGCTGTAAACATTGGAGGACCAATCAAAACAAGCGTAAGTGACACAAGTGATCTTCATTGAATCACTTGGCATTTCTCTCGACTTGTTTAGAGACAAATGTGTTTGTTTCCTTTGGTGGAATGCTGTTTCTAGATCTAGTCTGAATTTTCATCTGAAGAGAGCATATCACAAGATAAATGGCATTCTTTTACCCTCAGCAGCTAGTTAAAAGAAACACAGAGCATAAAGCAAGGGAGCCATGGCATTTGGAGGTTGTTTTCTTGGTGTGATTAACTGCACTCCATTCCTGATCAACTCTCCTTTTAGAGTACAGTATCCTTATCCCATCATTTGCTGTTTCTGAGTAAAATTTCCAACATGAAATTGCTATGGCTGAAAAGTGTTAGGTGCACCTGTGCATGTGTACGAGTGTGTATTCATTAGTGTTTGGGGCAGCAGGTGTTGAGAGCTCATTTTCCTTGGTGTGAATACATTTTACATCAGTGGAAGGCACTGAGAGATCTTACATTGCAATCTTTTGTGAGAGGCAGCTTAACGCTTTTTTTATTGCTTCACTAGAAGGAGACCAGGCATGCCAAGGCCCTTCTCTAGTGCTAACAGCTCCAGAATATTGCTCAGCTAAGTGATGAAGAGCGCTTATATGCTGAAAGGATTTCAAGAAGAGGGCTATCATGGAAAAAGAAAAAACAAAAAAACAAAAAAGACCTCCAAGCTTAAAAACATCTCTATTGGTTGGGAAACAAGCAAGAAAGTTAAAGCTTTGTTGTACAGCTTTAATTTTTGAGTATAGAAGACTCATTTGAAAGATTAGACTTGAGTTGGAAGAGTAGGTGATCATGGGCAAGTGTAAAGATAAGATTTTCTCACTTCTGCAGTTAAAGAGCAGGGAGAGGTAGCAGTGTATTTATTGTTTTTCCCTCTTGCCTTATGCAACATCTTGAGGTCTCTCCTGCATGAGTCATTCGAGTTCCTCTCTTTAGTCCTTACAGAGACTTTTTAGATCTGCAGCCATATTCACTATTATAAACATGATCGGATATGGAGAATTTCCCCTTTCAACTGCAGCAGAAAAATATGTTCCTCTGTAATAAGGGAGACAAATGGATGTATAACAAATAGGCCATTCCAAAAGCAGTCATTTGTTTCTGTAGTATCATTCAAAAGCGAGCAATAGGGAAATAATGAACAATCCATGCAGAGGTGACTTAGGAGAGAGTAGAATAAGATGTTAAAAATAAAGAAAACAAATCATGAGAACTATGCCTAATGCAAAATGTATCGTTCCCCTTTGAAGGACAACATCACACACATCGAATATCTCATAGTAGCTAAGAAAAGAAAGACTAGTTAGTGGCCAGGAACACCCTGATGTCCTGTGCTACAAATTGAAAGTGAAGGTTACTTTCTTGTAGACTTTATCTTAAAGCAGTAAAATGGGTAGCTGCAGCTACAACTGGAAGTATTGATTTTGTAATTTCAGCAAATTAAGAACAAGACAGGAAACCTATTAAACCTTTCCACTGATTGCCAGGGCACTTTTTGGTGATGCTGGTGCTGACATTAAAATTACATGCGCCTGTCTCTTTAAAGCCAAACATATACATTTTACGGAAGATAGTGCCAGTTAACATGCTGAAAAAGGATCTTTATAAATCTGCGTAATTTCACATTTCAGATGTGAAACTTTTGAAGCCTGATGACATGAATGTCAAGCAGCACATCTAAAATTTTCATAAATTATGGTTCATGTTAGATGTGCTTTTATTACATTTTAATAAATTAAAATTTTCACAAAGCCAGAAGATTTTTTATAATAATAGCAAAGATGGTAACGCTAGTAATAGCATTATCTGTCAGAACATTATGAGTAATGATTATGTAAAAATCTGTGTAACAAAGGCTAACAGAAGAAATGATCAAATTATATTCTTCTGTATCTTGCATAAAACAAGTTATTTTATTACAGTTGCAAAAACCCAACTTCTCTTAAAGCAATATTTAAATTACTTTTAAAAATTGGTGTAATTAAATTCATGTGAATTACAATAATTAAGATCACTTGTTTCGTAAAGAATTGTTTTAAAGCTTTACTTTAATATTACCGAATATAAATTGCGTGTTTTACAAATGCAGTTTTTCTAATAGCCCTTAACGAGAAAATTTTTCATTACAATTGGGGCAGAGCAAGGCAAATTATGCCTACATCCACACTGAACATCCTATAAAGATGTAAGTTTCCAGTTTATCCAATTCATAAATATTTTGTTTCATCTGAGCAGGTATTTGGCATTGTTCCAGTGTGTAAACAAGCAGTGGGTTTTACACACACAAATCTAATTTACAGGCAAGCCATCATCTACATTTACTGTAGTAGCCAGCAATTTGTGATGTGCCTGTAACAGAAATGCATGACGATAGGGGAGACAGCGGGAATGCAAATTTTTTTTAAAAAGAGACTGGATTTTTAACAACAAAGGCAATCTTATAGAGCGTGGGGGAGCACTGCTGAGAGACAGAGCCAAAAACATCCATTGGAACAACCAGGAACTTGTAGCAGGTGTTTGTACCATTCCGAAACATATGAAGAGGAATGTGCAGCTTATGTTAACAGTGAAGCAGCAGAATAACATATGAAACTGGATGCCAGATGTGAGAATGCATACCTAGAGATAAAGGTATGGAATGGTGAAGTGGATTTAATACTAATTAAGATCTGAAATATGTAGGATGACAGACTACAGGGAAACACAGAGTTTCGAACAAACAAAAAAACTAACTAAATCTTTTTATTTGTTGAAGAATTCCTCCTGGGGAACTGTGGGGCTTCATAGCCAGGTAGCCCCACGCTGGCAGAAATGCAGGTGATAACACTGACTCTTTGTAGAACATCTGCCTAGTATACCAGGAATGCATGTGCACACCTGCTTATGCAAACTATGTTTTCCTTTTGTTTTCACAGCAGATATGGTAGGCTATTTGATGCCTGCCAAGCTGGATGAGCAATGCATATTACAAGTATATTTAGCTTTACAAGTATAATAGCTTTAACTCCACAAAAGGGTTGGTGTCTTACTGCACTGCAAAGGCAGAAAATTGCAGAAACATCCAGCTCCTACTCACACTTCACAGTTTGGGGCTGTAACAAATATGAAGAGAAGAATGCAATAACAGAAAGAACAGGTGCATACATAAGTTATTCACTATATGGTCTGAGTGCTTACAGGTGGCTGCCAGGATAACCACTCCCAGATGGTGGTGATTTGTATGGAGATATGCAAAAGGTGGATTGTAAGGAGGAATTAAAAATGGATAAAGAGGTGGCTCTGTTAGAGAGATGATAGTTTGTTTAGTGTAGAATGGGCTCAATAACATTATTAGGAGCTTTAACTTACCTTTTTTGAGTTCCTTCTAGCTATTTGACAGCACTGAATTTTTTACTAAGTCCAGTTTTGAGGTTTCTCCTGAACTTGTTTTTGAATTTTCTCTTCTTCCTTTTTTTCTTTTTCTTCTCCCAGATTCATTAGCATAAATTGGATTTCTTTTTTTACTGTAATGTTACAGTGAAATGAATATGTTTTATATATTAATGTTTTTTTTGTTTGTATGCTTGTACATAATATGTCCATATACATAAACTATGTATATGTATACGTATACAAAATAAATACCTAACCTATCCATTTCACAAGGTGGAATTATTAGGAGTAGTAGAATGACAGAGAGCTCCACCTTAAACAGTGCAGGTTCTTCCTTAAATTGTTATGAAGACTAGAGCTCTAGTCTTTCATGTCCGGGGATAAGAGCTTCAAATTGCAAAGTGGCAAGGCCGGACTCTTTTCAGCAGTGTGCGGAGACAGGACAAGGGGAAATGGCCAGAAGCTGGAGCACAGGAAGTTCCGCACCAATGTGCGCAAGAACTTCTTTACGGTGAGGGTGACGGAGCACTGGAACAGGCTGCCCAGGGAGGTTGTGGAGTCTCCTTCTCTGGAGATATTCAAGACCCGCCTGGACGCCTACCTGTGCGACCTGGTGTAGGGAGCCTGCTTTGGTAGGGGGGTTGGACTCGATGATCTCTGGAGGTCCCTTCCAACCCCTACAATTCTGTGATTCTGTGAAATTCAGACTGAAATCCTAATTATTTTTTCTTTAGTAGAAAAGATGGATGAAGATGTGGATGAGATGTATACAAAAGCCTGTAGCCATGCAAGGTAGGATGGTTTCTGGAATATCTCCCTAGAATATCGCACACTGAATGTAGTCTAGTATATTGTCCTCTTCTTTTTCTGGCAAGTGCTCTCATTAAAAGCTCTCTTATGGTATTTTGCAGAAGTTGCCTTACATATGAAACACTTGGAGAGCTTGAGTTATGACCCATAACAGAGAGTGGGGGAAAAATATTAAATTTCCCAAAATGCTGCAGAATAGAGAATCATGTCTTGCATACCTTTGCTTTCCTACTGAGAGTAATAGGAGTTGGGTTTTTTTTGATACAAGTAAACTTGTGTTCATAAATGTATACATGTGTGCTGAAAAACACTGATCTGTATGAACACTTGTTGAGATTTTTTGTTGTTGTTGTTTTGGTTTTGAGCCTGTCCAGTGATGCAGAACCAGAACTGTGCAAGGGCCACTTGAAATCCAATTAATAAGTGATGAAAAGTTTGGGAGAAACATGTTGAATTTGAGGGTAGCTAATTGTTATGGTTTTATTACTTTTAGTTATCAGTCCAGGGTTCAAGTCCCTGTTCAACCAGCCTGTAAACCGCTGACAGTAACTTTGGATATCAGTGACTCCTTCACTTAGTCAGCTGCAAATGGGAGCAGCTACCTTCATTTGCACAGTCAGGATAATGTTATGAACCACTGCTAGAACTGCCCATTTAGATGGAAAATATATCCACTGATGTTCTTCAGATATTGTGAAACTGTCAAGACTTGATTATCAGCAAGCATACAGTGAAGACAATGTATGCATCTGAGGAGTAAGGAAGTTAATGGGACTCTGATAACAAGATTGTGCTAAATCACAGAGTAACAAACATAGGATATGCTTTTGTAATTCAAATAATTTAATGTTATTATTACTTGGGAAAAGGCAGTTTCTTAATTTTATATGCTTTGTTATTAATATAAATAAGTTATGTTTGAAAAAAGTTTCTAAACTGTGCTGTCCATTGCTGATTAAAACTTCCTCCTTAAGAAAGGAGTTTCACTTTGGGTATCTGCTGATGTTACCGTTGGATCCAAGGTTCTTTACTACTGTAAATGCCTCTCAAAAGCTGTAATCATCTTTCTCTACTCTCCATTTTTTTCCATTGAGTATGGAAATTGAATGTGGCTTCACATGTCTCTGCTATTATATGTTTGCTAATGAAGATCATACAATAATTGAAGATAGATGAATTGATGAGCAGTCCTAGACAGCTACTGAGGTGTTCCTATGGGAAACTTGTCCTTACCAGTAATGTGGATATAATTGCCTTCACCATGTACCTAGGCTAACCTGGATTCAAACATGAACGTTTACTAAAGGCAAATATATCTACAGCTAGAGCTCTTATTTCCTACTTTTATTTATTGTCAAGAAAAATAAGCTTTGAAGACACTTTTCTTTTATATTTTCATCCTTAAACAGATGACCAACGCCTTCCTCCCTCCCTCCCTCCCCCCCCCCCCCCCAAAAAAAAAAAAAAAAAGTCAAGGGACTGGTTTAAATATTTCATTTAAAAAATATGTATATATAGTTGACAGGTTCTTATTATGTGTCTTATCTTTTACACTGCTAAAATACATGGACTTTTAATTTGGAAACGTGCCTACAAATGTGACAGCAAGAAAATTACTATTTAAATATGAAACCTCGGTTTCATGTGCAAGTGCATATTTCCAAGGAAAGGAAGGAGGTGAAGATTAGAAATGTTTTCTCAACTGTAAAACCATCTATTTCTCAGGAAATTATTTGGGCAAACTAAGAATAGAACTAAGAATAGAATTTTTGAAGAATCTGTCAATGAAGGAGGCAATATCTAAAGAGCAAGATTATTATTATTATTATTTTTTTTTTTTTACAGAGAACAGGCAAAATGATAACTTTTCTAGTGGGTATAATAATTAAGCATCAGAGTAGATTGCAGAAGAAGATTGTGGAATCTCCATTGCTTTTTGAAAAAATAAAATGAAAAAAAATCAGGACAGGTTTAGATGAGGTAGAGAGAGTTTGATGACTTCAGTGGGTCTTCTATTTTAGCTCTTATAGAAGAGCTTCTTTGGGTCTTCTGCTCACAAGTGGTCCCCAGAAATGGGTCTCCTACTAACAAATAAGAAGAACCTAATGTAGCAGAATGTATGTGTAGGTTGAAACCCAGTTCAGCAGGAGGAGAGCCTCTCTCACCCATTTGGAAAGGTATCTTGGCAGAAGAAGGAAAGAGAAAGCAGCTGAAAGACTATTCATTACTCAACATGTACATCTGTTATCTTGGCGGTAACTTTATGGCACCTAGCAAAAAAAGATGATAAACTAGGAACAATGTTCCACATCCTAAAACATGCCTCCTAAGATGGAAAGAATTATCTACCCATGTCATATTTGTAATAGAAATGCATTCGATTTGTACTAGTTAGAAGTTAACCTCTTATGGAGACAGAGAGTTAGCGATAAAACATCATGGTCTCTGTTTGGCCTGGGGTAAAAATTTTCACCATATCTTTTTCTGAGGAGTTGAGAGAGAAGGAAGGATTGTCCTTCATAATAAGTGCATCATCTCCCATGGGACATAGATTACAGGATAAAATGAATTTGCAATATTGGGACTATCTTTTCCGAAATCAAAGATGCAAATTTAGTGCACTTAATTCACATTTGTTTTTTTTTTCCCTGCAGAAGCAAAAGTGATACTGCTGGAATTCTGATTAACTAATGAGGAAAGTGTAATGTATTCATTCTTTCCACCGTGTCTTCCTGAACAGATTAGCAGCAGAATTTGCCTTTTTCATGCTTGCAAAACATAAACATAGTTAAAAGGAAATCATAATACTACTTGATGTAAAACCAGTGCTCAATTTTTCACTCTTTAAAGAAATAAGTTTGTATGTCAATAACAAATTAAGCAGGTAAAAATCCGTTCTGTTTACATTAATGGTTAATACTCAACAGATTAACACAGACTCATAAAAAAGCAGGTTTATTTCTGGAGATAACATCCTATCTGACTAAGCTGTATGTGGATCTACTACAGGGCTATGTGGACAGGTTGTGATTTTTAAAAGAATTAAGAGACAAAAATCATAGTTTAGGTAATAATTCCTTCAGATGTGTAAGAAAAAATGGAGTAAAAGTGATATGGGGATTTTTTCAAAGCATATTTTCATTTTTAATCATTTTACTGCATGTTCATAATTTTCTTGCTAATATTTATGAATGCACACTTTGCATATATTGTACCTATACTTACATAAACATTGAGATAGGTTGGAGATGGCCATTATCACTTGTTAGGATAACTTAATTAAACTTGCTTATTAAAACCCTTTAATATGTTAGTGATAAAATCTTGATTAGTACATTTTCCTGCTAGGTGACCTTCTAATTTAATAGAAAACGAATTTTTAAATGGAGAAAAATGCCTGTGGCAGAGATTTTGTGCAAGTGAATAGAGTTTGTAATACACATAGGGATATAATTGAGCCTAATTAGCGAGGGTGCAAATGAATTTTTATTTCATACACCAGAAGTGTCATTGATGAACCATGGTTCAGAGTTTGAAATGCATTCAGGCTGGCAGTGTGGGACTGAAGTCTGTGGGAAAATCACAAGCTAATTCATTGATTGCCCCTTGGAAATTACTGCTGTTAATTGTTAGGTAATTAACATGGAGCTACAATTATATTGGCCTTAGGGGGTGATTAATGTTTCAACATGTCACATTAGCAGCGGCTGGATTTTAAAAGCTTTTCTTTTCACATGGTTTAGAGACAGATGGTATACTGTCTATGGAAAATTGTTTTCTTTTACTAAAGTTTATATCAAGACTAAGCAAATATTCTTTTTGTGCTACAGCTTATTTTTATATGGTTGAATTGTAAGCATCTTGGCCTGCTACACCTTAAGAAATAATATTTGTTTTAAAAAATCTCTATTATAACTGCTATGAATGCATAAAATATGTATGTTGAAAGGAAGTGATTTCTGTTCTTATTTTTCATGTAGAAAATAGAAAACAGACAATGTAAGATTATGTAACTTCATGGCAGCTCTTACATTATTTACTGATGATACAGGGGAAAGAATTGCACAATATCGCTCTTATTACAATCAATATAATTTAAGTAGAAGCCAAATAAAACATGTTGAACAAATGCATTTAGTAACAGTAATAAAAGAGTATATTAAT
Source organism: Chrysolophus pictus (assembly GCA_037305975.1). Lineage (NCBI taxonomy): Eukaryota > Metazoa > Chordata > Aves > Galliformes > Phasianidae > Chrysolophus > Chrysolophus pictus. Next base: position 65,444,023 of record CM074577.1, read on the forward strand.
GTCTCCACACTTCAGTATTATACTTTATTCTGTGTTAAGATCTTTTCTCTCCTCACAGAATCAGAATAGGACTAGCAAGGGCTACTTAGAATAGTACGCTGTTGCATTCTAGCCATTAATAAGCAAAATTCAGACTTTGAAATGTTACCTCACAAGCAGCAGTGCTTGTTTTAGGAAGACTGTTAATGCGAATCTTGTCTGATTAATAATGTTTTTTTTCTTTTTTTTCCCTTCTCTACATGCTACTATACTTGATAAATTCTTAGTATTAGTAGTGCTTTTTTTTTTTTTCCCCAAACTGGTGGGTTATTAGCAATTACTGTACAAAGATTTTTATGATAATATTTCTATGTATGTTTCTGTTTGATGTAGAAGTTAAGTTTTAAAAATCTTTCAGTTTTTTTCCCTAAAATTTAATGTGGCAGTAATTCTTGTGAATATATCCATTTAAACATCACACTTAATAGTGTCTACAAATTTTTTGAGTTTGCAAGATTTTTTTTTCATAGCAAATCAAGTTGGATTATTCAAAATTTGGAATGGACTTATGGTAGCTGAAAGGACCAGTGTCTATTACAGTGCGTTTCTATCTTATTTTTGTCTTTTATTCAGTTATTGTAAAAATTTGAATTAGTCTTTCTTTGTAGTCTTGTTGTAATGCCCTTTTTCTGACTACAGTCATTTGTATTTCTATTGATTGTTCCACTACAAAATATGACAGAAATTTTTATTATTTTCTGCCATACCTGCTAATAACTTGTAATTCCTATTAAAACATCTAAATACAGAAGACAGATTTCTGGTTTAGTAGTTTTTTAGAATACAAAGCAAAGAAATTCAGCAGGAAAAACAAATATCAAAATTTTGCAAAGATTTTTATGTTTTTTTTTTTTGTTCTATAGAATAGTAGTAATTAAAACATTAGTATGGACCTAGATTTCATTCAGATGAATTTTTTTTGCTCTCTCAGAAGGCCCTGGGTGTTACATGCAAAGTATCAATGAATTAAATTGGAGAACTGGGGCTGAGGAAGAACTTAGTGGAATGGAGTGATTAAGAATGATTATACAGCAGGAGATCACCTGCACATGGTTAGCCATACAGGCTCTTTTGAGTGATCAAGAGCCAGAAAATCTTAGTACAAGGGTAGGTTTAACCAGAGATTCTGACCACTGCTTTTAAACAGTAGTAGTATCAGCAAGCTGATACAATGCTTAGTCAGCAGAACTCTTAAGCATATGGTTAACTTTAAGCATATGAGTAGTTCTGTTGACATTACAATTAAGTCTCTACTTACATGTTTTGTTAGATTAGGGTCATTGCCCTAGGAGGACTCCTTAAGGGAAGAACTCTCTAATTGGCAGTCTTATAAAATTACTCCTGGCTATATATCTATGGAACGGAGTACGTTAGTCTGTCCAAAACCATCACATCAAAGGATCCATGGTCATATATCTCAGGGCAGATCCCAATTTACACTAAGAGCATTTTGGAATTCCTTAGTATATAAGAGATGTACAAGTATTATTCATTTCTGCTTTAAGAACTGTCTGCATTGCCAGTGTATTAGTAAGAATGAGAACCAGATCCTAAACGATTATTTGATCACTAGTAAAAAATTTTGAGGCCATAACATTCCTCAGATGTATTTTCTGTGCATTTGTGTTAGCTTTTTGGATTCTTTTCTTCTGAATCTCTTTCTGATTTCTCCTTATGGAAGTATTTGTGTACTAGTTTCCATATTTTATGAAAGTAGTTTCTGTACTTCTAGCCTATTTTAAGTTGAGACTTTTACAGTAAGTGGCTGTAACATGAATGCTAAGAAGGTAGAAAGGAAGAGAGGGAAACTCTGCATTCACTGTTTTTTGTTGTTGTTTCTTACAGTTTCTAACAATAAAATTTATCAGGAGACTATATTGAGTCACAGGATTTCCAAACTAACTCATAAATTCCAAAGGCTCTCTAGACCAGCGTGCATCAGCAAACACAACATAGAAACTGTCTGTCCCTTGCAAAGAAATAGCAGGATCTGTGAAACAGCCATTTCAGTGTTCTACCACTGCCTACATAAGGAGCTGAAGCCAAAATCTTGGCTACTGGATGGCAAGTATGCTTGAGGAGTACAGAAAGGTATCTGGAGAATAGGCTTGTTTGAAGTAAGTGTAAAAGGGTAAAATGGAGAAATTTCCTTTTTCAGAAGACTTAAGACATGTCAGTAATTGTTGAGTTTGCTCTCTTGTTGTCTCTCTCTCTTTCTTTCTCTCGCTCTCTCAGAGAGGAGACTTAGATTAGATGGAAGGGAAAAATTTTTCACTGAGTTGGTGGTGAGGTGCTGGCACAGGCTGCCCAGAGAAGTTATGGCTGCCCCATTCCTGAAGGTGTTCAAGGCCAGGCTGGATAGGACCCTGGGCAACCTGATCTAGTGCTTGATCATGGAATCAGAATCAAAAGATTGGAAACGACCTGCAAGATCATCTAGTTCAACCGCCCTCCCATTACCGTTGCTACCACAAGCTATTAAACCATATCTCTTAGCTCCTCATCCTTGCTGTTCTAGCGGTCAGCAAGGGATTGGAACTAGATGGTCTTTGAGGTCCCTTCCAACCTGAGCTATTCTGATAAGAGCCTTCTGCAAAGTCTTCTTGATCTTGACTGAAATAATGTGGATATGCTTGGCTTTTCTGCACTTCAAAAGTCTCTATGCATGGTTGCTCACGCAAGCAACCCAGATTTTAGCAGTTCTTTCACTATCTCCTCACCACATCATTACTTAGTGAAGCTAGTCTGCTATCTGTGTGTTTACAGCCATCTTCAGGTGGAGACACCAAATGGATTTGTGGGCATTATGCATTTATTTTAAATAAATAAATGAGGAATTTTAGAAAGTGTATAGTTACAGGAAGTTGAAGAAACAAAAGTTGTTCTCTTTCTGAAATTTCACACCAATCAACTGCTTAGTTTGCAGGTAAAAGTAGGAATGGATGACTGTTCTAACCCACCCAAGAAGACAGAGTAGCTGAGGAGCCACTGCCAAACACCTCCGTATCTGTATATGTCTGTGCTAGTGTGCATAAGAATTCAAGTTTCAAGACAATTACTTTTGGGACAAAAAATGTGAAGAACTGTAAAACTGAAATTATCAAATCTGATAATTTTTTAGGAAAAGTAGCCTGAAAAGAAAAATTCTTCTGAATCCGTTATTTGTGTTCTTTGTATGTTTTTCTATTAACTTTTGTTAGTATTCTCTCCCATCTAAGTCTTTGCTCTTCTAGGCAGCCATTCAGAAAAGAAATACTCCTTTTTGATCTCCCATTTTAACTACAGGTTCTCCATTTCCTGCTCACATAATTAACAATAAAGCTGTATCTCATATTGTTGAGTCTCACTGTCTGTTCTGGAACCCTCTTTGAAATAAATCCTTTGGCCTTTTCTTTCTAGTGTCTAACGACCATTATGGATACTAGCTGGCTTGCCAGCTTTGCTCATAGTCTTATTTTTTCTCTCTTTGAATGTATAAATCTTTCTGTCAAATGCAAACCAACTTCAGTCCTGTTCTTTGAAAGCACACTCAAAGCTATTTTCATCATCTATTTGGAAATCCAGTATAAAATTGCCCATTTTCTTCCTTCTTCTCACAGTACAAGCTTTATGATACCTTGCTCTTTTTGAGAGTGCACAGTAGTTTGCCTCTGCTTTTGGAAGTGCACCAAGCTTAGGTTAATTTTTTTATTGTTGTCTTTTTCAGTTTTGTTCCTTGACGATGCCTATGCATGTGATTTAATCAAGTTATCTCTAAATGCTTAGACATGATCTGTAATGTTGATTCTTGGCTGAATCCAGAATCTGAAGACTAATTTTTTAGGGGGCCTTCAGCTAAACTGTAGGTATCGCATTTACTCCTGCTATGTATCTGTTTTCTGAACATCCATCTGTTCTCCTTAATGTCCTTTGTGTTACAGATTTTGTCATTGTTACTGTGACTAACTTGAGTCTACTGAGGGAATCTTGAGTGCCTAAAGCCATTCTTGTCCAGGTACTTTGCCCCTAAATAACTCCATAGAAAGACTGAGAGCCTTCTAGTGCTTGGGATCAAGTGCTGTACAGCCTTCTGTCTAGTCTGAGTGTTTTTCCACATAAGTCACGTGATAGCAAAGCTGCTCTAGCAGAACTGAACAGGAATAACTTTTCTGTTGCAAGCCTTATGTGCAGCATGTGTGTAATGACCTTGCATATAATGTTGACTGTGTAATGTATTTTTAAGGAGAAGCGCAATATTCTTTGTTAACTTCTGCTGTACACTGATCTGACATGCAATTTATGTCTCTTCTCACCACTGAGGAGCTTGAATTTTTTTTTTTTTTTTTCTTTTGAGACTGAGAAGACCTCTTGCATTGTGGAACCAATATTTGTTGCTGCCATTTAAGCTGTGGCACCGAAAAGCAGCAAGTCAAACAATAGAGAAAGCAGCTGAATTATCTCCAGAAAGTCCCAGTGTGTGTGTGATAATAATATAGCAAGGAAGAAATGCCAAATTTCTGCAGAGTTGGAACAATCTTGTACAATATATATTGTATACACAGTTCAGTACAGTAATAAAATAATATTTACAACATGTGAATTAATTTCTTGCATTCATCAAAGATTTTATTTAATTTCAGTCCTCTTAACTAATGGCATTAGGCCACTGTTGGTTTTAAAATGTGAATTTCTGCACATCTGGCATACACAAAATCTTTTTCACAATTTCAAACGTTTCTAAAATGTTATTTTCTAATCGTTTTAGCTTCTAAAAAGGATTTTAATATGGTCTTGTTCTTGAAAAAAAAATTAAGAATAAATCAAAATATGTAGTAGGGATTAATACAAATGTGTATTAGAAGAGCAAAGAAATCACTGAGACAAGACTAATCATCATTTAGATTATCAGTAGAAGATGATTAAAAAACAAAGGATTGTATGACAAGTTATGTTGATGCCATGTTTGTATAACCAAATGTTTCAGCTTTACAAAATGAAAAAGCCTAAGCAGCTTACAGTGAGACAAAGTAATCATTCAAATTACAAACTTAAGAATTTCAAATTACATACTTCATCAAGTTGAGTCTATCATAACTTCACGTGTGCAGGGAATGATTCACTCTACTTGAAATACAGCATATAATATTTCAGCTGTTATGAAATTGTTGTTTAGTTTTATGGAAGCGTTAATGCCATTAAACTGTGTCCTTTTTAGCATGAATGCTTCGCACTAGTACTGTTTATAATGCAACAGCTAGAAAGAACATTTTCTTACATGCAATTTGTGATTTTTTTTCCCCTTTTACATAAGAGTAAACAGAGTGGACCTCTCTGTTTCCTTTCGTTGTAATAATTAGATGTTTTTGATGAAGAACTCAATCTTCCAAGCTTTTAGTCAAGTAAAGCATTTGCTGTTCTCATCACACTCACAGTTAGTAGGAATTTTTCTACAGTAAAAGCAAAGCTGAATATTACGATTGAAAAACTGTATTCCTAACGCTAGAACTTGTTTTTCTAGAGTGTTGTCACAAAATAATAGAGGGTTACATACTCCACCACTACCATAATTCTCTTGTCAAATAAAAGGGCTTGGCTGGTCATTACTGTTCTCTTTCCATGTTTTCTGTTTTGGAAATTTCACTGAAGCAATTTCAGATGGATGGAATAGTGAATATATATTTACTGAAGAATTCCTTCAAAAGTCCAGTGTTAATGATGGTAGCACAGATTGCTCTTAGCTTCTGTGCATGTTTCTGTTCCCGTACTTTGAGTGTTCCCTTTGTTTTACTGACTGCACTATATCATGCCCCATGCCCCCAGAAGCTTTTTGTTTGTTTGTTTTTGTGGTAAATCTTTAGGTTTTTTTTTTTCTAGAATGTTAGCAAAACACATCCTCAGTGTTTTAAGAGAGCCTTTTGTCTCTTCTCTAATTTAGATTTTCAAAGAGAACAGTTTGTATGTGGTATGTGGTATTTGATGTGTTTGTACCTGAGACCTGTTCTCTGCTGTGTCTGGCAGTAAATCAAAGTATTGGTGTTGATACTCTGAATGCTTTAACAATTGCTCTTGAAGTACCACGGCAGTGTCACTTAGTTTTTATAAGTGCTGCCCTTGGCACATTCTTTAATCCTAACACAACAGGAACCATTTTAAATTAAGTTTGTCAGATGCATTAAGATTATGGGACCTTACACTTGGACCATAAACTTATCTTATTTTTTTCATATAGATATATGCTTCCACTCTCTTTCATTGATGTTCTGTCTTCCAAAAGGAATAAATCTTTTTGTTTTGTTTTTAAAAAAATGTGTACCTGAGAAGCTTACTAGTATATTTGCTTTATGATAATAGAGGTTGATACAGAATGCGAAATATTCGGTGACATCATTTTAGTTCGCAGACATTCTTATCTTAGTTTATCTTAGTTCATGTTACACTGTGAACTTTGTCCATTTCAATATTAATTTAAATTAATGGTATTAAATCTTATGTCCCTCTAATAATCTATTGTGAATGCACAAGCGTTGAGGGAAAGATCTATTTGCTTTTTGTTGTTTGTGCTGGCTTTTTTTGTTTGTTTGTGGAACCAGATAGAACTGTCTAGGTAGAAACTGAACTATTACTATATTTTTCCAAAATACTTTTTGTTAAAATAAAGCCAAGAAATTTGCAATAAGTTTAAACTTTTAAATATTAAAAATGATGGTGAAAAAACAAAACAAATATCTACCTTTGTAGCTCTGTTGGAACTTCTCTGCTCTAGCTGTAACCAAAGTCAAAATTCAGTCCCAGATGTGATGGAAAAATCCTCTGGATATCTTGGATGATCAGCGGATGCAAAGTTTATAGATGTAAATTTTCAGGTGAAGACTGATCTGGTAAAAATGGTAAAAAATATTATGATAAAAATATTAGAGACAGTCTGGTAAATGTGCAGATTTGAAGTGAGGAGGAAAAAAAATGCTCATCTTTATTTTAGAGATAGAGTTGTCAATGAAACATAGGATCTACTTGGCATCTTGTGAAGAACCAGAAGTTAGGTTCCTCTTAACTATCTTTCTGCAGGGAGGCCACTTCTTTGCTATTTGGAGTTTCTTTGCTTCTTGAAAGCACCGTCAGCCACATCTGTGAAACTCTAGAGTAAAGCAGGAGACTTTTATGTGTACTTAATACCTTGCATATCCATTGGCATGTCAAATTCTGTGGCAACCAGAGGTTTTCCTGCAAAAGTACCTCTAATCAGTAGCACCAGCAAGGCTCTAAGTCTCGATATCAGACAGCTGGCTGTTAAATATTTCAGCTAAAGTACAGTGCAACTATTCATGTTGCATTGTATATGTAACAATACTTTTATTGTTAATTGTCAAGTTCACAATATCATTCAGCCTTCTCAGCTTCCCAGAAGATCAGCACATTTCTTCCAGTTTTACCTTTCCATCTCTTTATTTTCTTACATAGGCATGTACATAACTGTCACATCGGATAAAATACAAATAATTCTCTATCACAGATTACATGGTCTCCTCTTCTGCCTTGTCAATGAAGAAGCGGCTTCCAGTTTACTATAAATTTGAAAGCAGATTGCAGTTGAAGATTAAAGAAGAAACACTCATTAAGTTAATGGCTTGGTCATAAAACTGAAAAGAAAAAATTAATTACAGAAAAACAATAAAGGCTTCATTTATTATTTTAAAAATATTTTACTTTCATTTAATTCTATAGATTTAATTTAAGAAGCTGTAATTTCTTTTTTTATAATGGAAATGTATGCAGTCACCCAATATTTGATCATTAGTCTGATAAACAAAGCCTGCCTTATGATTCTTTTTTGTTGTCTTTTTTCCCTTCCTCCACAAATCAGAAACCATATGCAACTTTCTGGCAACTGCAAGGAGATCATTTTCATAGCTGTTTTATTGCAATCAAGTGTATGTTTAAACAATTCTAACAGGATTCGTTAGCCAGAAGGCTGTTTAAATCTTTGCTATATATGTCATTGATATCACAACATATTTTATCTGGGATATCTTTGCAGTTACATCCATTAGGAATAAAATTTTATAAAAATAGTTTTTATTAAGTGCTTATATCATCCAACCTATTGCATTTCTACTATGTGAAGTATTAAATGGTTTGTATTAATACATTACATTTGCTCTTGAGCCAATATTTCCTTCTCTGTCTCTACTTCCTTTCTTGATGTACTTATAGTTTTGTATATAACTGCCACACTGTAGATTTTCTTGACCAAAAAGTCGAGGTGTTTTAATTTTCTCAAATGATAATTTTAACTAGTCTCTCTTCTCATTCCTGTTATGAATAATTTTTCTTTAATATCCTTATGTAATAATCTACATGAGTATCATCAATGCCTTGAACACAGGTATTACTCTATTAATATATCCCAGTAATCCTAGACTCATGTTTTCCTTTGCTGTGGACATATCCCATTGAGGACAGACAGAATACACTCATTGTAGGACAGGACAGTCTAAGGAGAATTTGCACTAATGGTACCAGGCTTTGACTGTTCAGAATAAACTGAATGTCACTGCAGAGCATTGCCTCATAGAGTGTTTATGTGCATATCAATTCTGATTTGCCATCATCAAAAATAAATGTGAAGTTTTCTTTTATCTTCAGCTGATTTCTGTCAGCCGAATAGTTAGCACATTAGCTTGGATTCTTTGGAACCAAATTCCATTCAGACTCTGTCCATCTTTTCTTCCTTGGTGATCTCTTGTATGCTCGTGTCAAGGCCTTTCTGCCTTTTGTTGTTAGTATACTCTCAATTTTGCTTAAAGTTTCTAGCAAAAATATTACAAAAGATCTTTCCTAGCATAGAATCCTGAAGACACCCACTTAATAGCCTCAAAACTGTTGTGTCAAACTGCGCTACAACTAATTTAGCCTTATTCATGAGTCTTCATAAAACATGTCTTCTCTGTTTTAACATGTAGTTTCTTGTGTTGTACCACATCAATTGCTGTACCACATTTTTCAGAGGTTAGCTCATCAGTGAAAATAATTTGGTTAATTTGACATGATTTACATTAGGTGCACCGCTGTTGCATTTCACCTCATTTACCTTTTACCTATGTGATTCTAATTAATCTTTTCTTCCACATGTGTTCCTGGGTTGTATGTACAGTTCAGGTGGGATTCCAGGTTTTATAGCTCTGAGATGCCTTTGTTTCCTCCTCACCATAAACATTCCATTTCCTATTTCTGGTCGCAGGTACTGAATGTGATAGATTTATTAAGCATGCTTGCTTCTGAAGTTGCAATTTCATGTGCGAACTCCTTCTGTGCTCTCAGAAGGGGATTATCCAGTTCCCTAAACATGTGTATATCAAGATTTTCCTGCAGTCAGATGGAAGGAGATATTCATTTAACTGCATATTTTCTTATTCCTTATGTCCACCTGTTCTACATCATCACCCAGATTGGAAACAGAACAAGGTATTCATTTAGTTCAGGACTCTACCCAGATTATCATTCAAGTCCTCTGTCCTTGAAGAACAGTCCTATCTTTTTTCCCTCTTTTTATTAATATGGCTACAAACTTTTTATTATCTTCTTGAAGTTCCTTTGGAAAGTTTAACTCATCATTTGATAGCTCTTGCTTTTTGTCTGTAGTTTCTGACCTACAAGAAGCATCTGTTCTTGGTGGTCAGTCTCTTTCCTCTGTTCTTGTCACTTTACACTTTTATCAAATACAAACAGAGGAAAAAAAAAAAAAAAAAGGAAATTGTGTCAATATTTTTTTCATGACATCCCCAATAAATCTTATTTGGAGGATAAATGAATATTTCAAAAATAATGTTAAAGCAATTTTTCTGTGAATGGAAATGAAACATAGTTCAAGCTATGCAGTACCTCTATCTACACATAACAAGTGATTATCCAATAGACAAAAAGCTTGAGAACCAAAGGAGTTGAGCAGAAAGGAAAAGCATATGCTAGGAATATTTAATGCAAAAAGTAAACTACCTCTCTGTGTAAAACAATTGTGTGCCTTGTTACACCAAATAGAGATGCCTGAGTGTGTCTTAGATATCTTGGAAAATGTTTGTGAATCAATTGTCAATGTCTTAGGAAATACAATGATGTTAGAATAAGCACTTACATCTTTCTGTTATCCCAGATATAGTGTTGAAGATCACTTGTCCTCATCTTTTTCACCTCTGAAGGAGACCTTACTATTTACATCCTACAAGACATCTTTCCACTATTCAAAATATTGAAATAAATGCCTACTTTACACATAATGAACAAGCTTTCCATTTATTAATAATGGTAAAAGAATAGCATAAGTTTTGTGTCTTTTTTTTTTTTTTTTTCTTTTAAGTATGAAGCAACATGTACTGGAAGAAGAAATGTTTCCCATTTTTGAGTCTACTGAAAACTCTGTTCATTAAATTCCAGCATACTGACCATTTTTATCTGTGGATTAAAGCCAGGAATAGTGAGCATTATTTCCTGAGTCATATTTATTTCTAGTGAGCAACTAAATGCACTCCTTCTTTAGGAAGCTTTTTCATTTGTATCAAATCAAAACTTCATGTTCCTTTTCCAAATAATAAATCTAGAAAGAGTGCAGCTCAGATTCAATTCGAAGCTAAGATTTCTCCTGCCAAGTGTCTCAATTTACATTTCAGTCAGTAGTGCTAGTGGGATGAGGACAGTGAATAGAGCTTAGAGAATGGGAGTGATTCTTCAACTTAGAGGGAGATAAACATACAACTTAATTTTGTGGCAGTTCTAAGCTGGACAGCCTTGTGCCATCAAATTGCTGTAGAGTATCCAAGCCACCTATGTGGAGCTAACAAATATTTACTTTCTCATATAGGAGACTTGGGCATTTTGGAGTAGCTGGAAGTCAGGAAGAACACCCTGAGTCATCTCAAAGAGCAGTAACGAATTATGTCACTAAAGTTAATGTGTAATTGAATCCTACCCTGTGTGAAGGATTTTAAGAAATCATTTCTTACTGTGTTTGAGTTAGATATATCAAAATATACCTTAAAATAGATATAGCCCCGGAACTGGTTTTCAGTTAGGGTAAGCCTTATTATCTTTAGTCAGTTTCTCTGAGCATGGAAAGGTGTTTTCACATCACTGGAAGAAAGAGCGTTAAAGAAGAATGTGAGGAAAGAAAAGAATGAGAGTCCATATGTTGGAAAGCAGAGCGTGGTAGTGGTATGTGGCTGAGTTACAAACACTTGATGGAACTGGAATAATGGAAGAAAGTAAAGCAAAAATCAGAAACATTAGACGTTGATAGTAAGGTTTCCTGTTTGTTGTTGTTGTTGTTATTGTTGTTTGTTTGTTTGCTTGTTTTGTATTTGTCCAGGTGATAAACCTGTGTGCACAAGTCCACCTCAACAGTACCTGTATATCAACCCAATCTTTTTTGAAAGGGCTTCTCCTATCATGCTCTCTCAATGTATAAAAACCTTAGCTCTACACGTTCAGTCAGCTTGTTGCTTTCATGATATTTTCATGTTTTAAGTTTTTCAATTTAAAGGTCTTCGAAACTGGTAAAACAACTAATTATTTTTTGTTCTGAAAATGTCAAGTCATTTTGCAAAAAGGAATTATTCATGGTTAGATCAACTGGAAAAAAAAAAAAAAAAAAAAACCAAAAACAACGGCATGAGATTCAAAGCACTCTGGTCTAAATCATTGCTTCATTTCTCTTTGGTGAGATGCACGACCATTCTAAACATTAAGGACAAACAGATAAGACCTAGGTAAAGAGAGGTCGGAATGGCCCTTAAGGTGTAAAGGACCGGTGGAGGGGAATAGAGATTTGAAAGAGAAGGAATTACAAAAGTTCAAAAGCACTGATGTAGAAAAGACTTATGGATGCTGTAATTTCTCTGTATATTTAAGTCTGCTGTAGTTATTTCACTGGAACAAAATTAAGATTGCATAGTGTTTAAAACAGTACAATTTTTGCAATTCACTTTTAATCCCATAAATTTAGAATCATTTAGTTTATCAGATTTTTTTTTTTTTTAACATGTTGGTGAATGTTTTCTGCTGGACCAGAGAAACTGCAATTTAAGAACCTAGAAGCAGATAGAAAATGTATATACAGTAGGAGCTGGAGTAATTAGAAATGAAAAAGTGATTGATTATAGCATTCATAAAACAAAGATAGGCGTTTCTGGTTTCAAAAGAAGTTAGAATTACAGAAGTGAAAAAGCATTATCAATCCCTATGAGATGTTTGAGTCGGATTATATTTTAAGGACGAATGTATTAAGGCAGCAGTGATAAAACTTTTGAAATGAAAGCTGAAATTTGCCTTTGTTTAACCCCTTCTTCCTGAACTTTAGGTATCAGAAAGGAAAAAACCTTCTAGGTCTTGTTTAATTCAGTGCATGCTTAGAGGGAAAAAAACAACATAAATAGAATACAGAACATCATAGGCATTCACAAGTTTACTTTGGTGTTTGTATTTTAGCATCTTAACAATTACTTCTGACTACATTCTGGTGTTAAATCACTTCTAAAGGGATTTATTGGTTTGGCAAAGGTAGCCAGACAACATTATTGTTATTCCTTGTTCTCTGGTCATGCAAAATCGTTTTTCCATGCCATTTCAGAAAACATATGGAAAAGGAAAGCTGAATTCCTCAGCTGAATGAAGCAGCTGTTTGGTGTTTTCTCTTAATCACTGCTGGTGAGTAGACACTTCCTTTCACTGTACTTATCCACACTGTCTCCCAAAAGGCAAGAGGGTTTTCTTTTCATTCAGACTGAATTTCTAATGTACTATAAAAATGAGTAGCAAATAAAGACATTCCAAAGATTTTTGTAAAGTTTTTAATATTAATGGAAATTAACAATGACAAAAGCGCTTTTGCTTTTTATAGTTTATTTCTTTATTTATTCATTTAGATTTTTGTCATTGAGATTGCTAGTGGCTTTTGAGCTTGATGCCCTGAATTAATGATCAATAAGTTTTTTTTTTTTTTTTTTTTTAATGACATATATAATGGCATTATTAATCTCATCTCTGTGGATGCATAACTGGTTACGTTTAATTCCCACACATACCCTTAGCACTACTTAAATCTAACAAGTTCATTTATAATTATATGTTGAAAGATCATAGTTTTGAAATTTTTTACCAGTCCTATTTTCAAATGTTAGAATGTTACTTATAAAAAGTTTTTCTTAAAGCAGCAGAAGTTTTTCCCTATCTACTTTGTTGCTTCTCAGCATTTCATTTAGTCCCAGAGTTTGATCAAAGCAGATGACTTATTTATAGTCTTCTGTTATTGTGCTTACTGCTGTACAAACCTGTGGACCAAAAACTTATACTTCGAATCAAATCCAGACAGTTCAGTTTAGCAATTGCTTAATACAATTACAATTGCTTAATAATTCCCATTGAATGATAAAATTTACTTAATTATTTTCTCTTTATAACCCACAAAATGTAAAATGTATGACTGTTTTCTAATATTCATTCCATATCCTCCTTTCTGAAAATTGATACGAAGATTTGTTTAAACTGATAGCAGTAACTACCTCTTCTGTGAATAAATTACACTTCCCATTTCTGAGAGGTCCTACTCTTTTCCTCCTTGCTGACCTCTTCTTCTCCATGTACTTTAAAAAATTCTGATTTATCTCAAATCCTCATGCAATCGACTTTTCATTTTCTACCCTTAATTTTCTTATCATTTTTTGCACTCTCTCTTAACTTCATTCTCTAATCTTCTCAGTACTCCTGTGTAGCTGATGTTTTATGCCTCATATTTCCTTTTTCCCTACTTTTGATTACATTTTGGGCTTTTCAGCTCATCCTCATTGACTTTTTACTCCTTGTATATGTATGACAAGATTGCACATGCAACCTTTGGGTATGCATTCATTTATCTCTTCTTTTCCTTTTTTTTTTTTTTTTTTTTTCCCCCCCTTCATCTGTCAGTATTTTCCCTTTAGTGTTTTAATCATGTTAATTTTTCATCTGGCATACTACGTTTGTCTAAAATGACTAGTCCAATGCATTTTGGATTTTCTAATCATTACTAGTTTTATTTTTTTATGCAAGTAACTCTACTGTTTTCATTTTTTTTTTCATAAGCAGGTTTTCATGCTTGTAGATAAATGTTAATCTCAAAGTTTATAACAGTTACTTTTTTTAATGTATGCATGATCATGGTGGGGAACCTCTCCCAGAACAGGAAGTCTTCATTTTGTATAACAGCAATTGCACTGTTAAACAAATTAATCCTTTTACGTAATAAAGAAGTGATTTTGCTGGTTCTGTGCCAGCTGAGGATCCCACTATTCCACTAAACCAGAGCTCCTTGGTTGAAGGCAGTTCTGCTACCCATTCTTGTGTGAGGAATATTTCCTAAAACTAGTGGATAGGTTTGTTCCTGTTGAACTCTGAACAGGTAATATGCTGGCTGTGGAGATGAGTGGCCATACATTTTGTGAAGTATTTATGATGCCTTGGAGTGATACGTACTTTTGAAACAGGCTGTATTAGGGGGAATCAAATGTAAAGATACCAGGCTGTTAGACAAATTTCGTGGGACTATACATGTTTAATAGATATTTCTGTTTCTACAGGCTGATCTTACTATATACACTGTTCATTTGTTGAATTGGTCTATGATAAATATGTACATGTGTGTATGAGTATACACATATATATATTTTAAATATACATAGATATGATCTTGGCAAGTTGATGTTAATTTGACTGGGCTCAACATGACTGGACTCTTTCATGCTTTATAATAACCATCAACATAAAGCCATTGGGCTAACAGAAATTAAGTTGAACTTTGAGTTAACAAATGCTACAAACTAATAAAAAATAGTGTCATAGCCAGGCCTTTGGTCCCCCTCCACAACACCTGGGGTAGATAACTTCATTTTCTGCTGGTGAGGAAAAAGCAGAGGTGGCATTTGGTAGTGAATATTTGAATCAACTGAAGCAATGGACAGTGGTGTGGCAATGTTAAAGACTTCTTGTTTAGACTTATGTCAAATGAATGATGATCAAAAATCTTCCTCATGTGAGATGCACGCTCAGAATAGATTTTTGCCTTATGTATTTATGAGATTTTCTGCAAATTGATTTGAGTGCATTTGAACTGTACAAAATAAATGAGGCTTAAGAGTTCTGGATTAAATTTCTATTTGTATTACAGCTGCAAAAAGGCTCCAGTATACAAAACTATAATTTTACAGGCGGTTAATCTGTAACATGGGCCAAGATTTTATTGCACAAAAATTAAAATCGAGAGACATCAAATACTGAAACAGATGTCATATCTGATTTATAGCTAGCTTTAAATAACATTCTGAGCAGATCTATTTCTGATTTAACATTGTTGAAGATTTTTATTAACATTGAAAAGGCATACAAGTTATATACTATCAGTAGGACTCTCCACTTCAGATAAATACCGAGCAATCAAGTTTAAAACATTAACTTTACATGAAAATATGTACTCAAACTAAAGTGGTAGCATGAAAGCTCTCCAATACACTGCACTGGGTGGGGGAAGGGAGAATTGAAAATAAGGAAAGGAACAAACTGGACCCTTAGTGCCAAGCAGCACAAATTGGAGTTAAGATGAATAAGAAGAATCCAAGAGCTATTAATCGAAGCTCAGCACCTCCAGGGATAAATGATTCTTATGCCTGAAATAGATTTAACTCTCCCCAAACAGTAATCTCACTCCTGAACAGGAAATGAAAATAAAAGCGAGCTACCTACGAGGCAAGAGCAGCCTCTACCTTCTGAATATTGCAGTCACTCAAGAGCTGCTAAATGTGTCTGAGTCCTCCACAACTATAAAAATTTGTGAATGTGAATATCTGCATATAAAGGTCTTTGACTGTACAGGGATGTTAATATGGGAACCCTCATTTCTGAACACTCATTTTCCCCCGTATCAGTGTATGTCATTAATTTGCAGCTGAACTGCTGGATAGTATGTACTGTGCTTATATAAACTGCAATTTTCCTTTTCCTCACTTAAACCTCTGCCAGCCTGAAGATTTCTCAGAATTATAACTTCAGTTTTGAAGTAGAGGAATTATTAAAAGTTCCAATTCAAAAGTTCTGCCGAATGATTTATTTCTTGTAAAGATATGCCATTACTTCAGGTTTAGCTTAATGCTATTTGTTTTCAGATACATATCATTTAGTTAACATGGATCCCTCTTATTTTCTGATTTAAGAAAAACAAAACACATGTTTAATGAGTGTAGTACTCATTTTGGAACTCTTCAAGAAGCTCTTGGCTTGAGAAAAGTGTGGATTGTTTCCAAAGGAAGTAGGGTTAGAGGGCTGCTGAGGCATTCGGCAAGTCTAGCCCTGAAAGACTGCCTTTATTTAGCTGCTAAATGGGGCAAGGAGGAAGCAAGGACCTACTGCTACAATTTTCTTTTACTCCACAGTTTTTTTTTTTGTTTTTTTTTTTTTTGGAAAGGCTTCTTCAGTCTTTCCTCAAAAGCCTGTAGTTTATGTTTGGCTGTAATTCATACTGCAGACATCTTTTCCTGATTTCTCTGTTTCTTTTGGGATTTCATTGCTTTGGATAAATCTAGCTGCAGTGGAGCCAGTGGCAAATCTTTAACTTCACTGGGGTCAGGACTTCATCCTCCAACTCATGTTCTCTATACTAGTTCAGGTGCATCTATGTCAGTACAGTTGCTGTAATGCATAGTAGCCCCTGCCTTCCTTCCTGTGTTCCTTCCTGCCTTCCCTCCTGCCTGCCTTCCTGCCTCCCTTCCTTCCTGCCTTTCTTCCTCCCTCCCTCCCTCCCTTCCTTCTTCCATCCCTCCCTTCTTGCCTCCTTCCCTTTCCCTTGTTATTTTCTGGTTTTTATTATATGTAGTTATGTAAAGTTATGTGTTGTGGGTTTTTTTGTTTTGTTTTAAATTTTTTATTTCTTATTCCCCCACATGCTTCACCTATTTATCTGCACTAAATTTCACTCCCTATTATTTGATCATTTGGTGTTAAAAAGAATCAGCATTCTACAATTATTGCATCTGTTTTCCTAAATAATATCTTCAGCAAACTTTAAGCCTTACACATCATTCCTCTCTTCCTCATGATTTATGAGTATATACAACTATCTACTTCCCTGTCCAGAAACCCATGGGAATCTTTTGACCTCCATTCACTGAGAAAGTGACCTTAATAATTATTATTATTTAAAAAAAAAGAAAAAAATATTTAGTCATATTAAGACTTTCTTTTTCAACATTTAGAAACTGTGGTTCATTTAGACCTTTTGTTGAGGCTCACTCTAAATGTTCTTTGAATATGAAATACTTTTTAAAAAGTTATTCTGTTTCATTCACAACATGTTTAACCCTCTTCAATAATTTTTTTAAGGAATTTGAGATATCTCAGTAGGCATATAAGTTTCTAACACAATGTTCAGGGCTTGTTCCTACAGAACTAGTCCATGCTTTCCCTGCATGAATATGTTCTTAATTATTCATTTGCATAATTTCTTGAAATATTTATGTGGTAATCAGGATAGAAAAATGAGATAAAGTATGTTAATATTTTAAGGATGGTGACAGCGGCATTTATCGTTGCACCTGCATTTCCCTGAAGTTGTGGCAGTTGTGGAAGTGGTTGCTACTGGGGGAGTATGGAGAGAAGTGGAATTTGTAGAGATCAAGCACAGAATAGAGGGAAAGGCCAAGGTAAAAGTTGGCCAAAGGAGCATGCTGAAAACTAAAATGTTCTGTTTTGCTGACTGCAAGTCAACTTTTTCAATGAATCCCCATGGAAAACCCAGGAAAATACCCTGTAGCAACCAAAACTCATGCTATACTTACTTGCCATCTTTCAGTAAAATACCAATACTCCATTAGTATTACTAATACTAATACTTCAATAAAATACTAATACATAGATATCTTCTCCTGCTTTCAAATCAGCCTCCATGTTTTAAAGTAGTCATATCTATGGTATGAAATGTCATGCTTTCTCCTAAGAAATAATAACAGAGCAGCTCATCTGTGATACCGTAGACATATGATGCTGTTAAGTTGTTCAGAAGCATAGTTCAGGAGCGTGATATCCTTTCAGGCAAAAGCACCTACACATTTGTCTTTACGTACCACTTATTTTAGAATAAATGAGAATGTCCAGAGAACCTTATATTTTCTAATTTCAACTCACTGACTGTCTCCAACAACATTCTTAGAGAAATTAAAGAGTATGTTTAACTCATTCACATATGGTGCTTTAAAAAATGTTGGATCATCACAGTAGGATAAAAAAAGAACAAATAAAAAGGAATTAAAATATATGTAAGACATATTGTTTCCTAATCCCACTTTAGACCTAAGAATTGTAGGCAGCTTTCTCTTTCAATAAATTGAAAACTGACTTTTTTCTTTTTTCTTTTTTTTTAACATTCAAGCAACTTTTACACATGAAATTTAATTCAAACAGGAATGAAATCATTTCTGGAAACACTAAAGGCAGAAAATGGAATGGCAAAGGCTACTGCAGGGTGTGCAGTGAGCTCTTCAAGTATGCATTAGAAGACCAGCATTTTCCTGGATAGTTTGTTATCAGGAGTAGTGTGCTTACAATAATTAGTATCCTGAACAGCTCAGAGATGATCGTAGACACAGCTGTTGTTGTTTAAGGTAGCAGGCACATCAATGGCAAGGCAGTAGGTATTGATTTGTGCAGTGACATCCTTCTAGCTATGTCATCTGAGTGAAAGAAGCCCCCAAATTAACCAATAATAAAGTGTTAGAAGTTGTAGTAGTTGCCTCTTGGGACTTGTTCCAGCTGAGAATAGATACCTCTTCCTTACCCACAGCCATCAATCCTCCTTGAAGGATAGTGTATATGTCTAAATTGGTCAAAAATAAAATGTGAAGTCCAAAAGGACAATGTAACAGACTGTTGAATTTTATAAACTGAAGATTTCCTCTCAGCATTCTTAATGCTGAGTCTTAATAAAACTCAGTATTTAAAATGTGAATAAGTTTTCCTCTTTGGGTATTTGAATACAGACAATTTAAATGTAAAGTCCCATTTCTATCAAAATCAGATGTCAGAAACTGTTAGTTGTATCAACTTGATTTTCTTACTGTTCTGATTGTACAGTCCATTTTTATCATGGGCCACTGGCTATATAGTACATCAGCTGACTATATGTAATAAAAGGTAACAGTTCTGGACATTGTTGATGTTAGAGCAGTAAAAAGCAGTGACCATAAATACTTAATCCACATGAACATCAATGAGAAAGTCTGTATTTAAGTTAAAATCAAATAGCATATAAGATGTTAATCAAAGGACTTAACTCTAATTTAGACTTAAGCTGTCCTGTACTATGGTGGGATTTCTGTTTATTTGGTAATATAATACCTGCTTGTTATAAAATTATACACAGTTCTTGGATTACTGTTTTATCAAGGTTATGTGTTTTATAAAGCATATTGTGACTGAATTTGCTCTCTATTTTCAAGCAAATTGGATGAATAAACAATGTAGATGCATAAACACAGTTTTAAATTAGCAAATATTTAATTAAAATTGAAAATGTGGATTCATATTACTGCATTTGATATCAAGACTGCATTAAAGATCATGTTTTAGTTTAAAAAATGAAAATATCTTTTCATTTTGAGTTTTGTTATAACGGAACAGAGATTCAGCTTATGTTAGTACTTCTCTATGCATATTCTTTGTACAGAACAAAAGCTTCCTTTTTTTTCTTTTCTTGGAGCTAGACAAAATGTGTGGGACATGGCACTTGACATCATGCAGAAACGATGCTGATTAGGAGAAGTAATTTAAGAAATCTTTTGCATTTATTAAAAGACATCCAGAGTTCTTCCAACACATAGGGAAGTATGTAATATTGTACTTGCTCTAATTCTGCCTAAGTCGAAGTATTCTCTGACTGAAAATACATTTAAGTCTTTGGGATTTTAAGGATCTTAATGATTTTAGAAAATGCACCTGCTCCCTATTAAAACAGCACAACAATTTTAAAGAAAGACAACTGCCACACATGATCAGTTTTTTGCTGATATAATGCTCATTTCTAAGCTACAGGATAATGCCAAACAAAGCTTTCTCTGCATCTCATTTTCCACGTTATATTTTTTACTATTATTATTTTTTTCTGTATAAACATTTATACCAACTGTTTTAAGGTTGTTTTTGTAAAACCACTGTGAAGTCATAGAGATTTTGGGACTTCAGAATTAGAATTTTCTTGATATTTTCATTATACTTTGAAACTATGTAAGTGAAATTTATTTAGACCCATTTGAAGGATATAAATTTATAAATTAAAAAAATATAAAATAATATTATAAAATTATTATAAAGTAATATAAAATGATGTAAAATAATATTTTATGATGTTATAAAATAATATTTTATAAAACTACACTTTTATAATGTTATAAAATTATGCATTATAAAAATAAATGTATACCCATTTGATGGGTGTAATCTTTGTATTGGGCTTACATGGCAAGGTTTGGGTAGCAGGGGATATCCTTCTTTCAGATGAGATAATTTTATTCCCATTAGTCGGTGTAGTGCTCTGTTATGGATGATGATAATGTTTTTAAGACCCTGATTTTGTTCCTGAGCGGTGCTTACTGGAAGCCAAGGATTTTTCCACTACTCACACTGCCCTGCCAGCAAGGAGCCTGGGGTGCACAAGGAGCTGGCAGGACACAGAACCAGAACATCTGACCCCAACTGAACAACAGGATATTCCATACCTTGTAGTGTAACATGGAACAATAAAACTGTGGGATGTTGGATGGGGGAGGGGGAAAATCACTGCTCAGGAACTGTCTGGCTATCCGTCAGCAAGTAATGAGCAATCGCATCATGCATCACTTGTATATTCTTCCTATGCTTCTTGTTTAGCTGCCCTCATGTCAGATCAGAGCCAGCTCCAACTGCTCCAAAAGGGATCTATTGCTGCCAGAGCTGAGCCATGAGCAATGCTGGGTATGCCCTGGGAGAGCAGATTTGAGGGCTAAACTTCTGGACTACAGAAGTTCCCTGCAGCTCATGGAAAGCAGACTGTGGTGAGATAGGAGGGGTGGGGGTACTGCTGCCTATGGGGAACCATGTGGAGCAGTGTGCTCTCCTGAAGGGTGGAGCCTGTGGTACAGAGCCATGTTGGAGCCGTGCTTAGAGAGCTGCAGCCTGTGGAAAGGCCATGCGGGATCAATTTGAGTAGGATAGCATTTCTGGGAGGGACTCATGGAGCAGGGAGTTATTACCATGGAAGTACAGCAATGATGAAGTTCTATGGGCTGATTGCAGTCCCATTCCCCTGTACCACATGAGGGAAAGAGGTAAAGAGTAAATGAAGGTGAATGTTGTTTTAGTTTGCTTTTGGTTCTCACTGCTCTAGTCCATTATAACCAGACAATAATTTACAACAGTCTCCCTTATGCTGAGTCTGTTTTGTCCATGATGGTATTTAATGAGTGATCTCCCTCATATCTAAACTTCTGAGCTTTCTTTCACCATATTTTCTCCGTGTTCTGTTGTGGAGGGAGAGTAAAAGAGCAACATGGTGGAGCTAAGCTACCTGGAGTGTTAAATCACCATACCTTTCTAAGTAAATCTTGAAATAGAGACCCTTTCTAATTTTTCTCTTCAATACAATGGAGTTTTTGAATGTATAACAAAACAAATTACTTGTGCTGGATGAGAACTGAAATGCATCTTTGTCCTTCTGGGGGTACTTTAAAAATTGAATAGTATTTCAATCTGTCCAAGGAAATTTTATTTTTTTAAGTTTTGTTATTGGCTAGAGTTCCATAACATAGACTAAATTAGTAATTAGCTTATTAAGTCTTATAAGCTTAGACTTATAAGCTTATTAGTTTATTAATCTAAGCTTATATAAACTATTAGCTTATTAGTCTAATTAACTTAGACTAACTTTGTAATTAGCATTTAGTTCAGTACCTTTAAGAAGCACATAGCAGAAAAAGATAATTTTTTATCTTAAATCAAATTCCCAAACTTTTCATGAATCTGTTCACTTTCCACAGGGTTTTTCCCACCCCTTTATATTGGCTCTTTAAGAGAGAATAGAGCACATCAGCCATCTTAGTGTTCCAGATTAGTATGGCAGCATCCAGACTCCCTAGTATTACTATTGAAACTGAGTGACAAAAGTATGAAAAATTCAAATGAGTTTGTATGTGAGGCAGCTCTTTTGTTTTTAGGCACAGATGAGGCTTAAAAACTGGAAAGAGAGGTGGAGTAGGCTGTGAACTGGCAGCTCACTGGTTGACTTTGCACTGGGCTTAATGTAGCTTTGCAGCAGTTTATTTGGACAGCTGAAACATAATGCAACCACTGAGCAGTTATCAAGTGAGAATCAGTTGAGGTCATCTGCTAGCTGTTACGCACTTTTTGTCTCCTGGAAAATTGAAAATAAGGGTGGAGTTAGATTGTGATTCTCTCTGGTAAAGAGCTGCCATACTTATAGAGGGAAATAAATGGTAACTTCCTTGGCTATCTTGAGGAAAAACAAATAATCTCTTTAGGTAAAATAATTCCTGTTTAAGATCTGAGGAATCTGAGTCTTTGGCTTTTTAGTGATTTATTTTTGTGTAGGTACGTGTTATTTATTTATTTATTTAGTAAATAATTTTTGTAATTCAGGGCTGCATTTTATCTTTAATCTGGACACATCAGAATATAGTGTTAGTACTAGGTGAAAGCATATCAAAATTGCAAAGTGCAGTTATAACCACACTTAATTCTTGTGTAGTAATTCTTTAATCTTAGTAAGGTATCCGTCTTGATAATAGCCTTGTTGTAATAAGATACAGATTTGATTTTATGCTGTATTAGAATTACCCTCCACTCTGTTTTTAAATTGGTTGCTTTCTGTTTTCATTCCATGCTCTGTTGTATGCAGAAAGTGAAATCCACAGGCCTGTAGTAGATGAAGCTAATATTGTCTGTGTCTTTCACTGCTGGCTGTAACAAAAATCAATACAAAAAACTTATGAGCATTTTCAGTACCCAATTCAATAGAAAATATGTCCCATTTCTGCAGCTTTTGCAACATTGTTTGAGCTTCCAGGGCATGAAGGTCTGGACATACTTTTTATTGAATCAGGTCCTGGGTAATATCTTCATATATTTTTAAAGAAAACTCAGAAGGTACACACTGAAATAAACAGTGAGAATTGTACAAGTTGATGGTTACACTGGAAAGCTTGAATCATGATGTGAACACTGAAACTTGGCTAGCAGCAGTTTCTTCTGCAAAAATATTTTATTTCTTACATGAGGACTGCTATATCTGGTTGCATCAACTTCAAAGAATGCAAACACAGTGCCTTTGGCATTGCCTAATTTTAAAAATATATACCCATTGATCAACCATCAATAGATACTTCTATAAAAATCATCATGGTTATGTTATATCTTGCCAACTTTACCTAAACTGAACTTGCTCTTATTTTGTTCTTTTTTAGCCCTTCCCCTGGCCTCCTTTTTCCCCCCACTTTTTTTTTTCCTCCTTTCTGAGGCATTGCTTAAATATTTAAAAATATGCTTTAACCTACTGTTCATTCAAAAAGTCTGATTAGTGTCAGTTCCATAACTATATGGAAGTGCCTGGAAGATATATGCAGTCTGAGAGAAAGCACTTGGCTTATGATAAATGTAAGATGAAAGTGATGCTTCTAGGCAGAGATTCAAGGAAATTTCTAGAAGGCCAACGTCCCTGTCAGCTGAAGACAGAAGAGCATTCAGCTGAGAAGGAAGCTCTCGTTTACTTTCACTGTCTTTATACACACTTAACATATTCAGCAAGCAGTGTTTTGTGGAAAATTGTCTTCTTCATCCTCCTTTGCTTGGGCTGGGGAAAAAAATTGTGTCACTTCTAATGTCTAGGTATGAATAATACAGATTTCCAAAGTTTCCTTGTTGGCAAATAAGTGAAAATTTGTAAACTCTAGTCATATCCGTGACTGATGTGGGAGATATAATGCTGTGATTTGCCAATATGAGATGTGGTGACTGTGTTAAAATCATTGTAAATTTGTCTTGCCATTTCAGAAGTAAAACAGGAATCACCTTTGTTGTTCTTGTGGTACAATTTCAGGTAAGTTTATAATCCCAATTTGTCTTAGTTGCACCTTAGTTTACCCTGCTGGGTTAAAATACAGCAGAATTCTGTTACCACTTATTGTAGATCTCTACCTTCTGGCTTCTTCATTAGGTCATATTGGTGACATAAGAATTATAGTCATAGAATCACTAAACTAATCACTAGAATCACCTCCGAGATCATCTAATCCAACCATTTGTGGGGAATGTGAACAGTGGGGTTGAGTGCACCCTCAACAAGTATGCAGATGGCGCCCAGCTGAGTGGTGCAGTTGTGTCAGTGGTTTACAGGCTGGTATGGACCAGTTCCATGACTAGTGGGGCAGGGTGACCCGTGTACCCACACCCTGGGAAAGAGATAAGGGGAAAAAAGTTAGAGAGATGGACCTAAAAAAAAACCCAGCAGCAACGATCTCAGGAGAAACAAACTTATTTACTACATAAGATATTGGAATGCAAAATAACATACTATATTACAATAAGATGCAATATAATTAGAATTGAAGCTAAGAAATCAAATAAAATAACAGTGTCTGAAAGCTGAAGGCTTTACTCTAATGCTGTGACAAGACGACCTGCAACAGAAACGAGCCAGACAATCAAAAGGGGGGTAGAAGTGGAATGTGAATAGTCTTTATCTTTCGCTCTGAGCGGAAAATGGAAACACTATGCAAAGCCCTCTGGGGTATGTAATATGTAGTTCTTCTCTTCTGGGACAGGTACCTGGAACTATCCATGATCGGAACTGGAGCATTAACTCTTTTACTCCTAGTGCACTACATGATGTTATGATGTGGGATACTGAGAACCAAAAATCATAAAACCATGACAAGTTGTGAGCCAATGCCAACCTCATAAAGTTCAACAAGGCCAAGTGCAATGTCATATACCTGGGCAGGGGCAATCTCCAGCACTGATGCAGGTTGAGCAAAGAACACCTTAAATGCACAGCCTTGAGGAGAAGAATTTGGTAGTGTCTGTTGATGAAAAATTTAACGTGAGCCGACAATGTGCTCTTGAAGCCCAGAAGATGAACCATATAGTGGGTTGCATCAAAAGAACTGTGGCCAACAGGGCAAGGGAGATAATTCTGCACCTCTACTTTGCTCTTGTGAGACCCCACCTGGAACTGCATTCTGTTCTGGAGCACCCAACAAAGAAAGAGATGGAGCTGTTGGAGAATGTCCAGAGGAAGGCCATGAAGATGATCAGAGGGCTGGAGCACCTCCTCTACTAGGCCAGACTGAGTCAGCTGAGGCTCTTCAGCCTGGAGAAGAGAAGGCTCCGTGGGGACCTTATAGCAGCATTCTAGTACCCATAAAGAGCCTACAGGAAAGCTGAGGAGGGACTTTTCATAAGGGTATGTAGCGACAGGACAAGAGAAAATGGTTTTAGACTCAAAGAAGGTAGATTTAGAAGGTAGATATTAGGAAGGAATTCTTTATGAGGGCTATGAGACACTTGAACAGATTGCATAGTGAAGCTGTATGCTCCCTCCCTGGAAACATTCAAGGCCAGACTGGACTTGGAGCAGCCTTGTCTAGTGTGAGGTTTCTCTGCCTATATAGTATTCAGAACTAGATGGTCTTAAAGGTCCCTTCCAACCCAAACCATTCTATTATCCACGTAACATCAGTGTTTCCCCACTGAGTCATGTCCCTTAGTACAACATCTAAATATTTTCTGAACATCTCCAGGAGCAGTGACTCAACCTCTTGACTGTGCAGCTCATTCCAGTACCTGATCTCTCTTCTGGAGAGGAGATTATTCCTAATATCCAACCTGAATTTCCCCTAGCACAATTTGAGGTAATTCTCTCTACTCTTATTGCTAGTTATGCAGGAGAAAAAGGCTGATGCCCACCTCACCGCAACCTCTTTTCAGGGAGTTCTAGGAAGCAAGAAGGTCTCCTCTGGGCCTCCTCTTCTCCAGACTAAACAACTCCAGTTTCCTCAGCTGCTGCTTATAAGATTTACAATCCAGACCCCTCACTAGCTTCATTGCCCTTCTCTGGACATACTGTAGGGCCTCCACGTATTTCTTGTAGTGTGGGGACATGGAAACAGAAGGAATTTTGAAATGAAAGCAATTTTTTTTGCATCTTTTACATCAAATTTAACAATATTAACAATATGGTCAATAATTATGTATGTTTGAAAGCATCTTATGTTCTTGGAAAGATGTAACTTAGAATATTTTAAAAATTACATTGAATGTAAATGTTTTAGCAGTAGTAGAGGTTCCCCTTTCTAACATCTACTGAAACTTTCAAATGTTCTGAAATGAGGTAAAAATATCTCCCTGGTTGTGGTGTTCAGCATATTTAGATCTGGAAAACATGCACATTGCTTATAAGAAATTTCATTTTTAAAATTTATTTCTTGGTGACCTATTTTTTTCCTTTATCTTGTTAAGATTCTTTCTCATTAATATGAAAATACCATTTGGTTGTGTGGTCAGAAATAGATGATCAAATGAAAGAATGAGTTGTTGAGAGAAGTTGTTGAGTTTCCATCCAACAGGACAGAGTCCTGGGCAACTTGTAGCTGCGAGTCTGTGAGCAGACAGTTTGGACTCCTTGACCAGATATCCACTTCTAACCACAGCCATTCTGTGATTCTTTGATTTTTCTGCATAGTTAATACTGAGGTAGAAACTGAATTTATACTAACATTCATCAGATGTTTAATAAGTCTGACTTAGTATGTCAAGATGTCATTTCATTTACTCTATACTTTTTGGAAGTCAAATAAATTATAATTATTTCATATTCTACATAAAATGAACTACAATTGCTTTACCTCTGGCAAATGAAGGAAAGCAAGTTGCTGTTCTTAGAAGATCTTTTGCAACAATCTTTATTTCCATCTGGAATCTTTGAAGACATATATAAGAAGTTAAGTTTTTAAATATGAATAATTTTTCAGGGAAACTTTCTGCCTAGGTTACATGCCTTAACCTAAGCAACTAGCAAAAGTACCAGCATTAAGGAATGTTTGAATAAAGATACAGTGGAGATAGGTTTTTCTTTTGAGGGGTCATGTTTACTCTTTAAAGGTCTGATTCTTCAGGTATGCAAACTATTTCTTTAGATACTGTTAAGAATCACATAAATTTTTTAAAAAATATAGATTTTTAATTTGTTTTTGTTTACCCTGCTGCAGATCAGTCTCCACTATTCGTTTTCAGAGATTTCATTTCCAGAGCTTTTTCTGTCCCTGGTAATCCTTCTCTTGTTTCCTCTGTTTCTCTCAGGCAGTTACACGTAGCACAACATAGCAGATTTGTTGTTCTCTATGCCAGCCCACAATGCAAATCTTCTGAGACTACTGATTTCTTTATGGGTGATGTTTTTCACTGTTTTGCCAATTCCTTCATAAAGCGGAAGGTGACTCTCATTTAAGGTGTTTCTTAGTTCTTTTTGGAGGTAGTAACATCACAAAAACTGAATGTATGTAAAACATATTTTGTATTCCTTTCCGATATGTTTAGAATATAATGTATTCCAAAAAGGTACATGAAATACATTGTGCTAAATTTAACTTTCTTTAGTTAGTGATATGAAAACAAACATCACATACAACCAAACTTTATATGACTATATTTCAACCGTGGGATGGTTTATGAACTGACTGTGGGGATTATCAAATTGAACATAGGCAATATGAGCTGTTTTGATTGAATACATATGTAGACTTTGTTTCTGTTAACAAGCAATATAAACACATCCTATGGAAACTTACCCTTCTTTTTATTTCCAAGATGCTTCACAATCAACCTAAACATTATATTTAAATATAAAGATTATGAGTACATTTGTTAAAATTTTGTTTTGAATTTTACTACAGACTTTTGAAGAAAAAAATCTTTAATACAATATTTATATAAGGCATTAATTAAACAGACTGCAATGTTTTAGATAAGCATGTATTGTGATTTTCCTGTACTAAGATACTTAGTATTTGTATTTATATTCTGGACGATGATTTTAAGAATAAATGTCCTATTTTTATTATACAGCTTGGTAATGTTTGCACAGCTGAAATACTGCATCAGTTTATGCCGACATTCATTACAAAAGCAAATTGTAATAGTCAAAATACTATCGTTTTACTAAGGCAGGCAAACCTAAAAATGATAAGAATAGCTAAAAGTACTTCCTCAAATGAATTATGTCATTTATTTTTTATAAAGACTCTATGGTTTCACTGTTTTCTATGAGCATATGATGTTCAATATCTGGAATAGTAGAAAATAGGTGAAAATGAATGGTTAAAGAGTGATACATTTCAGAAGCTATCAAGATACATTTTACTTTTTATTCTATATGTACATTATTTATATATTTCTGAAAGTTCTACTGTGCACAGACTTTTTTTTTTTTTTTTTTTTTTTTTTTTTTTTTTTTTTTTTTTTTTTTTTTGTAATTGTAAGAGACCATTGCCAAAAAGAAAGTCTTGGCAGATCAGAACCACTCTTGGTAGGTTTACCTAGTTTCCCCTGTGGGACCGTGTGCAATGAAGTAACATTTTGTGAAATCGCACTTCAGAATGAGGCCTGAAAAATCATATTTTATTTGTTTGTGTCACAGTTTGAAAACATGAAGAAACTAGTTTTCTCCTCCTTGGCTGTTTAACAATCTGTTCTTCAGAGTTTTTTGTTTGGAATTATTTCTTTCCACATTCTGCAGCAAACAATTGTTTTTTGCTGTCATTAGTGATCCTTCTGGTTTTACAACTTGAAATCTGCTTACAGTCGTCACTTATTATTAATTATGTCAATAGTATAAAGAATAACATGGCTAATTCAACCTATTACATGAAATATATAATGCTACACACCAAAAGGTAGCAGCAACTTTTACATGATCTTTTGTATTTATACCCAATTTTTATCAAACAAAAGCAATATGTTTTTGAAAGAATCATTTTCAAGAACAGACTAAGCAGTCAAGTTATCTAATTGATTGGAGAATTTTTCATTTCAATTATGACCTTGAAGTCAGTGATGCCTGGAATGCCCCTCAGACCATGTCATGGGTGCTCTAGTAAAAGATCTATCGTTAGATCAATTACTAAAAGCAATGGAACATCTGATCCTACCCTTGAAATTAACCAGGAAAAGTAGGTCAGCACACCTTCAGCTGACACAATGAAGTATTATGCTCTCAATGACCCAGGAAGGAAAGCACTAATGATTGATGGGAAGAGATATTTAAATGAGAAAGTTGAAGCACACTAGAATTAAGCACGTCAAAATGATCAAGCAACTCTAGACAGCCAAGTGACTTCAGATAACAGCAATTTTGGCCATATCTTATTCTCCCCCCCACCACCAAAAACAAGTCATATTTATCATCAAATGAAAGAGAATTTAGGCTTCAAAGACCCATCAGCTTTTTCCAAATTGTGGTTGTTTCTTCTCTTTTTTTTTTTTTTTTCTTTTTTCTCTTTTTTGAATAATGGTATTTAGTTCATTAGCTCTCATAGTCTCCCCATATGGGTGAAAAATCTGCTGCTACCTCTTCTGAGGAGTTAAAAATGCAAAAAAAAATTTTTTTAAAAATTGTGACACAATGAATTTTGCAGATTATAACCACTGTACAATATGAAAACTGTTTTCTGAATATGCTTCAGTGGCATTATTGCTTTTTGTTTTAGGAATAAAGGGAGAAAAATAACAGAATACTTGTAGTAATATAAGAATATTGGAACAATATGCAAGTATTCTTAAATTATTTCATGGTCAAGAGCTCAATACATATTTAGCACTCTCATGCATGTAGATAGCAGTACAACCACATAGTACTCTAGGAAAGGCATCATAAAAGCTCTGTATTGGTTTTTTCTTTCATTTCCATTAGATGTAAATTAAAATGAACCATACCTGTTAGAAATAGACTTCCAAGGTAGATACTACACATGTTCAAGTTATTGTTTAAGGACTGTGAGAAATCCTCTTCTCTGAAGGTAGAAGGATTTCATGATTGTTTTTTAAGATCAATAGTGAGATAAAAGGTGTGTTTCTTTCTGAAGTGTATAATAGATTATCCTATACCTTTCCCAAGCTTTCTGGGACAGGATTTCAAGGAAAGGAAGACTGAAGAATCTTGGCAATTTCTGCTGAGGCTGATGACTTTCCTTTTTTACATCTAAAGAGACTGTAATTACTGATACTTTTTCTAAAAAAAATCATTCAAAGATTCAGCAATTGTATTTAGAATATCCAGGGATTCTAGATAGTTATTGTATTTGCAAATTTGGTGCTCAATTGTTTTAAAATAAAGTGACCTAGTTTCTGTATTCAGCAATTAAACGCACATCTGCCACAAGATATTTATAATTTAAAACTGGAAGTTTACTGCATCAATGACTACTTGGACTACTAGAAAGAGAATTTACAATGTGCTGTTTTTCTAAATAATTCTCTATTGAGGGAGACTTTGCTTAGTTCACTGAGCATTTAAAATGGGTAGATACGAAATATGAAACACCTGTACAGAAGATTAAACTGAATGTCAATAGAGCTTGAATGACTCTAGTCTTTAGAAGAGTCTGCTATGAAATTTTTCAAGTTTATGTTGTTGCAGCAACTGAAGTGGATTGGACAGGGGGACTAGAATGTGAGCATAGACTACTTCAGTGTATTTCAGTGTTCAATACAGAGGAGAGGAGTTGTAAGCATAACTTAATGTTTTTTACTGCATTTTTATCTATTCTTTAAGTAGTATCTAAGGGCAAAGAAGTAGCTGGGACAACTGATTAACTGACTCTGTCAAGCCCTATTAACTGTAACCTCAAGAATAAATTGCTTTCATAGACTACAATTTGGGTTCTGCCAGGTATAATTCCAAAAATTCTGCATCAGTTTGTTTCCACCGGTCTGTTGATTTTCTTTAGATCTGTGGCCTTTACAAAGGGAGCTTTAGTGGATTTTTTCTTCTTCTAGAAAAGTTGTCAAAACAATAGGAAAATTGTTTGAATTAAGAGTAGAAGAAATTCTCAAACCTCTCATAATATAGGCTAGATATTATTTTTTCTTATATCATGCATTATGACTTCTACTTTATTTTTATTAGATTGCTATGCCCACTTTTCTTCATATCCTGTTTGAAACTAGCAATTCTTTTACTAAGTAAAATAAAATAAACAACAACAAAGCCAATGGTGCTGCACGTGGGTAAACATGCTGTGATGATTAGCCTGATATAAATCAGTTATTTTACATAAACCACATGGAACTCTTTGCTCAATTTTAACTGCGTCCAATGAAATTAGCTGTACTCTGCATGCTCAAAATATTCAGTGCCAGCGTATTCATTTATATCACTAAGTACAGCCCATTAGAGTGATGAGGGCAACAACTCTTCAGCATTACCCATCCTTTCAGTTCATTATTACTGAGATAATCAGAAATATTCATAAATTAAAGAAAGTTAAAGCCAGTCATCCCAAAGGAAATTTGCTGATTCAAGGTATGAAAAGCTTTTAGCTTTCACAGTTGGTATTTTCTTAACAAGCACAGGACACTGTACATAATACTGCAGCCTGTAATATCATTAGCCAGTCAGTGAAAGGGACATCAAAAACTTGACTTGCAAACAGAGCTCAAAAAAACTTTGAAGTAAGCATGTCTACTGGATGTAGTCATATGCTGAGGTTGAAACAGATTATTTCTGGATTGCTTTTCCCTCTTTTTTTGCGTGTGTGCTTGAGTGTATGTTTCTTTAAAGGAACATCAAAACATGACTCTGGTGAAATTATTATATTTGGAGTATTTGCCTTAATGCTTTGTGGAACACTTTCATTGCGGATAACATATTGTAAAACAGAATGCCACCTGAAAATTAGGCTTTTGTTTGATGTTTGTCAAATTGTTCTTAAGAACTTCAACAAAATAGTGTATCAAGCATTACAAAGACCAAGTCTTAATTAGGAATGGTGTACTTGGAGTACTAATTAATTTCAGGAAATGATTTTTCAGTACACTGGAGATATAAAAAAATTTTTAGTATACTTAGACTTTGAATGCCATGATTTTGACCAATAAGAATTAAAAGATCATTTGCAAAGCTATAGTTATTCAATTTATGTAGCACGATTTTTCCTTTCTTTAAATGTGTCAAAGCCTAATGCATAAAAATTGCTGGTATTATATGACAGAAACATCAAAACTTCTTTTTTATATAGTACTAATTTAATAGTTTTAATTTTCCATGTAAAATAAAGTTTGTTTGATATTAGTTGGCCTGGATTTAGTTTGGCAGTTATCAATTTAATTAATAATCAACCAAATGACATTCTAGATTTGCTTTGGATAGCAGTTCAATGCATTGTATTGATTTTGTATTATTGGACTAGGTGTTGTCATCATTATTACTGTGTGCCATGCTTCAGGCAGAATTTGAATTAACCAGTAGTATTTTAGTATACAGATTTTTTTAGTCATTTGCATGGAAATTGTGCTATAGCTCAGCAGTTAATTAAAAAGCCTTTTTTTGGTTGTTGCTATTGCTTTGTGTTTGTATGTTAAGCATTTTTATTAAAATGATTCAGAACAAAATACTTCTAAATACTTTAGCTTATTTGTATGCTGTGATATTTTTTCTTTTTTTTCAAACTTCACTTTCTTCTCTTGAGTATATAGCACTAATGTAATGTTGGATAGTATTGTAACATCAGGACTGAGTTTAGATTGTTGTTTATGTCTACTGACCTTTATTTTCTGCATAATAAAAAACAGCCCACTATTCACAGTTATGTCAATTACAGGAACATATCCTGCACCAGAGAGTCACTGTAACTGCTCTGGCAGGAAACTAGTCTCAGCAAGGAGATGGGTGACAGTAAAAGAATGCTTAAATATGTTCAAAACCGCTACAAATGCAAGAAATTGGACATCTTGTGCTGTATTTTACCTATCTCTTGTTCCCTCAAGAGAGGGAGTATTCCTTGCAGAAGTAATAGAATTTGAGAATAGTATGGACTTCAATATTCTATCTGAAAAGAAAAATTAATTCCTTTAAAAACTATTTCAAAATAGAATTTCCTGTGCTGCAGGCTTAAACTTGTATAACTATTAGCTAAAATGAAAGACCGCAGTTATTCAGATCTGAATAGTGGTCTGTTCTGGATTAGTTGGGCTACTTGTGTGAATAATAAAGATCGCTATTATAACTATGGAAGTGTCGTATCAGCTAGACTTTGCAGTGAGGTTCAAATTAGAATCAGCTATTTCTATATGTCTACAAACATTATGGACATATATGCAGACTCAGTGCTAAAGTTATACTTTTTCTTAGGATCTCTGAGAAAGGCTGAGGTTGGTTAGGTCTCTGGATCACTACTCTAGAAGTCTTAGTTCTTAGTAAATTTTTAAGAAATTGGAACAACCTAGACTAAAATATTACTGCTTTACAATCTATCCAGATCCAACAAAAGAGATAAGGAATTGTAGAAGTAAAAGGACTTTTCTTTCTCATATCTTCTTGTTTTGGAAAACATATTTTCTTTGTGCGTGTGCAAATACTAACTGTGATGCAAAACTATGTGCTTAAATTAATCAAAGCCTTTCTCAACACAAGTCCAAAAGAGTATTAATTCTGATGGACCCACTTTTCTCAAAAAACAAAAATATTTTAATAAAGAAATACCACATAGTCACTTTTGTAGACTTTTTCCAAGAGTTGTTTCATCTGAACGTCACAAATCTGATATCATGTTTTGACAATTCAACTGCTTATGTCAGTATTTCACGTTATGCAATAATAATGAAACATGATGTATTTGCGCCAAATGAATCATCCTGATGGTGTGTCTAACCCAGTATATTCCAACTCAAAATTCCTTAAAAGACATTTGTTAAAGCCTCTATTTAATAGAGCTTCCCTTGTTGAAAATATTTCTATTTACTATCATTATTCCTTATATTATTATTATTTATTTCTTTTATAGCAAATCTCTCGAGTCAGTTAGCTTTCACATTAAGTCAACACACAAGAAAAGAACAAGATGTGCAAAACCTCAGGAGTTAAAACATCCTTTCTTTATTTCTACCTCTGTTCAGGTTTGAGAATGCACGTGTAGAAGGTCTATTCTAGCATACTTTATTCTAATAATAATTATACTCCTACACATTTTTTTAAATGCCAGATTGTGATATCCCCTTCTGCCAGGAAAAGGAGTTTGGAGATATTTCATGAGTATGCATTGAAAACTGCTGATAGGATAGACTTTTGTTTGGGCAAAATTTCATCACTGAGTCATGTGAAGAATTCCTGGAATAAAGTTTAACTTTTTATTGCTCTAGGAAGCCTGAGCTAAAGACACAAAAAA
The DNA here is from genome assembly GCA_037305975.1 of Chrysolophus pictus. NCBI lineage: Eukaryota > Metazoa > Chordata > Aves > Galliformes > Phasianidae > Chrysolophus > Chrysolophus pictus. The sequence goes on from CM074577.1 coordinate 65,478,528, forward strand.
TATTTCTATTGTAAGAAAGATCAATAAATATCTGAATGTTAAGAAAACTGCATTGTTCTTCCAGTTTTGCTTCCCAAAGAAAAAATCCTGAACCTTTTACAAAGACTCTTTGCCAGTCCAGGATATTTAGATTTCAATCTAGAAAAATAATTACTTGATATTGCTTTTTATGTGGCATTTCTAAACTGTTGCATTTTTTGCTCATGTGCCACTGGTACAAAAAAATACGGGAGATACATGCTACATGGAGGAGATGACAGATTTCCATGGCTTCTTGAACAAGTGTTCTGTTGAGTCTTGGTTCGTTCAGTTTGATGATTAGTCTTTTTTTCTAAAGACTAAGTAGCTAAGGAGCGCCCCTCTCTAATGTTACTGTCTTCTTTTGCTTCTTTGAGAAGGAATTTATGACCTAGTTGTGGAAATGTTAGGTTTAGGGAAAAAAAGAGCTACATATCTTATTATTTACTTTTCCACATCTGAATATTGCCACTCTTAATCCTAATGGAAGTTATATACACATCATAGCAGACAAGTGGATCACCGTGCTGAGTGGATTTCAGGCTCCTCTTAAGGTGATTGAACAGCAAAACCATGGTGTTAACCAGAATAACTCCAGATGATCATAATAGGTATTCCACAGGATGGAAACAGCAGAAATCCTGGCAAATTCTGTACTTTCTTATGATCATCTTCTGCATATACTCTGCCTTTTCCTAAAACACTGTTTGGAGTGGGGAATAACTTTCATTCAATTGGCAGAATTCAACTACATGTCAATTACTAATTTAATAAAATACAAAGCACCAATTCTCTGAACTCTCCAGAATATATGGAAATATATATGTGTGGAAGAAGGGGTATGATAAAGGGAACTATAGAGATGGACAAAGAGTGCTGAATATAAGATGATTTTTTGCAAAGGAGTTTTCTGAGTGTATATGGGATTTCAATGAAATGGAAGCGGACAGACCTCACTGATTTTTTTTCAGCTCTAATGGGCTAGGTTGTTCATCTTTTAGGTGCAGGTTATGAACATAATTGAGATAACGTGTACAAAAGCCCTACATTTTCTTATACAGGTGGATAACCTTGTAGCTGTCATCTCTGCCCCAAAACTTGCACATGTAATTAGTTAAAATACAAGCGCTTTCCGAACAGTAAAAATTATTTACAAACTTTCAGGAGATAATACATTTTTTTCATCAAGTTAGTTTATTGGTTGAATTAACTGCTGATATTAATAAAGTATATTTTCATTATTATCTATTGTGTATGTGACAATATTCCTGCCCAATTTTATTATACTAAAAATAACCCTAAAAAAACCTCAGTACTGATTAAAGTGAGATGTGTCTATTCCTTAAGCACTGACAAAACAATAAAATAATATTAAATCCATATTTTAATAAAATAGATCTCTAAAGGCTATTAGAAATATGAATAATTATAATTGTCCTATAAGGAATAAAGTTTATGGAGGTTTTTTTTTTGTCTTCCCTATATGTAACATGTTAGCTATTTACGTACATACAGCTTGTTACTGAAATTTTGGCACAGCTCTTTCCTCCTTTGCTTGCTACTGAGGATTCAGGATACCTTTTCATTTCATTGTATTGCCTGAGCTCTGATTTTTGTGGAGAGTGTAAGCACGTTCCCTGATTCATTTTTTTAATATTATATTTTTACATGGCTAGATTTGCTATCCAACAGCTATATTTCAGTTTGTCACCAGACTTCTTTCCAAATGGAAGCACTTTATAAAACATGTGAAATCACAATACCCAATCATTCAGAAATATTGGGCTACTTCAAATTTTTATAAGCTCTTAAATTTGGAGGTGATCAGGGTTCTGAGCTTGCATTGCACAGAATAATTTAAAATTATTGGAGCACTTCACATATTTTTAAAACCACTTCAGCTAAGAAAGGATAGGGTTCTAGAAATATGTGACACATAAGGGTGTAAAATTATCTGAGAGCTTAAGTGCTTCAGTGTGAAAGTGATCAAGGTTCCTTGCTTGCACATTGCAAAGTAATTGAAAATTACTGGAGTGCTTCAAGTGGTTCATGTTTTTAGAAGAGTTTTAGTCTTTCCTGCTAAAATACTCTTTACAATTTTGAACGTCTCCAATATTTTCAAATGCTGAGATCCACCCATTATCCTTCTTTTCATTGTTTTGGGAATCTTTTAGTGCTGAACACATAGAAGCTTTCCTGAATGTAAGTGTTCTATTACTACTGAGGTAAGCAATTCAAGCAATAGTTTCAAAAATATCAATATTAAAAGCTGACATTTGAACTCATGCCTATATGTACCATTATTGATAGAGTACTTTCTATAGGTAGCTCACTTAATTCCATTTTTTATAAGATATTCTTTTTGAATTAGATTTTACTTTATTTTAAATTACTTGATACTACATTTAGTTTTGTTGAGTTTTCCTAATTACCTTGAAAGTACTGCTTTTTTTCCCTCCTTTTGTGTGTCCTTTTCTCTATTCTACTTCTTGCTGTCTTCAATGCACACGGTGCACAAACCACTGGTATATCATAATTCATTTTCTCACAGCCCATTCTCAGTACTGTGTTTTGATAGAACTCACAGAGGGTAGATTTTTGAGCTGGATTTATCATCCACACAAGAGAATCATAATAGTTCTATATTTTAAGAGGGGAAGAAAAAAAATCCTATAAAGAGCATCATTCTGCAATGCATTGTTTCTGTACATTGAATTTATGACTGTAAGAAGGAAATCATTTGTGTTATACAGGTATTCTATTGTGTGCATTTAAAAATTTAATTCTGTCCCCGCTGTGCTATTTGTTTTACTTAACTGTTTTCACAATCTTTGCTTATTTCAGGGCCATATTTCCTTACCTTATCTTTATCATGAACTGTTCCATTCAACCATTTGCACCTTTTAAATATGTAAGAAAAGAATCTGTATTCCTTTTTATTTCATTTTAGATCTTACCAGAAGTGCTGTGGCAAAATGTTAAAACTAAAAAAACCCAAAATTATAGAAGTTTATATTTACCTTAGGGTTGCACATAATATCAAGATTAATAATAAATACTTTTTTTCCAAAAAAAAAAAAAAAAAGAGAGATTTAGAAAGGGTTTTAAAATATCTGTGCAACAGGATGAAATCTTCTTTAAACAGAATAGTACAATCATAATCTTAAGAAGAAGCAACTAGAAAATACTTGCAATCAATTTTTCAGCTTTTTGAAGATCAAAATGGACATATTACATTGTTTAACATAATATTGCATTCATTTTCATGTTACTGTTTTCATTTCTAAGATGACTAGAATAGCAGAATTCCTTGCAGCTAATGTTGCCTTCTGATTTGAATTGACTGTTTGGAAACTTTATTTATAGTGCTTGTTATCGTTCCTTTGTGAGAATTTTAAATTATGAGCTGCCAAAAAGTGTTCACTATATAAGAAAGGTCGGGAATTAAAAAGGCATCATCTTCTATACATTCTATGCTTGCTGTCATGAATAGTGCCCTCCAACCTTTCTATGACCCATAGAAAATTAAAACAAATGATTTTTATCTTACAAAATCAAATTAATATTGGCTACAGATATATCCATATCAATAGCCACTTTTAAAACAATATTTTTGCAATTTTGGAAAATGAAATGGCTATTACAGTTACAATTGTTGGGATAAAGAAGACAGATATCTATAGGGATTGAAAAGACTGAAATCTGTAAACATTAATATAAAAATTGTTTACAGTGTTAACATTTATCAGAGACAGAATTTTCTGTGTGTTACAATAAATCACGTCTTATTGTACAAGTACCTGGCCTCTATTTTTCAACTCAGTATTTTCAAGTATTAAATGTGATCATGAGGAAAAAAGATGTTTGTACCTGTGGATCATTTTACTCAAACTGATTAAGAACGCAAAAGAAGCAGATTAAAATATCTGTTCCTGATATTTTTCACATTATTTTGGGATGGATGATTAAGGAAGATTTGTCTCCAAGTTCTGGAAGATGTTTTCCAGAGAAACTTACTAAAAATCCCTAAAAACCTAACATCGTACACTTGCACTGTGCTACTGTAGTCTTTTCAAACAAGATAAGAGAAAATGCTGTAAGAAGAAACAAAATGCTTGCACATGTTTGGAGTGTGTAAGTGCTATGTGCATAATTGTGGCATTAATATTATGGTGTGGACTCCGATCAAAAGAACGAGAGGGTACCAAAGTAATAGGAGAGAAATCCATCTTGGCCACTAACCTCAGACTGTCTAGATTTGCATTGCTGTATCTGGAAGTTAGTTTGGGGAGAAATATCAATTTGTGTTCCTCTATTTCTCCCTTCCTTTTTACTTTTACATAAGGATTTACTGCTATCTACCATCAAAGCGAGAATTCTTCTCAAGGTAGACTTTTGATCTTGTTGAGGATGGCCATTTTCAGGTAGTGCTTACCAGCAAAATGAATAGTGCATAATCAGTGCCTAAGGCAGTCCCTTAGAACTCACTAATAACTTTAGACGTCTCATAAATTTGCTGCTGAAAACAATCCCCATTTCACATATGTGGGAATGTAGATCTTTAATTTTCCTATACATACCAAAGTGTTTAGATAGTGTGACCTAATTATTTGTTGCACTTTCACCATCTTTCTGTTATGTTGATAAATCTTAGAACTGCTTGGAGGGTCCAAAATAATATTTCTAGGCAAAACCTCAAAACTATTTAATAAACACAATCCATATGACCTGCCTTTTGAAAAAGTGGATATACAGTCTTTCACCTAACTAGAACATGTGCTTACCATGGCTGAGGTTCACATTGGTTTATGAGTAAGTTTCAGAACAAATATTCATAAAATTCTTCTGGTAGTTGACCTATATGTATACTGAGGTTTCTGGTTTGTGTACTTTGAATTTCTTGTTTCTTTCTTCTTTTTCTTTTTTTCTTTTTCTTTTTCTTCTTTTTCTTTTTCTTTTTTTTTTCTTTTTCTTTTTCTTTTTCTTTTTCTTTTTCTTTTTCTTTTTCGTTTTCTTTTTCTTTTTCTTTTTTTTCTTTTTCTTTTTCTTTTTCTTTTTCTTTTTCTTTTTCTTTTTCTTTTTCTTTTTCTTTTTCTTTTTCTTTTTCTTTTTCTTTTTCTTTTTCTTTTTCTTTTTCTCTTTCTCTTTCTCTTTCTCTTTTTCTTTCATTAAAATGTGGTCTCAGACCTGGGTGCGCTTTTCCTTTCTTTTAAAAATTGTTTTCCCCCTTATCTTCCTTTGATCCTTCTACTGTAGTTACTTACTGTGGTTATTTCTCTGTATTGCAACTGAAGAAATTGAGAAAGGGGAGTCAATTATTTTAGCATTTCAGCAGTAAGGATGATGAATAGATATGTATAAAGAGAGAGTCCTAAAGAAAGGAAAAAAAAAAATACATCTTTCCATGCTAAAAGTATCATTTCCTTTCCCTTCTGTTGCAAATTCAATTCAGTTATCATCTGAGCACTATCATGAAGAGCCAAAGAATGAAAAATTGAAGTCGCTCTACCAAGGGGAGCTCATAACTAAATTACAGGTTTCAGAAATATTGATAATTATTTCGCATTTTCTGAATTTCTGAAACACTTGTTACATGGTTAATTATAGATCTTTTCTGCAGTCCTGCTAGGTTTGTACATGCAGTAGTTTGTTGACATACACTTACATAAACAAATATAGGAACAGCAGAAAAATGAATGTATGACTATGAAGCAGTAAAAAAGTCAAGAAAAAAACCATCTACTGTTTGGATATTTATTTCTGAATGTCTTTCACTTTAGATACTATAGTTGGAACTGAGTACTTATTCCTACAAATAAATTATTGCTTTTATTTATTTTTGCACACAGTGTATTAGAGATCAGATGCATTTCTCAAAATATTCTACTATTTTATATTCTACTATGAAGCTTCCGAAAGACTCATTACTAAAAATATTCCACTCAGTATTTGGAATACAGTCTGGTTATTATTGCTTAGGCAGTGTTACTTCTGATGCCCTTATCAGACAGAACACATTTCACAAAAATTCTCCAGATCTTGATTTTGTCTGAGCAACTAATTTTTACAATTGTTTACCACTATAAATTTAAGAGAGGTATGTATTTAAAATCTCCTAAATTTCTAAAGCTTTTAAAATTCTCTAGAGAGGAGTGAGAAAATATTAATTTAGGTAAAATTACATAGTTTGAGTTCCAATAAATTTTTTTGTAACTATTAGGGAAGGTCCATAACTACTGAAAAAGTCCTGTTGACTAGTAAGTATTACAGGGACTTCAGACCACTTTATGACGTGTAGATAAAATGCCATAAAAAGGGAATTTTTAATATATATTTTACTTAGGAATACTGAAAATTATGGTAATAGCAATATCCCAAATCATTATACATTTCAGTTGGATTTATTTAAATATGAATTTTTTATTATTATTATGCATTATAAAGTGATCAAGGCAGTGCTGTAGGGACTCAACAAAAAAAGAAGAAAAGAAAAAAAGATGATTTATATTTAGTTAGTAAGTTGGAAACTTCATAATTAGACCTTCTCAGAAAAGGCCTTGTGGAACCAGCAGCAGATCATGAAATGTTGAAAACTCAGATAATATTTCTGAAAAAACACATTTAAATTAATCAATGTATTTTTTTCTTTAAAGTTGATTTGATTCATAATATATTGTATTTTAATGGTATTTGGTATATTTTTAAAATAACAAGAAACTTGAAATAAAACAGGACTTTTTCTCTCTTCGAGAAACAAAAAAATTCAATCCATTTTATCAGCGTTCATCATCTAGGAAAAAACCATAACCCAAATATTCATTATAAACTTCTGCAGTAATTAAGAATAACGAAGATTTTCACTGTGAGTTTACTTTAAGAATAGACCATTTCTCTTACAGATTGTGTGTACTGTAAATATTTACCCAATAAATAATAGTAATAATACTAGTGATTAAGAACTTATTAGAAAGCAGTGCCATAGAAAGAAAAAGGTGACTGTTTTGTTTCTATATTTATTTAAGTATTTTTTGAATATGTTTTGCTGTAGTTATTGAACTAGCCTTCATCTGCAGAAGGAAAAGAGATTGGTTTCTTCCAGCTGCTGCTAAATGTAATTTTTAATTATCACAGAAGAAAATGGTTACTTTCTTAAATAATAAAAATAAAAATATTGCAGAAATGATTGTTCTTCATGCTGTTATTTGTTTGTTGACTGTAAGTTTATTTTTTCTTAAACTTTTCCTACACCTGATGGGAACTTTGGGCTGTAATGAGGCCATATTTGCAGTATATAAAAAGTAAAGATAAAAGACAGCTTGTAATGATTATTCGATTTATTTTAACATGGCTGTTAATGAGTGATAAGCGTTGCTCATTTTCTGTGTGGCAGCACCAGGGAATGGCCAAGCTATAAAGACAACTTTTGATATGCTACAGCACTCTCACTCTGTGCCTATAGGGGATAAAATAGTGAGTAATGCTGTGGCTTTTAGAAGGGTTAGATAATACCATGGAGCAAAACAATAGAAAATTAAGAAGCCAGGCTACATCAAGTCTACTGATTGCATATCTATCTCTGTAGGGATTCAGGTTCCTTAGTTGTCATCCTTCATGCAAGAGCACATTGAAAGCCCACTCAAAACAGTTTTTAAAGACTTTGAAGCTGAAGTTATTTTAAAGTGCTTTTATTCACCTAATCAGTTGTGTAAACAGCTATGAGATACATCGGTGAAAACTGCATTGTCAGCAGTTTATGGGCTGATTTGGCCCGGTTCTGTGACTAGTGGGGCAGGGGGACCCGTGGGTCTGCGTCTCTGGAAAGGAGAAAATAAAGGGATAGAGAGATGGACCTAAAACAAAACAGCGGCAACGATCAGAGTAGAAACAAACTAATTTACTAAATAAGATATTGGAATGCAGGATAACACACTATAATACAATATAAGACAATATAATTAGAATTGGAGCTAATATGTCAAATATTATGAGAGTGTTCAAAAGCCAAAGGCCTTACTTTAGTGCTGAGGCAAGATGTACAGTAGGGACAAACAGCAGGGAATAGAGCCAGGTCTCGTGACCTTGCCATGGGCTTTATCTCCTCTTTGAACGCAAAGTCCTTTGGGGTATGTAGTTCTTTTCTTCTGGGACAGGTACCTGGAACTGGAGCATTAACTCTTTAACTCCAGTGCACTACATGATGTTATGATGTGGAATACCAATAGAGCAAAAAAGCTAAAGCCATGACATTCATAAAGCACGATACTGGAGTTGGGGTGTATTTGTATTGGTTTGATTGTTTTTTCATAGCTTGGCAGTTAGCTTACCATGGATAGGATATACCCAGCATGGATTCTGTACTCATTGTGAAAATACCCACCAAAGTTCTGGAGCTGTGTTCCACGTTTTGTTTGCTGTGATCACTTCAGTAATTAAAAAAAGTTCCACTTTATATCCATGTCTCCTCCTGATGATATTCTAGTTGATATAAATGCATGGCAGGATTTGGCAGCCCTATTCTAGGAGAGAAGGAGAGATGTTTGTCACCTCATAAATCAACTGACTGGGAGGAAACTCATTGGTGCTCATACCAAAATGAACAGTATGAAGAATGATTTCCTACATTCGTGCAAAGGTGAGATTTATCACTGGTGGGAAGGTCCAACACTGCTTGGGTAAATACCTTCCTAAAAGCCAATGTTTTAAAGGACTTTGCTTCAGAACAGGTCATTTTGACCTTGTTATTTCCAGATTAGTTCCTGGGGTCTGCATTTGGCTTTTCAGTCAGCTCAGAGAAAACTTCAGCGGCCTGGAACGGGAGGTGCCTGCTGCCCCGTATGAGGGAAAGCATATTAGATGTCAGCTCCCTGATTGCTTAGGCCTCTGTCCAGAGAAAAGACAGGGTCAGCGGTCAGGCTGGCAGCTGGCTGTTTCAAAAGGGCAGCTTTCAAGCTTAACCTTAAAAAACAGTCTCCTGGGATTTGAATCTGCTCTTCAAAGTCTTATGGAATCCCAATTTCAGCTTTCTAAAGATGATCTCTCTCCAGCCTGGAAGTCAGTACCACCATTTCTGCATGGCTTCTCCAGTTGGAATCCCTGCTTATTTATTTCTAACTTTTCTGTTTACTAAAGAGTGGTTTCTTAGTTTTGTTTGAAAAGGAGATTGACTTCCCTCACTCTTTGTCATTGCCTTGTTAACAAGGAGGAGGAAAAGCTGCCTAATCTCAACATTATGAGAGTTGTTAGAATTGATCCCAAGTGAACTCTGGAGAGCAGAAAGTCAGATCACCTCTTTGTTTTGTTTCAGGGGGTTACCGAAAGGGAATGACAGCCTTCAAGGGACCTATTTCCCACTAGCTGAAAGACTGCATTAAGCAAACATGTTTAGTGAAGGGTAAAGAGAGTACCGGTGGGAACGATAGCGTGCACCACTACAGCAGGCTCAGGGCTCAAAGCAGAGCAGGCAGATGTCTGCTATGTAGAGCTCTCTAAAGAGGCCACGTGGGCCTGTCTTCATGTGTTAATTTGGTATTGCAGACTGGATTTTCTGATGCATCCTCAGGGGCAATTGGTAGAATACACTACAGGCTGCTTCTTCTGCCACTCCTTACCTACCAGGTAGAAGAGGCATCGCTCACACATCTCAGCACTGGAGATGTTGGATAAAGGAGATTTCTATTGCAGTGATTAGATTTCTGCATCTAAGAAAGTATTGGGAAAAAAAAGAAAAAGTAGTGTATTTTTTTTCCATGTGAGTTGTTGTCATTGGTGCAACTAAAGCTATTAGAAATAAAACTTCCAGTATCTACATGCTTCTCAATACAACAGGGGATGTTTGTACTGATTCCTAAATTGATTTTGTTCCCTTTCTGAAATCTGACCCATATATAGAAATAAAATTTTGTGTGGCCAGTTTCCTTCCATGTGATTTTGTGCAACATTTCCATGCCAGTGAGAATTCAGCATGCAAGGTGAAAGGAGCTCGTAATACCATATCAGATATAAAAATATGAGAATTTTCATGGATACAGAGAGAACTATAATAGAGTTAATTCGGGTCACTGCTACAGACAAAAAATCATGTATTTGTTTTCTTTATTTGTCTCACAGTGAAATGTGATATATTTGTTTCAACATAGTATTTTCAGAGTGCATTCTACAGGGCAAAGACATTTCTTACAAGTCTGGGAAAACTGAGCTCATATACTTGGGCTCAAAGAAAATTAAAAAAGGCCAGTGCTGTGGGGTTAGTATCCTGCTGAGGCATGCCACCACTAAACCTTGTGCCCTACCTTGTTTACCTGAGTTCTCCCAATTCCAGATGGACCCAGAGGAAAGGAGCATGCCTGCAAGGATACATACTACAACTCCCAGGAGTCACTGCAGCCTGAATGAACTTTACTACCTAAGTCAGACAAGGAAAATGCACGTTTTTCCACACTGCCTAAAATTTCAAAAGAAATCTGAAACTTGTGCTGTTTTGTTTTTACTGGACACACTTAAAAATGTGTAGCATTTACTTGGCTCTTCACTGCCATTCCCAGGCTTGCAGAGAGAATTTTTGTGGGAGAGGATCCTAGGTCTTGCATACAGTCTTTTCCCCATGCCCTTACTGATCGGGCACCTTGGATAATGCTCTCTGAATTATCTAAAGGAATAGGTGTTGTAGATAGACAAAGAGAGGGGTACTGGAAGTTAAGCCCGTTTCTTCAGCATTCAGGTACTACTCCAAAACTTACAGGAGTTAATCAGAAGATCATTTCTGACAGTGCAGTTGTTTGCATCTTCAAGTGAAAACTGAGAAGACCGAGACTATTAGAGAAGATGAATGCTGACAGGTCCAAGTCTGTCATGTTCTCCACTGTTTTAGCTCTGTTTGCTCCACACTCTGATGCCAGTGAGATCACTTCACTTAAATGGCTGGTATGGGAAACAAAAGTTTCCATCTACCGGGATAACAGCATCTAACAGAACAAATTTTATATTTCTTTATTTATTTTAAAATATAAAGAGGTTTTTTTCAGCATCTCCAAATTTTTGTTCTCTTTTTCACTTCATCTTTTTTTTTTTTTTTTTTTTTTTCCTCCTCTGATAAGTTCCAATGCTTTTCAGATGTTAGGCACTCTGTTTTAGTGTCATTCAGAACCTGTGACAAGAGAGCCATGTAATTTATACTATTCAAGGAAATGCTATGGAGAACAGCAAGAAGGAGTTGAAAAGATGGTTATTACTTAAAAAAATAATAATAATCAAAAGTATCTCTTATTAATATCACAATTATTTAAAAGTTTTGCTCATAATTGTCAACTGTTTAAAACTTAGGCTATAGCCATCTTTTCTACCAAATAATTTAAAATAATTTTGTAGCAACTTCAATAGTTAAAAAGAATTTTTTAAAGCAACCAGGAGTTCCTTTCTCAAGCACAGTCTGTATCCACAACAAAGTGAATACTAGGAAGGGGAACTTATTCAAAGACAGGATTTTTATGATGTTGGGACATTTCTTACCAGCATTATTTAAAAGCTTTTTAAAAAACTGCTCTCCCACACCGTTGTTCTTTCTGTTCCAGGAAATGTCGTTACATATTTAATACCATATTTTAAATGTTTCATATGTTTATGACATGAAATACATGTACAATATAATCAAGGCTTTTCAGATTCTGCTGCACCTATATCAAGCAACACAGCAGTCAGAGTTTGTGTAAGGAAATGCCTCTGACAACAAATGCTGTAAATTGAGAAATGCATTTTTAAAATATATTTTTTTATAGTTTTCATTTCTTTCCATTGCAAGACAAAGTCATGGTGGGGACCTAATGGGAAGAATGCTGCTTCTTTTACTATCTCCTAAATTTACTTTGTTTATTCTGAAGGTTTTATACAAACTGTTAGTAGGCCTGCTTGAACTTGAGGAAACTGTATTAAAAAGGGACATCATGAGCTTCACTCATCATTATAAACTGAACCAGTACCATCATTTATTTCTCAAATAAACTACCAAATACCATCAATGTTAGTAACTTGATACCTCTGAGACTATACCCAAGCAGAGTGAAATTTGTCTGAGGATTACTGGTTAAGAAACCGGTAAACAGTTTCTAAATTTAGTTTTATGGATCTGCCATGTTCATCTAGATAAAGAATCCTTAGGAATTTGGTTTCTATGGGTAACAAAGATTAGAATTTTCTTTCCTTTTAAGATTTTATGGCATGAATGAAAGCAAAACAATTACTTTTTTTTTTTTTTTTTTTCCCAGATTGTACTGTTTTAATTTGGTCTGCATGTAACAGTTGGGATAAAAAGAAAAATACTTGAAATACTTGAAATATTCAATTTACTTTATGACTTTGTGAACATTGCACATGGTGTTCTTTCATAAAAATTGATCTGTCCAAAGGTAATTTTTTTTCTCAATGATTGGGTTTTCAGTAAGAAAATTATGCTTTTTGCTTTTATTCTAGATTACTCATGGCATATTCTAGAGTGAAAATTCCTGACCAATTGTTCATTGCTTATAAACTATTCCTCACTCTAAATAAGTCAATCATAGAACTTAAAACAGAGTTTACAGAATCATATCACACTTTAACAATAACACAAAGTAAATTTGAACGAAAACTGAAACATTTTATGGCATCTGTGGAGACTGGAAAAAATGTGTTTTTAAAAATAGTTTGTGATGAAAACTTATGGTTTTCACTATTGCAAGAGGGACAGACTTTTTTAATGAAGACTTCACAGAAAGATGTAGCATACGTCATTCTACGGTGAAGACAAACTTTTCTCAGGAGCACCAATGTACTTTGTGTTATAATATAAACACTATAGCATTTGAATTTCCATCCTGTTGTCTTTCTGCTGTTACTTGTTTAATCTACTTTCACCATATTTGCAAGCACACCGGCTTATTTTGTTGCTCTAAACACATGTGAATCTGATTAATAATATGTTTAATTTCAATTTAGTGTTACATGAATTTTAATAATCTCCAAGTTGCTTTTAATGGTTATAAGAAATGTATTTCTGGAACACATACTTCTCAGACTGTACAGATGTCCTGTTCCCAGCAGTAGTAGAGATTATTTAATTAATTAGCAAATTAATGTTGTGCAAATACTTTTGAATGAGATCCTAATGTTGATTAACAGATATTAGGTATATTTTTTCACTTGTTTATGTTTGTTTGTTTCTTTCTTTTGTTTGTTTTTAATACATCTTAGTGAATCCTACATCTTCCCCTCCCCCCAGACACACCCCACGTATAGATATTGCATACTTCGAATAGTTTGACAATTATATTCTCTGTGTATTGATTTTTAGTAGCATTCTTGCAGTAGTGTTTTGTTTTATTTTCCAAAAAACCTTATAAGGACTGGAAAATTGCCAGCGTAGGAATTATAGAAATGAAATGATGTCTGACCTTTGGTACAGCAGAGATGATGACACTAAAATTTTCCCATAGCACTTTTTCAGTATATGTTGTATGAGCTGCTGTAGGACTGCCTACAAGGAAATGTTAGTTTAATTATCTTGCTTACAAACTTGTTTTTATATCTTTACTAGATTGTAGATAAATTATTAAATATTTTTGTTATTAAATATGTTTTATTAAATATTTTGTGATATGAATTCTTGAACCAAAGGCCTTGGCACCAAAAATTAAGTTCTTTGAAGTTTCAACTGTCATTGATTTAAATAGTACTGAAAGAAAGTAGTACTTGTGAAAAAAAGCCACTTAAGTGTTCAAATGCAGATTCAATTGCAAATACATTTCTGATGTATTTAAGACTATGTGTTCTTTGTTGTTAGGACTGAAACAGATTTTGAATAATCAGCTATCTATGTACCATAAGCAAGTATTTTACTTTCACAGGGGAAGCTACTTTTTTTCCCATAAATTACTTCTTAATGTATTTAACATTTTTATTTCCTTTTCAGCTGAAAGAAATGTAACGAAGATGTGAGTGAGTACATGCAAGTCAGTGCCAGTCAATAATTATAGCTACAAGTACATGAAAAACTGATTGTGGTTTTTGACATTTCAAGTTCCCTCCATATGATAGCTTTGGAATGTCATTTCCATCACTGTGCTCTTTATTTAAGTTTGACTGTTATTCTAGTTTGATTCAACAGTGTTATCATTCAGTTTTTCATTGTTTGTGAGTGGAATTTACTTAGCTATTCATGCTGCTGTCTCATTTTCTGTGTTTCTGTCCAAGAGATTCGTTCCATCTCTTATATAAGGTGTATTTGCAAGTCATTCTTTACCTGTGTAGCCTACAACTTGTCTGGAATGCTTGGTGTTGACATTTTAATCTTTTTTATTATTATTATTATTTTTTCCTACATCATCTTTTTCTTCATTCTGCTGGAGCAGTACCTGAAAGTTACATTTGAATGTGAAAAGGTAGACATGTTCCACAGACAGTGTTATTCATTTTATACATCGTTTTAACTCTGATTTTTGCGGTTTGAAATTTATATGCTTGTGATTTTGCAAAATATTAAAACCACTGACTTTCATGGAAGCCTTTGAAGAGTTGCCCTGTGGTAGTTTTCTGTCTGTGACAGTAGCACCATCATTTTTATTTCTACCAACACTTTGTATTAATTTCTATCTTCTCTTCGATGAGATCAGATGATAAATATTATGTAATCAGTAAGAAACAAATACGATGATAATTTCTAAAAATTACAAAAAAAAAAAAAAATTGTCTTTCTGTGTTACAATTACAACTGATTCTAATAGCTAAGGAACCCACTGGACTACCTCAGTATCTTCTGCCATTGCCATGTTGCCTCTACATGGGCTGAGCCCCTCTGTAGAATTTTCTCTGTAGATGATATTTCACTTTTGATTTCCTCCACTCTTCAGTGTAGGCAGTATATTAAATAAAAAGTCCATAGATCTGATTCTGTTTTCTTTAAGCACTGTGGAGTTTGCACTGGGAATAATTAGAATTATTCTGAAAATATTTTCAGAAAAAAAAAACCAAAAAACTGCTAGTCAACAATATTTTTCAAATTGAATGCTATAGACATATAAAAGTTTGGTTATGTGTTTGATGCAGAAGAGTTTGTTAACTATGAGAAAAGTCCCGTGTCTTATTAAATGTTGCAATTTGCAACATCTGAATATCTAATCTAAACTTTAGATTTGAGGGTGTTCTGTAAATAAAAGGCAACAAGGTGACAGTAGAACTTCTTCCTCACCCTACCCCATAAGCATTCCCATTGTACATTTTCAATGTCATCGATATTAGTTTCTTTATTTTTCTATGTCATAAACAGTAGTCAGATCAGTGTTTTCTTACATTATTAAAAAACAAAAACAAAGCACTTTTTTTTTTTTTTGAATACATATCCTACTTTTAAATGGTAGAACAATATAAAGTATAAAGTAAACAGAGCTGTTCAAAAGCAGGAACGGCTGTTTGTAATTGTTCACACCAAGGCATTTGGCTTTGTGATATCATTGCTTACCACTGTCATAGAAAACATTAGATATGATTAGCTGCAGGTATCCATGCCAGATGATATCCTAGTAAAGTCCTTTATATATTTCATCTTATAATTGTATTTGCAAGTTAATGTTTGAAGTGTCAGTCTTTGTAAAATTAGCTCATCTTGTTATGATTTAGAGCTTTGATGTGAGTGAAAGGCTTCAATTGCAATGCACAGTCACATCTGAGAGTAAACTGCATAGACAAAGAGACTTACAAGACTAGTAAATCAAATACTCTGAACTGTCTATGTGGATTATAAGGCACTATTTGCATAACTTTGAAGTATTTATACTGATGAAATTACAATAATTAAAATCATTGCTGTGTCAATTGCTAGATGCCACAAGGCATAGCAATTACTAGCATGCAAATCAGACTTTGTGTAAGCATTTTAAAGAATAATTACCTTATTTGATTCAGATGTGCCTGAAAGGCATTAAGAATCATTTGAGCTATTTTGCCTTCAACAATTTTTAGGTCTCAGATAATATTGTTTTTATTATTATTGTTGATGATACTACCTTTGTTTGAATATATGTATGTATGTTTTTAGTTTAATTTTAAAGTAAAACCTAGTGGTAAAACTTGCTGAAATGGTAAAGAAAGATTTATTTTGTATTAGTTTGTCTGAATCTCTGTCTACATCTTATTTTGCATAAGAACCAGTACAAGCACGCAGTATTAGTATTGCGTTGCAGATTGTTAAACTTCGTATTATGAGAGTAGTATATAAATTACTTCTTAAAGAGCAAAATTATTATTATTATTATTATTTTTAAGATTCATAACAACCAACTTCGATTTCCATTGCATGAATTTGAAATACATAATCTGAAGAAAAACAGAGCATTAAACTCCTCATTCACATCCTTGCAGATAAATAATTCCTGAAAATATAGCACTGATGATAAAATTAATTCAAGCTTATCCAACTTTCAAAGCCATTTCTTCTTTCAAAGTCTGGGTGCTGAAGATGTACTCTGCAGTGAACAGTAGTGGACACTTGACAGATTGGTGCTTTGGCAAAGCAAATGGCACAGACTGAATTAAGGGCCCTTTCTGAGACAAAGACCAGAGCAGCAGTTCAGAGTTGCTCAGGAAGAACTGCCAAATCATTTAGGCCTTAGGAATAATCAGGGCTTTGAGTTTCCCTCAAAAAGATCCTACCAGCTATATAACATGTATCCCAAATGTATGATATATGATGGTTTCTAATATGAGAATCAAGAAGGAAGAAATCAGTCCTCCCTTTGTTTCTCAATGCAGTCTCAATGGATACCCTCACATACAGCACAGTACCTGTTGCTATTCAAAAAACAGACTATCAGCTAATACTTGCTAAGCATTTGGCATATGAAGCATACATATAAGCATATTTGCCCAGAAGCTGGGCAAATTTTTGTCACTTTCACCCTGAATTTTACAAGGATTATGTAGAACAATTAATTAAAGGATTTAAATCCACAGCATGACAAAATCCTTACACTATCACAGCATCACATTTGTTAGCACAAATCATCTTTAAAAAGTCTAACCTTTTTTTCTGGAAAGAAGACACAAATAATTTATATAGATAGATAGATATAGAAGAGAGAGAGAAGTAAAGCAGAATTTCCTAAATATGATATAAGTCTCACAACATGATGTTGTATTGAAGAATATGTTGATCAATATCCAATGCCATAAAGAATTTGCTGTGGCTGCAGCATGTCCATCTCTGTGGGACAGTGCTTTTTACTTTCCTACTTCCTTCTTTTGTAAGGCTTTGGTTGTGCTCTTCTGCAATTTGTAGTCAGTAAAATATTCCCTGTTCTCCCAGATGAGAAGACAGAGGTTTCTGATCCTCATGAAACTTTAGAATCATATTAACTTCTATCAGACGCCAACTTCAGAGATCAACTTCAGTAACAGATGGAAAGAAGCCTCAGTGTTCAAAAACTCCTCATTACCAGTGTAATTAATTGCAACTGTTGGCCTTTGCATCTGCTAGATATGTTACTGGGGAGTCTGTACCTGCTGTATGGATTGCAAGGAGCTGTGTGGGAGAAAAAATGCTCTGTTGTGCTTCTCCAGAGAAGCAACCCAACTCAATGGCTTGTCTGAGCAAAGATTAGAGGGCCTAAACTATGGAGCAGGATGTATCTTCCACCTGATAGTATGCTCTCTTGTGAGGTTATGACATTTCAGGCTGCATGACAGCCAAGTGTTCTCCATGGCAATCTTACCAATGTTAAGGAAATATTCTTCACTGATATGTTAGGAAGAAATACCCTTACAGCATATTTTTTAATTTCTTCCCCAGAAATACCACTGTGTAAAAAGAAATTGTATCCAGCCTGTAAAAATACAAAAAGGAAGTATTATTTTATGAACACTTTAAATTTCATTTACATTAATTAAGCTCCATCAAACTCCAGGGAGACAATCAAATTCCAAGATGTATTTCAGTTTGTAAAGTCATTAAAATATTCTGTTCTAAAAGACTACTTTTCTCCATCTTTCCTGCATCTTTTTGGCATAGCTTTATATTAACAACTTCTTGACAGAAAAATCAAAAAAACCATACTTAATACTTATTATTAAATCCAGTAACCTTATGCTTCTTTTCTACTCTAATGGTACAAGTACGTTGCTACAGGAAATATGCTTTACAATGGACAATTCTGAAGTGGTGAGTAGTATTGTGTTAATTTTTAAAATAATTAAAGTGTAGTTCCTGTCTGCTTTTGATGTACAGGGTATGATTCTTAGCCATATGTGCATCAGATATCAACTCAACAATGTAATGAGCCCAATCCAACTGACAATTGTAAAGTGGTAGATTCTAGCACCAGGAGTCCATCCCTGCTGAATTGTGACTCATTTAATATTTCCTCACTTTTTTGTGTGTGTGTCTTTTTCTTTCTCTCTTTCTCTCTTTCTTTCTCTCTTTCTTTCTCTCTTTCTTTCCCTCTTCTCTCTCTCTCTCTCTCTCTTTCTTTCTTTCTTTCTTTCTTTCTTTCTTTCTTTCTTTCTTTCTTTCTTTCTTTCTCTCTTTCTTTCTCTCTTTCTTTCTCTCTTTCTCTCTTTCTCTTTCTCTCTCTTTTGCTCTTTCTCTCTCTCTCTCTTTCTCTCTCTCTCTCTTTCTTTCTTTCTTTCTTTCTTTCTTTCTTTCTTTCTTTCTTTCTTTCTTTTTTTCTTTCTCTCTTTTTCTCTCTTTCTCTCTTTCTCTCTTTCTCTCTTTCTTTCTTTCTTTTCTTGTCCTTAAATTCTGAAGTTATATAGTTTTGTATGAAGATTTTTCTTCTGCTTCATATTTAGAATTTGACTGGTTTTGGAAGTATCTTTATTGTATTGGTTTTTGAAGTGTCTATACCTGGATATACCCATATACATCTATACATGTGCTACTCCATTTATTTTTTACAAAGGCAGTTCTTTCACCTTCCAGTTCCACTTCCCTCCTATATGAGCCAAGTGCCATCATCATTCATCATGTTCACATAATGGGTTGGAAGAAGAGGTATACTTGCTCTCCTTAAATGAACTGCTACTGTTATTACAGAGGTGTGATTGCTGCTGATATAATGTATTGTAACCATCCAATGTGAAATGCATTTTCTGATGGTTAATAAGTACATTAACAGCCTTTATGTTTGCATTATTAGGATTTAGTTGGAAACCTACTACTTTCAGAAAAGGCAATCATCTACACCAAATCATTTCCAGTCTGACCCTTATGTGCAAGGGCATGAGTATAACTCATCCTAGTTTTTCCTCTATCAGGTTCCTAAATGGACATGCTTTATCTGTCATTAACATAGCTTGAACTGGCTACTGAATGTGGCCAGAATTGCTAGCAGTTTTCACATTGCAACCCTACACTTTTCCTTACAACTTTTAAATTCTGGCTATTGTTTATCTAAGCCACAAAAGCATTCATGAAGACTTCTTGTGGTCTGCATGCCTTACAAATTCCCTTCATTATTCTTTTTGCATCCTAGAGATCCAAACACGTGATAACAACAAAACTCTGCATCTTTTTCTTTGACATTTGAGTTCATCTCCTTGGATAAATCTTTTGTTTATGTTTTGTTTCTTTATTATTAAGGTGATTTCAGTGGCGGTGCTGAGTCCCTAGGTACTGAAAAATCTGGCTGTTTCATTTGGTTCACTTGTCAGAAGAGGTTTTCTTTAGAAAAATCAGACTCTTTTTGATTCTTAACAAAAACTGCCATGCCTTTTGAGATACTTCGGAAATCTTACTACCTATTTATCATTTAATTTCAGGGAAAATACTAGTCTGTTTAAAATATATTTTTTTAGCAATTAAAATTTCATTTCAAAAATTTAAACTTAATTTTATTTATTTCTAAAAAGAAGTTTAAAAAATTGTTCTTATGCTTACTTTACAAAAACACTAGACTTTATAGCAATTCTTTAATTATTTTTAATATATCTGTGGTCCCAGTGTTACTGAGACTCCTCATCTACCCAGAGAAAACAAGTTTAAAGGGAAACTATGAAATTCAGTACAGATCTAGTCCTTATGCATACAGTATATTTATTATTTATTTACTAGTGCATTTGTGAGGCAGCATTTATCTCTTCTTACAAGTAGTATATGAGACTGAATGAGATATTATAAACATGAAGCCTTAAAATAGAAGGCTTTGCAGATTATCATTTATTGGTCAAGAGGTCCCAGCAAAGGCCCTTGTGTAGGATGCTGCATTGCATTGCATTGCTGAATACTACATGGAATGGGCATATATAAACTTAAAGTGTGAGGGCAAAAGTCTGTTTGTCTTTCTGACATGTTGAAACACATGGCAGAGAAGAGAAATGAGATGGAGGGAAGAGTTATTGGCTTCTATCCAGTTGGCAGGCAGATGTCCCTTGTCAGTTCCTTTTCTTGCTCCAGTTCTTGATCACTGGAATTTTAGCTGGTGCTAGGGATTAGACATCCTATTTGAAAATATAGATTAGCATTGGTAAGTAAAAAATGGGGCAAAACGTACGTATAATTCCACGTGGTTGTTATTCCTCTGCACATTCATTAAAGCTATGTTGGCTCAACAACAGATCAGCCTACCTGAAATCACAGCGATAGGGCATTAAAAAGAACAGTGCTTGCCTGACTGTGTAATTTGAGGACCCCTCCCTCAAAATAGAAAATATGTGGAAACAGTCTAGATCTTGAATTTGCTTATATGGCTATGTTTACACTGATTATACATATGTCAGTTAGAGCAAATGAAATCTGGTCAACCTCACAGATAAAATGAATTACAAGTGTTTTGTAAGTTTGTATCTCTGCCTGGTGTAGCTAAACTAAATATTTTGCTTTCTGAAAAATAAAATAATAAAAGGTGAAACAAATATGACTATTTGACATTTGTTATGAAATATATGGATCTTGGGAGCTGTGTTTGAAAATGATGGCATCTCTGCTTACTAACTCTCTTAGATTAAAGGAAATTTTTGAATGCCTTCTTCATTCTTAAAGATGAGTACCAAGGACTTTGTTACAAAGAAAATGTGAAAAATGTAGGCCAATAGGGATTGCCTAACATATGATAATTTGTAAAATCTTGCCTCATGCCACTCCAGCAGTTCCCGTGTTTCTTCCATCATTTCATGAAATGTCTTTATCTCTTTATATTTTTTTCCCTTTTTCTTTCTTTTCTTTTCTTTTTTTTTTTTTTCTTTCTAATTTTAGGAGTTCAAAACTTAGTATTTTTTTCTGTTGCATTTACAGTGTTCTTCCTTCAAAATTTGCTTTGCTGAATTTAGGGAAAGAGAATAAACTTTTAAATAGCAGTTTTGGTTTCCCTAGGGCCAAAGGCATGTCTTGTCAGCATAAACTCAAATTCATGAAAAAATAAAATAAAATTAGTCTTTGTAAATTTTGAAAGAATGCTTGCCATCAAGGAAGAATGTGTTTAATGTATTTTTGTTGTTGTTGTTTTTATTATTATTATTTTTCCTATGTGCATTTTCAGATTGTAATTACAATGCTCTCACCTACGTAAGCAATGCTAAGTATAAGAATACACTATAGTGAACCATTTTTAACAGTCTGAGAGTAACCAAAGATTCAAACCTACTATTTCCCTCAGATCAGAAGACAAAGATATTGATCAGTTTTCTGTAGGAACCTAGATAAACAAATTTAGGAAATGTAAGAATGTTCGAGTCCGAATGTTTTATTACTAGTATTTTACATGAGAATATTTCCTGCTGTCATAAGGAACTACTACGTAATGGAACTGTTTTAGAAAACAAAAACAAAACAAAAAACAAAAAACAAAACAAAACAAAACAACAAAAACTTTCTTAAATAAGGAAAATATACCGGAAGTTTCTAGAAGCTCATAGTGCAAAGAGTAAAAGTCCCACTACATCTCATTGTACTTAAATGGAAAAATGGCTCAAACCCATCAGTTTCACCACTGGATTGTGAAAGTCTCTGTAGTTCCTACATTTGATTGTTGTATTTGGCCCCTCTGCAAATACACTGAGTTTCATAAGTGGCTAAAACTGGCTCTACTCCCTTAGGTACTACACACAGTAGCTGGAGGGAGTGTTCTTTTTGGAAAATTGTGAGTGTTGGCTCTAACCACTTTTAGAAAATGTGTAGAACAGAAGGATTTACACCTCTTAATTAGAAGTCTTTTCCCTTTAAGGTAAAAAGTCTACATTCCTTCTGGGTGTATTTGGTTTTAAACAGGATATTTAGGAACCACATGAAAATCAGCAGACAGTAGGAGAGTAGTGAATGCAAGTTGAGATACATAAAAGACTGTGTGTTGTGACTAGAAGTACTCCTATAAAGCAATGTATCAGTTGAGAAAGTTGAGAGCTGGCAGATATTGTATAATGGAAGGCTGTATTTATTCATTTATTAGACCTACAGCATGGAGTATTGACCTGAGGCAACCACTTACCGTGGAAACTTAAGAACCAGATCTCAATTAACAATGTAGCTACAGCTCATAAAATTAAGTAAATCTTTCCCCAAACAGAAACATTTCCAGCTCCTCTGAAATAGGTGTTGCCTTTGTCTAACATGTGGGTGAGGAAAAAAAATCACTATAGCTTGAGTATAATTTTCCTTACGGATACTTCAGAGACATAGTATTTTTAGGAAAAATTGACCACAGATAAAACATATTTTTAGAAGAATTTTTTAGAAGACCAGCCGTTTTCTGGTCACAATCATCCGATCATCTGATATATTTGAAAAGAAAAAAGTATTATTTAGATGAAGTAAGTTCAGGATATCTAATGAATTTTAGCTGCATGTCTGAAATGGATATGGCTCTGGGCAGCCTGGTATAGTGGTTGACGACCCTGCACACAGCAGAAAACTAGAACTTGAAAGTGGATGATCATTGTGGTCCTTTTCAACCCAGGCCATTCTATGATTCTATGATTCTATGAAATGCTACTGCAAAGAAAGCTGTAAAGATAGGCAGAATGTGAGAATTAGAGGCCCTCCTCCCTAGCCCCCTATAAGGGGGAACATAAATAAAAGCAACACTCTATGAAAAGGGATCTAGAAGAATTCAGCGAGATTACTTTTTTCTTTTTCTCTTTCTTCCTTCCTTTCTTTCTTTCTTTCTTTCTTTCTTTCTTTCTTTCTTTCTTTCTTTCTTTCTTTCTTTCTTTCTTTCTTTCTTTCTTTCTTTCTTTCTTTCTTTCTTTTTCTTTCTTTCTTTCTTTCTTTTTCTTTCTTTCTTTCTTTCTTTCTTTCTTTCTTTCTTTCTTTCTTTCTTTCTTTCTTTCTTTCTTTCTTTCTTTCTTTCTTTCTTTCTTTCTTTCCTTCTTTTTCCCTTCAGAGGCTTGTTTAATTTTAGTGAATACTTTGTTATACATATTCAAAATATAGAATTCTTTATATATATATACATTTATTTAGATAATACTTTTTATATATTTATAAAATATATAAATACTTTATATATATCTTCAAAATATATATAAAATATAAGCTCATGTAAGCTTTAATATGTTCTGAGGGGTGTATTTGTTGCAGGCAATAGAAAGCTTGATGTGGGCAGCTAAATCTCCACCTTTGGTTCACTGATATCAATATCAATTCTAGGTTATGTTAATTGCAATCATGAATACTTTGAACAGGGAAACAGAATAGAGCTCTACTTCCCATAATAGAATAAGAATAAAATGCTCTAGGAGGGAAAAAGATTTAAAAAATATATATTGCAGATTCCATTTCTTTTTCTCCATTAAATGTCAGGTGAAAACCTAATCAACAAGAGATTTTGAGGACTTAAAAGCAACAAAAACAACAAAGAATCTTTTTTCAAGATATAAAGTCTTACTAAGTAGGACTTGTATTTTCCACTTTTATTCTGCCCTACTGAATTTTGGATGAATGAAAACACTTACTGTCTTTCTGCTGTGATTGTTTTTAACATTCGAGAGCAAAACTTGGCTTTACATTTTACATTCTTGACACTTATAGTTAATTGCCAAAAGGAGAGAAGAAGGTTTAAGAGGTAATAGATGTCAAAAGGTCAATTTCTGATATATGTTATGTTTGCATGTGAGTTTGATTTACTGATTTCTCTAAAAGCCTGCAGGAATGCATCACAAAGCATAATATGGCCTGAAATGTACACAACTACAAATGTAATTCTTTATTTAAACAGCTAAATAAAACTGTTTTTGTTATTAGAGTTTTTCCTTTTGTCTTCTGCTGATAATCTACGAGATTTAGAGTTTTAGGAATTCTATCCCCTTAGCTCATAATTAAAAGCTTAATGTCTGTTCCAAGATAGGCTCTTCTCTTCATTTTTTGGTTTGTATCCCTCCAGAGTAGCAGTTTTTTCAATATCTTTTCTCAGAGGTTAAAGCTTACAGAAAATATAAATGGCAGACTTAATAGAATTAAGATAATATTTTCCAAAAATGGTATGAAAAGAGAACAGAGAATTCATACGGCATGACATGTAATATGAAGATAACTTGTCTGTCTGCAGAAATTTGTATTATGGAGAGATTTTCTTTCTCAAATGTGGGCATGCAGTAATCGGAACATTAGCCTAGCAAGGAAGAAATTGGGAAGAGAAAACTAATTCCTAAAAAGGGAAAAACATCAAATATATGTAACATGAATCCCTCTAGGAGAAATAGAAATGGAAAATTTACTTTATTCATTTACTTTTTGTAATTTCAATTTTATTTGCTTGCTTAGAATAGATTGAGGTCAACTTGACAGACCAAAGGCTGTAACAGCAAGGAGAATGTCGTTCTTCATACTTTTGGAGAAAGAATTACGAATTTTGTTGAGGAAGATTGTGATTTTTTCTGCAAGTGTTGATGAACATTCTGTATTTACTTGGTGCTCCTTAAGCATCCAATCTTACTATTTTTTCTTGCTTTACATGTTGGATTTTATTTATTGATTGAATAATATGCACATTTAAGCATTATAATCTTTTATAAATGAATAGTAGATATTTTCTTCCACTGAATTGATAAAGTTAGCTGTTTTCATAGGTTAATTTGGATTCATTTTTGTCAGTTAACTGCCCTGTCATTGTATTATGTAAGTAACTACTGGTTAATCGCAGAATCATAGAATGGCCTGGGTTGAAAAGGACCACAATGATCACCTTGTTTCAACCCCCCTGCTACGTGCAGGGTCACCAACCACCAGACCAGGCTGCCCAGAGTCATATCCAGCCTGGCCTTGAATGCATCCACAACTTCCTTGGGCAACCTGTTCCAGTGTGTCACCACCCTCTGTGTGAAAAACTTCCTCCTAATATCTAACCTCTCCTGCCTCAGTTTAAAATCATTCCCCCTTGTTCTATCACTATCCACCCTTAATGACCACAGGTGCAGCTTAAGTATATACATTACAGTTCCTTGCTTTTTAGGGATCTGGTGCATAACATTAGTGATTTGCAGAAGATTTTCCTAAGGAAGTTCTTGGAAGAAATGAAAGTGCATAATGGTAAAAATCAATCAAAACAAAACCTAGAACTGAAAAGCACTAATATGAAATATTTATCTTCAAAATAAAGGAACAATTGTTTGATAAACAGTTGCCTGATCATGTTAAGTAAAGTTTCACCTATATGTAGAGTGTAATACTCTGAAGTTCCCAAGACTTAGTGCAGACAGATTCTTAAAACTGCAAATATGTGGTAACCAACTGATACTACTTGTTAGTTAACAGAAGGAAAAAACACAAACCTGCTCTCATTTGCAGATTTGTTTAGGTACAACTTGTATTTATTAATGCAGGATAATAACATATTCTTTGATCACACAAAGACAAAAGTAAATGGATCTGTAGCAAGGTAAATTAAGTCCTCTCATAAACAAAAATTTGAAACTTCCATAGGAGCAGAGCTAGAAGCCATTATGTGAAGAGGACAAGAACTGTCATCTTTAAATAGATATTGGAGAATGGTATTATGATGGAAATGCTGATATTATATAATAAACATTAGGCCTTAGTCTTACAGGTAATCTTTGTAACACAGATAATGATGTATGGGATAAGAATTATGATTAGAATAGAAACTTAACGGAATTTGGAGAGAACTTTTATTGTGCTTTCCCAGCTTAGGGCATTTTAGCAACAATCAAACAGAGACCAGCATATGCCAAAGGAAAAACAGAAAGAAGAGACATCCACGTATCCAATGGTCATTTATAATATCTAGTCAGAACACTAAGGCAGACACCTAATACTAACAGTACAAAAGATCAGTGAATTTTATTAAACAGTCATCTACAATTATATACTTCTTATATATACTCCCTGGGCAATCTGATCTAGCTGTGTATGTCCCTGTTCGTTGCAGGGAAGTTATACTAGATGATCTCTAAAGGTCCCTTCCAACTCTAAGGATTCTATGATTCTATGATTTTGTGATTATTTTAGTGGTGCTTTCACGACTTTCACTGTCTACAGGACACCCTGAGCCTGATTTGATCTGAGAAGCTACACGCTTTAGTCTGCACATTGCTCTTTAGTAATTTTTAACATCATAAGTTTTATTTGCTACCCCATTACTGGGTGTATTGTAATGATTTTACTTGTATTCTTGGCAGGAAGTTGGATATTTCTGCTGTTTGTATAAAATCAGTGCTTACAGAAGGAAAACATTTGACTTCCAAAGATTACTAGGAAAGTATTGCTTTTTTCTTTTTTCTTTTTTCTTTTTTTTTCTTTTTCTTTTTCTTTTTTAAATCCATGTTTGGACATAAGGGCTTTAAGCCAACTTTGTTTGATTGCTAAAGGAACTCATACATTTCAGCCTAGTCACTGCCAATAGCCAACAGCTTCTGACAGATGTATTATACTCTCTAAAGCTCAACTAATGAACCTTCGGTTTGTTGTTATGGAAAGACATAGATATGCTGCACCATTCCAGCAAAAAGAGTTCAAATTGAGAAGAAATCTGTATTCTGATGAGAAACAAATATGCCTATCTTCACAAATAAAATATCCTCATGTTGAATGCCTCTGTAAGACAGAACAGAAAAATCTCAGTTCAGTTCAGTTCAGAAAAGCAATGATTCATAATGATATTGCTCTTATGATAAGAAACATCAAATCCAAAAAACTTTTAAAATTACTCCTCACTGAGTTCAACTCAAGCAGTGACTGGATGACACACAGGATTTTATTTGTTTATTTGAAAGAATTCAAAAATTTTAACACGCTTGCCTCTCCATGAGGGAAAAACGTTTTCCAGCAGTCTCTCTGATTTAAAGCTCTGTTGTGTAATGTTTGATCTTAGTAATTAAAGACCAGACATAAGCTTGAATTTCTTTCCAGCAAACTTTTAGATTTTATATTGTGCATTAGCCTCAAAACCCCTACCAAAGGTTTTGTCACCAGTTTCCAAGTAGCTATATATGTTATGGGAAACTCTTGAAGCTTTTTGGCTTTGCAACCATATCCTTTCTGCAAGAATTTACGATCAAAAGCATTGTTCAGAGTGTTAGCTTGAAGATTTTTTTGTACACTACTATTGCTCATGATCTTTTTGGCTAATTGCATATCACAGAAAGCTGCAGAAACAATTCATCTGTGAAGGTATATCTGTGCAACTTTTGCCAAGAAATTCCCTGTTGAGAAATATGGTATATTATCCATAAAAAGATTTCAGCTAAATTTATACAAATCAGAATGGGTCTGTGGACTTCATCAGGGAAGCTGAATCTTCTTTGCATGAAGAATTGTTTGTAGCTGGATGTAAGAGATTCCAGAAGCTTGTGAGAGGAATCTGTTTCCTTGTGGTTGTTCTACTTTTGTCTGAAAAGACCTAATAAAATCTAAAATGTTAATCTAACTGAGTGAAAAAGGTGTTCGTATTATGAAATATATTTATATCTCTATATATACAATAAATATCTTTATATACTCAATACATGCATTTATATAGACAAAAGCAGAAGACTTTAAAGCTATCTGAAGATCTAGAAGAGCTTCAATAACAGTCAGGCTTAATTTATTGCAAATTTGATTAAACACTATACCTTTTAAACTGTATCTAATTTTTATAAAGGTATAAAATGACTCTAATGCTACCAAAAAAGCTGTCCAATATCATGCACTGCATACTTTAGAATAGTTCTATTTCTCTCAAATAAATTATTTCTATATTTTCCTGTATCAAGGAACAAGTTTTTTATTCTTTCTAGTGAAATAGTTGTGACAATATAGTGATGCTTTCTAGGTCTATGAACTCATTTGTATTAACATTTAAACTTACAGCAGCTTTGTGACTATTGTCAGTATGACATGTGCATTCAATTAGTTTAAAAGGCTACTATAAAAGCAATAACTGAAGAAACGTAGTTTAAATGTATCAGAAATATTTTTCTATTGCAGCAAGTAGATCTGACTCACAAAATGTTTCTGAGATTTCAAGTTTAAATATTTTCGAGCATAGAAAAGAGATTGTTGTGAGTTCATGATAGCAGTGATATGTGAAAGGGCCCCACATTAAATAGATGGAACAAACATCATTAGTACAATATGAGCATATGCTCGCTGTCTACCCTTTGGAATAACTAGTGTCACACACTATGAATTTGCAGAAAACTATTTGTCCTGGCTGCTGTCTGAGAGAAAAAATACAGCCAAGAGTAAAACTTGATATGGCTTCAGACACAGAAATATTTGAAGCAGTCCACCTTTGCACAGGCCAAATTCTGAGATATTATTGTTTGTCCTCTATTTAACCTTCTTTGTCAAAATACTCTTTAAGTTACAGAAACTATTTATTTGTCTTTTATGAAAATTACATTTCTTCTTAAATGTATTGTATCTACTTCCAAGCTCATGGGAAAGATAATTTATACCCATATACTTACTATATTCTCCTGTGATTACATAGTTACTTTGTTTCCAGAACCCCGTTCTCTTTCAGGACAATTTCTACACCAAATTCAAAATTTGTGCTATTAAGAATTAACAGTTAAATAATTAAAACTTTATTTCTTAAATCTTTGTATTTCCCTTTAGTAGTGTTGGTGGTCTTTTCCATGGTACTTTCCATGCAAAGTAGATGCATGCAGTATTTTATTGTCAAAATAATGTTTCAAGTAGTAAAATGGCAAGGGAATACTGACTGAGCTATTAATAAAACACACCAGCTTTTAGCTGGCAAAGCAGCCTTCTTTCCATCAAATATGTCTCAGCCTTTAATAAAGAAACTCAAGTGGTGTAGGTGAAAAATTACTTTTCTCACCCGGTCATCTGTCTGTCATGTATTATTCAGGTCACCACTGTTTGTCCTGAACTGTATCATTCTGTAGTTGTGTCAGGTATGAAATATGTTCAGTGTAATTCCATCAGACTTCACGAAGTTGATTAGAACAGATCACCTTTCGGCATGGGCACAAGTTATCTCAGCAGATTGAGTGAAAAAGACTTATTTATCTTTGCCTTATAATACAGAAAGAGATGAGCAAATTTATCCACTAACTCCAAAAGACTCTCATATTTTGTGTGAAAACAAACTGAAGGCAGTAATTCTACTGAAAATACTTAAATGCATGAATATATCTTTGAAAGAATATTTTTTGTTTCCAACCACTAAAGATAAACCTTTTGCTTCATACATTATCTAACAAGCTTTTAATTACTCTTTCCCCTCAGTAAAATCAGTGGAAAGAAATAAACTGGTGTTTCTTTGATAGGTTGTAAGCTTGCAATGACTCTTTGTTTTGTTAAAGATACAAATTTTGGTGGAGGTCTAAACATAATGATGCGTGACATATTATATACTAATTAATAGGACACAAAATAGATACAAAATACTTCATCAGATATTCTGTTAAGCAGAGGCTTCTTGTTTCTCAAGGATGATGACTGAACCTCCACTCTGCAAAAATTTGGGAGAGACATTTTTTAACATTGCGTTCTTTGTATTACAGAGAACAATTGTGCCAAAACATTAAGCAAACTTTGCAAGATCTGTGATAACTCAGTGAAACCCCATCTCCAATACCCTTTCTAACTGAAAATATTCTTGCCTGGTATATGGCTCCTATAGTTGCGGTGTGCACTTCCTAAAGCATTAAGTCTTGGCTGCAGAAAATCCAGGATAGGCTCAATCTGCTGATTCAGACCAGGAGTCACTGCTTGGTTTTTCACTCTAGGTAAGTACTTTCACAATATTGCATGTTGAAGTAAAGTTGTGCAACAACACTTCCTTTTCCACTTTGTAAAACAGTGCTGTCTTGGCGGTCTACCTCTAGAAAAGAGTGGAGTATATCGGGTCCTCTGAGAGAAAAGCTTAAAATACAAACACAAATTTTCTGTTTTCTTTTGAGTCTACAGTTTGTTCAGTTTAGTGCTCACCTTTTTGGCCTACCGGTTCATGAACATGGGCTAGGTAGGATCTTTAGTCAGGACTGAGACGTCTCTCAAAGAATCCAGTGTCTTAATACGAACACAACAAATTGTTTCACTGTCTAAGGGCTCCACCCAATGAAAGATTTGATCTTATACTTTTTGACATTAAAGCATCAGTATACGACAATTTGCTCAGTTATTTACACATTGCTGGTTGGAAACTTTATGTAAAAGGAAAAGTAGGAAAGGCTTCCAGATTTACTTTAGTAAATGACTCTTTAGAACATGGATGGGAGGAGGGATGAAATGGAAGGTATTGAAACATTTTACCACAAACACCTTTCTCTTTAGTGACCCATGAGGGTTACAAAGTATTTAATTTCAATTGGCCAATCTACATGCTCATCTGATGTTTAATCAGAATAGCTAAATGTCACTCTTGAACTATACTAAGATTTTTCAGAATTAGTTCATAATTCTAACCAACTTTCTAGACTTCATGCTCGAGAAAAGTGCACAAAATGTGCTGTTTTTCTTTTAGTATTTTATTAGGGCAATCTCCTTGAAACCAAGTGTTCTAAACTATCCTAGACTACACGAATATAACAAAGAATCACTTCTGTTAGAAACCTGGACCTATTAAGCTAATCATTTTTTGTCAAAGCCTTATGCTAAAACTGATGATATTTTTATTTGAAATATGAAACAGTTAAACTCTTATTTGAATTTTAATTTTGAGTCATTGTAATGAGATTGTTTAATAACTGCAGCGCATGCTGATATTTTGATTTGAATAAATTGAACCTAAATTTAATACATCAAGATAAGATCCTATATTTTGTTAGAGAAAAAAAAATCTCTAGGATTCTCACCTTTTTTTCATGAGCTAAAATGTAAGAAAGGTAACTATTAATAATAGATGTAATATAAGAGTGATAAGATAAAAATATAATCATTTAATCTATTTAACATCTTTATTAATGATCATGACGAGGGGATTGAGTGCACCCTCAGTAAATTTGCAGATGACATCAAGTTGGGAGGGAGTGTTGATCTGCCTAAGGAGAGAAAGGCACTACAGAGGGACCTGGATAGACAGGATCGATTGGCCAAGGTTAACTGTATGAGTTTCAATCGGGCCAAGTGTTGGGTCCTGCATTTTGGTCACAACAACCCCAGGCAACCCTACAGGCTTGGGGAGGACCTTGTACTGATGGACAGTCGGCTGAATAGGAGCCAGCAATGTGCCCAGGTGGCCAAGAAGGCTAATGGCATCCTGGCTTATATCAGGAATGCTGTGGTGAGCAGGACAAGGGAAGTCATCCTGCCCCTCTACTCGGCACTGGTGAGGCATCACCTCAAGTACTGTGTTCAGTTTGGGGCACCTCAGTACAGAAGGGACATTGAGGTGCTGGAGCAGGTCCAAAAAAGGGCAACAAGGCTTGTGAAGGGCTTGGAGAATGTGCCCTATGAGGAGAGACTGAAGGAACTGGGGCTGTTTAGTCTGGGAAAAGGAGGCTGAGGGGAGACCTTATTGCCCTCATTCAATATCTGAAAGATGCTTACAGCGAGAGTGGGGTTGGTCTCTTCTCACTGGTGACAGGTGACAGGATGAGGGGAAATGTCCTCAAGTTGCACCAGGGTAAGTTTAGGTTGGATATCAGAAAACACTTCTTTACAGAAAGGGTTGTTAAGCACTGGAATAGGCTTCCCAGGGAGGTGGTTGAGTCACCATACCTAGATATGTTTAAAAACCATTTGGATGTGGTGCTCAAGGATATGGTTTAACAGAGGGTTGTTAGAGTTAGGGTAGTATGGTTAGGTCATGGTTGGATTCGATGATCTTTAAGGTCTTTTCCAACCTGAGTGATTCTATGATTGTATTTTAAAATGTTTATAATGAAAAGTGCTTTACAAGCAGTTTACATAGTTGAGGTTTTTTTTTTGTTTTTGTTTTTGTTTTTTTTTTTGTATCTTTATTCCATCTGTTTTAGTGTTCAGTATTTCTGCTCATAAAAATCTCCAAGACCGCTCTTTTCTCTTACTATTTCTTCTTTATTCAATAATGTGTCTTTTTTTTCCTTTTTTTTTTTTCTTTTTCTTTTTTTTTTTCCCCTCCTGAGCTTGATAAAGAGCTATACAAGCTAAGGACAGTTAATGATGCAGACAGTCACATTCTGATACAAACTCTAGTCTCAGCTCCTGTTGAATCAACAGGTTGTTGCAATCAAGTAATATTTCAGTTGTGCTGAAATTTGGCCTAGTCTGTTTAAGGAGATCATATAATTAGATAATGTCTGCACAGTGTACTCTATGGAAGAAACTAAAGCTTCATATAAATATACAGCTCAATGTGTTTGCCAGTGTGGAAGGTGCAGGCAAAATATACAGCATGCTAGCAATTGGTTTAAAGCCCAAGGTTACAACTTCTATTGAAACAGGATAGCTTATACTGCAGTGTTACTTGACAGATAATAGTCTCTGCAGACATAAGTAACCATAAAACCCAAGAGCACCAATCATGTACTTCAGATCCTATGAAGATGTGATCTCCAAGCTGTACCAAGACCTAGAAGAAATGTAATTTCTCAGGGGTGCCAGCGTGTCCTTGCTTCTGCTCTGCTCATTTTGTAGGGAATGCTGTGACATTTTGTGGTTTGTTAAAGTCTCAGATGTTGGAATGAAAAGATCAAATGAGTAAACTTTCTTTCACTTTTTTTTTTTTCTTTTAAGGAGAAAAAAGAAAAATCTACTTCTCTGTTTACTGAGAAAATGTGTTTTACATATTGACATGCAGTAATACAAAGATTCAATTGAGAAAGCAGATGAAGCATCCTGGATTCTGTTATTTTTCTTTAAACTTTGAATAAATCTTACGAATTTTTGCAATCTACCTTTTTATGTTTTGGGAATGGCAATACCCATCCCATTTCAAGAGAATGAAAGACTTTATTTGATGGGTGATTGAAAAACATGCAATTGAAAAGTTCCTAGAGATTTCTTTGTGTATTAGCCTGATTAGAGTTCCTCAGCTTTCCAAAATGTCTTTTACATGAATTTGTGAACAGGTTAAATGATGTTATATGGCAGTAGAGTATGGTAGCAATTTCTGCCTCATAGCTTTCGTGCCAGAAAAATATCAGCTAAATATAAACCATGCCTTGTAATAAAATTCTCTTTAATGAAATACAGAAGTAATACTGTTTTGAGGGCATATAACCAGATTAATTCCCTATGTACTCTGACATAATTGCCTGCATTTTTATATCTGTGTTGGAATCCAGCTCCAGATAGTATTGATTGTTTGTAATGATAGTGGGTTTTGCCTCAATGCAAGTGCAAGACCTTGATCCTGGATTTGGTGAATTTCTCCTGGACCCATTGCTCAAGCCTGTCTAGGTCTCCCTGGATGTCATCTCGTCCCTCAGGAGTGTAGACCGCACCACACAGCTTTGTGTCATCTGCAAACTTGCTGAGGGTGCCCTCAATCCCACTGTTGATATCACTGTTGAAGTGTGGAAGAGCATCTTCCCAGTACAGATCCAAGGGACACCACTAGTCACTGATATCCATCCAGACGTTGAGACATGATTGGTAATAGTTGGCATAGATTTATGAAGTGGAAGTAATTCCTAATGACCCTCATACCCTCCTACAATGAGACAATTTGGTAGACAAGAGGAGAGCAGTACTGTTCTTTTTTTTAACAATTATTTAGCAAAGCCTTTGACAATTCTCTGACAATATCCTCATACGCAAGCTGACAAATCACAGGCTAAATAACTGCGTAACTATGTGGATCAGAAGACGGCTGAAAAGCTGAGTTCAGAAAGTTAAAATGGGCTTAAATTTCAGTTGGAGGAAAATCACAAGTACTGTAACATAGGTCTTGATACTGGGGCCAATAGTGCTTAAAATCCAGGTAATTCCAGGTATTAATGACCTGGAAAATGGGTCAGGATGAACCCTCAGTAAGTCTGCAAATAATACAAAACTGTGAAAAAAAGGGATCTTGATGGGTTGCAAAATTAGGCTGAGGGGAATCTTCTGAAGTTCAATAAGAAGCATGTCCTACAGGTTGAGAAGATTAACTTTAAGCACTAGTATATGACTAGGTGGAAACTATCTCTGCAGAGGATCTTGGAGACCTTTTAAATAACAAACCAAATTCATCTTCAAACAAAAGAAGGCCAGCATCACTAGTGGCTGCATGAAGAACATCAGTGCCAGGAGATCGAGGGGGATGATCTACTCACTACTGGCAGGACACAAATAAAGAATTATGACCAGTTTCTGGGCTCCTCAGTACAAGAAGAGTATGGGCTTACTGGAGTGAGTCCAGTGAAAGGCCACAAAGATAATTAAAGAATTGGAGCCTCTTCCATATGATGAATCATAGAATAGCTTGGATTGGAAGAGACCTCAAGGATCATCAAGTTCCAACCCCCTGCCACAGGCAGGGTTGCCAGTTGTTAGATCAAGTACTAGGTCAGATTGCCCAGAGCCCCATCCAGTCTGGCTTTAAACATCTCTGGGGACAGGGCATTCACAGCCTTGCTGGGCAGACTGTTCCAGCACTTCACCACACTCCGTAAAAAACTTTCCCCTGACATCTAATCTAAATCTCCCCTCCTTTACTTTTAAACCATTTCCCATTGTCCTATCACTATTTACCCATGTAAAAAGTTGATTTCCCTCATGTTTGTAAGTCTCTCTTTACATATTGGAATATTGCAATGAGGTCTCTCTGAAGCCTTCTCTTTCCCAGGTTGAACAAACTCAGTTCCTTTGGTCTGTCTTTATAGGAAAGGTGCTCCAGCCCCTGGATCATCTTTGTGGTCCTCTTTTGGACCATCTCCAGAAGTTCCAAATCTTTCCTGTGAAGGGGACCCCAGACTTCAACACAATACTCCAGCTGGGGCCTCATGAGGGCAGAATAGAGGGGGACAATCACCTTCCTCACCCTGTTGGCCACCCCTCTGCTGATGGAACCATGGATACTCTTGGACTTCGGGGCTGCAATCACATACTGCTGGTTCATGTTAAGTTTTTTTTTAATCAACTAGGTACCCTCAAGTCCTTCTTAGCAGCACACCTGAGAGAGCTGGGAATGTTCTGCTTATAGAAGCCTCCAGAGAATGTTACTTGTGCATATAAATACCTGACAGGAACGAATGAAGAAGCTCCAGAAGCAACTCTGGAGCTCTATCTAGTGTCCTGCTATGTGACTTTAAAGCACATCTGTCAACAAAATTGACCACTACAAATGCATTAACTAGATCTCTCTTGACTATAACATCACCTTGGATACCTAATTTGATGCATGTCCCTAAATTTAAGTATCTCAAACCATGATAGCATGGACTACTCATGTTTATTTACTTGATTTATTTACTTGAGGCACTATGTCTCTACTGTGATTGGGTGGGGTATAGAGAAGTTGAACACCAGGCCTTCCAGATTAATAATTAACTAAATATCTATCCTCTACTTCAGCAAGGAATGTGTTAAATAGTCCCTTGTTCAACTCAAATAATCCAAAACAATATGGGGACAGTGCCACAACACTTAGTATTAGCTTATCTCCAGAGGTGTGAATATTGAGGCCAAAAACTTTTTTTTTTTTTTAGAAGAAACTGGAAATTGTTAAAATTAATCAGTTTCAGTTGTTGATATTGCTAAATTTTCACATACATTTCCCAAACCTACAATAATATAGTGAATAAGTTGATGTGAATTAGAACGGCACCTTTGTGTGCTGTAAATATAGAGATTAATGGCACTGTAGATGGTTTTGATCACGATCTCATCAGTAGTTAAAATATCTTAGACTTCAACCTTGTCTTTTTTGGGCAAATTAGATTCTGATTTTCCAGATATAGCAACAAACGCTATATTTCTAATCATGCTATTGTAGAAAATCAGTAACAAATGTGGTTTTTTTTGTTGTTTCTTTTCCTTTAAAGAGAAAACAGAAGACTGTTGTACATGGCAAAGTGTTAGATGTAAAAGGCAAAAAATAGAAATATTTGTCAGCACTTTTAATGAAAGTTTGTTACTAACATAATTCAAACCATTTTCTGGTCAGTCCTTTATGCATAGGTGTTTTACGACCAGTATTGAGTAAAACTCATTTTTCATGGTAGCAGCTGTTTTCATAATGAACAACTGACCAAAAACTTCAGAAAAATAAAATCTAACTTTAATGAGCTAAGATGATGACTAAAAATAAATAATCATCTGATCAGACCATGAGGAAAACCTTAACATGACAATGCGGCTAAATATGGACCTTATGAGCTTACTGAATCAAGTAGATAGTTTATGCCTATTAAATTACTTCTCCTGTGATGACGACATATTTGTATTAAGTTGCAAACATTTAACTGTGCTGAATTCCTCATTTAATAACACTTGCACTGTGAGAATTCTATCTTCATTCATATGACTCTACCTTGTATATGTCAGTAGGCAGTTCAAGGGTACGCATCTTTAAAAAGAGTCAGTTTTGAAAAAAAAAAACAAAGCATGAATCAGCATTTAGTTTCAAACAGAATGCGTGTGGAGCTAAATTGACATCAAAGAAGCTGGGAAGTTTGCCTTGTCATGATGCAAAAGATACTGTGTTTCAGCAAGCAAATTCGCAGATAGCATATTGAAACTCAATGAACTTATTAAACTGTGTATTGATTCTTTTTCATATTTACATACTTGAAATAATGTAATGTATTCTTTGTGCTTTTTTTTTTGTCTAAATATATTTAAACTACAAATTTAATCTCCCTTTCAGAAGAGTATTAATTTTGTGTTGCATACTTCAATTTACTGAAACACTGGTTCCACATCTAAGGTAAATAACCAATGTTTGAATGTTTGGTTCTAAGCTTTCACTTCAAGATTTTTCTTTACTGATAAATAGGTAACTGGCTCAGAATTAAGAATAATTTACCATCCTATATATAGCCATGTATGTGTATGTATTTGTATGTGTATATGTACATTTATGTATTTTGCAATACTGAAAAATTGAATTAGATAGAATTTTATTCTGAATTTACGTATGTTTGATAAAGATACAAATCTCATGCAACCCCAGTAGAATTCCCATTCTGTACATTGATTTGTAGAATTAAAGGAATTTAGAAAGAATTCAAGTTGCTATGGTACAAAATGGTAAAGTCCTAATCAGATGTCACGCAATTGAGGCCACTTAGAAGTTCACAACCTCCACAAAATTTCTTACCATTCAGCCTCTGAAATTCCCCCTGAGTCAGAACAATATAAACCCATAGAAAATTTTAGTTGTGTTTCAAGAGTTTGCTCTAATAATGTGAAGTATCTGTTTTTGTAGAGGATGAAAAATAAAAAGAAGAAAAAAGCCTTGATAGTTTCTAAACAAAACAGCTGATGGCACACATTTTCAAAATTTGAAGAGGGATATATAGACTGGTTCAATGGGAATGTGCAGCTCATAACTTTATAGAAATAACACTGCACAAATCATTACGCTGTCATGTTTAATACATGTGAAACACCACAAGAATATGCTTCGTTACATTATAATGAAATGCTTCTATCTGTGAGAGTTCAAATATCTATACTTGCTAATGGTTGGAACATAACATATTATCTGGAACATTCTTTGTTAGATGTCTTATCCACCAAGAATTTTGAGCTCCCACTGAGATCAAAGAATTCTGAATTTGTTTAATTCCTTTTAAGCTGTTTCCTTGAATACAACACATTAAGCTGAACTTTAGTACACTAAATAATGACCTGCTTACTTGTTTGTTTTAAAGAGGTTATTTCTTCATGCTTTTCCTCAACCGATCTGTGGAACCAAGTTTAAATTTCTTTAAGGAACGTCAGGCACTAGTTTTCAAGATTCATTTGGTATTACCAAAACATTTTATGGTAAAATGTTTTATATGAAATGAATTGCAAGAATGTAAAACTTAATGCCATCTGGGAATTTGTAGCATCCTTTGGAACTTACAAAATAACTATTTGGTCCCAACCAACTACAATGCTTTGAGGATTTTAGGATTTTAGAAACAGCTCTCTTTTTTTTTTTTTTTTTTTTTACTTGAATCTTGTCATCTTTTTATTTGATAAGAAGCTGTATTTTGAATTTAGAAGATCTCATAATGTCATAAGGGAAAAGCCAATCTCTCTTTTCACTATAAAAAAAAAAAACCCAACATTTCATCAGGAACCAGATTAAATCTAGAGTTCATCTGGTCCACAACACAATTTTAGATTCTCTTTTATGAGGCTTTTCCTAGTAGCAGAGCTGCATCATATGAGATCTGCTCTGAAACTAATGCCTCCTCATGTACTAAGTTGACATGCAATGTCAGAAACAGATGTCGGTGGTATGGCAGCAGAGGCTGAACATTTTCTGCCAACATTCTACTAAATTTTGTTGCTGTGTGACAGATGGCAGCAGAGGGGCACTCTGACAAATTGGCATCTGATGCAAAGGTATGTAACTGAATTTCTCTGTGTGGAAAAATGTGCACATATTGATATTTATCGATACTTGTTGAACATTTATGGAGAAAAAACAGAGGATGTCAAAAGTATGAGGTGCCAGTTAGTGCAATTCAGAAGTGGTGGCACCAATGTGAAAGACAAGCCATGTTCCGGATGGCCATGCAGATTTTTACAAGCACAGCATGGAGGCTCTTGTTCACTGCTGGAGAAAATATGTAGCTAACAGTGGTGACTATGTTGAAAAATAGTGTTTTGTAGCTAAAAATTTGCTCTTCCAAGCAGTGCTATTGTGCTCTTTGTATCTGTTGTAGTTTTCATGGAAATAAAATAGGAAGCATTACATACATAAGAGCAACTTATGTATGTATTTATACCATACGTATAAAATTAATAAATAAGAAATATTCTTTGAATATTACTTAGTTTTCTGCAGTTTGTATCTTCATCCTTTTGTAATTTAGCTATTCTTCTGTCATTTTGCATATTTAACAGTATTATATGATAATATTGATGGGGTGCTATGTATTAAGATCTTCGTGTTTACTTATTGAAAAAG
Source organism: Chrysolophus pictus (assembly GCA_037305975.1). NCBI lineage: Eukaryota > Metazoa > Chordata > Aves > Galliformes > Phasianidae > Chrysolophus > Chrysolophus pictus. The sequence continues at coordinate 65,517,941 of CM074577.1, forward strand.
AACCCACAATGTCTTTAATACTAACCACTGCATGAAGTTTACTTTGAATAAATGTTTTCAAGGTAATTTCACAAGCTTCTATTTCTATTCTGCACACTATGATTCAGTATGTGTATATTTTCAGAACTGATATTGTTTGATTGTATTTATAGCAATGTTAAACTGAAATAAGATATGCATGTAGTATAGTTATGAAAATACCTGTTCAGTAACTAGTGCTCTTACTGAGTCCCTATATGTGTGTATGGTTTTCAGTGTTATGGTTGTATAAGATAGCTTGAGTGTGTCCCATTTTCACCCCATAAATTAAAGCCGACTGGGGTCAACTGTAAGTTATGTTTATTTTTTTCTCATTGAAAGTATTTGCTTTTCACATTTATGTAATTTTTCTTCTTCTTCTTTTTTTTTTTTTTCTTCTTCTTTCCTTGGAACTGCCACTACTTTATGCATTTCTCCCTTTCCTTGAAAGATGCACACCCACTGTCACATAACTGGAAACATTCCTGCAATGTATGCAATTTCATGTGTATGTTACCACAGTCCACATTCTTTTAGAAATAGCCACGTCTCAAATTAAGTAAACTTTTGATATCTCAGACAGTAATGGAGTGTATGTATGCCACCACAGATATGTGTGCCAGGAGTGGGTTATTAATCAGTAAGCAGGAAAGACTGAGAGGACTTATCCCATACTAGTGGGACTGGCATTGCACAAAAAGATCTCTGTCTCTTAGCCTTAAAGAAAATCAAAATTGTGTGCTACTTAGTTTGATGACTGTTTTCTCTTAGTTTATATGCAAATAGAAACTGAGGTGCAGCTAAAAAAATAAAAACAACACACATAAAAAAGAAACTGAATAAAATACATCCCATTTAATTTCTTTATCTTGTAGTGTTGAAATATATCACCTTTGTCTTGCTTATGAGGATCCTTGAGGGGCTTTTTAGTAGTAAGTTATCTTTTTTACTTGCTTGAGTATCTGGATTTTGTTAGAATTGAAATCTAACCATGAAAATCCAAGCAAAATGAATTTTTATTCTATTTAGTGGAAGCATGCTAAAATCCAGCATTTTCATACATTTTATGATGAAAATGAGCCATCCAACTTGATTACTCTTTTTGTTTGTTTGTTTGTTTGTTTCTTCAGTTCTTTTGATCTGAAGATCTTTTCCAAAACTAGCCTTTTCCACACATCTGTGTACTCTCTTTAGTCAGCAGCTGTTAGAAGTTTTCATAGACTTTTGAATCGATAATGAATGTGAAGAAAAAATGTGGCAATTTCACCCTACTACTTTTGACTTAAAGAAGGAAAAAGGAAGGCATCTACAATCAGAATTGTTGCAAAATTTCCTTGTTCAGTGATTTCCTTCACAAAGGGTCAAGAATGAGCAGCCCACTCCTGTTGTCAATGGAAGTTTTGCTGGTGGACTGTGGATCTGTTACACTGTCCATCATCTTTGTCTTGTATTCATTCTTCAAGATATGTGTTGAAAATAACTTTATCCCAGCTAAGAAATGTGACATTTTTTTTCGCTTGGAATTGGTCAAGAAAATAACACTTCTGAATATTATGCCTGAGGACTAATTAAAGTTTATTTAACCTAATCTAATTTTTTTCCTTATAGTTTTAAACATTAAATTCTGTTAGTGAAAATAAGTTAGAATAACTTAACAAAAGAAAATTCTCAATGCAATTAGTGAAGTAGTTTACATTTACTAGGATTGAATTAAAAATCCTTCAAGTTAGAGGTGATGATGAGAAGTGAGAATTGTAAATCATGCTTTTCCTTTGGAGTACTGTTTGCAGGACTTTCAAATGTGCTGCTCAGTTCTCGATATAACTTGCTGAACAATCACGTAGTGTTACCAAATTTGATTGAGTCATATGACAGTATAGAAAAATCTGGGCAGGGGATGAGAAGGAAAAGGAGTGTAGAAGCAAATTAAAAAGCAAAGTATAATTTCCGGCTATTAATTTTCTACAACCTTCCACATTCCTATGAATTTTTACTCCAGTGAACCAATGTTTATGTATGTGCTAGTTAATGGTCTAATGGAGTCTCTTTTAGTGAATTTTCAAAAAAATTGCAGGAGAAAGAGCCAACTAGATGAAAACAACAGCATCTAAAAGGTGTTGAAGTTGTTTATAAATTACATAATTCAGTAAACAATGACTGCAATGAAGAAAAGTAAATATCAGTTCTTTACTGCATTGATCCTTCAAACTTAGTCATGTACGCCACCACGAAACACTTTTGTGTATTTTAAAGCTGTCATTTTTGAGTTTGAGCAAAGTACAATAATCCTTAAGGGAAGCTGGCTAATGTAAGAGATTAGTCTTTTACATCATTGTCTCAAAGCTTGCTGGGGACACAGATGAACAACTCCAAGCAAGTCCCGGGCAAGGGTTGAGAAATCCTTTGTCTGAAGAACTTTGATGGACAAGTCCTGGGCAGGGGTTGAGAAATCCTTTGTCTGAGGGACACAGATGGACAAGGCCAGGGGAAACGAGAGAGAGATAAACCGCAGATTAATGGCCAGGAAGCAATCCTTTGTGTGGGCTTATCTCTAGGAAGATGGCCATCTCAGGAGGTGCTGCACATGACTCTTATCCAAGCACCCAGGAATGCCACGCTGGCAGAAGAAGAAGGATAAAAAGAGGACCTACAACCATGAGGCTAAGTTTTCTGGCAACAGATTCCTCATGAAGAAGAAGAGGTTTCTGACACGAGAAACCTCACGACCTGCCTCTCTCCCTCCTGGACTTGCTCTGTGCTCTACCAGCATGCTGAAGAAGAGCAAAGGTGTCTGCCATCAGATTCCTCACTACGGAGTTCCTGCATGCTGACGGACTCACCTGGGCCTGCTACCTGAGTCCTGCTGCTTCCTCCCAGACTGGCTCTGCAACTTCTCCCTGCTACCTGCTTGCTGCCCAAGGTCGGCCACGCTGCTGCTCTCCGCCCCCCTCTCCCCCCCCGCCTTTGCCTCGGACCTTCAAAACATTGCGCAATGGGACCGCTGCTGGATCTTGATGGTGACTATCCCCACTTTATGCAATTCTTGCTTCTTTCCTATCTTTTCTATCACCTTCCTTCCCTTCCCCATCTCCTTGATTAGGATTTATAATAAACTGGTTTTATCAACATTTGAACAGTTGTTTCTTAATCTCACGCCAGGTATACATATATTAAAAGAACCTCATCTCCCTCCTATAAATTGGAGTGAGACAGCTAATAACAGGCAGGATTCAGCGTATTTTCTTCATCTTTATTTGAGTAGGAAATTTTGATAGGAAGGAAATGAAGGTCCCATTCAGATTTGCAGCTGGAGAACTTCATTTCACAGAGTGGATCAGAACTAGCCACGCACAGTGAGTGCTCCACCACTAAGTTCATTTTCCTGGATACTGTTTGACTCACTGCTAGGTGAGGGAAGTGATAGAGCATCTCAGTATTTTGAATATGCCTGCTGTGATCTATTGTGCTTTATTTCACAGTATCTAGTACATAAAAAAATGTCATGTCTGTAATATCCTTCTCTCAGATTGGCTGGGAAGAACAATCTTATTTCATGCTTACTGGCTGTGTGAGTGACATGTGAGAGAATATATGATGCATCAGTTTCTTGAGTATTTAAAAAAAAACTTTCATAAAAGCATCTGATTACACTTCCATTGTCACAGATATTTGCAAGAAAAAAAGATATGTAGAAATAAAAATTTAAAAAATTGAAAAAACATGACTACAGAAAGTTGATTCTATTGGTGTTTAATACAATGTTGAAAACAGAACTCTTAATAAACCCTACACAAAATATATCACTAAGCTTCATGTGAGATTTGTTACAGATCCTTAGATTCCTCAGAATCCTATAGGAACATATTTTGTAAATGAGTACATAAACCTGGATATAAAAAGAACAAAACTTTACTTCTGTATAGCAGACAAAGGATAGCGGAAAATTATAAGTATGGTAATATCTACTAGTTGAGTTTCACTACAGATATCTACACTGTTGGGTTGCCGCATGATTATGATTTTACTTTTAAAAAATACATTTGTATACTGATGTTTGAGAAGTATTGCAGAATATAATTAGTGATATGCAAAAAAATTTATATATCATAATAGGCAGTTACCTTGCTGCTAGTTTGCTGTCTTCAACTAAAAGAAAATAACTGCTGAATAAACACCTAGTTTTTCCAAATACTTGATTACATGATATTTCTCTATATAATTATGCTAATGTGCATTTGAAGAGCACTGTTCTGGAAAGAACGGTTATATCATCAGCACAGTATTTTACACATCTTTTTTCATGATTTCAAGAATCTTGTTAGTGTTTTCATTTTACACAATGTGTGACTGCATGTGGCTTGGGATGAGCTTTGCAGATGGTTTCTTTACATTTCACTATTATAATAGTGGAGCAAAATACTTTTTAATTGGAATACCAAGCAGGAACCAAAAAAGGCCACCTACTGGAGTCTTTGATTGTTGCAAATATAGAGAAATTGTACAATTTCCATTATTTTCCTTTAGAAATAAAAATCTTACACTAAAGATCACTAAAACTGTTATTTAAATGAAACTGTGATATTGTCAATGTAATTTATGCAGAAGGTAAAAGAGAAAGGAAACATCATGAAATGAGTAACTATCTGAAAAGAGAACATAGGGTGACTGCTAAGGCAAAGTAGTGTAACAGGGAGCTTGAGAGCATATTTAACTTCCAGTTAGTCAGCAGTGCTAACTTAAGGGAGCAAATACTGAGGATAGTGCCTTAGTTCACGTCAATAGTGAGGCTTCCAAGGCTACTGACCCACTAGTCCTTGCAGATTACTTCTGACAGAGAAAATAATAAACATCAGCAGGGATTCCAGATGTTACATCTAATTCAGGGGTCAAAGAACTATAAGGAAAACTTGGGAAACTACTACCAGAAACTGTAGCTAACTATTGGCAGTTACCAGTCTCTTTCTAGTAAGGCGTCCAACGCTGGCCATGACAGAATATTAAGACCACTATTCAAGATTTTTTTTTTTGCCTTCAGGCTCTTGCAGTGAATGTACTAGAAAAGGCTCCTAAGCAATTTCTACATTAAATAGGTATCATAAGGTAGCAATTCCTACCTTAGGGAGGTGATAATTTCTACTTCTACTATTATTAAAAGGTGTTATTGTTGTTGTTATTATTATTATACATTAATTTATGTGTAATGGGGATTTTTTTTTTTTTTGTACTTTTGGTTCTTTATTTATTATTTTTCTGTCTCAAGTAGAAGCAGCACTTCCTAAGTTCTGTTTTTTCAGTGATTTTTTTTATTGCGCCTTCAGGCAGAATTTTCCTAAGTCCAGTCAATTCAAGTGGCTGATTGACTGCAGGGTGAAGAGGTTGAGGAATTTCTGTCAGGAAGTCAGATTGCAGCAATAACAGCTATTTTCATCCAACACCATCAGTTCCCACTACATGGACACCACAAAAAGTGCCAAAAGATAAAATAAGCAGCAAAAAGTACTCACGCTCTTCACTTACTCTGGAAGCTAATTTTGCAAGCACCTTTTCCAACCTGCTTTTTCAAAAATATTGCTGGATCCGGAATTAGGACTTTAGCTTTACTTCTTTCTCCTGCACTCTCAATTTCCACCCTGCTCCTTTATACAGATTGCTCAAAGCAAGTCATGAGCTACTGATCATGAGGGAGGATTGGAGCCAAACTTCCACAAGAAAAGTGAATTCAGATTAAGCCCATTAGAAAGGTATAACTTGTAAAACAAGTATTAAAAGGTGTGAGAAAGAGTATTAGCATACTAGTTCCAAGAAAATGTTTCCTTCTAATCTGAGGCATACTTACCTCCTAGAAGGTTTGTTTGGTTTCCATTTTCTCCTTTCCAAACATGAAAAGTTCTTATATTTACAGGAAAAAAAAGAATACAAACATTTTTTGTTTGTTTGTTTGTTTCTATAGCTTATTCTCCTCTCTCAGTACCTTAAATTTCTGATAATACTGCGTGAATTCCTCAGATTGGAAACTGAATTGTTTCTTTTGGGATATTAATGCTTTAGATGTAACTGATATAAGTGTATTAAATGTTGATAGATTAATTCCAAATTAATTGGAATGACTAAGAATTGGATGACTAATAAGTTTTCTATAACTCAAGACTTTTCTGGAATACATAGGTTTCCGAAACTATGTAAATCATGCTCAGCTGCAACTAAGATACATTTCATACTGGCAGAGAAAGTTTAGGGATGTTTAGTGGGTTAGATTTAAGGCAAGATTTGAATGGAAGAAATATCAGTCATTTGTTTCAATATCCTGTAAATGTTAAATTGATCTGCTTATCTGACACACATTTCTTACTTGCTGAATATTAGACCAGCAGAACTTCTGAGCTTCTTCCTGTCCCATCTTTGCGGATTTTTGTGACATTGTGGCTAATGGTTGAACATTTTTATTCTGAAATCCAGCAGGAACATGTGCTAGAGAGGAAGAAGGGTTTAAAGACATTAATATCTGTATGAAGAAGTATTATTTTATAAAATTCACCTCACTTGTATGAGATTAATTTAATAGATCTGAGTGAGAATGTGTTTCCTTTCTTTTTCAGGATAAAAAGGTAGCTGGATGCTGTGAAGAATACATGTCAAAAGCAATGTCTTGTATTTGAAATTTAAGTATTTGAATATATGTAGTTTATATTAGGGAAAGGAGGGGTCCAATGTCTGAAAATATCAGAGAAAAGAAAATTCATTTCATTCTTAGCATCTTTCCCAGGTAATTACTCCTAAGAAGTCAATCATATTAATGTTGATAAATAAGCAGTTATGCATTTCTAGCATCAGTACACACAGTATTACTTTGTTTAATAGTTGCTGAATCAATTTGTGGTGATTGCAGATTTAACTGTTGAGTTTCTCTAGTCACTGGAATTATATAAAACTGAGCATATGAAAACCATCACTAGTGGCCTAGAGATCCTTTGATCGTTTAAAGGCAGATTCTTGAAGTCAAGGAATAAAATTCAGAACAAATGTAGCTTCCTATTGCTTCCAAATGGTAGGATACAGTAAATCAAGTTGGGCCACTGGAGAAATAAAACTGTGTGCTTTTATACATGAGTATGAGAATTTTCAAAATAGTTACTGTATTTATTTATTTAAACATTGTTTGTTTGTAATTTATAGAAATCATCATGGTGTCCTATTAGAGAAAATAAGCACATGCACTTTTATTTTTATCTACGCATACATTATTCATCCATCTCTACCTATCTCTAAGATGATATAAATCACTTGCCTGAATCTACTTATTTTGTTTTCTGTAAGTTTCAGTGATTAGATTTTCCAGTGCTTATGTGTAATATGAAAATTTTCTAATTTTGGGTCTCTTAAAGTCTTTGACCTGATAATTTTGACTGTAGTCTTCTTCATGAGATAATAATGGTTTAGTACTTTTCAGTCTGGAATTATGAAATGCAAAGTAAAAGAAAAGAAAATTTATCTTTTTTGTACTTGCTAGTCTGATAAAAGTTGAGATATAATAAGTCATCAGTTTGGTATTTACAGCCAAAGAGATGGGATTAGTAGTTCAAAAATAATTTAAAAAAAAAAAAAATGATGGTGATAAAAGAATATACAAAACAAGTAATGCATAACACAATTGCTTACCTCCTTGTGATTGATGCCAAGTTACACACCAGCAGCTGCAGCCCCAAGCCTACCAACTCCCCCCAAGTTGTATTCTTCAGTATGGTATTATATGGTATAGAATATCCCTTTGACTACTGGGAACAGCTATCTTGGTTCAGGGCCTTACTTTATTTTATTGCAAAGCTGGCATTCAAAAGGGTTTTGACTATGTTCTTCCCTTTCTCAAAAACTCCCTCTTCTATGTTACCCTACACGATGAAGTCATCATTGTACTGCAGGTGTTCAGAAGTTCTCTTCTGTTCTGGTGCAGTTTGGATCAACCCATGACAAATGGTAGGGCTGTGTTTCCATACCTAGGACAGACGATTCTGGTATACAAAACACCTCTGCAAGTCAAAGAAAAGTGTGGCCTGTACTCTACCACCAAAGGATCACAGTAGCCACAATAGTCCACTGTTAGCCTCAACTTTCCACGGGACTTTTGCGCTGGCCATATAGGACTACTGAAGGATGAGCAAGTCTTGCTGATTACTCCCAAGATTTTGGTTTTAGCAGTATTGCCATCTGTGTACTAATGTAATAGCAATCGGCAACTGCTGTTCTAGTCTTAATAACCCCATAACGAAAGGGTCTTCTGAGAGACTGGGAAAAATAGAAAGCTGCTTAATGTCCTCCGTCTCCACAGCAGCCTTACCAAAAGCTCACTGGTACTCTTTTGGGTCTTTGAAGCACTTTCTCCAGAGGTAGTCTGTACTAAGGATGCACAGAGTCTCTGGGCCAATCACAATGGAGTACTTTTGCCACTCATTCTGTTAGGTTCACTTCAGCCTAGTTAGTGCTTGAGATCCTCCTGCCATTTCAGTAGTATATACAGTTCTGTTCTTTTTTAACTTGGTGACATTAGGATCCACTGTGTGCTTTCCACTAGAATCTTGCACTCCTGCGGTTCTGATGTACCAGTCCATCAAATCCACACAGGCCAGTACATTTTTTTGTTCCTTCCCTCCACCTGGTAGAAGACAAGTCCTCTCTAGTCATAGTATTATTCTTTACACAATTCTTGTAAATGCAAATCAGAAATATCTTTTAGCAAGATCAGAGGTAAAATCAGCCATTCTATCCTATCTGGGGAACTGCCCACTTAAATTTTCCTGAAATAATCTTTTGCTGTTGTTTTTCCTTGCAACTCACAAATCTATGCTTCTATGTTTGGGGCAGATTTTCTATCCCACTCCCCATATTCTCTCTATGATCATACATGCAGAACCAGAGTTGAACATGGTGTGTATGCACTATATCCTCTCTCTTAAGAAGAGGAACACTTACTCCTCATAGCTGCTATACCAGTTCATACAGACAGGGAATAGGACATGTCCTCTTTGAATCGATGGGACTTTGGGGACAGTTTCTCCACAGATAAGATGCATACCTGTAGGGAGGAAGAGAGATTTTCTTTATATTGCTGGATCTGACCAGCCTATTCATCCAGTGCTTGTTCTACTCTGTCTTTCTAGATCATTATTGCCAATGAGTTGACATGTGATGATAGTGCAGTCTGTTCAAGCTTCCTCCAAATGGGTTTACGTGCAATTGTCTTCATCTGGATCTTCAGATAACTGGTCATTATCTAGGTCACCGTAAGTCACCTACAACGTGGCTAATCTTCTCAGGTACTGGATACCTCTCTGCATGGTGATCTGCTTGCCACGGCAGCATACAACATCTTCCTTGAAAGGATACTTTTTCCTTCCACCTGATAGGAATTGCATGCAGAGGTGAGGGGCTTGTACCCCTTTTTCACTTACTTTGTAAATACCCCCTACTCTAGAGAAGAATCCCAGCTTCTTGGCTTCTTTGCCATCTAGTTTCAGGCGACTGTCCCTGTTATCTCAGCATTCAATTAGCTAGGTGACAATGTGCTTGCTGGGATAGTGATTGAAATTTTTTTACACAACTTGCAGCTTACCCAGGATGGTTACTGAGTTTTGCTCTTCTTCCTGTTCTCATGATTGCCTTGATTCAAGAGTATCCTGCCTCGTCCGCATCTTCTTTCCCTTTCTTAGTGTGAGATGCTCTCCTTAATAAATGAGCTGACTTTTGCACCCATGTACTTCCTGTGCACAGGAGCAGTTGATAATGGCTCTTGTTCTGCTGCAGGGCTTGGAGTAGCACTTGTTTAGGTGTTAAGTTGCAAAACACTGGAGGTACCCACTGTTCTAGTGCCTGCTCATACTGTCCCACACAGTGGTGTTGCTCATAACTATCCTACCTTGGGGCAGTACAAAGATGACAGCAACGCTGAGTACAAATACCAGATTAGTCTCACAACTGGTAATTTTATTATATTATCAAGACAGTGTTACACACTGCAGCAAAACAATAACCCTTATCCAGATCCCACAGATGATCTACAACAAAACACGGAGAATAGATAGAAACATAAACACAACTGAGAATCATAGAATCACCAAGGTTGGAAAAGGCCTCCAAGATAATCTACTCCTACTTTCCACTTATCACCAATATATCCCCACTAAACTGTCTCCCTAAATGTTCTATCCCAGCCAAAACTAGGACATTTGCAAATTATATCTGGAGTTTGTGAAAGGCAAAAATGTTGGGGAAAAGGGTATTCAGATGACAGCTTCTGCGCAAAATTTGATTTTATGTATCTTAATAAAGGCAATAGAAATTTTGAATGAAAATGTTACCTTCACAATGTGATTCACCATATTCCAAAATCAGAAGGAAGAGAAGATAATAGCACTGAGATATGCTTCATTTTGTATGTGATGGTTAGAATATGGTGTCTAGGGGTGACACGTTCTAATGAGAAGCAGTAGAAGCCCCCACATCATTATTATTTCCATGATAACTATTAATTGGGTATCAGTAGGTGTAGAACTGTATGGGGATAGAAGACAAAAAGCCTCTACTATCTCCTTACCTTGCCTGAAAGAGCAAATTTCATATGGAAATACTGAAATTTCATTCCTTCTTCCATAATAGATGAGATCATTTTTTATTTAGGAATAACATTTCAGACAAGGATCATAAAAAATAACTTGCCATAAATTGGTAACAATCAGTATTAAGTGACATGATGCAAGTATATGCAATTTTAACCTAAATTTTGACCTCAAATTGAAAAGGTGATAGACTGCATCTTATATTCTCAAAATATTATAATAACTGCTGTTCAAATAGACTGTCAAAAATGAAAATGAAAAATAAAGATTTAAGATAAATATTTAGAGAGAAAACGTAGCATATAAAAATTTTTGTATTTCTCGCTTATTCAGAGTTTAAACACTTGTATTAAAAATTAAAAAGCCAAAAAAACAAAGCAACAACAACCAAAAAAAAAAAAAATCAACAAACCAACAACCCAAAAATCAAAATCCCATATGTATTATTTCATATGCTGATATTATTTCATATTCTCATTTTCAAAACTGTTGTAATATTACTCTTAAAATTTTGAAAGGACAGAAAGCACCACCAAATACTGATGCACCTATGAATCAAAGTCTACAGCCTCCAAATTTGACAGTATGGCTTATCTACTTCCCATTTTTTTCTCAAAGGCCAAAAAAAATGGATTGAGTGATAAATGCTTTCAGAGTCCCCTCAGTATTACTGCATCAAAATGCTTATTCCATTAGATTTCTCTCTAAATTTTATTTTTGTTTGTTTTTAATGCACATAGATTGAAAATGAAAACCTGAGTATTATAACCTTCAATGGGAGTTCTGATATTGGACTTAACCAGATGGAATTTTCATCACGGTATTAGAAGTGTGACTTTAGTATGTTACTGTCATTAGATTCTACATCATTCGTGGAGTGATTCTGAAAAAAATATCTGAAGTGATTTTTAGCTAAGAGTAGTACTTATAATTCTATCTGTGGAATGTCAGATAAGATAAAATAATTATTCCCAGAAAGATATTCAGTTGGTCTTTTTTTTCCAGTGGAAAAATGCATTCAAAAAATGGCTGGACATGTGGAGTTTCCCAAGAGACTGGTTTCAAGTATAATTACTGCAACTTAGTTAATGCAAGTTAAGATCTAAAAATTTAATGAAGGCCTAGAAATCCCATAATTGGGAATTATATTCCTTTTCCATCAGTGAATTTATCCTGTTTATTGATTATTTTCTTATTTTTGTTGTGCTGGTGGAAGATTATCCAGACAAATATTTACTGGCATAGTAGTTTTGTAATGTATTTTATTTTCAGATTAAAGCTTTTTATTATGAGAATTGAACACATTGTGCACTAACTCAAGCTCTGTTATTGTTAATTTATTTAAAGACATGCATTACAAATTCTGTAATATTACATTATACCATACAAAATAGAATAAGATCTTAAATGGAATAAGATCTTAAATTGCTGTATTCTCTCTCATACATTTATCATCTCTGCTATACAACCATTAGCCATCAAAACAGTTCATTTTTTCATGGTACTATTCAAATTAGTAAGGATTATATCATAGAGTTAATGGGACTTTTCAAGGTGTTGCTAAACCTTTCAGACATTTTGGAGTTTCTAAGAAGTATTTTCAGTGCTGTTCATATATTTCTAATATAAAAGAAGTCATCCATGTATTGATTTTTGTACTGCAGAATCTAACTAATTGTTATTCAATGAAGTACCATTTAAAATGTTTAGGCCTTTGTATTTCCAATAATGTAAATGAGACCAGAATCTGGCACTTCTTTTCTTGAATGATAGGTGCCTGGTGCTTTTAGGGATGTTTGAAGTGTTTTCTAAGAGAATAGAAACGATTTAATCTGTGATTTATGTTGTAGAAATTTCTCACTCTCAAGAATACTGCCACATATCCTTGTACCTGCAGCTGGGCTGGCTGAATAGGTTTACTGCCTCATCAGCTATGCCAGCTGAAATGTTTGAGTGATTTCTTCCTAATCCATTTTGATCCAAATTTGATGGGCAAGCAAAGAGTGACTATTTAAACTCTATGAGCTAAACCACCTTATTTTAATTGAAATGGGTGAGGAAGCAATCACATGCACAGCTCGGGAAGCAGACCTCAGACTGTGGTAATCTCCAGAAAGGGGATATGGTATGAAAGAGACAAGAGGAGAGAAAGAAATAGGAGTTTTTTTCACCTGATTTAGTTGTTTCCAAGAAAGGGCATATCTATATACTATATGTACCTAAAATACATACAAAAATAGAAAGGAGGAAGGAATTGTAATTAATTTATAGTGTTGTATGAACCATAATTAAGTCAAAGTATTGGAAGGGTTCCTCAAACATCTATCTTTAAGTCTATATTTAGAAGAAAGAATGTTCCAAATCTGAGTAAAATGATATATATACTTAGAATGACTAAGCCAATATATATAACAGCAAGAAGGTAATCAACATACGTTTTTGCCCGTATTTCAAAACAAACAACAAAAAAGTTGAGTTAAATAAAGGCAGATCGTTTTAATTTCTGATTTAGAAGAGAAACGATAATTATTTTTTTTTTCTGGCAGTGCTTCTATCTTTTGTAAGATTACAATTTTTTGCAAAATGGTAGCTTTTTGTTATTTATGTATTTATCAATAAATATAAATTAACTGTGGTAGGGGAGTCAATTTAGAATAACTTTTTCCTACAGAAGTTAAAATTTTGGTTGATGAATAAAGCAAAAGAACTGATTTCCTTCTGTCTCACTCTTCAAGGCGTATGAGTATGTAAGAATCTCATGTTTACACTTGTACTGTTATCTGTTTTCTCCTTACAGTAAAAAGGTATTGGATTGAGCTGAATCTACCTCAGTTTTTCAATGTCATTTCAAATAAACTAATTTACTAGAAATTAAATGCACTACAGGAGTTCTATGTATACAATCTTTGTTTAATGTTTAGAAAGATAAGTAAAATGGTGGTGGTGGGTTAATGTGTGGGAGGGAGAGAGGGATGCAGAATCCTTAAACAAAACCTGAAAGAATGACTATGAAGTGATTTTTTGGCTGATATTTATCAGATTGCTTAAGAAACATTTTGATTATTTTCCCATTCAGTTTTCTTATTCCTTCTGTTCACCCTGGGGTTCATTGCCAGATGATGCTGATGCCAATAACAAAAATCATAAAACCATGACAAGTCTAGAAACCAAGATGTATGAAGAGCAGCTGAGGTGCCTGGGTGTGCTCAGCACAGAGCAGAGGAGCTGAAGGGAGGCCTGATGGCAGCTGCAGCTCCTCACAGGGAGTGGAGGGGCAGTTAAGGACAGGTATGGAACAGGCTCCCTGGGGAGTGGTCATGGACCCAAGCTGCTGGAATTCAAGAACCATTTGGACAGTGCTCTCAGACACAGGGTTTGAATTTTGGGTTATGCTCTGTGGAGCCAGCAGTTGGACTTGATGATCCTTGCAGGTTCCTTCTGGTTATTCTACAGTTCTATGATTCTATGAATCTCCTGGACTTATAAGGTCATGAAATGCATGAAGCTAAGTATTAAGTCTAGAATTTGACTTTGTTGTAATATTAAGCATTTTAATCTTGCCTAGTAGTGTGAGTTCTCCTTTTATTACTTATTTCTCTTTAATGGTTATGAACAATGTTTGCAAGATGTTAACATGAGAAAATAATTTTCTATTTGAAGTAAAGTTAGTTAGTACTCGAAATGGTAAAGGAGTTTTGTTTATTATTTGATTTTGGTTTTAGGGGCAGGATTTTATTTTGTTTAATATGCTTGGAGAACTGGATAGCCATTCTTGATATGTTCATTGTATTGTTGATTTTGGGGAAAATCATCAAGTAATTTATAACGTGTTGATATTTCAGAAAACTAATGAAAGGCCAAAGCCCAGGGACCTGGGAACATCTCGTGCGATAAATGAAGCTTTGAACTACTGTCAGCTTGGGTTGTAGGTTTATTGCATAGAAGTTCTTCATTTTTCCTAAAAAATCTCCTTAGAAGACAAACTCACCTGCCTTGCAGGAAAGTCAGGAGGAACCAGATAGCAGATTAATGGGAGACAACATTTTTGCATGCGGAGTGAAGCACAGTGAGGAGGAAGGGGAAAATCTTTCTGATTCCTCTCCGGCAAACACCCCTGTCCCAGCAGGAAATGAGCAATTAATGCATTTTTAAATATCAAGAAGTGAATGCAAATTGTGTGCAGCAGTACATCTAAAATTTTGGCTTGTTGCTATTGTCAACTTAAGTAGAAGCTGATTTATGTTTATGAACTAAGGGCAGTAGTGAGGTTGATTCTGAGCTCCTGGCCTAGAAATGTGTCCAAAGGTTCTAAAAAAGCAGGGATTTTCAGCCAGCTGCTCAGTGCCCCATGAACTATTCTTGGCAGCATTCCTGCTGGCTCGTAAGTCTATAATGCTTGCCTTCACAGCTTATTTCACCTTTATTGGATCATGGATAACAAAGCCCAGTGCTCATTCATGCTCTTTTTTTTTTTTTTTTTTCCCAACCTTCATCTATTATACTGCTATTCTGATATGTGTCACATTTTTAGGATTTTTTTTCCTCCTTCTGATATATCACACTTTTAAAATCACATGATGCTGAGACTGTTTTCATCTTAAAGTTGTGAGACTGAAAGTGCTTTTCAACTTCCAAGTTTATATATTGCACCAGCTAATATAAAAATTAGCCACATTTACAGGTAGGAAATGAGAACTATTCAATAAAATAAAATGAATATGAAAATACAAACAAATGTTTTAAAGCAATTATATGCACTATCCTTGGAAAACTATTTTGTAATTATATCAGGTTATTTGTTTTCAAAACTGGAATGGACAAATGAGGAATTAAAATAGCTAAATTCTTCTCATAGGAATATATTTTCAAATTATAATACTCATCAAAGTATTGTCTTACTACAGAGTAAAATATTTATATGCATTAGAAATATTTCAAATTTTTTTCATCTTACATTTTTTTATTTACACCTTTAATATCTTTTTGTCCACTCAACTGTCACCATTCTGCAGGAACCTTAAGTGTGGTTACAGAGAAGACAGTCTTTCTTCTTCAGTACATGTTAATGTATTATAAAATGAATTAGAACAGATAAAGAGCTACAGTAGAGATTCAAACTCAAGTTTTTTTTGCTTTTTTTTTTTTTTTAGTAACTTAAAAATGATATGCTTAACATATTTTCATACTGAAAATGTATTTCCTCAGCTGTATTTAACAGTATTTATTGTGGTTTCTTAGCTGCCTATGTCATTTCTATTGCATTGAGTATCTTCACAAAACTTGATCTAATTGCTATGCTGCATAACCAATTGATTATGTATTTCAGTGCTGATTCCAAAATCAACTTGCACCAGAAAAATATGCACTGGAATGCAAGTTCCTAAAAAGGCAGAGATTCCCCTCTAAGAAATATGGACATGAGAAAATTGCCCCTTCTTAATCATAAAAGGAGTTTTACATAGGTCTTATGAGGGATTTGTGCAGTTTCCTTATGTTCAAACAGATAATGTGGTCATATTTCTCAAGTCAAAATCTAATTTAATTCTGAAAGAAACTGAAAGGAGAAGATCTTTCATAGCTTGGCATCTGGACCCTGTGATTACCTTCCAAAGACGAGGAGAAGCGGAATGAAGTCATGTGTAAATTGAACTCCGCTTCAAAAGGTATATACCATATTTTTTGTCAAATACAAATAAAACATTCTTAAAAGTAATGTTTGGGCCTTTTTTGGTATTTTGTGGGTCCTTTTTCATGGCAACACTCAAAAAAAAAAAAAGAATATTTCTTCTCATATGTTTCAAGCAGAAAGTAATGGAATATGTAATATGGAATATAACTGTTTGCTATGCTTAGCTTTATAATCACTTGCAGTGATGAGATGCACTGTTCACTACATACTCTTTTGTAAGTTTAGGTTATATTTAAGAAGATTTATGAATTTGGTTTTAGTAAGCAGAATTTAAGAATAATTATTTCAAATTTAATTGTTCAGAGCTCAGAATAGAGTAGAAGATAGAATCTGTGGAAGGCTTGTATGGAAGAGACTGCTCAGGTGTATGGAGGCATGTACATGTAATGCAAAAACAGGTACATCGATCACTTTGAAAATAATGCCTCCTTTTCTTTTCCGTGCAAACTGCAGCAGACAAGAAGCAAAATAACAGTATTTGATAGAGCAAATTTTCAGCTTCTTTCAGTTTATTTTTAGCAGTCGCCACTACTACCTATGCATTTTTGCCAGCAATGATCAAGAGTCACATACCATGCTTGTAAAAGTCTGCATGGACATTCAGAATGTGGTTTGTCTTTTATGTTGCTTTCTCCACTGTAAAAATGTGCCACCCACCATCTGACAGTGCTCACATCCATAAACATTTAGCAAGTGTTGTTGAATGCCAATTGGTGCAATTTTTTCTGCATAGAGGAAGTCAATTACACATTTTGTGTCATAAACACTTCCATGTCAGACACCATTTTGACAGATTGTCTCTCTGCTGCCATTTGTCACGTGACAGCAAAATGCAACAGAATACTGGTCAGAAGATTCAACCCCTATTGCCATACTAACATCTGCCTCAGACATCATGGGCTAGACAAGGAACTAGCAGTGCACACTAGGGTCAGTAATGAGTCCAAGCCTGTTTAAAGGCATAGATCATGTGGAAAGTGTATTCTAATTATTCTAATTAAGTTTCCAGATGACACAAAACTGGGAGAAGAGTCTGACACGCCAGAGGGTTGTGCTACCATTTAGAGGGACTTGTACACTCAGATAGTCTTTATTGTACATGTCTGATTCTAGAAAAAGGATGAATTTTTGTAATTCATTGATCTACGGATGCTGAAAAAGGCTCTTCAACTAACATGTATAAACTTTAGCTCAACACATTTGAAGACTAGTTGGTTACCTAGCAACTTATAATTTGTTGGAGAAATATTTCCATTTTGTCTTCTAAATTCCTTGGGATCATTCATCATTTTCTTCCACATATATGGTTGAAATATTTTGATCAAGCCTCAGAAAGGGAAAAAAGATGAAAACATAAAATAAACCAAAACAAAAAGAGAAACAAAATAAAAAAAAATCCACAGAAAAATCCACAATTCAACTTCTTTTCTTAATTTGACTTAATTCAGTCCATTTCTTAGAGAAGAAAAAGTTCTTTGCTCTGCTTCCTTCCTCTCAATGCACAAAAAACTCCAGTGATGATTGCTAGCTGTTTGTTATGTGAGGGAGCATGAGGAAGGGAGGAAATAATAGCATCTTTAGGAAAAATAATGTTTTATCCAAAGGGTCAGAAAAACAGCATTTTTTTCCATGTTCCTGACAGAATAATATAGATGTAAATGTTCCATAATGAGATTCTCAGCTATTAACTGCATAACTGTTGGTCTTAGTAGAAATACATCTATTTCTTTGTTGTTTCACCTGTTCCAGACAGAGCACTCTTAGCACTCATCTTGACAAAGGAGGCTTCACTTAGTCTATAAGTTCATGTATACTTCAGTATTCTATTGATTCCCTAAAGATACATTTTAAGTTTTTCTTCTATAAATAGCATTTCTTGGTATTTCTATAATAGCCAGTTTTTGTCAGGCTTTTGCTGTACTTCCATCCATGAAGGAGTGATTGAAAGCAGGTGAATGCTACCATCTCCAAACACAAGTGAATTTTCAGTTCACTTTTAGTTTAGTAATCTTGGAAAACTGCTTTGGACGTTCTTTGAAAACATGAATATGATCATGTCAGAGTATAATCACTGTAAATTTAATCAAGTGATTATGACAGTAGATTCTAATGGCTTTCCAATATTTAATGTGTAGATTATTCAAAATATTCTATGGAATCTCTGGAAATACATAGCTTTTCTTTTCTTCTATGTAGCAGTGTCTTTGTGTAAGATGTTCAACATCACTGTTCAGAGTAAAAAGTACCATCCCATGTATCTACTGAATGCTTCCCTTGGTGACAGATTCCAGTAATGTTCATCATTATGCACCAATTTTATATGTTGCTTTAATGGTCAAGGCTGTTCAAACTTGGGTGCTCTCTTTTTTGATACTTCTACCCAGGAAAAAGAATTCTTTGCTGTGTGGTTCAGAATTGAAAACCTCATTGGGTTAACAGGGTTACCGTTCCCAATCCAACTGTCAATCTCAATACCTTGGAACATCAGGTTTCACAGGTCAACCCATAGCTTGTTAAGCCATTTCAACAGTCCAGAAGTAGTAGATGCTTAGTTAAAATCTTTAAAATCTTTATTCTGTACAACTTTCATTATATTTTATCTGTTTCTCTACATTCCTTCTTAATATCACTGCCCTCTAACAGAATACTTTGCTCTAAGAATGATTAGAAATATCCTTTACTCTCCCCACTGCAACCAATTGACCTCCAAACAGCAACAAGAGAGATCTGGAAAATAACCTCTCTCAAATTTAAACTCTTATTGTGAGTCTTGAGTTCTTCCTGGAGCTGGGAGTCACAGTAAAAGGTCAATGCATTGATACAGGGCATATTAGTGAACTGTACCTCATGTTAGCCCAAAACCTGTAGTGCTTGAGGTAAAAAGAGTGATAAAACGGCTATGAAAACTTTCCTATCAGTATACTCGTTATGTGGGAAGGATGCTTTTGTGATGATACAGGGAATCAAAGTAGTTATTCACAGATTCATTTTTGGTCTAACAATCAATTAATGACCCCGGGTCACAGAACTCTATTTTTTAATACCTCCTTATCTCTAAGCAGCTTAGGATAGTGATGGCCTCTTGGTCATTTTCTTTCACTCTTTTTTAAAAAAAAAAAGATGTCAAGTGTCAAGGAAATTTATATTTGGGATTTGAAAAAGCTCTGCACCTTCCACAAGAGCAGGAATGCTCTGATTAATTTTTGTATGTTTTCACTGAAGTCAGTATACAAATTATTGCTCGTATATGTATCTAAAATGTTTTAGCCAGCTTGGTAACTGGGCAAATAATTCACCATACAGTGATTACTTAGAGCTGATATTTGCTTCAGAGTCCAGCAGGAGGTGACAGAGGAAAAGTACTTTGTATTTAACCGTAAATGGGAATTTTATTTTTGCATTAGGATTGGATATTCTGACACGTGGAAAGTGGTATTGAGAACATCTTGTAATATTTCCATCCTTTGGCAATTGTGTTTGTCAAATTCTGAAGAATACAGAAGATACACATACTATGACAATGACAAACAAATAAATGAATCGGTTTGCTTAACAAGAAATACAGCATGATCCCAAATTTAAACTCACTTTAATTGTTCAGAATGAGAGAAATCCAAAAAAGGTTGGATTTTCTTGTAGCAAAAAGCTTTATTAGGTTAATTTTTAGAGGATTTTTAATTGTCACTTGTAATAGATAAACTGTTTCTAAAATGTGATCTACAGATTGCTGGCATTCCAACTTAATATGAGCAATTCATAATTTACAGTTATACATTCATCTTCAGTTTTAAGTTTGGGGAGTTTTGATTGTTTGGGGATGGGGGGGAAGGGAGGCAGTCTTGACTTTGTAAGAAAAGACAAAATAAATAAAGATTTCTCCTTCATTATAGTCCTTATTGTAGGTATTGTTATGGAAACATTTCTCTTTTTCTAAGTGAAAATGAAATACTAAAGTTCAAATTAGAGTAGATGTGAATCTTACTACATTTTGCAGGTCTTCTTCTTCCAGACATATTTGACACAACAGCAGGTGGCCTTATTTGAATATACCCTATAATGTATCAATTGCAGCGGCTGAATCAGATCTTTGTTAGATCAAATCTCAGGTTTGATTTGTCTGATAAAATCAAAAAATTGTTTCTGTGTGCTGTCACTTTATCTGATTTCAGCTTTTCTGTCTGGAATTTTAAAAGCTTTATCTTTAGAAGTAGGCAACAACAATAGAATATAACTGTTTTTAACTTTTTATATGCCCTAAATTGTAAAATAGATGGAAATTTTTTAAACTACAATTTTGTGTGTCCTCTTTCTCCTGGCTTAGTGTGTTGCAGTCTCACAGGAATCTACATTGTCTTACTATTGTTTTGATACTGGATTTCCATCAGGTAAAAACCTTTCTAATATACTGACTAGTTCTTTATGATCTTCTTCAACTGGTTATTCAGATCAGAGTAAAAGGCACTGAATGTCTCCACTGTATAGTTTATGGTTTTCTTTTGAATGCAGAAAACATGGCATTTTACGTAACCTCACCTGAACCTAAGCTGGGACCCTATGCAAAACATCATGGTTAGTGTTTCCAAATACTCTCTCAGGCCCATACTCTCTCAAGCAAAGATTGGCCAGAAGAATCATCAGAACAGAATAGCATTCTGACAGTATTTCCTGTACCTAAAAGGGTAAGCATAGTAGACTTATAGCTGGTGAAAATACATATATTCCCCTTCTCCTAGTACTTAAAGTAATCTTCTCAAGAATAGCATAAATCTTTATAATAACTACTACTGTCAGTTATATTTGTTGCATCTTCTACCTGTCACTTCTCCAGGAATTCTTTCAACTTCATAGTTGAAGGTTTCAAAATATGGCTGATTTTCACTACTGCTTTTAATTGAATTGCTGCAGTCTCTAGATCAAGTATTCCTGTTGCTGTCTCATTTTTATTTAGTGAAACAAACTTGTGACTTGTGATACAGCTGGAGTACTAGCAGAAGTACTGAAGATATTTAGGCCAAAGACCTTTGCAAATGAGAATGAGACTACAGATTCAAAGTGATATTTAATGGGCCACTTGTATAGTCAGTAAAGGACAGATGTCTCTTATCCTGCCTCTTGTAGCTTTGAAAGCACACAGCCAGCCAAAGAATTTTCCAGTCAATTAACATTACCTCATAAATGACTGTATTTTTATTGAATACTTGATGTAGGGAGAATACCTACATACATTTGTTCTGATGTACCACAGTTGTTCCAGGGGTCTTAATGATAATATCTATGTGCATAGTGAAATTTCTTAACAGGTGATAAAACCCTCTAAATGTATAGCTATGTTTGACTATAGTTCTAAATTTTAAGTAATAGCATTTACATTTATAGACTGAGAAGAACAGCACAATAACTTTTTATTATTATTATTATTATTGACTTCTTTATGATCATTCTTTCTTTCTCTGAGTAATGCCTTATGAATCCAAAATCTATTGAGGCTCTTCACCCTGCAGGCAGCTGTCTTAGGGAAAACAGACATGCAACTGTTACACACTAAATGACTGGTTTTTTGTTTTTTTGTTTTGTTTTGTTTTTTTTTAAAGAAGAAATAAAGAGTCTCTTTCAGAAGGAAAATTGCAATGTGAATAATAAGATGATGACATGCTATTGCCCTTCATCATGAGTTTTGGACCTCAAGAAGGACATAGTCTAGTGGTTTTAAACTTTCAATCTAGAAATTCACTTATATAGTGAACAACTAAATTCAAATTTTACATTAAAGTGCATATTATAGCCTCTGTATATATGACTGTTTTTTCTTTATACAGCTTTTCATGATTAAAATATATATATATATATATAACTTCTATAAAAATACCAAGGTACTTAGAGTATTATAAAAGATTAATCTAGATATAAATCTATTCATAACACAAAAACATATTCATTGTTAAAGTATTCTACAAATTCAAACTACTGATGTAGTTCATCTTCTGAATTCCTCAAACCATTGTCTAATAAAAAGTAAGATGCCAGCTCTCTAACATAGCTAAGATGACTGATGATGGATGTTTTGGAACATTATTATATCAAAGATTTCAGATACATTAATAATTTATAAACAAGACATATTCTTCTTTGTTTGAAAAATATTGTTTTTAATCTCCTGTTGCTAAAAACATTTCAATGCCTTGTACTAAAAGTACAAGATCTTTTGAATATTCAAAGAGTCACTGAAAATGGTGAGAGACAGGTAAATATTTCAATGTTTAAAAAAAAAATCTAGTGGTACTTCATTCTACTCTTGTTGTTAACAAATTGTTGGCCAGATCAGTTTTACAGAATCAAAGAATGCTCCTTTACTATTGTGTATGGCTTTTCAAATCACTTAGGTTCTAATTGTTGAGTAATAGAATGTGAAAATAACCAGAAGAGACATTTGGGCATTCTCAGTTAAGGCTTTGATATTTTTGGACATCTGAATTACATAAACTCTACCCAGATAGAAACAAATAGAAAAATTCTTCTTTCTAAGACTAAAAACTGTACTGTAGATGAATTATCATGTGTAGAATGAATAGTATTTCAAAGTACGTGATGAGCTCTCTTTTGTCTCATCCTTATAATTTACACATACCAAAGAAAGTGTTCCATACTATTACTATGGGACAATCTGTCTCTTCCAGTCTTCTTTGAGCTTCGAGCCATCTTTTAATAACAAATTTAAACTTGCTTGACATGCAATTCCAATTTAAATAGGATATAACATTTTAAACACGTTTTCCAAAAGTCTTTGTTGCATATGATTGAAGTTCAAATATCATGCCTGAAGAGTTTTGGAAACTTTGACATTGTCATCTGACCAACTAAACCATGTTTGAAATTGTTATCACTTCTGCATTTGTAATTGAGCTTAAAGCTCAGTGCAGACAACCTGACAGGCAGCTTCTTGGAAGTACTGTGTCTTAGTAACCTTAAACATGGTTTTCCCTTTTGAACACTCTGGTAGCTGAGATAAAGTAGAAGCATTTTGGCAGCCCTACAGTCTTTGATCCAGTTTGTAGGAAAAAATACTGCTGAAATGCCCTTTAGTCATGAAGTATATAAACCATAGCAGGATGATAGCTATCTGTCCTTTCCCTCCTCTACACATAGGGTAGAATCTTCTAAAAGGGTTCCATTTAAACTGCAAATTGGATCAGGCAAATTAAAAAATAATTTAGATGCCTTTAAAATCCTAAAATGTCACTGAGGATATCACAGAAATAAGTGAATTAAGAAACAAAAACATAACACAAATGTTTCTTAAACTAAGTACTCACTGTAACTCATTGTACTCCTTGTAAGCATACTACATCTGATTCAGGAAATTCTATGAAATCATCCTACAAATACTTCAGTCCCTCCATTAACATTTCAAAGTTATTTCCAATTTCATATCTTCTTTATCATTTTGAAATGAATCTGAACTACAAAACTTTTTTCTCTATCTTCATTGGTGGTAGGTATGAAAGAGTAACATGTTTTCACTGTGTGGACATTGCTTGCCTCTTTGTTTACCTATTACAGAAGAAATCAGGCCTAGCAAAAAAATTGTATTTTCATTGATGATACTAAGCTGAAATCAAATCCATGCTAAATGACGAGGGCATCAAGGATGCACACTAAGTTATTAAATCTTCAGCCTTTATTTATTTATTTATTTATTTCCAGGCAGAAATAGCTAGAGTATCAGGAGACTGGAACTTAAATACATAGTTTGAGTTGGAGAAGCCTGAATTTCTCCCCAGGTTACACAGGATGTATTTAAAGGGATTGAATGCACTCTGGAATGCAAAGCCAACATATGAATAGTCTAGAAGACTGGACTAAGAGGAATTAAAAGAGTTTTAGGAAAGATAAATGTAAATTCCTGGACTTGGGATGTTCTCGCAGAATGTTGTTGCAGCAATGTAGGCAAACAATGGACTGGCCTGCAAGAGTTTGGGCAGGAGACCAGAGGATGTGATTGTTCCAATACACATTGTGTTTGTGAGGCATCATGGACATTATGTCCTGTTTTTGGTTATCCACACTTCAAGAGATAAATTTAAAATAATGAAAGGATCCAGTGAAGAACCACAAACATTTTTTGATAACCTGACATATGGGAAAAGATTGAAATATTCTTTTAGCCTAGAAAAATAAAATCCTGGAAAATCACAGTCTTCAAAGTTTAAGTACAGAGAAGATGGAAATTCTCTCTTCACAAAGATGCACAGGAAAAGAAGCAATGAGCATAAGTGGCTTGAGGAGTAATTCCAGCTGACATAAGAAAAAAAAAATCTTTACTGTGGTGGTATAATCTTTACTGGATATATTCAGGATTTGGTTTGGTAGGGCTCTTGACAGTCAGAAGCATTGTCTCCAACAGGCGTTTGGAAGAAATGTTCTGCTGAAGTCCCTTGCAACCTAGTCATTTGTCTTTTCCATGATTCTATGTTCCCTCTTTTATCAATGGTAGGCATCCTCAAGTAATTTGTTATTTAGTATAGGGAAACAACAGTTAAACTACGTTGTTTTTCTACGGCAACCTGTAGTATACATCTTTGGGCTTTTAACTTTTCTATCCATTTTATCAGCTACTAGACTGAAATATCTGATTTGCACAAGCAGTGGGAAGAAATTCTCACGTGTAATGTATTTGTTACACATTTAACGAAGTTACACACACACACACAAAATAAAAATCAGCAAATATAACTTAGTTTTTAATAACAAGTTATGTTCTTCTGAGTTTAACAGAAAATTGAGATAGAGTTTTCATCTGTAATAATTAATTTAAAAGAGAAGCAGCATTTCAACTTGTGCACAGATTGGATAGGTAAAGTAACTAAATTTTTAAGATTTTTGGCTACAATAGATCACAGAATCACAGAATCACAAAATTTTAGGGGTTGGAAGGGACCTCCAGAGATCATCGAGTCCAACCCCCCTGCCAAAGCAGGTTCAAATGCCATGTACAGTGCTGATTTCATGAAAACCCTATCATGAACAATGATCTTTTAGAAGGGTAGTCTGAAGTTCATCCAAAAGAAAAACTTTAAAGTGGCATTTGAACTAACAGTGCCTGAGATCACAGCACTAAGTTACTTTCTAATGAATATTGTGTTGAATTCAAAGCTACCATGTTCTGTGAGATTTACTGAAACTTCCTGAGAGACAGCTTCTCCCTGAGTGGCCATAAGCATTTATACAGCTGCTAAAGCCTTTTGGCAGTTGTCCACAGTTGTGGAACCACATCTGGAGTAAATCTAAGTAACCATAAATTTCAGTACCTTCAGAACAAAACAGTGAAACCCACTTCTCTCACCTAGCAGCACCAAAGCCAAAAAATAAGTCAATCAATTCCTGCTGTCGAGAGAGGGATTGAAGGAAGAAACAGAGAATTTATTTTCTTCTTCTTAGCAATAGTAAGATGCTATAATACTCTGATAAATATATAGAATATAAACTTAGATAACTAAAGCCTGATCTGGGAAATACGAGTCAAAGTCAGAGGACCTAATTAGGTTACAGAGATCCAGAAAATAAAGCCTCACTAGGTTTAACTAGGTTTCCTTTACATGTTGTCTTTATTCAAAACAAATAGCAAACAGCACATTTTGTTAAAGAGAGTCACATTCAGGTTTTGTTTTGTTTTGTTTTTTAAATAATACATGGTTATCACATTTTTAATTGCACAAATAAGTTTGCCAAGTAAACAGTGATACGATTTGCTTTGTGCTATGCAGTTTGCTGTTGAATAACTGTATTTGTGAAGTAATTATGGTAAATTTTGAATTTCTAAAGGGAATTTGAATCATATTATCCACGGAATATATAATTTTATGTGTTTCATGAGAAATTTTTGATTAGGTTGACATTATACTATTGTTTGAAATGGGTCTCATAAGGTGAAATTGAGATGCTGAGAATGAAAGAATGTATAATTTATAAACTCAACTTAATAAAGCATATGTTAAGTATAGCTCTGTGTGGAAAAGGTTATTTATAGTTTGATTTATTATATTAGAGTTCTTCTTGATAATAGAGTTATCTTACCATTGTAATTGAGCCTATCAGTCAAGATTAGAGACGACATTTTACATGTCTGAAGGAAGATGGCAAGGCAGGGCTATGAATCTGCATCAAGTGCCAAAGTTAGCAAGACAATCAATAATACAGAACAACGGTATCTTCTTAACTTGTAATTTCCAAATCTTTCAAATCTGGAGATAAGTTTCATGTTTAACCAAAATAAAATTGCTGCTCAAACCTCAGAGACCAGCCACCTCTGCTGTGTTTTTGTGTTTTTTTGTTTTTTTTGTTTGTTTGTTTTTTAAATATAGATTTCACATACAAGATATTGAGTGAGCCAGGAGAAGACAACAGTACATTTGGGAAGATGCATGTTATCTGAGGTGTTATCTGAAGTAAAATCTCTTTGCATAAATTATCTCTGTGTTGTTCAGGGCAAGGCAAAACACATGACCTACAGAACTCTAGCAGAACTCTTTCCAGCCAGACCCTTACACAGCCTCTCATAGCTACCCACAAAGTCTTATTTCTGTGATTCCATTCACTCTATTTCAGTGTCAAAAGTTTGCATCTCTACGCAAATGAACAGAGATCACTGTCTTAATTTCAGGGATAACCATTTTAGAGGTAGGATGTTGACACACAAATTAACTTGAAGTTCAGATTCTCAAAGACTTTTATTCATTTAATTCTCATTTCATTCATAAATTACTAGAGTCAGAAAGGAAATATATCAGCAAGAGTAGAATAGAGAGAAAAAGGATAGGTAATTTTGTAGTGGAAGAAAGAGACAAATCATGAAAGTACATTTCTTGCTTCGCTGTTTGTTTTGGTAGTAATGAAATCAAACAAATATGAAAGAGCTGATGAGATGAGAAAAGTAACTTATAGATTTTGCACAGTGTATGAGAATTTTCCAGCAAAGCTACTGCAGGTTTTGGCCTTCAGATCAGAAAGTCAATGCAAAAGGTGGCACAATAATATGAGAACAGGAAAATTGAAGATACTATTATTTTTTATTAACTACATAGGAATAAAGCTGTTGACATTTTTTCTGTTTTTCTTTTTATTTTTTCCCTGTTTATTTACACAATTAAATAGTATTAAATAGCAGAAATAACTACAGATAGTGCTGAGTGTAGTCTTCATTGCCAATTCTACAGAAAAGCTTCAGATATTTGAAACTTTTATTAGTTAGAATTATTTTTCCCCCGAACCGCTTTTAGTATACATTAGTGTAATAGAAGCTTAAACCAGAACTCTGTTTTTCAGCTTGTTTCAGAAGAGTCAGCTGTGAATGACACAGATGATCACAAAACAGTTGGGTTTTAACTATGTGTAGTAAAATAACTCTTAGACCTTATGCAAATCATAGTAAGAACTACATTTAACTGAAACAAACAGGTGTTTTGTTGTTGTTCTTTTGTTTGTTGCATACATATCTAGCAAAATATTGAAAGCCAAAAAACTACAGAAATTATACTAGAAGCTTAAAAAAAGGACAGTGGAAAACAGAATCATGACTAAAGTGAAAAAAACGGTTTGCTCTCCTGCACTAGTATTCTTATCTGTAAAAATTCCACTGTCTATGCCACCAGTGGCATGAGAGACCCCTTACTTTTTGAATTGATCCCCAGTACAAAAATATTCTATAGGAAAATAAATAATACTACAACTGTTCAATGAATGGAGACAATAAGCTTTACAAGGGGGAAATCAGTTTAGTGTCTCTTCCTTTCAAAGGCAAGTGGAGAAGATGTATAGCAGAAAACCTCAAGAGCATTACTGAAAACCTTAATTCAGATAGGATAGGAGAAAATAACACTAGTACCTTCTTTATCACAACACAGTTTCCTTGTCGTGTATGATTCAGTCCTTTTCATACCTGTATTATTATGTTTATATTTTGTTTTATCATTCTATTCAGATAACAAATTACTTACTAATTTGAATGTAATCAGATACCTAAATTACTCCATGTTGACTTTTTGAATGCTGTGTGCTCCTTGATACAAAAAAACAAAACAAAACAAAACAAAAAAACAATCCTTGTCTTCCCCATCTGTTCAGAATCATCTTTTTACGCTATCAGATTTGTCACTGAATATGTATAAAGAATTTGGAGTTGGTACCTATCTTCTTTATTACCCTTCATATTTGTTTCTTTCTCCTGTACTAATTAGATCTAAGTACTGCTACTGGAATTAAATTAATGCATAGATATTTATACAGAAAATTTCAATAGATATGAAAGATACTACATGCTTCTGAACTACAACTCAGCCAAACAAAAATATTTGAAAATCCATTCTGTGTAACTTCAGCGGTGTTTATTTTTTCCCAAGTGGGTGGATTGTGCCTTGCCCTCACAAAGTAACACTGGCTTAAATAAAGTAAAACTGTCATTCTGCTGGAGGACTTGAGCACCTGTCACTTGATGCAGAACAATTTTAATATTAGTAATAGTATTTGTCAATAAGCTATGGATAAAGAAAGGCTGTAGAAAGGGTTTATCTCAACCAGATTTGCTAACTACGAGCTGATTTACTGACTGTATAGCTGAAAGAAATTGTTCTGTTTCCCAGAATGGAGAAAAATACGTTTCCTTAATACCTGAAATTCTTTCAGCAAAGAAGCCGAACATGGTCCTGCCTCACCTCTTGTTTCTACATACTTCAAGATTTTTTTTAGTTTTTAAAAACTTACACTTTATTTCATCTAATGATGGGTTGTCTAGATACTCCTGCACAATCTTATTAACACCTTCTGTTAAAAATGGATATACAGATATATCTGTACAGTCACTATATTATGTTCTTGCTTACATCTTTCCTCCACCATAAATAAATCAATCTCCAGACAAGTACTTACAATTTAAACTCTGAGAAACTTTTGGTAAAATTGTGTTATACAAAGAATATAAAAAAATAACAACTGAACATTAAAAAAAAAAATAGTTTTATGATATATTCAGCAACCATTCCCAGTATTTCTAAATCAGTTTAATAGTTGAAATATTAAATATGTATAAGAAAAAAAAAATATCTGTGGGCTACATACAGTATCTGATATTGCTTTTAGTTCCTGAAATCACTAAAGGAATCAATACATATATTTATGCTTTCTTTCACACTAGTAATTTCCTATTGTACTAGACCTAGTTCCTCTACCCAATGCTATTTTCTATTCTGGTAAATTATATTTTGTTCACTTAACAGCACTCTCAGTTTTAATTGAATGGAATGTACTGCATGTTATGATCCTGCAAGCAGTTAAAGCATTATCATTCTATGCAAGTACTGAAATAATTTCAAAAACTGATAGAGTACTTCTTGTTTTCAAAGTCTAATTCTTGTGAAACGCTTGCAAATTTCTGTGAATAGAGCGTTTTAGGTAAGATATTACCTGATAAAGAAAAAACAAAATAATTTAAAAGTTGTGCGAAAGCAAATTCGTATTTCTTACTACTGCTACCTTTAGATAATACTTTTTAATCTAGATTATGATATCATTTTTTGTTTTGTTCTTTGAAAAAGTCCATGTATAAGACTTATATGAGAAAAGCTTGTGGAAATAAGTACCAGATTTCTCATTTTTATTATTGAGGATGGAATAATTGATTACAAATTTGGGTATTGTTTGTTTGTTTGTTTAGTTTTGCTGAAAAATGCATTATAACCCTTATAGCAGTTTTTACCAGTAGGCAGAATGTTTAAGTGATGATACCATATATAGCTACATAAATAGGAAAAAAAAAGGAAAAAAAAGCTTATTACTTCACTTTGGAGAAATATATTTTATATGTGTACTTATTTAAATTAATATTTTGAAATAGAATGGAAGATTTGTTTACTATGCTTCATGTAGGATATTTTTTTTATGGTTCCATGCAGTCTTCACTAAAAGGAATAGATTTCTGATTCCTGCCAGAAAATTTTGGCATGCTGAACAGATTTAACTGAACTTACTCATCGTTTGGCGGTGAAGTTATTATTTATATTTGTACTTAGTGTAGCTATAATTAAGCTTCAAAGTGAACACTTTAAAATTAACATATCATTATAAGCAATAGAAGACATTTACATTTTTTGCTAATTTGCAGTGTTTTGGACTTCTGACCAAATGAATTATGTACATTGCAGAGTCTATTTTTAAATAAGAAGAGCTTGAAATAGAAAATAGCAACTTTAAGTTATTGAGGAATTTCTTGATGCTTATGTTTGATCAGTTTTTATTCATATTCACAGCAGTGCAACTCACACTATTGAAAATGAGATGAATTAAGCCATCAAATATTAAAGATTTTAGATTTGTTATTATTATTTTATTGTATTTGTCAGGTTGGATATTAGGAAAAAATTACTCTCCAAAAGTGTAGTCACATGCTGGAATGAGCTTCCCAGGGAGGTGGTTGAGTTACTGTCCCTGGAAGCGTTCAAAAAATATTTACTAAGGGACATGGTTTAGTGGGGAAATATTGGTAATAGGTAGGTGGTTGGACTAGATCATTTTGAAGGTCTTTTTCAACATTGGTGTTTCTATTATTCTATTTATCTTTTACCCTGCAGCGATGGGGAATGCAAATTTAAAACAAAGTGGGGAAGGAAGGAGAGAAAATTCTCTGTGACAATGGCTGGGGAAGAAAGGGGAGAAAATAACTCTGTGACTGTGGTAAACTGTGGATTGTGAAGAACAGCACTTTTTTGAACTTTTTAAATTCAAAGTGTTTAACTATTAGCTTTTGGAGAAGTATGAATAATAGCCATCATTTAATAAAGTGAATAGTCTTCTGCATTAGTTTAAGACTGTCACTACTACTTCCAAATTAATGCATGTTTTTCGCATGTAACTCAAGGAGTGATTGAATTGTTACAGAGCAGTGGAGCACCATAATCTTGACAGATTATCTCTTTCATGTTTTTTATTTTGTTTTATTTTTGTGGCTTTTGATATTTTTTTCCTACTAATTTTTGAAGGGAGATTTCATTCCTGAGAATGCAAAATGATCATAATGAATTTTAAGATCCAGAATTTAGGATGACAGTGCAAGTATAAAGGCTGCATGTTTTCCAGAATAAATGGGCTCTCTGCATAAAAAAATATAAATTGCCAGAAATCTTGTTCACTGCATTATTATAAAATAAAACTTCAGTTAAAGAAGAAAGTTTAAGGCAAACTTAAGACAAATGGTAACTTAATGCATGATAAACTCCATTATATAATAGTTGGTCAAAATTCTGCCAGTATCTGTTTATAGGGTGAAAATTGAGGAACTTGGAGATCCTGGAATGACAAGAAACACATAAAGGAACCACAGAAAAGGGGAGATTCCAAGAGCTTAATAACACCACTGGAAAAATGCCAAAGATGGATTTATAAACGTTCTATCTACAGTCTGAAGGAATTATTCCAAGGAGCCTTAGGTAGCAATGTATGCATTGGATCACATTTAACTATGTGATTTTCTTGTGAGTAAATGTTTTCATGAGCTCTATTATAATGTTTTACAAGTAAAGTAAATGTATGAGGGCAGTATAATTTATTTTCTAATGAGGGATCAAGTAGTTTATTTCTATTGTACATGTTATTACAGTGACTGTAACATGTGTGGGAGAGCTGCATGATGAGCAGTCACATCTTGCTAACACATCTTAGATGATAAACAGATGGAAATTATGGAGACATTCCATGTTGGGACATGCAGCACAAATTATTTCACAAGCATAATTAGCATAAATTACTATCTAAAAGCTTGTTGTATTTTTTTAACAGCCTCCTCCCCTGCCCCTTAACAGTTATGACCTTGTCAGTTTGAGTCTTCAAGAGCAGCTAGAATTATGATGGGTGGATGAAGCTCTAAAGAGTTACACATTTAGTTTGGAGAAATACCAAGAAGTTTGGATACTAATCTCAGATTTATCCAAACTAATCCTTGGAGGTCTCTCTCCTTCCTCTTCCACATTTTCCTCCTCCTCCCCCTAAGTCTGACTACAACTTTTTTCAGATTCCGTGTTTGCACTGACATTGTCCTTTCATGTTTCTCTTGGAAATTTCACATCTGGTATTGCTTTATGCTCCTTGTTATTATAAAATCACATACTGTGAGATATCCCTGAGTCAGGAATTTCTTGAGAAGTTTTAGCTACTTGCTCTAGCAAAGCCTCAGGACTGGTGAGACTTGAAGTGGTAAAAATGGAAACAAAATTGTCAGGCCCATCAACTGAATTCTAAATAAATTTTCTATATAATATAAAGCCAAAAAGGAACCACAAGAGATCGAGTCTGATCCCCATGTAAAGCAAGCACTAGATTTTCATCTTGTTATTGCTAGTTTGAATCCAATAATTTGTGTTTGAGAAGTTTGTTTTCCAGCCAAGTATTTACTCCATCAAATAAATAAATAAATAAATAAAATAAACTGTTAGTTATTTCCCTTATGCTCAATCATGTTTTGTTTTTTTCCTTAAAGATTTGAATTTGCCCATATCTAAACTGGACAGCCTCTAACTATTTGTCTTCAGTTTAGTTTGCAAGATTACAAAACATTTAGGAGCCCATTTTATTCCCACTGGGAATTTGCATTCAATACTTCATAAAGTATCCCAGTCATTTTAATTTTTATTTATTTATTTTCATTTATTTATTTTTTTTATTATTATTTTGTGTGTAAGTGTGTGTGAGTGTGTGTGAGCGTGTGTGTGATTTAAGTATACCATTATTTAAGTTTCCCATGTCTCACCTTTTACTCCAGACCTTGAATCATTTTTATTCTGCAGCTTGCCGAAGTTTTCAATATATTTTTTTGAAAATGCAATCTGGATCAACAAAGTTAAAATTGCCTCCTACCATACTCAATATTCTTTATTTAGATATCAACAGATCAGCCACTTAGATATCAGGTTCAGCCACTTTCTGCCACAGCATTTAACTAGAGGCTCATACTGGATTCCTTGTTAAGAGTGAATACTTTGGTTTCAGTTTTGGTCTTTATTTTTTTTTTTTCTTCCAGTAGACAGTTTTATGATTCACTTGAAAAAACACCCAAAGTCATAGAATCAGAGAATCACCAGGGTTGGAAAAGACGTCCAAGATCATCCAGTCCAACTGTCTACAAACCACCTATATTTCCCTACAAAACCACATCCCTTAGTACAACATCTGAATGTTTCTTGAACACCTCCAAGGATGGTGACTCCAGCATATCTCTGGGCAGCCCACTCGCCTAACTACCCCTTCAGAAAATAATTTTTTCCTGACATCTAGCCTAAATCTCCTCTGGCACAACTTGAGTCTGTTCCCTCTAATCCTATTGCTAGTTATGCATAGAAAATGGACAACACCCATCTCACCACAGTCTCCTTTCAGATAGCTGTAGAGAGCTGTAAGATCTCCCCTAGAAGTCATGAGATGGAACTATACTCACCTTTCTCCTTCCCCTAAAATCTGAAGTCAGAATCACAGATGTAAATGAAAGGCAAAAATGTGAATTAAAGTCTCAAAAATAGTGCATTCTTAGAAGAAAGTTTGCAATCAGAACAAAACAAAGAAAAACTTTTATCTTCTCCCACAAAAATATACATTTGTCTTTTTAAGAGCACGTATGCTATGTGGTATCACTACAGCAAACTGGAATGACCAACATTAACTTTTCTAAAGTCTGTCCTAATTTAAATTCCTCATTCCTGTAAATACAGTTGTGACTTTGACTTTATTAAAGGGTACGTTATCTGAACCCATTCAGTCATCAAGTGTCACAGATCACTTTCCATGACTGCCTGTCTTCATTATTTACCACTGTGCCAATCTTTGTGTCATCCTATAAATTTTATCAGCTCTGATTTTATCTTTGGTTTCCAGACAATTGATAAATATTGAAGGATGTCATGCCTAATGTGAACCCCCTACTGAAAGTCTCAGAAGCAGCCTCAGTTGATGAGCGAATACTGCTCACTGCCTACTACATGCCAAAATGTCAGCCCATTCTATATCTATTTTATTTCAACTCATCTTGTTGAAAGTGTATTATGTTAAGCAACATTGTTAGGAAACAAACATTAAAGGAATACATATAAATAATTTCTATATATTTTTAGTATTCAGGAAAGTGAAAGGCTAATTGCTCAGATGAAAAAGCACAGAAAACTTCACGGGCTGAATATTCCTCTGGATCCATCTTGGTCTGAGGGAACACATGTAGGATAGTCCTCTATCAGTTTTACCAACAGCATGAAGCATAACACAGATCACAATATGTACCTTCAGCCTGTATAAAATAGAAGAAAGCACTGTTTGAACTTTCACATTTGACCAAAACTATAGTTGATGAAGCATACATTCTTCTCTTCCATAGTAAGATAACATTTTCAATAATCAAATATTCTCAAAGATTATTTATCTAAAAATGTCATAATAAATGCAGCTCTTTTTTTTTTTTCAGTTGAAGTACTTCAAATAATTATTTAATAAAAAGGAGAAAGATTTACTGATTAATTACCTTCGCATGTTTTTGAAGTACTGATGATACATTGGGTAAAAAGTATTACAATTTTACATATAAACTTATTCCTGAAAAATCACGATAAATAAATAAATAAATAAAAAGGCTGTCCTAATAACCAAATAATGTTTCCAAATCTCAAGTTTTAAGAATTTAATGTGCACTGATAATTTGGTATTATTTCAGTTGATTTCAAAGGACTACTTCACTGATCCAAAATACTATTAAAAAAAAAAATTGCTATCTTGTAAAGTCACATAACCCTTATAAAAATGATTCTAAATGTTAGATACAATCTGATGCACTATACAGCAAGGTTTTGAGGAAATTTTTCCAACAGTAGATTTTATATCCAGAAAGTGATTTGGTCTTTAGCCAGAAAGTGATTTGGTCTTTAGCCAGAATTCTATAGTAAATATCCATTCTTTTGTGTCTTAGGATTTTTAATGACAAGCAAGAAAGGGCTGAATTTTGTATTGTTTTGAAAAGGACAGATTCATGAAACTGTAAAAGGTTCTACTTGCTTTACTGAAATAATTTGTACAAACATGGTATTTTATATTTCAGAAAATTTAAATACATAAAATTTAAATAACAAATGATGTTTCAATTATCCTCATCTCTATAAATTTACAAAAATGTAGACATTTATGTAACAAATTGATTGGAAGTATATATTAGCACTAGATTTGTGGAATTATCAACCTGTCTACTTGTGCATGGCAAAATTCTAGACACGTGGAAATTCATCTTTAAAAAATGGGTTGTGAATTTATTTTATTGTAAATTCATTATATTTTTAGTTTTATTTAAATTATTAAAGTGAAAATTGGATGCATATGCTATCTGTTATGTGAGGGGTGTTTTGTTTTGTCTACAGGGTTTCTGCAGAAGACACATTATGCTTGTGACTATTACAGCTGCTCTGTGGCCTGCACTGCACATGAAATACTCTAAGCAACATCAGTCTTCTCTGTTGTTGCAAAGGGACCCACATCTAGTCCTTTGTGTTTCACTGTCATTCCCTCATCTTTTCAGATTGTCCATTGACTTCCTTCAGGCTATGGATATGGTAGGAAGTGAAGTGTTATTCCCTCTCGTCTCTTCATAGTTTCTGCCTCTTTTGCAATATCCTTTGGTTTAGGGAGAAAGGTCTGGTTTTATGCATGCTCCCTGCTAGATGAAGGCCCTACCTTCTGATCTTTTCTGTGTAGTTTCTCTTCCTCCCTGTCTTGGCTTGTTCCACTTCCCTAGGTGAAGAGCAAAAGTGGAAAAAGCAGCGGTTTCCACTCAGTTGTAAGATAGGATGCACTCTGTACACTGAGCAGAGAGATTTCCAAATGTTACACAGGGCCATCTTTAGAGTTTCAGGTGCCCCAAGCAAGACTAGATAATAGTGCCCTGGATGAGGTCAGAGTTGGTTTAACAGAGGGTTTCAGAACCAAAAATGAAAGCTTTTGTGTCTCTGTTCAGAGGAAAGACAACCATTAGAACTGTATCTCAGTGTCACGTTGTTAGGCAGAGATGTTATTAACATCACTGATGCACATGTGTAACAAGCCAGAGGCACAAAATGCTTCCATGTGGTTAAAATGTAGGCACTTGGGCAATGCCAGTGGACATTTTACATTTAAAGGGACAGAAGTGACTTTCTGTGGTAGACAAATGAGCTCAAAGAATACTTGCCCCTATCAGTGCCCCTTCCACTTTGGTATCCCATGTGGACACTTGTTTAGAGTTCCCCTAAGGCTGACCCTGCAGCTAGAGTGTGTACAGAACAAGATTGCCTACTGTATGAGAAGGAGGAGCAGAGGGTTCAGGCCCCTAATCAGCAATGACATTTCTGTTTCCTGACACTGCAGAATGAGGAACGAGGGGTCACTCAACATAGGAAACTCAAATGCAAACCTGCCAATTAAAGGAAACTTAGAGTTAGAAGGAATGTCACAAGAAAGGAGACACAAACATGTAGAAAGAACAAAGACATTTTTAAAGACGAGTGAAGAAAATAATCAGGAACTGCTACTCTTGGGAAGAGTAGGTTTTTAAAAAATAAAGTATCTCAGCACACACTGCACAAATAGTTTTAAAATATATCACACACTTTAAAAAAGTCAGGAAATGAAGCTGATGAATACCAGGTTAAATAAAATAGAGACCAGAGATGATAAGGTACATGCAAAACTTGATAATAGATAATAGATGATGGAGACTTAAGGATTTAAAACTGCTGAGAACTCACTCTCCAGTGTTATCTCTATGGCTAGAGAAAAAATATAAGATGAGCTTTAAATAATCTTAACATGAATTAAAACCGTGATTTATTTTTGTTTGTTTGTTTGTTTTAGAATGATGTATAGGCATATTTAAACTTACACTTGAAGAATCTAAAAAAAGGGGGGGAGGAGGGGAGGGAAAAGGAGGGATGAAGGGGTTTTTATTTGTTTCTTTAGTTTTATTTGAAGTTGACACTCTCTCCTTCCTTCTTTCCTTAACTGTTCCAACAAAATGGTGAATGTCTTTTCTTATTGTGAATATAATCAAAATGAGAAGAAACATTTGGTCAATTCACTCATCCAAACAAATCTTAGTGTATGACAATGGATGTGGACTATGTGAAATACACACAGACTAGACAGTAGTAAAAACTCTCTAACTGTGGAAATAATAACAAATCTGGATTCTGTACGCCATAAAAGTTCATCCCAATTGCAACGATATTTGAATTTTACTAACATTATTTTCACTTTAAAGAAGTATTTTTAAGAAGACATTTTATACTGTCTTCAACTGAAAATACAATTTAGATTTCCAGTGTTTTAATTTTAAAATTCAATATATACTTGAAAATCTTGATGGAATTGACTTCAAATAGGGAATGTGGATTCCTAGTAATGTTAAATACAGTTTTGATAGTTTTTGATGTTTCAGTTCGTAATGATCTTCTGTATCCAATCTCAAAGCCATTACGATTATAATATTAACCAAGCATGCACTGATGATGAAACACAGTAGCATATTATTACTAGTCTCCTCATTCGCAGTGGGAAGACTCCATGAATAAGGCCTAATACCACTGCCAGCAAAAGATCCAACACTCTAGACTGAGGAATTATCCTCATAAGAATACTTCATTCAGAAATTAAGTGAGGAAAAAAAAAATTACATCAAAAATAGATATTTTTATCAGTTCCTTTAATTTCTTACAGCTGTGCACAATGCCACTGGACTTATGGGGAATATTTGGGGACTGTTTTAAGATACGCTAAAGCAATTAAACTCTTACAGCTTTTCTCCTCTAGGTGTCCCAGCAATAAGCAAACAGAATATATGTCAGCAGGATGTGTGATACCTGTATCAAGTGTATGAGCTTCTTGACTCTTTGTCTGAGCTCAAGTACATAATTCAGCTTAATAATTCATGTATTCTATTTAACAATGACTACTGTTATCTCAAGACGATAATGTTGCTTTCCTACTGTCCAACCAGTATAAATTTTTCGTATTAGAGGAAGTATAGATGCCTCAATTAAGCAACATGCTACCAAATAAAAAAATCAAGAAGATATTTCTCCTCCCATTCATAGCCCTGTTCAGATGCTACACTACTGTCTCTACTCTTGTATTGCAAATAAGTAGTCAGCGCAGAACATGCATAAGAACTCCTGCCTCCTGACCTCACAGCAGCAGACCTTCTGAGAAATCATTGCCTCTCCTTTCTAAACTATATATGCATAATGGTATTAAAAAAAGCTGAAGATTAAGCTAAATATCATTTTCTTAAAACCTTTATGTATTACTAATGGGATAAACAAGGTGTTCAGATTTGTAGTGACATGAATTTATGTTTCATAATTTTCTGCTAATTTTCATACAGACTTTTGTAATTACTGAGTACAACTTTGTCACTGTATTATCTTCCAGACAACAACTACAGCAAATCCTTCATTTTTACGTTTGAAATGAACAACTGCATAAAAACATTAAAATTCTGTGTCTCCTAATGCAGAACCCAAAACCTGAAATGTACTTACCAACATTACAATTCATTCACCCTTTTCACAAATTATCTTGTAAATGCTGCTATAACAAAAATTATCTAGAACAAAGTAAAATGGAAGAATTAATGTCTCCAATATAAACAAATACACAAAGCATCTATTTGTATCCCTGGAGAGATATTTATGTAATGCTTGAAGAGAGTAAAAGTGATCAAACAGTCCCAGTTTAAGTTATACAATTAGGATAGCATTAATTTCTTAGAAAGGTTAGTGAGGAAAATATAAGCTAAATTAAAATGAAGTCACTCAAAGAAAAGAAATCTTAAAGTGTTCTGTTTGTCCAATTGTTAATTAACCAAAACAACTTGCACCTCTAGGGCCCATTTCATGCAAATGCAAGCCTCAAAGAGCCAAGTCTTTAATTACACATCAGCGCTAGAGAAGTATACAGGAAATGAATACAGGAAGTATACAGGAATGTGGTAAGTCTTGTAAACCAGCATAAACCTTGTTGCTGGCAAAGCAATCATGCGTTGGAGAATTATTATTGTCAATAAAAACAAACTTTCAATCACTGACTTGGGCATTTGGAAAAAAATAAAAACAAGAACACAATTAATCAAACACATAAATACATATTCTTCCCTTCTCCAGTCTTAACTGCCCCTACACTGATCAAGGGTTACACACATTTCATGGACACCTCTCCGGTGGGGAGACAAGATGATAAGAAAAGCTTGTGGCAGATGCAGCCCCATGGCTGTCCCTGCTCCATCATGGGCTACTCAGCCACATTTTATCAAGGCTGTTTCCCTGGCCTGCACCCACCATCATGGCCGCTGAGCCCACCTGCTCAGCCTGTGAGCAGCACAGGGCGGTGCTTCCCCTTTCTGCAGGGCTGTCCCTGCAGCCTCCCACTGCCCAGGCCCTGTAACAAGACAGCCTTCCTGAAAATGTGCAGCACAACGAGCACTTCCCATGTCCTCTCTGTGTAGGGGCAGTAGTAGTAGTAGGCAGTGAGATAAAACTGTTTCCAGCAACACTCTAGTTACTAATTATCCATATACTGCACAGAATTTGCCTGAGCTTCAAGCTTTAACAAGGAAATTCCAAACATGAATCCTCATTATTTTTACAGGAAATTTTAAACAAAACATGAAATGAATCTTGCTGCCTCTCTGCTCTCAGGAGTATTGCCATTGACATCTATGGTACCATGTTAGAATTATATTATGCTTTATAATGAAACTGGAGAGTATTTTATATTGATCTCTATAATCTTTTTGGCTTACATAAGCCAGGATTTCATCTTGCATTTACAAGCAACCAAAAACCAGAAAACCATGTATCATTTCTATCAAGCAGTTTTTTTTACACATACAGTTATTATTGATAAATGTATTTACAGAACTGGGAATAGACTAGAAAGCATATTATAAGTTTCCAAGGAAAAAGAGTGCATCTGGTGCGTGCATATAGGTTTACATTTAGAGTTAAATGTCCATTGTACATTCTCACTTTCAACCCATTCATATGCATATGAAAAGCTTTTCCCATATTTCATTATAAATATATATTGATTCATATTTCTATATGGAAGTCATTTATCCTTGTATATGTAATCACAATATCACGTAACAGTGGACTATATTCAAGCAACTATGTACTTCCAGATATTTCTGTTATTGAAGTTTTCCCAGTGCTTGACTACTTCTAATTTATATATAAAAGTATTATTTATATATTTATATTTATCCCATAGCTAGCTAGCATGGCTAGATTTTCCACATTGTACCTTTCTACAACGTCAGTGCTCTGTAAGAATATTGGTGTAGGCTGATAGGCTGACTCTCTTGTTTTGTGTGGTTTTGGGTTTTTGGGGGAGTGGGGGGGCAACTGCTATTGATTTTTACTGGAGGTGGGAGAACGGACTAGATGGATCTTGGGATCTCCTACAAAGACTTTTAGGATTAATTCTAGCCTTGCACTGTCTTACCCAAAGAGGTTGAGATGCCACTAAGAAGAGAGACTTCAAGGTTCCAAGTCTTCTTGTAGGAAGAGGACAAGTTATTGCACACCCTGTTTTCTCAATCCACCTTTCAGCTTCTGAGATGAATGTATTACTTCCAGTCACCCGAAAAACTACACATTAAAATTTCTATACATCTCTGAGGTGTGAATCTGAAAATTTAAATGAGTAAGGCCAACCTTCTAGGACTTAAGTAGAATGGAAAAGATCACAGACATCAGGCTTTTTAAGTGTTTAGTTTTTTTAGAAAGCAAACTGAATGATGCTTAAGGATCAAAAAGAAGTCTTGAGTTCCATCCTCAAAGAAATAAAAAGTAAATAAGAATGCCAAACAATGCAATAATAATAATAAAATAATAATTTTGTAGAAGATAAGACAAGGTCATGAGTATGGTTTTAGTTTGTCTTTTCCCAGTCTAATTTGATAATTATTTTAAGGTTAAGCTTTACGTCCAATAGTAAATTTTGCCAGTTTAGCAGCGGGACCAATGTGGGAATAGTATGGTAATTAGTTGTTCTAGTAATGTGAACAATGTCAGTGCAGAAAAGAAAAAAAAAAAAGAAATAGAATCTGTTGTATTACAAACCGACAGGTTGCTCAGCATTATACAGTAGGTCACCCATTCTCAGCAATTTTCCTGTTGATACGAATCTGGGAGGAATGGCTGACACACCAGAAGACTGTGCTGCCATTCAGTGAGATCTGGACAGGCTGGAGAGTTGGGAAGAGAAGAAGCAGATGAGGTTTAACAAGAGCAAATGTAGAGTCTTGCAACTAGTGAGGAATAACCACATGCACCAGTACAGGTTGGGGGATGACCTGCTAGAGAGGAGCTCTACAAAGAGGGACCTGGATGTCCTTGTGGACAACAGGTTGGCCACAAGCCAGCAGTGTGCCCTGGTCACCAAGATGGCCAGTGGCATCCTGGGGTGCATTAAAAAAAGCGTTGGCAGCAGGTCAAGGGAGATGCTCCTCCCCCTCTACTTTGCCCTGGTCAGGCCTCACCTGGAGTATTGTGTCCAGTTTTGGGCTCCCTGGTAGAAAAAAGGTAGGTATCTTCTGGGAAGAGTCCAGCAGAGGTCCACAAAGATGATAAAGGGCCTGCAGCACCACTCATATGAGGAAAGGCTGCATGATCTGGGTCTGTTTAGCCTTGAGGAAAGAAGACTGAGAAGGGATCTGATCAATATATGTAAATATATAAGGTGTGGGAGGCAAAGGGACGAGGCCAGACTCTTTTCAGTGGTGTGTGGCAACAGGACAAGGGGAAATGACCACAAACTGAAGCACAGGACATTTTGCACAAATGTGTGTAAGAACTTCTTCACAGTAAGGATGATGGAGCGCTGGAACAGACTGCCCAGAAAAGTAGTTGTCTCCTCTGGAGGCATTCAAGACTGCCTGGAAGCCTACCTGTGTAACCGGGTCTGGGGAGCCTGATTTGGTGGGGGGGTTGGACTTGATGATCTCAAAAGTTTTCAGAACTACTATTTTAAATTGGTACCTCAAAAGCAGAAAGTTCCTAGAGTCTTCTTTCCTGGAGAATGGCCTGACGATTTTCCTTTCTATTTGCCTTCTTACCTGTTTTCTTGCAGATATTCATTTTATTGTATCAGTTCAGATGTAACTTCTTTCAGAATATATCCCACCCATTCAGAATCATTTTATGGAAGCAATGAATTTGATCTACTTAGTCTCAGAAGATCATCTAACTATCTAACTACTTCTTGTCCAATTTGTCCAGTATGTAACAACACATGGATTCACTGGGTTTATCTTTGGCTAGCTCTTGAAGAACTCTTTTTTTTTTTTTTACACAGACATCCATAAAATATAGTGACTAGCATAAATCACAAGTTACCTTTTGCTAAATCTATACAGCAAATGAATGAAAATAAACAAAAGAGGACATTTCAATTTTGCTATATATAGAAATAACAAACCAATGACAAAAAAGTCTTGTACTACTGTCTTTCTATATACAATCATCTAGTTCATTTTTAGTCAACATATACGTTTGCTTTTCTGGAGGTTCTAGTATGAGACAGATTTACAGATCTTCTTCTTTATTTTCCAACTTATTTTTCATATCTCATTACACTTAATGAGATTGGAAACCTGCATTTGAGTCTAGGAGCTATGAAACTGGCTCAGCATATTGCACGCAAGGCAAATAACTGGAAATCAAGTGGTGAGAGCAGGAGACACATTAATTATTCATAGAACTAAATGTATTGAAAAGCCCACATTACAGCTCACAGAGGAACATCTCTGAGTTCAGAGAGGGGAGGAGTAACAGCCTTCAAATCCAGTTAAAGTGCACCTGACACACAAGAGGATGGTTCTCAAAGTGACCGTGAAAATTTTCAATAAAAGCTAAGGTTTTCAAGAAGTTTCTAGTTCCTAAATCCCAATGAAAATCAGTGGGAAAACAATATTTCCCACTTTCAAATCATGGCTCAAACAAGTGGAAAAATCTTACTTATATTTTGAATTTCTATCTATGAACATATGTTGAGAATTTTATAACATTTACTTTTGCATCTAGATGTGTTGTGACTGAAGTCTTGTTGTAGCATAACAAAATCAAAGTTTACTGGGGAAAGTGCTAGTGTATTTACTGTGTATGTAACAAATCTATTTATCACTATATATAGTGAAACAAATGAGCATACATATAGAGATGTTAATTTTCATCTGTTTTCTTTCCGTATTAGGTAAGTATTCATCCATAAAACTCAATCCGTTTTTTTTTTTTTTTTTTTTTTTTCTCTTTTCACTTCACTGAAGAGCTTCCAAATGGTGCAAAGTGGATTAAAGACTTCTGAAGTAGCTCTTTAATAAACTAGAAAAATAGACAAGAAGTCTGTGGACCACACATTACTCTAAATAAAAAAAAAAAATAAATAAAAATCAATGTTTAAGGGGAAGAATGCTACATAAATAATCATTACTGATATTTAAGTTTTTCCTGCTAAAAAATTTTTGAATGAGAGATATTACAAGACTTTATGTGTGACTGTATGATTAAGTGTTACTACCTACTCTCTTCTTAAAGAAAATAGTACAAATTTGCCTGAATTTTCTATTTTCCTGAAAGTGCCTACAAATAAATATTACATTTTTTGTATCAGTTTATTCTACAAGATATATTAGTAGCTATGGCTTGTAGAGATGATGTTGTTGCATGGGTAAGCAAAGCCTTTTCAGTATGTATTAATACAAATATGTAATGGAATTGTAAACTTAGTGATACTTCATATGGATTCACTGAACAGTACTGGGATTTAAAATTTCAGCATCATGTTGCTTTTTTCTGAATGTCAGTTTAACGTGACAGGCAAATGAGTACCACAGTGCCACTCTGTCTAGGTGAGTTGGGGGAGATAACTGGAAAAGGAAAAAAAATACAAGAACTCATGGATATGATAAACAACAGTTTAAAAAAAGAAAAAGAAAAAACAAACAAACAAAAAAACAAACAAAAAAAAAAAAACAAGGGAAGCACAATGTACAATATTTCTCTCAGTCTCCAATTCAGTCTTTGCCTCAAATAGTACCTGTACTGTGTCAATTTGATGTACAATAAACTCTACATGGTAATATTATACAGTGGTGTTAGCATATATGTTAATATTTCAAAACAACTTTAAATATTACATTTATCACTAAGAATGGAAAGTACATTCTTTTTCTCTTATAGAAATTATATTTTCCCGTGATTATGACACTTTTTTATATGTACTGTACAGCTATGCATTGTTGCCTTTGTCACAGTTCTGAGTACCAGTATTTATGTAAATGTAACTACACAGAGCCTTACAAATATTTACATTTTGCTTTGATTAAGAGAGGTAATGGTAATTTTCTTCATCAACAAATGGATAAAAATAAAATAGCAGTTTATTAAAAAAGTGGAGGCAAAGTTCCATGTGTACTCAGTGCATAGTATATCAGGAATATATCTGTCTTTAGTCATGTCTTGAATTTGTGAACA
This sequence comes from Chrysolophus pictus, assembly GCA_037305975.1. Taxonomy (NCBI): domain Eukaryota; kingdom Metazoa; phylum Chordata; class Aves; order Galliformes; family Phasianidae; genus Chrysolophus; species Chrysolophus pictus. The sequence goes on from CM074577.1 coordinate 65,562,826, forward strand.
AAACTTGTCAGTGTCAACTCTATTACACACAAGCTCTTCCTTTTTATTGCTAATACTGGTTTCATATTTCATTTATCTGTTTCAAGAAAAAAATTACGCCAGGCATTACATCTACATTCAAGTATAATGTAAGCATATATATAAAGTTTATTGAGAGCCTTTTTAATCCTATTTAGTTTATTTTTTTTTTAATTGAAAAATACACTCAAATTTCTTCAATAATATAGAATTTACAATTCTAATATGTTTAATCCAAGGTCGATTAAAACTTACTGTGATTGAATACAAATTTTATTTATATCATTGAGAAAGAGCTTAAAATTAAAGAAGGGAAAACTTTAGTGACCTGATGTTAATGAGCGTGCACATTACGAACTTCATGGGAGAGAACCTACAATTCTGTTCTGTAATGTTCTTTGTAGTAATGAGAACAAGGTCTTGTAAATTCTAGTGCTGGAAAAATGAAGGAGGTAGATTCTGACATAAGGAAACGATGATAAATACACTCTTTTGTATTTACATTTCACATTCCATTTGATCAGTATTAGCATTTGATTAAAATATTGATGATACTTGTTCTGGATAAATTGCATTAATGTATTTATTATTTAAGTGAGAATAATGTACCTCATTGTTGATAATATTTTTATTTGTGCTATTCTGTTGAATGCCAGCTTTAAACAAGTGGAAAAAATCCTACACATTGTTGTTTAGAAAACTGCAACAATGTTATAATTTTAAATATCATTTAATTTAGAATAGGGCACTCAAAAAGAGAAAGAATAAAATTTGCAAGAAAAATTAATGTGGATATGCCCTGCAGACATCACCATAGTGTAGTCTGTGACCGATAAGCCACTGTATCAGCAACCATATTATCCTTCCACTGGATTATACAGTCCTTCAGGGGTTTCGTATATCATGGATTATTCTTTGAAAATATGTGGGTTTTTTTTTTTTAATATTATATTGTTTCATTAACAATATTTAAATACTGCTCTGATAATTCATGAAGGTAGGCATTCGCTAGAAGTATATGAGAGTTTTGAATGGAAAATTTTATTTGATACTTGAAATAGTTTTATAATATTGCAGTCATAGTTTGCTTAAGAACTATCAGTATAAATAAAGAAGGAAGACTCAAACTCTAGTTAATGAACTGAAGTTTATCTAAGTGAAAGTAGCATATCTCAGTTATATAACAATGCCTATGGTCAGGTAACTTTTCACAATTCTCTTCTTTTCAAATACTATTTTATCCCTCAGTAGTTATCAAATAATAGAGTGTATGAAATAATTTTGCACTGAAAACTGATCTGAATGCACAAGAGGAGTGAATGTAGTTTGTGATAAGCAACTTTAAAAAGAGACATGAAGGAAATAAGAAAGCTATCAGAAATAAAATTTTGTTTTAAGACAAAGTACAGGAAAAATTCTACTTGAATATTTGGAATTTAGAAGAGGCGAAATAAGATCAGAGAGTTACTCTTGAAGTGACTGGAGACTGGGAAACATATTTTTTCACAATACAGACAGGAAAGAAAAAAACCTCAAGTCTGCCAAAAGTAGCAAAACCTAGCATCAAACAACAGTACAGTGAAAAGCAGATTCTAAGATTTATGTGACTAGAGCATTTTGCAGTTGCTCACGGTAGTGTAATCAGTAAAGGGATCAAAATTCTTTAGAAAAAAAAAAGGAAAGGAATGTCATACAATAATGGCAGAAGATGTTGTTATGAATTTACTTGAAGTTATTTAAAACAAAGACTGGAGAAAGTTTATGAACTGTCAAAGTATCTGGGAGTGATGAAAACAGAACTCATAAAGGGATCGTTCGGCGGTGATACTGGGGAGCAGAAAAAACCACAATGAATAAAGATACTGAAAAGAAAGAGCATACTATGGTTCTGCCAAAATTTAACAATTCATTCATTGTTCAAATAGGAATAAGTCAATATAAACACAGTAGTTTGTATTTTAAATGAAATAAAGGAACTACATAGAAGCATAGAAGCAACATTACCCAGAACATTGAGATTTTTCACATCTTGGCTGCAAACAATGTAAATATGGTGAATGCACTAGCAAATTAGTAAATAAATAAATAAATAATCTGTCACAGAGAAGTAAAGATAAGAATATAGATTTCAACATTACTTAAAAGTGAAGATTAAAATCAAAGATGATATACTTAGAAAAAAAGACCATCAGGAAAAGCAAAAGAAAACTTTAAACAGAACAAGAAAAATTGTGAGAGGATATGTTTGAGATGTTTGTTTTCATAGTTGGTGTAGAGTAAATGAGACATTTATATTGATAAAAGAAAGTGAGAAAGGAGAAATTTTACTATATTATATATCCACCCATTAAGAATATAACAAGACCTTGAATAGGCTGGAATGCTGAAAGATGATGTTGCATACTGTCTTCTGTAAAGAAATACAGATTGTTGTGGCCTTTTTCCATAGGAGTAGGAATGGGTTTAAAATAGAAACTGAAGTAAGAACAAAAACGAGCATCTTCCTAGAAGACAGTAGTTATTAAGGTAAATAATTTTTAAATGTCATTCTGACATTTCCTATGAACTTTTATAATTCTTTTGACACTAAGAAAAGTTTTCTAAAGCTTATGCTAACTTATTCTTACTGCTTACTAAAGCTTTCAGGAGTTTTTGTCCATTCTGTTTCTCTATAGTTTTTATATAACAGCCTTCATACATTTCCCATTGCATGAAAATTGCAGTTGTTTCTATGAAGATTTGTACTGACCTCATTGTGTCATCAGCCTGACATTATAATTTCATCTCCACAGAAACACTGAAACACTTTTCATCATAATTTGATATTGTAAATGTGGTGACCATAGATAGTAATAAAAATTCCTTACAATTGCATTTTGACATCATAATGCAATCTCCATAGTCTTCATTTGACATTGTGATGAGATTGTGGCAATGCTAGCTTTGTATGAATGAAGCTGGTACTATGGAATAAAAAACTTAAAGTAAAGTTTTATGCATGATGAACAAATGATCATAAATATCTATATGTAGTCACAGTTAAATTTTTATTAAAAATTAGAACAGATTGTCTATCCATCTGAGGAATGAAGATCTGGAACAGGCCTTTATTGAGGAAGTGAATAGACTAATCACTTTTCAGATGAAGATTTTTCAATTCATGCAAGAGAACATACAGTTTGTGCTGTTCGCTGCTTGGAATCTGTGACTGGAAAGTCCCTTCCAGTTTTGTTTATCTTCTGAGATGTACTTCTTTGAGTAGTGTAGTAATAAGAGTTAAAGTTAAGAAGCTTATAATGAAATGATGGTTATAACTTATGCTTATAACTTTTCTACCTAGAAAGCAATGAATTTTTTATTTTTAAAACTCTATTGAAAATATCATATTTTCTACAACATAGATATCATTTACAAAAATCATGTCCCTTGGAAAAAAAAGTCAGGTGCAGGTCCAACTGATTCTTTAACTTCAGTTTTAGGGTTGATAAGCATAGTGAAAGACTGCTTTAAACAGTGACTCTGATGCTTTAAATTAGTCAACAGTCTAATGTGAATCAGAATTATATTTTTGAAAAGACAAAGCGTTGTTTTTGGTGGAATCTGAATTGATGATCCTTTGGAAAAATAGGCTTATTTTATTATTAGACCTTTGAGACACTAACATCACTTGTAACCTTTAGTTAAAGCATTTTCTTGTAAGTATACTTCTAATATACAGATTCTTCTGTAATATAGGCAACAACAAATATTTAAAAATAAATAAAAGCTACTATCCCAAGATTATAACCATGGTGCTAGACAGACTGACACCATGGAGTTCTGATCTTCTCAGATTTTGAACAAAATTGTACCTCTTTGCTAGAGTGTTTACTAGTGGATCTGGAATAAGATATTGATATCAGTAGCTTATCTTAAACAACCAGCCTTTTTTTTTTTTTTTTTTTTTTACATTCACTTCATTTCTCTGACTTTCTTGAAGATCCAAATGACTGGATCCTCTCCTTTTCTCTTAGGAGTGAATAGACAATATGTCAAGTGATGTAAAGCTACATTCAGACAAGCAAATCATGTTTTTAGAACTATGAAGTTACAAAGTCTAGATCAAACTCTATAAAGAAGTCCCTTTGATTGTAGTTGAAATGCAGTTTAGAATGGCCAAAGCTGTTTGATTTGGTTGCAGAAGAACACAAAACATCTGGGTCACTTTATTTGAGAACAGTTCTATGGATTATTAAAAAAAAAATAAGAAGAAGAAACACTATGTATCAACAGCCATGATTGTAGCCTTTTATTTGTTAAAACACAAAGTGTTTGCTGTGTTGTTTTTGGTTTTTTTTTTTTTGGCAGTTTAACTTTATATCTGTAAAAATTTTTTTTCAGTCCCCTTCTGTGCTTTGTAAGTATGTTATAGGTAATAAGGCTTCAAATATCATAGTTATAATGGATATGAAGACACCTGATTGCACTTATGTGAACTGAAAATCATCTTTCTCATTAGAATAATCATTATTTATCTTTGCAAGGTAAACATAATAAATATATGCTTACATAAATATAAATAAATACAAATAAATATTTATATATAAATATATAAACAACATATTTAAAACATAATAAATAAAAAATGTTTAGAAATTTTGAAAAGTTAATTGGAAGAGTATAAATGCAATAATTGTATTTAAATGCATTGCAGGCACTAAATGTATTTTAAAGATATTTTGAGGACATAATATTTTTCAATGAATCATATTTCTATTGAAAGATAAACAATAAAAAATCGATATTTTTATCAAAAATTTTACATCCAATTTTCAGATGAAGTAAAACTTTCTGTGAACAGACTCTTTCTGTAGCTAAGCAAATCTCTTTTTCTAAATGACATGAGGATTATTTTGTTGTCACATTTCTCTGAAGTGATTGTGTGCTTTATTTTGTTTTATTGTAAAGTGAAGTATACTGATATTCAAAGCAGAAAGTAAAAATGAGTGTAAAGGATCTCTGAGTTAACATTAGCTGTACAGAAAGAATGTTAGAGTCTGTGGGCTTCCTGGGGACTGTTTCTAATTATTCAGATGAAGTTCAGAAAATTGACTGACATACCAGCAGCTGTAATTTTTTTTTCTTTTGTACTTTTTTCATAAACAAGGAACATTGCAACACAATATAGCATTGTACAAGAATGTTGCAAGAACACATTCTTGCACTAGAAAATGTTAAATTTCCCTTCAAAAAATAAGTTATGTTGCCTATATTGGAAAATAAATTTAATGCAAATATAAGATTACTGATGCATTGCTGATATAAGCAGCAGTTACTCAAAATACAGAAGTAAACAGCTGATATGTTGAACTCAACTTTTATAATTTTGAATGGATTATTAACCTTTTGTCACTCTATATATTTTTTAATTTGAATAATGCAGCGATGATAAAATTTTGAGTTTAACTCTGACAGGCAGCTAAGTACCATGCTGCTGCTCACCACTTACTCTCCCAGTGTAAAAGGAGAGAGAGAATTGGAAAAGTAAATGTGTGAGAACTTGTTTACTAGTTAACACAAAAACTGTGCATGCCAGCAAAGAAAATCAAATCATTCATTCACTATTTCCCATATGTAGGCAGATGTTCACCTAATTCTGGGAAAGCCAGGCTCATAGCACTTAACAATTTATTGGAAAGACAAGCTCCATCACTCCAAACATCTCTCCCCTTCCTTCTTCTTTACCACAGCTTCTACTTTGCAGCATGATGCTATATGATGCCATATCCCTTTGACCAGATTGAGTCAGCTGTGCTGGTTGTTTCCTCGCTCCTTCTTTTGCCCCCCCCCACCTCCTCACTGACAGGGCAGTGTGAGAATCTGAAATGTCCTTGGCTCTGTGCAGCACTGCTCAGCAACTTCAGTGTGTTATCACCACTGTTTTCACCAGAACTGCAAAACACAACATTACACGAGACTCTATAAGTAAATGAATGAATAAATAATAAAAAATTAACTCTATCTTAATCAAAACAATGACAGTAAATGTTTAACCTTTGAAGAAATATGAACTGATCAAAACCATGCTACTAGCATTGGAGTGAATGCTTGAACAAATCCTGTAAAAATATGATGTGCCCGTTACCATTAATGAGTAATAAAGAATTTGAATTCCCAATATGACAAGCAAAGTTGTCCCCTAATGATGAGATAAATTTTTTTGGAAGAACACTTTTAGGCCTTAGGATATTACATGAGTATGCCTCATTTTTACAGGTGAAGTGTACAATTTGTCCAGAACAATCATAGCAACTAGTTTGATGAGTTCTCTCAAGCGTGGTTGGTGCTTTCCCTTTATCCCTTCACTGACTCACAGCTACTTTCCTAGTGGTCTGACAGGTAGTCTGCCAAAAAGAGAACATTTTTAAGTTGCCATTAATTTCAAAATGCTTATCTTCATTGGACAGGGATTCTTTCTGAGGTCACTTTGGTAAAGGGATTGAAATGTGCTGGTCTGAACATTTCTAACTCTGGAGTCCCCATTGCAGTGATACCGCGTTGAATCCCTCTCATTATCCCTTCATCAAGATTAATATTTAACAAAATATAATATTTAACAAAAAATATTTAACAAACGTACGACTAGTCACAAATTCTTTCTGCCACTTCCACCTACACTGTAGGCATCACAGATGAAATAGGGAAGTGGTTAGACCTGATCAAAGCAGAGGGGGGAATATTTATAGGCAAGTTTGATTTCTGTTCTGGAGAATTATTCCTTCTGTCATCATGTAGTGTGATGATCTTTTTTCACTAGACCACATAAGACTCCAGAAGTAAAAGATGAGCTTGACAGCTTATTTTGGTTTGAAATAATCTTATGGATTATCTAGAAAATATCCTATGAAGTTTCTTTTCATAATGTCTGGACAGTAATACAGTTGCTGTTGCAAGGGTATAATGCTGCTATGCTAAGAGTTTCTGTTTGTTTGTTTGTTTGTTTTCTTTTGAATATCTTTCATTTTATGTATAATTTGTTATTTAATACTCTGGAATTATTTTAAGAGATTGGGAATCAGTTTATGTATGTGATGAAAAAATATTTGTGCCTGTCAGAATTCATATACAATAAACACATTCTTTACAAATCTCAATTTTCTGACTTTTAGGATAATACTTTAATTACTAAAACTGCTTAAGACTTATTTCAGTGCTCATACTGCCTTAATTCAGTACACAAGTAGGGCAATTGATGTGAATCCCAACATCTGGCAATCAGAGTGCTTTAATGAGTTACTTTTTAAAGAAATGTCTGTCTGCCGGAGGGGTCTATAATGCAATTAGACACATTAGCACTTTCTCAGACATTTGGGGCTATTTTTTAAGAGAAATTGTGATTGGTGCAAGCTGCAAAATGTTTGCACTCTTGAAAGATGAAAAGTTGTCATATATTTGCATTTCAGCTTTATAAGGAGAGTTTTGTTTAAATGGTGTCATGTAGTACATTTGCTGCGGTGTCTGAGTATCTGTTTGCAATATGTAAGTAGACTTAAATGTTTAGCTATCTACAATAGTTATGGTCTCCTTTTGCCAAAAGTTTATTTTCAGTGACAACTTCAGGAAAGAAGTTGTGATTAATAATAAAAACAGTTTTGAGTATATATGCTACTAATGAATTGTTTAAAATTAAAATCATTTATTCAAATGTAAAGAAATTTTTGAGAACCATGCAAACATCTTCAGTGTTTTTGTGACAAAATAAATAAATAAATAAATAAATAAATAAATAAATAAATTGAAATGAATCAATTATTTTGATTTTAAAAGTTCTTTTTGGTTGCTGTTGAATGTTATCTGAGACGTATTTTATTGGACATTATTTCAATACCATAGTTAAAATACGTAAGAAGAATTTTCAAATTTTTAATTAAGCATATTAATACACAGCAATAATTTAGTAATTTCAGATTTGTTTCCACATCTCATGTCTCCTGAATACTTAGTAATAGAATCAAAAAGTAATCCTCTTGTTTCACTGGAAAGTAATGGTGAAAATTCTGCACTCTTGCTGTGGCTGTTGTGAATATCTACTGAGAAAACTGGTTTTGCTGATCAGAAGCAAAATGCTTACAAGAGTTGCTTCACACATACACATCTATACATTACTCTATGCGTTATTTGAATATAGTAATTTTATATTTATATATGTGGACATGAGATAAATGTATATAAGCATAAATAAAGCCTTGTAAAACTAAAGAAAAAAATAGGCTTACAAACTGTGTTGAGTATTTGCATAATGTGACAATGTATAGAAACCTAACTGCAAGTATTCTGTTGATAGAATACAAAGTAATGTTACTGTAGAGTTTATCACAGAATTTTAAAGCATTCTAAAATAAATTAAGCTGTATGAATAACTAAACTGGAAATCTGATTGCAACTTTTTTTTTTTTCTTTTTTTTTCCCGTTGAGCTTCTGAAGTGTTAGGATAGGTTCTAATTGAAGCACTGAACTTCATATGCTTTTTGCCACTAGCCTATGAATATAATTTCTGCTGATTTAAGAATCTGATGTCAGGGCAGTAAGTACGCAATTACCTTTAGTTTAAGTGATAGCAACATGCTGTAAATAAGATTCTTAATTGTGTTTGCAAGATTAAAATTCAGTCCCATTGTTTTTTTCACTTATTTCTTTGGTGGCTTTGTGGTATATTCACATTGCTACCTCTAAATGAATGTCAACTTGTTTTACCTCGACTGCAGCCAATCGATACTTCATTAGGCTGAATTGTCTTGTGCCCATGCAACCTTGAAGCTGTGGCTTAATTACCACCCATATTATGCAGTGGCTTGGAGAGCTGTGCTCAGCTGTGTCAGTTTTGAACAAAAGCCATGCTGTTGCCTGCATTTAGGAAAAATGGACTTTTGAATTAAAGAACTATAGTATTTTCTAAGTTAACAATTAATGATGATAACCTCTTTTATTATGTGTATGTCAGTTTTCAGTAAGCTTACATTTGAATAGATCTCTACATATTGCAAAACTTTAAAAGACAAGTACCTTTGCTTTTCATGTTCAACCCATCGTTGATTTAAGATAATTTTAAATTAATGGCAAAGTAACATTCATTTGAAAGAGAAGACAGGAAAAAGTGCAGTCAAATGGCAATCATGACAAATGACATCTCTTGTCTGAGAGTCATTTTTCCTCACTAGACTGATTTGTCATCCCTACTTTTGACATTTTTCATCCTGCTATGAAATCACATTGACAGAATAAGATATTTCTACACTTTACACTGGACTACAGAAGATGGTTCTCAGCCTTCATTTATTTCTTTGTATTACATTTAAAGGATTGTAAAATTTGTAAGTAACTAAATTCTGATGATAAATTTCATTTGCTTTGTAAAATACAAAGTTCACACTGCCCTAAGATCATAAAGTAAATGTTGCTGTTTTGTTTGAGTTAGGCCATTCTACAACTTAGAGAAAGACAAACTTGTCTTGAAACTTGAAGAAAATTTTCTGCTTGAGAGTACAGTCCTATGTTAAGTGAGAGTTATCAGAACCAGTTGTAACAATGAGTAGAAACTACCTCACTTTAATATGTTATACCAATTGCCTTGGCGAGGTCTAAAGACCTGTGGACACTATTTACAATGTTTTATTTCTGAATCACAAAACAACATAAGGCTCATTAATTCCAGTATACATTAGTTTCCTACACATAATAGAAACTATACAAAGGTCCTTAATATTTTCTCTCAGGTTGCTAATGAGGATAGATTCAAATGAAGTCCAGAAACGTTGTTTTCAATCATCTCAAATGCAATAGGAAAAGTAGTAATTTGTACAACTGGTTCAGTTGTTTCAGAATTGTTCAGTTGAAAGGGACTGACTGACATCTTTAAGTCTAACCAAACGTTAAGGAAAATTATTGAAGACATTGTCCAAATGCATTTTGAACACTGACAGCTGTGGGGAACCAACCACTTCTCTAGGAAGTCTGTTGCAGTGTTTGACCATGCTCACAGTAAATAAAATCTTCCTAATGTCCAGTCTGACCCTCCTCTGATGCCACTTTGTACTGTTCCCACACGTCCTGCTATCTGTTATGAGGGAAAAGAGACTAGTACCTCCCTCTGTACTTCCTCTCCTCAGAGAGAAATGAGGGTACCTGTCAGCTTCCTATTCTTTACAACCCAAGTGGAAACCAGAGTTGTGCACAGTATTCAAGATGAGGCTGTGCCAGCTCCAAGTATAGCAGATTGGCTATGCTGGTTTTAACAAAACCCAAAAGGCTGCATGCCAGGGCACACTGCCAGTTCACTTTGAGCTTGCTGCAACCAGCACCCCAGCTCCCTTTGTTCTGAGCTGCTCTCCAACCACACATCTCCCACTCAGAATCTGTGACCAGCGTTACTCCATCCGAAATTCAAAACTTGACATTGTTCTTTAACGACTCCATGTCATTGATGATTACCCATGTTCTAACCTATCTGAATTCCTCTGCAAGGCTTCTTGGCCCCCCATAAAGTCAACAGCACCTCACAGTTTAGTTTCACTATCAAATATGCTGAGGATGCATTATACTCCTGCATCCAGATCATTGCCAAAAATATTGAGTGGAGCTGACCCTAGAATTGAGCCCTGGGAAACACTGCTAGTGACCACTTGCAAGCCAGACACAGCCTCTTCACTACCACACTTTGAGCTTTACCATAAGCCAGTTCACCACCCAGTGTAGAAAAAATTGTTTTTTTGTTTTTTTTTTTTTTTCAAAGCTGGATAATTTGTCTAGAAGGTTGCCATGAAGATCAATGTCAAAAGACCTTACGGAAATACAGGAAGTTCACATTCACTGCTTTCCCTTCATTCACCAAACAGACCTTAGTATTTTTCTTATCCCAGAAAAAGATTAAAGTACTAAGGCAGAACTTTCCCTTGAGGAACTCATGCTGACTATGCATGATAACTTAATTATTTAAAGACCCTTCAGCATTCCCCAAGCTAATCTTCTCCATAACTATTCCAAAGACTGAGGTTAGACTGGTCTGTAGTTTCCAGGGTTTTCTATCACAACTTTTTGTAGATAACTTTGACTAGCGTGCAGTCAGCAGGGACCTCACCAGATTCTAACAAGTTTTGGTAAATTATTGAGAGGGATCCAGCTATAATATTTGCTAAATTCTTCAACACTCTCAGATAAATCCCCTCAGGTCCTACAGACTTGTGAACATTGAGCTGATACAAATGTTCCTTTGTAATTTGGGAGACCACTGATTGAAAGTCACTGCTCCTTCAGTCATGGTCTGCCAACTCTGAGGACTGGGAAGCCCAAGGATCTGTTGTTACTCTTAAATGCTGAGGCAAAATTAAGTTCCTCTGTCTTTTTCCCATCTGTACTTGTTAGATGATCATCCACTTCAAGTATCAATCGAATATTTTCATTTGAACTTCTCTTGTTTTTATAAGGGAATGTAGCAACAGGACAAGGGAAAAATGTTTTAAACTGAGTGAGGGTAGATTTAGAATAGATATCAGAAAGAAATTCTTTACTGTAAGGGTGGTGAGACACTGGAAGTGTTTGCCCAGTGAGGTTGTAGATGCTTCCCACCCTGGAAGCCTTCAAGACCAGGCTGGGTGAGGCTTTGAGTAACTTGATCCAGTGGAAGGTGTCCCTGCCTATTGCAGCAAGTCTGGAACTAGATGTTCTTAAATGTCCCTTCCAACCCAAACCACTCCATGATTCTATGCTGTTGGCATATTAAAAAAAAAAAAGTTGTTTTCTAAAACCACACTGTCTAACATGAACTCAAGTTGAAGTTAAGCTTGTTTTCTCTCATTTCGTTGCACTGGCTTTAGTTTTACCAACTGTCTGCTGATTATTCTCTGAAGACAAAAGCATAACAAAAGCATACAAAGCACTCCACCCTATAGTGCACACTACATTACTGAAGGTGAGATTTGCTGACCACAAAATAGAAAAGCCTTTGCCTTAGGCAGTGTTTGGTTGCTCAAAGGCAAACATTTCCTTTTAAACCTCTTTTACAAAAACCTATTGAGGGAAAATGAAGGACTAATTTTTGAAAAAAATCTGGTTTTGATTTGTCTAATTGTTGTGCTTTATGAATTAGATTTGAGGCTTGATATCAGTGTTAGTGTGGTGTCTTCCAGTGTTCACATCAGACAGTCGACTACTTGTAACCTACAGTGCTGTTTCTAATTATCAGCATGTTGAAAATTTTTGCACCCTCTATAACACATAAATGTTACTCATTATGCGTTCCTTCTGTGCACAGTGTCCTATACATCAACTATAGATCCAGGCCTGTAAGCCATGCCAGCATTTGTTCTGTTCTTATAGCGTTATTCTGTAACTTCATGAAAATTTTGTATATTTGGCTGCATACTTGCACATTTGCACTTCGCACATTACAGCAAAGTATGAACAAACAATTTTTTTACATGAACTAGAAAATGTGTATTGTGCATCAGGTTTTAAAATTACTATTTTCCTTCTTTTGCTTTGGAATGAAAATAGGTTGCAGTCTTTGGCGTTCACGTTTGATACTGATTTTGGCTTGTTCTGCTCTTCCTCCATTCTTATCTCCTGAAAAAATTCAGAAAATGCTTAACTCATTTTCTGGGAATGAAGATATTTACAAATTATCATGACATCCTTTCCCTATTAACATTTTTTTTTTCCATAAGTTACACTATTTTCATGCTTTATTTATTCCCTTAGAAGTTTTTCTCCCCAGTCAAATTATTTTAATGTACTTTCTCCAACCCCCAAAATTTTCTGTTTCCTTGATATCATGTTTTCATATTTCTCTCATCATAACTGTATAAATCTGTTTCCAAATTCCTGCTGCCCTGCTTTTACATTCCAGGGATCACATAAGGCCACATCTGAGGTGCATGACAGTGATGCATGTCCCTCTTGAATTGCAGTTCACAGAATTCATTCTCATGTCTAGTGAGGAAGATGATCAGTAAGAACAAAATGGATCGTAACTCTTTGGTTTGGTGTCATTAGCCAAGAAGGAAATGTGAGAAAATGGTAGAAGTTATGGATAATTTGTTAGAATTTATGAAATATTTCATTGCATGTTGTTGTATATTGTCCTGTCTTAGCAGATTACTGGTCTCCACTTCATTTTGGTCCTTTATGCTCTGATAAACTTACAGTTCATACACACACAAGGTTATCACAGAATCAAGAGACAATTTGCCATTTATTACTCATGTTTTAGTCATTAAGGCCCATTACTAATCTTCTTACTTCTGTCATAAATCTGGAGGCTTTCATTATTTCATCCTTGCAAAATGTACATTTTTCCGAAGTATTGATTAATATAGCACTACCTTTTCAGGAACTGATTTTGAAGACATAATGCATAATGCATAATGAAAAAAAAATTGTAATAAAAATCTATCCTGACAGTAATGTTAGCATTATTAAAACATGACTAAACATTTGTTTTTGCTCTTCTTCATTGCTATGTTAGCATCCATGAAGTTCAACATTCTTGTGAACAGGACAAGGTTCTAAAAAAAGGTAAAACAAAGAAAAAAAAAATTAGAATCAGTTCCTAGCTCTTATAAGATTGAAATTGGATTCATGCTGAGATGTACACATTATTTCAGTGTGGAAAATTATATTTCTTCATATTTATACATGAGACTTCTTCCCCCAGATTACAAAGAATGACAGATGCTATTAATATACCTACAATGTATGGGAAGGAAAGCTTTACCTTTTTATGTTGTGTTTCCATTGCGGGAAACTTTATTAGAGTAACTGATCATTACAAAGCAAAACTGAAGAGTGAACTTACTTACTATATGTCATACACCTGATTGCTTGTGGCTGTAATATTATACAGCAATGTGATTATGTAGGAAACTCATTTCCTGAAATCTTGTAAGTAAATAATAGGCATTTTGATATTAAGTAAGCTACTCAAAAGATTCTCATGAATAGATGTAATTCATTATATAAATTCAAATAAACCTTACTTTAGATTTGATGGAATCAACCATGTTCATTACAATAGCTTCCTACTGTGCATCATGCAATAGTACAGAAAGACTGATACGAAGAAGCTCCCCTGTGAGGCATTAAGAACAGGGAGAAGTTTTCAGATTTGCTGTTTTTCATTTAGACCAGAAAGGTGAACTGTGCATTTCTTCTCTCCTGCATTTAAATTGTGTCTGCATTCATACTTATAAATGCAAACTCAAATTAAAAGTTGTTTTAATAAGAGTCAGATAAGCTCTTCCCAACTTTGACAAGGCCTACAGGAAGAAGAGAACACTGTCCCCTTTTAATTACTCAAAACTCTGTATGTATGCAAACAGTTGCAATTTTTCATCAGATAAGATAAAAGCCTTCAGCCATAAACACTTCAGATACATGTAACTTTTTTATTCTGTATAATAGGAAGGAGGGATTTTTATAGGCTACCAGTTTTGTCTATATTCCCCAAGACAGGCACTAATCCTGCAATGAATTCGTGTTTATAAACTTTAATCTAGAGAAAAATGCTTAATTTGGAATGAATAAATGGAAATGCGCGTAAAGCAAATAGGAGCAATAAACATGCAATTTTTTTTTTTTTTCTGAAATCTGTGATTTCTAAACTTGTAAACTTGTGTAAACTAAAC